>CM067374.1:20284158-21690891 GCA_034401795.1 Chaetoderma sp. LZ-2023a
CGCATGACACGTGTGTTTGAAACGCATCATTTCATCCTCCCGCCAGACTTCTGTCATGATCCCGGCACAATCAGCTGCTAGTAATTGGCGTTATCCCTATTAAAAGTGCATACTTTATGATGCATTACTCCTTGTCAATTTTGCTAATACTGTCGCCAGTGCATGAGATCATGTAAGATTTGATAACGGTGACATAGTTATTGCGATGGAAATCAGTACAAATGAGATATGTTATATCTAGGTCAGGTACTAATATGCGCAGGCTGTTCCACTAATCAAAGCTCGGTTGCATTACACTACCCATCCATCATATACGTCATTTCCTTATACACATGTTCTGTCGGATTGGTATGGTAGCGAGCTGGTTTGATTGCCCTGATACCCACTACCTCAATAACATACCAATAGCACCGCACATTAGTTACCCATATTTGGCTCACATGCATCGCTGATGTGGTCACGATATTAGTAGCATCATCTAGACCAAGGATTTCCGTATTAACTTGGAATATGACGATAGCATTCGCATCTTTGATGTCCACTCTCTAGGACTTCCTATGGTAACTTATAGTAACAAAGCTGACTATGTGGTTACTTGTCAGATGTTTTACCCAGTACTTAACCCGCATCTTACCAACATACAAATCCTCGCTAGTGTGATTAATAGACCTTTCCAGTTTTAGCTATGCCCCGCCCATCTCTAGCTAAGCTCCACCCACACCTCGCTCGTGTTGGGATCGATCGATCTCTGAACACCCTGACTATCAATTTCCAAAAAAAACTACACAGGTAAGTTGGTGAATATTTTGAAACTAATTTCACTGGGTGCAGTTGCTGCCTAAGGCAGCAACAGCGCCCAGTCAAATTAGTTTCAAAATATTCAACAGCATGTTTATTAAATAGCAAAGAATTACAAAGATATACAATTCATACAACCTGTCGGACCATTTGAGATTTGGTGACGATCTATATGGAACCCTTTGTGACGTAATAATGATGACGTCATCATACACGCGCTCAGCTGATTATGACGTCATACGAAGTCCGATGATGAATGGATACTCTGAAAAGGTGAATTGCCCAACCGCAAATATGCCTATAGATCAATTAGGCAATCAATGTTAGAAACTCTTTTCCCTTTCATCATGTTATAGATGTCAAATACAAGGTAATAGGTCATATAGATGCAACTAATTACCAAAGTATTCCTTTCACCACAGAGAATTCAATCACAATTGGTATATAAGATATTTGCCAAATTTGAAAGGATTCTACTAGATCTGCCCCATGTTATGTATGGAATATATGCATATCTCTCCATAATAATCTTACATTGCTTGACCATCAGTTACAGATGGGTATATCCAGTTGTTGCATCAATATAGGGTACCAGGGAAGGATCCATTCACATTGGTCGCTTTGGGGTCCATTCAGACCCCATAACAAATCATGCTTATAAACTGAATAATTTGTTGTGGAAATCTATTTTAGTGTACACAGTTTTAATTGGCAGTATAGTAAAGAATAGCTCAACTACATACAAAGACTTCCCACTTTGGCTCCTACACACGCACGCGCGCACGCACGCACGCACCCACAAGCGCACGCACGTAGCCTAAATATGTTTGGTCTCATCAATATTGTTACATTGAGGAGCATTTGCTAGGCTGAAACCACTCTGATTGTGTTTTGAACGCGACGGTTACCAAGGTTACCGGTTACCAAGGTGGATTCGTCTACAATGCAGGATCCTTCCATCCAATGGACCTTTCCACTTTAATCATCTATCACATGACGTCATAATCAACTGTGTGACGTGTAAAAATGACATCTTAATCAATGACGTCATTATGACGTAGATAAGTACGTCACGAAGGCTTAATTGAAGATGGACTGTGTTGTACGAATTGTATGTATTTACTATTTAATAAATATTCTGTTGAATATTTTGAAACTAATTTGCCTAGCACAGATTACCTGTATAGTTTCAGGAAATTTATAGTCAGGGCATTCGGGGATCGATCGATCCCAATACAACGAAGTGTGGGTGAGGCATAGCTAGAGGTGGGCGGGTATATCATTTTCCCAGGGCCGTCTCAACAAATTTGGGGGCCCTGTGCACAGTGGGAATATCCTCTGAATGAGGGGGGGGGGGGGTAATCTAGGTCACAGATGCCATTTCCCACACTCCTGGAGGTAAATATGGACCTTTGTGTAGTTGTCAAATTATTCAATTTTTGTCTCAAAATTTAAAGGTACATATTCACACCAAAATGCTTTATAAAATTGTTAAAATCATATACTTTTAGAGGCTGAAATTGTGTGCCTAGATGTAATAATACGAAAAAAATATTAATATATGATGTATTCAAATTAATATAATGTATTAAGTTGTGAAATTGAACACGAGTCCCTAATCTCAACTTCACAACTAAAAAAATTATATAAATTTATACGAAATGAAACCATCAGATCTTAAGATTTATTTCGTTTCATTACGTTAAGGCACATAATTTATGCCCCTAAAAGAATATAATTTTAACAATTTTATTTTCAAGCATTTAGGTGTGAATATGTACCTTTAAATAGTTATAATGTGGGAAATGTAATGATTGTCACCAGAAGAGATATGGAGAATTATTACTAAAAGAATATAATTTTAACAATTTTATTTTCAAGCATTTAGGTGTGAATATGTACCTTTAAATAGTTATAATGTGGGAAATGTAATGATTGTCACGAGAAGAGATATGGAGAATTATTACTAAAAGTATATAATTTTAACAATTTTATTTTCAAGCATTTAGGTGTGAATATGTACCTTTAAATAGTTATAATGTGGGAAATGTAATGAGTGTCACGAGAAGAGATATGGAGAATTATTACTAAAAGTATATAATTTTAACAATTTTATTTTCAAGCATTTAGGTGTGAATATGTACCTTTAAATAGTTAAAATGTGGGAAATGTAATGATTGTCATGAGAAGAGATATGGAGAATTATTACTAAAAGTATATAATTTTAACAATTTTATTTTCAAGCATTTAGGTGGGAATATGTACCTTTAAATAATTATAATGTGGGAAATGTAATGGTTGTCACGAGAAGAGATATGGAGAATTATTACTAAAAGTATATAATTTTAACAATTTTATTTTCAAGCATTTAGGTGGGAATATGTACCTTTAAATAGTTATAATGTGGGAAATGTAATGAGTGTCACGAGAAGAGATATGGAGAATTATTACTAAAAGTATATAATTTTAACAATTTTATTTTCAAGCATTTAGGTGTGAATATGTACCTTTAAATAATTATAATGTGGGAAATGTAATGGTTGTCACGAGAAAAGATATGGAGAATTATTACTAAAAGTATATAATTTTAACAATTTTATTTTCAAGCATTTAGGTGTGAATATGTACCTTTAAATAGTTATAATGTGGGAAATGTAATGATTGTCATGAGAAGAGATATGGAGAATTGCTGGCGTTAGTACCTATGATGTCAAAGGACAAAGGGTGAGTGTCTTTAGCATTCATTCTACTCATACTGTCCTGTATATATCCCTTGTTCCTTTAAACCATGCAGTAACACAAAATCGTGAAATAGAAATTCTAGATTGTTGAAAAGAACTAATATTGGGATTCAGAAGAACAGTTTAACGCAATTAAATGACCGTCACATGTTACAGATTCATAAGCTATATGCATTGAGCTATACATAGCCTACATATTATCATGTATTTTCTGACATGCAATATGTATAGTAGCCATGTTTCAACCTCAAACACCCTGGATCTGTGCGCTTGAGATCTATATAGATACTATCACATTACATACTGAAAGAGGATAGGATCAAAATCTCAGGCTCTAAGATCCAGGGTGTTTGAGGCGGAGACGTGGTACATAGCGACACTCTGATATCATACACTTTTGGCCATTTCGTCATTGACTAATTTACTTACAAATTCTTAAATTCCTCACTTAACTGTGGCTCTAGCGTACAACTGTTAAATATTTTGAAAATAATTTGACTTGCTACATGATTGCAAAAGTCATTCAAGGGAACTAATTTGAAACGTCGACATTCTATCATTATTGTAACGTGGCGAGATTGTAAAGCTCAGAATATTGGACATCTTTCTATTCAGAATGAATACAGCTTGACGGAGAATGCGGTTGTGGTCTGGCTGATGGTTGCTATCCAGATTTATGTTTTTCGTATTTACTTTTCTTGCTCTCTGTGCTCCAAACAGCAACCATTTTAGTTGCAAACTGTACCATCCCCAGCGCCGAATCTTCATTAGAGTCATTGCTCGTTGCCCCAGTTCCATTATAATGTGATCTCCATTAGAGTGATCACTCGTCATCCCAGTCACATTATAATGTGATCTTCATTAGAGTCATCACTCGTCACCCCAGTTCCATTTTAATGTGATCTCCATTAGAGTCATCACTCGTCGCCCCAGTCCCATTATAATGTGATCTTCATTAGAGTCATCACTCGTCACCCCAGTCCCATTATAATGTGATCTCCATTAGAATCATCACTTGTCGCCCCAGTCCCATTATAATGTGATCTGCATTAGAGTCATTGCTCGTTGCCCCAGTTCCCTTTTAATGTGATCTTCATTAGTGTCATCACTCGTCGCCCCAGCCCCATTACAATGTGATCACCATTAGAGTCATCTCTTGTCACCCCAGTCCCATTATAATGTGATCACCATTTGGAGACATCACTTGTCACCCCAGTCCCATTATAATGTGATCACCATTTGGAGACATCACTTGTCACCCCAGTCCAATTATAATGTGATCACCATTAGAGCCATCACTTGTCACCCCAGTCCCATTATAATGTGATCACCATTAGAATCATCACCTGTCGCCCCAGTCCCATTATAATGTGATCTCCATTAGAATCATCACTTGTCGCCCCAGTCCCATTATAATGTGATCTTCATTAGAGTCATTGCTCGTTGCCCCAGTCCCATTATAATGTGATCTTCATTAGAGTCATCACTTGTCACCCCAGTCCCATTATAATGTGATAACCATTAGCGTCATCACTTGTCACCCCAGTCCCATTATAATGTGATCTTCATTAGAGTCATCACTTGTCACCCCAGTCCCATTATAATGTGATCACCATTAGAGTCATTGCTCGTTGCCCCAGTCCCATTATAATGTGATCACCATTAGAATCATCACTTGTCACCCCAGTCCCATTATAATGTGATAACCATTAGCGTCATCACTTGTCACCCCAGTCCCATTATAATGTGATCTTCATTAGAGTCATCACTTGTCACCCCAGTCCCATTATAATGTGATCTTCATTAGAGTCATCACTTGTCACCCCAGTCCCATTATAATGTGATCACCATTAGAGTCATTGCTCGTTGCCCCAGTCCCATTATAATGTGATCACCATTAGAGTTATCACTTGTCGGCCCAGTCCCATTATAACGTGATCTCCATTAGAGTCATCACTTGTCGCCCAGTCCCATTATAATGTGATCACCATTAGAGTCATCACTTGTCACCCCAGTCCCATTATAATGTGATCACCATTAGAATCATCACTTGTCGCCCCAGTCCCATTATAATGTGATCTTCATTAGAGTCATCACTTGTCACCCCAGTCCCATTATAATGTGATCACCATTAGAGTCATTGCTCGTTTCCCCAGTCCCATTATAATGTGATCACCATTAGAGTCATCACTTGTCACCCCAGTCCCATTATAATGTGATCACCATTAGAGTCATTGCTCGTTTCCCCAGTCCCATTATAATGTGATCACCATTAGAGTCATCACTTGTCGGCCCAGTCCCATTATAACGTGATCACCATTAGAGTTATCACTTGTCGGCCCAGTCCCATTATAACGTGATCTCCATTAGAGTCATCACTTGTCACCCCAGTCCCATTATAATGTGATCACCATTAGAGTCATCACTTGTCACCCCAGTCCCATTATAATGTGATCACCATTAGAATCATCACGTGTCGCCCCAGTCCCATTATAATGTGATCACCATTAGAATCATCACTTGTCGCCCCAGTCCCATTATAATGTGATCTTCATTAGAGTCATCTCTCGTCACCCCAGTCCCATTATAATGTGATCACCATTAGAATCATCACTTGTCACCCCAGTCCCATTATAATGTGATCTCCATTAGAGTCATTGCTCGTTTCCCCAGTCCCATTATAATGTGATCACCATTAGAGTCATCACTTGTCACCCCAGTCCCATTATAATGTGATCTTCATTAGAGTCATCACTTGTCACCCCAGTCCCATTATAATGTGATCACCATTAGAGTCATCACTTGTCACCCCAGTCCCATTATAATGTGATCACCATTAGAATCATCACTTGTCGCCCCAGTCCGCCGGTCCCATTATAATGTGATGGTTTCCCTTTGGAATCCTCTGTGATTACGTCAGCCCCAATTAGGAGAGGTGATGTAAGGTAAACATCTGCATTGTCAACTTATCATCCTCATCACGCAAACGATCTGCGGCATTGATCACACAATATCATACGCTCAATGATTAATCCGTGCTTTTAACATTGTGTTAATAATGAAATCTACCAAAGTCTAAGCGTTGATAATCAGGAAAATAAGGATTTGACGTATAACATTCGTTTGATTGACTGACGCCCATCTATAGTGTGTTGGAAATACTTGTTGAACCATATGCATATGCAGTTAACATGTCAAGAAGAGCGTGAAATATTGGCTGAGTGAAGCTCTAGGTTATTGATGATTGCTGGTGCTGCTTCATTTTGTATGTGCACATAATATTACAAACGAGCTTTTGAATAATATTTACAGAGCTAGTCGTGGCCGGTATTGAATGAATCCAGTTTTAGCTATAAACCATCTATCTATAGCTAAGCTCCATCCACGTTCTGCCCGTGTTAGGATTGATCGATCCCTGCACTCCCTGAATCTTCAGAAATATATACAGGTAAGCTGTTGAATATTTTGAAACAAATTTGACTGGGTGCTGTTGCTATATATATATAACAGAATATTTATTTATTAAAGACATACAATTCACACAACTTGGCAGACTATTAAGCGGTGAAGTAGTTGATTACGATGTCAGACTACATGTGATGTGGTTGATCATGACGTCATAGGATTGACTGAGAGACTGGATTTGTCTATTGAAGGAGTAAAATGGGCATAAGTTGTAGAATGAATATGTAATTCTATAAGCAGAATTGTTATAGTGTCACATTGTAAATTTCGGGGACCGTCTGACGTCGGTCGGTCAGTCGCCTTTTCACTCAGTATCGATTCCCGCCAAAAGCTAATCTATTCGGCGCCAATTTGGTCTAAGATCGATTCCCGTCAACTACAATCTGTTATAATCTTAAACTGATCGGTCGCTAGTAAACTAGTCATGTGGCTGTATCTACGCTTGCCTCTAATGGTGAACGAAGATGATAGTCGACTAGTCTCCTCTCAAGCGGTAACACTGAAGGATATTTATATTGACTATCTTGGCCTGCAGGTACGGGAGTATGTAATTCTCCTTTGACGACAACTAAAACAATCAACGCTTAATTTAATTATATATGTACTTTTTATTATGGTACTCTGGATATAAATTTCAAGGCAAAATAGCCATCAAATAAAACTTTATAGAAGATGTACAATTAATTTCTAAGTTCTCATATTCAAATAATCAAACCAGCAACATATCAAATTCGCTAACACGAGCTACCTCAAATGTGTACTCGCGGATAAACGGTGGTACAATCATAACTTTTAGTGTGGATCTGCAGCAGCTTAAATACATTATTTTCCCGCCAGATCCCTTTCTGAAATTGCTACCGACACTATGGTTTCTTAAGAAATCAAGTCCTCATTGGTCGTAATTACAGTCATCCAATCAGCGATTTTAAGCTACCTGATTGGGATCGATTCCCAGCTCTGTGATTGGTCAATATCGTATTTCAGTCAATCCACTATTTGCACGAAATAATCCCCATGTTAAACCTATGGGACTTTCTTAAGTACAGGGCCTATGGGAGTAACGTCATCTCAAAGGTCGTATATTATTAACTCTGACCGCTGCAGGCAACTAGTTCGTGTGTCATGTCATTGGGTCTTGCGTAACAGTTGTTCTTACATAATAGAATTTAGTATGGGACTGAATGAGGAGATGACCTTGAAGCTAAAAGCTATCTAGAAAACAGCCGGTTCATTTCTCGAGTGGTACCCAATCTAAATATTATCATTATTATTATCACTCAGGGTTTCATATTAAACTCAGCTGCTACTCCCATGCCTATTCCATGCATTCACTTCGTGTGTATTCTATAATCAAGATTCTTACGCCACATATTCATAATCTATTCCTCTTATCCTAATACCAAATATACACGCTTATTATCGAACCAACAGCGTTAATCAATCTCAGATATATGACGTACATGAGCGTTGCTTATAACTGTTGCTATTATCTTACACTGACGTAATACGTCCCTGAACATTATTTTTGGTGGGAAACTGTGCGCCATGTTCGCCTTTCCATACTATATCATTGCTAACTTCGTGTCGAATCATATGCTATGATTCACCACTATAGCCTACATGCACAAACTAGTATTAAACTCTTATCGTCCTGTTGCCAAGTACGACTCTTGTCATCCCGTTGTCAAGTACGTTGTCAAGTACGTTGTCAAGTACGTTGTCAAGTATGCCTACTTGATTATAAATACATTATGACCATACTTGCCTCAATCATAAATATACATAATTACATACTTACATAAGCATGGGCAGACCGATGTTGTTCCCTAAGAGAAGCTGCTACATTCTAATTAGACAAGGTGTTGCTCACCTGTAGATTCCGCGTGCACAAGGGTTAATTATATCAGGCCATAAATGAATGCATCGGAGTTGGTTGATCAGACCAGCTTGTCCAAAGACACAACATGGTAACCTGTGTAGCATGCAGAGATTAGGAAAGCCAGATCATTTATAAATCAATTCTAGAGCAAGATTCTCATTGTAAGACTGATGTCATATGGTTGTTTGTGTAGCATGCAGAGATTAGGAAAGCCAGATCATTTACATATCAATATGAATAGAGTGGTTCATCTCTAGCTATGCCCGCCCATTTCGAGCTAAGCTCCGCCCACATTTTTACACGTGTTGGAATCGATTTGAAATTTAAACCTGAATTCCAGAATCTAAATTTCAAGGTAATTATACAGTTAGGCTGTTGGATAGTTTTATATACTTTGACTGGGGACTGTTGCTGCCTATAGCTGCAATAGCTACCCATCAAATTAGTTTCAAAATATGTTTATTTTTCTATGTTAGTTCCGGAGTTATACGTCATTTTGTTATTTATGTCAGCTAACAAGTTATGTATTTGATTATGACGTGAGATACGTGAGTGACAGATCGGATAACTCCATTACCACTGTATATTTCCGGAACAGGTGTTGTCTCATAGATATGCTAAGTTTGTTTTACTACATCTTGCTGGTTAGAATTGAAAGATAATTGACTAATTTTGTGTTTTTTGTTGTCATGTTAATAAATACGTTATTTCTATGTTTGAAGAGTTCATCTCATTATGTCTTTGACATCACAGGGCATATCACATGCATGCATTCACATTAATGATCACATTATGGCTTGTGCTGACGTGGGCGAGGCATTACGTCAATATATACGTATCTACTTAATAAGGTTTGGTAACCAACAACCGTGTTTGCAATTCACTTGAAATTAGACACTCTCTTGTGCATATACAGTCAAATGAACAGATTGAAACCTGGTTAACCCAATATGAGAAAGTATTTGATCCAAATTTTGTTTCTAGTTACATTTACTATCTTTGTCACGTGATCGCACTATCACATGATCGGTTATTGCAGATTATGGAGTATATTCGCAATAGCATGCTAGTGAAATCAGCATCAGCTGCCAGCCATCATAAACCCATATTATCAGCCAGTAGACATACATTATGTCACACATCCTGTCTAGAACTTAGCCCCTAACCGTGACTCACCCATGTCCGGAACAACCACTCTCAAAGTAAATCGTTCCATAGTTTGACCTCTCAGATGTTGCATACCTCTCTGCATAGGGATCTTATGTTCTATAACTGTCTGATATGGGAGTAATACTTTCCATAACTCTGTCTGATATGGGAGCATTATATTCTATAACCCTGTCCGATATGGGAGTATGATTTTCTATGACACTCCCGATATGGGAGTATTATGTTCTATAACTCTGTCTGATATGGGAGCATTATTTTCTATAACTCTGTCCGATATGAGAGAATTATTCTCACAATGTACATGCACAATGTACATATATACACGTTCCATAACTTTGGTTTGATGAGTGGTTTAAGACCATTCTGGCCATTTATCCCAACCTTACACCAAGAGACAGAAGATATTTCTGGCATGGTCAGTATTTTCACTGATGCTTACTGTGAGTTGTGACTTTACCATGGTACTTTCACTAATGCCTACTGTGAGTTGTGACTTTACCAGGGTATTTTCACTGATGCCTACTGCGAGTTGTGACTTTACCAGGGTATTTTCACTGATGCCTACTGCGAGTTGTGACTTTACCAGGGTATTTTCACTGATGCCTACTGTGAGGTGTGATTTTACCATGGTACTTTCACTAATGCCTACTGTGAGTTGTAACTTTACCAGGGTATTTTCACTGATGCCTACTACGAGTTGTGACTTTACCATGTTACTTTCACTGATGCCTACTGTGAGTTGTAACTTTACCAGGGTATTTTCACTGATGCCTACTGCGAGTTGTGACTTTACTAGGGTATTTTTTACTGATGCCTACTGCGAGCTGTGACTTTACCATGGTAATTTCACTGATGCCTACTGTGAGGTGTGACTTTACCAGGGTATTTTCATTTATCAGGAATAATATGCTTTTACTCTGCATTGCCCGTGTGTCTTCTTGATTTACACATACCAACGTTGATTAGTCAGCCTATCCGTGTTGTATGTTATCATTAAGGACGGCGGTATGGCATCATGTTGCAGCTGATATTCCCTCCTCCATGTTGTAGATATTATCACTAAGGATGGCAGTATGGCATCATGTTGCAGCTTATATTACATTCGTGTTGTAGATGTTATCACTAAGGATGGCAGTATGGCATCATGCTCCAGCTGATATTCCCTCCGTTTTGTAGCTGTTATCACTAAGGACGACAGTAAGGTATCATGTTGCAGCTGATGTTCCCTCCGGGTTGTAGCTGTTATAGCTAAGGACGGCGGTATGGCATCATGCCCCAGCTGATATTCTCTCCGTGTTGTAGCTGTTATCACAAAGGATGGCAGTATGGCATCATGCCCCAGCTGATATTCCCTCCATTTTTGTAGCTGTTATCACTAAGGACGGCAGTATGGCATCATGTTGCAGCTGATGCTCCCTCTGTGTTGGAGCTGTTATCACTAATGACGGCGATATGGCATCCTGCTGCAGCTGATACTCCCTCCGTGTTGTAGCTGTTATCACTAAGGACGACCGTATACCATCATGCAGTAGCTGATATTCCCTCCGTGTTGTAGCTGTTATCACTAAGGACGGTGGTATGGCATCATGCTGCAGCTGATATTCCCTCCGTGTTGTAGCTGTTATCACTAAGGACGGCCGTATGGCATCATGTTGCAGCTGATGTTCCCTCTGTGTTGGAGCTGTTATCACTAAGGACGGCGGTATGGCATCATGCTGCAGCTGATGTTCCCTCTGTGTTGGAGCTGTTATCACTAAGGACGGTGGTATGGATCATGCTGCAGCTGATTCCCTCCGTGTTGTAGCTGTTATCACTAAGGACGGTGGTATGGCATCATGCTACAGCTGATATCGCCATTGTGGACTTGATACCACAAGCCTAGCTTTTCAATGACGGATAAGATGATGTTCGCTTCGACCTTGAATAAGTTCATAGAGTACGACACTCTGTGTCTTGTTTCCTGTTTTAGTTGGACGGGTCATCCTAACAGACGACATCATCTCACCTTTGATACTTGAAATACATTTTATTAAAGAATAAATAGTCACCACATCTGATATTTTCTATGACTACCGAAAAAGCCAAAGAGAATCCAGTAATATTAGATTCTTTCTATGCAGAACTGAGCTCTGCCATTACAATCCCAGCTATATGGCAACTGTTTGTGTGTGGAGATTTCAACTCCAAGCTTGGTAAACTTGGAATTGCGGACAAAAATTCAGGACCTGGCGTATGCATGGGATCGTATGGGGAGGTCACACGCAGAAGCAATGTAAATGCACTGATGGCATTCCTTATTTCCAATGGCCTACTTGCCACAAATACGGATTTCAAACACCCATGCCATCACCGGACAACATGGACCGGACAGATTGCTGATCACAAAGACCCAAAAGGTTCTAAGTCTACATCAGCTGTCTTCAACCAAATAGACTTCATACTGTGCAAGACAGAAGCAAAACCCCTACTTCGGAATGCTCGTTCCTATGGAGGCACATACCTCAATTCTGACCATAAGCCAGTCATTACACGCCTTCCTTCAGATGCACGATCTCTACCTAATATATCAACGCCAATCCAAACAAGAGGGTAGAGCCACCTATAACCTACCCAAACTCATCAGTGACACTGGCACTCAAATGTCACACAAAAAGGCCCTTAGGGAGCAGATAGCTAACATCGACGTCAGCACCGATCCAAAGAAGCCGTAACCAAAATACTGAAATCTATGGAATCATCAGCTACCAGTACCATAGGTGTTCTTAAAAACAACAGAACTAGGTATACTGACTACCCTCTAGTAGTAAAACTGTCAGCATAGCAGAACGTATTACGGCTGCGCATCTATCAAAGTGGCCAAAGTGAAGACCACAACAAACCATGCCGGGAGCACAATAACATTCTACGCCACAGTATGGACTTTGACATGTCATGAACCTTCAACACAATTAATACGCAGAATACAGTAATCATACATACACCTGATACGTATGTGGCTTATGACATAACGATGGAATTGAGTACTGGCCAGACGCATAATAGAAGGTTATTTTACAGACATCTTTATGGACAGTATTAAGCATAGCGAGTAGTAGTAGTAGTAGTAGTAGTAGTAGTTGTTGTTGTTGTTGTTGTTGTTATTATTGTTGTTGCTGTTGTAGCTGTAGCAGTAGCAGCAGCAGCAGCAATTATAGTGTTTAACTATTTAGTAGTATAGAGTGATGCACTTCCACTGAACACACATTTTCAACACTGTAATGCGATTAGGATAAGATATATTCATTAGGAGGAACATGGATAACTGGCAAATATTATCACAGTCATCCATATCATGACCCATAGCGCATATAGCTGTCTTATGATAGATATGCAGATAATGTCATGTTTGTCACAGCAACAGATAAATACTATTCATGAGAAGAAATAAAACTGAATAATGGCAACTGTGAATTTAACACCGGAAAGACTGGGGCGTTAAAGATGATGCCTACATTGATGACATGATAATATGTGTTGTACTGTTTTCATAGTTGAGATCAGTGTAGCTTAAATCATATGGCAAGTAGTATTCTTGTAATTTTCTCAATAAACAAATCTATAATAAAATGTAAGGCCATGCACGTTCAATTTTATCTCTTTATAACGTTCAGACTAGGTAATAGAAATATGAAGATAAATATGCAGCACGATATTTTAGACATTCCGACTATATAGGATAATAGGAGGTTATTTTGTTTCTGCTCCACTCCTTTTACAGAACATCTTAACAATATCACTTCTCACGGAACTAGCAGCCAGACAATAGACAACGGGATTCAACATATTATTGGTGCCATTAGCGTATACAAAAATTAACAATAATTTGTCTTGAAATGGAAAATGGTTAGGCAGATATTTGTAAACGACCCCGTATGTGTTGTGTGGAATCCAGCAAATATAAAACATGACAATAATAATCATCAAGGCACGAATATCGGTGTTTTTGCGCTCCTGTTGAACCTCAACATGGCTTTTAGTTCTGGCAACTCCGATATATTTCATGAAATGGAGCACAGGAATAGATATTCCCGGAATGCACGTATTGACAATCAAAAATGAAAAAGATGTAATTTTCCCTAGGTTCCCAGTGTATGCACACGCAACTGACCTTTCACCGTCATAATTCACATCAATTAAGTTATACGAGAACAAGAATGGACTCCAGGCCACGATCTCCACAAACATAATTAGCAGACACCAGTTTCGGACAAAGCTACTGGTCACTTGTGCACGTGCCTTAAGTGGAAAACAAAGTTGGTAAAATCTCAGAGCAGCGAATAGTACTAAATAATAAGGGCTTGCAGAACCTGCTATAGCAAATAAATAATAGAGAAGTTTGCAGACCAGCCATGTGTATTTTGGCAGCATGTACATCGGCCATACACAGCCAGCCATGCAAGCGATAGAGAAACATAGACTTAGATCAGTATTTGCCAGGAACAACACAAGCATAAATACTGGAGATCTGTATTTCTTTGACACAACGAGATAGCAAATTAGAAATGCATTGAACATCACTCCAATTGCCATCCATACAACAAATAGTTCGTGAATAAGCACGCCCGGGACGTCAGTATGAGTGCTAAAATATAGTGGCAGATGTTCTGCTTCCGTACTAAACCCGTACACACTGAGGTTGGATAATGTTAGATTTTCCATTTCTCGATGTTCTAATCTTACAGCTTGTTTACTATTTATTTATTTATTTGTTGAATTTCCTTTCAGTGTTTTAAACGTAACTTTTCGAAGCATGTTCTTATATCTGTTTTTACAAGCCAGTTACTAATAGACTGACTTTATCATCGATTATGACAATTTGACTGACGATACGTGAAACTTCTCAGTTAATAATGGCACTTTGCTTATATCTGATCAAATGCTTCTCTCTACAATGCCTTCAGAATCTCTGATATATGCACACAGACGCATCATAAAATAACTATTGCAACGAAAAATAGTGTAACAAGCAGATCAGCATCATGCCAAGTAGCAGAAAGGATGTCCACGTAGATAGTACTGATTGATATACTGATACAAGATCAGTGAGAGTGAAAATATCAGAGAGACGATTCGGGATGTCGTGGATGAGGAATCGATAATCATGGATAACACAATTATCGATTAAATTCCAAAATTGGAAGCAGGTGAATACATGACTGGAATATATTATATACACAATGCCATGAATTGCGGAATAGGAGAGACAACAACATGGATAGTGCAGAAATAAAATACGATGAGAACTCGTGAATAATATAATAAACAAAAGGGCGATTATCTTTTCTGCTCTTTGATAGATATGGAAGGAATTGTGTCGCGAGTATGTAAAGAAGACTTTGTGTTTGTGAGAAGCGTGTCTCGCGCGATATCGTGTCCACATATAGTGCACAGTAGCGTAGCCAGGGGTTGTGGGTGGGCAGGGGGGGGCGGTCGCTCCCCCTGAGTCAATGTTCCAAAATGTGGCGCCTAAATCATGTCCGTAACACGTACAAGTTTCTGGACGTCCCAACTCCCAAGCCACCTTTAACAAATTAATCTACATTGAAAATTAGAACTATTTGAATTTACAACGTTGTTAATTAATGTCTTCTTGTCATGCTTGTTCATCGCTTTGTTGAGACTTTTTGTTTTAATTACGCTGCATCAAGACACAGAATATTAGAGTACATGCTACTTTCTAGGTGGAATAAAATAATTGGCGACGCTGGGATGCTAGTTTCTCTTTATTATAGAAATTTAAGCAGATTCCGACGCCTAATTGGTATGCGGGGTGGCGCCTTTTTAGTCCTCGCTCAAGTGGGGTGGCGCCTTTTTAGTCCTCGCTCAAGTGGGGTGGCGCCTTTTTAGTCCTCGCTCAAGTGGGGTGGCGCCTTTTTAGACCTCGCTCCCCTTGCTGTGAAAACCTGGCTACGCCACTGATATTGCGCACGTGTAAATGTCTTTGTCCAATATCCACAGGAGGCAGTAAACGCTTTAGCTATACATTAATGTCTCGATTCGATATATACATCAGGATTTTCCGATTCTCCCAGTTATTCCGATATTCTGGCGATACACATCCATACGTAGTGAATCGCTGGGAGCCATTCATGGTAACAATGACGCAGCAATCTGTCTCAAGACTGCATAGCTTAAGCGATGTTGGCTTTTACTCAAATTTGCTACAAGCAACTAAATAACAGAAAGACGGATTAACCCATCAACACTAGAATCTGACTCTGAAATGTCCATAGAGATAACTAAGCCGGTGACCCATTCTGTTCTAGCACTAACATTGAACGTCAGCACATTCTGATCATAGTCGTTGTACTCAGTGAAAAGGTTAAAAACAACACTGTTTCTGCTAAATAGTCTGGATCAAATTATCAGATCAGATGCGGCTTCCTTACACAATGGGCAAGTTTTCCTGGGTTAGAACCTTTCCAGTTTTAGCTATGCCACGCCCACCTCTATCTAAGCTCCGCCCACACCTCGTCCGTGTTGAGATCGATCGATCTATGAACTCACTGATTATCAATTTCCAGAAACCTATTCAGGTAAGCAGTTAAATATTTTGAAACTAATTTGACTGGTCGCTGCCTATGGAATGTTCATTAAACGGTAAAGACATACATTTCGTACAACGGGACTATTAAGCGTTAAAGATGGATTATATCTAGTCATTCATGACGTCGTGCTTATGACGTCATCCTACGTCACGTTGTTGATACTCTATACACAGTATTATGGATGTGTGGATAAGAGCGGTCAGTATTATGGATGTGTGGATACCAATCATGTTCACGATGAGTAAGATATATACGGTCACTATCACATATTCTATTTACAAACAATAACACCATCCATCACTACCATTTACGTGCAACTCCATATTGTTATTTATTGTACATACACATCTCCATCGTCAAAAATTATTAATAAAATTTATAATCTATAAATAGAATATGTGATAGTGACCGTCATGTAGAAGATGATTCGGTCACGACCAAGACAATAGAGGGCATCCAGTCCTAGCTATGCCCCTCCCGCTTCTAGCTAAGCTCCGCCCATTCTAAGTGAGTTGGAATCGATTGAGGTACTTTGAATCCGGAATTTCCGGAATCCCAATTTCAAGGGAATTAGTCTATACGGGTAATCTGTTGAATATTTTGCTGACTATTTTGAAACCAATTTGATTAGGGGCTGTAGCTGTCTGTGTATGACACCAACATCTCCCAGTGAAATTGGTTTCAAAATATTCAACAGAATATTTATTAAATTCCAAATCCATCAAATTCATACAATTCTGCGGACTTCTCATATTTCATGACAGAGAGATCTATTCCAGTTTAATTATGACGCCAAGTAGTGTATGGCGTAGTTGATTATGACGTCAGATACTTGAGTAGCCCCACCCCATCACCCCAACCCACCACCACTAACACACAAACCACACACACACGCACGCACGCACGCACGCACGCACGCACCACATCCACCCACCCCACACCCCGGCACACACCCACACCCTCACCCTCCCCACAGACGCACACACACTATCCCACCCATTATATAACCATCGTGAGCGAATGGGCGGGCTGGTGGGTGGATGTAATAACGAATTCAAGAGCTTGTCATCTGATCATCTGGGTATGTAGATCTATTGTTCCTGAATGAAGAGACAATGGGAAGGTGGGGTGGGGTGGGGTTGAAAGCTTGCAGTATGTAGATCTATTGTTCGCGGATGAAGAGACAATGGGAAGGTGGGTGGGGTTGAAAGCTTGCAGTGTGTAGATCTATTGTTCCCAGATGAAGAGACAATGTGAAGGGATGAGTTCGGTATGAAGGTCTATTGTTTCTGGATGGAGAGACAATGAGAAGGTGTGAGTTCAGTATGTAGATCTTTTGTTTCTGAATGAAGAGACAATGTGAAGGGGTGAGTTTGGTATGAAGGTCTATTGTTTATGGATGAGGAGACAATGAGAAGGTGTGAGTTCAGTATGTAGATCTATTGTTCTTGATTGAAGAGACAATGTGAAAGGGTGAGTCCGGTATGAACGGCTATTGTTTCTGCATGAAGATCACACCTAAGCGCTAAAAGCCGCAACATTCAATCTGTATGAAGTTAATCGATTCTTCAGTACATAGATATATTGGGGCTGGCTGAAGAGACAATGAGAAGGCCGATCCAAAGACAGGGGTGGGCGTTGGGGAGGATGGATGGTGTGGAAAGCAGATGATTTATAACGTGTTCGGACATGTTTGTTCACGGCTGAAGAGACGATGGGAAGGCCGATCCAATCACATGATGTGGGGGTCTGGGGATGGGGAATGTGGAGTGCGGATGATTTATAATGTGTTCGGATATGTAGATTTATTGTTACTGGATTATCTGTTGTCGCCATGCAATAAATCAACAAGTGCTATTACTGGCTGCTCCGAGACCATGGGTCATAGCAAATCTATATAATAACCCTTTAACACACAAGTCTGCTAACAATTGGCTTTGCAGGGGAATGCAAAAGGAATAACTCAATCGATAACCTCAACAGTCATTACAAGGTAAAATTTTCAAAAATAATCATTTCTCGGTTTGCATATGGCTGACAATGTTAACGACAGCTTGCTCTCACGAGTATGAATGTATTCATACTTAGAATATGTAGCAGCCACACAGTAGTAGTAGTAGTAGTAGTAGTAGTAGTAGTAGTAGTAGTAGTAGTAGTAGTAGTAGTAGTAGTAGTAGCAGCAGCAGCAGCAGCAGCAGCAGTAGTAGTAGTAGTAGTAGTAGTAGTAGTAGTAGTAGTAGTAGTAGTAGCAGCAGCAGCAGCAGCAACAGCTTTATCTGTAAAAGCCAATTTGACAAAGATAATGTTGATATTTCTGCAAGCTAAAAAGAAATTTCGTACCCCGAGTACCCCGGGATATAAATTTCTTGGTCACGATCAGAATATCAAGGGATATTTGGATTATTCATGAAAGTTGAGGCATTAGCAAAGAGTCAAGTCAAGACAATTTTCTGTACATTCACCACTTGGTTTTTTCAGTTGGACTACAAATCGATATTTCTCCAGACCACCCCAGACGCCATCAATAAAATTAATTTAGCAGTAATACCTGAGTCAGAAAATGTACAACTCTTTCTGAAAGCTACAATTCAGTGATTTATGACTCACACCAACCGCGTTGTTTTAGGGAAACAGGGATATAAGACAGAAATTGGAATACCATACCTCATATCTCTAAATGGGTGTCAGAGAACATCGCATTTAGAGACACATATGTATACCAGTAGTCAACCACAAATTCCATATTATGAACATCCATTTAGAGACAAGCATCACAGTGACATACAAGCGATCAACCACACATTACACCGTCCAAACACCTATTTAGATACAAGCATCCAGTGGTATATGATCTGATCACCAATAATCAACTACAGATTACATTGTCTGTACACCCATTTGGAGACATTCATCCTCGGTGGTTTTAAGCCTTGAAATCATAGTTAGCCTAATACAGCTTCTAGTACATGGGCATGGAGGGTACAGAGATCTGAACTGCTAGCCCAGAGTATTAGGCACATTAGGCAAAATGTATCATACACGCACTTCATCACCTATGCCTTTGAAGCCCACCTAGATGGTATCAAGACATGCTCCATGGAGACTGTCACGATCGAGAGCACATTCTCATTGACTGTATCGGAGAGAGGGGGGTTGGCCGATAAGAGTGGTCATAGAGCAATATACTGGAAATTTTACCGGGGACTCAGTATTGATATCATAGGGCAGATCATGGCAAAGATCCAGAATGCTTTTTATCTTTGAGATGCAAATAAATATCGCATCTGCCAGATCGATGATGGTAGAATGATGGTCTGCCACAAGAATGCGTTAGGGAGTCCCTGGAAGAATACACACGGAGCAGCCAAGATCTGGGTGGCTGTCACAGAGCGAAAACACCTCGACCCAGACAATATTTATTGACCTAGCACGAAGTTGGCATTCCTCTGGTCAATCAACATTGAGGTAACTGTTGTCATTGACCACTATCCATTACTAAGGACAGGTCCCATCCGAAACTGGCTATATTGGAGTAAGGGAATGGTGGTGTTCGATACCTAAACAAGGGCAACCTGTGTCTCTACAGATGTCTAGCCATCTATCATGCAGCGAGTTGGACAACAAATACAGTTTCTGCACGAGAACTAGCTAAAATGTACTAAAAACCTCGCTCAATCAGATAGACAAGGTAGAGTTTTCACCACAATGGAATTCATGTGTATGCAAAGTAAACAGTTTTCACGTGACAAGGCAAGCAACATGCTATTCGAACAGCATAGCCATCAGAGTGTATGTCCACCATGCATTATTCATTAAGGACATTGCCAAGCTGGCTGACACATTCATACATGGCCACTGGCTACACTAGTTAGCCAAAGCAATCAACCTCCAGTATCACGCTGGCCATTGTACAGGCGAGAAGACCTGTAATCGAGTGCTCTGGAGCGAAGGTAGAGTCACCAGATTCCACATAAAATAAAGCCTTCTCTCCACCTCAGCAGGCTAACACAACTGCCATATACATGCTCGAGTACGAGTCACATCAATGGGCTCTGTATGACTACAGTGGTAAGTGCCAGATCGAGTGAGCTGCCATCTCCAAGATCATTGCTGTTTCTGCCATATATGCCCTCCATATTAACCTAATGCAGAAGCTGCAGAGCGATAAAGGCAGATATTGCGAAAGACGAGAAGCTAAGAGCATCTGATTGCATGCTTGTGGTGTGAAAGAGTCACGACAATGGTCATGGGGCATGGGCAGTTAGAAAATGTATCATACACGCACTTCATCACCTATGCCTTTGAAGCCCACCTAGATGGTATGAAGACATGCTCGATGGAGACTGTCACGATCGAGAGCAGCCAAACACATATATGAGTGGCAGTTGGTTGCTCCTTAGATGGCTTTACAAGTGAGTCAGCTCATCTGTACAATGCTGACACCAAAGCTCTGATCTCAGCGTTTATGCAGCAAATCAAATGACGAGTAGACAGAATTTGTACAGAGGTCAGGGCACAGTCCATGAGGTGAAGTCATAGTAGTAGTACTTGGAGCTGGGGCCGTGTTAGCCGGGACTGTAGGAGTTCTGCTCTATGCTGCTCACTGAGCTGCAAGCCGAATAGCTCCCCATCGTGCAAGAAGCAGATCTTGGCAGAGCAGATGCACAGCACTGTCACACCCACTAAGTTGTTTGCCATGATTAGATGGGCTCTCCATACCACCAATGTGGCACTGACCCACGAGCGCTAGCTTGAGATCGTCGTGGCCACTGGTCAGGCACAAATGCACATGTGCCTTCGCCTTCTGTCGGTAGAGACAGACATCAGCCAGGTGATGTACTAGCCATTCTGCATAGGTAAGTCATGGATTGCGCTACTTTCTAGGAAATACTATTAGGGGGATAGTTAAAGAATAGTTAATGCAGGGCTCTGATCTGTCAATCAAGTATAATCAAAGGATGCACATGCTAGCTGCTATTACAATTAAGTGACATAGGCACAACACTAAATGGGCAAAGGTCGGACAGTTTTAAATAGTATGTCTTTATAGAACTTTGCGTTTAGGTAGCCTGATTTTCCAGACCACATTTGTGCCTAAAAATGTCGCAATTGATCAGTTATGCTTCCAGTAGCTCTCCCAACGCCCTACCAATTCACACAATTGTATTAATTATGGATGTATGTAATTTATTTTATATTTATATTGATGCATATATAAACTTAATGCTGTAAAATGATGTCTCATGTGTACCGAGTCGAAACTGCTTATTAGGAACTCTATCTGGAAACAAATTTGTTTTGGTAGCTGTGACTATCCAGGTTATTCAGCATGCTTACACTTTTATTATGTGCCCTCTCTTTAGAGAACTAGAGAATCGGCCGATTTTACGGCCGTGTTTCATGTACGTTAGTGACCTAGCCAACCTGGTGAAATCTGCTTAGGAATCATTTCTAGAATGTTAAATGCATAGTGCCTTCCTTTGTATTATCCGACATATGTTTAAAATTAGCTTTCTATTTACCTGGTGCCTTAAAACTATAGTGGTCAACTTAAAGGCTATTTTTATAGCAGTCCACTTAACAAGTATTTTCATAAGGGTCCTCATAATGATGTTTTTGCGATGTGGGCTTTAGGTGGAGCTGGTCATAATGTATATCGCTGACCAAATTGCTTATTCACTTTTGCACGTTAAAATATGTTGATTAAATGTCTCTAAAATTATTTTGACAATGTGTTTGCTGCGGAAGCCTTGCTGGAGACAAAACACTGGTCGAGCTAGTGAGTAATATTTAGTGTTGTCTTTCTATTTTGTAATATATATTGCAACATGTTGATTTTGTATGATCTCAATAATTCATGATCTTATGATCAGTCTTTGTCATTAAAATAGATTTATTAGATAATTATATTGAATACGTAGAGGTACGTATTAACGCACATTGGCACAAGTCATAATGTACCAATCAATGTAAATCTATTCATGTGATATTCCCTGTTGTGATGCCACACACACACATAAAAGACAAACCTTTCAAATACGCCGAATCTGTATGTAACAAGACAAGCAAACGGAACTAATAAACTAAGCAATTATATGTAGTAAAATGTATGTAAACAGACCTAATAGTTTCTAGGAGACTACGACTGTCCAGTACTATGTCGTGGTAAGTTATTAATCCATATTGCTACTTTATTATGTAAATCATCTGGTTTCTTACTTATCTGCATGCTAAACCAGCATTCACGTGCCACGGTGCCACCAGTTTCCCAATGCCAATCTTGCTCTAGGATTTCGTGTCCATGCTATAACATCTTTTACTCATGTAATTACAACCCACCGCTAAATCTTAAAAATTATTTAATATCTCATTTTGTGATACTATATAAAATAGCACCAGCAATTACCAACAAGCGCAAGTAGTGATTGTAGCCTCTCACGCTCTCGTTTTTGTCCCATTGTAAAATGTTTACGGATGCGTTTATCGAGATCATGGCTAACGTCTTGTACGGCAAATTCGTCAATTTTGTTTAAAATTTAAGGCAAGTTGCATTCGGTTTTTTAGATACAGCTCTGGCCATACAGACAGATGGACGCATGGACGGGCAGGCATGCGGGCGTGCGTGCAGGAGAGATGACAGGGCAGACAGGCAGGCAGGCAAGCAGGCGGGCAGGCAGGCAGGCAGGCAGGCAAGCAGGCAGGCAGACAGACAGACAGACCCGATCACAATACGGTCTTCCGCTTACGAGGCGAGGATAATAATCTACCAGATTACCTCATTATTGGATGGTTTATATTCTTGTCTGTGACGTGCCACTGT
This sequence comes from Chaetoderma sp. LZ-2023a, assembly GCA_034401795.1. Taxonomy (NCBI): domain Eukaryota; kingdom Metazoa; phylum Mollusca; class Caudofoveata; order Chaetodermatida; family Chaetodermatidae; genus Chaetoderma; species Chaetoderma sp. LZ-2023a. The sequence goes on from CM067374.1 coordinate 20,307,619, forward strand.
GATATGTTATTATTATTGTTAATAAAACTAATATTGCATGTACTTGCCGCTATAGCTGATATCCTGCTTATTAAAATAGAATGATGCTACAACTTCATTGGCTGATTATTATGGCTTGGTGACCATTGGTTGCTGATTTAGATTATACTAGCATAGTATATACAGATTACGGTATTAGCATCGATAAACAACCGAAACCACAACAGGTTTACATTGCCGAGAATCAAAAAGGGTTTACAGCTAGCTTAAAACAGAAATGACAAACGAACGATAAATAAATCGGTGTTTTGGTATCTGTTTAGACTTGTGCTGCTTCCAGCATCCATAATATATGATTTCCGACATGATACTATCTGTGAGTTGAATATCAAGAACGCATATTCAGAGAGCACCAGAGTTCCTGCAAGCCCCTTTCTGATGGCCTTAACCTTTTAACCTTTAGATCTAACATCAAGATAGATCTCCATGATAGCCACTCCCTTGACATCCCTCCCAAGTCTATTGATAACACATGCAGTATCAACTGAGCGCCATAGACACAGACGCAGAGCGCATAACCGAAAATTGGGTCAGACTGCGTTAACTTTGCGAAGGTCGATCCTCCGTCTGTAATTTGTTTGGCCCCAAACTGTCACACAGATTGGACCAGTTTCGGACATATAAAAAGAGACATATCCAAGGAGTTGTTTTGCACATCAGTACATCTATGCAATGGTGTTTTTTTCAAATTTCACAATTATTATATCTCTAAGGCATTCAGCGGTATCATTTTATAGATGTCATTCCATATGGCTGTATTTCATTGCTGAACGCAGCTAAGCACAAGTCGAATATTGTACACATATTTCGGGATTTATTCCACCTATAAAAGCATAGTCTTTGCTAACATGTTGTGCAATCGGGTGTCACATACAATAGTAATAGCAAGATGCAGGAGACTTTGCAACTCGGATCAAATACTGCCAGGAACACTTAGGATGCTTGCTATGTAATCATTTCCAGAGAGGAAATTGTTCAACATAGCAAATATAGGTGCTAGCCAGATACAGCACGTTGCCGCACAAGACAATTGTTCAACATAGCAAATATATGTGCTAGCCAGATGCAGCACGTTGTCGCACAAGACAATTGTTTAACACAGCAAATATAGGTGCTAGCCAGAAACAGCACGTTGTCGCACAAGACATGATTTGTATGAAGACTATTTCTGGAAAGAAAGTGTCAAAACATGTTGGCATAGGTATATCAGTTCATTTCGTTCTGAAGCTACTCACCAACTGAGTTGGTACACAGACAGAGAATTAAAGTAATTCCTTGAAACATAAATAATATCTTATGCACACAGCAGGAGCAAATCTTTGGCACTTAGCTGAGGGACTAGATGGTAACATATCAGACGTTGTAAGCATTGCCCTGTATCAACAGCAAAACAGACTCAGCAGATAGAATAGATACACATATTAGTGAGTACAATATTTATTAACTAGTTCCCTTTAATGACAAATTTTTTGAATGTCTAAACTTGTGCACAACGCAAGCAAGCACAGAACATTTGAAAGAAAGAAGTCTTGAAGGTTTGTTACTAGAACAACTGTTCCAAAACGAAAAGAGGAGAAATTTAGTGAACTTCACATGGATAATGATAAAGGCATTAAGCATTCAACTGTTTCTCCTCAGCAGTATTGACGAGCTCTAAATCATATACGGCTGGATTGTTGTTCACGTGACTGATGTCAAAGCATTCACGGCATGGCAACTGTCTGTAGCAATAAATCGTTGTCTGGATTTGCGAATACGTAAATTAAATAAGAGCCATGACCTGGATGTGGAAAGGGAATAGTGTGTCTTTAGCAACAGTTTTCATGGCGTCATGATAAGATATGATATAGTTCAGAGATTTTAAATGACAAGATTTTGAAGTTGTGACCGGAATTATTCGGTCAGATGTATCGTACCCATGTTGCTGTTAGAGCTTGTAAATAACTTTGAAAATAAATTGAACATTTGCATGAGGAAACGTTGTTTCGAGTGACTAGTCATGAATGGAAACCAGTATCGGTCATTTCTGCCATGCATGTCGATGTTAGCCAGAAATTCTAGCAAAAAATCATTGGAGCATTCTGGGAATAAGTGCAGGACTACATGACGCATGAGTAGCATGCTCTTAACCATTTATGCGGAGATTAAGAGTATGTTAGGTGAACTGTTAGTAATCAAGTCCAAAAATATATATGGAACATGCTAGCATTAGTACTGTGGATCACAATGTACAGAAGCCTACCAAAGGTGATCAATAAAGTCCAATTGTTTGCAGTCATGCCAGAAATCAGGACACGAAAACAGAGCATGGGCAATTTTGACGGTCTTCTGGGAACATGGCCTCTTTTCCAAGTAGAACTAAAGTTGTTCCTCAATGACATAATTGTGTAGGGCGGGAGACTCTGGCATGGGATTGCTCATCAGCTCCAATCACTAGACGATCATCTACAAACAAAGGTGGAGGTCTCGACAGCATGTTTGGACAAAAACATTCCACTTTGCATGTGACAGAGAAAAATGGGCCACATGCATGTCAATGGTCAATAGATATCGGGTTTGAACTAACTTGTATTAGCTCACACTGACCTGGAACTAAAACTGAAAGAAAGTAAACACATGCCATCTGCAGCAAACAATTAAAGTCTTGATTTCCTAGAAGAGTGTACAACTGACATCAAGGTGAATTGATAATTCCAAATCTGTTAGTCTTTGTTATTAGGAATGTGAGTTTCCCCGCCATTTTGAGTGCTGATGATTTGAGAAAATCTAACATATTGAATGAGTGTATCATACCATTAGAAAAGTGGTCTAAGAGCTTAATACAAATCCTGTAAGTGTTCATCTAATTAGATATCGTGTGGCACCTCCTAATTCTGAAAGAATTTTTTTTTTAATTTGATTAATGAAATTCCAATTTTAGTCAGTACGGCTGTGCTGTATGGCATAATGTCAAACCGGTGACGATGTCAATTTTCAAACCGGGTTGAACCGTATATTGGTGTTATGGGTGGGACAGTGCAAAGGATGAGTGGGTACAATTACTGTATTCTGCGGCTGTAGTAGTAGAAACATCCTACAGCTGCAATCTGTCCTTCTTCGCTTTTGCCCACTGTGTTTTATCCTCAGTAGAAATCCTTAGCTTCCTCGGGTCCATTCTTGTAGCCCTATGTAACCTGTTTTCGGTAAACAATAGAAGAAATCTGCACATATTCAACCTCAGTAGCAATTATACATGTGTTGGTCGAGATTCAGCACTAATACACGCTCGCGACTTTTAATTTCATTATAGGTATCAAGAATAAGGTATATAATATTCACTTCTGATTACGTTAGTAACTGTTAAAATCCATACCTTCTTACGGATAAACAATAATAAGTGCCCCATTCACAATCGATTAATTCTAATGCACGAGATTCGTCGTTTGTTTATGAGTCGAACAACTGATATATACCTTTTTTTTTTACTCAGTTAAATAATGGGCTATTATTTTTAGATTACTTGTTGAAACCCGTTGGTTGTCACGGACAGCAACAACTTTCAATCAATCACTCATTTTAACATTCTGATGACAAGCGGTCATCGAGTCGTATAGTTTATATTGGCTAGACATCCCGGTAATGATGCTTTTCGTTATAGAGCACACGCCTATCTATTACCAATATATAATTGCTAACTGACATCACTGTGATCTTAGCTTTAAAGACTTATCTAAGCCTGAGGTGGGGTATACTTAGTTTTGTTGAGATAACTCTGACGCGTGCAGAAATACATCACCGAAAAAAGTGTTTATTGTGTATCTGCGACAATTTAAAAATCTCTCAGAATTTTCGAAGTGAACTACATGTTTAGATTAGCGGAAGGTTTGGACAATTAGTCTTAGATATAGGTAATCATGTGTTTTTACAGAATTGTGATAACTGGCTTATTTACACATCATCCATTAGCCTACATGCTGAACAAGCGTCAATCAAGTGCACAAGGATTAAAGAACGAACATATTTTATAACCAATTAGATTATGTTAACACTGTATATGAAAGATCAATAAAAAGTCATTCAATTACAATTTTATAAATGTTATCGCGTATGGTTAAATATTTTGAAACTAATTTGACTGGAATTTGGTGCTACAAACACAGCAGTCACATTAGTTTTTAAAATATTGGAATATTTGCAGGCAGAGTGACATTCGTCATAAGCAATTTAGTGGTAATAGAAAATAAGGGAAATGTTGACTATGGTATGTTCAAATGTGTCTGTGTTTCAACCATTTAAGGGACAAATTTCATCAATAACATTATAATTATCTCATTGAAAATGCCAAATTGCAGACTAATGAAGAAAAGGTATCGCTGGAATGTCTTGTTTCGTTATCTAGACAGTCATTTCAGTGGTAAATCGACTTCTTTAGGTCTCCAAATTGACAGTGCTCAAGACCACTGCAGAGGCTGACGTAGCAGAAATATTTTTAATCGGAAAAAGATGAATCAGTATTGACTAAACCCAGAATTTAATTAAACTCAGTTTTTCGGTTTGAGCATGATTACGACGATTTGCAAACTGTCACCATGTGATGTGAGATCGGTATATAGCGCAGCTCCATTAGTCAGTAACAATCATACAACAGAAAAATATTGTGTACTGGCAAAATAATTGTTGTAAATATGGTAGAAGTCAAATCTAACGTCTCTGCCTGTAAATTTACAGAAACACAAAAGGCTAGAATACATCAATTATTATCAGAATTTAGAGATGTGCTTTGTGATGGAAAAGTGGGCCATATACCTCTAACAACTTTTGACATTCCTACATTTGAAACACACCTTGTAGCCTATAAATTATGCTGCACGCCCTTCTCCCTCTGTGGAGAAGTTGAAAGGCAAATTACAGAAATGGAAACTTGCAGAGTAATTTAAAAAGCAATGTCTCCCTGGACAACCACAGTTCTTCTGATACATAAAGATAATGGCTATGTGTGTTTCTGTGTAAATCATCAGTGCATGAACAAAATCGCCATGTTGAATCTACATAGTGGATACTGGCAGGTGCCAATTACCTCTTCCTGTCAGAGGCGGTGGGTGGGGAGAGGGACTGCATCTACAGCAGAAACTGGGCACTGGGAATTTATGGTTATGCCCTTTGGCATAAAAACTCACCAGCTGCCTTTACTCAGTTGATTGCTAATGTGTTAGATGGCCTTGTTTAAATGAAATTGCCTATTATGTCGACGATATTATTGTTGGGCCAGCAACTTTGAACATCATGTCTCTCTTCTGCTGGAGGTTTTTAAAATGCTACATTCCACCAATCTGACAGTAACGTCTGGGAAAGTTGATCATTGCAAAACAAACAGGTAAGAATTGTGGGACACATGGTGTCACAAATGGTAATTCATTCAGATCCAGAAAAGTGGAATCAATTATAGAATGACCAACTCCAACAACAGTCATGGAAGGGTGCCGGTTTCTTGGTCTCATAAATTATTATTTGGAATTTGTACATTATCATCAGAATACGGCAGCAATTTTAAACGCCATTACTGGGAAGGCTGATTTTTTATATGGAATATTGCCCATGAGGAGGCTTTCAAGAAGCATTATCATCAGAATGCCTTGGATAATCGTACCAGATATGTACTGTCTCAGAAGGGTAAGTTTGGGAGTCTTATTTTATATCCCACTATGTTTGCCTTGTCAGTGAACTCAGTTGACTTACCAGGGACAAAGAAACCTTAGAAGCTATCTTTTGTCCTGAAGATATTTAGATACTATCTTATAGTCAAATGGTTCACGGAACACAAATCTGCACAGTGGCTCAAGAATACCTGGGACATAAGAGGCAGACATGCTTGCTGGATATCTTAATTTTGTTTTTATGAACCTGTTTATGTTACGGTCTGTAAACGTGACTCAGTTGCCTAAACAGTAGACAATAGAAGAAATCCGCACATATCAGACTCAGTATGTTATCTTTAACGAAGGGATTGCATATAAACGTGCTGTCAAAACTTGTGATATACGTTGTTAAAGGTAATTACGGATCTTTACTCGGATACAAAACAACAGTAGAACTTGAGCTTGTACCTACAATTCGTGTTGTTACGCCAAATGCAACAGATTCTATTCTTGAAGAATTTGCCGATCATTTTGAAGGTATAGGAAAAATAAAAAACATTCAGGCTAAGATTCACATTGATGAAAATGTACAACCGGTGATACAACCACACCGCAGAATTTCATTCCACCTCCATAAGAAAGCCGAAGCCGAACTTGAAAGACTTGAACAGTTAGATATAATCGAAAGAATTGACGGCCCAGTCGAGGCATCCATACAATGGATCAAGCAACACCTTTCGTCACTCCAAAGTAGTAGAAGAGTACTTGAACTTTCTTGTATCAAGCACAGTCCCGAAATCGATATCTCTCCACGAAATAGCTGAAGCAACAGCTACTGACAACACACTTACTGATGTGATTCAGCGACTAACAAACAATGATTGGAAAGACACTCCCAAAACGTCGCCTACACACGCCTTCACGAAAGTAAGCACAGACTTTACAATAGCGCAAACAACACCAGGAAGCATCATTCTGTACAATTCCCATCATTCCAACGTCATTACAGTGAAAAATGTTTGAATTAGCACATGAAGGCCACCTAGGAGTGGTAAAAACAAAACAACTACTTCGGGAAAAGTATGGTTTCCTGGAATCAATGACCTAATTGAATCGCTATATAAGCAGTATATTCCTTGTTTAGCAAGCACACCCAGTACACAAAATGAACCGCTAAATATGACAGAACTGCCATCTGAACCATGGGAGTATATCAGTAGATTTTTGTAGTCCGTTTCCATCGGGAGACTACATTTTAAGGTTCCCTGTGACTGAGATCTTATCCTCGACTTCGGCAAAAACAGTATTGCCGAGGTTAAACCTTTTCACTGTTAGGAATTCCACATGAAGCTAAATCAGACAATGGTCCACCCTTTCATGGTACTGAATTCAGAAATTTTGCTGAGCATTTAGGCTTTCATCATCGCAAAATTACACCGTTACACTCAAAGGCTAATGGAGGTGTCGAGAGATTCATGAAAACTTTGGGCAAAGCAATCAGGACGTCGCACATCGAAAATCTGAGTTGGAAACAGGAGTTTTTAAGAAACTATAGGGCAACACCGCACAGAACAACTGGAGTACCGCCAGCAAAAGCACTCTTTGGCAGAAACATTCACACCCAACTACCCGAATATCCAATGAAACAGAACAAGGACGTTAATATTCGCAAACTGGACGAACAAGCAAAACTCAAAATGAAAGAATACGCAGACAAAAAGAATCAGGCAACAGATTCACAGATGCGCGTAGGCGATTCAGTGTGTGCAAAAATTCCAAAGGAGAACAAACTATCAACATATTATTCATCTGTTCCATATCAAATCGTAAACTCGAACGGCAATCAGATAACAGCGAAATATGGTGATCATGTGATAACTCGTAATTCCTCTCATTTCAAAAGAATCAGTTCAGAGATAACTTCATCAGAGACAATAATTATTGATGATTCCGATGACGCTCTCGATGATGTAATTCTACCGAGCAGTCCAGAACAGTCACACACGGAAAACGATTCTACAGTTACGGATTTGGACAACGTACGCATGGAACCAAATATTTCATCGCGACCCACTCATAAGAAGAAACGTCCAAGCTATTTGGATAACTACACAAGCAGACGATATTTGTGCTTGGGGGTAGAAGGTGTAAATTGGGTAACAATAAATCCCACTTCTACCTTATAGGCAGGTTGTATAGCCTAAGCCTAGTAGGAGCATATAATGTATTGTGTTTAGAAATCTAAATGTCATACGATCGTGTCATATTAAGCACCATGTAATCATGGTAATATAATCTCTATTAATCGTCAAATAATCACATAATAATTCGTATTCTCTACAGAACTACTCATTCGTATTCTTTACCAGAACGTGCGTACCTACACTCGGACATAGACAATGTTATCTCAGACAGTTTATCACAGATATTGTTATCACAGACAAATTTTATCGCAGACTTCTCAATCCCTAGCAACAAACAATACCCTTTGGTCAAGATCTTTATTGTCTTATTTCAATACTCGTTTATCATTAAAAGTAATTTTCTTTTATCAAGGAAAAGAGAGATGTAGTGTCTGTATTCTAGTTCATCTAGTTCATTTATATTATAATAAATGTTCCGGGACCCTATAAACCCTAAAACATTACGAAAATGATTTTGATAAGCAATTGTTAGAAAATTGTATGTACAGCATTATGGCATAACAAGTGTACAAAATAATAATAGCAGCCAAACAGATACAGATATAAGACATAGTGGAAGACTTCATGCGCCACCCAGTCATTACAGAGAAGTATTGTTGTCTTCGTTGGAATGCACCTTTGTAAGATTACAAAGGTGCATTCCAGCGAAGACAACAATTCTATATATATATAGTCTTCCATTATGGCTTATATCTGTATCTGTATCATATATATATGAGTACTGTATTCTGCGGCTATAATAGTAGAAACATCACACAACTGCAATCAGTCTTTCTTCGCATTTGACAACCATGTCTTGCCCTCAACAACAATTTTCAACTTCCTTCCCTGATAACGCATCTTACTGGGCCGATGCTGGGCCCGGTATCGGCCCAGCATCGGCCCAGTAGGATGCGTTATCTGGGTTAGGTCCATTCTTGATCTGAGTGTACCGAGATCCGTTCTCTTGAGGTCACCTCACAGCATGCTTAACAGATTTATGCAATGACACGGTCTCCTGGCATTATATTTTCTGGCCCTCAACAGAGAGAATTCCAAGGTTCTCTGAAGGTGTGTCTCCTGGCATCCTTAGCATATTAGCCATCTTTGCTGGGCTACTTTTGGGGACAGTGGCGATGTACTCTGCCAAGCGGTTACAGCTAAAGAACATCAAGAATACGCAAGTTGCAGTGTACAAGCATAGTCTTTTTGACAAAGGCATATTTGATCGACGACCTCAGAGCTTCCAGAACAGATATGTTCCCCATAGCTCATCCTGCAGGAATTACAGCAGAGCAGTGAGCACCGGATTTTACTTTTCTTCCATGGTTGGCCACCACGAAGTGGATCATCATTTTCTTTAATTTCCTTATTTGTCGATAAGTAGATATGTGTGTGAACTCTGGTTTTAGATTCAATTATAACGAGATCTGAAATTTTAGATTGCAGCTATTAGGAGTAGTTCGTCAAGGGGTTTCTTTTCTTCGTCTATGAAGACCACCTCGTCGGCGTGTTCCATCTCCCACAGCATACTCAGAATGAACAGAGTGTTTGGTCTTGTGGAACATGAACAACACAGGGGATTGACCAATTCCCTATGGGGGCTGATTCGTGTCTCAATCTCTTCAGACTTCATTGCAAGTATTAGGCTCACTAGTCGCAGGCTATCTTCATTGGGACATGCATGGTGCAGTGCATCTAAGATCTATGAGTGCTCAATTGTGCCAAAGGCTTGTGACACTTCAATGCTCATTTTGTTGAAATCCCAGTGTGTGGACATGATTATTGACACAAGCATGCACTGAGACTATAACATGTTTGTGCAGCTGCGTCCAAATTTAGAACCACTCTGACAGGATCTAGTAACGTCTCGGATACAGAACAGCGTAACATTGGATAGGATTTTCCATCTGATGTTGAGGAGCACACTGGGCCACAAATTGACTGGTGTGGGAGCTTCTTGGGTTCTGGTAGCGTGCTAAGGATGCTTTGGCCTACGTCATAGATGAGGAGGTGGTGCATGATGACTGAATTGATTAGATGCATTATCGGTTTTGATAACTTGGGTTTTTGAATAGTTCATTGCTCATGCCATTGGGGAAAAAGATTACACTTCCACACACTTCCGTAAGAACGAACTTTTTGAGGATTCTAAGTCATCAAGTCTTGCAGGCAATGCTGGCTATGTCTAACCGTCTTCAAACTAGAAACCGTGTTCGACATCCTCAGAGAATGCAATCTTCCCAGGAGCTTATCATCACTACAGGGAATGTACGTGGTCTGACTTGAATACCAAAGAGGCAAACCTTAAATGACTGTGAACACTATAACATGGATATTACATGTATTCCAGATACTAAGTAGCCAACCTATCAGAGCAGCAATTTCAGGCAGGCCACAGGCTAGTATTCATGGAGCAAAGACAGACCACATACCGGGTTTAGGCTTCATAACCGGACCAAGGCTTTTGAACCATGTCATTAGTTTTGGATGCGTCAGTGGCCGCATTGCATTCATCAACCGAGCTACAGCAACATAGGAAACACGCCACCTTTAAATATCACATGGTCAACACATATGGCCAAACTACTGAAAAAGCCAAAAAATTCCCATCAATATTAGATCCTATGCAGAACTCGGCTACGCCATTATTATCCCAACCACATGGCAAATGTTCGTGTATGGAGATATCAACTCCAAGCTAGATAAGTACAGCAACGCGTACAAGAATTCAGGGCTTGGTTTATGCATGGGGCCATATGGACAGGGCACACGCAACAGCAATTAAGATGCACTTGTCGCATTCTTTAGTACCAATGGCCTATTTGATGCAAATACGGCTTTCAAACACCCATGCCATCACCAGACAACATAGACAGAACACATTGCGAATCGCAAAGCCCTAACAGGCTCTACGGTTACAACAGCAGTCTTAAACCAAGAAGAATTCATACTGTGCAAACAGAAACAAAGCCCCTTTTCGGAAAACTCGTTCATACAAAAAGGCCCTCAGGGCGCGTAACCTACCATCGGGGTTAGCTCAAAATGCATGGAATCCTCAGCTATAAGAGTTCTGAATACATCAACAGAACTAAGTATACTGATGGTCGTGTAGTTGTAAAGCTACAAGTAGAGCAGAAAGCATCTATCAAGGTGGTCGAAGTAAACACCGCACCAACTACATAGGGAATGCAATAACATTCTGCGCCACATCAGCGAATGCTTAAAAGATCTTGCTATTCAAGATGCAGACTCATAATCAGTGTCACGAATGAATGTCACAAAATGTGCCAGGCAGCCCAAGACCTGAGAGTTACTGACTATTCACCTCCACTCACTGCACATAACTCTGAAGGGCCCTATATCGGGACTGACCAGGGCAAAGCCGACACAATTTGAGAATGGTTCAAGAAACATTTCACAGATTATGAGGATGGGCCACTGCACCCGTTTTCAGGTGACCCCATGCAAATACGAACATTAATTAAAACAGCAGAAGTTGAGAAGGCATTCGAAGCCCTGAAAATGGGCGTGTATCCGGACCTGCTATATATTAGGCCTTCCTTCGTGATTAGTTTGAGGCATTGAAGTGCTGACTGCCTCCCGGATCCGTATCTGACATAATGGCGCATGATAGTCATATAAGTCCTGTGAATACTGCCACGGGTCTTTCCCGCATGCGTGTGGCTCGTTATGCTGGGCCACTTAAGGATCTACTCTAATGGGAGAGTGAAAGAAGTGTTGGTATGGTGGGCTATATGCGGGCCCTTATGTGCTAGCACAATAGAGAAGTCTTGCGTAGATTAGCCTTGGTAGCTTTCTCTTAATCCACGGCGATATCATTTTTGAGTAGACAGATTTTATTTCTGTAAAAGTAGTAACAGTAATGTTTTCAGGATTCAACAGAAAATTCAATACCTATAGTAACTAATCTACTTTATTGTTTGTTACATCGCCAGAGCTTTGTTTCTGTAAAGTAATACGATTGTCAAAGTCACAAGCGTCTACAACCAAATGCAATTCACCTTTCCATAGTATCCATCTATCAATCTGACGTCATATGACGTCATAATCAGCTAAGCGGCGTGTATGATGACGTCATACTCATAACGTCATAAATGATTCTATTTAACTCTTAATAGTCCGACACGTTGTACGAATGGTATGGCTCTACTATTTAATAAACATGCTGTTGAATATTTTGAAACTAATTTGACTGGATGCTGTTGCTGCCATAATGGCTCACTTGTGGAGTTTTCTGGAAATTGATAGTCAGAGCACTCAGAGATCGATCGATCCCAACACGAGCGGGGTGTGTGTGGAACTTAGCTAGAGATGGACGGGGCGTGGCTTAAAATAGAAAGGTCTATTGATAACCCAGTAGTTAACAGATTACAGAGCAACTAGCTTGTCAACTTTAACTATGTAAAACGTTGCTTTGTTTTGTTTATCTTCCTTTTGCATAAGAACTGAGCAATATCAATCCTTACGGAGCTAGCGGCCAGACAATATACCACAGGATTCAAGACATTGTTGCCGCAACAAACATATAATAAAACCAAGAAAAGTCTGTTTTGAAGTGGAAAATGGTTAGGAGGATGCTTATAAACGACCCCGAATATGTTGAGTGGGAACCAGCAAATATAAAATATGGTAATAACAATCATCAATGCACGGATATCGGTGTTTTTGTGCTTCTGTTGAAGTTCGATAGGTCCTTTAGTTTTGGCAACTCCGATATATTTCATGAAATGTAGCACAGGAATAGATATTCCAGGAATACACGTATTGACAATCAAAAATGAAAAAGATGTAACTTTCCCTAGGTTCCCAGTGTATGCACACGCAACTGACCTTTCACCGTCATAATTCACATCGATTAAGGTATACGAGAACAGAAATGGACTCCACGCCAAAATCTCCACAAACATAATCAACAGACACCAGTTTCGGACAAAGCTACTGGTCACTCGCACGCGAGCCTTAAGTGGAAAACAAAGTTGGTAAAATCTCAGAGCAGCGAATAGTACCAAATAATAAGGACTAGCCGAGCCTACGACTTCAAGCAAATAAAACATAACTTTGCAGACTATCCATGTGCGCTTGGGTAGGAGGTATACGGGCCACACAAATCCAGCCATGCACGCGAAAGACAGGCACGTAAGAAAATCAGTGCTTGCTAGGAACATCACAAACATAAATACAGGAGATTTGTACTTCCTCGATGCAACAAGATAATAAATGAGAAATGCATTCAGCACCATACCAGTTGTCAGCAATACCACAGGTAGTTCATGTAGAAGCTCATTCGGTATCTCGCTGTGAGCGCTCAGATATAACGGCAGACGTTCTGCATCTGTGTGAAAGTCACATGAAGTCATGTTGTAATCGGTACCTGCCTCCATCTGTCAAATATTTATTTATTCGAATTGATTCAATGTATTGAAAACTAAATATTCAAACGCGTGAATGTTGTTATTCCCTAATGATAGCCTAAAGTTAGCTTTGCTGAACTCCTTGTGAAGATTTGATGAGCATGTGGACGATCAGTCACTGCCTCTGGTACTATGCTCAAAGACCCGAAACTGCGCAGGTCTCTTTGTTATATGCACACCGACTATGTATCGTATTTAAGGAAACTTGGAACGACAGCGAGTTAACTAGGTACTCAACGTATCAAAGGCTATGAAAGGGCCATATAGCGATTGACTGGACAAGAAATCAATGCCAGCATATAAACAAGGACAAGAACTCACAAATAGCTAAGAATGTTAAAATACATGAAACACTTGAGTAAATAGTGAATGGATATAAAGCGATGAAAGCAGATTCATAAAAGCAAGAAACACATGAGCCGTGGTCTTCACAGGCCTTTCATAGAATAGAATTTTCCACATGAAAGGGAACAAAGGTGTCAGTTGCGCAGATGGCTCAGAGTGTGTCCATCTATTCTTATATAATGCTGCTATCTAATATTCCAATGACTACAAGACTGTGACAATACATTAATAGTAGTAGTAGTAGTAGTAGTAGTAGTAGTAGTAGTAGTAGCAGCAGCAGCAGCAGCAGCAGCAGCAGCAGCAGCAGCAGCAGCAGCAGCAGCAGTAGTAGTAGTAGTAGTAGTAGTAGTAGTAGTAGTAGTAGTAGTAGTAGTAGTAGTAGTAGTAGTAGTAGTAGTAGTAGTAGTAGTAGTAGTAGTAGTAGTAGTAGTAGTAGTAGTAGTAGTCTCCCATAGTAAGTGGCGGTGGAGTGGCTCTGCAACGGGGGGGGGGGGGGGTGCGGATGCAGGATTTCGTGTTAAGTGGCGTGAAGGGGGTGGTCCAGGGAGAGGGCTCCCACGTCCCTAATACGGGGGGGCGGAATTTTTGGAAATCTGATGCTCTGAGAAGCCATCTCCTGTATTCTGAGTGATAATTCGTGGTTAAAATTGTTCAGGAAAATGAGAATTTTTCTCTTAGAAAATGTCAATTTACAAAGCATGAAAGGAATTTTTTTTTTAATCTTCCAATTGAATGACTGGTTTGCTTTGCCAAAATTTCAAATCCGGGCGTTTAAATCTACATTTTTCAAGATCATTTCAGAAGGTCTGTCTAGTTAAGGCGTTAATGCCTGGTTAATGATACCACAGACTGTCGTGATCAGTGGTCTGCTTATGTGTTCCTAGATATTGTTGATATGCCATTTATGAGCAATAGCAATACGTGGTCAGTGGACAATGACAGTACCATAGAAATAGATATGTACAGTTCACAGAACACTGCGGGGGGGGGGGGAGGGGGTGAGGGTGGCGGAGGTCCTCCACCGGCAATTTTGTTTAAATAAATGCGCTTAGAAGTCATCTCCTGCATTGGCGGGGTGGGGGTGCTAAAGACATTATTAGACCCCACCCTTACCCCAAATTATTTTAGGGGTGGCTTTAGTCCACTAGCACACACCCCTCCCCCAGCTCCGCCGCCACCGCCCATAGTGGTCTTGACAAGTCTGTTTTTGCCAGTTACCACTCGAATCAGTCTCGATAACCGAGCCAATTATACCCACAGTAAATTTTCAAAAATAGATTCTGGTCTATAAATAGACAGTCGATAAGCAAGTATTTTTATATCGGTGAATAATTTTGCCATTAAAGGGAGCTAACTGGAGTACATCAGCGTTACACATGGCAGGCCTCTTATCACAGTATCTCAATTTCAATGCAATCACATTATCAGTACGCTCTTGAATAGTGTGTCCCTTATCACACAAAACGCTGTTGCTTCCATAGTCAGCACCATCTACAAGTCAAACTAATTTCAAAATAGTTGGCATACAATGTCCTTCCCACAACAAGAGCAATCAGAGATTTCAAACCATCGCCATTTCCTTAACCCTTTAACCCTTAAATTCTTTCAAGGGAATTTCAATTTTTTCATAGAAAATGTTCATTTGTAGATCAGGAGAAAACAATTTCTGAAAATTTACCACTTGATTGAATGGCTCGATTATCGAGCCAGTCATTTCAGTGTTAAATTTTCAAAAATAATGTGTCCTTGCTCTGCAAATAGACATTTCTCAAGACCTCTACAGAAACCATTTTTGGCTGATATAAGTGTTAAAGGGTTATTAATGTAGCTTTCTATTTTTTTCGGGATCTTTTACATATTTGATCCAAGTTGTGATTTTTAGTGTACGTTCACACCCTTTTTTGTGCCACATTTTTTGCCAAATCGGACCAATAGCTTCCAAGATAGCCAACAATACATAATTTGATCCTATTCAGACCCGGATTCTTTATTCGAATCACAGCCATAGTCTGGAAATCCTCTTTCCCAGTAAGTTCCCAATAATAATAATAATAATAATAATAATAATAATAATAATAATAATAATAATAATGATGTTATTGTTGTTATCAGTGTTATTCAACACGACATGTATGAGTATACATGTAATAATGATGAGATACGTAACAGGGATAATGAGTGTAATAATGGTAATTTCACTGAATAACAATAATACTTCGCAAGATGGTCACTCCACTCCATCCACCTCCCTCCCCCACCCCGCCCCTTATGTAAATGTTCTGTCATAAGTCATTTCTCCACACGTAATTTGTTTAAATGTAAACATAATTCATACATGTATTCTATCGTACTCTATGTCATTTGTAATATAAAATATACATGTATATAAATGTTATATGTATAAACATACTATTATAAATGTTATATAGCAAGGGTCCGCCGCATCATAGGCCTTGCCTTTGGTGGATGGCCGTATTGAATTGTTAAACTATTTACCTATATGGCAATAAAGAATCTTGAATCTTGAATCTTGAAACTGATGTAGAAAAAGTTATTGGGGTAATTATTGATAATACGCTGTTCTTTGAAAAACATATATTAGATAAGGTAAACACGGCAAATAGTATTAAGGGATACATTCCCATTCCTGGATATAAAGACCTTTAAATTGGTCACTAGCTGCCTGTTAGATAATCACTGTATTTATTTCCGAACATTGGTTTTATTAGTACCCTACCGGTAAAACCGGGGTGGGGGGGGGGGGGGAGTTGGGGGGGGGGGGGGGGACTATAGGTTTGCACTCCGTCTGCCCGTCTGTCCGTCCGTCTGTCGCAGTTGGTTTTCCGCACTTTTTTTCGCAGTCCTTTAAGGTATTTGGAGAATATTGAGAATTGGTATATTGCTTTGTTATGAGAAGTTACAGACCAAGTTCGAGTTTCAGGCGTATGCGTCAATTTTTGATAGAGTTATGCCCCCTTTCGACTTAAGAAATACGAAAAATATCAGCTTTCTGCACTTTTTTTCGCACTCCTCAAGATATTTAAGCGAAAATTGGTGCATCGCTTTAGCATAAGGAGTTACTGAGCAAGTTCGAGTTTCAGACATTTTCGTGAATTTTTCATGGAGTTATGTCCCCTTTCGACTTATGAAATGTGAAAAATATTATTTTTTCCGCACTTTTCTGCTCAGTTTTTCAAGATATTATCCTGAGAATTGCAACATTGCCTTGTTATGAGAAGTTACAGACCAAGTTCGGGTTTCAGGTGTATGCGTCAATGTTTGATGGAGTTATGACCCCTTTGGACTTAAGAAATATGAAAAATATTAGCTTCCGCACTTTTTTTCGCACTCCTTCAAGATATGTAAGTGAAGATCGGTGCATCACTTTAGTATAAGGAGTTACAGAGCAAGTTCGAGTTTCAGACATTTTCGTCAATTTTTCATGGAGTTATGCCCCTTTCGACTTAAGAAATACGAAAAATATTAGTTTTCCACACTTTTTTTTTGCAGTCTTTAAAGATATTATACTGAGATTTGCTACATAGCTTTGTTATGAGAAGTTACAGACCAAGTTCGAGTTTCAGGCGTATGTGTAAATTTTTGATGGAGTTATGCCCCCTTTCGACTTAGGAAATGTGAAAAATATCAGCTTACCGCACTTTTTCGCACTCCTTCAAGATATTTAAGGAAAAATCGGTACATCGCTTTAGTATAAGAAGTTACAGAGCAAGTTCGAGTTTCAGACATTTTTGATGAGCATGGGTGGGCATAATATGCGAAAGGGAGTGGAGTTGGAAGGTGGGATATGGTTAATTAGCTACAGTAAATGCTGAAATATAAGACTGACAAATAAAGTCAGCAGAAAACAGATGGCTGCTGAATAATTTCCTCAGTTGGCAGTGTATGATTTTAATTGTACGACGTTTTGAAGGCTACATGTATGGACATTAAATATATGAAGAATACATGTAGAGGTCATTGCTAAATAAGTGGGCAATGACATAGAAAGGGAATCGGATGTGATAGACATGTTATGAGATGGGTCATGGATAGCAGCTTTGGACAATATCGAGTGCATCAGAGACAATTCCATAATATATTTCATTGCTGTCAAAGACCTCATTGGTCCTTCCACAGGTCATCTCTAATGTACTCTGCGTTGTATGTCATGCATGAGACAAATTAATTAAAACATATCTATAGTTATAAATATATCTAGGCTTGCACAAAATGGCCAATTATCAATGTACCAAACGATATCAGGTCTTTTCTCTTGGTGATAGACTAAGCATGTAGGGCTCACGTACTTCACTACTGCATCTGAAAGATCGCGTTTAACAGAGCTAATTTGGTATAGTTCTATGGAATTTGCGAAACTGATGACAGAAGAAAATTGTGAGCATGGAAAATTATGTCAGACAGAAGGAAATTATAGACAATTATAAATTAACACATGCATGTTATTGAACATAAAGGTAGAGGTAGATCAAATAAGTCAGTGGAAAACAAACACAGTTTTTAAACAGGGTGGAAGTCCAACTGAAACATTGGATAGGAGTAGCATTGCTACATCAATTTACATTGTACTTAAAATATTAAATTTACAAAATCTATATACGTGCATAATATCATTGAACATACATTACTGAGAGATAAATCAAATGTATCAACTGAAAAGAGGATTTAGGTATATATAGTGGGAGGGCCGATAAAAATACTAGTTAGGCATGATGGGAGTAGTATATTTGTATCATATTGCACTGAAGCTTGTGTACAGTGGCCCCTTCATGCAACAATTAACCATTTAATGGTCAATCCAGCCAGAACCAGCCTCTACAGTGGTCTTGATGAATGTTCATTTGAAGGCCAAAAGAAGACCATTTCTTAAAAATCCACCACTAGAATGTCTGTGTCGATAACCGAGCCATTCATTCCAGTGGTAGTTTTTCAAAAGTAATTCCCTCCTGGTCTGCACATAGGCATTCGATGAGTAAATATTTTGATTTTCTTGACAAAGGGAAGCATTGATGAAATTTTGGTCACTGAATATAGTTAGTTATGCAGTTATTGTCTGTTGAGTCCATAAAATGCCAGCTCTCTAAGATATGTGGTCCCATGACCACCTGTCCTAAAGAACTACCATCTTCCATTCCTCAAAAATAGGTGTCGCTAGTGGCAGGTTTACCTGCATATACACATTGCATTCATATAATCTATTATAGCATTCACATAATCTGTTGAAGGACGAATTCAGGCTTGATGGTGAAAGCGTTGAAGTACAGTAAAGAAGAATAGTAGACGGCATTGTGCAATTTACTTCAGGCGCGATTCTGGCAAAGCAAGATAAAGAAAGACAAAAATAGGGTTATCAGGTATGAAACAAAACAATAATGTTAAGGCAATGAAATTATAAAAAATAATACTTCAAGTATAAGCATTTTGATACAGCTAGACAACATAGGCATAGCAAGAGAGAGCAGACATGATAGGTAAGCTTAAAAACAGGATATATTTATAATTTCACCCTTTGATGGTCAAGTCAGCAAAGAATGGTTTCTGGTTTAGGAATGCTCACTTGCCCACTTGCAGGCCGAAAGAATAGTATCCTCCAAAATGTTACTATTGGAATCTCTGGTTTGATGAGCTAGCGGATCACTGCATGGATAAACATACCTCTAAATAAAGGTTTCTCCATGGTCTTATAAACTAGTTCAACAATTATTAGTATCATTGACTAATATTGACCATGAAATGGATAACAAGATGTAATTGAAGCAGGACAATGCAAGGCAATGGTATGGGGGAGAAAGTGAGGTGGCTGAACATACTTTAACCCTACGATCGATAGATTCCCAATATCTCAATTTGAAGATAATAAGGCAGGAGTGCTGTTGAACATATTTTGAGGTTAACTTGACTGAAAGCCGCCGCTGCATTGATAAGCAGTGATTTCCAGTCATGGCAACTTCATAACACCAAACAGAATATGCTACGGGTGAGGAAATTTTCTTATTTATGGGTTTGATGGTGCATGGGTTAAAGCCAGGAAAGTACGTAATTTACTTTAATTCGGCGAGATTCTGGCAAAGCAAGATAAGAATAAACAAAAATAGAGTTAGCAGATATATGAAACAAAACAACAATGACAGACAATAATAGTAAATTAACGTACATAAAACAATGAAATAATTTTGAAAAAATAATAGTTCAAGCATAAGGACATGTTATACGTACACAACAGTATGCATTGGCATTTACATTAACACAATGGTGACCTAGTTTGGAACTGATGGTTTGAATAACTATATTGTTTGTATTTTCACCATTGGTCTCGGGGACGCCATGAATAAGTAGGCAAGTTCGGCGGGAGTATTGTTATTGGGCATCTAGTTCAGATTGTAGCTTTTCATTATCCTGCTGGAGGCCTACAATTAGATCTTTCATGAGTGAAATTTCATTTCATTTATTTTATGTCACTAGATAGGCTTTCGTAGACCTCTTACTTGATTTCACCTACTATAGTTTCGAACAGTGGCTTCAATAATTGTGGATTTGACCTTAGGCTTTCTGCCACACTAGAAGGAATAACATCAGATAACTTTTTGATGAAATCCTTGTCATTTGTAATTATATCACATACAATGTCCTTAACTTCTTCCAATTTGACCGTTTTACCACCCATATTGGTGATTTAAAGTTACCAGTTTTCGCAACAGTTATTCCTCTTCTATCACATATATAGAAATGTTTAACTTGCAGGTATTATAAGCTTAACTTATTAATTCATTTCCAGTCACATTACCATACACATATATCCATAAATAACATTGCCAACGGAAGAGGAAAAAAAATTCAGCCAGCCATTTTGGCATAGCGGTTAACTTCTGCTTGATTGATTGAAGGCCAATTTTCCATCAAAGTATAACTGGGAGTTTTAAGCGTGGAGTTACAAAGCAACATAGTTGTACATTTGTCATGATTAAATTCTAGCAACCATTTATTAGACCATTCATACAGTAAGTCTATATCACATTGCATTTCTCTCCTATCATCTTCGGGCGTGATGCTATGCAACAATATAGTTTCATCTGTATATAGGTAGGCTTCGCAGTTGTGGGATATACATTCAGGTAAGTCATTTATATATAGAACAAAAGGAATTGGCTCGAGTACGAATCCCTGTGGAACGCCACTTATTACCAGTTTCCATTCTGAAGTGTGTCCATTAATAACCACCATTTGTTTGCGTTCTGAAAGAATGTGTCTTATCCATTTTTTAACTGTAGGACATATATAAAGGCTTCAAGGCCTGTTTAGATAAATACTGGAAAGAGCAGCGATTACTATATGACTATACGGCGCTGATAGAAACCAGAAGATGAAGTGCACAGTACCCTGACTTGAGTTGACGTTGTAGTTCCCTCACATCTGGTGAGAACGGTTTTAAAACCTTAATATTGAAGACCATAATTATCAGTGTTGAGGAGTATTGGTTAGATCTATCTTGAAATCTATGTTCTGGTACAATCCAGTTCTCTTGTTAGCAGGCAGCTGTGGTACCTTTTTTCTCTGAACTGTTAGAGGGCATAACAAAGTTTGCGAGTATGAACTTCTAGTTAATGGGTGATATCAGTAGGTAGTTCTGCTTGACTTGTGTCCAAGAGAAAGTGTAGCCCGGATCGGCTGGACGGGTACGGAGCATCCCAGCCAGGCTGGGTATGGAACGACGGCTCCAGGTACGTTCCAAGCACGCCATTCCCCCCACCTCCACCCCTTGGTATGGTAGTATGCGTGTATAAAGCCATATGAGAGAGCTTTCTATAAAAGTCTGTAAGAATGCATAGCACGCAGAAATGGTTGAGTTATCCTTAAATGACTTACTGAAATTATTTTCAAAATACTGCTTGGACGTCGTAATCGCGTGTATGTATTACCTGAATGGGGAATGCGCTGATCACGTGATCGCCACATCACCGTTTTAGGCTACACACTGGTTGGCTAGTGCTCGCCCGCTGATTGGCTGGGGCATCCTGCCTCTGACGTCATGAGTAGTATAAAAGAAATCAAGAATCGAGAGCACTTCGGTAAGGAACAGCCGACAGAAGGTTGCTGGACCAGAGCAGTGCTAGACGTGGGCTAACTGCTTACTGACTGTGGTACCCTACACCGCTGCAGTGCCCTTCGAAATTCAGATCTCCTGCGCCGGTGAGCAACCTTTTCATCTGCCTCAAGTTTTTACTAAGCACTCGGACGGCCATCCGAGTGCAACTAAATAAATAAGGACTCCCTCTCCAGAACAACTCATAGAGGAGCTTCCCAGCAGATGGGCCTTGCGGCCCCGATGTAAATTCAACAGGATGTGGAGCCATGGTGATTCTTGGTGGATAACTCGCTGGATCTTCCGGACCATGCTGAAAAGTGGTATCAAACTTCCGCGCAGCATGTCGTGTGTTTAATTAACTTTTAGGCCACCGTCTGGTGGGACTCTGCCTAGTACACGACAAGAGCTATGCGATGTATCCCACACGGTTATGTACATGCAATATTTACTTACAACTGTAGCCCTCCTTGTTATGGGCAACTTTCAAACTACCATCGCTGGATGGACGCTTTATAACCTACTGTGTAAATTCATGTATTAGTTATTATGACTATCTAATTGACATCTTTCTACAGACGTTCTTCTTCACCACCTTGAGAGTGAGCCGCATCAACAGTCTGCCTGTGGAAGTCTTCACAGCAACTTCAGAATCATGCCACCTCGTGCTATTCATTTGTAGCGCATCAACTTCGGTGATTTAGGAACGTTTTCCATACCGATTACCAATAGGTACTCAAGTAGCTATACTATTGGAATATTGTATTTGTCCATTCATTCCGCTACAGGTACTGATAACTAATAGGTACCTCCCCAGTCGTCTGAGACCGCATTTTTATATTTTGCTTCATACTGTATATATTATCTTTGTTACTGGGTGCTTACAACTAACAAGCACCGCAAGGTCCTACAATCTGATATACTGTTAGCACTGTACTAGCTAGTTATGTATATGGCAAGTAGCCATCCTAGTTATTTTGTTTTGTTTATATAAAAACTCTAGAATGCAGTATGCTAGGCTACACTATACAGCAACATTATATGCACATCACCGCTTTCCCCAGCATCAATTTTACACCGAGGTCACTGTTCATGCTCACAGTGCTCGAGCCTGACATGTGAGTGACTAAACCTGGCTATTCTAGCTCGATAGGATAGGTTTAAAGTAGCTAGGGACAATCTCTCCATAAGAGACATATTGTGTATGCCTCTTTTTCATCTGTTGCGGATATGTAACACCGCACACCGGCTAGATTGTGTAAATTGGGAAATTACCTTAGGGCCTCTTAGTAATGATGAGGGATTGTCTCTTTCTACGCTCCTCCAGCCGCAAGTCTTAATTATTGTCTGGACTCCCAATCGATGTGTTGGCAGGATCCGACTCTGGGAAACTATTGGGGTTTCCAAGCAGTGAAAACTAAAGTGTCGATTTTGCATACACTCCCCCTGTATCTTCGGATACCAGTTAGTTTAGATACCCCCTTCAAGGTAGGAAGCACTGCGAAAGGAAATTATGTTATGTAACCCCGGCCTGCACTGCATCTCTGGGCATTCTGTAACAAAACCCCAATGACAGGTAAAATGTTAGTTCCATAACACACGGCTGACGGACGAGTTGCCGATCTCCATCCAACTCTGTATGGTGACTGGGTGTGGTCTTAAAGCCCACCACGCCCTCACGGGAAGGTCACTAGGGATGGATACCTGCCTCTTACTCCCCACCATAAAAATATATTGCGCTTTCTAAATTGCTTATGTGAACTGTAAACTGTCCTGGTGATGTTATATGTTGCGGTGCGATATGTGACTGGATCGTCACATGATTCGGGAGCTGTCGCTCCATAACATGTCTGCACGCTATCTTTCTGAGGAAGATGCTATGCGGGGCGACCCTCGGGAAGCCAGTCATCTTCGCCAGTTAGACCTATGTGTCAAAAGATAGGTAGGAATCCCTGCCACTCGCGGCTAAAGCTTGGAAGCATATCTACCAACTAAATGATAGGTTAAAATTTAGCAGTGGGCCCGCATAAATAAAAGCAGCAACTACCAATGCAGTATCTTTGGAGCTAAATAAGACGGCGACCTATGAATTCTTCGGAAGTCATCTGACCCATCTTCACGTAAACCAGCATGCATCACATTAATTATAATCTCACTAGGATTGACTCACTGCACATAACTTTTTGTTTGAACAAAAGAGTGACCCTTTTTGCCAGCTCTTTTATTCCGCTTCAGCGTTGAAGGCATTTTCCTGTGATGGTGGCCAGCGCAAGGCACTTTTCTCTCGCAACAATATTATACTAAGGTATATTTGGTTTATGTCAAACTATTTAAGTAGCCTCGTTAGGACGCCCCCTTACGGGGATACCTCGCTGGATTTACGAATCTGTGAGGTACCTCCGGCGAGCGCACATAGAAAGGACATCAGTTTGGTTCTATGTACTGTATAATTTTGCTCATTTACTAGCAAACGAGTACCGTTGTTTGGGTAGTTATTTTCGTTAATTATTATTATGTCTGGACTTTTAAATTAGTTTATGGACTGTCATAGCGGTGACACCAACAGTTGGGATGAGACCATGAGGTTCAATATCGGTGGCAATGGTCGCACGGCCCCCGCTGGAACATTATCGTTCCACTGGCTCCAGAAGCCGGTCTTTGTAAATTCTGGAGAGTTGTGATACGGGATCTGCAACCCCAAGAACCACTGCTAACCAGCCCTCCCGCGCATCCTGTACATGCAGTGTAATGGAGCGGAGCAACATGGCGGACCAGCACATACCCCGGCAAGCTACAAGTGGTGCCCGATGTGGGGCATGAAGGAGAAATGACCCCACGCCAACACTCAACACACCCACGTTTTGTTCCCCTTCATTAGACAGTCAGTTCACCCTCGATTTGGAAAAGTAACATCATATGATGGGAGAACAGTGTGTATGCTCACCGACTATGCCAGAAATTTCCCCGGTGTGGAACGACCAGCAACGTTTCTACACGAGTTTTCGCTGATCAGCGAGGGGACATTCCATGATGCCTCACAGGTGGGAACTCAATATATCACACTGTCTGAAATTCGTGATAGGCAACCACCATCTATGCCGGATCACGGTCGACCATGACACAGACCCTTATGGGGACAAACTATTCCTTCACAGCCATTATGTTCACCAGCATCATCACAGGGGGACCAATGGCCGGCACCTCATGCACCATGTCCCGCGTCTCCACCGGTACATATGTCGTCACCATACTATCCAACAGTACCATGATACGAGCCGGGAGATGTGGCACCTCCCTCTCAACAATATTCCAGAAGAACAACATCACACAGCACGCACCACCCCCGTGGGTCTCCTGGACAACCTCCGTATGAGGAATACCCGTCGCAACAGCCAATAGAATGTCCACGTCGTCTACATAGCATGCCACCACCACTCTATAGACCAACACCCGTCTATTGACCCGCATCAGGGTGGTATTCAGTGGACCCTACATATCGTGCTCATCAGCGAGAACCTCATTGGGAATTACCACCAACACCACTACCAACATGCAGACCAGCTTCCGCGTTTGCACCATTCTCTCCAGCACCGCCACCTGGATTCACGCCAATAACTCCATATCATGGCCATGGCTGGATCATTCTCCTCCCGAATTTAGCGGGGAGAATGAATGGGCTAATTATAAGTGCCAATTCGAAATAATTAGTCGTACAAATGGGTGGACAGATCGACAAATGGGAGAATATCTGGCCGCAAAACCTCCGGGAAAAGCACTTCAAGTTCTGGCAGATTGGGATCAGATTCCACGCCAACCTGCATGGAACTGGAAAGCATGTTGTCGGTATGATTCAGAGACACGACCCTCAGTGAAACCAGTCGTCTTCAGCTAAAGAACATGTGAACACGCGCTGGGGAGACACTACCGGAATTAGCTAGTCATATTCGGTGACTAGTTACCCACTCCTACCCCAGCACGAATCACGAGGGAGTCACACATCTGCATCTAGACACCTTCATCAATGCGTTGAAACTATTCCTCATCGAACACGGTAGTCTTCAAACACTAACGGCAACCACAGTTCGGATCGAGAATTTCTTGGAGCGGGAAAAAGCAAATCGCCGTCAATTACATCCCATAAACGAAGTGAATGATGCAAATCTCATAATCACCGACAACACATCTGCATCAGCACCGACATCAGCTACAGACCCGCACGCACAATCAGATCAACCCATCGGTCAAAATCACGTGCCTAGAGGAAGAGGGCATGGCCAGTCTCATCGTGGAGGTCACAACAATTCCCCCGGACGTGGGAACCAGCACAACAACAGCAATAGACAGAACATGCACGATAGGTTAGAAGACATAATTAAGGAAATCTCCGCACTCACCAACGTAGTCACCACACTCAGCACCACCGTCGCAACACAGTCGACATCATGACCAGCACCAAGTACGGTAACAACTACACAGCTACCGAGCACATATTTCGGATGTGGTCAGCTGGGCCACTGGAGGGAGCGATGTCCAAACCACCCCTCTACACATCCTACCACTGACCGATGTATACTGCAGCCTGAGACCCCGTTAAACTAGAATGGGCACCAATTACAGTCACTTCGGTGCCCACTCTTACAACCCGGATCAACTGCGGCCTCTGGACAACAACGTCAGGTGGCCTACACAACAACTCATCCTTCCACGACAATACGCAATCACACACACCCGGCTTCATATATGTCAGCACCAACGATGCACACTGCATCCACGACACTGACATCTCCCTCTGCCGGAGGTTGTGACCCCGCAACCTCTGTATCTAACAAACCTTCTTTCCTATGTAAAACGGCAGTGGTTGGTTGTAGCACCTCCACTGAAACAACGTTTGTGCAAACACCATGATCCGCCGCCAAAGCACTTAAGCCTTTTGGTGGTATGCAGCATCACCCACTACATCCAGCAGCAGTATTAATGACATGGACTGCAGTCAGCACTCAGCATCATGGATCTGCATCGCTCAAAAAACGGCAAACCCCAGCGCCATCACTGCTTCTTCTGTGCATCAACTAAACATCCCATGATGCATTGGAAAAAGTCACTCACACAGGTAGCCTTCATCCGCAACCACACCAGTCCTGTTCTCACTGCTGTATACACCAATTCACAGCATACCAAAACAGCATCAACAACACCACCACTACTACCCCCAGTTCTGTCATCGCCTAAGCAATCAGAGCAGCAGCGACGACGAGTTGGGCCTTTCCTCACTCGGGCACCAACAGCACTCACGGAAGCTATGCGGAAGCAGACCAACTATATACAGGATGATACTACCCCAAAAACAATTCCGCAGATGGTGTTATTGGAAACTCTTCCACAGGCACACCGCAAAGTAATATATAAGTGTGCTTGCCTGTTTAGTGGCGTTTCCACCAGTGCCACTGTCGACACTGGAGCTTCCATCACCGTTTTCAACAAGCGCTTGTATGAGAGCATCCCACCTCATAAGAAGCCACCCCTTAGACCTACAAACATATTTTTACAGACACTTACCGGAGCCGATGTTCCTGTGGCTGGTATAGTTAACCTCGTAATAAAGATAGAGGAAATGCAATTCATACAGCGAGTTGTCATTGCCTCTATTCAAAACGCTGCCCTACTTGGTTCTGATTTCCTCAGTGGCAGCGAAGCCGTCATACGTTGTAGACAACAGGAACTAGACATACACGGCCGATGTATACCCCTTGGACTGGAATCATCACCATACGATACTTGTGCAGTGATTTTGGCATCAACGGCCACAGTAAAAATCTTATGGGCTACGGCACCACATCTAGGAGACATCACACACATAGCTATGCTGGAACCCAACCTGACATTATCGCCTCACAATGCGCCAGTCCCCAGGATGATCGTGGACACCACCAATAAAGATCACATACCCTTCCGGGTATTCAATGGTATGACGGACCCAATAATACTAGTACCGGGAGTTCGTTGTGGCTATCTGGTGGATGTGATATCACTGGAGACGCCCCCTGCCACACCTACAGCAGCAACACCTTCGGATGATTTACCGGAGCATTTGCATGACATATATCTGCACGCCACAGTTGGATTGGTGCAATCTCATAAACTCATAGTATCACAAAGGTTTCTCGGCCAGAGACATGGACATGTGAGAAACTCATCTCGTGTGACAGTCCATCGACACTGGAAACAACTGACCCGTTCGACAACCCGTTCGACGTCTTCCCATTCACAAGAAGGTGGAGGCACATCAACAAGTAAACAACATGTTGTGAACAGGCATTATAGAGCCTCCAGCATTCCCCTGGGTCAGTCCCATTGTACTAGCAGGCAAAAAGGATGGATCTTTGCAGTTTTGTATAGACTACCACTGCCTTAATGATCTTAACATCAAAGACGCTTATCCATTACCAAGGATAGATCAGGCCTTAGATTCCTTGTCCGGAGCCAAGTGGTTTGGTACCCTTGACTTGGCTAGTGGGTACTGGCAGGTAGCCATGGATGAGGCTGACAGGGAGAAGACCGCGTTTGTGTGTAGAGACGGTTTTTTCCAGTTCCACAAGATGCCCTATGGATTGTGCAACACTCCTGGAACGTTCAAGCATCTCATTGAGCAGGTATTAACTATTAATATTATTATAATGGGAGAGTTGTCTCTGTTACATCGACGACGTATTCGTCTTTGGCTCCTCGTTTGAGCAGACTCTGGCGAACTTGGACAGAGTCTTAATGCGGTTCCATACCATGAATCTAAAGCTCAAACCCAAGAAGTGTCATCTCTTTAGACAGAGCGTCGAGTTCCTGCTCATCCTAACCCTAACCCTAACCTCGATTTCATCTTAGACACTGATGCATCTGCTTGTGCAAAAGGTGCAGTTCTATCTCAGGTCACAGAAGATGGAACAGAGCAGGTACTGGTTTATGGTTCGCATACACTAAACAAGATGGAGAGATGGTACGCGACCACTAAGAGGGAATTGTTAGCTGCAGTACATTTCATCAAGTATTACAAACACTTTCTGTATGGGTGCCCATTTACCCTGCGTGCAGATCACGCCTCCCTATGCTGGCTCAGAAACCTAAAAAATCCAGAGAGCCAGGTAACGAGGTGGAAGGAATCCCTGCAGGCCTTTAACTTCAACGTTGTTCATAGACCCGGCAAACTGCATGGAAATGCCAATGCCTTGAGCAGAATCGGGCTTGAGGATGAACTGGAAGTGGCCCCCACAATGACACATACTACACAACCATCTCCTGTGTTCCCCGAATTGTGGTGCGCAGAGTGGGACATGGAGACAGTCACTCATGAACAAGCAACATATGTGCAAACACGAAATATATACGTGTGGATCCAGGAGGGGGTACGTCCTACTAAGGAATCTGTTACACCACTTTAAGCGATGGCAAAATACCACTATCAGAGGTTTGGAAAGTGCCATATTCAAGGTGGCATTCTCTACATTAATAACGGGATAGTGATTCCCGAGCGGTTCGTATCATCATATTGCAACAACTGCATGATAGCACTGTACACTTGCCCGTCAAGCAGACAAGCAGAATCAAACAGCAACTCCACTGGATCAGGATAGGCATGGGTCGCCAAATGTGTCCCATTCCAAAGACGCGCTGTTGGCCAGCAACATTCCACACCATTACAAGTTAAAATTGTTGATGCACCATGGGAGCAAGTGGCTATTGATGTGCTCAGACCCTTGAATACGGCGGATGAAGGAAACAAGTCCATCTTGTATTGCAAGATTATTTTACGAAGTGGGTAGAAGCATTTGCTTTGCCAGACCAAGAGACATCCATAGTAGTGGAGGTCCTGACTAGCAATGTGTTCTGCCACTTCGGTATTCCCAATGAACTGCACTCCGACCAAGGAAGTAATTTTGAGAGCTGGCTGATATCTGAGCTCTGCAAATTGTTTCATATCATTAAAACAAGGACGACCCCATATCACACACACACCCTCCCACCATAGTGATGGGATGGCGGAGAGGTTCAACCGAACCCTCGTGGAGATGCCCACCAAGGAAACATGCCTTGATTGTCACAACTGGTATCTACGACTCCCATATGTGCTCATGGCATACCGCACTTCGATACATTGCAGCATGGGTTATACCCCTGCTCGGTTAATGTTAGGCCATGAATTAGCCTTACCCCTGGATCTGACTATGCCCAGGATTCCAGAATTCACCATCTCTCTACGTAGAGCTCATGCGGCAGTGGATAGAACAGTCCCAAGAGATAGTGAGTGCAACATTGTCCACTGCACACCGGCATCAGAATACGTGGCATGACCGGCAAGTGCATGGAGACCCGTATGAGGTGGGGAAAATGGTTTGTGTTCACGATTCACAACGTTCTGCAAACGTACCGAGTAAACTGAGTTACCAGTGGAAAGGCCCCTATGTGGTTGTATGTAAAAAGTCGGACGTGACCTACTGTATCCGTGCCGCAGATGGCCTGACCTCAGTCATCCACTTCAATCGACTTAAACCTCATGTCAGTGACGACAGAGACAGATGTCTCCATGGAAACAAGTATTCCCGACATTAGGCCGGAGCACCCCGGTGGAAGTTCAACCCCTCTCCTACCAAGCCAGGAGTCCGGCGAACATATGACTAATGCTGAGGACAATGACGAGACAAGTACTCGCCCTCTCCCTCCTCAGAGCAGGGCTACACAGTCTGGGAAGTCGTATCTGAAGACTTTCTCATTTGTGCTCTCCAAGGGGAAGGCCCACTTCATGCTATTACCCCAATTATAGAGTTACCACAAGCAGAAGCTGAGGCTGCCCCGGCCCATGCTTCCTGCATATAATAAATAGCATGGAAGTGAAGAGGCTTGATGAGGCTTTGGCTTGTTTTGAAGAACAACAAAACCGCACAACTCGGTATACCCCTCTAACTCATAAAATCGCCGGACCACCCCAGGTTGCAACCCATCTATTAGCAACACCATCCCCACTCCAACTGGCGATTCTTGTCTGTGCACCATGTTCATACATCACTGGACCTGTCCATTTCACACTCCACTCGTCATCTGTTGACTGTCAATCTTCAGATATAAGAGAGTCAGCTGTTACAGAGGAGGTGGCACCCGGCACCACTGCAACTGCCCCCCCCCCCCCACTGGTGGGGGGCAGGGAAGCAGCCTGTTCAGCAGACTCTCGGCTCGATTATTCCCGGTACTTAAAATCTATGACAGATTACCAACCGTCATGTAATGGGAGATGACCCTCCCCATCCAAAGGGCATCCCTGACCACAACCTCCCTACCAAGGCCCCCCAACCCCCGTGACCAGTCAGAGCATCACACCAGGACACAGAAAGCCAGACGCATACAGAACACACTTGCCTGCAAGGCTGGATACGTCAATTCATTGTTGCGCGAACACTACATACATACCTGGTTATATAGACGGTATAACAGAGACATTCAACATCACCGACAACATGGATAGCATGCACCTAGCCTTTGTAACAGAAAAAGTTAGAGACGCAGTTTTCCGCAACATTCCCTTCCGCACGAATGCGGTGAGTTCATTACCCACCGCAACCCGACTTTTCCGCAACAGTAACAGACTCAGCGTTCCCCAGCCTGGAAAACTGGATCTGCCCACCTCGCACTACGCCAGCATCACACTGCAAACCCGACTTCCCTACAACAGAACACCACCATCATCAGCACGAATCAACATTTTCCGCAAACACCCCCTTATCCGGTGTGCAGAAAACTGATCATATGGAAAGGAGGGACAACACCGCAGCCATCTACAGTACATGCTACGGGGGATTTCCCCACTCCCCACCCCCACTCCCCACCCCCACTCCCCCCCCCCTCACCCCGGAAACATGCTTCAATCACACGTACTAACAGTCAATATTATTAAGAGAACAAGATGCCCGCAGTCTGTCGTCGGTATCGAGTAGGATTTTGCTACCGAAAGGAAATTCGATAATGAATTAATTGAAGTTACGACAACCCACCTTCTTGGTCATCCACGCTCTAAAGTAACACTGTCCCGTCTTCGGACTCAGCTATTACAGAGTGAAATACATCATGTCCGATAAAGTTGACACCACAAGCATTGTAGTCTCCCCTGGCCCACAGCTATAAAAACTTCACACTTCATGACAGCGCAAGATCATCCGCAGATAAGCAGCCACTCATATCAATAAAACTAACCAACATGACAGAGACACAGACACTCGGGATGACTGTATCACAATCTCCATACGACGGTATTGTAAATTGTAAAACTATGACACGTACTTTTCGAGCTGTACTGTAATAATTAAGTTGGTCCAGGTGAGGTGAGACTAGTCTTACCCACAGAGAAGGATGCTTGGCAGTCCACCCACCTGGTAAATACAGTCCAGCTTGGCGGGGTCAGTAGCCTTGGCTTCCGCAAGACATAGAGCTGTTTAAATCAAACAATAAATTATTGTCAGCTATACCGTCCTAATTTTGATTAAGAGCACGACTGTTCTACCAGGTATACAAATCATTAGTGCGCAGGCTGATGAAGCAGCATCGAAACTTCTACAGTATAACACCATGGAGAATTTCAAATATTCTCTTACCTACACAGCTATCAACATGGGCTGGAATAAATCTACTATACACAAGAGGCGGCGCATGTATAAGATCCCGCGCATATACAAGGACGCTGTTCTAAGGAACAGAATAGGGAAAACATATATTTCTATTTTTCACATCAAATACGTATAATCAACAGCATCAAAACTCCACCCATATACAGATTGCCTAAGTTTCCGATCAACCATGTGCTTTCAAAACAAGAATCACATGATCATCACTTCTATTTTCTGGTAAGTTGGATCAAAGGCTATAAACAAAAGAACCGCCCTACACTTATCTACCACAGCGTGATGGAGGAGGTGGGAGGTGGTGAGTCGGGGCCACGGCCACTGACGTCATCAGGCTCTCTCACACACCATTGGGCGTTCCAGCTTGAAATTTGAACAGGCGAGTTTATAAGCGTCCAACTTGAAAAACCGCATCATGCTAATTAAAAGGTGAGCATCCACAGAAATAAATAGTTCCAGATTTTAATGTTGATCGGAGACCCGATTTCCAGCTGAGTGGGGATGAAAGTGGCTATCCTGCCTTCTTATGTTTATATTTGCCTTCTTCCTATGAAGGGAATATATAATCCGACTCCAGGAGAATAAAAATCAAATATTTCCATATTTGGAGGAACCGACTCACCCTAAAACTTTTGGATGTGGCCCTTCACCCTCCTGTGACATCACCAAAAATTATAAAAGAAGGAAAGCGTGCACTGAAATTTGATCTTCCCATCAAACTCGACACTAGGGAAGATCGAGCATTAGGCTAATTTGTTGTCGCAAACCAAATTCTGCTGTTTTCTTATTATTATTTTATTACTTTATGTTATATTGGCCAGGAAAGTTATGAAGAGTTAGGAAAGTTTCGTTAGGTTAGTGCAGTCCCGCAAATAACCATAATGCAGAAATAGTATGTCGCTTGTGGAAGACCGTGCCTTGTCCGACAGCTCATAAGAATTGGCACCTGCTCACATCGGAAAGAAGTATCCTTGTACTGCTTTATCATACAATGAACAGCCGTGCAAGCATGTCTTTTCCAGAAACTCGGACTTGAAACTTCACGCCAATCGCAACCATTTACTACAACGGGCATTCTGTGCGGACTGCAAGTACCTGTATTCAGCAATGCGGTACGGTGTAACACACGCGTTAGCCTTTAAACATCGTGTATTGGTCATAACATTAAAGCCCGGTGAGCAAAATGAGGACATAGATATTCTCTCTCCCCGTTTCGAAAATGACTTTCCGCAAGTAGCTGTACCATCCGCATCCACAACACAGCCAGCCAGCCAGCACCAGCACTCCGGCACCCATCATCACAGCGCTGGCAGCACCCGTAAGAACAGCACCGGCAGCACCTGCAGCATCGGTAACAACACCAACTGTAGCATCAGCACCGGCAGCACCCGCAGTGACAACACTGGCAACGCGCAGCAATACAACACCATCTGCATCCGTGATAGGACAGCCAATTTCGGTAGTGATAAAAACGCCTGTGAAAATCAATGATCCAGTTTTACAAGACATTTCAGACAGTTCAATATCTCAGCTCAGTTTAGTTATCGACGAGGAGATAAGCCTCCCGGAAGCTGTCATCACCACCACCGCACTGCATACGCACACTGACATCCACGCACAGCACCATTCTTCCCATAGATCCTGCCATCAGAAAGACTACCACATCAGACCAACCATATGTGGGAAAGCACAGAATAGCTCACCAACCAGAGATCTGAGCAATTTCCAGAACGTCCGTGAGTAAGCTGATCAAGGCTGTTAAAATTAGAAAACTATCCGCAGTCACTGAAGCAACATCAACTCCCAGCACCCTCACGCCATTCAGTCAACCTCCAGCCAGCACCACTACCATCACCACCACCACCACGTTAACAGTGATGTCAGCAATTCCGGAGCTCATTCCAGTCAGAACTACACCAATAGTCATCACCACCACCACCAGTAGTGCATCCATTAACTCATCCGCAGCTTTATCAAACTTAAGTGCCACAGACATTAATAACATGGATAATGAAATATCAGCATCAGTTGACCATCCACCACGGCCATCAAGCATGAGTCGTGGGACCCAAACTCATTAGGGGAATTTCTCGGCAGACGTTTATGGACATTATTGTCATGGGTGAAGCAGAATGTGTGAATAGGTGTGCGGAAGATAGGATTATTATTATTTATTTTTCTTGTGTATTATGTTTATAAAAATGAAACCCCGTCCCTGGGCTGACCACGGCCATCCAACATAGCTACGCAAAATTATTGCATAGCTGTGTCTTACCAAAATAATCGCTGCGGGTTCCTGTATTGCAAGAATGTCGTGTGGGACGTAAAGTACACAACACACCGCAAGCGAATATGTCTTATATTCCCGTCATGCCGTCCCAGAGGTTACTGGGGCCGCCTGGTGAACCAGTTTTTCATTATTATTAGATACTAATTTTATTATTATTTTTCTTCTCATGTTAGAACAACGAGACGGATTCTGGATGGCGAGAGCTATCCGTGCGGACCCGCTAAAACGGGCCGCACTGTATGCATAGCTTCATATACTCGGTATGCATACGTAATTGTTATATTATATTCTTACTGTGATATTGTCATTGTATGTTTTTAAAATATATATATTGTTCTTTTATTATGTTTTTATACTTAAACTTAATTCAGGTACGGTGGAGCTTGGGTGTTCTCGGCGGAAATTTAATTATCCGTCACTAAGAGAACTCCCATGTTTTAGCCAAATCATGTTAATAAAGCAAATAAAAAGCATGCACCGTAATATGAAACAAAAAAAAGAAAAGGCCTGGAAAAATAAATATCAGGCCAAAAATCAAAACTAAAAGTATGCCTCCCTCCCAAACTCTTTCGCACCGCTACGTGCTCTTCTCTGATTAAACTATGCCTCTCTCGTGTCACTACTCCTCTCGACTACACGCCTACTCGAGAAGTTTATAATTCTCGCCTAGCATGGGCCTGTGCTTTCGATCCACGATGCGTTCTAAGTTATCACGGATGTCAAACTAGGAGGGGGTGGTGTAACGCAGATTGGCCGGATAGGTACAGACTGTCCCAGCTAGGCTGGGTTCGGAATGACCGCCCCGGGTACGTTCCAGGCATGCCCCCCTGGGTAGGTTAGTATGCGTGTATAAAGCCATATGAGAGAGCTTTCTATAAAATGGTTAAGGCCATAAGAACGTGTAGTGCCCATGCGCGCGCTCAGAGCTTCCCTGGCAATACGTGTCAGTATTGGAAGAGAGTGTATACATATAGTGTACCGAGTTGGTACTTGTGATTTCTTCAAATCACCCCCATTCTCGTCGTGCTTGGTCTCGATCAGGACCAGAATGAGACGAGGTTTCCAAAACTGTTTACCTTTTTAAAGTCGGACCAGAAATGGCTGAGTTATCCTTAAATGGCTCACTGAAATTATTTTCAAAATATTGCTTGGAAGTGGTAATCGCATATATGTATTAACTGAATGGGGAATTCGCTGATCACGTGATTGTCAAGTTAACCTTTTAGACTGCAGGCTGATTGGCTACTGCTCGCTCGCTGATTAGCTGGGGCATCGTGCCTCTGACGTCACGAGTAGTATAAAAGGAGCAAGAAATCAAGAATCGAGAGCACTTCGGCGACGAACAGCCGACAGAAGGTTGCTGGACCAGCATAGTGCTAGACGTGAGCTAACTGCTTACTGACTGTGGTACCCTACACCGCAGCAGTGCCCTTCTGAATTCAGATCTCCTGCACTGGTGAGCAACCTTTTCACCCGCATCAAGTTTTTAAGCCCTAGGATGGCCATCCGAGGGCAACTAAATAAATAAGGACTCCCTTTCCGGAACAACTCATAGAGGAGCTTCCCTGTGGATGGGCCTAGCAGCCCCGATGTAAATTCTTGGTGGATAACTTGCTGGAGCTTCCGGACCATGCTGAAAGGTGGTATCAAACTTCTGCGCAGCATGTCATGTGTTTAATTAACTTTTAGGTCAGCATCTGCTGGGACTATGCAGCTATGCGATGTATCCCGCACGGTGTACCCAGTTATGTACATGCAATATTTAATTACAACTGTAGCCCTCCTTGTTACGGGCAATTTACTAACTACTGTCGCCGGATGGACACTTTATAACCTACTGTGTAAATTCATGTATTAGTTATTATGACTATCTAATGGACATCTTTCTACAGACGCTCTTCTTCACCATCTTGAGAGTGAGCCGCATCAACAGTCCGCCTGCGGAAATCTTCCCAGCAACTTCAGAATCATGCCACCTAGTGCTATTCATCTGTAGCGCATCAAATTCAGTGATTTAGGAAATTTTTCCGTACCAATGACCAATAGGTACTCAAGTAGCTATACTATTGGAATATTGTATTTGTTCATTCATTCCGTTATAGGTACTGATAACTAATAGATACCTCCCCGGTCATCTGAGACTGCATTTTTATACTGTATATATTACCTTTATTTCTGTGTACTTACAACTAACAAGCACTGCATGGTTCTATGACCTGACATACTGTTAGCACTGTACTAGTTAGTTATAGATATATGGCAAGTAGCCATCCTAGTTATTTTGTTTTGTTTATATAAAAACTCTAGGACACAGTACACTAGGCTATACTATATAGCAACATTATGTCTGCATCACCGCTTCCCCCAGCATCAATTTTGCACTGAGATCACTGTTCATGCTCACAGTGCTCGAGCCTGACACGTGACCGACTAAACCTGGCTATTCTAGCTCGATAGGATAGGTTT
The DNA here is from genome assembly GCA_034401795.1 of Chaetoderma sp. LZ-2023a. Classification (NCBI taxonomy): domain Eukaryota; kingdom Metazoa; phylum Mollusca; class Caudofoveata; order Chaetodermatida; family Chaetodermatidae; genus Chaetoderma; species Chaetoderma sp. LZ-2023a. Next base: position 20,344,745 of record CM067374.1, read on the forward strand.
TAAGTAGTTAGGGAAATCTCTCCGTAAGAGCCATTTGTGTACGCCTCTTTTTCGGCTGTTACGGATATGTAACACCGCACACTGGCTAGATTGTATAAATTGGCCAATTACCTTAGGGCCTCTTAGTAATGATGAGGGATTGTCTCTTTCTATGCTCCTCCAGCCGCAAGGCTTAATAATTGCCTGGACTCCCAATTGACATGGTGGCAGGATCTCACTCTGGGAAACTATTGGGGTTTCCGAGCGGTGAAGACTAAAGTGTCGATTTCGAATACACTCCCCCTGTATCTTCGGATACCAGTTAGCTTAGATACCCCCGCCAAGGTAGGAAGCACTGCGAAAAGAAATTATATTATGTAGCCCCGGCCTGCAGTGCATCTCTGGGCATTCTCCTAACATAACCCTAATGACAGGTAAAATGTTAGTTCCATAACACACGGGTGACAGATGAGACACCGATCTCCATCCAACTCTGTATGATGACTGGGTGAGGTCTTAGCACCCACCACGCCCTCACAGGAAGGTCACTAGGGATGGATATCCGCCTCTTACTCCCCGCCATAAAAATACTATTGCACTTTCTAAATTGCTTATGTGAACTGTAAACTGTCCTAGTGATGTTATATGTGGTTGCAGTACAATACGTGACCAGATCGTCATATGATTCGGGAGCTGTTACTCTGTAACATGTCCGCACGCTGACTTTCTGAGGAAGATGCCATGTGGGGTGACCCACGGGAAGCTGGGCATCTTCGCCAGTTAGACTTATGTGTGAAAAGATAGGTAAGAATCCCTGCCACTTGCGGCCAAAGCTTGGAAGCATGTCTAACAACTAAATGATATGTTAGAATTCAGCAGAAGGTCCGCATAAATAAAAGCGGCAACTACCAATGCAGTATCTTTGGACCTACATAAGACAGTGACCTATGAATTCTTCGTATGTCATCTGACGCATCTTCACGTAAACCAGCGTGCATCACATTAATCATAATCTCACTATGTTTGACCCACTGCACATAACTTTTTGTTTGAACAAAAGAGTGGCCCTTTTTGCCAGCTCTTTTCTTCCGCTTCGTCATTGAAGGCATTTCCCTGTGACGGAGGCCCACGTGAGGTACTTTCCTCTTGCAACAATATTAGTTTGTGTGTGTTAGGGGTATATTTCGTTTATATTAAACTATTTAAGTAGCCTCATTAGGACCCCCTTACGGGGATACCTCGCTGGATTTATGAATCTGTGAGGTACCTCCGGTGAGCCCACCTAGAAAGGACACCAGTTTGGTTCTATGTACTGTATAATTTTGCTCATTTACTAGCAAACGAGTACCATTGTTTGTGTAGTTATTTTCTTTAATTATTCTTATGTCCGGACTTTTAAATTAGTTTATGGACCGTCATACCGGTGACATCAACAGTTGGGATGAGACCGTGAGGTTCAATCTTGGCGGCAATGGTCACACGGCCCCACTGGAACGTTATCGTTCCACCGGCTCAAGAAACTGGTCTTTGTAGCGTCTTGAGTGTTGCGATATGGGATCCGCAACCCCGGGAACTGCAACTAACCAGCCCTCCCATGCATCCTGTACATGCGGTGCAACGGAGTGGAGAAACATGGTGGACCAGCGCGTACCCCACGAGCTACAAAAGCATCACATCATACTTTCATCCTCTTGAAGGGTTTGTCAGTAATTTTGAGTCACTACATGCATTACCCTACAGTTCGGCCAGTATCTGCTTCAAAACAGGTTGTCTAACTTATTGGCGTACAGCGTAGTTTAGCATAAATTGTTCAATGGCCTCATCTTCATCTAGGCATAACAGGCACCTTTGATCAGGTACTGAGCCATGATTCCATCTTCTGCTTGTCTATAATTGAAATGTGCCTGTTACTATCCAATTCTTGACTACCGCCCTATAAACATCTCTTGAACTATTGCTGATTGATGTTGTTACTGGGTGTGGACTGCTGAACCTAACTTTTTCTGATGATACTCTCACTGATGGGTATAATTCACTTTTACATTTGGGGCGCTTTAGCCAATATCTGTCAATGGCTGAGTTTACTGTATTCCTCCAGGTGATCTTTGACAGTGGAGTATCTATGATAGTATGTGCAGGTGAAAGTTCATATTTGGCTAACAGTCTTCTAGCTGTGCAAATCCAACTTTCACCTTCAAACCCTTTAAGTACTAGTTCTCTACATAACACTTCATATTCGGCTGTGTTCTTGTTGTGGCACAGATTACCAAGAAGGTTCAGTATTTTGGCATCTATGATTGCTTCAATAGGACGTATACCAAGTAGTGAATAACATGCAACTGATGCTACTGTAGTCGGAAGGGTGAACAGTTTGTTGAGAATACCCCTAAACTCCCTTTCCAGGAACTCCACTTCTTTCTTTCTTGCCTGGTAGTACAATTTCTAGACCATATGTCAGCACAGGAATAATGTAAACTGTTAGCATGCTTCTCGAAACTTGAGGTGGGAGCCCTCCTTTAACATGCATGCCAGCTCCTAATAGGGATCTATGAGCCTTCTTGAGATTATTCTCACATGTAGCATGGCTACTTCCTATCTGTATCCCTAAATGAGTAGCTGTGTTAACGATTGTAATCTGTTACCTAGCAATTTCCCATGGATTTTCCTGCTTGCTGTTCTGGGCATTCTTGTCCTTTGTGATAATTACACTCTTAGCGTCTTGGTATCCATATTTCCTAGCATCTGCATATGTTGTTCCTAGGTTAAATTGGGTCTGTAAGTCGATTCGGTTCTTAGTGATTATGGTAGGATCATCAGCTACACATGGGCTAGCAATTTCTGTTAACCCGAACATGTTTCCTTTGTTATTACCATCAAGCTGTAGAAGGAGTGGATTTATATGTCTCTTGTACAGGTTAGCCGAGATAATACCTCCCTGGCATACACCTTGTTGAATATTAAGTGAACTTGACAGCTTTCCATTCCACTTCACCTTTGATACAGGATTCTGACTCAGGTTCCTTGTTATTATCCATAAAGCACCATGTATCCCATCCAAGTATAGCTGCTAATAGAGATTATCCTGATATACCATATCAAATGCAGTCTTAGCATCTAGATATGCTTCATATACAGCCATGCCTTGATTTTTTGTTTCTATTACTGCTTCTCTGACAAAGGTGAAACGCCACTAGTGAAGCCTCTTTGCATGAAGCTCTGCATTGGTAACAGCTTTTTCTCTGGCGCTACTCCCAATAGTACTTCTATCGCCTTTCCTATCATCGGCATAACTGTGATGCCTCTGTAGCTATTGGCATCATTTGCTGAGTTCTTTCTCTTGTACACTGGGGTCAGAAGCCCTTCCATAAGCCTATCAGGGATCTTCTTACGAGATTTGATAACGTTTATAATGTCTGTAATCTGCATAGTCAGATATGTACCTCCATACTTCAGATATTCTGCTGTGAGGCCGTGAACATCAGGTGCCTTTTGGGTAGACAACTTACCAATAGCTTCTTCAATTTCAACAACAGTATAGTCTCTGATTTCTGTGTTTTCTTCACTTGCTATCTTTTGTAAGACTAACATATCAAACTCAGTTTCACATTTGAACGCCTCTTGAAATGAAGGGCTGTCACTTGGTGTGGCTAACTTTGAGAAATGCCTACCCCAGCCATCACAAACTCATCTGGATTTCTCACTACCATACTATGTAAAATCAGTTCGCTTACTGAAGTATTTTTGGAGTGGTGTTTAATAATTCTGTGATATAACTCTGTCCCCATAATGTGCGTCTCCTATTTGTTGGTATAACATGCACCAGCATCTAGCATTTTCCTCACTCTGTACTCTACACAAGGTCTTTTTAGCTGCTTTTCACCACTGCATGCTTAATGAAGCGTCTCTCTTGGACATCCAGCTTTCTTATACTCAAAGAAGGCAGCTTTACTTTCTTGAACTGCTGCAGCAATCTTGGTGTTCCAAAGGTACTTTTACCTGGTTTCAACCGCGGTAGAGTCGGCATAGCCCCTTCTGCACACTTATTTAGTATCGAATTCACCTTGCTGAGTTGTGATTCAATAGCATAATCACTTTCACCTATTACACCAAGTTGAGATAGTTGGTCATGAACGTTCCTTTCGTACTGAGCTTTAGCGACTTTGTGACAAATAATTTTCCTCAGCATTATGGGCTTTTGATTTTCCAGCTGTGCATGATCGTGTTTAAGCATAAGTATGCCCTTGACCGGAATATGATCAGAGCTGTTCACTGGCATATTCTCAAGCCATTTGATTTCAGAGAACTTTGACAATATACTGTGATTGGTGAAAATAAAGTCAATCCGTGTAGCATCGTACCCATTGGCATGGATGAAAGTTGGTTCCATTGGAAAGTTATTAGACAGATCTAGGTTATGTTCATCGATAAGGTCTCTTAGGATTCGATCACTTTTTTGTTCACACTTTGCACCAATTTAAGCATTCCAGTCTTCTGCCAGAATAAATTCATGTGACTGGTATTTTTATAGGATGGCATGCAGTTCATCCAAGACATCATTATATCTATCGTCAGCTTCCAGAGATCCTCTTGAAAGCATATACACCGAGATAAGCAATAGTGTGGATTCATTTGTTCTCATTTCCACTACTTGAGTTCTATCACCCCATCTTGGAGTAATTTAATCAGATGGTCAATCTCCTTGTGCCACATTATAGCAGTTCCCCTATACCCTTTCGGTCTTTGTGTGGGAGATGAAGAAGATCTGACCATTGATGCATAACCTGCAGCCAGAAACAACATAAATACGCCCAACTTGTATCTTAACCTGTGATAGGGCATGTATGGCATGGAAGGCATGTATGGATTATGTTCATATTTAGACAAATTACTACTACTACTACTACTACTACTACTACTACTACTACTACTACTACTACTACTACTACTACTACTACTACTACTACTACTACTACCACCACCACTACTACTAATACTACTACCTACCTACTACTACTACTACTACTACTACTACTACTACTACTACTACTACTACTACTACTACTACTACTACTACTACTACTACTACTACTACTACTACTACTACTACTACTATTACTACTACTACTACTACTACTACTACTACTACTACTACTACTACTACTACTACTACTACTACTACTACTACTACTACTACTACCACCACTACTACTAATACTACCACCACCTACCTACTACTACTACTACTACTACTACTACTACTACTACTACTACTACTACTACTGTTGCTGCTGCTGCTACTACTACTACTACTACTACTACTACTACTACTACTACTACTACTACTACTACTACTGCTACTACTACTACTACTACTAATACTACCACTACTACTACTACTACTATTACTACTACTACTACTACTACTACTACTACTACTACTACTACTACTACTACTACTACTACTACTACTACTACTACCATTACTGCTACTACTACGACTGCGACTACGACCACGACTATGACCACTACTACTACCACTACTACTGGATGAACCCAATTGATATTACCACTATCAATACTGCTACTGACTCCCTCCCACTCATGCCCAAGGATGCTCCCCACTATCCAGCATCCTGTAAACATATTATCAACTGCACAAATACAGTACAGCTCGGGGATGACCTGACATATTTCCAAACAAAAACAGTACCTTGTTGTTAGAATAATTTAAAAATCAATGTGAGAAATGTTCTCGTGTGTATTTTAAATGTGGTGGATTGGAAGACATTGCTGCCTATGGCAACAGTGGCTTCCAATTCAATTATATTCAACGCATTCAACAGAACGTTTATATTTTATTATGGAGAGAAACTGGTTATTTCCGAGGTGTACTGTATAATCAAAGTACTACTACTACTACTACTACTACTACTACTACTACTACTACTACTACTACTACTACTACTACTACTACTACTACTACTACTACTACTACTACTACTACTACTACTTAGACATGTATTAGTTTTTTATTTAACTTGTCTACATCCTGTGTTTGTATGCTACATGTACTTAGGTGTCCTGTTCGGTTATAGTTAATATATATCATACATAAAATGAATTAAAATAATAAAACATGTGATTAACTTAGAATGTGAAAATGTAATGTCTGAGTTGTAGTTTGTTATGTAACTGCCCTGTTTATTTATTTGTATAGATGTATGTATATATACACCTGTGCAAAAGTTAAGCACCACCCTATGTTTACGCACATGCGAGGGTATATTCATGTGCTATGAAGAAAGCAATAGCATAAACATTTATGTACCCATCCATCTTAGTGCAAGAGGTAATAATGCAACTAGAGGAATGCTGATTATGATGGTGGGGAAACGCTGTATGTTTTTGTTTGAACTTGAAAACGAGGCCTGAATATGGTTACGTTGACACAACTGACAACTATTGCCCTACAGTTGACACACGTGGCTAGATTGTCATTAATGGTGTCTGAAAACGAAGTTTAACATCTGTGCACGAGTTTGAGACTGTCATTATTAATACCGGGTATATCCACCTTGTGCCTGGATGACGGCCTGGACACGACGTCTCATGCTGGTCACCAACCGACTGATACGCCATTGTGGTATTCGTTGCCATTCAAGATGGAGTGCGTCTGTTAATTCCTGTAGGTTCTGCACAGGAGGATCCCTCCTTCTCACCATGTTTCCCAGAATGTGCCAGATATGCTCAATAGGGTTCATGTCAGGGCTCCTTGCTGGCCATGGTAGGGTTTCGATGGCATTCTGGCGGAGGTATTCATGCACAGCTCTAGCACGATGTGGTCGGGCGTTGTCATCCATGAATATAGGGTGGGTTCCAGGTGCATGATTTACAAAATGAGGGACCACAACTTTATCCAGTATGGAATCTTGATATCTTTGTCCATTTAGTGTTCCAGGTACAGTCAACAGATCCAGCTTACAATCAAATGAGATGCACCCCCATATCATAACGGAACCTCCACCAAATGGAACTTCTTCCATGATGTTACGTTGGTCGTACGCCGTGCGTCTGGACCTCCATACACGAGTTCGACCATCTGTGGCATGAAGCAGGAACCGACTTTCATCGGACCAGTGTACCCGTCTCCAGGATCTCATGTTCCAGTGTCTTCTTTCGTTGCACCACCTCAGACGCTCCTCTTTGTGGTGTGCAGTGAGGAGAGGACGTCTGACAGGTCTCCTAGCTTTCATGCCAGCAGCATACAGTCTCCTTTTGACGGTAGACATTGACACACTATTGCGCGTTTCCCATTGCTGGCTGAGCACTCTGCTGTTGGTGAATGGAGATCTCCTAACAAGGCGTACTAGGGCTCGATCATCACGGGCAGTAGTCTTCTTCGGTCTTCCAGATCTAGGCCTGTCCTTCACCTTGTTAGTTTGCCCATGTTTTGCAATCAAACGACTGATTACAGTATGGTTAATGTTCAGCTGTCTGCCAATCTCTCTACATGACATACCAGTGGTATGCATGCCTATGATTTGCCATTTCACACGATCACTTAACCTTCGTCTTGCCATAGCGGTTCACAATCAAGAGCTAATTCTCTCTGTACAAATAAACCACGGTCATGAACACAAAATTCCTAATCTTGTCGCCTAAATCTGTATGTAATGTTCTACACCTCAAACTGGACTTTTACATAACTGAACACGTGTGCTGTTTCCCGCCACGCACGGACATCAAACGGCGTGAAGTCATGCATGCATGTACATTTCGTACTTGGAATTATGTCAGCTAACGCGGGGACAAAAAGTATGGCAGCCTAGTTGTACCATCATGTTTCTATGTTCTATTGTTTTTGCTGGTGCTTAACTTTTGCACACGTGTGTATATATATATATATATATATATATATATATATATATATCTATATATATATATATATAGTAGGGCGATATTTGCTAGTGGGATGGATGGAGGAAAATTCACGGGCCTCTGATAATATTAATACAATAAATGTGCAAACTACGCCCTCACCTTGAATATGCTAACAGTGTCTGGTGCCCATATAAAGAAAAAGATATCAATACTATCAAAAATGTTCAAAGCAGGGCAACCAGACAGATTCTGTCATTGAAGGGACTGAGCTACCCTGACAGGCTAAAGAGACTAAATCTCCCAACTCTAAAATATAGACGACACCGGGGAGATATGATTGAATTATATAAAATCATACATGGTTATTATGACACACATCTAACAAAACATCTTTTCACATTAAACAATTCAATAGCAAGAGGACACACATATAAACTAAAGAAACGTCGTTTTTCACATGATTTCAGAAAACGTTACTTTACCAATAGAATAATCAATGCCTGGAATTCACTATCTGATCACATTGTAACATCGGAAAATTTAAACATCTTCAAGAATTGATTAGACACATACTGGGCAAACCAAGAAATAAGATTTAACTATCAAAGCAGCCTAACTCTATAGCAGCCTACACAAAATGGAACATAGAGGCTTTTTATCCTGCGTTCTGCAAATCAATCTTATCTTATCTTATCTTCTTCTTCTTGTCTGGATATTCCTCCAATTGGTTGGAGCACCCACATATGTGGTCGCATCAAATATGATTAAATAAAAGTTCTAGAGAACAACGGTTACCTTTAAATCTAGGCTTCTAAGTGTTCGCGCTACTTTGTATTAAACACAGTGTAGAATGATTTTCACATTGTGATGTGCAGTTGAAAACATTGAAACATGCAGGGCAGGTCTAGATACATATCGTACATAACTTTCTATATTTTATTTTGTCGGTGGACGTCTGCTGTATGATGAGTCGTCCATGTAAGTCCTTCCGCAATGTATATCGCAACATAGCTGTCTCGAGATGCTTTCAATCCTATGACAGAGGTCATAGTCATCTGGGATTATGCCACAGCCCATTAGTGCTGTGCAGTCAATGATTGGCTGGGCTAACATGTGTGCATCCCTGCATAGTAGTATCTACGTGGTTTCGCCAAGATGTTGCTCAATGAGTAGTTTGAGCTTGTTGAGATTATTCCTCCTGTAGTTAAGCAGGGTGCAGCAAGTAACAATCATATGTGGATAATCTTCAGGCTGTTGATGACATAGCAGACATATCGGATCTGTTAGGTTTTGATTGAATCTGGCTATGTTGGATTGGACTAGATATGTTCCGGTAAGCAGTCTCAGCTTTATGCTTGCACGTCATACATCTTTAGCTACACTGTGAATGCTATTTATTGCAAGATGAGTGCTTCCTATTGAGATATTGGCTGTGTAGAAAAAGGATAATGTCTTCTTTGCAAGACATTGCTGACTGAGTTCCAGTGTCCAGTATTTATCCACAACACCCTTGGCCATGCCTTTCCATTGTAGCTTACTAGGAGATAAACATCTTAGAGTTGCTAGGCTGGGTAGCTCATATCTTTGTAGAATTGTCTGGATATAGATGAACCAGCTTGTGGATTTGATCATAGATGAGCCGATAGACACTTGCCATTCCATAATTTTTGCTAATGTAACATTTTTACTTCTGATAATCGCTCCGAGCAGAGACGGCTGTCTGATATCAATTCTGCTATAATGGGTCATGTACCAATAAGTAAGAGGATTCCACATGTAGCTGTGCAGACGGGTAAGGCTAGTATCTTTCTAAGTATACGAATATGGAATGATTTCAGGGCATCCAGTTGCTTGGATGAGAGTACAAAGATCTCTATACCATCTAATAGCTTTGCTAGGATGTACATCACATACAGATGAAGGCATACTTTTGGTGACACACCATTGGAGCCGTGGAGTCCAGTACCCGTAATGGAGTAGAAATGTTTTCCTGGCAAGTGAGATCTTTTTTTCAATGTTAGCTGAAGCTTCATTCCTGGAAGTGCGAACTAGTCCGAGATGTGTTGTTTTGTCAATCATCAGCATTTCAGATGTACTGAGACTCCATGTTGGGTTTTGACCTTTGGAGGCTTTGCTGTTAGGTTTGCTGATTATGGTTGATTTTTCGGGGTGAATGTTGTCCCTTATACTCGGTAAGGATGGTCATCTACTGGAAATATGTTCCGAGAGATGGGATCTACTGAAGAAAATGACAACAAGAACAATAAAAGACCATAGAAAGAACATTTTGTGTTATACAAACTTCAAATATCAGTTAATTTGGGGGAAAAGTAAATTTTTGTTATCTCCAGTTAGAATAACACAATTCACTTCAAGTTAGGGGTCTGTTGTTCCTTGAAAATTGATTAATTCTACATGTTACCAGTTTTCGATTTTACATTTATTTCACCATCATCATTTTAAGAGACATAAGTCATTGGTTTGTTATTGCCTCAGTGTTTTTGTTGGAGTATGGCTTGCTCAGCCCAATTCAAAAGTTCTTTCTTGGATATCTAATTTGTTCTTGAATGATTTGGCTGTTGTTTATTAATTAAGTCTCCTCGAAAGGTGTATAGACATTTCGGCACACAACCATCTTCGGCAGCTTGGAGTACATTTTCTGCAGCCTGTTTTCAGCCAGTGAGTGTTTTATCATTATCTGTGTTACATATATGTTACCCTATGTCTATGTCGATTTAACAGAGTCGATACAATATATATATATATTGTAGTAACTTAGCTACGTATAAAAGGTTACTCACCCAACAGAGGTCTTGAATCGGCCAGTGGAACCAGCGGCAGATGTGCACGGTTCAGGTTCCAAGGTACGACTGCCGGGCGTCCGTAGAAACGGCGGGAATCAGCCAGCCCGGCAGCCGCGAAACACGAATTGCGGGATACCGCCAGCACCACACTCTCCCCCGTTTATAAAAACTGATTATTTAATTAAAAATCTTCTTTTAATTAAAAATCTTATCTAAAAATTTACATACCATAAAAACACACAGGCCTTGACGCTCAACTGCTAAATGTAGAAGTTGAATTTACCAATTAAAAAAACCCAATTTCTATAGGTGTTGATCCACCCACAAAGAATGAGCTGTTAATAATAAAACAGATGGATAGATCAACAGCTGCCGGACGAGGGCCATCGTTACAGATTCTAAAATAGCATAGCATCCTAACTAAAATTAAGGACAGTGGTTTTCCACCACAGTAGAAAACTGACAGAATTGACGGAATTGCCGAACTGATAAAGAAGTAATAAAAATAATCTGACATGAATTTAGTTGGAGTGTTATTTGAAATTAACGTATGTGAGATTCGAGGAAAACCTATGAATATTGCAAATTTTTTTTTTAATTTAGTGAATATTTTTAACCTTAACCTTTTTGATATACCTCTTATATAATTGAAACGGATCTGAATCCACAAATTTAGGAAATCCGGAAAACCACTATCCCTATCACAATACATATATCTGAATGAAGCTAAACGGAACGGATAATACAGCAGAAGAAAGAAACATATGAATTTGCGCTATGACTAACGCGCCAATTACTTCGCGCATTAGGAAATGATAAGCGTAAGAAATGCATCTGTACGATTTATGCAGTCTTTGCTAAATGCATATTATAAATATGCTGTCATATGCAAGACTTCTGCATTATAGAGTAATGCACATTATAAATATGCCTGAGTTATGCATTATAGAGTAATAATGCATCATTTTAACATGTAATTGCTACACGTTTAATAAATGAAATACCTAGGTATCAGAATCGCGTACATATGACACTGAAGACAACTAACAATAACAATCCAGAAACTATAGGGTTGTCATTCCACGGAATACTGACATAGATGATAGGAACTAAGCACGAAAATATACCTCAATTCATTACAGTTCAAATAAATAACATTGAATCTTGAATTTATGACGTATATGACGTATGTATGTAAGGTATATTAATCTATATACCCGACATTTGCATGCTATAGTATAAATAGATAATATATATTTAACTATAACTCACCTATCATCTGTGATTGTTAAATCCTACAAAAATAACTATCAAATAATCAAAATGGCGGCCAGAGTCTGTAAAATTGACATTCGGGCAGGACTAGAGTAGTCTTTATATTTCCGAGAATTCTATCTTTTTTAACAGCAAAATCGTGAGTAGAATTTAGAAATAACTAATAACAATTTTTTATTTAGGGCCCAAAGTACTCCTGACACCATTTGTAGTAACTTAGCTACGTATAAAAGGTCTTGAATCGGCCAGTGGAACCAGCGGCAGATGTGCACGGTTCAGGTTCCAAGGTACGACTGCCGGGCGTCTGTAGAAACGGCGGGAATCAGCCAGCCCGGCAGCCACGAACCGCAGAATTGCGGGATACCGCCAGCACCACAATATATATATATATATATATATATATATATATATACTATGGGTACCGAAGTTCGTGAATCTAAGCAAGTAATGCACTCGTGAAAGAAAACTCTTAAACAGATCTGAGCAAGAATTTAACACAATGTGAAATAACACTTCCGAATACAAACGAAAAAGTTTCAGTACAAAATTTTAACTTTTAGACAAATCCCAAGCATTTGAACTGACCCACCTCGACAGGTTATGAGTGAAATAGCGGTACCGAATTTTGTGAATTGGTGATTATGCATCTTCAGCTGTCTGGTACATGCTTGTAAATCCTTAAATATCACTGTATTAGTTTGTTGAATGTTTCAACTGCTAATGTTGGCCGTTTTAACCGAAAAATGTGTCCTACAAATGAATGTATAAACTATAAAAGCAGTTGATACATTTGAAGAGAAGAAAAAAACCCAAATGGATGACGCTTTCGTTAGGTAGTGACGTCACATGAAATTCACAAATATTAATGAGCTGAAGAAATGAACTAACGCTAGGGTCTTTAAAACATGTTCAGCATGCATAAAGGAAAGAATAAAAAAGATTTCTATCGTTAAAAAAAGCATGTGTGCACTTTATGTTAATTTTGACACTTTGGTAAATGATTAATAAGCACCCATCCCTTCCTCTAGAGCCTCTCCAATAGAATTTAGACATGCTCCCATCAATCAGGCTAATCGGACGCGGCCGAATAATGTAACCAAAGTAGGTGGTAACTTTGGATTGTAAAAATTTCTCGTTTTAGGTGCTAAATAAGCGCAAGTAAGTAATCTAAGAAAGTGCATTAAGGAAGCTTGCAATTTTTATCACTACCATCAGTAATTGTATGAAAAGTTTCTTGTTTTGACCGTATTTTTCTCAAAACTTTGTCAAAAGCTTTAAAACTGTCAATCAAAACGTGGCTACTGTGTAGATGCGTTCCATGTAACCCCTACATCATAGAACGAGAGCGATAAAAACAAATTCACGAATTTCAGTACTCACGAATTTAAGCAACTCGACCATATATATATATATATATATATATATATATATATATATATATATATATATATGGCTATTTTCACAGAGTTGCCTCACATATGGGTCTCATAGGGCCAAAATATGAAGTTTCAAGAATTTATTTTTTTGGAGTAATTCCATGATCTACAATGTATTGGCCATACAAATGTGATTTTTTTTTAAAGCTCTGGGACATATATTTACATAGTTATCACCATTTCTAGAACCCTACCCCTTAGGCGGAAATCAAGGAATTTCACATCTAGGTGTTTACCTGTACATTGACTTAAAAGGTACTGCATATATAAACTTAATTAAAAATGTCTTTAACAAGTGAATACAACTTTTATTTTTAGAAACTCTTGAACTCTTGATTATTAAACAGATTTTAAGAAAACCATTGAAACTATAGTTTGATACTGGAGAACAATATCCCTCATCTATCATGGTGAATAATATGAACATATTTAGTCCGAATCGGGGCAGTCACAGAAACTTTATATTCACATCCACTAATAATTAATACAGATTACATGAACTTATTTAACTGATATTATTTTATCAGATCATGTCATGGGAAATATTTTGCCTCTGTCAGCCAATGTCACTGTCAGAACTGCCCTGATTCGGACTTAGAAGTATGTTCATATTGGTCATACTTAGACAATGTTGGGGCAGTCCAAATAGGGGCAGTCGTTTCTGACCATACTTAATCTGAATTGGCTCAGGGCAGTAATATTCATATCTACATCCTAGTGTGTTACACAGACCATAGTCATTCTGAATAATGCACTGATTTGGACTAAGTATGATCAGAATTGACTGCCCCAATGTGGACTACCCTGACTTGACTCATCATTTTAAATTACAGACTTTATAAACAGAATACAGGGGAAATAAAACTATTCATTGTTCCAAGGCACCAATCAGATCAATTTCTTCAACTTTTGTTAACTTATAGTATAAATTTTTTCCAGAGCCAACCTTCTGAATGTCACTACAAATATATCGAACAGTCCCTGGGTAGAAGAAGAGGAATTTCTTTAGTGACAGTGTAAAACGTTTCCCAGTTCGATCGTCTTTTAGGAATTAAAAATAATGGCCGCGAAAAACAGTTTCTCCCTTATAATGGCCCACGCCGTATGAATCAGTCTGTGTCTTTAAGCACATCTGGACCACTTTGCACCGTAACGAGGTAATATGGGTTTAGCAGTTCATTTGATTCCAGCGCTACAATAGAGTCTGAAGTTATCAGGTCACTAACAGCGATAACCCTATCTTCTGCATCTTCACTATCAGCATCTGGTGCAGCAGTTGATGTTGAGGCTCTAGAAGTTTGGAATGTCATGTTTTCTGGAGTTAGATGCAGTGTATTCCAGTTTGGCACATAATTTGTATTTATACAGTGCATATAATCTAGGTGCAAACAATATGGACATCCACAAGAAAGGTCACGGACCTGTACTCTGTTTGGTTCTCCAGTGCTCTGAACAGAATGTAGTTTTCTTAGTTGTACATTAGTTACCGTCTTTACCTCTCTACCACATTTTTTCACTGACTCTGTGTAGAAGAATACTCTCTTATTCATGCACTTTCCATGCCGAGACTCTGTAAATGTAGTACTCACATAGTTGAATAGTTCCTTAGCATTACGAATAACTATCTTGCGCTTTATAACAGACATTGATGCAAAGTTCTTACGGTTAGCTCCAGCACCATCCTGTGGGCCTTTGGCATGGCTGGTTTCGTAAAAATGACGTATAGATTTAAAGCCAAAGTCTTCCTCCGAAAAACTCAAATCATTTAAGCAATGCCTGGATTTATATTGGACACTGCACCCATCAGTAAACTCATGTAACACATCTATCTGCACACCTATATCATTAAGGTACTTTGCAACTTTACCCCTGACATCATGCACAGAATTAAAGTCATGTGTAAGATCAGAGCTAATAACAAACATATGGTCACACAGAATGTTCGGAATGTCCTCTGTACTATCAGTTACATGGTAGAACAAAAGGGTTACATGTATAGACGCTTGCTGCTGTCCAAAGTAAAGTGACTGTAGTTGATCCTGAAATTCACATGTATAGTTTTCACTGTAGTCATGAATAGCAATAGCTTGCTTCAGTGGTAGGTCTTGCTTCATTAAAAGAGAAACATCATGTTGCCACAAACTCCTGAACTGGTGCGATGTGAAGTCTTGTAAAAGTGTTTTCAAATGTTCAACAGCCTCCTTGGGCGATCCTGTTTTGTCAATGACAGTAAGCCTTTTTTGTCTTGGTAAACAACTTTGTAGTCAAACATAGACCACTTAACTATCTTACCTTCTGATTGGAGCTCCTCTGGAAGGAAAGTAAGTTTGTCTACACCACAATCACTGCATGTCCTATACAAACATTCCAGTTTATGGTATTCATTGTGAGGCTCTTTTTCACATAGTGTGTCCTCTACAAGCTCTGTTAAGTGATCATAAATCTTACAGTCTACAGGATTCACTTCATAGCACTTAAGACTATCTCTTCTAAGATTACGAAATGCATTAAATGCCCATCTAAGTTCCAGGTGATACCTACAACAACAGGAATTTCTATCACACCGACGAGGGTGAACGATAAAGAACGGTTTTAGGGCAATAAATCTAGTTTTGCTGATTTTAATACCAGGATGTTTGCTCTGAAACATGGTGAAAGCCTCCTCTTGGGTAACTTCCAGAACTTGTTTTGGATGGGATACATATGTCTTTGCTTTCAGTCTGCGTCTCATGATGTCCTTTTTAGATCCTGTCTGTCGAGAAACCTCCGGTGATGCCCAGAAATTATAAATCAGTTCTTGGTTTTCTGTTGATATTGAATCACACCGTATTTTCCTGGAAGCGAATGCCTTAATGGATGCTGCATTTTTTAAAACATCAGGTCTTTTTACAGCAATCTTTCCAACTCTTCGGCGATTTATGGAGAGAGCTTCTGAAAGAGATTTAATATTTCTGGCCTTCTTTAGTTTTGGACCTACTATTGCGGACAATGTAACACCTGTTTGAATTCTAGCACTGTCCGTTCGTTTACGTTTTAGTGAGCTAATTGTATCCTTGACACTGTCTATCACTTGATCATGAAACTCCAGCTTTTTTCTTGACTCCGGTGTCTGTAAGATATTAGCAGACTGCAGGACCTTTTTAACTCTGGGAGAAGAAACAAGTGAAGAAATTACCGCAGCTCTTCTCCGTGGACTAACAGGCAATCCTGATTTCGCTCTAGCCAGTAGTCTGTGTTTTTGTTGTTTTGTAATACTATGGGATGGTGTCTGTCCAGGGCAACCATCCTGTCCTTTTCTCCTTGCTTCTTTCTTACGAATTCTCTCCAACTTGCACTTTTCTGTTTTCTTTGCACGATAATTACGTTGTCTGATCTTGTCCCGTTGTCTTTTTTTATCAGCTAAATTTCTCTCCTGGTGGGATTTCCGTGTGATAGAGACACAGTCTGTCTTTTCTGAGGCTTTGGCGTGATAATATGCCTGATTTCTTGCACGTAGTTGGTCTTTGTTTTTTTTATAGTATGTGCGTTCATAGAGTTTTGTCTTTTCCCGCTTTGCCTTTCTCGCAAGTTCAAGCCGTTCTTTCCCGGTGAGCTTGCTTTTCGCCTTTCGCATTATGGACTATATGTCTGTATTCTCACCTATAAAAGAAGCAAAAGACATGTGATTACACAGGTACATTAAATATTGTACTGACAAGCGTGTATGCACTATAGCTGCAACCTCAGTGGCTTTGTCAGAATTTAAATATATTGGACCTATGTTTTTTACCTTGAATTTTGACCTTTGACCTCTGGCCTTTGCATGCTGGCTCCACTTGATATAGCCAACCATCTATCCAAGTTTTGGTTTGATATGATAATCCAGTCCCGAGATATAACCTATGTTAGAAATGTCACAATTTTTGGCTGACAGATCGACAGACAGACAGCTCGACCAACAGACAGACAGACTTATATTAGCTGCTGGTCACAGCTAAAGTAAAAAATTAGAATGAAATTATCTTTTTCTCTTGCAAAATAGCAGGTGGAGATTGACATGGGGACAAAATGCTACACTTTAGAAAATTGTACAAAGTGTGACATTTTCATTCAAGGTTAATCTCGGCTTGTTATCTGCAACAAAAAGAGAGATAATATTGAATGTCATATATCTTTGGAAACTAGAAACAATGTGCATTTCCAAAATACTAAGTAAAATGTGTTTTACAAAACTATACTGAAATGCAGGGATAATGTTTCTACAATTTTATGGTTAAATATGTTAAAAATAGGGGTGTGTGACATTTTCATTCAAGGTCACAAAAATAGTGATTACAAATTGTACACTACATTTTTAAAACTATAACTATGTTGAATTATATTGGC
The DNA here is from genome assembly GCA_034401795.1 of Chaetoderma sp. LZ-2023a. NCBI lineage: Eukaryota > Metazoa > Mollusca > Caudofoveata > Chaetodermatida > Chaetodermatidae > Chaetoderma > Chaetoderma sp. LZ-2023a. The sequence goes on from CM067374.1 coordinate 20,362,485, forward strand.
AATATATGTGCATTGCACCCTAAAAGATTGACAGGCCATCTCAAAGGTTTGGCTTGCCAGAATTTTTATAACATTCAAGATTACCTCATTGTTGGCTGTTCGGACACACTTTGGTATATGGGAAAAATGTTATATTTTCTGTAATTACTCATAGGATATATGCTAGGATTATAAAAATTAAACTACATTTCAGAAAGTCTGATTAATGCTAATCATTTTGATATGTAACACTTCTTGCTACAATAAATATGTTGTACATTATGTAAACTTTCACACTTAGTGGTTTTGGTCCTGCGAGACCTCGGAAATGAAAGTTTTTAACATTTAATGACATAACAAACCCTGGTTTGAAAATAAAGGTTATTTGTCTTGAATATTGCATCATATATCTGTAAGCCCAATCAATTACCTTTAAAATGATATATTACATAGTAGGGTGTGTCTATAATTTCAGGTACAGGAGCTAATTAACAATTACAGGGGGTACGAAAATTGAAATGTCAATGAATACTGTGAATATAGCCATATACTAATACTATACATGTGTATTATATAGTAATAGTATATATTTCTGTTAAATTGACTCTGATAGATTGAAATCCATACCTAATTACCACTAATTGCTGGTGACGGCTGAATTTTATTGTTTGTTTTTTCAGCCATGCCAACTCTGTGACGAAGATTAGGCCTACTGTTGTGACGCTGTGAAATATAGTTTCATGTTATTTTTTAAATAAAGACGTATCGATCATTCTTTAATAAAGTGATTGGCCTCTAATTATCACAAATTTCAGTTCAATTGTATGTTATTAACTGCGGTTATGCCCAAATTTTTTTTTTAAATTCTAGAATATTTAAGGCGTAACATAATATTTGAAAAGCAACTTCCATTTGGAAAATCTATGTATCATGTAATTCATTAGCACATGAAAATGAGAATATTGAAAAAAAGTTTCGGGTTGAGACTTGGAGTAAATGCCTAATGTTTCGAAGCAAATTTGGAAATTAGAAAATATAAATAATTTTTAAAATCCACAAGAAACGTATAATGTTACGTCTGTAATGGGCGAAAGATTAATACAGACTAATGAATGATCTGAATCACAAGTATGACCAGCAACTGCACGTGCATTTTTATTTGTTGACGTTCCTCAGGGTTCGTACGCATGTATGGAAGTCTGGAAAAAGTATGGAAAATTAGGAAAGCTTTTTCCAGGGCTGGAAAAAGTATGGAAATTCCAATTTTGGGCCAACTGCTATGAAAAATGTATGGAAGATTAAAATATCGGCACTCCTAATTTTTCCGACCGCAAACTTTTTGTTTACGAACGAAATCTCGCGTTTCCGCCAATCTTGCCAGAGACAAGCTAATTCGATCGGGTCCCGGTCACGTCTTGCAATAGAAAACCACCTATTACCGGGAACATCTCGCGGTTGTTGAGCAATACGTATCTGAACATGTTCAAGTACAACTCAATAAAAATGAGTGAATCGGCAGTCGTCTGTCAAATAGTACAGTGTTAGAAGCCGAAACAATGAAATAATTCGGGAGATTGGCGTTTTTTGTGATACAGTAAAGATGGGAAAGTGCAAATATTCTAGTGTTTGGGAAATTAATGATAAATATAAGGATTGGATTTTATCGGACAACACATCAAACTCGCGTGCCAAATGTAGTGTTTGTAATAAGTCATTTGATATCGGGAATATGGGCGAAGCGGCTCTTGTTAGCCACATGCCAGGGAAAAAACATGAGACATTGACAGAAGTTCGTCTAAAGCCAGCGCCGAAAGTTACAGATTTCTTTGGTTCAAGCACAGGCCTTTGAATTTTCATCTGTCCATATCACTACCACATATCCCCCTACTACATAATGTATATATACCTACTATATATAATATACATTATATATAGTAGGTATATATACATCATGTAGTAGGGGGGATATGTGGTAGTGATATGGATGGACGGAAATTCAAAGGCCTGTGGTTCATAGTAAGAATATTTTACATTTTCACATTGATAGTACCAGAATCAATTATAAGCGTAGCAATTTTATATCGCGAGGCCTCTTTGTGTTGGCTCGTCATCGAGTGAAAATAATCAATTCCTGTTATTATGGTGATCATTTAGAAGCGTGGCAATTTTATATCGCCCAATGTTAGATGATCCCAACTTTGCGCTGAGTCACGGTAAAATATTATTGACTGTCCGACAGCTCTCTCATATCGCGAGGCCTCTTATGGCGCATTATCGAGTGAAAATAATGAGGATTCCTCCTGTTACTATGACATTATGATCAGCTATGGTAAATTAAATTTAAAATAAATTAGCGTATATGTGCAGGTTTTAACTTAAAGGTAGGGGTGGTGGGGTGGGGTACCATGGTCACCATGCCATTCGTTCCAGTGGTAAATTTTCAAAAAATGTCCTGACCTGCAAATGCACATTTTCTATAACATTTTCTATTTACTTAAACCCTTTGTTTTATCATGTCATGATGTATGTATGCAGTAGAGCATCACCTGGATGGATCATGTCATGATGTATGTATGCAGTAGAGCATCACCTGGATGGATCATGTCATGATGTATGTATGCAGTAGAGCTGGGCGGTATTGATATTTACACTTAAACCCTTTGTTTTATCATGTCATGATGTATGTATGCAGTAGAGCTGGGCGGTATTGATATTTACACTTAAACCCTTTGTTTTATCATGTCATGATGTATGTATGCAGTAGAGCTGGGCGGTATTGATATTTACACTTAAACCCTTTGTTTTATCATGTCATGATGTATGTATGCAGTAGAGCTGGGCGGTATTGATATTTACACTTAAACCCTTTGTTTTATCATGTCATGATGTATGTATGCAGTAGAGCTGGGCGGTATTGATATTTACACTTAAACCCTTTGTTTTATCATGTCATGATGTATGTATGCAGTAGAGCTGGGCGGTATTGATATTTACACTTAAACCCTTTGTTTTATCATGTCATGATGTATGTATGCAGTAGAGCTGGGCGGTATTGATATTTACACTTAAACCCTTTGTTTTATCATGTCATGATGTATGTATGCAGTAGAGCTGGGCGGTATTGATATTTACACTTAAACCCTTTGTTTTATCATGTCATGATGTATGTATGCAGTAGAGCTGGGCGGTATTGATATTTACACTTAAACCCTTTGTTTTATCATGTCATGATGTATGTATGCAGTAGAGCTGGGCGGTATTGATATTTACACTTAAACCCTTTGTTTTATCATGTCATGATGTATGTATGCAGTAGAGCTGGGCGGTATTGATATTTACACTTAAACCCTTTGTTTTATCATGTCATGATGTATGTATGCAGTAGAGCTGGGCGGTATTGATATTTACACTTAAACCCTTTGTTTTATCATGTCATGATGTATGTATGCAGTAGAGCTGGGCGGTATTGATATTTACACTTAAACCCTTTGTTTTATCATGTCATGATGTATGTATGCAGTAGAGCTGGGCGGTATTGATATTTACACTTAAACCCTTTGTTTTATCATGTCATGATGTATGTATGCAGTAGAGCTGGGCGGTATTGATATTTACACTTAAACCCTTTGTTTTATCATGTCATGATGTATGTATGCAGTAGAGCTGGGCGGTATTGATATTTACACTTAAACCCTTTGTTTTATCATGTCATGATGTATGTATGCAGTAGAGCTGGGCGGTATTGATATTTACACTTAAACCCTTTGTTTTATCATGTCATGATGTATGTATGCAGTAGAGCTGGGCGGTATTGATATTTACACTTAAACCCTTTGTTTTATCATGTCATGATGTATGTATGCAGTAGAGCTGGGCGGTATTGATATTTACACTTAAACCCTTTGTTTTATCATGTCATGATGTATGTATGCAGTAGAGCTGGGCGGTATTGATATTTACACTTAAACCCTTTGTTTTATCATGTCATGATGTATGTATGCAGTAGAGCTGGGCGGTATTGATATTTACACTTAAACCCTTTGTTTTATCATGTCATGATGTATGTATGCAGTAGAGCTGGGCGGTATTGATATTTACACTTAAACCCTTTGTTTTATCATGTCATGATGTATGTATGCAGTAGAGCTGGGCGGTATTGATATTTACACTTAAACCCTTTGTTTTATCATGTCATGATGTATGTATGCAGTAGAGCTGGGCGGTATTGATATTTACACTTAAACCCTTTGTTTTATCATGTCATGATGTATGTATGCAGTAGAGCTGGGCGGTATTGATATTTACACTTAAACCCTTTGTTTTATCATGTCATGATGTATGTATGCAGTAGAGCTGGGCGGTATTGATATTTACACTTAAACCCTTTGTTTTATCATGTCATGATGTATGTATGCAGTAGAGCTGGGCGGTATTGATATTTACACTTAAACCCTTTGTTTTATCATGTCATGATGTATGTATGCAGTAGAGCTGGGCGGTATTGATATTTACACTTAAACCCTTTGTTTTATCATGTCATGATGTATGTATGCAGTAGAGCTGGGCGGTATTGATATTTACACTTAAACCCTTTGTTTTATCATGTCATGATGTATGTATGCAGTAGAGCTGGGCGGTATTGATATTTACACTTAAACCCTTTGTTTTATCATGTCATGATGTATGTATGCAGTAGAGCTGGGCGGTATTGATATTTACACTTAAACCCTTTGTTTTATCATGTCATGATGTATGTATGCAGTAGAGCTGGGCGGTATTGATATTTACACTTAAACCCTTTGTTTTATCATGTCATGATGTATGTATGCAGTAGAGCTGGGCGGTATTGATATTTACACTTAAACCCTTTGTTTTATCATGTCATGATGTATGTATGCAGTAGAGCTGGGCGGTATTGATATTTACACTTAAACCCTTTGTTTTATCATGTCATGATGTATGTATGCAGTAGAGCTGGGCGGTATTGATATTTACACTTAAACCCTTTGTTTTATCATGTCATGATGTATGTATGCAGTAGAGCTGGGCGGTATTGATATTTACACTTAAACCCTTTGTTTTATCATGTCATGATGTATGTATGCAGTAGAGCTGGGCGGTATTGATATTTACACTTAAACCCTTTGTTTTATCATGTCATGATGTATGTATGCAGTAGAGCTGGGCGGTATTGATATTTACACTTAAACCCTTTGTTTTATCATGTCATGATGTATGTATGCAGTAGAGCTGGGCGGTATTGATATTTACACTTAAACCCTTTGTTTTATCATGTCATGATGTATGTATGCAGTAGAGCTGGGCGGTATTGATATTTACACTTAAACCCTTTGTTTTATCATGTCATGATGTATGTATGCAGTAGAGCTGGGCGGTATTGATATTTACACTTAAACCCTTTGTTTTATCATGTCATGATGTATGTATGCAGTAGAGCTGGGCGGTATTGATATTTACACTTAAACCCTTTGTTTTATCATGTCATGATGTATGTATGCAGTAGAGCTGGGCGGTATTGATATTTACACTTAAACCCTTTGTTTTATCATGTCATGATGTATGTATGCAGTAGAGCTGGGCGGTATTGATATTTACACTTAAACCCTTTGTTTTATCATGTCATGATGTATGTATGCAGTAGAGCTGGGCGGTATTGATATTTACACTTAAACCCTTTGTTTTATCATGTCATGATGTATGTATGCAGTAGAGCTGGGCGGTATTGATATTTACACTTAAACCCTTTGTTTTATCATGTCATGATGTATGTATGCAGTAGAGCTGGGCGGTATTGATATTTACACTTAAACCCTTTGTTTTATCATGTCATGATGTATGTATGCAGTAGAGCTGGGCGGTATTGATATTTACACTTAAACCCTTTGTTTTATCATGTCATGATGTATGTATGCAGTAGAGCTGGGCGGTATTGATATTTACACTTAAACCCTTTGTTTTATCATGTCATGATGTATGTATGCAGTAGAGCTGGGCGGTATTGATATTTACACTTAAACCCTTTGTTTTATCATGTCATGATGTATGTATGCAGTAGAGCTGGGCGGTATTGATATTTACACTTAAACCCTTTGTTTTATCATGTCATGATGTATGTATGCAGTAGAGCTGGGCGGTATTGATATTTACACTTAAACCCTTTGTTTTATCATGTCATGATGTATGTATGCAGTAGAGCTGGGCGGTATTGATATTTACACTTAAACCCTTTGTTTTATCATGTCATGATGTATGTATGCAGTAGAGCTGGGCGGTATTGATATTTACACTTAAACCCTTTGTTTTATCATGTCATGATGTATGTATGCAGTAGAGCTGGGCGGTATTGATATTTACACTTAAACCCTTTGTTTTATCATGTCATGATGTATGTATGCAGTAGAGCTGGGCGGTATTGATATTTACACTTAAACCCTTTGTTTTATCATGTCATGATGTATGTATGCAGTAGAGCTGGGCGGTATTGATATTTACACTTAAACCCTTTGTTTTATCATGTCATGATGTATGTATGCAGTAGAGCTGGGCGGTATTGATATTTACACTTAAACCCTTTGTTTTATCATGTCATGATGTATGTATGCAGTAGAGCTGGGCGGTATTGATATTTACACTTAAACCCTTTGTTTTATCATGTCATGATGTATGTATGCAGTAGAGCTGGGCGGTATTGATATTTACACTTAAACCCTTTGTTTTATCATGTCATGATGTATGTATGCAGTAGAGCTGGGCGGTATTGATATTTACACTTAAACCCTTTGTTTTATCATGTCATGATGTATGTATGCAGTAGAGCTGGGCGGTATTGATATTTACACTTAAACCCTTTGTTTTATCATGTCATGATGTATGTATGCAGTAGAGCTGGGCGGTATTGATATTTACACTTAAACCCTTTGTTTTATCATGTCATGATGTATGTATGCAGTAGAGCTGGGCGGTATTGATATTTACACTTAAACCCTTTGTTTTATCATGTCATGATGTATGTATGCAGTAGAGCTGGGCGGTATTGATATTTACACTTAAACCCTTTGTTTTATCATGTCATGATGTATGTATGCAGTAGAGCTGGGCGGTATTGATATTTACACTTAAACCCTTTGTTTTATCATGTCATGATGTATGTATGCAGTAGAGCTGGGCGGTATTGATATTTACACTTAAACCCTTTGTTTTATCATGTCATGATGTATGTATGCAGTAGAGCTGGGCGGTATTGATATTTACACTTAAACCCTTTGTTTTATCATGTCATGATGTATGTATGCAGTAGAGCTGGGCGGTATTGATATTTACACTTAAACCCTTTGTTTTATCATGTCATGATGTATGTATGCAGTAGAGCTGGGCGGTATTGATATTTACACTTAAACCCTTTGTTTTATCATGTCATGATGTATGTATGCAGTAGAGCTGGGCGGTATTGATATTTACACTTAAACCCTTTGTTTTATCATGTCATGATGTATGTATGCAGTAGAGCTGGGCGGTATTGATATTTACACTTAAACCCTTTGTTTTATCATGTCATGATGTATGTATGCAGTAGAGCTGGGCGGTATTGATATTTACACTTAAACCCTTTGTTTTATCATGTCATGATGTATGTATGCAGTAGAGCTGGGCGGTATTGATATTTACACTTAAACCCTTTGTTTTATCATGTCATGATGTATGTATGCAGTAGAGCTGGGCGGTATTGATATTTACACTTAAACCCTTTGTTTTATCATGTCATGATGTATGTATGCAGTAGAGCTGGGCGGTATTGATATTTACACTTAAACCCTTTGTTTTATCATGTCATGATGTATGTATGCAGTAGAGCTGGGCGGTATTGATATTTACACTTAAACCCTTTGTTTTATCATGTCATGATGTATGTATGCAGTAGAGCTGGGCGGTATTGATATTTACACTTAAACCCTTTGTTTTATCATGTCATGATGTATGTATGCAGTAGAGCTGGGCGGTATTGATATTTACACTTAAACCCTTTGTTTTATCATGTCATGATGTATGTATGCAGTAGAGCTGGGCGGTATTGATATTTACACTTAAACCCTTTGTTTTATCATGTCATGATGTATGTATGCAGTAGAGCTGGGCGGTATTGATATTTACACTTAAACCCTTTGTTTTATCATGTCATGATGTATGTATGCAGTAGAGCTGGGCGGTATTGATATTTACACTTAAACCCTTTGTTTTATCATGTCATGATGTATGTATGCAGTAGAGCTGGGCGGTATTGATATTTACACTTAAACCCTTTGTTTTATCATGTCATGATGTATGTATGCAGTAGAGCTGGGCGGTATTGATATTTACACTTAAACCCTTTGTTTTATCATGTCATGATGTATGTATGCAGTAGAGCTGGGCGGTATTGATATTTACACTTAAACCCTTTGTTTTATCATGTCATGATGTATGTATGCAGTAGAGCTGGGCGGTATTGATATTTACACTTAAACCCTTTGTTTTATCATGTCATGATGTATGTATGCAGTAGAGCTGGGCGGTATTGATATTTACACTTAAACCCTTTGTTTTATCATGTCATGATGTATGTATGCAGTAGAGCTGGGCGGTATTGATATTTACACTTAAACCCTTTGTTTTATCATGTCATGATGTATGTATGCAGTAGAGCTGGGCGGTATTGATATTTACACTTAAACCCTTTGTTTTATCATGTCATGATGTATGTATGCAGTAGAGCTGGGCGGTATTGATATTTACACTTAAACCCTTTGTTTTATCATGTCATGATGTATGTATGCAGTAGAGCTGGGCGGTATTGATATTTACACTTAAACCCTTTGTTTTATCATGTCATGATGTATGTATGCAGTAGAGCTGGGCGGTATTGATATTTACACTTAAACCCTTTGTTTTATCATGTCATGATGTATGTATGCAGTAGAGCTGGGCGGTATTGATATTTACACTTAAACCCTTTGTTTTATCATGTCATGATGTATGTATGCAGTAGAGCTGGGCGGTATTGATATTTACACTTAAACCCTTTGTTTTATCATGTCATGATGTATGTATGCAGTAGAGCTGGGCGGTATTGATATTTACACTTAAACCCTTTGTTTTATCATGTCATGATGTATGTATGCAGTAGAGCTGGGCGGTATTGATATTTACACTTAAACCCTTTGTTTTATCATGTCATGATGTATGTATGCAGTAGAGCTGGGCGGTATTGATATTTACACTTAAACCCTTTGTTTTATCATGTCATGATGTATGTATGCAGTAGAGCTGGGCGGTATTGATATTTACACTTAAACCCTTTGTTTTATCATGTCATGATGTATGTATGCAGTAGAGCTGGGCGGTATTGATATTTACACTTAAACCCTTTGTTTTATCATGTCATGATGTATGTATGCAGTAGAGCTGGGCGGTATTGATATTTACACTTAAACCCTTTGTTTTATCATGTCATGATGTATGTATGCAGTAGAGCTGGGCGGTATTGATATTTACACTTAAACCCTTTGTTTTATCATGTCATGATGTATGTATGCAGTAGAGCTGGGCGGTATTGATATTTACACTTAAACCCTTTGTTTTATCATGTCATGATGTATGTATGCAGTAGAGCTGGGCGGTATTGATATTTACACTTAAACCCTTTGTTTTATCATGTCATGATGTATGTATGCAGTAGAGCTGGGCGGTATTGATATTTACACTTAAACCCTTTGTTTTATCATGTCATGATGTATGTATGCAGTAGAGCTGGGCGGTATTGATATTTACACTTAAACCCTTTGTTTTATCATGTCATGATGTATGTATGCAGTAGAGCTGGGCGGTATTGATATTTACACTTAAACCCTTTGTTTTATCATGTCATGATGTATGTATGCAGTAGAGCTGGGCGGTATTGATATTTACACTTAAACCCTTTGTTTTATCATGTCATGATGTATGTATGCAGTAGAGCTGGGCGGTATTGATATTTACACTTAAACCCTTTGTTTTATCATGTCATGATGTATGTATGCAGTAGAGCTGGGCGGTATTGATATTTACACTTAAACCCTTTGTTTTATCATGTCATGATGTATGTATGCAGTAGAGCTGGGCGGTATTGATATTTACACTTAAACCCTTTGTTTTATCATGTCATGATGTATGTATGCAGTAGAGCTGGGCGGTATTGATATTTACACTTAAACCCTTTGTTTTATCATGTCATGATGTATGTATGCAGTAGAGCTGGGCGGTATTGATATTTACACTTAAACCCTTTGTTTTATCATGTCATGATGTATGTATGCAGTAGAGCTGGGCGGTATTGATATTTACACTTAAACCCTTTGTTTTATCATGTCATGATGTATGTATGCAGTAGAGCTGGGCGGTATTGATATTTACACTTAAACCCTTTGTTTTATCATGTCATGATGTATGTATGCAGTAGAGCTGGGCGGTATTGATATTTACACTTAAACCCTTTGTTTTATCATGTCATGATGTATGTATGCAGTAGAGCTGGGCGGTATTGATATTTACACTTAAACCCTTTGTTTTATCATGTCATGATGTATGTATGCAGTAGAGCTGGGCGGTATTGATATTTACACTTAAACCCTTTGTTTTATCATGTCATGATGTATGTATGCAGTAGAGCTGGGCGGTATTGATATTTACACTTAAACCCTTTGTTTTATCATGTCATGATGTATGTATGCAGTAGAGCTGGCCGGTATTGATATTTACACTTAAACCCTTTGTTTTATCATGTCATGATGTATGTATGCAGTAGAGCTGGCCGGTATTGATATTTACACTTAAACGCTTTGTTTTATCATGTCATGATGTATGTATGCAGTAGAGCTGGCCGGTATTGATATTTACACTTAAACCCTTTGTTTTATCATGTCATGATGTATGTATGCAGTAGAGCTGGGCGGTATTGATATTTACACTTAAACCCTTTGTTTTATCATGTCATGATGTATGTATGCAGTAGAGCTGGGCGGTATTGATATTTACACTTAAACCCTTTGTTTTATCATGTCATGATGTATGTATGCAGTAGAGCTGGGCGGTATTGATATTTACACTTAAACCCTTTGTTTTATCATGTCATGATGTATGTATGCAGTAGAGCTGGGCGGTATTGATATTTACATGACGGTACCGGTACCATGAAAAAATACCGCAGTACCACGGTATACCATCACCTGAGCTTGAGGCATGCCACGAAATTAGAACAATTTTTTCCATTTCCTTTTCACTTCCATCTCCAATCAACGGTAAATATAGGTAAAATAAATAAATCGGCTTCCTTATTTAGAGAAGAAAAACATGGCTATTGCGACTGTTTAGTTTCACGATTTTATTAGGTCACTATTTTTATTGACGTAATATCATTCACGGGAATATCGGTCAAAAGGTGTGGTCGACTCGCTAACTATAACCCGCTGTTTGAGACATTGGGGTGCACTATTTTCAATCTGGATTGTTCTTGCTATTAATGCGTGTGACCAGCAAACGGTAAATTTTATTTTGGCAGTCAAGCGCTTTGATAAACAGAGTCCAGACATGCGAGTATTTAAACGGGGCAAGTGTTGTACGCTTTTATTTCTGTTGGAGTCGTATATTCTGTTACTCGCGAAAACGGGCAGATACAGATACATATAACACCACATTGAATATAGCCGATTCTAAAGCTTCTGATAATTACCGAGTACCTGATGTGCAGACTCGTTACTCGCCATGCTTCACGTGAACAAAGCGTGTAAAAAGCTATTTCCGCGAACTTCTGACGTGTAGCCAGTTGAAAAATGAATTACAAAAACTAAAACACTATACTTTTTAGGTGTCGTTACTTAAACTGGATTTAATCTGTAAAGAAATTTCTTAAAACAAGCCAGAAAAATAAAAAATAACGACTTCAACGCAGCTCATTGTTAATAAATTAGCACGTGATAAAAAAGGCGTGAGCAAATACTACGTTTTAGCAAATTCGCATAGATAAATTCAGCATAGTAATGTATTTTTTCCCACGGTCTAGTTCATGAACAACCAATCAGATACGTCTTTGCGAGATCGCTGTTGTGTTTGAATAGCACGCAGTTTGTATGTTATTTTGTTATTCTAGCGTGTTTGCTCGGTGACAAAATGCTTGGAGTAATAAATTACAAATAATAGAAATGGGAATAGGGAATATATTATAGTGTAATTACTACCGGCGGACGGCCAGAGAATGAGTTTAGATGTTTTAAATAAAGCAATTTTACCGTGAGACTTTCAAGACGTACGTTTGACATACAATACTGCCTGTCATTATTTTGTAATTGACGTCTTGACGTTTGTTTTTACAACAACCCTTTCACCTGAACTCGGCTAATAGTTAGGGATGCCTGTATTTTTGGCACTATTAGCACATATTTACCCTTGGTCAAGTCAGATTTTATGAATATATTTCTCAAATATTGCTCAAACATGGACGGTATTTGGAAATGTCAACGGTCACGGTATCGGTTCACGGTATACCGCGGTCCTCACGGTACTACCGTCAGACCGCCCAGCTCTAGTATGCAGTAGTCCTGAGAAATGTCCATTTGCAGATCAAGAAAAGACTATTTTTGAAGAGTTATCACACTAATGACTGGCTTGGTCACCATGTCAGTCATTCCAGTGGTAAATTTTCAAAAAAGTCTTCTGACCTGCAAATGCACATTTTCTATTTACACTTAAACCCATTGTTTTATCATGTCATGATGTATGTATGCAGTGGTCCCGAGAAATGTCCATTGCAGATCAAAAAATACTATTTTTGAAGATTTATCGCTGTAATGACTGGCCTGGTCACTATGTCAGTCATTCCAGTGGTAAATTAAAAAAAAAGAACATTTAAACATTTTTTTATGTCTTTCCTGAGTGCTATCCATCCATATCAACATTAAAATTGCCATGATTGTATCCAGTTATTTTAACTGTCATATCAACAAATAGAGTGCTGTATATCTTTCTATCTGTGATGAGTGCTACCTGATGTTAAGTTAGTTGATTATTTTTTTTGATATGTTGTTTTATAAAGTTTATATATGATAATATGATGAACTTAGTAACTGTGTTTGTTTTTTGTCTGATTGAAAGTCGTAAATTAGGTCTGGAAAATTTGAAATTGAGTCGTGAAAAAGTATGGAATTTAATTCTGCTGAAGGTGTATGAACCCTGGTTCCTGAAAGCTGGTTGGTTAGAGCTTTCTCTATTGTATTTGTAATCCGCGTCTGTGTGTATTTCGATCATTGTAATGGTTTCTTGCAATTAAAGCCCATGCTAGCTAGAATAGAGGGATTACAGTTATGGCTTCACCGGTTTAGTTAGATCGCTTGAATTTATCGTCATAGTTAGCAAGTGAATTTGTCCCGCTAGGATATTTGGATGGTCGTTGTTTTATTTATTGCCTTATAATGACGTCAATCGCGTCAACAGCTATGGAAAGCGAAGGTGGTATTCCAATAATATAATCAAAACGAGGCTGAGTTAAGTTTATTTGTGTTTTACAAATGGCTGCTATTTTGCGTATTCAACGTTGTCAGCAACTAAGATTTTCAGATTTAACTTGTCTTCATTGGAACAACATTTAATTGAGCATGGAAGGATAACTATACTAAGAACAGTAGGGCTATGTATATAACACATGGACATATATTTACTGCAATAATAGTGCCGAAAATGACTGCTTTTGACTACCATGAATACGGAAATGAAGAGACCAGACTCGTCAAATTCGCATGAAATGCTTTATTATCAAATTATTACAATATATAGTTATTGTCAATAACGTCACTGACGGTATTTGACGATATTGGCGGTTTTTAGAAATGAACAATAATATCGCGATTTTATCGGGAAACTGCCCAGCTCTACTATATATTCCCACCATTTATTATTATATTCATTTCATTTCTGTGCTAAAATCTGAGGACGGTGTATGACCATAACAGCCGTTGTCCGGTCATAGTGCTTACCAATATATCTCTATGACCTTGCGCCGTACATCTATATTGTTAACCATCTAACATTTGAGTCAGACCAAAACTGCTGCAGTTGTCTAGGAAAATGTCAATTTTCCAACCAAAGGAAGATTATTTTTGAAAATGTATCACAGGAATGACTGGGTCTTACTCTGCATATGGGCATTGTCTATGAGAAAATTGAAATTTTCATGAAAAAATTTGATTGTTAAAGTCTTAATATAACTCTTAGAATTTGCCTATTTCTAACTTATCATTCCTATTTTTTTCAGGGGAGCAGACAATGGCTTCTCCTAAAAAAAAATCAGACACTCTCCTGCTAAGTAGGCCGATGGATTTACTAACATGGATTTTATAAAGAGAAAAATTTGGTGATCTGTGTAAAATAGGACTGCTGGGATATTGCAATCGCTGCCATTCATCTGTCTATCCATCCATCTCCGAAAGCTTTTGGTAGAATTCAATCAAAATTGTTACTGTAAAGTGTAAATTACTAATGAATATGATTATGGATTGGGAGACACTATATACACTAGGCTCCATTGCAATGAATCAGCCAAGACTGATGCACAGCAAATATGATTCGAGGACAGTGAAATATATAATATAAATTAGCACACGAGCAAGGTAAGATTAACCCTTTTCCCGATGAATTCCCCATATCTCATTTTAATGATACCATAAAGGAAAACCGGTGAATATGTTTTAATTCGTTAGACTGCAAACTGCCTTAGGAAGCAATGGCTTTCAGTCAAATTAATTTCAAAATATTCAATGGAATAAATTTTATGTAGTAAGCATCATAATTTTTCAGGGATTTGTCGGTGAAAATGAGAAAGGCTTAAATAATAGATGAATCCAATCTGTCACCCAAATATATGACATCATAATGAATTACATCACATGTAGCCTGATGTCACAATCAAAATATGTATTGAATGATGTAGTCCATGAACTTTTAAAAGTCTATTAGTTGTACGAATTGTATGTCCTTACTATTTAATAAACATTCTCTTGAATAATTGAAAGCAGACCCCAGTCAAATTAGTTTCCAAATATTTAACAGTGGTCTTGGAGAGTGTCCACTACAGTGGTCATGGAGAGTGTCCACTACAGTGGTCATGGAGTGTCCACTACAGTGGTCATGGAGTGTTCACTACAGTGGTCATGGAGTGTCCACTACAGTGGGTATGGAGAGTGTCCACTACCGTGGTCTTGGAGAGTGTCCTCTACAGTGGTCATGGAGAATGTCCACTACCGTGGTCTTGGAGAGTGTCCTCTACAGTGGTCATGGAGAATGTCCACTACCATGGTCTTGGAGAGTGTCCACTACAGTGGTCTTGGAGAGCATCCACTACAGTGGTCTTGAAGAATGTCCACTACAGTAGTCATGGAAAGTGTCCACTACAGTAGTCTTGGAGTGTCCACCGCAGTGGTCCTGGAGAGCGTCCACTACAGTGGTCTTGGAGAGTGTCCACTACAGTGGTCCTGGAGAGTGTCCACTACAGTGGTCCTGGAGAGTGTCCACTACAGTGGTTATGGAGAGTGTCCACTACAGTGGTTATGGAGAGTGTCCACTACAGTGGTCATGGAGTGTCCACTACAGTGGTCATGGAGAGTGCCCACTACAGTGGTCATGGAGAGTGTCCACTACAGTGGTTATGGAGAGTGTCCACTACAGTAGTCTTGGAGTGTCCACTACAGTGGTCATGGAGAGGTTTCCACTCCAGTGGTCATGGACAGGTTTCCACTCCAGTGGTCATGGAGAATGTCCACTACAGTGGTCATGGAGAGTGTCCACTACAGTGGTTATGGAGAGTGTCCACTACAGTAGTCTTAGAGAGTGTCCACTACAGTAGTCTTGGAGTGTCCACTACAGTGGTCTTGGAGAGGGTTCCACTCCAGTGGTCATGAAGAATGTCCACTACAGTGGTCTTGGAGAATGTCAACTACAGTGGTCTTGGAGGGTGTCCACTACAGTGGTCTTGGAGAATGTCCACTATATGTACAGTGGTCTTGGAGAGTGTCCACTACAGTGGTCTTGGAGAGTGTGGGGAAACTCACATAACAAATTTGATTGAATTCTACCAAACAGTTTTGGAGGAGATAGCCAGAAGGATGGATGTAGGTGATTTTTTAAATCGTGTCAGGAAAATTAACAGAAATTGTCTTTGCTTGGTCTGCAAATGGACATTGAACAAGCAGTCTTTATTTTCATGAATTGAAAGTGGAAAGTTTATTGAATGGGATATTTAATAAAGATGTTATGCTCCTGCTACAATACATGATATTTTGTATCATTTTGAATGTAAAATTGTGACCTAAAATGGAATGCTTTAATAAAATTGTCCAGATTATTTTTATGACATTGCATTAGCATGGTCAAACTACCCTGTGGTGATAACTTTGCTATGCCCTGCTACATAGTGCTAAAGACATGACAATTATGCGATAATATTGTAGCATGCTTATCTTGATATTTAAAATCTTTTCTTGGTGCAGTTAAAAAGCAATGAGATTGATCATTTGGAATTTACACACATAACTGAGATGGTACTGTAATGCACATTTCCTGTCTCTGTCTCTGAAGTTTTAACAGTTTATTATATGACATAAAGATAATGCAATGAAGTTCTGTCTGTATATCATTATGTTGTGAGCATGTTTGTGATTGTAGGCCAATAGCAGCTCCATTGTTGTCTTGAGACATTGCCACTATTAGCGCTTCTGATAAATATGCCTCGGCACCCCACTTATACCTGTAAATGCATGATTAATCAAAGAATTATAGCAATAGTTTACCCAACGTGATTGCTATTATGAAAGTTGCATAATCTTACAGATCTATGGTATTTGTAATTCACTCGTTATGCCACCTTGGTTATTTAGTCAAGTCAACGTGCACTGTCTTGATTTGTTGATATTCGAACTCGTAATAACAGTGTCTTATGTGATCCTATAGATTTACGATTTGGTTGATTAGGCTTTTACATGCATACAGTTGTATATCCAACATATGATCTGTGTCACATTGTGTGTCAGGCATGAACAGTGTACTAATGTTGAATTGTGTGTCTGTTAAAGTTGGACTTGTCATATGTATCTGACTAGCATCTTGTTATTGTTATTTTTCAGTTACACGCCATTGTGAGAGATGTAATGAGAGATTAGCTGACCAATCGTGGCACTACAGCTACAGGAAAAGTTTTCATCGAAATTAGTACATGTGTATTATGTTGAATTAACTGTTTGACGTACGTTATTGTACGTGATAAATTTATGTGCGTCTATGTGATATAACCTACTATCTACATTATAACACCTCACCATAAACTTTTTAAGAATAATGCAATGAATGGTTATAGTGGTGAGAACTCTGTCAATTCCCTGCAGTATGGTGCATGTATAATGCTTTCAGAGACAGAGAACTTACAGAATGCTGTGTCAGCTGAAACTGGCGAGATATATTACTCATGCTCTCATTGTACTCAGACGTTTGCGGATGAAAACATTTTAGAAAGACACATGACAACTCATACCAATGATAAGCCTCATGCCTGTTCAGTTTGCTGTAAAGCATTTAAACGGAAAGATGCTTTACAGTCACATATGAGGACCCATACAGGGGAAAAGCCTTTTTCCTGCACCGTATGTGGTAGACGGTGTGGACAGAAAGGTGATTTAACGAAGCACATGCGTATCCATACCGGTGAGAAACCATACTCGTGTTCTTACTGTAGTAAGCGATTTATATCTAGTATTGCACGACGACAACACATCAGAATCCATACAGGAGAAAAGCCATACACCTGCTCTTGGTGTGATAAGCGATTCACACAGCTGTCTGCTTTAAAGTCACACAAGAGGGTCCATACTGGCGAGAAACCTTTCTCTTGTCCCCAGTGTAATAAGACATTTAGACATAAAGCTGGTCTTATTATTCACACATATTCTCATTCAATGCTGAAGCCTTTCACGTGCAAAGTTTGTGAAAGGGGTTTTAATTATAAGATCAGTTTAACAAAACACTTGAAGCAACATGAAGATGAAACCAGGTAATAGAATACTAATATATTGTAGAAAGCATCCTTTACATGATCATCATAAGTGTGTGTATGTAATATTTCATTTTTAGCTCACCTGGCCTGAAAGACCAAGTGAGCGTATGCCCATCAGTCATCCGTCCGTTGTCCATCCGTCAACTTTTTCTTTAAACGACTTCTCAAGAACCACTGGAATGATTTCAGTTATATTTGGCAGGAAGCATCCTTAGGCCATATGGACTGAAGTTTGTCCAAACGAAGCCGATCGACCAATTTGCCCGATGGCCATCTTTGATTTTGGCCGATTTTAGGAAACGTCTTTAAAAATCTCCGAAACTGCTTGGGGGATTGATGCAAACGTCATGAAATATAATCTAGGGTAAGAGCTGAATCATGTTTGTTCAGGGGAACTTGATTGGTCAAATGGTTCAGCGGCCATCTTGGTTGACCTATTTTTAGTGAAAACGACTTCTTCACCAGAACTGCTGAAGGGATTGGGTCAAAATCTGGCAGATATGATTAGGGACTAAGGGCCATTAAAGTTTGTTCAAGGGAAGGTAATCCATCAAAAAACATGGCCGCCGTGTACCAATCAAGATGTAGCATGCTTGGCGGCCATATTGGATTTTTTAGTTGATGGATTTTGAGACCGAAATTGAGTTTATATATGTTTGTGGGTATTCTGATTTCATATTTGCCATTTTTGAAACTGTCGGATAAATGGTTTGGCAGCCATCTTGGATCTTTTTCCTGCCAAAAACTCCCATACAAAAAAAAAGTACAAAAGCAATGGGAAATTTAAAATGTCTTCTTGAGAACCACTGGACCAATTTCAAGTACATTTGGCAGAAAGCATTCTTAGGGCATAGAGGTCCATGTTTGTTCAAACAAAGCCAATTTGGCTGGCAGCCATCTTAGATTTTGGTCGATTTTTAGAAATGTCTTTAAAAATCTCCTAAATCGCTTGGGGGAATCAATTCAAAATGCATGAAATATCATCTAGTTTTCACAAAAATAACTCCTTAATCAGGTCAGGACAAAGCTTGGCAAATATAATTAAAGAGTAAGAATCATTGAAGTTGAAACAGCTAAGGACACCATAAATCAATCAGAACTGAGCTATTGTTATTGACGAAAATTAACATTTATGGCAATATATCTATTGGTTCAGTTGCTTTTTCTGTCTGTCGATGTCCAATCTCGCTTAAGTATTTGGTTTAGCTCAACAAATCATCAGATCTCGGCATGGCTTCACTCTGGTTGGACTAACCTTGTATACATGCTTCCTTATATTAAGAAGATCGAAAATGATAATATCGAAGTCACAAGGTCAAAGTTCACGGTCACATTGATATAAAACTATTTTTATTGTTAAGTTTTTGTTTTAGCTCGACATATCATCTTATATCTCGGCATGGCTTCATCCTATTTGCTGTAAACTTGGAAACATGTTTCCTTATATCAATGGGATTGAGCAAAATGATATTGGGGTCAAATTTCAAGGTCACTACAACCTTAGTATAAAACCTTTACAGTTAATTTTTTGGTTTAGCTCAACAACATATCGTCTTATATTTCGAATGGCTTCACCATATTGTGAGACAGTTTATTTGGGACTAAGCTTGGAAACATACTTTCTTATATCAAGGGGATTGAACACAATGATATTGAGGTCAAGGTCATTGTAACATTTGACTTGTATGAAATGCAGACTTTAACAGTTAACTTCTGCTTAACTCATTTTGCCTTTTTTTTAATTCGCCAACTGCTTGGAAGTATGGTGATACAGTTACCGCAACTAGTAGGAGCCGCACAAAGGCATTCAGACTAGAGGTCAAGGTCATTGTGATCTTGATACAAATCTAGATTTGTATAATTTAGAAATGCAAAATGTGAACATATTTGCCAATATCCTGTCAGTGTAACACTGATGTGTTATTAGTCCCCTACCAGTAAAACCGGGGAACTATAGCTTTGCGCTCCGTCTGTCCATCCGTCCGTCTGTCACAGTTGGTTTTCCGCACTTTTTTCGCAGTCCTCACGGTATTCAACTGAGAATTGGTTTATTGCTTTGTTATGAGAAGTTACAGACCAAGTTCGAGTTTCAGGCGTATACGTCAATTTTTGATGGAGTTATGGCCCCTTTCGAGTTAAGAAATACAAAAAGTTTGGTCTTGTGGAGTTTCCCCACACGGATTTCAATGCAGCAGCCAGGTAACAGGTGAAGAGCACAGGGGGATAGACCATCTCCCTGTGGAGAGCCGATTGATGTCTCAAACTCTACAGACTTCACTGACTTGACTCATACTCTCAGCTTGGTGTCTGCAAGCAGTAGTCTCACTAGTCGTAGCTCATCTTCATTGCAACTGGCCTGGCGTAGTACATCTAGGATCTTTGAGCATTTAATTGTGTCGAAGGCGCGTGACATGTCAATGCCCATTTTGTGGAAATCTGAGTGTTTGGACATGACTACCGACACAAGCATGCATTGGGCCCATACAATGTCTGCGCAGCTGCGTCCACATTTGAAGCCACTTTGACATGATCCGGTGAAGTAATCGATCTTGTCTCGGATGTGGCATAGAGTAACATTGGATAGGATTTTCCGTATGCTGTTAAGGAGCACAATGGGCCGCAAATTGGCTGGGGGTGGGGGGCCAGATGGCTTCTTGGGCTTGGTTAGAGGGTCGTCAGTATACCTAGTTCTGTTGTTTTTTAGAACACCTATGGTGCTGGTAGCTGATGATTCCATAGATTTCAGTATTTTGGTTAGGGCTTCATTTCATCGGAGCTGACATTGATGTTAGCTATCTGCTCCCCGAGGGCTTTTTTGTATGACATTTGAGTGTCAGTGTCGCTGATGAGCTTTGGTAAGTTGTAGGTGACTCTACCCTCTTGCCCGGTATGGCGTTTATACATTAGGTAAAGCTGGTTCATATGGAGGCGTGTAATAACTGGCTTATGGTCAGAGTTGAGGTCTGTGCCTCCATAGGAACGAGCATCCCGAAGTAGGGGTTTTGCTGCTGTCTTGCATAGTATGAAATCTATTTGGTAGAAGACAGCTTTTGTAGCCTTAGAACCTTTTGGGGCTTTGCGATCAGCAATGTGTCCAGTCCATGTTGTCCGGTGGCTGCATGGGTGTTTGAAAGCCGTATTTGTGGCAAATAGGGCATTGGCACTAAGGAATGCCACCAGTGCATCTACATTGCTGTTGCGTGTGACCTCGCCATATGATCCCATGCATGAGCCAAGTCCTGAACTTTTGTCTGCAATGCTGAGTTTACCCAGCTTGGAGTTGAAATCGACACACACGAACAGTTGCCATCTAGCTGGGATAGTAATGGTGGAGCTCAGTTCTGCATAGAAGGAATCTAATATAGCTGGATTCGCTTTGGCCCTTTCAGTAGTTGGCCCATATGCATTGACTATGCGACACATAGTGGTGGTGCGCTTTCGCGTTGGTATAGCCAGGTCAATAAATGCAACGCGATCACTGACGTACAAAAAATGTATCTAAAACTAATGACATTGTCCAATACACTTCGTCCGATTACGAAGCCTAATCCACGGTAAGTGGCCTGTTTTTTCTCCATGAGTACTAGCTTATGGCCTGTCTGAAGTTACTGCTCTGAGCGTTTAGCTACTTTAGTCTCTTGAATGCTTGTGATATCGATTTTGTAGTGTTCACAGTCTTGCACCTAAGGTGTTTAGCTACTTTAGTCTCTTGAATGCTTGTGATATCGATTTTATAGTGTTCACAGTCTTGTACCTAAGGTTTGCCTCTTTGATGTTGCAGTCAGACCACGTACATTCCACGTAGCTATGGTAAGTTTCTGGGAAGATTGCGTTGTCCGAGGATGTCGAGCGCAGTTTCTTGTTAGAAGGTTAGATTTAGTCAGAGTTGCCTCTGTATGCGGATGTCAGCCCGCAATCCTTAATGACTTAGTTTCCCAACAAAGTTGGTACTTACGGAGGAGACCGGCGTGGAGGTGTCATCTTTCTCCCCAAAATTATGGTCAGTGGCAATGATAAATTCTTTTTTTAAATCATAATTTGTGCATTTTCACCCAATTCCTTCATTACTGACTTGAATGCATATTTTTCCTGTCAGATTTTTCACATTTTATTTTGATCTTAGATTTCCATGTATTATGCATAATTTTGTAGTATTACTGACTTGTGACTTAATCACGATACCATAGAATGACCTATAATCAATCCAGTTTTAGCTATTCCCTGCCATCATTAGCTAAGCTCCACCCACACTTCGTCCGTGTTGGGATCGATCAATCTCTGAACTCCCTGACTCAATTTCCAGAAAAGCATACAGGTGAGCTGTTGAATATTTTGAGACTAATTTGATTGGGTGTTGTTGCCTGAAAGGCCAAATGAGCTTATCCTTATGCCATGGCGACTGTCCGATTTCAGTTATATTTGGTAGGAAGCATTTTTAGGGCATAGAGATTCAAATTTGTTCAGACGGAGCTGATCGGCTGGCAGCTATCTTGGATTTTTGCTGATTTTTAGAAATGTATTCTCTAAATAAATGTATTCTTGAGGGATCGATTCAAAACTTGTGAAATATCATCTAGAGTAACAACTAAACCACGTTTATTCAAGGCAATTTAATTGGTCAAATAGTTTGGAGGCTATCTTGAATGACCTAGTTTTCGCGAAAACGGCTGAGCGCATCAGGTCAAAAGGGTCATTAAAGTTTGTTCAAGCGAAGTTCATATGTAAAAAAAACATGGCCGCCGTGAGCTATTCAAAATGTAGCTGAAATTGGTTTAATAGTGCTTTCAAATTTGGCGTTTTCGCAACTGTCAGATAAATGATCTCTTTCCTGCAAAAAACTTCCATACTGACTAAAGCAATAGGAAATTTAAACTGTCTTCTCAAGAACTACTGGGCTGATTTTAAGTATATTTGGCAGAAAGCATCCCTATGGCATAGAAATACAGGTTTGTTCAAACGAAGCCAGTCGGCTAATTTGGCCGCCGTCATGGGGGCCATTAAAGTTTGTTCGAGAGAAGTTGATACATAAAGAAACATGGCTGCTGTGTTCTTACTACACTTCTGCTCAACTCATTCTGGTTCTACTTATAGCTGATGGCCGTTCTAGTTGGAATGCCTATGGTCCAGGTGAGCGATACAGGCCCCTTGAGCCTCTTGTTTGGAGGTTTTTTCACAGCCAGTCTACATCATAAAGAAAATGATTTACTTGGTAGAGTTTTTAGACTTATCTTATTTATGTATATGCCATGGAGAGGTGTTTTAAGGGTTTTTTCCCGTCGAGATTGATATGTTTATTTGATCTGGTTGGCATCTATTTAATTGGTCCCTTGATGTATCGCTCCCATGCTAGGTCTTTGTGGCCCTGTAAACAGACTGAACTCTACTGGTTACACCGGCCAAAACCAGCCGCTGGAGTGGTCTTGCGGAATGGATATTTGCAGAGCAAGAGAAGACTGTTTTTGAAAATTTACCAGTGGAATGACTGGCTCAGTAACCGAGCCAGTCATTCCATTGATAAATTTTCAAAAATAGTCTTCTCTTGCCCTGAAAATGGACATTCAAAAGGAAATATTTTGATTTTCTTTACCAAATTGGACCACTAAGCCAGTTTAATGGTCAGATTTGGTCACAAAAATTGTAATATTTTCTCTTTGAATGTCCATTTACAGGCCAATAGAATACAATTTTTGAAAATTTATCACAGGAATGACTGGCTCGGTTATATTCATTCCAGTGGTAAATTTTCAAAAATTGTATTCTCTTGGCCTGTCAGTGAACATTCCACAAGACAATAGCAGAGGCCGGTTTGGACCGGTATGACCATTAAAGGGTTAATATGTCATTATGGATCTGGTTTGTAGACATGGCTCATGGAGGGTAAAGGCTCATGGAGGGTAAAGCTGTATGGATCTGGTTTGTAGACATGGCTCATGGAGGGTAAAGCTGTATGGATCTGGTTTGTAGACATGGCTCATGGAGGGTAAAGCTGTATGGATCTGGTTTGTAGACATGGCTCATGGAGGGTAAAGCTGTATGGATCTGGTTTGTAGACATGGCTCATGGAGGGTAAAGCTGTATGGATCTGGTTTGTAGACATGGCTCATGGAGGGTAAAGCTGTATGGATCTGGTTTGTAGACATGGCTCATGGAGGGTAAAGCTGTATGGATCTGGTTTGTAGACATGGCTCATGGAGGGTAAAGCTGTATGGATCTGGTTTGTAGACATGTCTCATGGAGGGTAAAGCTGTATGGATCTGGTTTGTAGACATGGCTCATGGAGGGTAAAGCTGTATGGATCTGGTTTGTAGACATGGCTCATGGAGGGTAAAGCTGTATGGATCTGGTTTGTAGACATGGCTCATGGAGGGTAAAGCTGTATGGATCTGGTTTGTAGACATGTCTCATGGAGGGTAAAGCTGTATGGATCTGGTTTGTAGACATGGCTCATGGAGGGTAAAGCTGTATGGATCTGGTTTGTAGACATGGCTCACGGAAGGTAAAGCTGTATGGATCTGGTTTGTAGACATGTCTCATGGAGGGTAAAGCTGTATGGATCTGGTTTGTAGACATGGCTCATGGAGGGTAAAGCTGTATGGATCTGGTTTGTAGACATGGCTCATGGATGGTAAAGCTGTATGGATCTGGTTTGTAGACATGGCTCATGGAGGGTAAAGCTGTATGGATCTGGTTTGTAGACATGGCTCATGGAGGGTAAAGCTGTATGGATCTGGTTTGTAGACATGGCTCATGGAGGGTAAAGCTGTATGGATCTGGTTTGTAGACATGGCTCACGGAAGGTAAAGCTGTATGGATCTGGTTTGTAGACATGGCTCATGGAGGGTAAAGCTGTATGGATCTGGTTTGTAGACATGGCTCATGGAGGGTAAAGCTGTATGGATCTGGTTTGTAGACATGGCTCATGGAGGGTAAAGCTGTATGGATCTGGTTTGTAGACATGGCTCATGGATGGTAAAGCTGTATGGATCTGGTTTGTAGACATGGATCATGGAGGGTAAAGGCTCATGGAGGGTAAAGCTGTATGGATCTGGTTTGTAGACATGGCTCATGGAGGGTAAAGCTGTATGGATCTGGTTTGTAGACATGGCTCATGGATGGTAAAGCTGTATGGATCTGGTTTGTAGACATGGCTCATGGATGGTAAAGCTGTATGGATCTGGTTTGTAGACATGGATCATGGAGGGTAAAGCTGTATGGATCTGGTTTGTAGACATGTCTCATGGAGGGTAAAGCTGTATGGATCTGGTTTGTAGACATGGCTCATGGAGGGTAAAGCTGTATGGATCTGGTTTGTAGACATGGCTCACGGAAGGTAAAGCTGTATGGATCTGGTTTGTAGACATGGCTCATGGATGGTAAAGCTGTATGGATCTGGTTTGTAGACATGGCTCATGGAGGGTAAAGCTGTATGGATCTGGTTTGTAGACATGGCTCATGGAGGGTTAAGCTGTATGGATCTGGTTTGTAGACATGGCTCATGGAGGGTAAAGCTGGGTTCCTCTATTCACAATGTCAAATCTAGCTGATATTATCTAAGTCATTTAATCATTTAACCCTCAAATTTGTTCAAGAAAATTCTATTCTCATAGAAAATGTCTTATGTCTAGGAGACTATTTTTTTAAAGTTTACCACTGGAATATTTGACTCGATTATCGAGGATTATTGCGCCAGT
This sequence comes from Chaetoderma sp. LZ-2023a, assembly GCA_034401795.1. Classification (NCBI taxonomy): domain Eukaryota; kingdom Metazoa; phylum Mollusca; class Caudofoveata; order Chaetodermatida; family Chaetodermatidae; genus Chaetoderma; species Chaetoderma sp. LZ-2023a. The sequence continues at coordinate 20,388,276 of CM067374.1, forward strand.
TATTCTAGTTGTAATATTTGAAAATGTTTCTTTTCTTGGTCTGCAAATGGACATTTTTCAGGATCAATGCAGAATCCATTTTTGGCCGGCGTAAATGTTACAAGGTTAATTAATAGCAATTGTTAGTAATTCTGTTAACTGCGGATCCCTGTGGGATTTACTTGAACAAACTAATAATCCCTGTGGAGTTTATTTGTAACATACAGGTAATTTTCAGCATTGCTAATTATATAAATGATTGATCTTTTAAAAAGTAATATTAAATATGAAACCCAATTTTACTTTTCCAGGAAAGGGAAGAAATATGTTAAAAAGCCAACAAGCGATGGCTGCAAGGTTCAGTGATTGTTGATCCTGCTGATTAGATACACATGCTGAGAAAGGTTAGTAACAAACTGTGCATCTGTATCTGATTCATGCTATGAGGATAATGAAAATGTTTAGTTCATCTAACTCTACTGGTTAGCATCATGCTGGAGTTGGTCCTGTAATGTTTGGATCATCTAACTCTAGTGGTTAGCATCACGCTGGACTTGGTCCTGTAATGTTTGGATCATCTAACTCTAGTGGTTAGCATCACGTTGGACTTGGTCCTGTAATGTTTAGTTCATCTAACTCTAGTGGTCAGCATCACACTGGACTTGGTTCTGTAATGTTTGGATCATCTAACTCTAGTGGTTAGCATCACGCTGGACTTGGTCCTGTAATGTTTAGTTCATCTAACTCTAGTGGTCAGCATCACGCTGGACTTGGTCCTGTAATGTTTAGTTCATCTAACTCTAGTGGTTAGCATCACGCTGGACTTGGTCCTGTAATGTTTAGTTCATCTAACTCTAGTGGTTAGCATCACGCTGGACTTGGTCCTGTAATGTTTAGTTCATCTAACTCTAGTGGTTAGCATCACGCTGGACTTGGTCCTGTAATGTTTAGTTCATCTAACTCTAGTGGTTAGCATCACGCTGGACTTGGTCCTGTAATGTTTAGTTCATCTAACTCTAGTGGTTAGCATCACGCTGGACTTGGTCCTGTAATGTTTAGTTCATCTAACTCTAGTGGTTAGCATCACGCTGGACTTGGTCCTGTAATGTTTAGTTCATCTAACTCTAGTGGTTAGCATCACGCTGGACTTGGTCCTGTAATGTTTAGTTCATCTAACTCTAGTGGTTAGCATCACGCTGGACTTGGTCCTGTAATGTTTAGTTCATCTAACTCTAGTGGTCAGCATCACGCTGGACTTGGTCCTGTAATGTTTGGATCATCTAACTCTAGTGGTTAGCATCACGCTGGACTTTGTCCTGTAATGTTTGGATCATCTAACTCTAGTGGTTAGCATCACGCTGGACTTGGTCCTGTAATGTTTGGATCATCTAACTCTAGTGGTCAGCATCACGCTGGACTTGGTCCTGTAATGTTTAGTTCATCTAACTCTAGTGGTTAGCATCACGCTGGACTTGGTCTTGTAATGTTTAGTTCATCTAACTCTAGTGGTTAGCATCACGCTGGACTTGGTCTTGTAATGTTTGGGTCATCTAACTCTAGTGGTTAGCATCACGCTGGACTTGGTCCTGTAATGTTTAGTTCATCTAACTCTAGTGGTTAGCATCACGCTGGACTTGGTCTTGTAATGTTTAGTTCATCTAACTCTAGTGGTTAGCATCACGCTGGACTTGGTCCTGTAATGTTTGGATCATCTAACTCTAGTGGTTAGCATTACACTGGACTTGGTCCTGTAATGTTTAGTTCATCTAACTCTAGTGGTTAGCATCACGCTGGACTTGGTCCTGTAATGTTTGGATCATCTAACTCTAGTGGTTAGCATCACGCTGGACTTGGTCTTGTAATGTTTGGGTCATCTAACTCTAGTGGTTAGCATCACGCTGGACTTGGTCTTGTAATGTTTGGATCATCTAACTCTAGTGGTTAGCATCACGCTGGACTTGGTCCTGTAATGTTTAGTTCATCTAACTCTAGTGGTTAGCATCACGCTGGACTTGGTCCTGTAATGTTTGGATCATCTAACTCTAGTGGTTAGCATCACGCTGGACTTGGTCTTGTAATGTTTGGGTCATCTAACTCTAGTGGTCAGCATCACACTGGACTTGGTCTTGTAATGTTTGGGTCATCTAACTCTAGTGGTTAGCATCACGCTGGACTTGGTCCTGTAATGTTTGGATCATCTAACTCTAGTGGTTAGCATCACGCTGGACTTGGTCCTGTAATGTTTAGTTCATCTAACTCTAGTGGTTAGCATCACGCTGGACTTGGTCCTGTAATGTTTGGATCATCTAACTCTAGTGGTTAGCATTACACTGGACTTGGTCCTGTAATGTTTAGTTCATCTAACTCTAGTGGTTAGCATCACGCTGGACTTGGTCCTGTAATGTTTGGATCATCTAACTCTAGTGGTTAGCATTACACTGGACTTGGTCCTGTAATGTTTGGGTCATCTAACTCTAGTGGTCAGCATCACACTGGACTTGGTCTTGTAATGTTTGGGTCATCTAACTCTAGTGGTTAGCATCACGCTGGACTTGGTCCTGTAATGTTTGGATCATCTAACTCTAGTGGTTAGCATCACGCTGGACTTGGTCCTGTAATGTTTGTGTCATCTAACTCTAGTGGTTAGCATCACGCTGGACTTGGTCCTGTAATGTTTGGATCATCTATCTCTAGTGGTTAGCATCATGCGGGACTTGGTCCTGTAATGTTTAGTTCATCTAACTCTAGTGGTTAGCATCACGCTGGACTTGGTCCTGTAATGTTTGGATCATCTAACTCTAGTGGTTAGCATTACACTGGACTTGGTCCTGTAATGTTTGGATCATCTAACTCTAGTGGTTAGCATCATGCTGGAGTTGGTCCTGTAATGTTTGGGTCATCTAATTCTAGTGGTTAGCATCATGCTGGACTTGGTCCTGTAATGTTTGGATCATCTAACTCTAGTGGTTAGCATTACACTGGACTTGGTCCTGTAATGTTTGGATCATCTAACTCTAGTGGTTAGCATCATGCTGGAGTTGGTCCTGTAATGTTTGGGTCATCTAATTCTAGTGGTTAGCATCACGCTGGACTTGGTCCTGTAATGTTTAGATCATCTAACTCTAGTGGTCAGCATCACACTGGACTTGGTTCTGTAATGTTTGGATCATCTAACTCTAGTGGTTAGCATCACGCTGGAGTTGGTCCTGTAATGTTTGGATCATCTAACTCTAGTGGTTAGCATCACGCTGGACTTGGTCCTGTAATGTTTGGATCATCTAACTCTAGTGGTTAGCATCATGCTGGACTTGGTCCTGTAATGTTTAGATCATCTAGCTCTAGTGGTTAGCATCACGCTGGACTTGGTCCTTGAGGTTTGGTATCGGGCTTGGTATGGAGTGACTGGAGTCTTACAAGATAACCAGTGTGTTTGTATGTATGTACATCTTGCATCTCACCTCTGTATTTGCATATAATTAGAATCTTCCTAAATTCAACATATCATCTTAATGATGGTGTCTGGTTTAATCAATATGTCAAGGATTGAATAAATCCTGTGATATCTACCTTACGAGCAACTTAACCTGCTCCCCGTGTCTGATGCTGGTGACAAAGTTCCCGGACCTGTAATCTGAATTTTTGGGTATCTTCTGTGTGTTACATGTAATGCGCATCTGTGATCAAAAGGTTATTTCCCATCAATCCACCTATGAGGACACCACTGAACAGGACACTGTTCACATTGAAAAGACAACGTCCAAACAAACACCTCAGGTTTACAGGGTCACCATCTAAATCTACTCGTCTGTGTCATGGAACATGCTTCATTGTGCTTTATACAGGTCTTAAGAGGGAGCCTCAATGTGTACACCAAAAAACCTCCAATCAGGAGAACAACAAAGCATAGTGGATCCATTAAACTCCACATTATGGAACCTCTCGGCCCAACATTATTAGATGAGGGCTCTCATAGTCCCATCTACCCACATTTTAATTGCTTTGTTCTTATTGTAACTTACTGTTGCTACTAATTAGTACTAATACACTGCATGATGATCAACCATACTCAGCAACAACCTCCAACCAAATTGTCATCAAATTTAGTCCAGGTATTGTCATGGATACATTCAGCCAGCAAAGACTTACTTCGCTTATCTAGACTTACGTTCCCATAGTAAGCCTCTGACCATTCATCTCACTATTGTGACCGTTTCTCTTCTTTACAAGTAATAATCTATGTTTAGCCTTTCTGAATATTAATTCTGATAAATACTACCTCGTCCAATGGTTGATGGGCTACCAAAAGCATTGTCCATGAACCGACATTTCATGAGACATTATCGTGTCTATTGCGCATATGGTTACAAACAAACGGTGTGTGCCCATACATTCACCATTTCCATTCTGTCATTCTTTAATCCTTTACTGGTCCCACCAGCCAAAACTGGCTGCTAAAGCGGTCTTGCGGAATGAATATTTGCAAGGCAAGAGAAGAGTATTTTTGAAAATTTACCACTGGATTGACTGGCTCGGTCCAGCCATTCCAGTGGTAAAGTTTAAAAGATACTCCTCTTGCCCTGCAAGTGGACATTCAGACGGGACATATTTAGATTTTGTTGACCAAATTTGACCATTAACCCATTAACCCTCAAATTTATTCAAGAAAATTTCAATTTTCTCATAGAAAATTTCCATTTGCTGACTAAGAGAAGGCTATTTTTGAAAATATCGCGCCAGTCATTCCAGTGGTAAATTTTTAAAAATATTCTCTTGGTCTGCAAATAAACATTTCTCAAGAGTACTGCAGAAGCTGTTTTTGGCTGATATGAGTGTTAAAGGGTTAAAGTGTTAAAGCTGAGCTGTCATGCTAAAAGAAGCTGTGCTTAACACCTACTGAAAGTGTTAACGCTGATCTGTCATGCTAAAAAAAGCTGTGCTTAACACCTATTTGTCAGTAACATAGTGCTATCAATAAATTTCCATTTCTGCTATTACTCTTATGAATCCAGCTATAAAGACAAGATACTGTAGTAATCATCTTGGGAGTGACAGGCTTCACACAAATCTTAGTCGGGTCATAGATGAAATATTAGACAATCACGGATCTCGCGACTTCTTGATATAATCAAATATTGACAGCGTTGAATGAATCAACCTCACTAATTTGATTGAAATATTCTTGTTATTTCACAGAATGTTCTGCAGAAAAGCTACCAATCAATTTCTGCCTGCCTCATAACAGCTCTAAGATGATTGACAGATATACACCTGTGCAAAAGTTAAGCACCAGCAAAAACAATAGAACGTAGAAACATGATGGTACAACTAGGCTGCCATACTTTTTGTCCCCGCGTTAGCTGACATAATTCCAAGTACGAAATGCACATGCATGCATGACTTCACGCCGCTTGATGTCCGTGCGTGGCGGGAAACAGCACACGTGTTCAGTTATGTAAAAGTCCAGTTTGAGGTGTAGAACATTACATACAGATTTAGGCGACAAGATTAGGTATTTTGTGTTCATGACCGTGGTTTATTTGTACAGAGAGAATTAGCTCTTGATTGTGAACCGCTATGGCAAGACGAAGGTTAAGTGATCGTGTGAAATGGCAAATCATAGGCATGCATACCACTGGTATGTCATGCAGAGAGATTGGCAGACAGCTGAACATTAACCATACTGTAATCAGTCGTTTGATTGCAAAACATGGGAAAACTAACGAGGTGAAGGACAGGCCTAGATCTGGAAGACTGAAGAAGACTACTGCCCGTGATGATCGAGCCCTAGTACGCCTTGTTAGGAGATCTCCCTTCACCAACAGCAGAGTGCTCAGCCAGCAATGGGAAACGCGCAATAGAGTGCCAATGTCTACCGTCAAAAGGAGACTGTATGCTGCTAGCATGAAAGCTAGGAGACCTGTCAGACGTCCTCTCCTCACTGCACACCACAAAGAGGAGCGTCTGAGGTGGTGCAACGAAAGAAGACACTGGAACATGAGATCCTGGAGACGGGTACACTGGTCCGATGAAAGTCGGTTCCTGCTTCATGCCACAGATGGTCGAACTCGTGTATGGAGGTCCAGACGCACGGCGTACGACCAACGTAACATCATGGAAGAAGTTCCATTTGGTGGAGGTTCCGTTATGATATGGGGGTGCATCTCATTTGATTGTAAGCTGGATCTGTTGTCTGTACCTGGAACACTAAATGGACAAAGATATCAAGATTCCATACTGGATAGAGTTGTGGTCCCTCATTTTGTAAATCATGCACCTGGAACCCACCCTATATTCATGGATGACAACGCCCGACCACATCGTGCTAGAGCTGTGCATGAATACCTTCGCCAGAATGCCATCGAAACCCTACCATGGCCAGCAAGGAGCCCTGACATGAACCCTATTGAGTGTATCTGGGACATTCTGGGAAACATGGTGAGGAGGGATCCTCCTGTGCAGAACCTACAGGAATTAACAGACGCACTCCATCTCGAATGGCAACGAATACCACAATGGCGTATCAGTCCGTTGGTGACCAGCATGAGACGTCGTGTCCAGGCCGTCATCCAGGCACAAGGTGGATATACCCGGTATTAATAATGACAGTCTCAAACTCGTGCACAGATGTTAAACTTCGTTTTCAGACACCATTAATGACAATCTAGCCACGTGTGTCAACTGTAGGGCAATAGTTGTCAGTTGTGTCAACGTAACCATATTCAGGCCTCGTTTTCAAGTTCCAACAAAAACATACAGTGTTTCCCCACCATCATAATCAGCATTCCTCTAGTTGCATTATTACCTCTTGCACTAAGCTGGATGGGTACATAAATGTTTATGCTGTTGCTTTCTTCATAGCACATGAATATACCCTCGCATGTGCGTAAAAATAGGGTGGTGCTTAACTTTTGCACAGGTGTATATAAAGATAGATTTTTAACTCTGTTAACGCCAAATTATATATGATCAGACGTAATTCTAATAATGCAGTCTGAGGAATCACATCATCATGCAGTCTGAGTAATGACATCATCCTGCAGTCTGAGTAATCACACAATCGTGCAGTCTGAGTAATCACGCCATTGTCCAGTCTGAGTAATCACGCCATCGCGCAGTCTTAGTAATCACGCCATCGTGTAGTCTGAGTAATCACCCCATCGTACAGTCTGAGTAATCACACCATCGTGCAGTCCGAGTCATCGTGCAGTCTGAGTAATAACGCCATTGTGCAGTCTGAGTAATCACACCATCCTGCAGTTTGAGTAATCACACCATCGTGCAGTCTGAGTAATCACGCCATCGTGCAGTCTTGAGTAATCACGCCATCGTGCAGTCTGAGTAATCCCGCCATCTTGCAGTCTGATTAATCACGCCATCGTGCAGTCTTGAGTAATCACGCCATCGCGCAGTCTGAGTAATCACGCCATCGCGCAGTCTGAGTAATCACGCCATCGCGCAGTCAGTAATCACGCCATCGCGCAGTCTGAGTAATCATGCCATCGCGCAGTCTGAGTAATCATGCCATCACGCAGTCTTAGTAATCACGCCATCTCGTAGTCTGAGTAATCACCCCATCGTGCAGTCTGAGTAATCACGCCATCGTGCAGTCTGAGTAATCACGCCATCGTGCAGTCTGAGTAATCACGCCATCGTGCAGTCTGATTAATCACGCCATCGTGCAGTCTTGAGTAATCACGCCATCGTGCAGTCTGAGTAATCATGCCATCTTGCAGTCTGATTAATCACGCCATCATGCAGTCTTGAGTAATCACGCCATCGTGCAGTCTGAGTAATCACACCATCTTGCAGTCTGAGTAATCACGCCATCGTGCAGTCTGAGTAATCATTCCATCGTGCAGTCTGAGTAATCACGCCATCTTGCAGTCTGATTAATCATGCCATCATGCAGTCTTGAGTAATCACGCCATCGTGCAGTCTGAGTAATCACGCCATCTTGCAGTCTGAGTAATCACGCCATCGTGCAATCTGAGTAATCATTCCATCGTGCAGTCTGAGTAATCATGCCATTGCGCAGTCTGAGTAATCATGCCTTCGCGCAGTCTGAGTAATCACGCCATCGCGCAGTCTTAGTAATCACGCCATCGCGTAGTCTGAGTAATCACCCCATCGTGCAGTCTGAGTAATCACGCCATTGTGCAGTCTGAGTAATCATGCCATCGCGCAGTCTGAGTAATCACCCCATCGTACAGTCTGAGTAATCACACCATCGTGCAGTCCGAGTCATCGTGCAGTCTGAGTAATCACGCCATTGTGCAGTCTGAGTAATCACACCATCCTGCAGTTTGAGTAATCACACCATCGTGCAGTCTAAGTAATCACGCCATCGCGCAGTCTGAGTAATCACGCCATCGCGCAGTCTGAGTAATCATGCCATCGCGCAGTCAGTAATCACGCCATCGCGCAGTCTGAGTAATCACGCCATCGCGCAGTCTGAGTAATCACGCCATCGCGCAGTCTGAGTAATCACGCCATCGCGCAGTCTGAGTAATCACGCCATCGCGCAGTCAGTAATCACGCCATCGCGCAGTCTGAGTAATCATGCCATCGCGCAGTCTGAGTAATCATGCCATCGCGCAGTCTTAGTAATCACGCCATCTCGTAGTCTGAGTAATCACGCCATCGTGCAGTCTGAGTAATCACGCCATCGTGCAGTCTGAGTAATCACGCCATCGTGCAGTCTGATTAATCACGCCATCGTGCAGTCTTGAGTAATCACGCCATCGCGTAGTCTGAGTAATCACGCCATCGCGCAGTCTTAGTAATCACGCCATCGCGTAGTCTGAGTAATCACCCCATCGTGCAGTCTGAGTAATCACCCCATTGTGCAGTCTGAGTAATCATGCCATCGTGCAGTCTGAGTAATCACGCCATCTCGTAGTCTGAGTAATCACCCCATCGTGCAGTCTGAGTAATCACGCCATCGTGCAGTCTGAGTAATCACGCCATCATGCAGTCTGAGTAATCACGCCATCGTGCAGTCTGATTAATCACGCCATCGTGCAGTCTTGAGTAATCATGCCTTCGTGCAGTCTGAGTAATCACGCCATCGCGCAGTCTTAGTAATCACGCCATCGCGTAGTCTGAGTAATCACCCCATCGTGCAGTCTGAGTAATCACGCCATCGTGCAGTCTGAGTAATCATGCCATCGTGCAGTCTGAGTAATCACGCCATCGTGCAGTCTGAGTAATCACGCCATCGTGCAGTCTGATTAATCACGCCATCGTGCATTCTGAGTAATCACGCCAACGTGCAGTCTGAGTAATCACGCCATCGTGCAGTCTGAGTAATCACACCATCTTGCAGTCTGAGTAATCACGCCATCGTGCAGTCTGAGTAATCATTCCATCGTGCAGTCTGAGTAATCACGCCATCTTGCAGTCTGATTAATCACGCCATCGTGCAGTCTTGAGTAATCATGCCATCGTGCAGTCTGAGTAATCACGCCATCTTGCAGTCTGAGTAATCATGCCATCGTGCAATCTGAGTAATCATTCCATCGTGCAGTCTGAGTAATCATGCCATTGCGCAGTCTGAGTAATCATTCCATCATGCAGTCTGAGTAATCATGCCATTGTGCAGTCTGAGTAATCATGCCATTGTGCAGTCTGAGTAATCACGCCATCGTGCAGTCTGAGTAATCACGCCATCTTGCAGTCTGAGTAATCACGCCATCATGCAGTCTGAGTAATCATTCCATCATGCAGTCTGAGTAATCATTCCATCATGCAGTCTGAGTAATCATGCCATTGTGCAGTCTGAGTAATCATGCCATCGTGCAGTCTGAGTAATCATGCCATCGTGCAGTCTGAGTAATCATGCCATTGTGCAGTCTGAGTAATCATGCCATCGTGCAGTCTGAGTAATCACGCCGTCGTGCAGTCTGAGTAATCACGCCGTCGTGCAGTCTGAGTAATCATGCCATCGTGCAGTCTGAGTAATCACGCCGTCGTGCAGTCTGAGTAATCATGCCGTCGTGCAGTTTGAGTAATCACGCCGTCGTGCAGTCTGAGTAATCACGCCGTCGTGCAGTCTGAGTAATCACGCCGTCGTGCAGTCTGAGTAATCACGCCGTCGTGCAGTCTGAGTAATCACGCCGTCGTGCAGTCTGAGTAATCATGCCGTCGTGCAGTCTGAGTAATCATGCCGTCGTGCAGTCTGAGTAATCATGCCGTCGTGCAGTCTGAGTAATCATGCCATCGTGCAGTCTGAGTAATCATGCCATCGTGCAGTCTGAGTAATCATGCCATCGTGCAGTCTGAGTAATCATGCCATCGTGCAGTCTGAGTAATCATGCCATCGTGCAGTCTGAGTAATCATTCCATCATGCAGTCTGAGTAATCATGCCATCGTGCAGTCTTGAGTAATCACGCCATCGTGCAGTCTGAGTAATCACGCCATCTTGCAGTCTGAGTAATCACGCCATCGTGCAATCTGAGTAATCATTCCATCGTGCAGTCTGAGTAATCATGCCATTGCGCAGTCTGAGTAATCATGCCTTCGCGCAGTCTGAGTAATCACGCCATCGCGCAGTCTTATTAATCACGCCATCGCGTAGTCTGAGTAATCACCCCATCGTGCAGTCTGAGTAATCACGCCATTGTGCAGTCTGAGTAATCATGCCATCGCGCAGTCTGAGTAATCACCCCATCGTACAGTCTGAGTAATCACACCATCGTGCAGTCCGAGTCATCGTGCAGTCTGAGTAATCACGCCATTGTGCAGTCTGAGTAATCACACCATCCTGCAGTTTGAGTAATCACACCATCATGCAGTCTAAGTAATCACGCCATCGCGCAGTCTGAGTAATCACGCCATCGCGCAGTCTGAGTAATCATGCCATCGCGCAGTCAGTAATCACGCCATCGCGCAGTCTGAGTAATCACGCCATCGCGCAGTCTGAGTAATCACGCCATCGCGCAGTCTGAGTAATCACGCCATCGTGCAGTCTGAGTAATCACGCCATCGCGCAGTCAGTAATCACGCCATCGCGCAGTCTGAGTAATCATGCCATCGCGCAGTCTGAGTAATCACGCCATCACGCAGTCTTAGTAATCACGCCATCTCGTAGTCTGAGTAATCACGCCATCGTGCAGTCTGAGTAATCACGCCATCGTGCAGTCTGAGTAATCACGCCATCGTGCAGTCTGATTAATCACGCCATCGTGCAGTCTTGAGTAATCACGCCATCGCGTAGTCTGAGTAATCACGCCATCGCGCAGTCTTAGTAATCACGCCATCGCGTAGTCTGAGTAATCACCCCATCGTGCAGTCTGAGTAATCACGCCATTGTGCAGTCTGAGTAATCATGCCATCGTGCAGTCTGAGTAATCACGCCATCTCGTAGTCTGAGTAATCACCCCATCGTGCAGTCTGAGTAATCACGCCATCGTGCAGTCTGAGTAATCACGCCATCATGCAGTCTGAGTAATCACGCCATCGTGCAGTCTGATTAATCACGCCATCGTGCAGTCTTGAGTAATCATGCCTTCGTGCAGTCTGAGTAATCACGCCATCGCGCAGTCTTAGTAATCACGCCATCGCGTAGTCTGAGTAATCACCCCATCGTGCAGTCTGAGTAATCACGCCATCGTGCAGTCTGAGTAATCATGCCATCGTGCAGTCTGAGTAATCACGCCATCGTGCAGTCTGAGTAATCACGCCATCGTGCAGTCTGATTAATCACGCCATCGTGCATTCTGAGTAATCACGCCAACGTGCAGTCTGAGTAATCACGCCATCGTGCAGTCTGAGTAATCACACCATCTTGCAGTCTGAGTAATCACGCCATCGTGCAGTCTGAGTAATCATTCCATCGTGCAGTCTGAGTAATCACGCCATCTTGCAGTCTGATTAATCACGCCATCGTGCAGTCTTGAGTAATCACGCCATCGTGCAGTCTGAGTAATCACGCCATCTTGCAGTCTGAGTAATCATGCCATCGTGCAATCTGAGTAATCATTCCATCGTGCAGTCTGAGTAATCATGCCATTGCGCAGTCTGAGTAATCATTCCATCATGCAGTCTGAGTAATCATGCCATTGTGCAGTCTGAGTAATCATGCCATTGTGCAGTCTGAGTAATCACGCCATCGTGCAGTCTGAGTAATCACGCCATCTTGCAGTCTGAGTAATCACGCCATCATGCAGTCTGAGTAATCATTCCATCATGCAGTCTGAGTAATCATTCCATCATGCAGTCTGAGTAATCATGCCATTGTGCAGTCTGAGTAATCATGCCATCGTGCAGTCTGAGTAATCATGCCATCGTGCAGTCTGAGTAATCATGCCATTGTGCAGTCTGAGTAATCATGCCATCGTGCAGTCTGAGTAATCACGCCGTCGTGCAGTCTGAGTAATCACGCCGTCGTGCAGTCTGAGTAATCACGCCATCGTGCAGTCTGAGTAATCACGCCGTCGTGCAGTCTGAGTAATCATGCCGTCGTGCAGTCTGAGTAATCATGCCGTCGTGCAGTCTGAGTAATCATGCCGTAGTGCAGTCTGAGTAATCACGCCATCGTGCAGTCTGAGTAATCACGCCGTCGTGCAGTCTGAGTAATCATGCCGTCGTGCAGTCTGAGTAATCATGCCGTCGTGCAGTCTGAGTAATCATGCCGTCGTGCAGTCTGAGTAATCATGCCATCGTGCAGTCTGAGTAATCATGCCATCGTGCAGTCTGAGTAATCATGCCATCGTGCAGTCTGAGTAATCATGCCATCGTGCAGTCTGAGTAATCATGCCATCGTGCAGTCTGAGTAATCATGCCATCGTGCAGTCTGAGTAATCATTCCATCATGCAGTCTGAGTAATCATGCCATCGTGCAGTCTTGAGTAATCACGCCATCGTGCAGTCTGAGTAATCACGCCATCTTGCAGTCTGAGTAATCACGCCATCGTGCAATCTGAGTAATCATTCCATCGTGCAGTCTGAGTAATCATGCCATTGCGCAGTCTGAGTAATCATGCCTTCGCGCAGTCTGAGTAATCACGCCATCGCGCAGTCTTAGTAATCACGCCATCGCGTAGTCTGAGTAATCACCCCATCGTGCAGTCTGAGTAATCACGCCATTGTGCAGTCTGAGTAATCATGCCATCGCGCAGTCTGAGTAATCACCCCATCGTACAGTCTGAGTAATCACACCATCGTGCAGTCCGAGTCATCGTGCAGTCTGAGTAATCACGCCATTGTGCAGTCTGAGTAATCACACCATCCTGCAGTTTGAGTAATCACACCATCGTGCAGTCTAAGTAATCACGCCATCGCGCAGTCTGAGTAATCACGCCATCGCGCAGTCTGAGTAATCATGCCATCGCGCAGTCAGTAATCACGCCATCGCGCAGTCTGAGTAATCACGCCATCGCGCAGTCTGAGTAATCACGCCATCGCGCAGTCTGAGTAATCACGCCATCGCACAGTCTGAGTAATCACGCCATCGCGCAGTCAGTAATCACGCCATCGCGCAGTCTGAGTAATCATGCCATCGCGCAGTCTGAGTAATCATGCCATCACGCAGTCTTAGTAATCACGCCATCTCGTAGTCTGAGTAATCACGCCATCGTGCAGTCTGAGTAATCACGCCATCGTGCAGTCTGAGTAATCACGCCATCGTGCAGTCTGATTAATCACGCCATCGTGCAGTCTTGAGTAATCACGCCATCGCGTAGTCTGAGTAATCACGCCATCGCGCAGTCTTAGTAATCACGCCATCGCGTAGTCTGAGTAATCACCCCATCGTGCAGTCTGAGTAATCACGCCATTGTGCAGTCTGAGTAATCATGCCATCGTGCAGTCTGAGTAATCACGCCATCTCGTAGTCTGAGTAATCACCCCATCGTGCAGTCTGAGTAATCACGCCATCGTGCAGTCTGAGTAATCACGCCATCATGCAGTCTGAGTAATCACGCCATCGTGCAGTCTGATTAATCACGCCATCGTGCAGTCTTGAGTAATCATGCCTTCGTGCAGTCTGAGTAATCACGCCATCGCGCAGTCTGAGTAATCACGCCATCGTGCAGTCTGATTAATCACGCCATCGTGCAGTCTTGAGTAATCACGCCATCGCGTAGTCTGAGTAATCACGCCATCGCGCAGTCTTAGTAATCACGCCATCGCGTAGTCTGAGTAATCACCCCATCGTGCAGTCTGAGTAATCACGCCATTGTGCAGTCTGAGTAATCATGCCATCGTGCAGTCTGAGTAATCACGCCATCTCGTAGTCTGAGTAATCACCCCATCGTGCAGTCTGAGTAATCACGCCATCGTGCAGTCTGAGTAATCACGCCATCATGCAGTCTGAGTAATCACGCCATCGTGCAGTCTGATTAATCACGCCATCGTGCAGTCTTGAGTAATCATGCCTTCGTGCAGTCTGAGTAATCACGCCATCGCGCAGTCTTAGTAATCACGCCATCGCGTAGTCTGAGTAATCACCCCATCGTGCAGTCTGAGTAATCACGCCATCGTGCAGTCTGAGTAATCATGCCATCGTGCAGTCTGAGTAATCACGCCATCATGCAGTCTGAGTAATCACGCCATCGTGCAGTCTGATTAATCACGCCATCGTGCATTCTGAGTAATCACGCCAACGTGCAGTCTGAGTAATCACGCCATCGTGCAGTCTGAGTAATCACACCATCTTGCAGTCTGAGTAATCACGCCATCGTGCAGTCTGAGTAATCATTCCATCGTGCAGTCTGAGTAATCACGCCATCTTGCAGTCTGATTAATCACGCCATCGTGCAGTCTTGAGTAATCACGCCATCGTGCAGTCTGAGTAATCACGCCATCTTGCAGTCTGAGTAATCATGCCATCGTGCAATCTGAGTAATCATTCCATCGTGCAGTCTGAGTAATCATGCCATTGCGCAGTCTGAGTAATCATTCCATCATGCAGTCTGAGTAATCATGCCATTGTGCAGTCTGAGTAATCATGCCATTGTGCAGTCTGAGTAATCACGCCATCGTGCAGTCTGAGTAATCACGCCATCTTGCAGTCTGAGTAATCACGCCATCATGCAGTCTGAGTAATCATTCCATCATGCAGTCTGAGTAATCATTCCATCATGCAGTCTGAGTAATCATGCCATTGTGCAGTCTGAGTAATCATGCCATCGTGCAGTCTGAGTAATCATGCCATCGTGCAGTCTGAGTAATCATGCCATTGTGCAGTCTGAGTAATCATGCCATCGTGCAGTCTGAGTAATCACGCCGTCGTGCAGTCTGAGTAATCACGCCGTCGTGCAGTCTGAGTAATCACGCCATCGTGCAGTCTGAGTAATCACGCCGTCGTGCAGTCTGAGTAATCATGCCGTCGTGCAGTCTGAGTAATCATGCCGTCGTGCAGTCTGAGTAATCATGCCGTAGTGCAGTCTGAGTAATCACGCCATCGTGCAGTCTGAGTAATCACGCCGTCGTGCAGTCTGAGTAATCATGCCGTCGTGCAGTCTGAGTAATCATGCCGTCGTGCAGTCTGAGTAATCATGCCGTCGTGCAGTCTGAGTAATCATGCCGTCGTGCAGTCTGAGTAATCATGCCATCGTGCAGTCTGAGTAATCATGCCATCGTGCAGTCTGAGTAATCATGCCATCGTGCAGTCTGAGTAATCATGCCATCGTGCAGTCTGAGTAATCATGCCATCGTGCAGTCTGAGTAATCATTCCATCATGCAGTCTGAGTAATCATGCCATCGTGCAGTCTTGAGTAATCACGCCATCGTGCAGTCTGAGTAATCACGCCATCTTGCAGTCTGAGTAATCACGCCATCGTGCAATCTGAGTAATCATTCCATCGTGCAGTCTGAGTAATCATGCCATTGCGCAGTCTGAGTAATCATGCCTTCGCGCAGTCTGAGTAATCACGCCATCGCGCAGTCTTAGTAATCACGCCATCGCGTAGTCTGAGTAATCACCCCATCGTGCAGTCTGAGTAATCACGCCATTGTGCAGTCTGAGTAATCATGCCATCGCGCAGTCTGAGTAATCACCCCATCGTACAGTCTGAGTAATCACACCATCGTGCAGTCCGAGTCATCGTGCAGTCTGAGTAATCACGCCATTGTGCAGTCTGAGTAATCACACCATCCTGCAGTTTGAGTAATCACACCATCGTGCAGTCTAAGTAATCACGCCATCGCGCAGTCTGAGTAATCACGCCATCGCGCAGTCTGAGTAATCATGCCATCGCGCAGTCAGTAATCACGCCATCGCGCAGTCTGAGTAATCACGCCATCGCGCAGTCTGAGTAATCACGCCATCGCGCAGTCTGAGTAATCACGCCATCGCACAGTCTGAGTAATCACGCCATCGCGCAGTCAGTAATCACGCCATCGCGCAGTCTGAGTAATCATGCCATCGCGCAGTCTGAGTAATCATGCCATCACGCAGTCTTAGTAATCACGCCATCTCGTAGTCTGAGTAATCACGCCATCGTGCAGTCTGAGTAATCACGCCATCGTGCAGTCTGAGTAATCACGCCATCGTGCAGTCTGATTAATCACGCCATCGTGCAGTCTTGAGTAATCACGCCATCGCGTAGTCTGAGTAATCACGCCATCGCGCAGTCTTAGTAATCACGCCATCGCGTAGTCTGAGTAATCACCCCATCGTGCAGTCTGAGTAATCACGCCATTGTGCAGTCTGAGTAATCATGCCATCGTGCAGTCTGAGTAATCACGCCATCTCGTAGTCTGAGTAATCACCCCATCGTGCAGTCTGAGTAATCACGCCATCGTGCAGTCTGAGTAATCACGCCATCATGCAGTCTGAGTAATCACGCCATCGTGCAGTCTGATTAATCACGCCATTGTGCAGTCTTGAGTAATCATGCCTTCGTGCAGTCTGAGTAATCACGCCATCGCGCAGTCTTAGTAATCACGCCATCGCGTAGTCTGAGTAATCACCCCATCGTGCAGTCTGAGTAATCACGCCATCGTGCAGTCTGAGTAATCATGCCATCGTGCAGTCTGAGTAATCACGCCATCGTGCAGTCTGAGTAATCACGCCATCGTGCAGTCTGATTAATCACGCCATCGTGCATTCTGAGTAATCACGCCAACGTGCAGTCTGAGTAATCACGCCATCGTGCAGTCTGAGTAATCACACCATCTTGCAGTCTGAGTAATCACGCCATCGTGCAGTCTGAGTAATCATTCCATCGTGCAGTCTGAGTAATCACGCCATCTTGCAGTCTGATTAATCACGCCATCGTGCAGTCTTGAGTAATCACGCCATCGTGCAGTCTGAGTAATCACGCCATCTTGCAGTCTGAGTAATCATGCCATCGTGCAGTCTGAGTAATCATTCCATCGTGCAGTCTGAGTAATCATGCCATTGCGCAGTCTGAGTAATCATTCCATCATGCAGTCTGAGTAATCATGCCATTGTGCAGTCTGAGTAATCATGCCATTGTGCAGTCTGAGTAATCACGCCATCGTGCAGTCTGAGTAATCACGCCATCTTGCAGTCTGAGTAATCACGCCATCATGCAGTCTGAGTAATCATTCCATCATGCAGTCTGAGTAATCATTCCATCATGCAGTCTGAGTAATCATGCCATTGTGCAGTCTGAGTAATCATGCCATCGTGCAGTCTGAGTAATCATGCCATCGTGCAGTCTGAGTAATCATGCCATTGTGCAGTCTGAGTAATCATGCCATCGTGCAGTCTGAGTAATCACGCCGTCGTGCAGTCTGAGTAATCACGCCGTCGTGCAGTCTGAGTAATCACGCCGTCGTGCAGTCTGAGTAATCACGCCGTCGTGCAGTCTGAGTAATCACGCCGTCGTGCAGTCTGAGTAATCATGCCGTCGTGCAGTCTGAGTAATCACGCCGTCGTGCAGTCTGAGTAATCACGCCGTCGTGCAGTCTGAGTAATCACGCCGTCGTGCAGTCTGAGTAATCACGCCGTCGTGCAGTCTGAGTAATCATGCCGTCGTGCAGTCTGAGTAATCATGCCGTCGTGCAGTCTGAGTAATCATGCCGTCGTGCAGTCTGAGTAATCATGCCGTCGTGCAGTCTGAGTAATCATGCCGTCGTGCAGTCTGAGTAATCATGCCATCGTGCAGTCTGAGTAATCATGCCATCGTGCAGTCTGAGTAATCATGCCATCGTGCAGTCTGAGTAATCATGCCATCGTGCAGTCTGAGTAATCATTCCATCGTGCAGTCTGAGTAATCATGCCATCGTGCAGTCTGAGTAATCATGCCATCGTGCAGTCTGAGTAATCATGCCATCGTGCAGTCTGAGTAATCATTCCATCGTGCAGTCTGAGTAATCATGCCATCGTGCAGTCTGAGTAATCATTCCATCGTGCAGTCTGAGTAATCATGCCATCGTGCAGTCTGAGTAATCATGCCATCGTGCAGTCTGAGTAATCATGCCATCGTGCAGTCTGAGTAATCATGCCATCGTGCAGTCTGAGTAATCATGCCATCGTGCAGTCTGAGTAATCATGCCATCGTGCAGTCTGAGTAATCACGCAATCGTGCAGTCTGAGTAATCACGCCATCGTGCAGTCTGAGTAATCACGCCATCGTGCAGTCTGAGTAATCACGCCATCATGCAGTCTGAGTAATCACGCCGTCGTGCGGTCTGAGTAATCACGCCATCGTGCGGTTTGAGTAATCATGCCATCTTGCAGTCTGAGTAATCATGCCATCGTGCAATCTGAGTAATCATTCCATCGCGCAGTCTGAGTAATCATGCCATTGCGCAGTCTGAGTAATCATTCCATCATGCAGTCTGAGTAATCATGCCATTGTGCAGTCTGAGTAATCATGCCATTGTGCAGTCTGAGTAATCACGCCATCGTGCAGTCTGAGTAATCACGCCATCTTGCAGTCTGAGTAATCACGTCATCATGCAGTCTGAGTAATCATTCCATCATGCAGTCTGAGTAATCATTCCATCATGCAGTCTGAGTAATCATGCCATTGTGCAGTCTGAGTAATCATGCCATCGTGCAGTCTGAGTAATCATGCCATCGTGCAGTCTGAGTAATCATGCCATTGTGCAGTCTGAGTAATCATGCCATCGTGCAGTCTGAGTAATCACGCCGTCGTGCAGTCTGAGTAATCACGCCGTCGTGCAGTCTGAGTAATCACGCCGTCGTGCAGTCTGAGTAATCACGCCGTCGTGCAGTCTGAGTAATCACGCCGTCGTGCAGTCTGAGTAATCATGCCGTCGTGCAGTCTGAGTAATCATGCCGTCGTGCAGTCTGAGTAATCACGCCGTCGTGCAGTCTGAGTAATCACGCCGTCGTGCAGTCTGAGTAATCACGCCGTCGTGCAGTCTGAGTAATCATGCCGTCGTGCAGTCTGAGTAATCATGCCGTCGTGCAGTCTGAGTAATCATGCCGTCGTGCAGTCTGAGTAATCATGCCGTCGTGCAGTCTGAGTAATCATGCCATCGTGCAGTCTGAGTAATCATGCCATCGTGCAGTCTGAGTAATCATGCCATCGTGCAGTCTGAGTAATCATGCCATCGTGCAGTCTGAGTAATCATGCCATCGTGCAGTCTGAGTAATCATTCCATCGTGCAGTCTGAGTAATCATGCCATCGTGCAGTCTGAGTAATCATGCCATCGTGCAGTCTGAGTAATCATGCCATCGTGCAGTCTGAGTAATCATTCCATCGTGCAGTCTGAGTAATCATGCCATCGTGCAGTCTGAGTAATCATTCCATCGTGCAGTCTGAGTAATCATGCCATCGTGCAGTCTGAGTAATCATGCCATCGTGCAGTCTGAGTAATCATGCCATCGTGCAGTCTGAGTAATCATGCCATCGTGCAGTCTGAGTAATCATGCCATCGTGCAGTCTGAGTAATCATGCCATCGTGCAGTCTGAGTAATCACGCAATCGTGCAGTCTGAGTAATCACGCCATCGTGCAGTCTGAGTAATCACGCCATCGTGCAGTCTGAGTAATCACGCCATCATGCAGTCTGAGTAATCACGCCGTCGTGCGGTCTGAGTAATCACGCCATCGTGCGGTTTGAGTAATCATGCCATCGTGCGGTCTGAGTAATCATGCCATCGTGCAGTCTGAGTAATCACGCCATCGTGCAGTCTGAGTAATCACGCCATCGTGCAGTCTGAGTAATCACGCCATCGTGCAGTCTGAGTAATCACGCCATCGTGCAGTCTGAGTAATCACGCCATCGTGCAGTCTGAGTAATCATGCCATCGTGCAGTCTGAGTAATCATTCCATCATGCAGTCTGAGTAATCATGCCATCGTGCAGTCTGAGTAATCACTCCATCATGCAGTCTGAGTAATCACGCCATCGTGCAGTCTGAGTAATCATTCCATCATGCAGTCTGAGTAATCATGCCATCGTGCAGTCTGAGTAATCATTCCATCATGCAGTCTGAGTAATCACGCCATCGTGCAGTCTGAGTAATCATTCCATCATGCAGTCTGAGTAATCATGCCATTGTGCAGTCTGAGTAATCATGCCATCGTGCAGTCTGAGTAATCATGCCATCGTGCAGTCTGAGTAATCATGCCATCGTGCAGTCTGAGTAATCATGCCATCGTGCAGTCTGAGTAATCACGCCATCGTGCTGTCTGAGTAATCACGCCGTCGTGCAGTCTGAGTAATCATGCCATCGTGCAGTCTGAGTAATCACGAATCACGCCGTCGTGCAGTCTGAGTAATCACGCCGTCGTGCAGTCTGAGTAATCATGCCATCGTGCAGTCTGAGTAATCACGAATCACGCCGTCGTGCAGTCTGAGTAATCACGCCGTCGTGCAGTCTGAGTAATCACGCCATCGTGCAGTCTGAGTAATCATGCCATCGTGCAGTCTGAGTAATCATGCCATCGTGCAGTCTGAGTAATCATGCCATCGTGCAGTCTGAGTAATCATGCCATTGTGCAGTCTGAGTAATCATGCCATCGTGCAGTCTGAGTAATCATGCCATCGTGCAGTCTGAGTAATCTTTCCATCATGCAGTCTGAGTAATCATGCCATCGTGCAGTCTGAGTAATCACGCCATCGTGCAGTCTGAGTAATCATGCCATTGTGCAGTCTGAGTAATCATGCCATCATGCAGTCTGAGTAATCATGCCATCGTGCAGTCTGAGTAATCACGCCATCGTGCAGTCTGAGTAATCATGCCATCGTGCAGTCTGAGTAATCTCTGCTAAACTTTGCATAAAATCTAAGATTTTCACCTAAAAAATTGACAAACAGAAATTGTGAATAGATTTTCTGAAGTCTGCCACCATATGGTTTTTCTAGCCAAATTTGATTGAAATCTATCAAGCGGCAAAGGAGATGCATTTTCACAATTTCTGGTAAATTTTTCATAAAATCAGATTTTCACCCAATCAAAATTCTGAATAGATGTTCTAGAGCCTATCACCATAGGATCCTTCAATCCAAATTTGGGTAAAATCCGCCAAGAGGTTTAGAAGATACATTTAAAGTCAACAGGAGGCCCAAGGGCCTGTGGCACTCTCCTGGACCATTAGCATTTGAACCATTTGCATTTAAAGACATGATGGATAATTTTTTTTAAATCCAAGATGGCCACCAAAATAATTGACCAATCAAAATTCTGTATATACATTTTGAAGCCTATCCACCTAGGATCCTTCCAGCTGAGATTGATTGAAATCTGCCAAGTGGTTACACATGGCTTTTAACTGATTTACCAAAACCAAGATGGGGTAACATTTTTACAAAATCTAAGATTTTCACCCAAAAAATTGATCAATCAAAATTCTGAATAGAGGTTCTAGAACCTATCACCGTAGAATTCATCTAGCCAATTTTGGTTGAAATATGCCAGGCGGCTATGGAGGAGTAAATCTTTCATAAAATTTAAGATTTTCACCCAAAATATTTATCAATCAAAATTCTGAATAGATGTTCTAGAACCTATCAGGATAGAATCCATCTAGCCAAATTTGGGTGAAATAAGTCAAGCGGCTATGGAGGCGTAGTATTTTGACCATTTCCGGTGAATTTTTCATAAAATCAAAACAAATCAACATTCAGAAAAAAACGTCTAGAGGGTACCAGCATAGGATCCTCCCAAGCCAAATTTGGTTGAAATCGGTCAAACCAATAAGAAGCGATTTGACGGACGATGGATGGTCGCCATGGCATAAGCTCACTGGGCCTTTCAGCCCAGGTAAGCTAAAAATTGACAGATGGGTGGACAGACAGAGGAATGGATGGACAGATGACGGATGTTTGCCATGGCATAACCTCACTTGGCCATTCTGGTGCGGTGAGCTAAAAATGTCTAATTTGGAGGGCAACATCCTTATTGCCTGTGATTACCCTTGCCCTGTAAGAGAAATAGGGTGTGGCATACAGCTTTGGACATGTGGGCATGCTCGCGTATGTGCATGTGTGTGTCCAGAAAGGAATCCCAGTAACAAGTAATGTGAATTGGGGCAAATTTTACCGCCACAACAAGCATAACACAGAAACTTGCCATCTAAGAGGATTTCCAGACTTGGGTCATGGTCCAAGTCGTCTAAGAGGATTTCCAGACTTGGGTCATGGTCCAAGTCGTCAAAGATAATTTCCAGACTTGGGTCGTGGTCCAAATCAAATTCTGGATCTATGGATATCTAGTTAACTACTGCTCTGATTTGGATCAGATTTTGACACAAAGGATGTTAACGTACACTGTAATTCCGCAACTTTGGGTGTGACCAGAAAAATCTTTACAATCTGACAAACAGGTCGAGGGTCTGCAATCTCAGATTAATCTTCTATTTGGTACACCATATTTTCCCATTTCTGCCTATTACACATACCTATCCTAACAGACCCAGCCTAGAATTCATATGAACTGCTAAGTTACTGTCAATGGCTGCTATAGAATCAAATTCATTAATTTCACAAACCTTTAAAGAAATATTAACATCAGTACAGATACCGACATTTTACATTACAGAAGCGAGCTGCTTTACTTTTGTTGACGTTGGTTTTCTCCAGTCCACAGCATCCGTATTGCTGGATATGTTCTTCGCCAATTTATGTTATTTGAATAATACGATTATAGATGTTATTTTAATGATAAGCACATTGTATTCTGTTGAATATTTTTAAAGTAATTGGACTGGAAGCGACAGATCAAGCTAGCTTCAAAAGCATCAATAGTTTACCTGTAATCCTGCTTTGACATTGTTTTCATGGTTAAGTTTTCTCTGTATTCTTTATCAACCATGTTATTGTCTATATAATTGTGTTTTGTTAAATGTTATGTCTGCACATGTGCATAAAATATCAATTTTGAAATGAACCATAATTCTGTTTCTTATGCATTCAAATACATTTGAATTTAACATATATAACCAGTTGTATCCCGCCTCATATGGGAAGCGGAACAATGGGCCTGTATCTCTTCAGGCAGTGGTGTTGGTGGCAGCATAATATCATTTCGCTTAGTTTTGCATTGTACTTATTAGTCAATCTCTTAGGATTTCAATGAAAATTTTCTATGTAATGCAAAGATGTTATCGACATCATTGGGCATACATATTTGTGGGGATTTTTCTGAATTTTTTTCACTTTCATGGTTTCTACGTATAAATTTCCTGGATCTCAATTTTTTAACTTAGAATATTCTTAAAGGAAAGGACCAGGGAACTAACGAATGCCCGTGAATGATAGATTTAGATAATAATCAACCTATAGTCGCCAGTAAAAAAACAGAAATAGATCGGACCAATTTGGGGGGAAAAAAGCAAATAAATACCATTTATGTCACTGGTGGGAACCAATTACACGAATTTCAAAATATTCAGTAGGCATCATGTTGCGACCTTGGAAACCAGCAGTATATTTTGAAATCATTTTGACCGAAATTTGTTGCTTCCTCCAGAAACAGTGATTTTCAAATATGTTTTCAAAGTAATCAATAGTGAATTAACAGTAGCGAGTTAATCGCTCTACAGCAGCGCCTATAGATAGAGAATACTATTCATATATTCACGCTTGCTTTTGTTATATTCGTTATATCTGCCCACACAGTTGACACACGGCGGAGTGCGAAGCACTGGCTACGTCACTAATTGGTTCCAAGTTAAACGCTCTTAGATTTAGTAAATGCCTTTTCTCAAATAATCCTGTTTCATTTCCATTTTTTAGCGGTGGTAGTTTATTTAATATTGTATGTACCAATAAACATATTGTATGTACCAATAAACATATTGTATGTACCAATAAACATATTGTATGTACCAATAATCATATTGTATGTACCAATAAACATATTGTATGTACCAATAAACATATTGTATGTACCAATAAACATAGCACAAACATCATTTGTTAGTAATCTTTTACCTTTCTTTAATATGTTGTGCTCAAGAGGTTTGGAGCCAATGAATGTTTCTTATGATAACTAGATTTAATTACTTAGTGTAGCTGAAGGTACCTCCACTAGTGCTTTAATTTGATAATTTCCTGACCATCATTTTAGCTGAAGTTTTTGCCTTCAAGTGGCTTTTGTGCAACACAGGTTAAGTTGTAGTTAAATTATCAGGCCCATGTTCATCAAACCGTATATAGGTCAGAAGGATATAATGGCATTGCAGTATTGTTAGAGCTATTATTTGAGGTTCTCTTAGCCCAAACCAGAACCTACAGGCCAGACGTGTTGAAGTCACACAGAACTTGAATTAGCAGAAATGCTTTGAAAATTTACGACTGGAGTGGCTGGTTCAATAACTGAGCCAGTAATTCCCGTCGTAAATCTCTAAAACTAGGACTCATCTCTTGGTCAGTAAATGGACATTCAATAAGCAAATAAATATGTTAATTTGGTTCTTAATCAAGTTCCAATAAGATTAACCAATCCTGAAATCAGTATGTAAATGATTTGCTAATGCAAAAACGCTAGAAATGCATTCAAATAGCAAGATCACAGTGACTTTGAACTCGCTGTCATCATGAGGCTTCTTATGGTATATGCAGCCATGTATCCAAGTTTGGTTCCAGTATGATTAAGCAATCTTAAAATATAGGAAAAGATGATTTGCTAAACGCAGAAACTTAACACTGACGCTGTCGCCGTCGAAAAAGTGGTAGCTGTCTCGCTTTGTGCTTCAGAAGCGAGAAAATCTCGATGTTGGTAGATTGGTGTTAATATGGACACCTGATTAGCAAGTCGGACAAGCCTAACCATCACACACTCCCCTGTTTTTCTCTCCTGGCACCATGGCCAACCTACTGAGAAGTGTCATCAATGTACTAGCACTAGTGGAATTGTTTGTTGGTGCTAGGGTATGAAGCCCCGCCTTGCACTCAGTTAAGATGACAATGTTGGAAATCTTAACTTGTTCAATCATGCAGATAATACCTGCTTCGTGGATAACCTGCTGCTTAGCTCCCTTAGTTGGGAGTGCTGCTGCTGTAACAGATTTTTCAGTTATTCAAGCATCTTCACGTTCTAATGTCTGCTCTGCTGATCCATCCATACGGCTGTCTGTAACGCTCACATGTATCATCTGCTTCATCTAATGTCTGCTCAGCTGATCCATCCATACAGCTGTCTGTAACACTCGCATGTATCATCTGCTTCATCTTCTAATGGTCGCTCGGCTGCTCCATTCATACGGCCGTCTGTAACGCTCGCATGTATCATTAGCTTCATCTAATGGCCGGTCTGCTGATCCATCCATACGGCTGTCTGTAACGCTCGCATGTATCATCAGCTTCATCGAATGGCCAGTCTGCTGATCCATCCATACGGCTGTCTGTAATGCTCGCATGTATCATCAGCTTCATCGAATGGCCGGTCTGCTGATCCATCCATATGGCGTTCTGTAACGCTCGCATGTATCATCAGCTTCATCGAATGGCCGGTCTGCTGATCCATCCATACGGCCGTCTGTAACACTCGCATGTATCATCTGCTTCATCTTCTAATGGCCGCTCAGCTGTTCCATCCATACGGCTGTCTTTAACACTCGCAGGTATCATCAGCTTCATCTAATGGCCAGTCTGCTGATCCATCCATACGGCTGTCTGTTAGTTGTCAGCATCAGTAGTTGAACAATAAACATGAAAATTTGGCCCAGAAGTACAAATATGAACCATGGAAATCTTAGTTCCAAATATAAGAAACAAAACTGACCCGATAGACCAAATCAGACCAATGATCCGATTACCCTAAATAATGCAAAACCAATCAACTAACACAGACTCAATATGTCGATGCAAGGCTAAATGTGAGCGTGGTGGGCTTGTTGTTGGCTAAATGTGAGCGTGGTGGGCTTGTTGTTGGCTAAATGTGAGCGTGGTGGGCTTGTTGTTGGCTAAATGTGAGCGTGGTGGGCTTGTTGTTGGCTAAATGTGAGCGTGGTGGGCTTGTTGTTGGCTAAATGTGAGCGTGGTGGGCTTGTTGTTGGCTAAATGTGAGCGTGGTGGGCTTGTTGTTGGCTAAATGTGAGCGTGGTGGGCTTGTTGTTGGCTAAATGTGAGCGTGGTGGGCTTGTTGTTGGCTAAATGTGAGCGTGGTGGGCTTGTTGTTGGCTAAATGTGAGCGTGGTGGGCATGTTGTTGGCTAAATGTGAGCGTGGTGGGCTTGTTGTTGGCTAAATGTGAGCGTGGTGGGCTTGTTGTTGGCTAAATGTGAGCGTGGTGGGCTTGTTGTTGGCTAAATGTGAGCGTGGTGGGCTTGTTGTTGGCTAAATGTGAGCGTGGTGGGCTTGTTGTTGGCTAAATGTGAGCGTGGTGGGCTTGTTGTTGGCTAAATGTGAGCGTGGTGGGCTTGTTGTTGGCTAAATGTGAGCGTGGTGGGCTTGTTGTTGGCTAAATGTGAGCGTGGTGGGCTTGTTGTTGGCTAAATGTGAGCGTGGTGGGCTTGTTGTTGGCTAAATGTGAGCATGGTGGGCTTGTTGTTGTTCTAAAGACATCTATTAATAACTCACGTTCTACTGTAGGTACCTTCTCTGAATTTGGAGAAAAGCCTGACCATGCGATCCTGAACACGTGTCTATTTTCAAAATAGGCATTTTACGCATTCTTCAATAACTCCAAACATTGGTGGAAACGTGCCCATGTCATCTCGAAGACATATGCCAATTTTGTGGCTAAATGATAGAAAGCAATAGCTTTCAACACAACTGTTTTCAAACTAGGCATTTTCAAAGCATTTTTTCCATAATTCTAATGGAGTGATCTTTTCCGAACTTGGGTTGATGTCTGTCTGTGGGGTCCTGGTGACGTATCAGAATTTTGCAGTCAAAAACTAAAATGCAACACCTTTCAGCAACATTGTTTCCAAAATAGACACTGTTGATCTTCCGCAACTTGAATTAAGGGATCCGTTTCTAGCTATGCCCCATCCAGTTCTGGCTAAGGTCCACCCATTTCTAGTTAAGCTCCACCCACGCTTTGCGCGTGTTGAGATTGATTTATATACTATGCTGAATTCTCAGAATCCCAATTTCAAGGTAACTATACATGTAATTATGATTACTGTAGTCTGCGGATATAGCAGTATAGCTGCAATCAGTCTCACATTTGGGTACTGTCTTGACCACAGCCAAAATATTTACCTTCCTCAAGTCCATTCTTGATCTGAGTGTACCGAGTCTTGCTTTCTTGAGGTCACCTTGCAGCATGCTTAACATATGTATGCAATGACGTCCTCTCCTGACTTTATATTTCCTGGCTCCAATTAGGGAGAATTCCAAGGCTTTCTGTGCTGGTGTGTCTTCGGGCGTCCGTAGTACATGGCCAAACATGGATCATCTTTGCTGGGTGACTTTTACGGACAATGGCGATGTATTACACATCTTGTATAGTGCATCTTTGGAAATTATGCTGTCTGGCTATCAGTGGCCAGTGATGGTGCGGAGGTGTTTGCAGCGGCACACATCAAGTTTATCTAGATCTGCCTTTGGAGTTGCCCAACTGTTAGTCATATAGCATCAAGGATACACAGGTTGTAGTGTATAAACATTTTGTCAATGCCATCTTTGATCTACGAATCCGTAGCCTCCAGAAAGATTGGAAAGCTATGTTCCCATGATGCAGCGTGCAGCAATGTCAGTATTGCAGAGCAGTGTCCAGGATTTTACTTTTCCTCTGGTTCCCCGCCACGAAGATGGATCATCATTTTCTGTATTATGCTTTATTAAGATTCTCAATATTTAGTTTGCTTGCAGCTATAGGCAGTAGGTTGTCAACAGGTTTCTTTTCCTCATCTATGAATTCCAGTGGCATACTCTGTTTGGTTTGGTATTAAAGAATTTTCCTGCACAGCGGGTAAAAAGCACACGATAGTGTCCTTCAGAGTTGTGGGTGGTGGTGTGTAGTCAGTAACTCCAGGGCTCAGGCTGCCCGAAACATTTTGTGACAGTCATCCGTGGCAGTGATTTCATTTGCTAGGGAGTATGCTTGTTGAATAGCAAGATCTTTTAAGCATTCGCCGATGTGACGCAGAATGTTATTGCGTTCCCTGCATAGTTTTGTGCAATCTTCACTTTGATAGCGGCGCAGCCTTAGTGCTTTCTGCTCTGCTGATAGTTTTACTACTACAGGGTCATCAGTATGCCTAGGTGTTGTTTTTGAGAACTTCGATGGGATTCCATACATTTGAGTGTTTTGGTTAGTGCTTTGTTTGGATCGGAGACACCGTCGACAGCCTTTTTGTATGACATTTGGGTGTCGCTGATGAGCTTTGGTACAATTTTACTTTTCCTCCATTTTCTTTGGTTTCATGCTTTTCTAGATAGGTACATGTGGGCGAACTCTGTTCTGGATACATTCATAGATTCACAATTTGTAATTTGTTTGCAGCTATTGAGAGAAGTTCATCAGGGGGTTTCTTTTCTTCGTCTATCCATATTTCATCTCTAGCAGCATACCTGGTATGGACACTGGGGGGAGGGGGCTTGCGGAATTCAATTCAGTAGCTAGGTAATGAGTGAAAAGCACAGGTGATAGACCATCTCCCTGTGGGGAGCCGATTGATGTCTCAAACCCTAGACTTCACCGACTTGACTCATACTCTCAGAACGGTGTCTGCAAGTAGTTGTCTCACTGGTCATAACTCATCGTCATTGCAACTGGCCTGGCATAGTACATCTAGGATTTTTTAGCGTTTAATTGTGTCAAAGGTTCGTGACATGTCAATGCCCATTTTGCGGAAATCCTGGTGTTTGGACATGACTACTGACAAAAGCATGCGTTGAGCCGAAACAATGTCTGTGCAGTTGCGTCCACATTTGTAGCCACTTTGACATGATCCGGTAAAGTCATCGATCTTGTCTCGGATGCAGCATAGAGTAACATTGGCTAGGATTTTCCTTATGCTCTTGAGGAGCACAATGGGCTGGGATTGGCTGGGAAGCCAGGTGCCTTCTCGGCTTTGGGTAGCGCGATAAGGGTGCCTCATCATTGTGGTCAGTGAACTGTTCATTGAACCATTCTCGAATCGCCTCGGCTTTTCCCTGGTCAGTCCTGATAAAGTTGTGTACAATGAGTGGTGGTGTGTAGTCAGTAACTCTCAGGGCTCGGGCTGCCCGGAACATTTTGTGAGTCATCCGTGGCATTGATTTCATCTGTTAGGGAGTCTGCTTGTTGAATAGCAAGATCTTTTAAGCGTTCGCTAATGTTGAACATAATGTTATTGCATTCCCTGCGTAGTTTGGTGTGTTCACTTTGATAGATGTGCAGCCGTAATGCTTTCTGCTCTGCTGACAGTTTTATTACTACAGGGTCGTCAGTATTCCAAGTTCGGTTGTTTTTTAGAACTCCTATGATGCTGGTAGCTGATGATTCCAAAGATTTCAGTATTTTGGATAGGGCTTCGTTTAGATCGGATCTGACCGATGTTAGCTATCTGCTCCCTGAGGGCCTTTTTGTATGGCATTTGAGTGTCAGTGTCACTGATGAGCATGGGTAGGTTGTAGGCGACTATCCCCCTTTCTGGTATCGCGCTTGTATATTAGGTAGAGATGGTTCATCTGAGGGCATGTAATGACTTGCTTGTGGTCAGAATTGTGGTCTGCACCTCCATAGGAACGAGCATCCCCAAGTAGGGGCATTGCTTCTGTTTTACATAGTATGAAGTCTATTTGGTTGGACTGCTGTTGGAGACTTAGAGCCTATTGGGGCTTTGCGACCAGCAATGTTTTCTGTCCATGTTGTCTGTGATGTTTGAATGCTATGCCACCACTGCATCTCCATTGCTGTTGCATAAGCCGTCCTGAATTCTTGTCTGCATTGCTGAGTTTACCTAGCTTGGAGTCGAAATCTCGACACACGAACAGATGTCATCTGGTTAGAATAGTAATGGCGGAGCTCAGTTCTGCATAGAAGGGATCTAATATTGATGGATTCTCTGGGTTTTACAGCAGTTGGGCCCTATGTGTTTTGACTATGCAACACTTAGTGGTGGCGAGTCTTTATGTTGGTATAGCCTGATCGATGAATGCAACGTGATCACTGATGTATTCAAAACTAATGACATGTCACAGAAGGCTTGGTCTGATACGAAGCTCAAACCCCGGTATGTGGCCTGTTTTTGCTCCATGTGGCCTGTCATAAGGTGCTGCTCTGAGTGGGTAGCCACTTTAGACTCTTGAATGCATATAATAGTTAGTGTTCACTGTATGCACCTAAGGTTTGCCTCTTAATGTTGCAGTCAGACCACGTACATTCCACGTAGCTATGGTAAGCTCCTGGGAAGATTGTGCTGTCTGAATGTGTCTAACACAGTTTCCAGTCTGAAGAAGGTTAAACATGATCAGAGTTTCCTCATGTCAGCCCGCAAGCCTTGATGACTTTGTTTCCCAACAATGTTGGTACACAGTCGTCGAGCTGTCATCTTTCTCCCCCTATGTAGGTAAACTGTTGAATAGGCATAGACAGCAACAGCACCCAGTCAAATTAGTTTCAAAATATACAGGTAAGCTGTTGAATATTTTGAAACTAATTTGACTGGGTGCTGTTGCTGCAATATATATCGCCCAGTCAAATTACTCAAAATGTTTAACAATGTTTATTAAATAGTAAATCCAGACACGAGACATATAAATCGTACACAAGACTTTTCCATCTTCATGATGGAGTATTCTCTGTCAATGATTGTGACATCAACCTACATGTGATGTAATTGATTATGATGTCATATAATTGACAGACTGGATTCATCCATTGCAATGCCAACTAGTAACTGGTCCATCCATTGGTCAAATTTCTTAAAGAAACAGAAATGTCCATTTGTCTCATTATATTTCCCAGATCTTGCATGATAACTTTAGCGTCATCATGTACAGAGAAGTCGTCCAAAACTAGCTCATCAACAATATTCTCCTGGCAAATTCATCAATCATGTTCTCTTGCACCACGTTGTTTCAGTAATTGCCCTCGATCAAGTTTCTTAAGTTTCATATCAAGCAATTCTGTCAATTCTTAATGAGTATCTAAAAGAATAATGCTAAATCAATGATTGCAACTGACCAATTAGTATCGTTTGAACAATCTTGGATATATAACCCATGAATGCTGCCAGCCAAACTTGCCTGAAATCAACCCAGTCATTCTTGAGAAATGGCTTAAAGAAAGTCAACAGAGGGACATTACTGACTGACGATACAATGTTAACTGATAATATGGCTACTACATGTTTTTATGAAGGTTCTCATATTTTAAAGGTGCACATTCATACTAGAAAGTAAAATTATTTAAATTGTATACATTTAAAAGCTTAAATTGTATACCTCAATTTGATAAGACGAAATAATTCTTAACATAATTATGGTGATTTCATAACGTATAAATTAATATAATTTTTTCAGTTTTGAAGTTGAATTAGGGACCCGTGCCACTAATTCGATTTCAAAACATAAAATATTTTAATTTATGCGTAATGAAGTCATCATATGTTAACTTATTTCGTTTCTTTACATCTAGGCACACAATTTAACCCTCTAAAAGTATACAATTTTAACTATTTTATTTTCAAGCATTCTGATGTGAATATGCACCTATGGGCACTTGCCCCGACTAGAAATGTATATATTATTTTAGATTTAATTTTCTCTTACAATTAGTTGAACTTATTGGCTGGGCTGCTTGGAAATTCTTGTATAAAAGAATAGCGGCGTTTCCCCCCCCCCCCCCCCCCCCCCCCCCCCGCTAGCTCAGTCATTGACCAGCTAGATTTTAAACTGTAAGCATGTGCCATTAACCTGTTAATCGACGTTGCCTATTTATAAATTGCAATTCAAAATATTATCCTACAGTAAGTCTAGTTATATAGAAGTGATGATATTGTTAGCTAAAGTGCTCGTAAACTAACTAATATTCAGACCAAATCTTTATGATTCATGCATTTTTCTCAAGCTATGAGAACTTTAATTCCTCCCTAACATGGCTATCAAAGGCCATCTGGCCTGTACTTTTGAAATGATTAAATTTGCATACGAGGCTATCAAAGGCCATCTGGCCGGTACTTTTGAAATGATTAACTTTGCATATGACACACCCACCATTTAGTCTAGTCTTCACTAAGTTTAATCCAGTGACCGATCAATTCCCCATATCTCATTTTCAAGGCAACTATACTTGAAACTGTTGAATATTTTTTAATTAATTTGAATGGAAGCGGTTGCTGCCTTAGGCAGCAACGGCTTCGAGTCAAATTAATTTCAAAATATTCAACAGAAGTTTTATATCGTAATGAATATACTTACTTTTTCCTGGATTGGGCAGTGACAGGGTTAGACCAGGCAATAAGTAATGATTCAGATTGGGTCCTGGAAATATGGTAGTTATTACTGGATTTAGAGCTCACCCTTATCTTTAGATAGAGGATTCAGTCCAGTTTGAGCCGATCAAAAAAATTCCAGCAACTACATTGAAAAGAATCATTTTATTCTGTCTATAATCATATGGCTCACCTTCATTGCACCATGATCTGAATGTACAATTTATATGCTATGAACAATAATATACAACAATGAGTGAACACAACTATTGTGCTTAGTGGCATGCATCCAAGACAAATCACACATAACATAACAGTTTATGCCCACATACACAAGGAAAGATAACTTATGTTATTAATAAAGACGATTATTGAATGGGAATCTCCGACATGCCGATGCTAGCTCTTAAGTAAAGAACAGATCAATCAGAATGCCAGATTTATGCTACTTGGGAGGCGTAAGCCCTAGTTATAGCTCTTCTGGGGCATAAGCCCTCTTCGTGAATACCGACACAGATTATTTTGATAGAAACTTATCATTATCTCCCTTGTTGCATGTGGCTGGTAAATTATTATGTCCCTTGGGTGTGTGTGGATGGTATATGGTTACGTCCCTTGATGTGTGGATGGTAAATGATTATCTCTCTTGGCATTGTGGCTGATAAATGATTATGTCCCTTGTGCATGTGTGGGTGCGTGTTTGATAAATGATTATCTACCTTGGTGTGCGTGTGTGGCTGATAAATGATTATGTCCCTTAGCATCTATGCCTGATAAATGAGTGTCCATTGATGCGTGTGACTGGTAAATGATTATGTCCTTGGGAGTGTGAAGATGATAAATGATTATCTCCCTTGGCATATGTGGCTGATAAATGGTTATCTCCCTTGGTGTGTAACTGGTCAATGGTTATCTCCCTTGATGTGTGTGACTAGTAAATGGTTATGTCCCTTGATTTGTGTGGATGGTAAATGAGTATGTCCCATGGCATGTGTGGCTGACAAATGGTTATGTCCCTTGATGTGTATGGCTGATAAACGGTTATGTCCCTTGGCATGTGTGCCTCATAAATGGTTTGTTTATGTCCCTTGGCATGTGTGGCTGACAAACAGTTATGTCCCTTGATGTGTGTGGCTGATAAATAGTTATCTCCCTTGATGTGTGTGGCTAGTAAATGGTTATGTCCCTTGGCATGTGGCTGGTAAATGATTGTGTCCCTTGGCATGTATGGCTGATAAATGGTTATCTCACTTGGCATGGCTGATAGATGGTTATGTCTCTTGGCATGTATGGCTGGTAAATGGTTATCTCCCTTTGTGTGTGTGTGTGTAGCTAATAAATGATTAACATGGTTAGTGAACTTAATGTATGAGGATTAAACTTGTAATACATTAAAAGAAATATCAGTGAGAACAAGAAAACATTACAAGACAATTAACCTTTTCAGTGGTGAAATCCCATCAATTTCAAGGCACCTAATTTCAGGCAAATTAATTCCATAAAATTGAGAATATTTCTTACGTTCTGAAGTAGTTGTTATAGCACTGAACCAGTTAAACGACAACCATATGGGCAGCACATGGTTATGATAGACTCATACCCTGAAGCGGTTAAACCAGTAAAATTATTTATTTCAAAATATTCAACAATATTATATCATAAATAATATACTTTTTCTGAACTTTGTTGTTGATAGGGTTAATGGAGTGCTATAACACAGTAGTCTACAACGTAAGATAATTGATGGGATGTTATAAGAGAAATCGCTTCAGTCAAATTATTATCAAAATATACAACAGTTTTCATGTGCGGTGTTCTTGAAATGAAGAGCAGCATTCTAATGATAAATATGTTCAAATTCATATCATGATAACTGCACGAAGTGTAGAATAATGGGTTTTGTATGATATTGTATATCACATGACTTTATATGGCACCCTGTTGCTAAACGATATAGTTTCTAATATTCACAAATTAGTGCTTTGTGCCATAGGATGCACTGCAGGGTTCCTCACAGGAGTCCTCCTGAGGGTATAGATGGCTGAAATGTAAATAGGGACCTTTCAAAAGGTGTGGCAGTCGATCCTATGGGACCTAGAAACAACTTGTACGATTGTTAAACGGATGCTAATCGCATCTCAAATGTATTACATCAATAGATTCTGGTTTATAGATTCCAGATCATTCATATCCTGTCACATTCCTTTATCTGTATCAGAATTATCTGCTTTGTAATCCCATGTAAACGTTGAACAGTGATCGTGACCGTCTCCGCAAGCGATTGTGTGTGATGTCATGCAAGTGCCAATGCATTCCATTCTTAATTATGTAATACTTATCCCCTTGAATATTTTGAAACTAATTTGACTGGAAGTTGTTGCTGCTGCCTATGGCAGCAACAAATTCCAGTCAAATTAGTTTTAAAAATATTCAACAGCTTACCTGTATCACTGCTTTTATACGAAATTGCCAAACTATAGCTGGCACCTCTATGATCGAGTGTATATACCGAGGTGGGCACGGTAGGATTTTTCTGATTGGTTGAAAAGTAAATCATGACAGCCATCATAGGCTGTAGAAATGTACCAACATTTAGATACTAAAGCCTGAATATCTTTCTTTAAAGGCATGATAAAAAGCTTATAATTACCTGCATATTTTATGAGTTGCCTATTAGATCAAATAGCTATCGAGAGATGAAGTTAGTTATTCTTTAAATGCTAATTAGCTTTCTAGGTTTTTGTGCAAACATACCCACAAAATGTAGCATTGGTCCCCCACCCACAATTCATAGCTGTGATCCTATAGTACTCTCTAATTTTAGCATGGATAAGAAATATTGTATGGGGAACCCAAATTTCAGTTTGGGCCTTCCAGATTTCAGTTTGTGACCCCTAGATATCTAGGCGTGGAGTCCCTAAGACCTCCAAAATTTAGCTGCCATGAGAAATACTGGGATACAGTCATTCCTGTCTATAGTCACCAACATTTACAGTCAAACATGACATGAGTGATGACCTGTTTTGAGTGACTACCTGTCTTGCATAATTCTTTATAACCTAAGTTAGACCAATAGCCCCTTAACCCTTGAATTTGTTCACAATTTAAATTTTCTCATAGAAAATGTCCATTTGCAGACCAAGAGAAGACTATTTTTGAAAAGTTGTCACTGGAATGACTGGTTTGGTTATCGAGCCAGTCATTCCAGTGTTAAAATTTCAAAAATAGTCTTCTCTTGGTCTGCAAATGGACAATTTTCAAGACGACTGCACAGAAGCCTTTTTTGGCTGACTTGAGTGTTAAAGGGTTCATATAGCCAATAGCGGACCACAATTACACTTTTTGAAGCTGAGCCAATCCATTGATTCCAGTGTTAAATTTTCAGAAATAGTCTTCTCTTGGTCTGCGCATAGACATTTTCTATGAGAAATTGAGATTTCTTGAACAAATTTGATGGTTACAAGGTCAAGTATGCACAAATGCTGAAGTGAACACAAAAATAATGCCAGTCAGCCGTGTTCTATGAGTAGCCATGGTTACACAATATATACATTTAGACCTGTCTTATCCATTTCATGGCGAAGACGGCAAAAACTGGCCTCTGCAGTCACTGGTGCTAAGGAATGGACATTTGCAGACTAGAAGACTATTTTTGAAAATTTACCACTTACTTCACTGACTACCTCGATAACCGAGCTAGTCAGTCAAGTGGTAAATTTCCAAAAAGAGTTCTCTTGGCCTGCAAAGAAAAAAAAAGCAAATATTGCTATTTTCTTGATTAAATTTAACCATTAAAGTGCTAAAGCCCTAGTGTCACCTGACTACAAAAAACAAATCATATTAACCTGCATGATCAGACCACCTGTCTATAGCGACAGTCTCAGTGGTGTTGTCCTGCATGATCAGACCACCTGTCTATAGCGACAAGTCTCAGTGGTGTTGTGCTCCTAATGTTGCATATTTATACAGCAGAGATCAATTGCAAATTAACATCACCCACTCTCAATACTACGCCAGACAAGTCCATAGATATAGAGAAAAATACCATTTCATCCTTCTATATCCTTATAACCTCTAGTCAGAATCCCGCTCAATATATCTTGACCAGAAATTCTAATAGGCAGAAACAATCTTCAAGCAAACTGCTTTCAAAATATTCCTGCAGTGTCATATTAGATCATGATTCAAAGCAAGCTGCATGGAATTCTGTATTTACTCATTGAGTTCACTCTCAGGTTGATACGAGCTCCGCTTCGTGATCTGAATGTCGTATTCCCCTCTCAGTTATAGCAGGCTCCATCTTCTCGATATCGGGATCAGGCTTATCACGTATTATTGGATGAATTACAGCAATGGCCGCGCCTTCAGGTCCCGTCTTACTCAACTGAACCGCCGTTTCTTCCACCACGGATTTGACTTTCTGCATCGACTGTAGCGCCTTTTCACGAAGTTGACGCTCCAGGTTCTCGAGTGTTTCTCCATCACCAACACTATCAGATCCCTGTGTTTAAAGAAAATATCATTGTTAACATTCGCACTGTCAAATAATCACCTTCAGTAAATCAGACACATCTAACCATTTCAGCCATGAAATCACAGCTATTCAATATTTACAGCAATGATCCTTGTAAGTTGATAAAGGAAAGGTGAAGGAACTATCAATGGCTGCAATGGTAGTCTTATAGCAATTTAACTATTAACATCAGTACAACTGAAATGAATCCAAATAATTTGAACAGAGCATCTAAATATCTCATATGTGACTACTGACCAATGAATGCAACCATTCTGGTTGATTTGGAACCGGTTTAACGATATCACCCTGGCCTTCACTCTCAACTGTGTCTGGAGGTATATATAGTAATGAATATAGTTTATTAGTGGCATGTAAAAAATTAATGAATATTCTCTATTCATGTCCAGGTGAACAATTAAATATTTATTTTAACAAACCTTCCATATCCTGATTTAGCACAGGCCATACAAATTGTATACTACATAACAGAGATTATTGCGTTGAGTGGTCGCCATCAATTGTTAAAAAATAATCGTGATTACTCGATTAATCAGCTTGGATACAAATTACCAAGACATAACAACAAAAGAATACCAATGACGAAAATTGCAATGGTGTTTAGAAAAGCCCACTTGCAGGGCAAGAGAAGACTATTTTTGAAAATGTATCACTGGAATGCCTGGCTCGAGAATTCCAGTAATACATTTTCAAAAATAGTCTTCTCTTGCCCTGCAAATGGACATACATTCACCAAGCAAAATTTAATTTTTTATGGCCGATCGCATTAAAAAGCAATTGAACGTTCGGTTTTGAAATATTTTATGCAATAGAAAACATTCACGATTATTCGATTATGTAAGTTTTAATCATATAAATTCACAATTTAAAACATAATCGCAATTTTTGATTTAATTCCGTAATCGCGCAAGCCTATATAACGGATAACCCAGGAAAGACAAGGCAGGCGTCTGCAGTGGCCTTGAGAAATATCTTTTTGCAGCCTAAGAGAAGACGGCAAATTTACCACTAGAATATCTGGCTCGATAAACAAACCATTCATTCCATTGGTTTTCAACAACTGTCTTCCCTTAGCCTGCAAAGGGACATTCAGTAAACACAAATTCAATTCTCACAAATCTCTTACAAACCACAGGTTTAATTGAAGCCGCCAAAAGAGCAGTGACTAGCAACTCAGATTACAAACCTAGGTGGCAGCAAACAAACAAAATCTAGAAACAATCAGGTCGGGTTACAACTCTAGGTTGAACTGAACATACCAGAAGAGCGGTGACAATCAGGGTTACAACTCTGGGTTGGATTGTCAAATGTGCCAGTGGAGTAGTGACAATCACATCGGGTTACAACCCTAGGTTGGATTGAATGCGCCAGAAGAGTGGTGTCAATCAGCCGGGTTACAAACCTAGGCTGGACTGAATGTGCAAGCGGAACAGAAACAATCAGGTCAAATTACAACCATAGGCCTAACTGAAAAGTTGAATTGAATATGCTAGAAGAACACTGGCAATCAGGTCAGGT
Source organism: Chaetoderma sp. LZ-2023a (assembly GCA_034401795.1). Classification (NCBI taxonomy): domain Eukaryota; kingdom Metazoa; phylum Mollusca; class Caudofoveata; order Chaetodermatida; family Chaetodermatidae; genus Chaetoderma; species Chaetoderma sp. LZ-2023a. Next base: position 20,427,012 of record CM067374.1, read on the forward strand.
TACAACCCTAGGCTGGACTAAACCTCCCCAAATGGCAGTGATAATCAGGTCGGGGTACACGCCTAGGGTGGATTAAACCTGCCAGAAGGGTGGTGACAATCAGGTGGGGGTACAAGCCTAGACTGAATAAACATGCCAGAAGGGTGGTGGCAATCAGGTCGGCATACATGCCTAGACTGGATTACACCTGCTAGAAGGGCAATGACAATCAGGTCGGGTTACACCCCTAGACTGGATTAAACCTGCCAGAAGGGCAGTGACAATCAGGTCGGGTTACACACCTAAACTGGATTAAACCGGCCAGAAGGGTGGTGACAGTCAGGTTGGGGTACACGCCTAGACTGGATCAAACATGCCAGAAGGGTGGTGACAATCAGGTCGGGGTACATGCCTAGACTGGACTAAACCTACCAGAAGGGTGGTGACAATCAGGTCGGCATACATGCCTAGACTGGATTAAACCTGCCAGAAGGGTGGTGACAATCAGGTCGGGGTACATGCCTAGACTGGACTAAACCTACCAGAAGGGTGGTGACAATCAGGTCGGCATACATGCCTAGACTGGATTAAACCTGCCAGAAGGGTGGTGACAATCAGGTCAGGTTACACACCTAAACTGGATTAAACCGGCCAGAAGGGTGGTGACAGTCAGGTTGGGGTACACGCCTAGACTGGATTAAACCTGCCAGAAGGGTGGTGACAATCAGGTCGGGGTACATGCCTAGACTGGACTAAACCTACCAGAAGGGTGGTGACAATCAGGTCGGCATACATGCCTAGACTGGATTAAACCTGCCAGAAGGGCAGTGACAATCAGGTCAGTTTACATGCCTAGACTAGATTAAACCTGCCTGAAGGGTGGTGACAATCAGGTCGGTGTACAAGCCTAGAGTGAATTAAACCTGCCAGAAGGGTGGTGACAATCAGGTCAGGGTACAAGCCTAGACTGGATTAAACCTGCCAGAAGGGTGGTGACAATCAAGTCGGGTTACACACCTAGACTGGATTAAACCTGCCAGAAGGGTGGTGACAATCAAGTCGGGTTACACACCTAGACTGGATTAAACCTGCCAGAAGGGTGGTGACAATCAGATCAGGTTACACGCCTAGACTGGATGAAACATTCCAGAGGCAGCATGACTGCCATCAGTACTTACATCATCATCCTTCTGTTTATGTTTTTTATGCTTTTTATGTTTCTTGTGCTTCTTCTCTTTCTTTTTCTTCTTCTTTTTCTCGCCACCCTGTAATAAACAAACTGCTTGGTCATGTGTGAATGATGCGTGATGTTTGAAAAAGCTTATGACAGTCACTCAGTGAAGAGCTAGTCTCAACTTATGTCAGTCACTCAGTGAAGAGCTAGTCTCAACTTATGACAGTCACTCAGTGAAGAGCTAGTCTCAACTTATGATAGTCACTCAGTGAAGAGCTAGTCTCAACTTATGACAGTCACTCAGTGAAGGGTTAGTTTCAAACTATGACAGTCACTCAGTGAAGGGCTAGTCTCAACTTATGACAGTCACTCAGTGAAGGGCTAGTCTCAACTTATGACAGTCACTCAGTGAAGGGCTAGTGTCACCTTATGAGTGTCACTCAGTGATGTGCTAGTGTTAAACTATGAGTCACTCAGTGATGTGCTAATGTTAACTTATGTCAGTCACTCAGTGATGTGCTAGTGTCACCTTATGGCAATCACTCCGTGATGTGCTAGTGTTAACTTATGACAGTCACTCAGTGATGTGCTAGTGTTACCTTATGACAGTCACTCAGTGATGTGCTAGTGTCACCTTATGACAGTCACTCAGTGATGTGCTAGTGTCACCTTATGACAGTCACTCAGTGATGTGCTAGTGTCACCTTATGATAGTCCCTCAGTGGTATGCTAGTGTTAACCTATGATTATGTCAGTCACTCAGTGGTGTGCTAGTGTCACCTTATGACAGTCACTCAGTGATGTGCTAGTGTCAGCTTATGACAGTCACTCAGTGATGTGCTAGTGTCACCTTATGATAGTCCCTCAGTGGTATGCTAGTGTTAACCTATGACAGTCACTCAGTGATGAGCTAATGTTAACTTATGAAAGTCACTCAGTGATGTGCTAGTGTAACCTTATGAGTGTCACTCAGTGATGTGCTAGTGTAACCTTATGAGTGTCACTCAGTGATGTGCTAGTGTTAACTTATGACAGCCACTCAGTGATGTGCTAGTGTTAACTTATGTCAGTCACTCAGTGGTGTGCTAGTGTCACCTTATGACAGTCACTCAGTGATGTGCTAGTGTCACCTTATGACAGTCATTCAGTGATGTGCTAGTGTTAACTTATGTCAGTCACTCAGTGATGTGCTAGTGTCACCTTATGAGTCACTCAGTGATGTGCTAATGTTAACTTATGACAGTCACTCAGTGATGTGCTAGTGTTAACTTATGTTAGTCACTCAGTGACAGTTTAGCAACATGTCTATCAGAGCTCTGTATGAAATATGAAGCATGTCTATCTGAACTTTATGAAATATCTTTATCAAAATATGAATGAAGCATGTCTATAGAACAAAACTATGAAATATGAAGCATGTCTGCATGTCCATCAGGGGTCGGCTGTTCGAAAGTGTAAAGTTAATCCTTCCTTTAACCATTAAATGGTCAAGCCGAGCAAAACAGGTCTCTGCAGTGGTCTTGAGGGATGGCCATTTGTAAGCCAAAAGAGGACTATTTTGACAATTTACCTCCGGTCATTCCAGTGGTAAATTTTCAAAAGTATTCCTCTCTTGGCCTGCAAATGGACATTCAATAAGCAAATATTTAGATTTTCTTGAGAAAATGTTACCATTAAAGGGTTAAGATGACTTATGATGCTAAAAGCAGCTGTGTTTAACCACTCATATCAGTAACTTAGTGATATCATGAGTCCAGGTATTGATACCTTAAACAAGATCATCCCAGCATTCCTGGCCCATTATAAAAGCATTGGCTCAGTACATAGACGTCAGTCAGCCGGACAATGCCGGTGTGGCGTTGGCGTGGGTGCTTTGCAGCTAATTAAGGTGCAATGCACAGGTGACAGCTCAGTATATCACTATTGTTGAGTGCAGCTTATCTGTCTAATGCATGCATTATACACCCGCTAGCTAACTGATAACTCGCTGTACTATAAACGAAATCAAGGATTTCTTTTTTCACGAGAGAGTTGATACTTACCTCCCTAGATACTTTTGATATTGCTAAATATTGGCTTTCACTCAATAAACACTCAGATTAAAACAGTTAGGTGCCCCTACTGGGCAGGGAGTCAGAGCGTAGTCTGGCGGATGCCAGCCCCACCACCGCGCATGCGCAGACTAGCACTTCCTCTGACTAATTTATTGGCTGATACACATGCAACTATAAAGAGCCTGAAGACCGAGCCTCTGTGGGGTGGAGAGGCCGGGTCCGTATCTAGGGAGGTAAGTATCAACTCTCTCGTGAAAAAAGAAATCCTTGATTTCGTTTATTTCACATCAAGAGTATACTTACCTCCCTAATACTTTTGATATTGCCAGAATTCGACAGTGAATTCGGCGGGAGAGAGGCGAGGTCAAAAGACCAGCTCATCCCTATACGCTTTTCTGCGTTTAAGGCACTTAAACTTCTGAAACTGTATGAAAAAACAGTCAGGATTTGACTAACCATCGGATAACACCCCCGATGTATGAGAGATGACCGAATGTCATATGCGCTCCCCCCCCCCTCCTTCCTGGGAGGAAGAGTCGAATGACCTCAATGTCCTATACGCTCTCTACGTACAAGTGCCATGTACTACAGGACAGAGACGAAAAAACTCCATTTTCGTATACTCTCAACAATGAACCACATAAATACACAAAACCATCATCATATTAATAACGGGTAACGTGACAAGACAATCAACAATGGACAACACATACACAAGACTGACCTTGTTGAAATGGCTGCTGACATCCTCTTCCCATTGGTGAAGAACGATGTAGTCCCAAATTAGTGGTTGTTTCCATAAATTAATTGTGAAATATATAAGCAATGAGGAAACCCCATCAAAAATATATGCCTAGTTATTTTTTCAAAATCGACAAGGCGAGAGGATTAGAGGTGTCACGGAGATAATGGTCTGTAAAACTTGACTCACTGAGCCACTGACATAATATCATCCACAGGGACCCCATTAAATAGGGCAGTGGATGTCACTACGCCGCGGACACTGTGAGCCTTGGCCACGTCAACCTGCTTCCCGGTGGCGGATTTATGGCAAAACTGAATGCATTCTACAATCCACCTGGAAATGGTGTCCTTAGAAGCCCTGCCATGGGGTTCAATATAAGACAACCATAACGCCGACTGGTCGGTGCGCCACTCCGCCGTACGTTGTTTGTACCGGCGAAGCGCCCGGATGGGACACCATGCTTTAGAATTAGGATCATATCTAGTTAAAGCAGGCAAAACAATAGGTTGACCTGGATATTTCAACGACTGATTTTTGGCCAAGAAATTAATCCTAGGTAGCAGCTTAAGGCCTTCCCCTGAAACCACAAAACGGTCATCCTCGGCTGATAAGGCATGAATTTCACTCCTACGCCTAGCCGAGGCCGCAGCAATTAAAAACACAGTCTTCAGTGTTAATAGTTTCATAGAAATGGAACTAAGTGGTTCAAACGGCTTATCACCTAGTACTTGAAGCACTAGCGATAAACTCCAAGACGGAATCACAGGTGGATTCCTTGGTCTTAGATTGCCCATGCCTTTAATTAATACATTTAATGTATTTACTTCATCACTTCCCCTCTTAGCCAAGCAAGGAATAACAGACATTAAAGCTGACTTATAACCAGCAATAGAGTTAGGCTTGAGGCTATAGGCATCATAGAGGTGACAGAGGAAATCAGCTACTACCTGAATAGATGAATCCATTGGATCAATACATCTTTTTGAGCACCATTCTGCAAATCTGTTGATTTTATAATTATATGCTCTGGAGGTTGACCCCCTCCTGGCTTTGGCCATAAACATGGCTGCTTGCTCAGAAAAGCCCTCCTTAATTCTAGATTCCTTGACAACATCCACGCAGTCAATCTGAACATTGACGGATTGTTGTGAAGGGCCTTGCCCTGGAAGATAATATCGTCCATCAGAGGCAGAGGAACCGGATTGCAGACCAGAAGGTCCAGCAGATCCGTATACCATGATCGGCTTGGCCAATCCGGGGCGATCAGAAGCACTTGGCATTCCTCTTGTCTGATTTTCTGAAGAATTTTTGGAATCAGGATTGCTGGAGGGAATGCGTATGCATACATTCTCCCCCAGCTGATAGCTAACGCATCTGTTGCGAAAGCGCTTGGATCCGGAATCGGAGAGACGTACGTCATCATCTTCGCATTCTTCTTCGTTGCGAACAAATCGATGTTGGGTTTCCCCCAATGGTCGAACAGACGATCCGCCACACATTGATTTAGTTGCCATTCCGTGGGTAAAACACTCATCCTTCGGCTCAATGAGTCTGCTAGCAGATTTAACCTTCCCGGAATATGAACTGCTTTCAAGGTAATCTGGTGATCCAGACACCAACAAAGCAGTCTCCATGTCATCATACAGAGACTGGGCGACTTCGTTCCGCCCTGGCGGTTTATGTAAGTCACAACTGTTGAGTTGTCTGAACGAATAAGAACAATCTTGCCCTGAACTTTCTGTAAGAAATGTTCCAGGCCCAGGACTACTGCTCTTAGCTCCAGTAGATTTATATGTTCCTTTGACTGTTCCAGATTCCAAAGCCCTGATATCGTGGATTCTTCCAGGTAAGCTCCCCAGCCCTCCATCGATGCATCTGTATACACAGTCACCTGAGGGTGGGGAGGGGTTAGCATAACCCCCACCAAGAGATTCTCTGTGTCCAACCACCATTGCAGGTGATGAATCAGAGGCGCCAACACTGACACATTCGAGTCCAGCGAACCTGTACTCTGGGTCCATTGTGTCATGAGAAATAACTGGATCGGCCGCCTGCGTAAGGCGGCCTGAGGAATGACTGGTTCCAATGAAACCATCAACCCCAGCATTCTCAAGTAAACCCGTGCCAGGACATGACGACTGTCGCACACCGACTGAATTAATGAGATGAGTTTCTGAACTCTCTCCTGAGTAGGATAAACATATCCTGTCTGTAGATCGAAGAACATCCCCAGGTAAACAAACTTCTGGGATGGAATCAGCTCTGATTTTGGGAAATTGATCATCCAGCCTAAGTCTGTGAGAGTTTTCAAAACAATCTCCAGACTGGCCGATAAACTTTCCCGGGTGTGTGCTTTCAACAGCCAGTCGTCTATGTACGTGTGGACTGCTATGCTTCTCCTGCGGAGGTATGCGGTGATCGCAAGAACCACACGGGTGAAAACCCGAGGAGCCGTGGAAATTCCGAAGGGTAGCACCCTGAATTCCCACTGTCTGCCCTGGAATGCAAATCTCAGGAAGCGACGGAAACTCCTGTGTATGGGGATGTGGAAATAAGCGTCCTTCAAATCTATCGACGCTGTCCACATTCCCCTCTCTAACCCCGCCAACACCGAGCGCACAGTCTCCATCTTGAAACTGGGCGTCTCTATGAACTTGTTCAATGGCTTGAGGTTGAGAATTGGTCTCCACCCTCCGGTGTTCTTTGTTACTAAGAACAGGGTTGAATAGAAGCCCGGACACCTCTGTGCCGGCTGAATAGCTCCTTTTTGTATGAGGGAATTTATTTCCTCCTCGATACACAACCTTTGATCTGGATCTCTCGGATTTGGAGTCCAGATCGGCACTAGAGACAGTCGCGATGGCGGGCCTGTCATCCAATCGGGATGATACCCGACTGAAAGCCATCGCAAGACTAAACGGTCCTGAGTTAACCGTTCCCACTCTTGCATGTGGTCGGCTAGCCGGCCTCCCACCGGTCCACCTAGGGATAGAGGTGGACATAAGGAGTGCAAGAGCGGCACTGTCTCCTTTGCCAGAAACACCGGCGTGGTTCTCACCGCGGTAACCGTCCCATCAGGAACGATTACCCCGCCCAGATCCTCGCGCGCCACGACCAGCACCATGCGCACCTCGGTGCGCGGGCGGCTGCCTGCCTGACTGCGCCTGAGGAGCCTGCGCCCCCCTCGCTGCTGGCCGAATCGCACGCGGCCGAGGCCGGCGCTGCGATGGTGGTTGGCCTCTGACCTGGCCACTACCACCTCGAGCCTGCAGGGGACGATACGCAGGGGGTGCGGCGCGAACGTTGGCACGACGAAGCACCTCAAACTGCTCGCGCAGCGCCCTCTGGTTATTGACCAGAGTAACCGTCTCCTGGAGGTGCCTACATCCCTCACCTCCAAAGAGACCAGGACCTGTCATAGGCGTACGTAGTAGCCTATTGTATAGGTCCTGGGACGGGCACAGATTATCCAAGGCAAAAGTGCGCCTTGCCCGGACACTCCTGGTCACCGCCCGCGTCATACAGTCCAGCGCCAGGTTGATACCATCCTGGATGGCTCGCTGGACTGTGACCGGACTTGGCTGGCGCGATGCGGATGCTGTTACTACCCCTTGTAACAGCTGGGAGACGTGGGACAGAGCGGCAATCGAAGCCCTCCCACTCTCCTCCGCATCACGCAACGCGGTATTTGCTGAACGCAACGCGTTCGAACACAAGACTCCCGTGTCAGAACGGGAGCCTGGCCGCGCATCCTCACCCAACGCCGCGCGGTCATCCACGCTCGGCTTAGGTACCACACCGTACCGCTGGTAGTCCAGGGGCACGATGCGACAACGCCTGGCCACCTCGCGCGGGGCCTTAGCGAGACGTCCACTCGACTTAATGGACGTCTCCGCCGCCTCGAACATGTCAACGACATGCTCTGCCAGCGGCAGAGAAGGCATAGCGTTAGCAGTAGGCTTACCAGCTAACCACGGCCTGTGATCACGCTGGCTAGCCGACTGCTCCACGGGCAGATCTGGTCTAACACTCACCAACCACTGGCAAGCGTCAGACCAATCCTCCTCCGTGGCTAGCTGCGAGCGCTCTACAAGACTGGGGCCTTCGTCTTCCTCCTGAGCGCAAGCAACAGAGCTTGACGGCGGGTACGCTGATATCCCTGGCAAGCCAGGGAGAGCATGCGGGCCTGACAATACCGGCATGCTAATATCACTGGTTTGACCAGGAGCAGGCGCCGTGGTAGAGCGCGGGGCATATACCGCCCCACCACGGCCCCGGCCAGCACCAGCGACACTCTCGGCAAGCCGAGGTATGCGGTAACGCTGGCCTTCAGCGCCCAGGGCCACAGTCTGAACCGTGGATTCTACCCCTGGGAGAGTAGAACCGTGGAATAAGGCGCCCGTATTCCCCGCGAGGGGTGCACAGACGTCATAATCCATGTCCACGTCCCCAGACGGCGACCCCAACAGGTAATCCTCATCCTCCTGGCCAGACAGATTAGACTCCGGGTCAGCAAAGAGAGCTAACCCGGACTGGCCAGGGAAGGTGCCATACGAGGTACTGGCACCCGCGGTGTGCGGATAGCCCTGGACTGATAAGCAGCCCGCGGGTTCCAGCGACAACCGTCCACGGTCCCTATCGGGCGCGGCAATAAGCCTGCTGCCAGGGTCGTGGAACGCCCCCTCTAATGGGGCCACCTCTGAATCTTCAAACAACGGAAGCGTACTAAGGAACGGTGATTCAGAGGCGGGGATTACCTGCTCCGAAGCAGATGATGAGGCCAACAAAGGATTTGGTCCAGGAAGCATGCCACGAAGCAACTCTGGAACCAAATCCTTTATTGTCCTCCTCATCTCTCCCAACATCTCGGTCCGGAAGGCCTCCATGTCCACCGCGGACGAGGCCTTCCTCTTACCCTTCTTACTTACAACCTCTTTTTTCAGCTTCCTCTTCTTCTCCTCCTCCACCACCTTGTCCTTCGCCTGCAAGCACAAGAATTCGGACATTAGCTCGCCCCCCCAGTGCTTACATATCTCGCAATTAAGCAAGGGACCACACTGAAAACAGAGATGAGGACCAAACTTGTCCCTCAAAAATCGTCCACAGGACGCACAACCAGGTCTCTGAAAAAAGCCAAAGGACGAGGAGTATGAGCAATCTAGTTAAGCTTAGAAACTCACCAACTCAAGAGAAGGAAAAATGATCATAAAGATCATAATTTATCAGAAAACCAGCTTCGGACAACTTTAATTGTTAATAAAGAGCAAGGCTGATTATGACGTCATTAATCCTATGACAGGAAAAAATCGATCCCCAACAAACATCCCAGTGCAAGGACGAATTGTATCTCTAACCAGAACATGTGCAGAATGGACATTTCGACTACACAAGCATCAGATATATACTGATAACAATGGCAAATAGTGTTAATTATCTCCCTTTCCTCTAAATAATTAACATCACCTCATATCAATAATTAGATACCCGACACCTTGTCTAGACAAACCATCCAACCTGATGAACTGGAGCACTCCACCACTGAACGCCTCTTAACTCTCTCCACCTCTAGGGGAAGGAATTGGATCAAGAGGGCAAAGTGAGAAGACCTTTATAATAGGCCTCCAACTCACTGGACATAGAATTTTTGGTTAGATAACCTAACAGTATTAGTAGGAAATGGAACCATGGTGGAGAGACACAAACCCTCTGCTGATGTCATGTCCATTATATTTCTTCACACAGACCTGTGGACATAAACACAAAGAGAGATTAGTCTTATATAGCACCTAGTTGAAATAAACCAACTAATCAAGGCGCTTATCACGTTTAGCGCGAGTCCCGGAAACACATTACAACGGGACAAAACTCGCTAATTTTACTAGAAGTCACCTGATTTAAAGGTCCAAGGCCCTCCTGTGGCGAAGTCACTCTCTCTGCCATCTTTATCAGGGATAAACTTCTACCAAACCGTCTCAAAAAGCTTCGAAAAGAGTATAGAAAGTTTCTAACACAAAAGCATGTGTACACTCTCTGCCAATAAATTAGCAAAGAGGAAGTGCTAGTCTGCGCATGCGCGGTGGTGGGGCTGGCATCCGCCAGACTACGCTCTGACTCCCTGCCCAGTAGGGGCACCTAACTGTTTTAATCTGAGTGTTTATTGAGTGAAAGCCAATATTTAGCAATATCAAAAGTATTAGGGAGGTAAGTATACTCTTGATGTGAAAAGTGAATCTTTCTATAGCAGCTCAGAACTGATGCGCGGGGCTTGTTTAACGAAATCAATACCCAGCCTCATAACAGAGTTACGGGAAGGAGAAGATTAATGATAGCTTGTAGTGGTGACACATTGATTATCTTAGCATGGCTGCTCAGCTTTAAGCATTTGTTTAAAAGGGTCTTAACACTCATATCAGCCAAAAACGGTTTCTGCAGTCATCTTGAGAAATGTCCATTTGCAGACCAAGAGACGACTACTTTTGAAAAGTTACCACTGGAATGACTGGCTCGATAACCGAGCCAGTCATTCCAGTGGTAAATTTTCAAAAAATAGTCTACTCTTGGTCTGCAAATGGACATTTTCTATGAGAAAATTTAAATTTTCTGGAACAAATTTAAGGATTAAAGTGTTAACATGAAGCTAAGCAGGATGTAAAATAGTAATCCACATGTAGATGTTCAGACCAGACAAACTAAGCAGATGAAATCTGTGCAAACATAACAGATGCTAAAATGGTTATTTAGTCAATAATTATTAATTAGAAACAAGAGGCTCAGGGGGTCTGTATCGCTCACCTGGAACATAGGCAAATCACCGAGATAGGTCATCGCCAATAAGTAGAACCCTATGTTTTGGCGAGAACTCCAACAACAAAAGGGATGTGTCCTACCAAATTTAGTTAAAATCAGTCCCATGGTTCTTGAGAAGAACCCAGGCAGGCCGATCCACTTCATATGAACAAACTTGGATCTCTGGGCCCTAAAGATACTTTCTGCCAAATATAACTGAAATAAGCCCTGCTTCTCAACAAGAAAACGTTTTAAATTTCCTATTGCTTTAGTATGGGTGCTTTTAGCAGAAACAGAATCCAAGATGGCCACTAAACCGTTTATCTGACCGTTTCGAAATTGTCAAAGTTGAAATCGGCATACGCAAAAAAATATACAATACAAATTTCCGCTCCAAAAATTCATCAAATCAAAAAAATCCATTATGGCCACCAAACATGCTACATTTTTAGTGGCCATGTTTGCTATGTATCACCTTCCCTTGAACAAACTTTAATGACCCTAAATCCCTAATCATATCTCCCAAATTTCAGCCCGATCTGTTCAGATGTTCTGGAGAAGTCCTTTTCACAAAAACTAGGTCATCCAAGATGGTCGCCGAAGCATTTGGTCAATTTCCCTCAAACAAACTTGGTTCAGCTGTTGCCCTAGATGATCCCCTAAGTCATTTCATAGATTTTTATAGACATTTCTAAAACTGGTCAGGCTGGCCAATCAACTTCGATTTCTAGGTCCTAAGGATACGTCCTGACATTTATAATTGAAATCAGCCTTGTGGTTCTCAACAAGACATTTTAAAATTTCCTATGGCTTTAGAATGCGAGCTTTTGGCTGGAAAATGGTCCAAGATAGCTGCTAAAGCACTTATTTGACAATTTCGAAAGTGGCCAATTTTAAGTCAGAATACCCAAAAACTTATATGAAACCAATTGCAGCTTCAAAATCCATCAAACAAATAATCCAATATGGCTGCCAAAATCAGATTTTGATTGGTCCACGGTGGCTGTAGGTTTTTTTAGGTAACAACTTCGCTTGAACAAACTTTTATGGCCCTAGTGTCTAATCAGTCATTCTGTAGATAAATGGTGCCCTTGACAAAGACTACATGTACGTTTATACAACGCAACCTGCTTACCCTTGATGCTGTATAACAGATCAAAACACTACTCTACATAAACTTGATGCCTGCCACCGCAAACACCTCAACACCATCACTGGACACCGATGGCCAGACAGCATAATTTCCAACGATGTGCCATATAAAATGTGAAATACATTGCCGCTGTATGTAGAAGTCACCCTGAAAAGATGGTCCATGTTCGGCCATATGCTAAGGATGCCAGAAGACACACCAGCACAGAGCCTTGTAATTCGCCCTACTAGGAGACAGCAAATATAAAACCAGGAGAGGACATCATCGCATAATTGTCCTACGTGTGCTGCGAGGTGACCTCAAGAAAACAGGACTCGGTACACTCAGATCAAGAATGGACCGGAGGAAGCTAATGATTTTGGCCGAGGACAAGACAGTCGCTAAATGCGAAGAACGGATTGCAGCTGTAGGATATTTCTACTACTACAACCGCATAATACAGTAATCATACAGTACCTAAAGATATCTCCCAAATTTCGGCCCGATCCGTTCAGCGGTTCTGAAGGTCGTTTTCACAAAAACTAGGTTATCCAAGATGGCGGGTGAAGCATTTGGCCAATCAATTTCCCTCGAACAAACGTGGTTCAGCTGATGTCTTAGATGATGTTTCATAAGTTTAAAGTCGACCACCCGGCCCCCCCCCCCCCCCCACCACCCCCACCCCCCCCCCCCCCCCAAGAGATTTCAGAGAAGATTGTAAATAAAATTCTAAAAGTAAGCCCAAATCCAGGATGGCTGTCGGCCAAATTGGCAGATTGGTTTCGTTTGAACAAACTTGGATCTCTATGCCCTAAGGATGATTCCTACCAAATATACTTCAAATCGGTCCAGCCATTCTCCAGATGACATTTTTCATTTCCTATTGCTTTAAGTGGTTTCAGAGATTATTAAATATCGGTCAAAATCCAAGACGGCCACCGGACAAATTGGCTGATCGTCTTCGTTTGAACAAACTTGGATCTCTATGCCCTAAGAATGCTTCCTGCCAAATATAATTGAAACCGGCCCAGTGGTTCCCGAGAAGTCATTTAAAGAAAAAGTTCTGGATAGGTGAGCGAAAATAATAAATGACAAGAATTGAAGTGAAAGCAGAAAATAATAGATGATGTGGATCGCGTAATGTGATAAATATTTTTTCAAACCTTTTTGTATAAAACTTATCTCACTCCCTAAAGCTTGTTCCAAACAAGATCTTATTCAAAATTGTTACAGATTTTGTACAGAATATCAACTCATGTGAGGTCCTCATTATTCACCAGAATTTCTTCTATCTGACAGAAATGCTTAATGCTATGTATTTACCTCTGATTCACTTCCAGAATCTTTCTTGTCTTTCTTCACCTTGACTGCACCAACATCAAATGAATCTCCAGCACCACCATGTCTTTCATCCCCTGAGATCCCACCATCTTTATTACCCACTTCTGCTGTAGGCCGGGTTTCCACTGTTATTGTTCGTTCATAGCTTGGACTGCGGGATGCTGGACGAGTTCTCTTAGCCTCTGGGCTGGCCTCCATTCTGTGCTTAGAGACAGGTGGACTATTTGGTGACCTGGACTTGGGACGCCGTGACTCTACTTCCGGCGACCTTGATCTATCTCTCATGGGCTTCCTCATCTGAGGGGATGGCCTTCGATTAGGATTATCCTGTTCTCGAGGATCACGTCTCGGAGATTTGCTACTGTGCCTCCATGCTGGACTCTGGCTTCTGCTTCGTCTTATTTTACGATAGTCTCGTGAGTCTGGCGGTGAGCGTGCTCGCTCACCCGACCCCTGACGTCTTAAAACTTCTTTATCAACTCGTTTATTTTGTGGTGATGGACTGGGTCTACGTTTGTTTACTGGGGGCGAATCACGAGATATTGTCCGAGTAATCTGTTCTCTAGGACCAGACCTGTAGTCTCTTGAAGGTGAAGCATGCCTCTCTGGTGATATACTGCTCCTGCGCCGCATCTGTGGAGAACGCCGGGGAGAACCACTGTTCTTCCGTCGCATTTGTGGAGGAGGAGAGCGTCTTGGAGAAGCACGTCTCCCAGGAGACACACTACTCTTGCGCCGCATCTGTGGAGAACGCCGAGGAGAACCACTGCTCTTCCGTCGCACTTGTGGCAGAGGGGAGCGTCTTGGAGAAGCACGTCTCCCAGGAGACCCACTACTCCTACGTTGCAGCCGTGGAGGAGGACTACCTCTCTGCTGCTGCCTAGGTGAACTATTATCTCTTTGTCTCCTTTTTGCTGGTGGCTGATCATTCTGTCGTCGTGGTGACCAGCCTTCCTTTTGTCTCACCGGTGACCCACTTTCCCTCCGCTTTATTGGTGATCTACTTTGTCTCTTTCTCCTGGGTGACTGCTCACTTTCCTTACGTCTCCTTGGTGACCTAGTTTCACGTTGTCTCCTAGGCGAGATAGTGTCCCTACGCCTGACCGGAGACTGTGGTGATGGTTTTCTCCGCATCACCGGAGCCTCTTCCTCTTCCGCCTCCGATTCAGATGAAGACGATGATGATGGTGCTTCTGGTTTCGCCTTCTTTATCCTCCTCTTCTTTTTCTCCTCTTCTGGCGACTCCGACTCGGATGATGAACTAGGAGCCTTCTTATTTTTACGAGACACAGCAGGTGGGGAGACGTTGCGTCTTTTCTTGTGCTTAGGTGGTGAAGGAGATTGTTGCTTTTTCTTCTTTGGTTCTTCCTCTTCTTCTTCTTCTTCCTCCTCATCCTCAGATGATGATTCCTCAGAGCTGGAAGATTTCGGTTTTGATTTCGTGACTAACTTTTTCTTTTTCTTCTTTTTCATTTTCTTGTCACCTTTAGGAGGTGGAGACTCTTCACTACAATTTAAAGCACAATAAAGATATTAACCACTAAAGTCGATAATCATTCCGAGGCTTATTATTTCCATTCCTGAACTGTGCTCCAGGCCCACTGAGCTTATATTCTCTTAACCTTGTAACACTCATATCAGCCAAAAATGCCTTCTACAGTCGTCTTGAGAAATGTCCATTCGCAGACCAAGAGAATACTATTTTTGAAAATTTACCACTGGAATGACTGGCTCGATAACCGAGCCAGTCATTCCAGTGGTAAATTTTCAAAAAAACAATCATCTGTTGGTCTGCAAATGGACATTTTCTGAGAAAATTTTTTTATTTTCTTGAACAAATTCAAGTGTTAAATGGTTAATGACAATGGGTGAGTTCAAGTCTTCGTGTTAGTGAGTGTTAGTGGACCACTGATACCAGGATAACAGGGAGACATGACCTCAGTAAACGTGTTAGTGTTAACACTGATGCCAAGATAACACTGCGACGTGACCTCGGTATACATGTTAGTGTTAACACTGACACCAAGATAACACTGAGACGTAACCTCAGTATACGTTAGTGTTAACACTGACACCAAGATAACACTAAGACATGACTCCAGTATACGTGTTAGTGTTAACACTGACACCAAGATAACACTGAGACGTGACCTCAGTATACGTTAGTTTTAACACTGACACCAAGATAACACTGAGACGTAACCTCAGTATACGTTAGTGTTAACACTGACACCAAGATAACACTAAGACTTGCCCTCCGTATACGTGTTAGTGTTAACACTGACACCAAGATAACACTGAGACGTGACCTCAGTATACGTTAGTTTTAACACTGACACCAAGATAACACTGAGACATGACTCCAGTATACGTGTTAGCTTAAACACTGATACCAAGATAACACTGAGACTTGCACTCAGTATACGTGTTAGTGTTAACACTGACACCAAGATAACACTGAGACGTGACTCCAGTATACGTGTTAGTGTTAACACTGACACCAAGATAACACTGAGACGTGACCTCAGTATATGTTAGTGTTAACACTGCCACCAAGATAACACTGGGATGTGACCTCAGTATACGTTAGTGTTAACACTGACACCAAGATAACACCGAGACGCGACTCCAGTATACGTGTTAGTGTTAACACTGGCACCAAGATAACACTGACACATGACCTCAGTATACGTGTTAGTGTTAACATGACACCAAGATAAGACTGAGACGTGACTTCAGTATACATGGTAGTGTTAACACTGACACCAAGATAATACTGAGACTTGCCCTCAGTATACGTGTAAACACCAGATTTAATGTATGGACCTGCGAAGCTTCGAGTATTTGATTCGATATCATCATGAAGCTTCGATTCAATTCAGTTTTTGTGGATTCAAGATTTTTGAATGGTGGGTAGGCTTTAGGGCTTCAAAGCATTGGACAATATAGAATGATGGCTTGGGTAGTATGATACTGTATTAATGTAAAATGTTCAATAAAACTAGTTTTGTGGGGGTTTTCTGGCCCCCGAAATCCCTTTTTGATCACAGTAACCTGGTAGTGGTAGGGATGCCTGACAGCTGACCCCCTCATCCATACTATCACAAATATGTCTCGCATTTGTTTCCAAAGATATACAAGTCACACCATGGGGAAAATACAAGCAGAATATTGCTAGTTTCACAATCCTTGTGACCCGGGTACCTATAGGTAACTTTGATTGGCTAATTTAATGTGCGCAATACATCATTAACTGGTTCCATGACTCATATATTAGAAACAGTCAACACATGTGGCGAGACTGGGAAGCGGGACAAATATGTGAACAGTTATTCAGCAGGAGTAACTGTAATGTGAGCGCTTACTATGAATTACAGTAGTAACACTATATTTTTATGGCAGGTGCCTACTGCTTTCACAAGCTAGTTACAGCAGCATCAGTTTCTTATTTATAATTATCGGCTTCACAACTTATTAAAATATAATTCTATTATGATCCTCGGCATATAGGCATTATGTACCGATGAATGGAATGAGATTTTAACGACCGATTTCAAAACAAAAAGAATGTATTCATGAAAATATACACACAGCAGTTAGCTAGACATAGTTCCTTTGTCTAAAAAATAATCAGAAAGTTATCTTGGTGAATCAACAGGGAGGTTTCATGGCTTTTCCAAGCATCTCTAGGCCTATCAATCACTCCAGGCACCAGATTTTTATTATTCAAAATTTGAAATTTGATTCGATTCCAATTTTTTCGAATATTTGTTTTGATATCTGATTCGAGCGGAAATTTGAGGTTCGCAGGGCCCTAATTTAGTGTTAGCACCAAATTATATTAGTGTTAATGAGTTCCCATTTTTTGCCTTCATTTTCACATAAGTTATTAGCTACTATAAAGAGATACTCATACCAACATAAAGTAGAATTACTTTAGGGGAAAGGAACGGACTATCGGCATGCTTTTTGTCATTTATAGCTATATCTAATTTAATGCTAACACCAACCTCTAGAGGTTAACACTGTGTGCGGAGGTAAAGTCTTAGCGTTAGTGCTTGCTGCTATTAACACTTTCACTGATAAACTCCCTGTATCTCAATCACGGGGAAAACCAACAGGAAACATTCAATATTCTGAAATTCTCATGTCTGAAAACCCTAGGCAGTAACAGCTCCCAGTCTTATTAATTTCTAAATATTCAACAAAATATACCATACAATGTGAAGAATTTACTTTATCAAGGATTTGTTATTGAAAGGGTTGAATAGAAATCATGAGACTGCGTCTCCACCTCCACGAGACTGCGTCTCCCCCTCCACGAGACTGCGTCTCCTCCTTCATGAGACTGCATCTCCTCCTTCATGAGACTGCGTCTCATCCTAATGTATTCACTTTAGGGTTGCACGATTTTTCAATTATTCGATTAATCGCGATTATAGGATTTAAAATGATCGTGGACGATTATAAAATGAAATAATCGTATAATCGCCATTTTGAAATTTTCGTCAAAACAATTTTCGCGTGCACAATTCTGATTGTATTTTTAATCAAAGAAACAAACATCCGGTGATCGGCCGGTTGTGTGGTACGATTAAATGATTAAATAAACTGAATAAACTAAAGAATGTTCACCCGGTCATTGTTTGTTATTATAGTTGTAATAACACACGCTCCCACCATCACGCTTTCCTCATTCGCTCTATTGTCTATTATAATCCATTTCAGAACAATAGGTCAGCTACGCATAATTCTTGAATAAATAATTATAAGTATACGCAGGCGGGTATTTGGAGGCGTGCTTCACTATTGCTATGCATGTAGCAAATGCTTTTGATTGGATCCCGAATAAATTATTAATATCATATAGAGTAGAAAACTGTGATTTTTCATCAAAATTTTATCAGATCTTCAGAAGTATTTACCATAGTTATTAGAAAAGTAAAACCGTTTACGTGTTCGTCGTGTTGTGGTGTTAGGTTGTGATTATGTCGGTTGATGTAGTATTAGTAACGAAGGCGAATTGCATATCACAAGTGTGGTCACATTTTGGCTTCCATCCTGATGAAACTGGAACCGTTCCTAAGGACGATAGTAAGGCAGTATGCCGTACTTGTTCGATGGTAGCGCGTGTGCCAAGTGGTAATACGACAAACTTGATGAATCATTTGAAGATTCATCATATATCAATATGCAACCTGCTAAAAGATCGTGTTCAAAAACGAAAACGTGATGACACAAACAATGATCTAACGCCTAGCAAACAGCCAAAAATCACTAGTGCAATGATGAAATCGCAGTCATATGACCATTCCTCAGTCAGATGGAAGGAGATAACAAAATCTGTGACAAAATTCATAGCTGGCGAATCGTTGCCTATTTATACAGTTCAGAAGGAACATTTCCGTCAAATGCTGAAGACAATCGATTGTCGCTACGAGCTTCCAAGTAGGAATCACTTTTCTAAGATAGCAATTCCTAAATTGTATAACGAAGTGAGGGAGACAGTAGCGCGAGAGATCCAAGAGGCCGAATATTTTGCGCTCACCACGGACATGTGGTCAAGTACAGGCATGATACCGTACATGGGAGTTACAGTTCACTTTGTTAATAAGAAATGGGAGTTGATTAGCCATTGTCTGGAAACCCTTTTCTTTCCGAGTGACCACACAGGTGAGAACTTGGCCGATGGGCTTTTAGAAACACTGGAATCGTGGAATTTATCTAGAGACAATCTGTCATGTGTTACTACTGATAATGGCTCAAATGTGATTAAAGCTCTGGTAGATGTCCTAGAGTGGCCACGTATTTCCTGTTTCGGCCATAACCTCAATTTAGCAGTAACAAATTCTTACAAGAACGATACTCGTGTTACTCGTGCATTATCCGTATGTAGGACTATAGTGTCGTCATTTAGCTATAGTTGGAAGAGGAAGCGTGAGTTGACCAGGATCCAAGCAGAGCTTGAGCTGCCTAGTCACCAACTGATAGCGGTAAGTATACTAGTAAAATTTTCCGACCTAAACAAATTTATTTAAAATTTAGCACTGGAATCACTGGCTTATGAGCAAGTCATTCCAGTGATAAATTTTTAAATATTTAATTTCATTTCATTTAATTTAAAAATAAACAGAAAGATTTAGTTTAATTTAATAATTTAATTCTTTCTTTCTTTCCTTCTTTCTTCTATTTATTGAGCGGTATATATACTATTAAAATTACCCGACATTTACAGATTTATTTAAAATTTACATGTACCACTGGAATGACTGGCTTACTAATCGAGTAAGTCTTTCCAGTCATTAATTTTAAAAGATTTAATTGAATTTAATTTAAAGGTGCATATTCACACCAAAATGCTTCAAAATAAAATGATTTAAATTGTATACTTTTAGAGTCTTAAAGCTGTTGCCCTATATCTTATGAAACGAAATAAATTTTAACATATGATAATTTAATTCATATAAATTAATTAAATTAATTAAATTTTTCACGTAGTGTACGAAAGTATAAAAGTATACGATTTAAATAATTTTATTTTCAAGCATTTAGTGTGAATATGCATCGTTAAAAGAGAGAGAGATAATTAAATTTAATAATTTAATTCTTTCTTTCTTTTCTTTTTTTCTTTCATTCTTTCTTATTATTATTATTATTATTATTATTATTATTGTTTTTATTATTTTGATTTTTTTTATTATTATTATTATTATTTCTGCAGGACTGTTGTACTAGATGGGGTTCTGCCCACAACATGATAAACCGATTCCTAGAACAGGAGATGGCTATCCGGAAAGTTCTCGGCGATGACAGGAAGTGTTCGCATTTAATACCGCGATACAACGATCTCCAAGTATTGGAGGCCCTTAAAGATGCGCTTGATCCCGTAGCCGAGTTCACCGACATTCTTTCGGCCGAGAAATATGTCACTATTTCTGCCGTGAAGCCATTGATCGACCTACTCGAAACTCAGATTCTCGTAGGTAAGGAGATCCATGCTTTAACGACAACCATAAAAACCAAAGTTCGTGAATATATGTCTAGCAAATATTCGGATGACAAAATTTGGGATATGTTATGTTTTGCGACTTACGTCGATCCACGGTTAAAAAACGAACATTTGACCGAAGACGAGAAAGCACTTGTTAGATCAGCCATTCGGGAGGACAAGCGATTACATGCTGACAAAGTAAAGCCGACGCCAATCAAATCATGTAGCGGTCAAACGTGTGAGGGAACGCCTAAAAAGAAATCACTTGCTAGTCTATTTTCCCAGTCAAGGCAATCAAAACAAATTTCGGGTCAGACAACGGACACGGTTGACTTGGTAGCCAATCTAAATAAGGAGATCGCCTCTTATGAGTCGTTGTGTTGTGTTGAATCAGATAGTAATCCCCTTGTATGGTGGCGTACAAATAACACTAACTTTCCAACAATTTCGAATTATGCCAGAAAATACCTGTGTATATGTGCGACAAGTGTTCCTTCAGAGAGGTTATTTAGCCTTGCCGGTAATATAGTGACATCCAAACGCACTCTATTAAAACCAGAGATGGTGAACATGCTCACATTCATTGCAGCAAATTTATAAATGTTAATCAGTTTCTCCTAGATTCTCATAGAAAATGTGCGATTGCAAACTAAACGATGACTATTTTTGAAAATTTATCACTGAAATGACTGGCTCGGCTGTCAAGCCAGTCACCACTCCAATGATAAATGTTCAAAAATAGTCTTCTCTTGGTCTGCAAATGGATATTTTCTATTCATGGCAGTAAATTAAGGATTTCTAATCAGTTTCTCATAAAAATGTCTATTTGCAGACCAAGAGATGACTATTTTAGAAAATTTTTCATTGAAATGACTGGCTTGGCTGTCAATCCAGTCACTCCAATTTTACATTTTCAAATAGTCTTCTCTTTGTCTGTAATGGGACATTTTGCAAGACCACTAAGAAGCCGTTTTTGGCTGATACGCCTGATAGAATACCATCATAAATTATGCAAGATAAAACACATTGCCATGCACACGGCTGAACTAGTATGAACAATAAAAACAAGAATTTTAATCACCTTTTACATACCCTCTTTCGCGCTGAAGTCAAACTACGGGAAGTAACTCTGTATTTTATCGCATCGCTTAATACATTAAGAGTTGTCTCCCTTCGTTTCGATGCGACGCGAACGGGGGTGTTCAGAGATGTATAAAATTTAGTTTTTTCCCTTTGTTTTTAGTGCTGTCTCCAATGTATTGTATTGTTTGTATCATATTATGTATTATATTGTGATATTGGTATGAGTGACGGCACATGATTTGATGATTATTAAAGTTATGAAGATCATTTATTCAAACTGTGTTCGTTTGTTCTGAAAGCAACTATAGATTGCACATGCTCTGTACCCACCTGTCGCCATCATCCGCCTTCCGGCTGTCAGAATCTTCGAAGTCATCATCTTCATATCTTGTTTGCTGTTTATAATTTATAATTTACCCTTCCCAACAACAACACTCCTATGAATTGAGTCTAATTTTAATCAGCAACTAGTGAATACAATGTTCTGCATGAATACCCAACCCGGTCCCGGTAACAAAATAACATCGTCAATCAATATTTTCATCAGTATGCCCAATAGAGTGAATAGTCCCAATTCGGCAATTGACTTCACGATTAATTGTATGATCGCGATTATTTTTTCAAAATGATCGCGATTATACAAACTGAATAATCGTGCAAGCCTAATTCACTTTTCACTGACAAAAATGTGAATGGAAGCCCAACCCTTTCTGAGATATGGAGCCAACAAGAAAAATGTGGAAAATTTTAAGATTATCAAGGGAGATAACTCTAATGAATATGGACAGATTTTACCGAAACAGAATCATAACATTTCGTCTATACTTAAACGATCTGCTAAAACAGAAGAGCTAAGTTATAAAGTCAGGAGCACTTGTCAGCTAAACAATACATGAGTGATCGCTCTGAAAGGAGCGTGCAATGAAATCAGTGTGCAATGTTATCTGTCTACCGTAGACACCAACACCTATCCGCTAACAGAGATCAGTGTATCAAGCAAATTTTTATACAGAAATTTATACCATTCCAAAATGGCAAATCTCTTTACGATGGAAGGAAAATCCTCTTGAAGATTTTGAAACGAATTTCGATCGAGAGCTATTCCAGTAAAATTTGTTTCAAAATATTAAACACTTCCTGTAAAGATGTGTTGAGATTGAGATTCTGGAATTTCAGGGATCAATGGATTAATGCAACTCAGAGGTAACGTGTTTCCAAAACTAAATAAAACATATGGTTAAATATTTTGAACTTAATTTGACTGGAAACCATTGCGGCCTAAGGCAGCAATGGTTTCCAGTCAAATTAAGTCCAAAATGTTCAACAGAACAATTCTTATATCAGGTTCAAATTTATACTAAGTAACATGTTTGTGTTTTTATTTCTGAGCTGTACTGTATATTTTTAACAAGTAAGTACTGAATCAGCAAATCACCTTTCTGCACTTGACGACTCATCTTGACGCTTCAGACGATGCGGAGGACTTGGAGAGAGACTGCGTTTTGCCACCGGACGCCTACAAAATAAAGTAATAATTGTAAAGAACAAACAGCTTTCAGTTAAATACAACATACATTTCCAGATATGTATGATTACTTCTTCGCTTTTGCCCACTGTGTCTTGTCCTCAGCCGAAATCCTTAGCTTCCTCAGGTCTATTCTTGACTTGAGTGTACCGAGTCCTGCTTTCTTGAGGTCACCTCGCAGCACGCTTAGCAGATTTATGCAATGATGTCCTCTCATGGCTTTGTATTTGCTGGCTCCGAGTACGGCGAATTCCAAGGCTCTCTGTGCTGGTGTCTTCTGGCATCCTTAGCACATGGCCAAACATGGACTATCTTTGCTGGGCGAATTTTACAGACAGCGGTTACGTATTAGACATCTTGCATAGTGCATCAATGGAAACTATGCTGTTTGGCCATCGGTGTCCAGTGATTGTGCGTAGGTGTTTGCGGTGGCAGGCGTCAAGTTTGTCTAGAGCAGCCTTTGGAGCTGCCCAGCTGTTACAGTTATACAACATCATGGATACGCAGGTTGCATTGTATAGACGTAGTCTTTTTATCAAGGGCATCGTTGATCTACGAATCCATAGCTTCCAGATGGACTGGAAAGCTATGTTTCCCCATACATGTTTGAAAAATAGACTGTGAATTTGAGTTTTTATTGCAACTAGTTAAGTTCGTTTGTCAGCCTGTCTGTCAACTTTTTAACATTTCAGACAAAGGTGTGTAAATTGCAATTATAGCGTGTTACACTTGTTTAAGGGGAGATAACTTTGGTGAATATAATGGACAATGCTGAAAGCCAATGATAATCAAGATCTTGTCACATAGTTATCCAAGCATGAAACCTTACATGAAGGTCTATAGGCATTTTCAAGTTCTCCATTAAAAAACATAATTTTCAATGAATTTTAGGTTTGTCAGGTATGTGAGATAACATTGACCAATATGGATGGATCTGCCATCTGCTTTATCCACTGAAAAAGAGCTGCATCTATCGGCTCAAAACGCAAGTTAGTCAGGGGAGATAAGACTTTGCTAAAACATGGTCACAACTGATGTCCTTTCAAAGTTAAGCTAAATGCAAAATGTTAACATTGAAAAAACAAAATTTTGTCCAATGTCACAGTGACCTTGAGGTTTTAACCCCAAGGCCATTGTGTGATTCCCTGTCATTAAATGGAAACATGTGTCCAAGTTTGGGTCCAGTATGATTAACCAAAGATGAGATATGAACTAATAAGTTATGTTGGACGCAAATTGGACGATGTCGCCGCCACTCGCACCGGATGACATGCAAGGTACAATGTATCACAATAGCTGATTATACCTGGTAAAGTGACTAATCCCGACCACAAAAGGGTCCATAAGTGGCTTTCTCGACTAATCCTCACACAGAATGGTTCATAAGTGACTTTCTTGACTAATCCTGACCATAAAAGGGTCCATAAGTGGCTTTCTTGACTAATCCTCACACAGAAGGGTCCATAAGTGGCTTTCTTGACTAATCCTCACCACAAAAGGTCCATAAGTGGCTTTCTTGACTAATCCTCAACACAAAGGGTCCATAAGTGGCTTTCTTGACTAATCCTCACCACAAAAGGGTCCATAAGCGGCTTTCTTGACTAATCAAGACCACAAAAGGGTCTATAAGTGGCTTTCTTGACTAATCCTCACCATAAAAGGGTCTATAAGTGGCTTTCTTGACTAATCCTCACCATAAAAGGTTCTATAAGTGGCTTTCTTGACTAATCCTCACCATAAAAGGGTCTATAAGTGGCTTTCTTGACTAATCCTCACCATAAAAGGTTCTATAAGTGGCTTTCTTGACTAATCCAAACACAAAGGGTCAAACAGCGGCTTTCTTGACTAATCCTAGGGCTTCACGGTATTCCCCAAAGCAATACCAGTATCGATATCACTATTCATACCAGTATTTATCGAACATCGGTATTATTATTGTGGAAAATGTTGGACAAGTGTGGGGGCATTGTAAACCATGTTTTTTGTTCAATACAAGAGGCCCAAGGGGCCTGTATCACTCACCTGGACAATAGGCATTTCAACTAGAATGCACTTTATCAACAAGATGGCCAGCAAACCATTTATCCGAGTTTCGAAAATTGCAAATTTGAGATCAGAATACCCAAACACATATAAAAACAATTTCGGCCTCAAAATCCATCAAATAAAAAAATCTGATATGGCCACCAAACATGCTATATTTTGATTGGCCCACGGCGGCCATGTTTTTTGACGGATTAACTTCACTTGAACAAACTTTAATGGCCCTTAGGTCCTAATCATATCTGCCAAATTTCGGGTCGATCCCTTTAGCGCTTCTGGAGAATAAGTCATTTTCACTACAACTAGGTCAACCTAGATGGCCGCCGAACCATTTGACCAATCAAGTTCCCTTGTCATAAACCATATTTCACGAGGTTTGCATCAATCCCCCAATCCGTTTCGGAGATTTTTAGACGTTTCCTAAAATCGGCCTAAATCCAAAATGGCCGCCGGACAAATTGGCCGATCGGGTTCATTTGAACAAACTTAGATCTCTATGCCCTATGAATGCTTCCTCCCAAATATAATTGAAATCGGCCCAGTGGTTCTTGAGAAGTCGTTTAAAGAATTCCCCATTGCTTTACTATGGGCCCATCGCTTTACTATGGGAGTCTTTGGCGGGAAAGCAAACAAAGATGGCAGCCAAAGCGTTTATCCGACAGTCTCGAACTCGCCACACTGATAAGCATATATAAAGCAATTTTTGCCATCAAAATACATCAAATACAAAAAAGCCAATATGACCTAGAAACGCTGAATTTTGATTGGTTGATGGTGGCCATGTTTTTAACGAACAAACTTCCCTTGAACAAACTTGAAAGGCGCTTGGTCCCTAAGCATATTTACAAAATTTCAGCTCTATCCCTTCAGCGGTTCGGGAGTAGTTTTCGCGAAAACTAGGTCATCCAAGATGGCCACCAAGCAAATCGCCCCATCAGGTTGCCGTGAACAAACTTGGGTCTACCTCTGCCACAGATGATGTGTTATGAGGTTTGAATGAATTCCTCCAGCGGTTTCGGAGATTTTTTAGTGTTTCTAAAAATCAGCCATTTTGGCCGACAGCCATCTTGGATTTTGACCGATCCGCTTCGTTTGAACAAACTTAGATCACTATGCCCTATGAATGCTTCCCCAAAAATATAATTGAAATTGGCCCAGTGGTTCTTGAGAAGAAGTCATTTAAAGAATTCCCCATTGCTTTACTATGGGCCCATTGCTTTACTATGGGAGACTATGGCGGGAAAACAAACCAAGATGGCAGCCAAACCGTTTATCCGAAAGTGGCATATTTGAACTCGGCACACTGATAAGCATATATAAAGCAATTTTCGCCATTAAAATACATCAAATACAAGAAAGCCAATATGACCAACAAACGCTAAATTTTGATTAGTTGATGGCGGCCATGTTTTTTAACGTACAAACATCCCTTGTACAAACTTGAATGAACCTTGGTCCCTAAGCATATTTACCAAATTTCAGACCTATCCCTTCAGCGGTTCGGGAGAAGTTATTTTCGCGAAAACTAGGTCATCCAAGATGGCCACCAGGCAAATAGGCC
The DNA here is from genome assembly GCA_034401795.1 of Chaetoderma sp. LZ-2023a. Lineage (NCBI taxonomy): Eukaryota > Metazoa > Mollusca > Caudofoveata > Chaetodermatida > Chaetodermatidae > Chaetoderma > Chaetoderma sp. LZ-2023a. Next base: position 20,453,426 of record CM067374.1, read on the forward strand.
AATCAGGTTGCCTTGTACAAACTTGGGTCTACCGTTGCAATACATGATGTGTTATGAGTTTTGAATCAATTCCTCCAGCGGTTTCGGAGGAGATTTTTTAGTGTTTCTAAAAATCGGCTATTTTGGCCGGCGGCCATCTTGGATTTTGGCCGATTGGCTTCATTTGAACAAACTTGAATCTCTATGCCCTAGGGATGCTTCCTGCCAAATATAATTGAAATCGGCCGATGGTTCTTGAGAAGTTGTTTTAAACGAAAAGTTGATGGACGGACGGATGGACGACGGACACATGACGGACGGTCGCCACGAAATAAGCTCACTTGGCCTTTCAGGCCAGGTGAACTAAAAACACTTAAAATCTTACTGCATCTGATTTGTTCCTCAAAATTATGCTTTGAAAGCTGTATGAAGCCATCGTCGGCAAATATCTACAATTCCCTTACATGCTGTTCTCAAACACACAAGTTTTGCAAGTTAAAATATCATCTAAAGTATTACATGATAGTATATCTTGCATAATTTGCGTATTTTAAAACAAATTTGTAAAGGATTTTAATAATTTCCACAAGAGGCAAAATGTTAAAATGGACCGGAAGGCGGAACTCGCCAATGGAAGTCAACACGAGGCTCATTAATATTCATCAGATGAGATTGGGAACGGTGAATGAAGAATTGCTAATATTATCAGAATAGCTTATTGGGAAACTAATGCTACCTTGGCATTATCTGCCAGCTGTCTATCTTCAAATGCCAAACAGAGGGAACGATCCATTCATAACAAGTGATTGAATTAGTGAAAGTTGACGTCTACACATCCACGTGTCAAGTCATCTGAAGTCTATAGACAGTTTCAGATAATTGGCGTTGAAAGTAAAAAAACAAATCAATGTTTCAATGAGTAAATCGCATTATTCAAGTGAACATATTAATTTAAAATCACAAGAATGATACAGAGATGATGCGACTATTATGGTAGAAATGTAATCCTTTAGTGAGGATACCGGCCAAAACTGGTCTCCTTAGTTGGCTAGAGGAATGTCCATTTGCAGACCAAGAGAAGACTAATTTTGAAAATGTACAATTGGAATGACTGGCCCAATAACCGCACTTTCAAATAATTGATAGTAAACCAAGATCAGGCAGGTGCATTTGATAAAATCGGACAAGATGAGGTTTGAACAGCTTGGACCACGTGATTGGGAATAATCATGATCAATAATTAATTTTAGCACCTGTGAATAACTCGTTGATTCATGTGATTGATGTGGACATCAAAGTGTGTCTATATTAAAAGGTGTGAATAATACTCGCGGGTTTGAGGCTTTCAATTCAGTAATCACTTTCGTTTACATTTTAAGAATAGAAGTAGCTGTTAAATAATTTGAACTAATTTTGACTGAAAACTGTTGCTGGTTTAGGCCGCAAACGTTATCAGCAAGATTCTTTTAAAAATATTCAATAGAATATTTCTTAGACCCTATATAGCCATAGCCAGGTGGTGTGGTATTTGCAATGTAGTATTAAAATGGTTATGACCCCCGGTCACTGTTACTGATCGCCGCTAAACAGATTTCACTGGCGTACGTGCTTGGAATTATTGATTTTTCACAGCTCTTTTGTTTTGGCACTGACTATAATACAAAAGCTCATGAGATCTCAAGGCTACAAGATTTTGTGAAATCGTATTTTTACCCGTAAGTTGTCATCGGAATGTTTCAATATTTATATTTGCAACAAAAAAATGTCATACTGGTATTACACTATATATACACTATATATCAGTTTTTCGATTTTCATATAATCATATCGATATTTAAACCGGTACACTTGCGATACCGGTATGCGATGTTATATCGGTATACAGTGAAGCCCTAACTAATCCTCACCACAAAAGGGTCCATAAGTGGCTTTCTTGACTAATCCTCACCACAAAAGGGTCCATAAGTGGCTTTCTTGACTAATCCTCACCACAAAGGGTCCATAAGTGGCTTTCTTGACTAATCCTCACCACAAAAGGGTCTATAAGCGGCTTTCTTGACTAATCCTCAACACAAAAGGGTCTATAAGTGGCTTTCTTGACTAATCCTCAACACAAAAGGGTCTATAAGCGGCTTTCTTGACTAATCCTCAACACAAAAGGGTCTATAAGCGGCTTTCTTGACTAATCCTCACCACAAAAGGGTCTATAAGCGGCTTTCTTGACTAATCCTCAACACAAAAGGGTCTATAAGTGGCTTTCTTGACTAATCCTCAACACAAAAGGGTCCATAAGCGGCTTTCTTGACTAATCCTCACCACAAAAGGGTCCATAAGTGGCTTTCTTGACTAATCCTCACCACAAAAGGTCCATAAGTGGCTTTCTTGACTAATCCTCACCACAAAAGGGTCCATAAGCGGCTTTCTTGACTAATCCTCACCACAAAAGGTCCATAAGCGGCTTTCTTGACTAATCCTCACCACAAAAGGGTCCATAAGTGGCTTTCTTGACTAATCCTCACCACAAAAGGGTCCATAAGTGGCTTTCTTGACTAATCCTCACCACAAAAGGGTCCATAAGCGGCTTTCTTGACTAATCCTCACCACAAAAGGGTCCATAAGCGGCTTTCTTGACTTATACCTCAACACAAAAGGGTCCATAAGTGGCTTTCTTGACTAATCCTCACACAGAATGGTTCATAAGCGGCTTTCTTGACTAATCCTCACCACAAAAGGGTTCATAAGCGGCTTTCTTGACTAATCCTCACACAGAATGGTTCATAAGCGGCTTTCTTGACTAATCCTCAACACAAAAGGGTCCATAAGTGGCTTTCTTGACTAATCCAGACCACAATGGGTCAAACAGCGGCTTTATGCCAAATACTGGATGAGCAAAATAACTTCAATGCGTATATGTGATTATGTGATCAACACACAGTCTGACAAGGTAACTAGAGTACTGCTACAGTACATAGTTAAGCATAATTAAATGCAGTTTTACATCAGGAATATGACTCAAGTGATACCTTACCTGTCTGGCATTGGCTGAGAGCGTCTATTCTGGCGAGGCGGTGAAGGAGATCGCTGTGGAGGTGACCATCTATCTCGCCTGTATAATTATAGAAATATGTCATTATTAAATAAGTTAATTTTGTTAATCCCATCACAAAATGTCAAGAGACCTTTAATTTCATCTTTGTATGTTATATTGGGTAGGACGTTGTTCATGGAGTCGTGAAGTTTTTGCTTACTTTGGAGAGCAAAAGGTCAAAGGTAGAGGTCAAAAGACAAGATCATTGAACAGCTGTTGAGCGAGATTAAAATTTCTCCGGTTGCTACATATGTCGCTTCACCAGCTGTCAATTGTATGTTGTATGACTGTGATCCGACAGCTACACTCAACCAAATTCTACATCCTGTGGAGGTAGCTATTCTCCTTATTATGAATGAACCTGGGATCACAACCACGATTTTTGGAAACAACATTAGTGTACTGTAATATTTCGTACACTACAAACGCCCTGATGCTACCCCATCGCCCCCACCAAACCCGAAACTAAGAATTGTCTTCAAACCAGATAATTTGCATGCATGTATGATTGCCCTGTAAGCTTCACAATTCCTATAATCCTATGGGCTCAATGTATGGTAAACCCTTTTTCTCAAATTATTCAGATTTATTTCTGTTTTTAGTATCGTAGTTTATTTAATACTGTATGAAATTACAACCAAACATCATTTGTTAGTTTCCTTTTCCTTTTCCTTAAATTACAGCTGGTGAGTTAGACAACAGCAAATCATTTTGAAAGGAATCTGACTTGGAAAATGGATGTAGTCACTAATACACTCTTGATCCTTTAACCCTCGAAAGTATTCAAGAAAATTTCAGTTTTCTCATAGAAAATGTCCATTTGCAAACCAAGAGATTATTTTTGAAAATTTACCACTGGAAGGACTGGCTCGGTTATCGAGCCAGTCATTCCAGTGGTAAATTCTCAAAAACATTCCTCTCTTGGTCTACAAATGGGCATTTCTCAAGAGCACTGGAGAAGCCGTTTTGGCTGATGAGTGTTAAAGGGTTAAAGAGGTTATATTACTTGTTGTATAAAACATAGCATGTGTTAATCTTTATGGGATATATAAATACACTGGCATGTCTAGGTGCTTGAATTTTGAGTCGATATTATGAACAGGTGGTATTATGTATGATTAACTGCCTTTTAAACTGCCGATCTCTTGAGATATGTTCATTTTAAAATCAAGAATTTTTTGAAGATTTAACGCTAGAATGACTGGCTTATTAACCGATACAGGAATTCCAGTGATAAATTTTCAAAAATAATCTGTTGGTCAACTAATGGACTTATTTAATGAGAAAAATTAAATTATCTTCAACAAAAGTGAGAGTTCTATGTTTACAACGGTTAAAAGGTTACCTGTCTGGACTAAGAGAGGGGGGTCTTCTCTGCCATTGTTGAGGTTGTTGCCTCCAGTAGTCACGAGGTGGAGACATTCTCTCATACCTATATCGACTGAGAAAAAGAAAACACACGTCTTATCACAGAAATCAAGAGACACACTAAGAGAAACAAGAAAGACAAGTGACAGCAAGTGACCAGGAATTATGACAAAGAGATGCATTTTGGGTAAAAGGATAGAGTAGAAGTAAAATTAATACATGTCGTTTTGCTAACCCTCGAATTTGTTAAAGAAAATTTCAATTTTCTCATAGAAAATGTCCATTTGCACACCAAGAGAGGACACTCTTTGAAAATTTATGACTGAAATGACTGGCTCGGTTATTGAGCAAGTCATTCGTGGTAAATTTTTAAAAATAGTCTTCTCTTGGTCTGCAAATGGACATTTCTCAAGACCACTGCAGGTTTTTTTGCTGATATGAGTGTTAAAGGGTTAATTTAAAGAAGGAGAATCTGCTGTCACAAAATGCAGATGCCATTATTCATAAAGGAAAGTGTAACATTGTTAGAGCCGCCCACATTGATCAGTAGAAGGGATATACAATTTGGCTTATGCTTCACCTCATACCCCCCCCCCACCCACACCCACCGAGGTGGTAATCACACATTGATCAGTAGAAGGGATATACAATATTTGGCTTATCCCCCCCCCCAGCCAACCCCCACGAGGTGGTAATCACACACTAGTCAGTAGAAGGGATACACAATATTTGGCTTACATCCTAAGGTGGTAATCACACATTGATCAGTAGAAGGGATACACAATAGTTAACTTGCCCACGAGGTGGTAATCACACATTGATGAGTAGAAGGGATACACAATATTTGGCTTACATCCTAAGGCGGTAATCACACATTGATGAGTAGAAGGGATACACAATATTTGGCTTACACCCCCGAGGTGGTAATCACACATTGATCAGGAGAAGGGATACACAATATTTGGCTTACACCCCCGAGGTGGTAATCACACATTTATCAGTAGAAGGGATACACAATAATTGGCTTACATCCCAAGGTGGTAATCACACACTGATTAGTAGAAGGGATACACAATATTTGGCTTACATCCCCGAGGTGGTAATCACACATTGATCAGTAGAAGGGATACACAATATTTGGCTTACATCCCCCAGGTGGTAATCACACATTGATCAGTAGAAGGGATACACAATATTTGGCTTACATCCCAAGGTGGTAATCACACACTGATTAGTAGAAGGGACACACAATATTTGGCTTACATCCCCCCGAGGTGGTAATCACACATTGATCAGTAGAAGGGATACACAATATTTGGCTTACATCCCCCAGGTGGTAATCACACATTGATCAGTAGAAGGGACACACAATATTTGGCTTACATCCCCGAGGTGGTAATCACACATTGATCAGTAGAAGGGACACACAATATTTGGCTTACATCCCCCCGAGGTGGTAATCACACACTTATTAGTAGAAGGGACACACAATATTTGGCTTACATCCCCGAGGTGGTAATCACACATTGATCAGTAGAAGGGACACACAATATTTGGCTTACATCCCCCAGGTGGTAATCACACATTGATCAGTAGAAGGGATACACAATATTTGGCTTACATCCCTCCGAGGTGGTAATCACACACTGATTAGTAGAAGGGACACACAATATTTGGCTTACATCCCCCCCCCCCGAGGTGGTAATCACACACTGATTAGTAGAAGGGACACACAATATTTGGCTTACATCCCCGAGGTGGTAATCACACATTGATCAGTAGAAGGGACACACAATATTTGGCTTACACCCCCGAGGTGGTAATCACACACTTATTAGTAGAAGGGACACACAATATTTGGCTTACATCCCCGAGGTGGTAATCACACATTGATCAGTAGAACGGACACACAATATTTGGCTTACACCCCCGAGGTGGTAATCACACATTGATCAGTAGAAGGGATACACAATATTTGGCTTATATCCTGAGGTGGTAATCACACATTGATTAGTAGAAGGGATACACAATATTTGGCTTACATCCCAAGGTGATAATCACACATTGATCAGTAGAAGGAATACACCACAAAACTAACTTGCCACAAGGTGGTAATCAGACACCAATCGGTAGCAGGGACATACAATATTTGGCTTACACCAGAGGCGGTAATCACACATTAATCAGTAGAATGGATACACAATAGTTAACTTGCCCACGATGTGATAATCACACATTGATCAGTAGAAGGAATACACAATATTTAACGTGCCCACGATGTGGTAATCACACATTGATCAATAGAAGGAATACACAATATTTAACTTGCCCACGAGGTGGTGATCGCCAGACTGGTGGTGGTGTCATGCCCCTTCTTCGTCTTGGTGACATTTGACGCCAACGAGGACCAGGATCATCATAGCGATCGCGTCTAGGTGGTGAATACTCTCGCCGAGGAGATCGAGAACCACGTTGTTCACGTCGGCGAAAGTTTCCTGTAATAAATCATAAAATAATAACAATTAATAGCCTTTGTGAACCTGTTATGGAAGCTATACATCAGTATTTGAACGAGCTGGAAATACAGATTTCCCCATGAAGCATGAAGATTAAAGTTCTAAATGTGAAAATTCTGACAGGCAACAAGAAGAATTAGGTCAGATATTAAGGAATCGGGGTATAAAATGCAGATTTTGGTCAGGAATAAGAAGAATTCATGATTGTCACTGACACAATCGACCAACCAGTTTGAAAAGCATCAAATTCTTAATCAACAAGCCATAAAGCCTATCATAATGCTATTTTGACTGTTAAAATCCATCATCTAACAGATACTCAAACTTGATTGGTCCATGGTGACCATGTCGTTTCATGGATCAAATTCCCTCGAACAATTTTCCAAGACCTTTAGTCTCTAAAGATATTTCCAAAATATCGACCCAATATGTTTTTGTGAAAACTAGGTCACCCAAGATGGTCGGTCGACAGCTCAACCCATTAGGTTCTCTTGATCAAATTTGGTTCGTGTCTTGTATCAGAAAGTAATCAGAAATGCGAGCTAACAATTTTGCCATACATCATCGGCCATATAATCAGCTTACAAAGATGGAGTTGGTGAACACTATAAGGAAATATAAACAGAATCAATATTGCTATTAAGCATCCTTACTTCTATTTGGTTCACTGTCACCATCAGATGAAGATGAACCAGCAGCATCACCATGTGTCCGGTAATTCCGTCGAGCTTGCACACCGGTCTTCTCATCTCCACCAGACCTCTGCAAGGCATAATGCATGATATACATACATGTATTCTGATTGATTAACCCTTTAATAATCAAGCCAGCCAAAACCGGCCTCTGCAGTGGTCTTAGCAAATGTCTATTTGCAGGGCAAGAGACTATTTCTGGAAATTTATCACTGGAATGACTGGCTCGGTAACCGAGCCAGTCATTGCAGTGATAAATTTCCAAAAATAGTCTTCTCTTGACCAAATCTTACTATTTACGCCTTTAATGGGCATGATTAGTCAAGGAAAGCAAGAATTTTGCCACGTCAATGTCCAGTTACAGCCCACATGACCATATTTTGGAAATTTACCACTGGAATAACTGGGCTCTCGACCTGCAAATGGACACTGTCCTATACCACTGCAGCTAGGATGGTTTCAGCCATTGAAGGGTTAATCATGGACACAGTTGATTAAGAAATTTAAACTGTCCTCCTCATATACAAGTGCATTTTCATGCCATGAAAACCTACCATAGGAATGACCTAAACCTTGGACATGGGATCCCATTCAAATCACTTAAGTCCTTGTCTGTATGGCGCAGAAAAGACTGATTTCCACAGAATAAATGTGAAATCTGTTGTATTAGATAGTATTTAACATGAATGCAAAACTTTAGACAGAAATACATGCTGAAGCTATATACACTTACATTGTCTGAATCTGAACCAGATGCTGAACCTTGGCGCTTTGATTTCCTGTCTCCGCTTTTGCCGCCACGCTTTGCAGGTGATTTTCCATCAGAATCTGAAGATGCTGACGCTCCCCTGTAACACAATAAGACAAATTCAAGCAATCATTCCAGTCGAGTATGTAAGAATTAACCTCTAGATTAGGCCCAGTATGTCAAAATTAATCTCAGAATGAAGCCCAGTATTTCAGAATTAAGCCCATTATTTCAGCATTAAGTCCAGTATCTCAAGATTAAGACCTAAATTTCATAATTGAAGTAAACACACAGTTAATCTAATGAATGTTTTGAAATCCTTCTCTCAATTTGAAGATGATTATAAATACTGCAGGCTTTACAACAAATATAGATATTGAGCCTCTAAAGTTCAATAACCAGAGGCGCAGTGGCGGAACGGTTAGGGAGTGGACTCAAATGTGACAGCATGGATTCCCGGCCAGGCAGCAGTGGTGTCACCGAGGAAGGCACCTCACTCAGCGTTGTTCCAGTACACATGTCTGTGTAAAATAGGTAACTGTGAGAGAAGTGTCGGCAATACGGAATGCAAAATCCATTAAGCACCTATATACAGCAGCCAGACTGTATGCTCCAAGAGGGAGTTGAGATTTGGAAGGAATGAAAAACAAGCATTCTGTAAGGTAAATACAGGTCCCCTACCTGGTGATATAAATCTTTAGAGATTGACACTCAAACACTCCATTAATAATTGAGAGAAGCAGCTGAAACTCGAACTTGATCTGTAACTTCTCATAAACAAAGCAATAAGCCAAATTTCAGTTATATATGGTGAAAGAGAACGAGTCTTCAAAGCTGATATATTTGTATTTCATAAGACGAAAGGGACATAACTTCATTAAAAATTGACGCAAATGCCTGAAGCTCGAACTTGCTCTGTAATTTCTCATAACAAAGCAATGTACCAATTCTCAGTTGAATATCTCAAAGGGCTACAAAAAGAATTGTGGAAAATTAATATATAAGTCGAAAGGGGGGAAAATTGATGAAAATGTCTGAAACTAAAACCTGCCCTATAATAAAGCGACCTACCAATTCCCATTTGAATCCCTTGGAGCACGAGAAAAAGTACACAAACTCCTGAAACTCAAACTTGCTCCGTAATTTCTCATAACAAAGCAACGCACCAATTCTCAGTTGAATATCTTGAAAGAACGCGAAAAATAGTGTGGAAAACTAATATTCTTTGTATTTTATAAATTGAAAGGGTTAACTCCATGGAAAATTGATGAAAATGTCTGAAATTCGAACTTGCTCTGTAACTCCTATAATAAAACAATCTACCAATTCTAAGTTGAGTCCCTTGATGGTGTGCGAAAAAGTGTGGAACACGGATATTTTTCGCATTTCTTAAGTCGAAAGGGGACATAACTTCATAACAAAATTGACGCATACGCCCAAAACTCGAACGTGGTGTGTAACTTCTCATAACAAAGCAATGTAGCAATTCTCAGTAGAATATCTTGAAAAACTAATATTTTTTGTATTTCATAAGCCAAAAGGGGGGGGGAGCATAACTCCATGAAAGATTGACGAAAATGTCTGAAACTCAAACTTGCTCTGTAACTCCTTATACTAAAGCGATGTACTGATTTTCACTTAAATATCTTGAAGGAGTGCGGGAAAAAGTGCGGAAAGCTGATATTTTTTGTATTTCTTAAGTCGAAAAGGGGCATAACTCCATCTAAAATTGACGCATACACCTGAAACCAAAAGCAATGAACCAATTCTCAGTTGAATATCTTGGACTGCGAAAATGCGGAAAACCAACTGCGACAGACGGACATACAGACGGCCTGATGGAGTGCAAAAATATAGTCCACCACCCCATTTTTATCGGTAGGGGACTAATAAACAACGATGCTTACTTCCAATAATTTGGCAAATTCTCAAATAAAGGCCAGATGAGCAAAGTACAACAAAACTGTTAAAGTCTGTATTTTATACATATGTTACAATGACCTTGACCTCTGACCTCAATATCATTGTACTTCAGATCGTTAAACATGTGACCAAGTTAAATTCATGTAGGCGGAACCAATTCTGAGATATAGCGCAATATATTGAGCTAAACCAAAAATTGAACTGAAAAGAAGTTTTATATTAAGGTCAGTTAACTTGACCTTTGACCTCAACAAGATTGTGCTGCATCTACACCTATATATGCCTTCAATCTGGGTAAGCAAGAATAGTTAATGTAGAGCCGACCAAAACTGCAAATAGTATTTGGGAATCTTCTTTCGCAGGCCAAAACTATTTTTGAAAATTGATCACAAGTAGTGTAGCCTGATGACTTTCTTGACCCCCTCATGACCATTAATGGGCTAATGGTATGATAGACGTTACTTAGCAGAATGGAGAACCATGATAGATGTTACTTAGCAGCATGGAGAACCATGGTAGATGTTACTTAGCAGCATGGAGAACCATGATAGATGTTACTTAGCAGCATGGAGAACCATGATAGATGTTACTTAGCAGCATGGAGTACCATGGTACATGTTACTTAGCAGGATGGAGAACCATGGTAGATGTTACTTAGCAGCATGGAGAACCATGGTACATGTTACTTAGCAGCATGGAGAACCATGGTAGAGGTTACTTAGCAGCATGGAGAACCATGATAGATGTTACTTAGCAGCATGGAGCACCATGGTAGATGTTACTCAGCAGGATGGAGAACCATGGTAGATGTTACTCCGCAGCATGGAGAACCATGGTAGATGTTACTCAGCAGCATGGAGAGCTATGGTAGATGTTACTTAGCAGCATGGAGAACCATGATAGATGTTACTTAGCAGCATGGAGCACCATGGTAGATGTTACTCAGCAGGATGGAGAACCATGATAGATGTTACTCAGCAGGATGGAGAACCATGATAGATGTTACTTAGCAAGATGGTGAACGATGGTATATGTTACTTAGCAGCATGGAGAACCATGATAGATGTTACTTAGCAGGATGGAGAACCATGATAGATGTTACTTAGCAGCATGGAGAACCATGATAGATGTTACTTAGCAGGATGGAGAACCATGATAGATGTTACTTAGCAGGATCGAGAACCATGGTAGATGTTACTTAGCAGCATGGAGAACCATGGTAGATGTTACTTAGCAGGATGGAGAACCATGGTAGATGTTACTTAGCGGGATGGAGAACCCTGGTAGATGTTACTTCACATGATGGAGAACCATGGTAGATGTTACTTCACATGATGGAGAACCATGATAGATGTTACTTAGCAAGATGGTGAACCATGGTAGATGTTACTTAGCTGGATGGAGAACCATGGTAGATGTTACTTCACATGATGGAGAACCATGGTAGATGTTACTTAGCAAGATGGTGAACCATGGTAGATGTTACTTAGCTGGATGGAGAACCATGGTAGATGTTACTTAGCAGGATGGAGAACCATGATAGATGTTACTTAGCAGGATGGAGAACCATGATAGATGTTACTTAGCAGGACAGATGTTACTTAGTAAGATGAGTTAAGAAAACATGACATCACCAACAGGTCTTTCCTTTGGAAGCGGTCATATAAATTGACGGTCTCTAACTGCCACGTCAACAATTGATGTCAAGACAGGATGATCGTAGATCTGGTGTTTGTGAAAATAAAGCTTGATCGTGCTACAAGACAAAATAACTTTATAGTTACCGTTTAGATCTTCGCTTAGCTGGTGGACTCCGTTGCGGCGGTGATCGACGTCTATCAGCTCGGAAACCACCGCCTCGTCGAGGTGATCTGGATCGAGATCGTCGTCGAGGTGAAAAGCGTCGCCTTGGTGATTGTCTCTTAGGAGACCTTCTAGGGGAGCGCCGTTTTCGAGACCTGTTTGACAGAAGGGACATTTTTTTAGAACGTTTTAAAATGTTTGTATGCAACAGATTAAGACATTAAAAAAGGCTTTCGTCATTATAAACACATACAGATGGAAATAATGCTATACCCCATACTTATGTAAGATAACCTAACTACATGTGGTAACAATTAACTTTCATGGACATAAGTTTCAGTAAGTGTCACAACCTATTGATGACATCTATTGTTTTAGTGCCTGAATATTAATATTTTCTTCTCTTTTTGCTAAGGGGGGGGGGGGGGGGGGGGGCTTTGTGAAACTAATAACCGGTGGTCATGTCATGATATACATTGTACTAATCAATGATATCAATAGCAACTCAATGCTATTTTCAATGAATGGAATGGATGCTAAACATAAACCTAGAGCCATTATAATGCAGCATGACATTTCCAACTGTACTGCTCAGCACTATATGTGAAAATGATGATACATTATTTGCTGAAAGATTGTTTTTATCAGTGTTAAATTCATTTCGCCACTGTGTCGCAAGACTGCTAACACCCATGTCTAGCTGTCTGGATCTCTGTCAGTACTCCGCTAGAACTCTGGTTCTACAGGAGAGATCTTGACCAGAGTTGGATGAAATATTGCCCCTGGGCTCCTGAAGAACACCATTATTGATTTAGGGGTCAAAAGGTTAAGATGGTCAAAAAGTGAAGGGCATGATAACTCTGCCTCTCATTCCTCATGAAGACATTCACAAAACATGTATGGGAGGAGGCCCTGGGGCTCCTGGAGAAGCATGTATGGGAGGAGGCCCTGGTGCTCCTGGAGAAGTGTGTATGGGAGGAAGCCCTGGTGCTCCTGGAGAAGCATGTATGGGAGGAGGTCCTGGAGAAGCATGTATGGGAGGAGGCCCTGGTGCTCCTGGAGAAGCATGTATGGGAGGAGGCCCTGGGGCTCCTGGAGAAGCATGTATGGGAGGAGGCCCTGGTGCTCCTGGAGAAGCATGTATGGGAGGAGGCCCTGGGGCTCCTGGAGAAGCATGTATGGGAGGAGGCCCTGGTGCTCCTGGAGAAGTGCGTATGGGGGGGGGGGGGGAGGAGGCCCTGGGCTCCTTGAAAGCATGTATGGGAGGAGGCCCTGGGGATTCCGAAGAAGCATGTATAGGAGGAGGCCCTGGGGCTCCTGGAGAAGCATGTATGGGAGGAGGCGCTGGTGCTCCTGGAGAAGTGTGTATGGGAGGAAGCCCTGGTGCTCCTGGAGAAGCATGTATGGGAGGTGGCCCTGGTGCTCCTGGAGAAGCATGTATGGGAGGAGGCCCTGGGGCTTCTGAAGAAGCATGTTTGGGAGGTGGCCTGGCCCTCCTGGAGAAGCATGTATGGGATGTGGCCCTGGGGCTCCTCGAGAAGCATGTATGGGAGGTGGCACTGGGGATTCTGAAGAAGCATGTATGGAAGGTGGTCCTGGAGCTTTGAAGAAGCATGTATGGGAGGTGGCCCTTGGACTCCTGAAGAAGCATGTATCGGAGGTGGCCTGGGGCTCCTGGGGAAGCATGTATGGAAGGTGGCACTGGCCTCCTGAAAAAGCATGTATGGGAGGTGGCCTGGGGCTTCTTGGTCTTAAGTCAATGATTAACAGTTAAGGTCAACGAAAACAGAGGTTGGGCAAGATGGTAAATCGCTTGTTTGTTAAGAGATCGCTGTTTACAGTGGATACAGCACATATGATATCAACGGTGCCTAAATGCTGACGTGACTTAATTGTCTCGCTGTTGCAAGCCACCGGACAGTAATTTCAATGAGCAAAAATTCTTGACTTGTTGGGATATTTACCCACAAACAACTATCAGTCAAATTATTTTCAATAAAATATGTTTAGAGATACAAGCCGTGTCATGTGGTTAAGCGCCAACAATGAATCATGTGTTTACCTCGAAGTTGATCTGCGCCTCCGGTCAGGTGATCGTGAACCTCTCTTTCGTCGCGGTGATCGAGAGCTTCGACGTTTCCTGTCATCCTGTGACTTTGATCGTGTCCGAGATCGGGAACGATGTTTTGGTTTCCTTTTACCGTCAGCAGTTTCTTTATCCTTTTCCTCGCCATCTTTATTAAGGTCTTTATCATTTTCTGCTGGCTTGTCACTGAAAGTGGGTTTTATAAAACAGTTTTAGGTCAGTCATTATCTGTTCCCAGGCCTGAAAACTATAACATAATAATATTTATGTATGCTTTATCAGTATGCAAATAGATACATCTCATCCGCAGGTTACAGATAGTGTCTCAATACATGTAAATGTATGTAAATAAACAACTAGTGATTGACTGATGTTAGCTAAAGGAAAGGAAAAGGGAAATAACAAATGACGTTTATTGGTAATTTTACCGGCGGTTTGGCCTAAAAGAAAACCGGTGACGGTATCACTAATTAAACCGGTATTAACGAAATACCAGTTTAAGGGGTTAGAATGCTCGAAAATAATTTGAAATATGAAAATATGCCGTTTTCATTAGCTACAGTACATGTATTTTGCGATTTGACAACTGACGTAAATTGCCACGAAATTAGAACGGTAACTACGTACGACGTACTCAAAATAGCAGTTAAAATAAATAGTCTGGTTCATGTGATGTTGTGAAAATAACACTAACTACCAAAATGTTGGTTTTCAACACTGTTATTAGGTAACTATTTTCGAAAGTAAGTAGGAACCCGGATATGAGAGCGAGTTTAGGCTCCTAGTAGAGTACCGCACATACGGTTAGAGTTCGTATAACAACCTACAGTATGATCTAGTCTAGTAAGTCATGTGTTTGTATTCGAGTACTCAGTATTTAGTAATACTCCTCGATAAACTGTCGTTCAAGCGGGTGAATGGCATTCCCGGAAATCGTGCCTCAAGAATTCTCACAAAAAATGTGTTTGACTATTTTTCGAGGTTCATATGTCATATAATAAAGAGATTATGATAATTTGACAACATAAACGCAAAGATTCGTGAATTTAACTTAAATCAACTTATGAAGGTATTTGAAGGTATACGAAGATGAAAAACACCGGGCCATAAAAAAACCCGATGCCATTCTAACGCCTATCGAGCAGAAAAGTCACATGATAAAAAATACTACGAATTTCATTCATAAAATCAATAGTAGTGAATATCCCGGCGGAAGAATTTGTTAACAACCAATCACATTACGCCTGCTCGTATTTGAGAGGCTAAGAGGTGTATTTTACTTGTAACTACTACGCCAATGTAAGAAGCGACTTAATTGTTTTCATTTCTCGGGCGTTCAAGCAATTTGTCTCGTATATCTTAGTCCGTGATGGATCATTTTATGTTTGTCGAAATCTAAGGGAAATAATGATTTGTTTGGATTGGGAGTTCATTGTAGTGTCATTTTTGCAGCGCGTTTCTTGATTTTTTTTTGTATCATGTCACATTTGGAATCCTAATTAAACATAGTACAAACTCGAATTGAAAAAAGGATTATTTGTTGCAAAGAAGAAATTTAGATTTTCAATTTATTCAATCTTACATTGAACTCGCAGAGCTTACGTCATGTAAAATTCATTGCTGGCAAATCAAATCATATTTGACGAGGGTCGTCCTCAGCCGATTTGTTGGGATTTCACCAACACCCTTGCTTTCCCACGGCTAATAGTTATAGATGACTATTTTATGTCTCTAGTAGCAAATGGTTACACTAGATGATAATATTAAACTGCAAGTCAAGAACAAACTAGTTTAGGACAGTCACCCGATTTTGCGCAATGGCGATCTTACGGATGGTTTTTCGGTTTTTTAATTTTTGTAATGGTTTTTAAACCGTCGCCATAAAAAAACGTGAGATTGTGTGAAATCGGTATACCGCCCATCCCTAGGTAATTTCATGCAATATTAAATAAACTACCATCAGTAAAAACGGAAACGAATCGGGATTATTTGAGCAAAAGCATTTACTAAGTCTAGGAGCGCTTAACTTAGAGCCAATTAGTGACCAAGCTGGTGCTTCGCACTCTGCCCTGTGTCAACTGTGTGTGCAGGTATATCGCATTGGCCTACCTGAATATAGCGAAAGCACACCTGAATATAGTTTTGTAAGTGGTATGAACAGTATTCTCTATAGGCGCTGATGTAGAGTGAGTAACTCACTACTGCTAATTCACTATTGATCCTTTTGAAAATGTTATACTCGGTATTTGAGCCACTTTTTCTGGTTGAAGCAACAAGTTTCGGTCAAAATGATTTCAAAATACACTGCTGGTTTCCAAGGTCGCAATATGATGGCATGCCTACTGAATATTTTGAAATATGTGTGACTGAATGTACACCCTGTCTCTGGAAACCGGCTTTCAATCAAATTGTTTCAAAACTACAGTATTTTACCTGTAGGACGTAGTAGCTAATCAACTTAGCACAAATATAACTGAGCTTCTCTGACCGATTGTAGCGGGTATTATTTATTCGCTCAGCATACAACAGAGCGCGTGGGTCCAGCCGAGTCAATAATTGGTTCCCGCCAGAATGGCATAAAATGGTATTTAGCTGCTTTTTTCTAATTATTCTGATTTATTTCTGTTTTTCACTGGAGGCTATAGGTTGATTCTTATATAAAGCTGTCATTCAAGAGCATATGTTAGTTCTCTCATTCTTTCCTTTAATGACAAACAAATGTCTACGTGTACAATACTTTTATTCTTAAGATTGGTCAAAATCTAGCTTTGCTTAGTTAATGTCCGTTGGCCAGACAAGATACTATTTTTGACAATTTGCCTCTGAAATGACCGGCTCATCTAATGAGCCAATCATGCCCATGTCCAGTGGTAAATTTTCAAATGTAGTCTTTTCTTGGCCCGCAAAGGGACATTTCACAAGAACAATGCAAAAGTGATTTTGGCCAATTACAGACTGTATAAGGGTAAAAGTTGGTTGGTTTTAGACTCTGTTTGGACTACTTGCTGGGGATAGTAAATAAAACAGAATGTGAACAGGCTTTGATACTCAGCTCCCTCGCACTTAAATTCTTGAGAATGCATGCTCTAGCAAGAACGTAATTTCCAAATACAATTTCATTTAAATATCCTCTAGGCTAATGCCACATCTGAGCGCTGACTGAATAGGTTATCATTGGATCTAGTAAAGACATTAACACTTTAACCCTCGAATTTGTTCAAGAAAATTTTAATTTCCTCATAGAAAATGTCCATTTGCAGACCAAGAAGACTTTTTTTGAAAATTTACCACTGGAATGACTGGCACGGTTATCAAGCCAGTTATTAGTGGTAATTTTTTAAAAATAGTCTTCTCATGGTCTGCAAATGGAGATTTCTCAAGACCGCTGCAGAAGCCGTTTTTGGCTGATATGAGTGTTAAAGGGTTAACCAGTGAAATGTTAACCTTTGCACTTAGTTCTCCTGAAGCTCCGGATGCACAGATCTGGAAGGTACATGTGTAAATGTCTGCAAGGAAATACAGATGGACGCGCACAAAAAATATCTTCTTCCCAAACACACGGTCAACGTACCCATAGCATCGATTTTCTCAAAGTAAAGTGACACACAACTTCCATACTATCAGATGGACAAGTGTAATCAACAATTCCCCATCCCATTTTTGCAAAGCATTCTGAATAAACAGCTGCCTCTGGAGGGGAATCATTTCGTCCCAAAACACATTGGTCACGATTTAGATCGAGTAACAGATGAACAGGTTAAAGCAGACTGGCTAGTCTGAGTGCTACTTACTCCTCTTTTTTGTCATCACCCATCTCATCTTTATTATCATCCTTTTCCTCCCCATCTGCCTTTGCTTCAGCAGTTGGAGACTTGGATTTCTTTCTGGCTGAATCTGGTGGTGATTTTGAGCGACTTTTAGCAGGCCTGGATTCTTTATCATGCTTATTGGATGGACTTTTGCTGCGAGATCTGTATGTAACATATATCGCAATATTAGTGAATGAAAAGTTGCGAGATCTGTATGTAACATATATCTCAATATTAGTGAATGAAAAGTTGCGAGATCTGTATGTAACATATATCTCAATATTAGTGAATGAAAAGTTGCGAGATCTGTATGTAACATATATCTCAATATTAGTGAATGAAAAGCTGCGGGATCTGCATGTAACACATATCTCAATATTAGTGAATGAAAAGTTGCGGGATCTGTATGTAACACATATCTCAATATTAGTGAATGAAAAGTTGCGAGATCTGTATGTAACATATATCTCAATATTAGTGAATGAAAAGCTGCGGGATCTGTATGTAACAGATATCTCAATATTAGTGAATGAAAAGTTGCGAGATCTGTATGTAACATATATCTCAATATTAGTGAATGAAAAGTTGCGAAATCTGTATGTAACACATATCTCAATATTAGTGAATGAAAAGTTGCGAGATCTGTATGTAACAGACATCTCAATATTAGTGAATGAAAAGTTGCGAGATCTGTATGTAACATATATCTCAATATTAGTGAATGAAAAGCTGCGGGATCTGTATGTAACACATATCTCAATATTAGTGAATGAAAAGTTGCGAGATCTGTATGTAACAGACATCTCAATATTAGTGAATGAAAAGTTGCGAGATCTGTATGTAACATATATCTCAATATTAGTGAATGAAAAGCTGCGGGATCTGTATGTAACACATATCTCAATATTAGTGAATGAAAAGCTGCTGGATCTGTATGTAACACATATCTCAATATTAGTGAATGAAAAGTTGCGGGATCTGTAACATATATCTCAATATTAGTGAATGAAAACCAGTGGACAATCAGGTTCAACAGGAAGGAATATATAAATAGATATATCATCTAAGTAGAACATACGTTTAATTCATTTAACCCTTTAATAGTAAAATTTGGTCAAGAAAATTTTAATATCTGCCTATTGAATGTCCATTTACAGGGAAAGAGAATAGCATTTTTGAAAATTTATCACTGGAATGACCGGCTTGGTTATCGAGCCAGTCATTCCAATGGTAAATTTTCAAAAATTCTATTCTCTTGGTCTGTAAATGGGCATTCCACAAGAGCATATCAGAGGCGGGTTTTGGCCGGTATGACCATTAAAGGATGAATAATAACATTGAGAGCGACCACTTCACTCCATGATGTTCATCATCAATGTGCAGAAACTGCAGAGAAGCTAACCCTTTAACACCCACACTGACCAGCTTCTGCAATGCTCTTCGCTAATGTCCATTTGCAGACCAACAGAAGACTATTTTAGAAAATTTACCACTGGAATGAATGGCTCGGTAACTGAGCCAGTCATTCCTGTGGTAAATTTTCTAAAATAGCCTTCTCTTGGTCTGCAAATTGACATTTTCTTTGAGAAAATTTAATTTAAAAAAAATTAATTCAAGGATTAAAGGGTTAAGGCATTACACAAGGATATCGAAAACTACGAGCTAGTAAATATCAGCTGTGTGATAACTACGAGCTAGTAAATATCAGCCGTGTGACAACTACGAGCTAGTAAATATCAGCCGTGTGACAACTACGAGCTAGTAAATATCAGCCGTGTGACAACTACGAGCTAGTAAATATCAGCCGTGTGACAACTACGAGCTAGTAAATATCAGCCGTGTGACAACTACGAGCTAGTAAATATCAGCCGTGTGACAACTACGAGCTAGTAAATATCAGCCGTGTGACAACTACGAGCTAGTAAATATCAGCCGTGTGACAACTACGAGCTAGTAAATATCAGCCGTGTGACAACTACGAGCTAGTAAATATCAGCCGTGTGACAACTACGAGCTAGTAAATATCAACTGTGTGACAACTACGAGCTAGTAAATATCAACTGTGTGACAACTACGAGCTAGTAAATATCAGCTGTGTGACAACTACGAGCTAGTAAATAGCAGCTGTGTGACAACTACGAGCTAGTAAATAGCAGCTGTGTGACAACTACGAGCTAGTAAATATCAGCTGTGTGACAACTACGAGCTAGTAAATATCAGCTGTGTGACAACTACGAGCTAGTAAATATCAGGTGTGTGACAACTACGAGCTAGTAAATATCAACTGTGTGACAACTACGAGCTAGTAAATATCAGCTGTGTGACAACTACGAGCTAGTAAATATCAGCTGTGTGACAACTACGAGCTAGTAAATAGCAGCTGTGTGACAACTACGAGCTAGTAAATAGCAGCTGTGTGACAACTACGAGCTAGTAAATAGCAGCTGTGTGACAACTACGAGCTAGTAAATATCAGCTGTGTGACAACTACGAGCTAGTAAATATCAGCTGTGTGACAACTACGAGCTAGTAAATATCAGCTGTGTGACAACTACGAGCTAGTAAATATCAGCTGTGTGACAACTACGAGCTAGTAAATATCAGCTGTGTGACAACTACGAGCTAGTAAATATCAGCTGTGTGACAACTACGCGCTAGTAAATATCAGCTGTGTGACAACTACGCGCTAGTAAATATCAGCTGTGTGACAACTACGAGCTAGTAAATATCAGCTGTGTGACAACTACGAGCTAGTAAATATCAGCTGTGTGACAACTACGAGCTAGTAAATATCAGCTGTGTGACAACTACGAGCTAGTAAATATCAGCTGTGTGACAACTACGAGCTAGTAAATATCAGCCGTGTGACAACTACGAGCTAGTAAATATCAGCCGTGTGACAACTACGAGCTAGTAAATATCAGCCGTGTGACAACTACGAGCTAGTAAATATCAACCGTGTGACAACTACGAGCTAGTAAATATCAGCTGTGTGACAACTACGAGCTAGTAAATATCAACTGTGTGACAACTACGAGCTTGTAAATATCAGCTGTGTGACAACTACGAGCTAGTAAATATCAGCTGTGTGACAACTACGAGGTAGTAAATATCAGTTGTGTGTCAACTACGAGCTAGTAAATAGCAGCTGTGTGACAACTACGAGCTAGTAAATATCAGCTGTGTGACAACTACCAGGTAGTAAATATCAGCTGTGTGACAACTACGAGCTAGTAAATATCAGCTGTGTGCCAACTACAAGCTAGTAAATATCAGCTGTGCGTACCGTCAGCAAAATCAACTCCACTTAAGACATTTGATGAATTTCTGATATTTTTAATCATAAATTCAAAGGTGACAAATAATTTCACCTCATTGATCCAACTTAATATGCATACAAATTTCATTTATTTAAAACTGAATGGATAGTTATAACCTAAGTCAAGCATAGAAGCCTTGAAGAATTCTGTACATGTACTCAGACACTGGCATAACAGATTACAATGCCAATGGCATACGTGTAACTATCGACGAATTTAAATATTTAACCCTGTAATGATTGGTACGGAAAATTGCAATCTTTGCACAGTTGATGTCCATTTACAGACCAAGAGAAGACTATTTTTGAAGTTTTACCACTTCAGTGGTCAAATTTAAAAAATGGTCTTCCCATGGCCTGTAAATGGCCATTCCTCAAGACCACTGTGGTTTTGGCCAGCGTGACCATTACAGGGTTAAATGCATATTGACAATATTTGTACTGCAATGAACTCAACAATTTCACTGCTTACTGATCATTTACAACTGGTACAGGCAATATAAACGGATACAACAAACTTAACATCTTATAACAAAACAATGGACAATGACGAAAATAACTATATAACTACGATTGCAAAAAATACAGACACTCATTGTTGGCAGTATAAATATCTTCAAAATATTTAAGTAAATTTTTTCAAAAATATATTGTCTTAAAAAAAAGCTTATAAGTGAGAGGCTGGCAAGGTTCAACTGACCTGCTTACTGACCGTTTGTCTCCCTTGGATCGTCGTTTTTTGTCCAGTATCATCCTAATCTCCTCCTCTTTCTGCTTCATGTTCTCCTGAATCCACTGTGTGACAACTACGAGCTAGTAAATATCAGCTGTGTGACAACTACGAGCTAGTAAATATCAACTGTGTGACAACTACGAGCTTGTAAATATCAGCTGTGTGACAACTACGAGCTAGTAAATATCAGCTGTGTGACAACTACGAGGTAGTAAATATCAGTTGTGTGTCAACTACGAGCTAGTAAATAGCAGCTGTGTGACAACTACGAGCTAGTAAATATCAGCTGTGTGACAACTACCAGGTAGTAAATATCAGCTGTGTGACAACTACGAGCTAGTAAATATCAGCTGTGTGCCAACTACAAGCTAGTAAATATCAGCTGTGCGTACCGTCAGCAAAATCAACTCCACTTAAGACATTTGATGAATTTCTGATATTTTTAATCATAAATTCAAAGGTGACAAATAATTTCACCTCATTGATCCAACTTAATATGCATACAAATTTCATTTATTTAAAACTGAATGGATAGTTATAACCTAAGTCAAGCATAGAAGCCTTGAAGAATTCTGTACATGTACTCAGACACTGGCATAACAGATTACAATGCCAATGGCATACGTGTAACTATCGACGAATTTAAATATTTAACCCTGTAATGATTGGTACGGAAAATTGCAATCTTTGCACAGTTGATGTCCATTTACAGACCAAGAGAAGACTATTTTTGAAGTTTTACCACTTCAGTGGTCAAATTTAAAAAATGGTCTTCCCATGGCCTGTAAATGGCCATTCCTCAAGACCACTGTGGTTTTGGCCAGCGTGACCATTACAGGGTTAAATGCATATTGACAATATTTGTACTGCAATGAACTCAACAATTTCACTGCTTACTGATCATTTACAACTGGTACAGGCAATATAAACGGATACAACAAACTTAACATCTTATAACAAAACAATGGACAATGACGAAAATAACTATATAACTACGATTGCAAAAAATACAGACACTCATTGTTGGCAGTATAAATATCTTCAAAATATTTAAGTAAATTTTTTCAAAAATATATTGTCTTAAAAAAAAGCTTATAAGTGAGAGGCTGGCAAGGTTCAACTGACCTGCTTACTGACCGTTTGTCTCCCTTGGATCGTCGTTTTTTGTCCAGTATCATCCTAATCTCCTCCTCTTTCTGCTTCATGTTCTCCTGAATCCACTGTTGTTCAGCCTACAGGTGAGTAAATAACGCAATCATAGAAATAATTCACGTACAAATTAACATTACTAGTGGTCAAAACCTGCTCGAAAGATTAGTGAAAAAAATAGTGGAGTTCTCCCTAAACACGTGCTCAAAACATCATCTGTCTATCTTATGTCCCCCAACACTAACCACCCACCCCTATGCATGCGCCAAAGCAAAAAAGCATTTTCTATGGGCATAAACTAATTAACACGCAAGCTTGCCAAAAACGACTTGTGCACTAGTTTTGAGAAATGTTCATGTGCAGAGCAAGTAATGACTATTTTAGAAAATTTACCACTGGAATGTGGCTGACTTGGTCATTCAAGTGATAGATAGTCTTCTCTTGGTCTGCAAATTAACATATATTTTCTTTTGAGAAAATTTAAATTTTCTTAAACAAATTTTAGGGTTAAAGGGTTAAACACCAACTGTTAGCATTGATTGATCCTCAAATACATAGCTACTTAAGTGTAGTGAGGTGCATTGACAAGAAATGATTACAGATGGATGGAGAGAGACAAACGGATGGATGGACAGACACCGTCAGACATGATGATCACTATATTCCCTGCACTTTAGTTAAGAGTGAAAAATACAGTAATCTAGCACATTATGTATACCTGTCGCTGTTTGATTTCCAGTTTCTTCTGCTCAACAAACGCAGCAGGTATTCCACCAATATTATCCTGGGCACTGTTAAGCAACTCCCATAACTCTTTGATAAATATGCGGGCATTCTTCGGGTTAAGGAACCCTGTTAGATTCATCTGTATATCTTTCCCACTTGGGTACTGTAGAGAGAAAGGTGAAAGGATTGCACACAATTTCATTCAAATCAAATATGGAATAAACATTAATGTACACATTAATGTACATGCAATACCCGTAATTATAGTCTATGCACATTTCATCACAGAAATTTCAGCCTATGTTTATTTTGTAACTAATTTGACTGTATGCTATTGCATAATCAATTTTGTAATGTCGAGCTTTAATACAAGTTTCATCTACGTTTCTGAATATATACAACCTATTATATTACACCTTTAAGGCTTAAATTTGTTCAAGAAAATTTTAATTTTCTCAATGAAAATGTTGATTTGCAGACCAAGAAGACTACTTTTGAAAATTTACCACTGGAATGACTAGCTCGGTTATCGAGCCAGGCATTCCAGTTGTAAACTTTCAAACAATTTTTTTCTCTTGGTCTGCAAATTGACATTTCTCAAGGTCACTACAGAAGCCATTTCTGGCCGGTTTGATGGTTAAAGGGTTAATGTAATTTGGATTCATATTCTAGATATTAATCGCATTGGACATAGCCGTTGAAAATTTATCACCTGTTACAAATGTATCACTGATAGTAACCCTTATTATTACACCTGATCACAAGATGTCTATCCCAGCAACCAAGACCATCGCTTCCAAAATAAACACTCATCGGTTATCAGGGGATTGAAGTTAAGAATCTGACAATTCTGGGATAATATTGCTTATGATTCGTATTAGTGAGAGACTATTCGTTCATTGGAAGCTAGTTGTGATAGACATATCTGGCTACTTGTGAATTCTTTTTAGAATGTAATGTATACAAGAGGCCCAATGGGCGTGTATCGCTCACCTGGAACATTGACATTTCAACTAATCTTACTTAGGTTTTACATCCATCGGTGTCACTTCCAATGACTTTCAGTCAAATGGTTTAGTTTTCGATATATTGACAACAATCTCTAGACTGGTTTTTTTGCATTAGTTCTTTTGAACAATGTTTAAGTGAAAATAGATGATATCAGTGGTAACTACAGCTGGTTTCTTAACTGTCTCACTGCTGCAAGCAAGTGCTTCCAATAATTCCAATTTTCAAAAGCTCTTGACTTGTTGAATATTCTGAAAACAATTTGACTGAAAGTTGTTGGCGGCTTAGCCACCAACAACTTTCAGTCCAATTGTTTTCAAAATATTTATCAGGTTCAGGAGATATAACCTTTTGAATGTCGTCTGCAAAAACGTGCAGCCAATAATTCCAATTTTCAAAAGCTCTTGACTTGTTGAATATTCTGAAAACAATTTGACTGAAAGTTGTTGGCAGCTTAGCCACCAACAACTTTCAGTCCAATTGTTTTCAAAATATTTATCAGGTTCAGGAGATATAACCTTTGGAATATGTCGTCTGCAAAAACTCAGCAGTCAGATGGTTACTAGAGGTTTAAATACAATTGAAGAAAATGGTCTCTAAAGGCAGGTAGGTCGTCTTTATAGCAGGTTATTCCCCACCACCACACAATCCATTTAGCATTCGGCTGAATCACGAAGTTAGCAGCAGGGGTAGGGTGAGCTGGAGTTGATTTAAAAAATAATTTGACTGAAAGTCATTGCTGCCTTATGCAGCAACAACTTTCATTGCTGCCTAAGTGAGCAACAACTTTCAAACAAATACATATCGAAATATTTTTAAGAGCATAGATGTCAGAGTACATAATACATATGTTAAATATTTTGGCAGTATTGGAAAGGTTAATGTGTTAATTGGAGTTTAATATCCACTTTGGCAATAAAATCTGACATGGTGATAAATCAATAGATGGTGGGAGCAAACCTGTATTTGCCCTATGAAAGTGAGACAGCAAATATTTAAGGGGTGATAACTCCTGGCATTTCATGTCCTATCAGTTTCATTTTCACAACACAGATATTAGATGCCGACATTAACTTTGTGATGAAGTTTGGTGTCAATTTGGTGAAATAACAAAATGAGCCGCCATTGTTGGTGACGGACAGATAGATGGATGGACGGGCATACAGAAGACGGATGGGGTCATCGCTATACGACAGCTGACTGACAAGTAAGCTGAGTTAAGAAAAACTATTTCGGCTTTAAAATCCATCAAATAAAAAAATTGAATATGGCAGCCAAACACACTAAAATTTGATTGGTCCACAGCGGCCGTGTTTTTTACCAATCAACTTCCCATGAACAAACTTTAATGGCCCTTAGTCCATAATCATATCCCCAATTTCAGCCCGATCTGTTCAGCGGTTCTGCAGAAGTAGTTTTCATGAAAACTAGGTCATCCAAGATAGCCGCCGAACCATTTGGCCAAATCAAGTTCCTTCGAACAAACTTGGTTCAGCTCTTGTCCTATATGATATTTCGTGAGTTTTGAATCGATCCACCAAGCGGTTTCGGAGAAGATTTTTAAAGACATTTGCTAAAATCGGCCAAAATCCAAGATGGCCGCCGGCCAAATTGGCTGATCGGCTTTGTTTGAAGAAACTTGGATCCCTATGCCCTAAGGATATTTCCTGCCAAATATAATTGAAATCGGCCCAGTGGTTCTTGAGAAGTCGTTTAAAGAAAAAAGTTGATGGAGGACGGACGGATGGATGGACGCCGGACAGACGACGGACGGTCGCAATGGAATAAGCTCCCTTGGCCATTCTGGCCAGGTGAGCTAATAATCTACTAACCAGTTAACAAGATTAACCCTTTTACACCTGATCTCACAATTTAACATTTAACACTCATATCAGCCCAAAATGGATTCTGCACTGGCCTTGCGAAATGTCCATTTGCAGACCAAGAGGAGACTATTTTGGAAAATTCACCACTGGAATGACTGGCTCGATAAGCCAGCCATTCATTCCAATGGTAAATTTTCAAGTAAAATCGTCTTCTCTTGGACTGCAAATAGACATTTTCTATGAGAGTTTTCTTGAATAAATTTGATAGTTAACGAGTTAATGAATGTCTATTCACTGCCAATGACTGTATAAGATCTGATCACTGCCAAAGACCTGATGTGCTACTTACGTGAACAGCTTCATTCCATCGCTACAATTATAAACGCAAATACCACGCAAATCCCACACAAACGCACACCATCGCATTTGTGAAAATACTAATTTACGATACCCAATTTGTTTTCACCTCTGAGCGTTCAAACACATAATTTGGCTAAAACTTGACTTTCATCCTGAGGAAAAATATGGACTAAGCTCTAATGAATGCAGAAGGAAAGTTTCCATGAAACATGAACAGTTGTGCGCTTTCATGCTAATAAGGTCACTGACAACACCACCGTGTTGCGAAGACTGCTGCCGGTTTCTGACATGTCTGAGACAGAAGCATTTTCAAAATACCCTCCTTCTAGTATGGAAAGCATGCAAAGATGAATTAACCCTCTCCTTGTCACTTACATCAAGGAAGCTAACTCTTCATTACAGATAGGAAAACATACGTATCTGTTAAACATTTCCAGCTAATATGATTGATTCTGACATGGCTTTAGATTGTCCATCTTCTGGCACGCCAGATTTATGTTTTGTAAGTAGAGGTTGCATTCCGAGTTAGAGGTTGCATTCCGAGTTAGAGGTTGCATTCCGAGTGAATCATAGAACCCCATTGAAAGGTTGTATGATGTTCACTTAACCACTTATTGGTCAAGATGGTGAAAACTGGCCTCTGCAGGGGTCTTGACAAATGTCCATTTGCAGGCCGAGAGAAGACTATTTTTGAACGTTTACCACTGAACCAGTCATTTCAGTGGTAAATTTTCAAAATAGTCCTCTCTTTGCCTGCAAATGGACATTCAATAAGCAAATATTTTGATTTTCTTGACCAAATTTGGCCTTTAGCCATTTACACTCAAGCTGGCCAAAAACAGCTTCCGCAGTCACCTTGAGGAATGTTCATTTACATGAAAACACCACTGGCCTCATAAACACTGCTGGCGTCATAAACACCACTGGCCTCATAAACTCTGCTGGCCTCATAAACACCACTGGCCTCATAAACACTGCTGGCCTCATAAACACCACTGGCCTCATAAACACAGCTGGCCTCAAACTCTGCTGGCCTCATAAACACCGCTGGCCTCATAAACACCACTGGCCTCATAAAAACCCGCTGGCCTCAAACTCTGCTGGCCTCATAAACACCACTGGCCTCATAAACGCCACTGGCCTCATAAACTCCAGCACTGGATTTTCAAAAATACTCTTCTCTTGGTCTGCAACATTTTTAGTGAGAAAACTGAAATTTGCGTTATCAAATTTGATCATTAAATACTAACCAGTTGAATAAACGGAATCTCAAAAACACAGTTCAAAAACAAAGAAACATACACATGTATTTCATCTAGCCATAGCTCTTGAATATTTTGAAACCAATTTGACTGGAAATTGTTACTGCCATTGATAACATCTTCCAATCTAATTAGTTTGAATATTTTGAACACATAATTTCTGACACAGTGTTCTAATACATCCATCATTTTGGAGTAAAAATATGTTAAATAAATTTAAGAGCTAAACTTTATTTTGGTCAATCAATTTTGACATATGCCTTACCATGGCAAAATAGATGGTAATCTAAAGGCATGTCTTAATGGACCACATTAGTCAAATTAGGAAATCACATTTTTACCATGAGAATCTCATTTTGCAAGTCATGAAGACTATTTCTGAACTGAATGACCGATTCAATTATTCAAAAAATATTCTACTCTTTGTTTGCAAATGGACATTTCCCAGGATGACTTGACCATTAAAGAATCAAAGAGCCGGCGGTCATATTGGTGAAGATACTTACTTCATAAGAAAATGTACAGTATGGTGCAGAGCAGGAATAATAACTCAACATGTTACTAAAACAAAATAAAATATACTTTTGAATATTTTAAACATAATTGGATTGGAAGACATTTCTCCGTAACGTCAATCCAATTATGTTCAAAATATGCAACAGAACATTTCTTACATTATTTTCAAAATTGGAACATGTTAACGTATTTATTATGAGCTGTACAGCAACAGTACTGCGAACAACAGTTCCTTCCGCGAGAGCGATCGCCATACATCACAACAGCTAATCCTATTTGAACTACATCGTATTGATAGTCTAAATGTCGTACCACCTAAAGAATGATGGTCACATGTTGTATATTCAATAATCTCATTAAAGTAATACTTATTAAGACTGATTAACAGCAACAATGTCACAACTCTTACTTGAATATTCACAAAGATATGAACCGCAGACACACAGTTTCAAATGTGCATTATCCACGCTCCTCCCTGCTTTAAATGCAGTTACGCTTTTAGTTACGGTAAACCCCTGTAAATGGACCCTCGCTTCCTGTTGTACAGTCGTGCATTTCACATTCATGATGATGAGCCGATTTTTATTTGAGCTTGGCTAATCGAGGAGGAAATATTTTCAAATAGTAAGTAACAATTCTAATGTAATCATATTGCGAGTACGTTTACTAAAAGTTTGCAAATTTAATCAAGCACTACCAGTTAACTTATGGATGATTGTATGTATGCATGCACTAGCCCAATATATTACCTTACAATGTATATGTACGGTTATGTATATATTCTGCTGTTAGATTACATGCAGGATAATTTAAAGGACAATAAATAGTTTTACAGACTGTACTCAAAATATTTATCATGAAAAATCTCCTTACTAGGAACCAATCTAGGCGCCCAAAACAATGATGTCAAGATTGATCAAGAAAATCAAAACATTTGTCCGCTGAATGGGCATTTTGCAGGCAGATCTTTTTGTAATTTACCACTAGAATGACTGGCTCTTTCATTAGGACACACACACACACACACATTCAAGTACCGCTAAATCTCAACTAAAGAACGCAGTTTTTTGGTCAAATTACGTGTTCTAGGAAGGGGTGTGTTCTAGAATCGAGTACATTATTTGAGCACATTTCTTTTGATCTTAGTTTTCTAAAAAGTTAGATACCACGAAAATTTATCTCAACCTCGGGGCAAACAAATTCTGACTGTTTAATGTATATCTCAAACACATAATCCCGGAAGTGGAATTATTAAACTCTAGCGCCTAAATATTGCATTCATTAATAAAGATCATTTATTATACAAAAATTAATCCTGAATTTGACATAAAATGATCTCTAGAAAAGATATAAATCATGTGATTCGCCTGCAATCGCAAAAGCACTTTATTTAGAGTGAGTACTCGGATATAAATATTCAGGACTCGTAACTCGGAATTGCTCTATATTATCATTGCACGATAGGAACTAAGTATTGTACTTTAGGTCTGATCCCCACCCTTTTGATAACAAACTCTCGCTAGCGCATAAGATCTCGCGAGAACATCACGCCTCCAATCGCAAAAAGGCCAACGGCTCGCCAATATAAGAAGCGGTCTATCTCATTTTAATTCTCAGACTTTCAAGCAATTTCTGTCATACGTATTGATTCTGTCTTGGATCATTTAATGTTGGTCGGCATTACAAAATTAATGCGCAATAGGAGAAAACACTGTTCCATTATTAATTTTTTCTCTCTGTTCTGATTGGATAAATTCTCCCGTACAAGACAATGAAAACAGAATAGCAGATATTAGAAGCAATCTAGTAAACATAGCCCCCCCCCCACCCCCACCCCAACAGAACTCTGTTGTGGGTTGGTCTAGTTTTATTAACTACTATAAACATACTTACCGTTCAATCACTACTTGCTAAATCAAACAATCTGCATTTAGCACCAGAAAAAGATTTTAATGCTTGCTTTCATGCCCCCCCCCACTTGCCTATGCCATCTCATTGTATCCTCTACCAGGCTTCTGGTAGAGTACACTCTCACCATATAGCCTGCATTAGACTGGCACCAGTCTATACTCAATCCTCTGAGACCTACGTCAGAGCAATAGCGCCCATGCGCACAGAGAACTAAGAGTAACATAGAATCACTTTCCAAATTTAGATGCAAGAAAAAATAGATTCTTAAATCATCGCCATGCGGGGTGGCTGAGGCCGGGTCATAGTTATTGAATGGTAAATATGTTTATAGTGGTTAATAAAACTCCAGACCAACCCACAAGGGGGGGAGGGGGTCTGGTGGGGGTTGTTATTACACCACAAATATCCATTACCGTTTAATCACTACTTGTTAAACCCGAAGAATTGGTCAGTGCCCGACTTAATAATCCTTGGTGGATGGAGGTTTGAGAACCTCAAAGGAAGTATAAAAATAACAGATACACAATTAGAAATCACTCAAATAAACATAAAAGTGCATCAAATACAGTGACTACCAAACAAGGAAAGAGGAACACCAGGTGAAACAAAGCCAGAAACAGCATCCCGAAAACTAGAATGAGCAGTTACAGAAGAGGAATGATCATTCACCGCCGAAAAAATCCCGGAATAAGCATTAACATCATGCACATGAGGAAGTCTAGAAGGATCAGAAGACGATTGATCTACAAACTCATGAGAATCTGAAACAACTCTAACAGAGGAAGAGGAAAAACGGGAAGCCACCAAATTACTATCACCTGAGTAAACTGAACTACCAGAAACTCGCAAACCAGAATTAGAAAATGAAGAACCCGAGTAAACAGGAGCAGCATAGTGAGAATCTAAAACCGGTGGTGGAAGTGGATGATGAAGCGGAAACTGACTAGGATCACTGGCACCCGGAAGGCCAGAAAAACTGACCAGGATCCTGCAGACCTGTTGATCAGTCAAACCGGAAGTCACACGGGAAACGAAGACCGGAAGCTGAAAGCTGAAATTTACAAGGATCATGCAGACCCGAGTGATCAATAAAACCAGAAGTCGATCGAGAAACGGAAGAACGATAACCGGAAACTGATACCGGAAACCTACTAGGATCATGTAGACCCGATTGATCAGCAAAACTGGAAGTCAAACCCGAACCGGAACTACGAAAACCGGAAGCACCAAGCGGAAGCTGACCAGGATCATGTTGACCCGGAAGAGCAGCAAAATCGGAAGTCGGATATGAACCGGAAGTGCGGGAACCGGAAACTGACTGCGGTCCTGTTGACCGGTGGCAACTGAAATACCGGAAGTAGATCCGGAAATACGCGGACCTGAAGAAACCTTCACATTATCCTCAAAATTAGCAGGAATCGAAACAGGCGACCTATGTATGTTACGCATCACTAGAATCATGGAGACGTTGACGTTGGCAATAGGTGAACCAGACAAGTCCGGCAGCACTACTTGTGGGTCTTGCCTTGCCCCAAGCATTATGTGGGTTTGAGAAATTGGTGACCTACACGAGACCACCTTTCTCTTCTTTTCATCCCTTTTCCCGGTCTTAGGTGAACTCGCCACCTGACTCGTAGTGAGGGACACGGGTTTTCCCCACTTACGGACGTCACCTTTAGCATTCTGACTTTCACTGCCCTAATGGCCGAAGAAATTCGCTCATCCAAAGATTGCGCTAGAACAGTAGTGAATGACTCGACGTGTGAAAAGAGCCATTTCTGCCTCGCTAGTTTGATTACTAGAGGAAGACACACACACCCCCCCCCCCTTCCACTGCTGCTGGAGCTAATTTTGAAAGGGCTAGAGATTGATTTGCCCTTTGCAGCAATAGGAGGGGAGCGATCAGAGGCCACCAGCACATTTGTAACGTAATCTTTAAAATAAAGCTTTTGCAAAGCTGGCAACCACCCCTTGAAAATTCCGCATATAACGAGAGGTGTGCATGATGTACACTTAAGGCACACGTGCCCTGCGAATTCGTAGGGATGATGGCGATCACATCTTGACGACGAACATTTCACATTTTCTGACGATTTAAGATTCCTCTAAACGAAAAAATATGAAAAATTGAAGCATACTGCTTCTGATAATCGAGAGCTATTTCTAACAAATGCCTAACAAAGGCAGAGAAAGCACATGCTAGAAAAGGCGGGAAAACTAAGATTCAAAATCAGAGATTTGTTTTAGTAAAAGTTACAGAAATAAACTTAGCTCTCTTCAGATAAAGAGCAAGGGAACATTAGAGGTAGAACTTCTACTTAGTGGTTTTAATGAGAGTAGAATGGTAAGGCATATTGACCACCACGAAAACCGGTAACAAAATTACAATAGTACAAGTAACACTAAAAAATGACAAAGTTACTCCACCACGTAACTTAGGTAATAGAGACTTCATATTAGGCATGATTATAAGAAGCAAACTTCTCAAAAGATAAGCTGTAAAGCAGTTGGCAAACACAAAAAACTTACAGCGCCACAAACAAACCTTTCTGTTAGCAGAAGTTTGAAAGTGCTTCTGTCACTCTTAGTCTCCTCTGCGCATGCACTTTGACCCAGGTCTCAGAGGTGTGAGTATATACGGGTGCCAGTCTAATGCAGGCTGTATGGTCAGAGTGTACTCTACCAGAAGCCTGGTTGAGGGTACAATGAGTTGGTATAGGCATGTGGGGGCATGAAAGCAAGCAGAAAAATCTTTTTCTGGTGCTAAATGCAGATGGTTTGATTTAGAAAGTAGTGATTGAACGGTAATGGATGTTTGTGGTGTAATAAAAACTGGTGATTTCTATATTTTCTAGGCGACATTCTATGTCAAATGTAACATTGATTTTGATGTAATAAACGATCTTTATTGAAGATATGCGATAATTAGGCGGTCCAATTAATAATTTCACTGCCACGATGATATTTTTAGACATACATTAAACATAGAACGGCGGTAAGCATGTGTACGGAAATTGCGTTCAATTTTCATGGTAGTATCTATGAGTTTTGACCATTTTAGAGAAAGGACTTCAATTTCTCTATGCGTCCTTTCTATGAGTATAAGGATCTTTGGGGAGGGTTTGGGTCAAAATTTAGCCTACATCCAATACAAGCTAGCGTCCTTTCCTCGATTAAAAATGGTAGCATATGTTCAAGGAAAGTCTTCTCTTATCCCGCAAAGATTCTACAAGACCATTGCTGACACTGGTTATGACCGTCTAAGGGTTAAAAAGTCAATAGTGAGAAGATGAAAAGCTTGTGTACACATGTAAGTACTGTTGCTGAAGATTCTTACAACAGCATTGCTTAAAAAATCATTAACCACTTCTCTCCCCTATCATCATTATCAGAATGGAAATGGAATACCTGAATCTGGTATTTTAGTCATCAATGGGTTAAACAAAGCAACATGTCCAGGTTCAATAATATCTCTAAGTTGAGATGTTTCAATAGACATTGCTCAACCCTAACCGCTCTGGCATCAATATTCCATCATTTACTGTGTCCATAGCAAACAACACTGGTGTACATTTTTCAAACAATTTACGACAGCAACATCTTCCACCAAATTTGTTGAAAAATTAGCACCAGTTCATCTTTAAATTTAATTTGAAATTTTTTAATTTTGACATCACAGTGGTAAGTGTTGACTGCCTGCCTCAGTGCTCCTAGCCATCATAAGTTAATTTTAATGTGCAATTTAACGTTGGACCTGCTGAATATTTTGAAAACTCTTTGACTGAAAGTTGTTGGTGGCTTATCAAGAGTTAAACCCCATGGAAAATGTAGGCTGCAGAAATTCAGCAGCCAGACAGACAGTTAATTTGACTATTCAGTTTTCACCTGTATCTTTAGAGAGTCGGTTCTTATACTCTGCTAATTTACCAACCTTGTAAGGAGTATGTAATGAAATCTACCTAGTATACATGTGCTGAGATGTGGGACAAACTGGCTAGACCCAGAAATCTGGTATTGAAAGTTGAATTTGGACCAATCAGGTGCACAGGATACTGCGGTAATTGCTGTCAACCATTTTGAAAATCACCGTAACCCTTTAACTATTACAGACCAGGAATCACTAACTCTTTCTAATGAACAGTTTATCTTGTAGAATAATTTGAAGCCAATTTAACTTGGGGAATTCTCAGCTATGGATTCTGGCAAATTAATTTCAAAATATTCCACAAGTTTCCTATATAGTTGTCTTGAAATTGAGGCAGTGGCTTGATCAAGGGTCAGTGTTATGAATACCTAAATCAGCAATGCATATTCAAAATAAGCACCAACTAAAACAAGAGACCAGAGGGGATAATATCACTCACCATTTCAATTAGACAGAGTTCGCACACCTTTCTGTGTTTGAAATTCCATGCCGCTCCATGACCAAAATTAACAATTTCCATGACTGCCAAGAATTAATATTTAGGAGATTTGTGTTTCGTAGCTCTAAAAATAAGGTCCGACTTATTCTGCAAAATGTTTGAATATTGCCTCTTGAAACAACCAAGCCACGGCTTTGTTTTCATAAGCTATTGCCGTAATCTTTATTGCATAGAGGTGATTTATGGCTACAGATTTCATTTTATTTTACATGATTACTGTTTTCCATGACTTTTCCATGACCTATGATAAAAAAACACTGATTTTCCATGACTTCACTGGCCTGGAATTTAAATTTTCAAATCCCATGACTTTCCACGATTTCCATGACCAGTAAGAACATTGATTACAACGGTCATGTTTTTCTAGATGTCATGAATGTAGAGCTTCATGCTTTGCCAAAATTCCCACAGTTCTGCTTAGAAGCACAATGGTTAATGAGTTGTCTTTCAACTGATTCCATAAACATTTTATGAATAGCCCAGAATAAAAGATGGCTGCCAAACACTAAACTTTGATTGGCCCATGACAGCATTTTTAGATGTATCAACTTCCATTTAATAGACAGTAACTTTAAAGGCCTTTATTTCAGCCTGATCCATTCACCAGTTCAGGATAGATTTTCTTAGAAAACTAGGTTATCCAAGACAGCAGCCATACAAATTGACCAGTCAGATTCTCTCAAACTTGTTCCAGCCCTTGGCCGACATGTCAAGTTTCAAACCAACCAGCCAAGCAGTTCTTTAAACAAGTTACTAAAAATATCACAAAATCAGTTGCCCGCCACCGAAATAGACCAAACGGCTTCATTTGAAGTTTTTGAACAATACTGGATCTTAGTTCTTGAGAGGAAGTCATTTAAAGTTAAAATTGGAGAAAGAAGGTGTGTCAGACAGATGGTTGCCATAACAGTAGCTCGCTTGGTCTTACACGCTAAGTGAACTAATAATAGTAATAGTGTAAATCAGTAATGAATAGCTACATGTAATCACACCAACAATCATAGCAATGTTTTTAATGCATTATATAGCCACATGATCCAGTGTTAAGTACGTCTAGTGAATGAGCCTCAGGATTTTACTGGTCACAGCTCCAGTAGTGTGTGCTGACTGCCGTTGTACACATATATATATATATATATATATATATATATATATATATATATATATATATATATATATATATATATATATAATCACAGAGACACACATCATGATCATGTGACAGCAATGTGGCTCAGAAGCAGCAGTACTGCGTGGCTGCTCAGATAACATCTGTAGCAGTAGTATCGCGTGTCTGCTCAGCTAACATTTGTAGCAGCAGTATTGTGCAGCTGCTCAGCTAACATCTGTAACAGCAGTACTGCATGGCTGCTCAGCTAACATCTGTAACAGCAGTACTGCGTGGCTGCTCAGCTAACATTTGTAGCAGCAGTATTGTGCAGCTGCTCAGCTAACATCTGTAACAGCAGTACTGCGTGGCTGCTCAGCTAACATCTGTAACAGCAGTACTGCGTGGCTGCTCAGCTAACATTTGTAGCAGCAGTATTGTGCAGCTGCTCAGCTAACATCTGTAGCAGCAGTATCGTGTGGCTGCTGAGCTAACATCTGTAGCAGCAGTATCGCGTGTCTGCTCAGCTAACATCTGTAGCAGCAGTATCGCGTGTCTGCTCAGCTAACATTTGTAGCAGCAGTATTGATGGCTGCTCAGCTAACAATTGTAGCAGCTGTATTGCGTGGCTGCTAAGCTAACATCTGTGGCAGCAGCATTGCGTGGCTGAAAAGCTAACATCTGTAACAGCAGTATTGTGCAGCTGCTCAGCTAACATCTGTAGCAGCAGTATCGTGTGGCTGCTGAGCTAACATCTGTAGCAGCAGTATCGCGTGTCTGCTCAGCTAACATCTGTAGCAGCAGTATCGTGTGGCTGCTGAGCTAACATCTGTAGCAGCAGTATCGCGTGTCTGCTCAGCTAACATCTGTAGCAGCAGTATCGCGTGTCTGCTCAGCTAACAATTGTAGCAGCTGTATTGCGTGGCTGCTAAGCTAACATCTGTGGCAGCAGCATTGCGTGGCTGAAAAGCTAACATCTGTAACAGCAGTATTGTGTGGCTGCTCAACTAACATCTGTAGCACATTCTAAGATTCATGTGAGCAGGTTCTACCTTTGTTAGGTCACGTTAAACTCTCATAGAAAATGTCCAAATGCAAATAGTTTAGGGCCTCAGGAAGAACAATTATTTTCACTAATCGAGTTTCTACCCTCTTTAACCCTTACAACTCGTGTTAAAATTTTTAAATTTCAAATTAAAGTAAAAGAGGAACTGGTGTTTATTTTTTAACAAATTTGGTGGAAGATGGTGCTGTCGTAGACAGCAACATCTTCCACCAAAATTGTTGAAAAATAAACATTAGTTCTTTTGCTACTGACACCATAAAAGATAGAATATTGACATCAGTGTGCTAAAGGTTAAATAAAGATATTATTATTATTATTATTATTATTATTATTATTATTATTATTATTATTATTATCTTCATTATCATGGTAGAATGTCCATATAAGGCATTGCAAGCAATACCAATCACCTCACCATAGCTGAGCGTGCTGAAATGACACATAAGACTATCTCGGGCCTATCTCATCAAAATCACGAGTTATGACTATTGATTTTAGCGGCTATACCTCAATGGTATTAACGCCTTAGAAACGATTCTGGCAAAATGTCCTTTGCGGACCAAGATATTATTTTTGAAACTTTACCACTGGAATGGCTCGATTTTAAAGCCAGCTTAGAGCCAGTTATTCCACTGATAAATTTTCAAAAATAGTCTCTTCATCTGTAAATGGGCATTTTCCAAGGCCACTGCAGAAGCCATTTTTGGCGGCCGTAACTGTTAAAGGGTTAACCATTTTATCGATTAAATTTGGGTAAAAAGAATGTGCAGACAGAGAAGACTATTTTTCAAAATCCACTACTGTACCTGCTGTAATGATTGGCTATATTATCAAGCCCGTAAGTTCAGTGGTGAACTTTAAAAAGTAGTCTCCTCTTTGTAGGCAAATGGACATCTCTCAGTGTTTTAGACCTCATGAACATTGCAAATTTTGTTCAACCACATGATGATATAAGTTATTGCCTGTTGGCTAAATGTCACATCTTCATGAGATTTTTTTTTAATAGAACTTTTCACGCCTTTACAGTCCTTGATGTACCTGTATGAAGAATTCCCCATTTGCATAGCCTATGAGGCTGTCGTATGACGGTATGAATGTCGCTCATTGGTCCTGCTTGGCAACTACAATGCGTCAATACTATATATACTTCTATTCTCGAAAGCAAGAATAAATTAGATAACATTTAATTATCTTTCAGGATTGCAGGATATGAAATGCTATGCACCATATAAATATTATAGCATAAATCTAAACTAGTCAAGATGTCGACTGTATAGTTGTGGACTATACGCGTATTCCCGTTCTATGTCTATTTCACCAATACTTCCTGATTCAGATGATTGGTTTAAAATTTGTTTTGTTAAATGTAATGCTAGATAGTTTTTTTAAAACTACATAATTAATTGAATAAAATAATCCTAAAACCATATTTTATATTTAAACATTTACCTGTCAAGCTGGACAAAACCGGCCTCAGCAGCGCTCTAGAGAAATGTTCCTCCGCAGGCCAAGAGAATACTACTTTTGAAAGTTTACCACTGGTATGCCTGGCTCGATAACCAAGCCAGTCATTCCAGTGGTAAATTTTCAAAAACAGTTTTCTCTTGGCCACTTGATTCAGTATAAATAATTAGATTTTCTTGACCAAATTTTACCATTAAAGGGTTAAATTATCTTGATACATATTCACATGAAATACTTCCACACTGACATGAGAACTTTGAAATGTTGTCCGTTTGTTGATTTACTGGACTAGTAAACCTGATGTATGTTTCTAGCGTAATCACAACATACCCGATCATCAAGTTGGTTATATACAAATTCCACAATAACATCATCTTCGAGTCCACCAAGGAGCTCCTGAATTCTCTGAGCAATCCATGGCTTGATTGTGTCGAGGTTCACACGAGTCATATCCACCTGACAAGCAGTAAAAATACTGAGGATCAATTAAGCATTTAAACGTAACATTTGAATTACTATATTGAACCAATCATTCTCGTCATTGCTCATGATAGTTTACTTTAATTAGAATGTGCAGTCAATGGCATGTCATAGCAAATCACCAAGCTTTCGCCACTTCTGATGCCACACCTTCCCTGCCCTGTAAACATTGTCTCGCAATCCAGAATCATATGGATAACTAACATACCCAATTTGGTTGAATTCTGGCAACTCTGACTTTCTGGATCTAACCCTTCCCGCACCACCACCACCCTGCCACTAGTGGTGCAGCCTAATGTAAATGTTGTTAGGGCTGTAATGATACATTTTGCCACAATATGATATGTATCACGATACACTGGTCACGATATGATACAC
This sequence comes from Chaetoderma sp. LZ-2023a, assembly GCA_034401795.1. Taxonomy (NCBI): domain Eukaryota; kingdom Metazoa; phylum Mollusca; class Caudofoveata; order Chaetodermatida; family Chaetodermatidae; genus Chaetoderma; species Chaetoderma sp. LZ-2023a. The sequence continues at coordinate 20,493,168 of CM067374.1, forward strand.
GATACGATACAATATTTTTTCACTAAGTTTCATCTGAATCTGTCCATTTTATGCCACTCTCCGTCACTCAGTGCAGATGAACAAATAATTAACATATTCAGATGAAATTTAGTAAAACGGTGCATTTTGCAGGTCACGATACGATATGCGTATCATGATCATGGGTATCGCGATTCACCGATATATTGGTGAAGCATTACAGCCATACTTGCAGTCCCGAATCATATGGTTAACTCACCATTGAACAGTTTCGGAGGCGATAGACAGAGAGAAGGATGGAGGCATTTGCAATACCCTCTCCGCATGGCTGGCAAACAGACATTTCTCAAGATGTGCAGATGTCAGTTTTGGCCGGCCTGGCTAGTATTGGATTAAAAGTGATTTGCTCTGTTATTGTATCTGGTGCATCTGAGATCTCATTCCCCTGACCACTTTACTCATTTAGAACTTCAAACACCCAGAGGGCCACAGGAACCACTAATACCCAACCCGTACACACCTAGGCTATACAGGCGGATATGATTGACAGACACTGCCATGACCCTTCCATTGCAGAACAACTGAGGATTCCTGTTTATCCATCAATTATATGACGTGCCATGCAGGATGACGCCATAATCAATTATGTCACGGATGACATAACTAAGTTTGTCACAAACACTTAATTGATGGTGGACTAAACGTTGTTGTACGAATTGTATGTCTTTACTATTTAATAAACATGCTGTTGAATACTTTGGAACTAATTTGACTGATCCAGCAAAATTCATTAAAAATATTCAACAACTTACCTGTATATTTTTCTGGAAATTGAGATTCAGTGTGCAGCGGTCGATTGAACCCAACACAGACAAAGCAGGGGTGGAGCTAAGCTAGAAATGGGCGGGGTATAGCTAAAACTGGAATCCTCCATTGGTTAAATAACATTTACTTACGAGAAGCTTTTGGTCATTTGACTATAGATTGAAGGCATGTAGAGAAACATGCAACATTTCATGCCATGCCAACATCCATTTGCAGACCGTGACGAGCTACAATATAGCTCAGAAGTAACTAAATATGTTTCCAAAATTAAATATAAAAACTTGAAGATTTTGGACTGAATTTGATTGGAGGCAGCAATGGCTGCCAATCAAATTCAGTCCAAAATATTCAACAGAAAATTTCTTACACCGTGTTTGAAACGGTACTAACTGACGTGTTTCTGTTTCTTCTTTGGAAACATGTCAGCTTAGATTTACGAGTTCTTACAAATGATATTTATAGTTTTTTTAAATATCTTTTTAAAAAAAGCATAATTAGTTTAAGTATGTCATGATTATTATCACTGACATACTATAGATCTGCCACGACTGGCAGTATGCAAAGCTTAGCAGCATGTAAAGTTATGATCAGCATGATTATTTTCATAAACCCTAAATACAGGTATGTTTTAATTACAACAAACCTTTTTATCAATGCCATCTGCAAATTTCATGGATTTCATCAACTTTTTATTCTTGTCAGCAAATCTGTTATCTTGAGCCGCAGTTGTGCCCTGTCAATAAGAATAAAGAAATCAATTTTAAATAGAAGGATCTATTTCAAGCTTGGTCGCCAATATTCAAATGAGTATAGCTCAGCAACCAAACGGTCAAACTTGATGAAATTGGCATTTCTAGAAAGGTAATTTCACAAGGATTCTAAAAATGCCATTATTTTTTACATAGGGATAATTTTAAGCATGGTGACATTTTGATGCAGAATTTGATCCGATTTTACAGGTTAATAAGAAATAATATACTTCAAATTTTTTTATATTATGCAGTAAACATATTGGGCTACATTTTTCATGCAAGGTCATCTCAAGGTCATGTGATCCTCAAGGTCATGTGATCCACAAGGTCAAATTCAAGGTCAAAGTAAAGGTCACTGCGCCTAATTTGCGTAAATTTTCAAAAATAATCTTTTGCTCTCTGAACAAAATAAAGATCTGATAAATGCTATGAACTTTAATACATAATTGAATTAACTCAATTCTCTCTGACCAGTGACTAATTAACCTTTTTATTCTATGTGAGCTTTGTACTTCTTTTATTCAATCAAAGCCTCAGATCTTGAACTTATTTCATTCTGCATTCCCCTGGAAACAGGTTTCATCTCAATGAAATCATGCCATCTTTAAAATCATACAAATTAGTTAAAATTATTTCAAATATATAAGCTTGAACCAAGATAACCAAATTGTGTTAAAATTATTCATCAAAATGTTAGCATTAGTGTTCAGTAAAGTAGTAACTATCATCTGCATGGAAAGCAGTACATTACAAGATAATTGCCCTGTAAAAATACCCTCCTACATAACAAAGGAATCATTGAACAAACCCCTCTGAGAAATGGCTCATCTTTTAAAACACAGACACCTGGACTAGGTGAGTGAGTCTAGACCCTAGCATTGGGAACTAATAAACACCGTAAAGATTACAACACTAGAGGTGTTATTCAAACTCTACATACATGTGCTCAGTACTCTCACTCAGTACTGTACTTAGTTCAATCAGTAGTTTCCAATGGGAAAACCATGATTATCAGTAGTTTTACCATGTCAATCAGTAATGGTTTTTCGGTAGTTTTCAGTAGTTTTCAGTCTTTCAGTAATCACTTTTAACACAATTAAAAAGCATGAAAATTTAACCCTTTAACACTCATATCAGCCAAAAACCGTTTCTAGTGGTCTTGAGAGATGTAAATTTGCATGCCAAGAGAAAACTATTTTTGAACTTTTACCACTGGAATGACTGACTTCATAACTGAACCAGTCATTTTGGTGGTAAATTTTCAAAAATGGTCATCTCTTGGTCTGCAAATTAACATTTTCTGAGAAAATTTAATTTTTCTTTAATAAATTGAAGTGTTAAAGGGTTAATTGTCACACACATAACACCCCTCCCACCACACCCCTTGATGCAACATTATCAGTGAAATTTACTCAAGAAAAATTTTAACACCTAGAGTTATAATTTAAGGGTGAGATTTATTTGGTTAAGTGAGGGATATGGCGAGCAATTCAATCTCGTGCTTAGTATAAGAGATTGGCTTGCCCGCCATATTTTTCCTTTCCCCAGGCAAGTGTTAAGTTCATCATCATCTTCTTGGGACATAAGGCACTAGAATACTGAGGTATTACACGTTATCATAAGCCCGATATCATGCTCTATCTGGTACTGGCCGTTCAAGTTCAATATTATTTATTTCATGATTAAGTACAGATTTACTGCCGACCGGGTAGCCTATATATTATTAGGTTACCAAAGGTTGCCATGGGTTGCCAAAGGTTACCATGGGTTACCTAAAATGTAGTATTGCGTAACCTACCATGAGGTTGCCATATGTGCATTTGTGAGACCTATAGGTTACCCAAAAAAAAATTCTAACTTTATGCAAGTTACAGATTTCTTAATTTTCCATACTTTTTCCAGACTTCCATACATGCGTATGAACCCTGGTACTATATACCTTGTATTCTAATGCTTTTAATGCAAACATTTATATAGCAAGGTTTACATGTATCTATAATAATTAGACATGGCATTAACCTTTTTAGAAAAAACTTGGCATTAAGCTATAATTAAGTCAAATGAACTAAAAATAAGATCTGCTGAATGTTGACCTTTTGGACAATAATTTGATTGAAAGATATAACTATCTATTGGTAACAACAATTTTTATTCTGTTTTAAATATTAATGGAGAAGCCAGCCAAAAATACCTTTTGCGCTGGTCTTGAGGAAGTATCATATGTATGCTAAGACTATTTTTGGAAATTTACCAGTGGAATGACTGATTCCATAATTGAGCCTGTCATTGCATTGCTAAATTTTTAAAAATAAATAGTCTCTTATCCTGCAAATAACATAACAATGTTGATCGCAAGTAAATAGTCGTATGGAATTGATCAAATGGAATTGGAATTGAACTTGTCTGGGTGGAATTGGAATTGATAAAATGAAATGATATGGAAACGGAATTGGAATTGATAAAATGAATTGAAATTGATAAAATGGAATTGACCCCATCCCTGATGTGCGGCACAATGGTTTTGCCTGTAACCAGCGATCTCACCCTATGGAGGCATATTGGAGGCGAAATCGACGTGGTACGAGGTCGCCGATTTTTGTATTGACGATCTAGCCCCGTGTGTGAGCAGGTTCGAAAATTTCACATTTGTGATCAGAACACTGCAAAACACATACAAAATTAATTTCTAGGGCTGCGCGATATACCGATACCATATTTAAAACCGATATCCCCCACTGACGGTTTCATAACCAATTATAAGAAATAAATATTGAAAAACCGAATATGAACATATTTTCGGTTTTTCGTATCAGGATTGTTAAAAATAAAACCATTTTTAAAACGTTATCTTCTATACACAATATCATATTAACTTATGAAATTCGCATTCGCAATATTACAGTTAATATTTTCTTCAAGGCATGATTTCGTCGCCGGGCCGAATTGGAAATGAAAGAAGAAAGGGAGATAATTACATCATAATTAATTACAATCACATGATTTACGTCTTTTCGCAACCTGTTTTGCTGATGATTTATGATTAATTTTGACAAAATAAACGATGCTTATTTAACTGTGCGTAATATTTAGGTGGTCTAATTAATAATTTCACTCCCGCGATGATGGATATTATGAATGAATGAATGAATGATAGTGCATTTATATTGCGCTGAACTCCATGCGATTGCATGCTCTAAGCGCTGTTCATCTGATCCCCTGTTCATTTGACAGTGGCCCGGCAGCCACATACGGCGCACAGAGAGCTATGCCATCACAGGTACCTATTTACAGCTAGGTTGACTGGAGCAACGCAGAGTTAAGTGACTTGCTCAAGGACACAACGTAGCAGACCGGCTAGGAAGCGAACTTGCGAACCTGGAGTTACGAGCTCAAGTTCCTAACCACTCAGCCACCACGAATGTATCAGGCCGTGAAAATACGTCTGTTTTCGTGCTATTTTTTATAATTTAAATTTTTTGTTTCATGTCCATAAAACCGATATTCGGTTAAAACCGATATGAAAAGTCATATCGAAACCGATATGGCTGTAAGCCAAACCGCGCAGCCATACTAATTTCAGCCTCAAAATCCATTAAAAAAATCCAATATGGCCGCCAAACACGCTATATTTTGGTTGGCCCACAGCGGCCATGTTTTTGAAGGATCAACTTCTCTTGAACAAACTTTAATGGCCCTTAGGCCCTAATCATATCTGCCAAATTTCGGCCTGATATCTTCAGCGGTCCTGGAGAAGTCATTTTCACTACAACTAGATCAGCCAAGATGGCCGCCGAACCATTTGACCAATAAAGTTCCCTTGAATAAACTTGGTTCAGCTCTTTCCCTAGATCATATTTTATGAGATTTGCATCAATCCCCTAAGAGGTTTAGGAGAAGATTTTTAAAGACGTTTCCTAAAATCGACCTAAATCCAAGATAAAGAAAATTGGCCGATCGGGTTCATATGAACCAACTTGGATCCCTATGCCCTAAGGATGCTTCCTGCCAAACATAGTTGAAATCGGCCCCGTGGTTCATGAGAAGAAGTCGTTTAAAGGAAAAGTTGATGGATGGACGGACGGACAGACGACGGATGGTCGCCATGGCATAAGCTCACTTGGCCAGGTGAGCTAATAATCTGTGTATTGTTCTGCCATGGCTTGGTGTTTGCTTTACTATTGTTCAAATGAATTCAAATAGTTCTGGTTCTATCCCACGTGTTAATTATACGACAATAGCTTTAAACACCTAGATGAAAGTAGTAATAGCTCTATTATAAGCTCTCCTATTGTTACATTTTTTTTAAATAAGTCGTTTTAATTTTTAAGACGATCTAAACCTCATAATATGAAATATATATATGCTAGAATGTACTAGCTGAGAGTCAAATTGAGGGTAACAGATAAGTGAAACAAAGGCATCAGGTTATCAATACATATTTTATTTACAAAGATCATGAATTTATATATTTACATATATTTACAACCCACCCCTCCCCCCCACCCACCACCCCCCGGAACCAATATTCAATAATTATCTTATACTTAACCCTTTCATAGCGATTCTGGCCAGAATTGGCTTCTGCAGTAACCATGAGGAATGCTCATTTGTCGACAAAGAAGACTATTTTGAAAACTTATCACTGGAATGACTGGCTCGATAACTGAATACATCTCCAGTCTACCTTTGCTATTTAAGCCTTTGTGCCACCCTTCAAGATCATTGTTGGTCCGCACTGACTGGAAATAGACGCTCCACTGTGCAGGTGTCCATACATTGCTCTCGAACCAGGTAGATCTAATGTATGTCACCAGGTCAGTGACTCCTCCGGCGGGTGCATCTTCTGCGAGAGAAATGGAAAGGTCATAAGTTTTCTGATATATGTGCGTGTGTTCACATCACTGACGTTGACTTCAGACCTAAATCTCGCACCTGGAAATATAATTAATGGAGATTAACACACATATAAAGCCACAAGTATTCTTAATTATACATAATTCCTTTAAATCATATTCCCTCCTAAACCGCTTGGCAGAGTTGAACAAAATTTGTGTGAACGGATCCTACGGTGGCAGCCTCTACAACACCTATTCAGAATTTTTATCATAGTTTTTTTGGTGGCCATCTAATCTTGGCTTTTTGAAAATTTTCTGGAGCTATTTAAAACACCACTCCTTCATCAGTGGCCCGATTTTAAAGGTACATATTCATACCAAAATGCTTGAAAACAAATTTGTCAAAATTGTATAATTTTAGAGGCTTAAATTGTGGGTCTAGAATAGATAAGGGAATGAAATAAATCTTATCATATGATGATTTCATTACATATAAATTAAGATAAGTTGTGAAACAACATTAGAGACACTATAGTCCCTAATTCAATCTTGCTATTAAAAAATTATAATAATTTTAACAGAATGAAATTATTGTCATATGTTAAGCGTGTTTTCGCTTCATTGCATTGAGGTACACAATTTAAGCCCAAAATAGTATACAATCTAAACAAATTTATTTTTACGCATTCTAACCAGGTATTTTGGGCACGGGTCCCTAAATCAAATTCACAACTTTGAAAAATTTTATTAATTTTTACGTAAAGAAAATCACATGTTGAGATTTATTTCGTTTGATTACATCTAGGCCCACAATTTATTTTTAATATGATCATAGGGTAGTGGGCTTCAACCATATAGATAACGTAAATATTGGCTAGATCACTCATGGCCCTCTCAAAAGCGGCATTTCAGACTTCATTATTTTCTGGCCGGATGTAGTTCCCAAAATAATGTTTCTGTTACTAATCCTATTACGTAGTCAAATAAAGTGTCATATTAATGTAACCAATACAGTTATTTCTGATATAAAATTATATACATTTGCAATAGGATTCACTGATCCTGAAATATAAACTGAGAAGTTTTGCGACACGCAAAAATTAACATCGTTGACGCTGTGGCCACCGTAAAAATATGTCTTCGCGGCTGCTAGTGAATCAATTTTGCTGACGCGTCGCTTCCAAGATATGTCAAAGCTTGTATAATGTGATCATAATGATCTATATAAATTTTAATTTTTCTGTACTAACCTTTCGCCAAATCGCCTGTGTCCAGTGAAATGCGCAACCCATGATCTCTACCTCTGGTAAAACTGCTTGGGATGACCTCCACATTGCTGCCTCGTTCGTGGTGGTGGTGGTGGCGGCGGTGTTTGTGGTGGCGGCAGTCGTGGTGAAACAGTCACTTAACTTAGTTACAGTATTAGGGCTAGTAGTAGTAGTCGTAGTAATAGTAGTAGTAGTGGCGGTGTTTGTATTTGTGGTGGTGGCGGGCGTCGTGGTGTTGATTAGGGTTGCACGATTTATCGATTATTATATCTAGCATATATATATATAATTCAAAATGATCGTGGACGATTATAAAATGAAATAATCGTATAATCGCCATGTTGAAATTTTTGTCAAGACACTTACATTTGTGAAACTCTGCTCGCGTTACCAATCATGGAAACAAACATCCGGTTATCAGCCGAATGTCCGAATGATTAAATAAACTAAATAAATAACTGATTTGTTTGTATTGACTCATGATTAGTTTTAGATGAATAAAGATTGTTCACTTGGTCGCTATTTGTCATTGTTGTTGTAATCACACACGCTTATCCCGCGTTCCCCATTCTCTGAATAGCTATGCGCTAACGGTTTTCCCCAAAAAGTTCTAAAACTGATACCACGAACGCATTTTCTCCCGTCAAAATTCTCACCGCCTACGCCTATGTTTAATGTATACCTCAAAACATCACCGGGGAAGTGAAATTATTTGATTTGAGCACCTAAATATTGTGTATCCTTTAATAAAGCTCGTTTATTACATCAAAATTAATCCACAATTTGATATAAAATGGCGTCGCGAAAAAATACAAATCACGTGATTCGCCTCCAATTGAAGAGTTTATTTTAGAGTGAGTACTCGGATATAAATATTCTGGAATCGGGGACTCGGAACTCGGGGAATTTCTATATATTATCATTGCGCGATATGAACTGAGTATTATACTGATCTGAATAACGGGTACCTGTTTGATAAACTCTCGTTAGCGTATAATATCTCGCGAGAACACGCCGCCTCCCATCGCAAAAGAGCCGCTGGCTCGACAACTTAAGAAGCCGGCTATATTGTCGTTCGAAATAATTCAATTTGGATCATTTAATGTTGATCGGTTTAAATCACGCCAAGACTGTTTTAAGCGCATTTTGACTACAAAAGTGTGGAATAAACTTTGTTATATTTTGAACATACGTGGCCTACTATTAGTATTAATCTAATAGGTGGTCAAGATTTACAAATCCGAGGCCTGTATTGACTTCTAGAGGGGCTGGAAATGTATCAGGGCAGAGATCGGTCTGAAGTAGAAACACCATGTGACACGATTGTTATTATTATACACGCTATTCTTACAAATTTTCCTATACAATCTGCTGAGTTAGGGGGTGGGCTTCTAATACAGAGTTTTGCCATTTTGAAACTGCTAAGAAATCAGTGGAGCTCATATGTCAAAGTTAGGGGTGGGCATTAGAGCATAGGGTACAATTACGCGAAATACTGAAGGAAATTTCAATTTCCCTTTCTCCGAGATCTAACAATACTCACCATTCTATTACTTCTGATATACAGCTGGCTCTAGGACTATAGACTTAGAAAGCTTTACCGACTCCTTGGAACCGGGTACTCGACTCCCAACTGCCGAGTACCCATCTACCACGAAGCTCATATTGTTTGCATAGCCACCAAACAAGAGAAACTCATGGCTTGCCTCCATGGGGCTGGGAGGCTGGGTCCGTAATAGAATGGTGAGTATTGTTAGATCTCGGAGAAACGGAAATTGAAATTTCCTTCATTCTCCTTCGATCAATACTCACCATTCTATTACTTCTGATATACACCAGATTTGGTCAGTAACCTGGTGGGAAGGGGCCAAGCCATAACTGCTACTTTTGCCCCTTGGAGAAAGAGCTAGACTTAAACTTGACTAATGGAGACCTAAAAGGACCATCAAGTTAACGGAACCGAATCACAATCGCATCACTGCCCCCCCCCCTTTTCCTCCTAAGAAAAGGGAGAGAACTCACGAACATGTATCTCGCCTGAAAACACAAATATGCCAAGAGGGTTAACTGCTCTTTGCATATATTAGCCTGGGAATGAGCATAAATATATAAGATGAATGATCATGATATATAGACATAATACAAAACACTCTCAATCCTGAATTACCTCATGATATTTGGATTTCAGACCTGGAGCCTCCAACCATTCACTTGTCCGGCCATCAGTGACACAATCTGGTTGATATCCTCTCGCTCGACCATGTCTGCTTCTTAATTCTTTCTTACAAATGCCAAAAAAAGGAAGAGCAGTGTGGTCATATAGCTTTCGTCTCAAAACAGCTAAAGCGAGTGGAATGGCGAAGTCTGACACATCCCTCATATAGTAATCCGTGAAAGAGGACTCACAGTGCCATTGTGCAACAGCCATGATGTCCTTAAACGGAACACCATTGTAAAAGGGCGGAAGAGGTGGCTATTCCTCTAACATTGTGCCCTTGCGCATTGCACTTGGTGCCCAGTCGTAATTTCACGGGTAGTCTGAATGCATTCGACTACCCCACGAGAGATAGAATCCACGGATGCGGCGCCATATGGCTCCTTATGGCAGATCCACACATTTCTATCATTCGACCGTAACGAGTCTGTCCGTTTTGTACTTAGTCAAAGCACGGACTGGGCACCAGACACTGGCATCACGATCAAACCTACTTAGTTTCGGTATAACGATCGGTTTGCCGGGATATCTCAGATTAAATCTTTGACATAATCTCTGCTCTTGGCAGTAGACGCAGACCCTCTCTGGAGACAATAAATCGGTCCCTCTCTGCTGAAAGTGCATGGATCACACTGCGCCTTCTAGCTGAGGAAGCTGCCAATAGAAAGCCCGCCTTTAGAGTCAAATGCTTTAGACTAGCCGAACGCAAAGGTTCGAAAGGGTGCTTGGCCAGTACATTAAGCACTAAAGAGAAAGTCTGCTATTTGCTGAATAGTGGAATGAAAGGTAACAATACCCTTTTCCTCACACCAGTCTGCAAATCCGTTAACCTTGTTGTTATATGACTTGAAGGTTGACCTCCCTCTCGCAGCTGCGATGAAATCTGCAGCATGTCGAGAAAACAACCACGCAGTCAATAACATTTCGGGACGCTCGTGTAGGAAGCGTCCCTTGGCCTGGGAGATTATGTTCGGAATCTCGGGTAACTGCACTGGATTTTCCACCCGCAGACCTCGAAGATCCGTGAACCACGCCCTGCTGGGCCAAATGGCCCTATAGCAGGACCAGGCACGGTTCCTCCCTGATCTTCACCAATATCTTCGGTAGAAGAATGGTGGGTGGGTACGCGTAAGCGTGCATCCCTCTCCAGCTTAACGCCAGAGCGTCTGTATCAACGGCATTAGGATCTCTATCGGCGAGACATAAGTCATGATTTGAGCATTTTCCCCTTGTGGCGAACAAGCCCATGTTGGGTTTGCCCAATGCTCGAAGATCCTGTGAAGAACTGGAGGGTTGAGAGACCATTCTGTTGGCAGAATTCTGTCTGCGAGACAAAGCCTCCGCCAGAATGTTCAATCGCCCAGGAATATGAGCTGCTTTAAAAACAACCGAGTAATTCCTGCACCATTGAATCAAGTGTCACACTTAGATACATAGTGTTGGTGACTTGGTCTCGCCTTGGCGATTTATGTATGATACTACTGTCGAGTTGTCCGACCGTATCAATATCGCCTTGCCCCTGACTTTTGGAAGAAACCTTTTCCAATGCCAGTTCCACTGCCATCATATCCAACAGATTGATATGCAGCTGGCTCTCTTGGAGAGTCCATGCGCCCGAGACTGCAGGAAATGTCAATTTCCCTTTCTCCGAGATCTAACAATACTCACCATTCTGTTACTTCTGATATACAGCTGGCCCTGACAGCGGCTCTAGGATTATAGACTTAGAAAGCTTTACCGACTCCTGGGAACCGGGTACCCGGCTCCCCACTGCCGAGTACCCGTTTACCATAGAGCTCATATTGTTTGCATAGCCACCAAACAAGAGAAAACTATGGCTTGCCTCCGTGGGGCTGGGAGGCTGGGTCCGTAACAGAATGGTGAGTATTGTTAGATCTCGGAGAAAGGGAAATTGACATTTCCTGCATTCTCCTTCGATCAATACTCACCATTCTGTTACTTCTGATATACACCAGATTTGATCAGTCACCTGGTGGGAAGGGGCAAGCCATACATGCTAATTTTGCCCCTTGGAGAAAGATTTTAGACTTCAAACTTGACTAACGGAGACCTAAAAGGACCGTCAAGTTCACGGAACCGAATCACATTCGCGTCACAGCCCCCCCCCCTTTTTCCTCCTAAGAAAAGGGAGAGAACTAACGAACATGTATCTCGCCTGAAAACACCAATATGCCAAGAGGGTTAACTACTCCCTGCATATCGCTTGTATTAGCCTGGAATGAGCATGAATATATACGATGAATGAACATGATACATATACATAATACAAAAAACTCTCACTTGTTGAATTACCTTATGATAACAGGACTTCAGACGTACCGCCTACAACCATTCACCGGTTCGGCCATCAGTGACACAATCTGGTTGACATCCTCTCGCTTGACCATGCCTGCTTTAGGTTCTTTTCTTACCAAAGTGAAAAAAGGGGAAAAGCAGTGTGGTCACTAACTATCGTTTCAAAACAGCTAAAGCGAGTGGATTGGCTGAGTCTGACACATCCCTCATATAGTAATCCGTAAATGAGGACTCACAGTGCCATTGTGCAACGGCCATGATGTCCTCTAACGGAACACCATTGTAAAGGGCGGTCGAGGCGGCTATTCCTCTAACATCGTGTGCCCTTACGCCCTGCACCTGGTGCCCAGTCGCCATCTCATGAGTAGTTTGAATGCATTCGACCACCCAACGAGAGATAGTATCCATGGATGCGGCGCCATAAGGCTTTTTATGGCAGATCCACAGATGTCTATCGTTCGACCGTAACGAGTCAGTCCGTTTCTTGTACTTAGTCAAAGCACGGACCGGGCACCAGACACTGGCATCACGATCAAACCTGGTTAACTTCGGTATAATGATCGGTTTGCCGGGATATCTCAAAGATTGGTTCTTTGACATAAATTCTGCTCTTGGCAGAAGACGCAGACCTTCTCCAGAAACAATAAATCGGTTCCTCTCTGCCGAAAGCGCATGGATCTCACTGCGCCTTCTAGCTGAGGAAGCTGCCAATAGAAAGACCGCCTTTAGAGTCAAATGCTTTAGACTAGCCGAACGCAACGGTTCGAATGGGTGCTTGGCCAGTACATTAAGCACTAAAGATAGACTCCAGGCTGGAATGACTACCGGTTGTCTCGGTCGGAGATTGCTCATTCCCTTCAACATCACGTTTAACTGGGCCACCTCTGGACTATCCCTGTTGGCTAGACAAGGGATAACTGATGCCAAAGCTGACTTGTATCCAGCAATTGTGACGGGAGCTAGTCCTGTAAAGAACAGCTCACAGAGAAAGTCTGCTATTTGCTGAATAGTGGATTGAAAGGTATCAATACCCTTTTCTTCACACCAGTCTGCAAATCTGTTAACCTTGTTGTTATATGACTTGAAGGTTGACCTCCTTCTCGCAGCCGCGATGAAATCAGCAGCCTGTCGAGAAAAGCCTTCCGACGTGGAACGTTGTTTGACAACATCCACGCAGTCAATTTGAACATTTCGGGACGCTCGTGTAGGAAGCGTCCCTTGGCCTGGGAGATTATGTTCGGAATCTCGGGCAACTGCACAGGATTTTCCACCAGCAGATCTAGAAGATCCGTGAACCACGCCCTGCTCGGCCAATACGGCGCTATTAGCAGGACCAGGCACGGTTCCTCCCTGACCTTCACCAATACCTTCGGTAGAAGAATGGTGGGTGGATACGCGTAAGCGTGCATCCCTCTCCAGCTTATCGCCAGAGCGTCTGTATCGACGGCATTTGGATCTGGAATCGGCGAGACATATGTCATGATTTGAGCATTTTCCTTTGTGGCGAACAAGTCCACGTTGGGTTTGCCCCAATGCTCGAAGATCCGTCGTAGAACTGGAGGGTTGAGGGACCATTCTGTTGGCAGGATTCTCTGTCTGCGAGACAAAGCATCCGCCAGAATGTTCAATCGGCCAGGAATATGAGCTGCTTTCAAAACAACCGAGTAATTCCTGCACCATTGAATCAAGTGCCACACCCTGATGCACAGGGTGGGCGACCTGGTCCCTCCTTGGCGATTTATATATGATACTACTGTCGAATTGTCCGACCGTATCAATATCACCTTGCCCCTGATCATCGGAAGGAATTCTTCCAACGCCAGTTCCACTGCCATCATTTCCAACAGATTGATATGCAGCTGACTCTCCGGGAGAGTCCATGTGCCCGAGACCTGGTGTTCTCCCAGGCAGGCACCCCACCCTTCCAGCGATGCATCCGTGTAAACGGACAGCTGGGGGTGGGGTAGGTGCAGCGAAACCCCTATTAGGAGATTCTGACGCTGTTTCCACCATAGAAGATGCGATATTATCGGCTCCAAAACTGGCACCAGTTTTGACAGGGGTTCTGTTCTCTGTTTCCACAGAGACATCAGATACAACTGGATAGGTCTTCGCATTAGAGCAGCGTACGGGATAACCTGCTCCATGGAGACCATCATGCCCAGCATCTGAAGGAACCGCCTCGCCTGAATGTGGTTTCCCACTCGAAAACTCCCGAGGATGGCTAACAGAGACACCACTCTGGGCTCTGACGGGTAAACCCTGCCCTCCTCGAGGTCGAATCGCATCCCCAAATAAACGAAATGTTGAGTGGGTGTCAACTCGGATTTCTCCTCGTTGACTAACCAGCCTAGATCTGAAAGTAACTTCAGAGTCAGAGCAGTATCCACGTTCAACCTGGCTGCCGAGTCTGCCTTGAGCAGCCAGTCGTCTATGTAGGTGTGTAGCGCCACGTTCTCTTTTCTGAGAAACGCTGTCACCGCAAGGACCACTCTTGTGAAAACCCTCGGAGCTGTCGACAGGCCAAACGGGAGAACTGTAAACTCCCATACTTGATTCTGAAACGCAAATCTCAGAAACCTGTGCCAACTCCGATTCATCGGAATGTGGAAATATGCATCTTTCAGATCGATCGATACACACCACATTCCTTTCCTCAATCCCGCCATTACCGACCTCGGTGTTTCCATCTGGAACCGAGGCGTATGGATAAACCAATTTAATGGCCTGAGATTGAGTATGGGTCTCCATCCCCCCGTGCTCTTGGGGACAAGGAACATGTTTGAATAGAAGCCTGGAGTGTTCCGGTTTGCTGGTTTTATTGCTCCCTTCAGAAGCAAACCCGACACTTCCTTTTGAACGGCTTCTAACTTGTCTGGCTCCCTTGGTACGGGTGTCCAGACTGGTGCCAAAGACAGATTTTGCGGCGGAAAGTCCCACCACTCCGGCATGTAACCCTGGGATAACCATCCCAGGACCAGACTGTCTGACGTCACACCTCGCCAAGCCTCGACGAAACGCATGAGCCTTCCACCCACCATAGACGCCTCGACGTCTAACGGGGTTGTCCGGCTCGCAGTCCGCCCCCCCCTCTTTCTTAACGAGAGAGAGTGAGAACCATTTCGTTCTAGGCACGACGGGTATAACTGGCACCGCTGTTCCTGTCGCACAGGTGCGGTCCAGGCGGATATGAAGGGAGCTTGCGTACCCTCAGGTACGCTTCGGCCCCTTCTGTCCGCCCTTTGAGGCCTTACCCTTACCCTTCCCCTTGCCCTTACCACCTCTAGGGCGGTCAGGAGCAACATTGGGAAGGGTAGGCGCCTCTACAGCCTTCCTGGGTTTCTTTGCCGGCGGCGGCTCAGAAAACCCAGCCGAAACAGAAGCCGCAATAGGCCTGGCTTTCGCCTTGCCCTTATGCTTCTTCTGTTTCTTAGAAGGCTGTCCGGTTAGCGGCTTGCCCACAGCCCCTAGTGCGTGCGCTTGCCGCACCAGCTCTAGCTGGAGATTCACCGCTAACCGATTCTGCGCAATGCTGGCGGTGTCCTCTAAGATGGCCCGCGCCTGGCCACCAAAGATGCTAGGCCCTGTCAGGGGCGTCCCAAGAAGACGCTCCTTGACTGCCGTAGCCGGACGCATATGGTCAATGACCATTTGCCTCCTGGACTTCGTCACACGCGCTTGCACCCTTGCCAATGCGTCCATTGACAGCACCAAGCCGTCATTAACGCACGATAGCGCCACAGGTGGCACAGGGTGGCCTGCCCCCGCTTCAGCCCACACCGACTGAAGTAGGCGATAGGAGTGATTGACAGCGCTCATGGCTGCCCTCACACCCTCATCGCATAGGGCCAGGACTTCTTCCTGGTGTACCTGGGCCTTATCCACTAGTGCCGGACCGGGACCACCCGAACCGGCACTTTGGACGCCCAGTACCCATCGGTCATCCTCCGTGACCGACGGGACTACACCATACCTGTCGTATTCACCCCGCGGAATACGGCACCTTGCCCGCACCTCCCTGGAGGCCGCAGGGAGCTGACCCTTGGTCATTAGTTGTTTGCTATAAATAGCATCCAACAATTCAATGAACCGTGGATCCAGTCCCACTGACTGGATCCGGGCCGCGGGCAAAATCCCCGTCCTAATCGACGCAACCGACGGACGGGGCGCATCTTCATCGGCCGTGGCCGAAACCACAGACGGGTCAACTCTGGCTAGCCACGCCAGAGCATCAGACCAGTCTAACTCCGAAGAAGATACTCCCGCAAACACGTCACCCGTTGACATGTTTACGGGTCTGCCAGCCATGGCCTCCCGGCCAGGAGCCACGGCTGACACGCCAGGCACTCCGCTACCACATGGTTCCGCCGCCACCCCATGAAACACTCCGGTCCATGGGGTAGGTCCGCACGGAAAACCGTACGGACCCGTAACCGTCGCGGAACCATAGCCGGCCACGGGCGCCAACGGCACCCCATGTCCGGCTGCCGGACCAGGCGAGATAGGTGAGTACCACGCCTGGCCCGGCACACCGGTTCCCCTAACGGCTGGTGACAAACCAAGCCGCGCGGAACCGGTGCACGGTAACGGATTGGCCTCAGCCGCAGGCGGAGCCGCTGACCTGGCTTGCGCCAAACCAGACAAATGGAGGCCGGTTCCGTCCAGGACGGAATCAACCTCCATATTCTCCACCTGCGGCTTCACGGGCCGCAGCAACCTCTCCTCCTCGGCCTCATCGTCTTCAGACTCCGAAGAGCCGTCACTAGACGAATAAACCGTGGAGCCGTCCTGGCGGACGGCTCCCACACCTGACGGACCGGCCACCGCTACTGGACCACCCGGAGGTGGCCGCAGAGAGACAGAACCCGTCTGGCCGAAGCCAGACGGACCCGCCAGGGGGCCGTACGAGACGGCCCCCTCGGTAACCAGTCCAGAATCCTGTCCGAAGACAGGATCCGTACCAGGCATGGGGAGAAACTGCCCCCCAACCTTTGGTAGCAGGGACGACACCAGCGTGGGCAGAACGCTATGCAGAAAACCCTGCATAGCCGGACCAAACCACGCCGGCGGTGCCATCTCCGCCACCTCCAGCTGGGGACGTGGAGCACCCCCACCGGCCGAACCGGGCGCTCCACGATTTCCTCTCGGACCGCCTGACCCCGCGTCAGACCCAGCCAAGTCCTTCTGGGCAAGGAACTTAACCATCGTTTCGACGGACCACACTGCACAAACATTACACCTATGATCTATATTACACAGGGCACACCTAAAACAGACATGGTCCTTGAACATAACACGGACAAACTTATGGCAGTCGTCACATGATGGCGGGGCTGGCTTGGCCTATAAAATAAGCACAAACCTACAATAAACAAGCGGAACGAGACACGGATGGAAGGCAGACAATTAATTTTCAAATATTTTGACTCATAAATTAACCGTAACCTCCCGCACCCCACCCCGCCACGTTACAACAACGATCGCATTGATTATGACGACAAGAACGCGGCGGGCACAACACACCCATAATAGATCCTACAGGATGTGTAACGGCTCCAGGAATCATATCGCATAGCATTCAGGGTATATTTACTAATCAATATAAATTATACTCCTAACGAACGCAGCACGATATGTGAAGAAAACAACAAAATGTATAACAACTGCTGTCTCACACGGTAAAACCGCAGACCACGCATCTACTCAAGAATTTTGAAACCACCGATCATTGCAAACCGATCGTGATCACACGAAAAACTTGATCATTCTAAAGTTTCCGGTACCATTTTTTAGTACGCAGCACCCAGAATAAGATGCGCGAATTAATGAAAAAATTTTTCTTCACATAAACATCCGAGTGACCGGGTGTGACGTCACCCGCTCGGATTCTACGGAGAACGACGTCAGCCGATATTCGTGTTAGAAATACCGTAGCAAACACCTATTTTCATATCTGCCGATCGCCTGTTGGGGTTTAAAGAAGGCGATCGTCTGGCATATATCGTTGCTAGCACACGTCCCAGATTCTATGGGGTTAGAAATTGGAACATGCGACACAACGAAATTTAGAGACCTAAGTCTTTTAACTATGGATATAAAGAACAATACAACCTGGTTATCTTGGGCGGTATTCTCCATAGTCCTTAGTTATTCCTTTAGCGCACAAACTATCACCGATTAAAGACTTAGAATCTTTTTTAAAAAACACTAAAATCCCTAATGCGAAAAGCATGTATTGCACTTGTTGCTATGCAAACAAGAATGAGCTCTATGGTAAACGGGTACTCGGCAGTGGGGAGCCGGGTACCCGGTTCCCAGGAGTCGGTAAAGCTTTCTAAGTCTATAATCCTAGAGCCGCTGTCAGGGCCAGCTGTATATCAGAAGTAACAGAATGGTGAGTATTGATCGAAGGAGAACTGGTGTTCTCCCAGGTAGGGCCCCCATCCCTCCAGCGATGCATCCATGTACATGGACAGCTGGGGGTGGGGTAGGTGCAGCGAAAACTCCTACTAGGAGATTCTGACGCTTTTTCCCACCATACAAGATGCGACATTATTGGCTCCAAAAATGGCACCAGTTTTGACAGTGGTTCTATTCTCTGTTTCCACAGAGACATCAGATACAACTGGATAGGTCTTCGCATCCGAGCAGTGTACAGGTATACCTGCTACATGGAGACCATCATGCCCAGCATCTGAAGAAACCGCCTCGCCTGAATGTGGTTTCCCAATCGAAACTCTTGAGGATGGCTAACAGAGACACCACTCTGGGCTCTGACGGGTAAAAAAACCCTGCCCTCCTTGAGATCGAATCGCATCCTTAAATAAACGAAATGTTGAGTGGTGTGTCAACTCAGATTTCTCCTTGTTGATTATCTAGCCTAGATCTGAAAGCAACTTCAGATTCAGAGCAGTCTCCACCTCTAACCTGGCTGATGATCAGCCAATCGTCTATGTAGGTGTGAAGCGCCACGTTCTCTTTTCTGAGAAACGCTGTCACCACAAGGACCACTCTGGTGAAAACCCCTTGGAGATGTCGACAGGCCGAATGGGAGGATTTAAACTCCCATACTAGATTCTGAAACGCAACACTCAGAAACCTGTGACAACTCCCGTTCATAGGAATGTGGGAACATGCATCTCTCAGATCGATCGATACACACCCCCTTCCTCAATCCTGCCATTACCGACCTCGGAGTTTCCATCTGAAACCGAGGCGTATGGATAAACCAATTCAATGGCCTGAGACTGAGTACGGGTCTCCATCCCCCTGTGCTCTTGGGGACAAGGAACATGTTTGAATAGAAGCCTGGAGTGTTCCGATTTGCTGGTTTATTGCTCCCTTCAGAAGCAAACCTGACACTTCGTTTTTAATAGCTTCTAACTTGTCTGGTCCCGTTGAACGGGTGACCACACAGGTGCCAAAGACAGATTCTGTGGTGGAAAGTCCCACCACTCTGGTATGTACCCCTGGGATAACCATCCCAGGACCAGATGTCTAATGTCACACCTCTCCAAACCTCGATGAAAACGCATAAGCCTTCCACCCACTATAGACGCCTCAACGCCTAATGGGGGTGTCTGGCTCGCGTATCCACTCAACCCCCCCCCCCCTCTCTTGATGAGAGAGAGAACCATATTGGTCTTGGCTTGGCCGGTCAAACTGGCACCGCTGTTCCTGTCGCACAGGTGCGGTCCAGGCAGAAACGAAGGGAGCCCTCATACCTTCGGGTACGATCCGCTCCCTTCTGTCCGCCCTTTGAGGACTTACCTCTCCCCTTCCCGCCTCTCGGGCATTCAGGAGCAATATTGGGGAGGGTAGAGGCCCCCACAACCTTCTTGGCTTTCTTCGCCAAGGCGGCTGAGAAAACCCCGCAGATAACAGAAGCAGCACTATGCTTTAGGCTTTCACCTTGCTTTTTCTCTGTTTCTTGAAGGTTGCCCGGTCAGCGGCTTGACTACAGTCAGATAAACCGCCAACCGATTCTGCACAATGCTGGCCGTGTCCTCCAAGATGCTAAGGCCTGTCAGGGGCATCCCAAGAAGAAGCTCCCTGACCTTTGCTGATATGCCAGGAACTCCGGTACCGTACGGTTCCGCCGCCACCCCATGGAACACACACAGTCCATGGCGTAGGCCTGCACGGAAAACCGTGCGGACCCGTAGCGGTTGAGGAACTGTGGCCAAACACGGGCGCCAACGGCACCCCATGTCTGACCGCCGGACCAGGCGAGATAGGTGAGTACCATGCCTGGCCGGCCACACCCGTCACCGTGTTGGTTGGCGGAAAACCAACCATCACGGGACCGGTGCCCGGTACCGGAGTGGCCTCAACCACGGGCTTGCGCCAGGCCAGAAAGATGGAGGACGGTTCCGTCAGGACGGAATCGACCTCCATGCTCTCCACCCGCGGCATCACAGGCCGCAGCAACCTCCTCGGCCTCCTCATCTTCAGACCCCTGAATAGTCGTCACTAGACAAGGAAAACCTGGCGGACGGCTCCCATGCCTGACGGACCGGCCACCGCTACTGGACCACCCGGAGGTGGCTGCAGAGAGACAGAACCCATCAGGCCGGAGCCCGACGGGACTGCCAGGGGGGGCCGTACGAGATGGCTCCATCGGTGGCCAGTCCAGAACCCTGTCCAAGGACAGGGTGCGAATCAAATATGGGGAGAGACTGCCCTACAACTTTTGGCAGCAGGGACGACACCAGCGTGGGCAGAACGCTATGCAAGACACCTTGCCTAGCCGGACCAAACCACGCCGGCGGTGCCATCTCCGCCACCTCCAGTTGCAGACGTGGAACGCCCCCACGGACCGAAACGGACGCTCCACGATTTACTTTCGGACCGCCTGACCCCGCATCAGACCCTGCCAAGTCCTTCTGGCAAGGAACTTAAGCATCATATCGACCGACCACACAGCGCAAACGTTACACCTACTGTCAAGACTACACTTAGTCCAGTGGAAACAGACATGGTCCTTGCATAGAACCCGTACGATATGTGGCACTCGACACATGATGGCAGGGCTGGCTTGGCCTATAAAAAGCCAAACCTACAATAAGCCAGCGGAACGAAACAAAAATGGAAGGCAGACAATTAATTTTCAAATATTTTGACCATAAATTAACTGTCACCCTCCCGCACCGTTACAGCAAAGATCGCATTGATTGAGATGACAAGACCGAAGCGGGCAATAATACACCCATACACTGATCCTCAAGGATGTATATCGGCACCAGGAATCATATCGCATAGCATTCGGGGTATATTACTAATAAATATAAATTATACTCCTAACGAAGGCCAAAACGATATGTGAAGAAACAACAAAATGTAAACAAACCAGGGTTGGCTTGATTTAAATCAATTGATTTATATCATGATTTAAATCATGATTTAAATCACTCGATTTTTATCGAAAAAATCGTGATTTAAATCAGTTTTGCAAAAATAGAGGAATTTTCAAGTAATTAATACAATTAACAGTAATTTTGTTAAATTAAAGTAACATAATTATTTTACTGCTTCCATGGCACTTGAACATCAACACAAAATAGAATTATACACTTAATTGCTCATATTTGTCATCAGCAAGACTAGACCCAGTGCACGAGTCCACATCTACAATCTACATACTTGAGGTTCATGTACACAGTACATCACACATGTGTACAAAGTATGATCATTAAGTATGTGTAAGCTGTAAAGAAGAGGAGAATTCCATGTGCGTACATGTCACTACATGACCATTAAAGCAATAGTGTACATGAAAAGTCATGTATGGGCCAGTATGGCTATTACTATTAGTCTAATTCCAAAAGCACACTCTTTTAAAGCAAGACACTGTCTCTTTTTTCAGCTATGACATGCGTCTGGAGTCACTCTGGAGTGTCATTGAGTGTCTCGATTACTATTGGCTAGTGCTTATCAAGTTGGACTTTTGGGCTCCATTTTATTTAACACTAAAACAATAAAGATTGAAATGTTATTAAATTAAGTAGTTTACTACAACTTCAAAAATCAAAATCAGTAATTGCTGAAACTGGCAAGAAACTATATACATTGTAACACGTAAACACATCATTACATTACATTAACCCTTAGCACACTGATGTAGGAGTTTTAATTTTTCAAAATAAACATAACCCCTAGCACTCTGGAGCATGATAATTTAAATTTTCAAATTAAATTTAAAGATAAACTGGTGTACAATTTGCAACAATTTTTGTGGACGATGCTGCTGTCTGTGACAGCACCATCTTCCACAAAATTTGTTGAAAAACGTACACCAGTGACCAGTTTATCTTTAAATTTAATTTGAAATTTAAAAATTTCGACATCAGTGTGCTAAGGGTTAAAGATAAACTGGTGTACATTTTTCAACAAATTTGGTGGATGATAGAGCTGTCGCAGACAGCAACATCGTCCACCAAAATTGTTGAAAAATGTACACCAGTTTATCAATTTTAATTTGAGCATATTTTTAAAGACAGAAGTTAACAAGGTTGATAGACTTAGACAATGATGACTTTTGCATACCTTCATAGATTTTGTGCATCTAATTAGGGCTAATTCGTTAGATTTATGCATTGCATCATTTCTGTCCTATTGCTACTCACTGTATCTGTGATGCAATTGTGAACAAAATTGAAAAATCGTTGCTAATATGACGTAATATATAAATTTTGAACTCTATATATTATTAGTTCAAACAGTGATAATTAAAGAATAGACATCCCATCATTCGTAACATAATAAACATATTGAATATTTTGAAAGCAATTTCACTGAAAACCGTTGCTGACTTAGGCAGCAACGGCTTCCAGTGAAATTGCTTTCAAAATATTCAATATGTTATGAATGATGGGATGCATATTCTTTAATTATTCACAATTAAGTGATTAACCAGAACACTCGATATATTGACTATTGAGATACCGCAATTTTTTTATAATAACGATATCGATATTCTCTCAAGCAATATCGCGCAAACCTAACTGAGTCACAGATAGATGTGTCTGTCATCACTTTTCACTTTCAGTTTTCAATAATGCTGCAATTGTACTTCACTAGTCTAGTCAACAATCATCATTCAACTGAAACCGGAAGTCATTTTCTTTGTCACAGTTTAGGGACCGAAAAAGAAATACTAGTTTAGCCGCTTTTAAAGTTCCAAGTTTGTTTCTCAACTTACTCTGCACGAGCCCATAGCTGGAGAACACGCGCTCGACACCAGCTGACGCCGCCACAGCTGACATCAGACGCTGAGTGAATTCAAATGCTTCCAGCAGATCATCCTCGAAGTCACGTCTGTGCGACTTCCACCAATGAAGAGAGGGTACTCCATTAACAACTTCGTCGTTAAATTTAAGAATGTGAAATGGTGGTGCCATGGCCTCGAATTTGATTACCAAAGTCATCAAACCAGGGATTTCGGATGCTACGGTGAGTGCAGTTTCACGTTCTTGCTGAGTCAAGCTTCGACCACGGTATTTAGGGTGGAGTAGATTGGCCAGCATGTGGTGAGGTGTCACAGCTTGTTGATAACGCTTATCGGCCGCACGCTTTGTTGAATTATTAGTGTCATTATGCAGGGCCGTTTTTACATCTTTCCATAATTCAACTGCTTCTGCTATTGTGCAATTGTCCGATTGAGCTTTATCGAGAGCGCAAGCTACTGGTTTCAAACAAAGTCGGTATTCATCTGCAGAACGTTTGATTACTACATTACGAACTTTATTGGCAATGGCAACATCTATGCGGTCAGTATGTCCATCACAGATTGTCACAAGTGTCGGCCATGCCTCACAATACGAGTTTAAACAATCGTACATTGTGTTCCACCTTGTATCTGCTGGCATCACTAACTTTCTGCACGATGATTGGCGTATTTGGGCACTAGCAAAGTGGTTATTTCGGAAATACTTCACAACTTGTGTGATATGCTCCTTAACATTACCCATTTCTAAGTCCTTTGAAGTCAGATTTAGAAGATGAGGCGTGCATCCATACGCAATCATGTTGAAACCCAGTCGTTCTTTCAAGAACTCTCGCATCTTTGCTACATTAGCAGCATTGTCTGTGACGATACTACATATAATGCACCCAAAATCATTGTGCGTGTTTTCAATTGTCTGCTTCGCAATGTCATAAAGATATTCCGCTGTGTGAGGATGTCCAGAGGTGTCCGTAGTATCCACTAAGTAAATATCACCTAAGCAGGTCGTCACTGTAGCACATACGATAGGCTCATTATGAATATTGCTCCAACCGTCTAATGCTAGACAGACAAGTTCACCTTCCAAATTTTTTCTCGCCTTCTCCCGCTCTTCTGTGTAGATAACATCCAAATATTTCCCCCCTATGTCCTTTCTGGATGGTGGTTGATAGCCTGGTCGTAAATCTTTTACAAGGTTTATAAAATGTCTATTTTCTACTAAGCGAAATGGGGAGTTCGTAGCATACACCATCCTAGCTACATCACGATCTAATTCACCACGTTTTTCTGCTGAAGTTCTGATGACATAATTCTGTAGACCATAATTCAGCTTGGGTATCTTAGCGGCCAATGTACCAGCAGCTAATTGACCGTGCACTGGGCGCTTCACTGCCGCTGAAGCAGAACTTGAAGTTGACAGAGGTTCAACTTCCATCACCACCACATCGTTTTGATCAACAACAGTTTCAACGCGCTGCTGCTGCTCAGATTGAGATGAAGTCCCCGTTTCTGTTGCGGCTACAGCTAGACCTTGAAGTGCTGGTGTTGGTGGACCTGTGCAATTGGCTGCATGTTTTTTTAACCGCTCTGGGATACCTTGGAGTTCGTGTCGGCAGACCTTGCAGACAGCCCGGACACCGGCCTTATCTGGGGTCTTCACTTTCTCATAATGAATCCATATTGGATCTTGTTTTCGGCCGGAGTTAGACATTTTGCTAATTATGGAATTGAAAATATTTCATAGCCTTTGTCACTTAAGCAGTTTTGACTGTATTTTTCAAGAATGAAAAAATGCTTTTCTATTGCATCATTTAAAAAAAATGATGCAATAAAAAAATGATGCAATAGAAAAATGATGCAATAAAAAAATGATGCAATAAAAAATGATGCAATAATAATACTGTTAAAACTGCTTAAGCGAACAAAGTTTTTTTGTATTAAGAAACCAGCAAGCTTAAAATTCAGTTAAAAATAAGTCATAAAAATACCACTTTATTCAGTTCCAAAATACAGTTTAGCAATGCATCTGGACCTGTATTAAGAGACCACCTGTCTTAAGAGACCACCTTCTGCGACTCCCACAGCCAGTGTCTTAATACAGGTTTCACTGTATAAGTTTTACGTAATTTCCTGGGATGTCGCGAATAAAAATCGATTTAAATCATTGAAATCGATTTAAATCAAAAAAATCGATTGATTTGATTTTTTTGAAAAAAATCGATTTTTTTCCAACCCTGAAACAAACTGCTGTAGCACACGGTAAAACCGCAGACCACACATCTAAATCAAGAATTTTGAAACCACTGATCATTGCAAACAGATCGTGATAACACGCAAAACTTGAAAATTCCACAGTTTTTCTGGTACCAATTAAAGTTCGCAGCACCCAGAATCAGATGCGTGAATTAATGAAACATTTTCTTCACGTAAACATCCGAGAAACACAGGTGTGATGTCACCCGCTCGGATCTTACGAAGAATGACGTCAGCCAATAATCCTGTTAAAACACCGATAAGCCAACACCTAATTTCATATCTGCCGATCACCTGTTGGGGATTTAAAGGAAGGCGATCATCTGGCATATTTCGTTGTTAACACACGTCCCAGATTCTTTGGGGTTAGAAATTGGAACATGCGACACACACAAAATTTTAGAGACCCAAGTCTTTTAACTATGGAATAACATGGAAATATACGACCTGGTTATCATCGGAAGCGTCCATATTAATCCAAAATATCCTTTTGAGAACGCACAAGCTATCACAATTAATCACAGTAAAAAGACTTAGGCTTAAACAATCTTAAGACTTTCCAACTGCAAAAAGCATGTATTCTCTTGTCGCTATGCAAACAAGAATGAGCTTCATGGTAGACGGGTACTCGGCAGTTGGGAGCCGAGTACCCGGTTCCAAGGAGTCGGTAAAGCTTTCTAAGTCTATAGTCCTAGAGCCAGCTGTCAGGGCCAGCTGTATATCAGAAGTAATAGAATGGTGAGTATTGATCGAAGGAGAAGTTACCTTCCGTTTTCCGTCTAGAAAAATCTTCATACATTCCTTTGTTTGCAATCAGCAACTGGCGTATTCTGTCCACGTATGTATACCAATGTGCCTAACTCATAATTTTACAATCTTCAGTGGCATAATAACGTCCTCTACATTGACGTAGTTAATATAGTTCATGATTAATCGTATGATCGCGATTATCTTTTTTAAATGATCGCGATTATGAAAAGTGAATAATCGTGCAGCCCTAGTGTTGATGGCAGTGGTTGTTGTGCTGTTGGTCCGAACTATGATGTGAGTGTACAACAGGGCTTCCATTAATTTCTAAACACAGGAAGTCCGGGACTTTCTGGGTAATGCTATTGGGAGTCCAAGCAAGAAACATGGAAGTCTAAAATGGTTCAAATACATGTAATTTGGTTAAAAACATTGTTTTTAGAGATGTCAGGGCTAAAAAAGAGGAAGTCCAGGCCTTCCTTGGTATGGTTTTGGGGAGTCCAAACATGAACTTTGGGAGTATAGGATTCCCGGACTTCCAATAGTGGAAGCCCTGGTGTACAATTTATGTGTATATGATACAATGAAAGAACAGTTTCACAAGTCAACTAGTATTGAAGTAGAATTGGAAATACATGTCGGTTTAGCTTCAAAGTGGAAGCGCATAGGGTAACTTTCCCAAAGTTTGTCCAATCTATGTTTAAAAGAATTAATTGAAGGTGCACTGATGACATATTCAGAGAGTTTATTCCAATGATCGCACCGCAATGGGAAGGAGTACTTTCTTATGTCTAGTCCGGGTCTAACCTTCATGAGTTTTAAGCTATGGCCTCTTGTATTAGTATTTGTGTTGTGAAGTTCAATGAAGTCTGATGTTCCTTGGTCATATTTGTTGTTGAGATCAGGGAATATTTTGAGCGGTATCGCATCACAAAATGCGATGCAAATGAGTACCTGTTGCTACACATTCACAACTTTGCTTAGCTATTTGCTGCGATACATAATTTTCATGTAAAATTCAGTCATTCACTTAATTTTGAAATATTTTTGATAAAGTCACTAAAAGTCGCAAAACGCTTGTCAAATTTAGTAAGGAAGCGAGATGCACATGCGTTGGAGTGATTTCCGATATAGCCCATAGACATATAATATAGCTATAGAGCGCATATCTTCATACCTTCCTTCACTATGGGACAAATGACCGCCGATGACGCGAGTTCAGTAAGTGCTCCATAGATCAAAATTCTAAAAGCTAGTGATGCGCGCATGCGTTAGCGGCTTCCTTCTTCTGGTATGATAATAAATTGTTACAGAGTTCAGTTTTGAGTTTGGACACCAGTCGGAAACTCGCAATATGTATCACGGGGTATTCACGGTCGTCGACAGATTGCTCGTAACAGACTCTTGTACATCTAAATTCTCCTACAGGGGGGTATGGCTATTGACCATTGCCTCGTCATTAGATAGCGTTATGATAAACTTTAAAAATACAAGTTTATCTAGGCTGATTCTGGTCGATTTAGACAATGTTTGTCTCGGAAACTGAGTTATATCATCGCGAATGCTAAACTCCTGTTAGCGCATCCCCAAATCAAGGCCGACACAGTATAGTTAGCCATGCTACGGCGGCGTATCACGCTTGATTGGCGTAAGCGACAGATCTAGAATGGCATGTCGCCAAGATCGACACATGCGCGAGAGTGTTCTTGAGTACACTTCTCCAAAGTCGGGAACATACTTTCTCGCAAGATTATTGGTTAATAAATAGAACTATATAGAAAGCAACCAATGAATCGTAAGGAAACTACCGACAATAAAGAAAATAAACTGACGTAGTAGTATATATATATATATATATATATATATATATATATATACAGCATTCGTAGTGTAACTAGTAACACGTGGACAGATTGATACACGCTGACCACAGTAAAACTAAAGCTGTTGAATATGTTGCAAGTTTTTAAGCGGGACCTGTTTCTCACAGCTGCCAAAGCCTGCAACAGCTTCCAGTTAAGCACTAACACTATTCAGCCTTCCTACATTGTATTGAATGATGTGTACCAACGTAAGGTTTATTTGTTGGACCAAAGTAGTCTTGCCAGTTGGCCTTACATTGGCTTTAATACCAACCGGGGCGAGATCGCCCGACTCTCTGTGGCGAGATCATTCACTGGGGCGAGATTGTTTTGCCAACCGAGCCATCGCGCCGATGACTTGGCTCAAATCGTTTAGTGTGTTTACATAGTTGTTATTTTGGACCAGTGTTTGGGCTAGTGTCATTAATGGCTAGTGGCGTAAGTTCAAGTGACTATCTTGGCAAGGTGAAGAATAATTAACATAACTTAGCGTTACCAGTTTTCGTGATAATACACAAGATTTAAAATCAATAAGGAGCATGGGCAAAATTAAATAGGTACAGAGGGTAGTTTATTGCTTAGTTGTCTGACAGCAGTCATACCTTGAAAAAGCCTGCGTCAGTCATTTTGAAGCTTTTTTTTTATCAAACACGGTAAACTAAAATCCAGAATACGACATCTTTCTTCTTTTTTGTGCTCCGCGTGAGTACCGACACTAAAACGCGGAATGGCGAAACCGCGGAAGAGTCGAATACTTATACTTATACTTATCATATATACTACCTTGATAGGACACTTAGCCTGTAGGTAGATAATACAGTAAATGCATAGCACCTTATAAGTTTCTAAGATAGGCAGTGTTTACTGCAGAGCACCTGCTGTGCATAGGTTCTTGTATATAACGTAACATAACATAACATAACATAACATAACAAGTATACAGCTTACCAGGACTTTTAAGTCCTATTATCAGCTGGTGTATAAACTATAATTATTAATTATTAATATATGGTGATTTTCGGGTGATTTGGCTTATCTAATGCTCTATAGTTGTAGTACACTGGGTGCGTTACATAGATTTTGTCTAGTCTAGCTTTGAATGTGTTTATGGTAGGTGCGTTTTCAAACAAATCGAAACAGTTACTGCAAAAGTAGCAAGAGGAATAGGTGTCATCCAAAGACTAAAACCATATATGACACAGGCCACGGTTAAAACACTGTACAGCACCTTGATCCTCCCGCACCTCACTTACTGCAACGCTGTTTGGACTAAAACCTACAAAAACAGAATATCCAAAATTCAAAGTCTCCAAAAAAAAAAGCATCAAACTATTATCTAGGCCAGCAGAGGGCCAAAACATGTTCAAAGCAGAAAAATTGCTTACGCTCACCGACATAGGAAAATCTCAAATGCTAACTATTGTCAAAAACTTCCACCAAGACACTTTACCAAAATCTATAGCCCCCTTCTTTATAAACAATATTAACATCCACCAACATAACACTAGAAGCAGACATAAACTACATGAGCAATACACACGGACAGACATAGGAAACCACCGAATATCATTTGCAGCTACTAAACTATGGAACAACATAAAACAGGAAACACGTGAGAAAATTCTATCAACAAAATTCTGCAAGAAAACAATAAAAAAACCACTTGATTAACACATACTAGTATTATCGAACTCATGCAGTACAGCTCAAAAATGGCCCGACTCGTCTACAAAACAAGGTAAAGAATGCTACTACTACTAGAATTATGACTAGATGACTCCACTTGCTATTATATCCAATAATAATTTCAATTACCATAGTAACAAACTACAGGACGAGCAGGAGAATGAGCACCCATCCCTTCCATCCCCCTTCCCTTGTCCAAGGATGCTCCCCATTAGCCAGCATCCTGTAAACAGTATATATCATCATTATAAGTAAAAGTACCCTCCCCCAAAAATATATATATGTTTATTGTTGTATCTATAATCATAGACATCCATGTATATTATTGAACTTGACTATGTTCTGTGCTTGTCTGTTACGTAACTGTCTTGTCCTTATTTACTACCCATATGTATTGCTAAATAATAGTAATAATAATAATAATAATAATAATAATAATAATAATAATAATAATAACCCAAGTGACTAATTCTTACACACACCCTGTTACAGTATTATATGTTGGTTCGCAGACTGAGAGAGGCCCACTCCAGGAGTTTTTCTTTCCACTGTAATGACTGACAAGATAATTGAACCGGTGGTGAACTCGGGGGGGGGGTGCTGGGGGGGGGGGGGGAAGGGGTGGTCTCCTATTGACCCGCGAATTGGCATATTTTTCTCTTTGAAATTTAAACTGTTTATGTGGATCAAGGGCCAAATTAATAAGGAAGTAGTAAATGTAATGTCTGAATTTATAATTGTTTCTGTAAGTACTGTCTTGTCTAATTTATATATACCTGTATATATGTGTGTACGGTGTCCGCCATAACAATAGGCGCTGCCTTGGGCAGACAACCTGGTATGATTTGTGAATTCGTTTACCTTGGAATTATTGAATAAATAATCTTGAATCTTGATCTTGCATCAACGACTGTTTCCGGTAATGCATTCCACCAGTCTATGATTCTGTTGGAGAAAAAATTCAGTCTATTGTTAGTATTCGCTCTAGTTTTTCTAAGTTTGAATTTGTGGCCACGTGTTCTGTCATCTTGATTTAATGTGAATAGTTTACTGGGATTTACTGAGTAGATATTATTAAGATACTTAAAAACATTTATGAGATCTCCTCGTATTCTTCTATACATTAAGGTTGGTAAGTTGAGATGCCGAAGACGATTTTCATAGGACATGTTCCGCAAAGCTGGTACCATTTTAGTGGCTCGTTTCTGGACTTTTTCTAATTGTTCGGCAAATTTCCATGTGTGTGGGGACCAAACGGGACCAGCATACTCCAGATGAGGGCGTATTAAACTTTGGTACAGCATCTTAAATATGTCTGTAGTAATGGAATGAAACGTTCTCCATATAAGCCCTGTCATTCTGTTGGCTTTTGATGTGATGTTATTTATATGGGTTTCAAATGTTA
This sequence comes from Chaetoderma sp. LZ-2023a, assembly GCA_034401795.1. Lineage (NCBI taxonomy): Eukaryota > Metazoa > Mollusca > Caudofoveata > Chaetodermatida > Chaetodermatidae > Chaetoderma > Chaetoderma sp. LZ-2023a. The sequence goes on from CM067374.1 coordinate 20,524,535, forward strand.
AGTTTGAATCGATTATTATACCCAGATCATTGATCTCGCTCTCCTCCTTTAGGGCTACTGTTATATCATTATCAAGGAGTTTGTACTTACAATTACTGGCACTTGGCTTGTGGCCAATGTGCATAACTGAGCTTTTGTTTGTGTTGAACATTAATTGCCAATTTTGGGCCCAGTTTTGAATGGCCTCTAGATCATTTTGCAGGATTTCACAATCACTCACATCAGTTATTGAGTTGAACAGTTTATTATCGTCTGCGAAAAGATAGAGTGTGGATTTTATGTTTCTTGGCATGTCATTTACGTATATTACAAACAGTAGTGGGCCAAGTACACTGCCCTGTGGGACACCGCTTATGACCATGGCCCAATCTGAGGCTGCCCCATTAACCATGACTCTGCTTTCTTTCTATTAGAAATGACTTAATCCATTCTAGGAGTTTCCCCGAAATACCATATGCGTTTAACTTGATAAACAATCGCTCGTGTGGTACAGAGTCAAAAGCCTTCTTAAAATCAAGATAAATTACATCAATCGATTTCTTATTATCTAAAGCATTTGTCCATTTGTCTATTACTTCTAGCATTTGAGTTACCGTTGATCTCCCCCGTAGGAACCCATGTTGGTATTCGGTAATTATTTCACTTTTCTTCATATACTCTATCAGCTTGTCCATTACTATGGTTTCAAGTATTTTGGATGGAACTGAGGTTAGACTGATGGGTCTGTAATTGTTCAGATCCCTCTTTGCTCCTTTTTTATGCACATGTATAACATTAGCACATTTCCAGTCAGAAGGTATAGTCCCTTCTGATAATGACTTGTTATAAATTATGCTAAGTGGTTCAGATAATACATCTTTTAGTTCATGTAAAATTCTTGGATGCAGGTCATCAGGACCAGCTGATTTATTTGTTTTTAAATCTGCAAGTTTTTTTCTGACGTCTTCAACAGAGACAGTAATATTGTTTATTGTTGTTGTAGTCTCTGTTGTAAATGTTGGGATACTATCTAGGTTCTCATTGGTGAAGGTACTAGAGAAAAAGCGATTTAGTTCTTGACTTTTTCTTTCGTTTGTGGTTATTAAATTGCCATCAAGATCTTCTAAGTCTCCTACATTATCTTTGGATTTGAGCTGGCTATTTACATAAGCCCAGAATGACTTTGGATTAGATTTGCTATTTTTAGCTACAGTTTCCTCATATTTTTTAACTGCCCGTTTACAGAATTGATTCACCTGATTTCGTATACTAGCATATTTGTTGTAATCTGTTGATGCTCTTGTTTGCAACTTTTATTGTTTTTAACTTGTTTGGTTGGAAGATTTTTGAAATTTATCCAACATTCTTCGGGGGATTTGTTGTGGAAAAGTGCTTCCCAGTTAATACTTAGAGCTGATTGTAGTGCGGAATAGTCACCTTTGTCATAAGCCAATTTATTGGTCATATTCTGCTGTGGTTCAGCGTAGCATTTTAGTTCATAATAAATGCATATATGGTCACTTTTACCAAGGGCTGGTAGAGGGATTATGTTGTCAATCATTTCTTCCTCATTGGTGAATACTAAATCTATGACACTAGGCTCACAATTTATTCTATATCTTGTGGGAAATGAGATATGTTGGTGAAGGAAAGCATCGCCTACAGCATCCAGAAAGTAATCAGCGTGCTGTGATTGTTTTACGAGAATACCACCTGATTTCCAGTCAATTTCTGGAAAATTAAAATCGCCAGTAATTAGTAGGTGGGAATGCTTTTTGGCAGACACATTCTTAATAAATGTATTTAATTTTGTATTGTTTTCTTCGTTTGAGTTTGGACTGAGATAAACTGCCAGGATTAGCAATGTATCTGACCCCTTTAACTTAACCTCTACTCCAACTACTTCCTCAGGTAGATTACTGAGAGTTGATTTTGCTTCTGTGGGATTTAGGGATGATGCAACTTGTACACTTATTCCACGGACGTTTTGTGTGTCTATATTGGTGAATCTATCATAGCCATTGATTTGCAGCGCTTCTTTTTGAACAGTATATCTTAGATGTTTTGGGTTTGTTTCTGTGATTATAATTATATGGGGGGATAGCTGCGATATCTTTATTTGTAGCTCCTGCCTCTTATTTAAAACCGAGTCTGCATTGGTGTAAAATACTTTAAGTTTGTTGGAATTATTCATATTACATTGAGACTTCTGGGTAGGACTAGCTGTTTTATTTGGTCCTCTGTGTAGTAGACCCCGTTTCTTGTCTATCACCTTATTTAGTATTAACTGTGATTTTGTTGGCATGTTTCCAAATGGGTGTTTGAGATATGCACATGTGTTAACATGTTTACAAGTTCCTTCATGTACAATGGTTTTATTTTGTTTGGTTGGGTTTATTGTATGGTGATAATTCTTCGAATGCTGTTTGGTTGTGTAATCATTTGTTCATGTGGATTTGGCTGGTTGTCTGCTTTATCGATACATGTTGTATTGATATATGTGGATACGTCGGTTAGCAGGTGATATCGGTTCGCTAATGCAATTGGTTCGGCCTGTGTTCTGCTTGGCATATGTTTAATACGGCTACAGTTGTTCTCCCCCCTATCCCCCTCCCTTATAAAAAATCCTGAGAGAGTGAATCTCTCCTGTTTGTTCGCATTTGTAGTGAATGAGAAGTTGCAACATAATTGGTTATGTTCTCGGATAGTAGATAAAGACCATTGTGGTTGGGATGTATGTTGTCCCTGAATAGTAGTAGATTGGCTTCCCCATTGGGGTGGGTGAACAGTTCAGAGTTGTCTACATATGTTACACCATGCCATGTAGCTAGAGACCCTAGCATTTCGTTAAATTGGAAAACCAAGTTGTTCTCGTATCTATTGTTAGGTCGAGGCAGCAGTGAAGAGACCAATATTTGGATATTTGGTGCTAGTGTCTTGGCTTGTTCAATCATCGAATCGTAGTCATTGATCATTCCATTTACTCTACGCTTGGCAATATCATTGCTTCCAACATGGATTACTAGTGTGGTGTAGTGGTTAGTTGATAGGAATTGGTCAAGTTTATCCGCAATTTCACCAATTCGTGCCCCACCATAAGAACGGACAGTTACATTTGTTGTTTCAGATGACATGTACATTCCTCTGAGCTTTCTCAGAGTTGAACTTCCAAAAGGTAGTCCAATATATATCCAATTGGTTTTTAAAGCTATTTAAGCTTGGGGAATTTACGACAGTTTCAGGTAACCCATTCCAGTTGTTGGTGATACGAGTTGAAAAGAAATACGACCGCGGATAGCATTCATCATTATCATCAGGACACACCTACATGGCCTGGATGAATATGTGTGGAGATATATACAATATGTTGGCAGGAACATATTAATAAACTTAAAGCATTATTACAGCGAGACTCACATTCATCTTGCAAAGTCAGCCCTCAACCTTGCCCAGGCTACACTGTAAACTTGTTTCATACCAAATCGTCTATGCTTGTAAACGGCTCAACATCTGGAGTGAATTATTTCTTTAGCACAGACTTTGAGCACCTCCTACAGCTAATAGGTTAAACTGAGCGTAATGACTCTAGCATTAAGCTATGCAGGTTCATCTTGTTTATCAAGATTCAAGATTCAAGATTATTTATTCAATAATTCCAAGATAAACGAATTCACGAATCATACCAGGTTGTCCGCCTAAGGCAGTGCCTATTGTTACGACAGACACCTTACACACATATATACAGGTATATATAAATTAGACATGACAGTACTTACACAAACAAATATAAATTCAGACATTACATTTACTACTTCCTTATTAACGCTTTGACCCTTGATCCACATAAACAGTTTAAATTTCAAAGAGGAAATATGTCAATTCGCGGGTCAAGAGGAGATCACCCCTCCCCACCCCCCCAGCACCCTCCCACACCCACACACCCCACTCCAACACCCCCCCCCCCCAGAGTTCACCCCCGGTTCAATTATCTTGTCAGTCATTACAGTGGAAAGAAAAACTCCAGGAGTGGGCCTCTCTCAGTCCGCGAACCAACATATAATACTGTAACAGCAGGGTGTGTGTAAGAGTTAGTCAATTGGGTTATTTTTATTATTATTATTATTATTATTATTATTATTATTATTATTATTATTATTATTATTATTATTATTATTATTATTATTTTGTGATACATATGGGTAATAAATAAGGACAAGACAGTTACGTAACAGACAAGCACAGAACATAGTCAAGTTCAATAATATACATGGATGTCTATGATTATAGATACAACAATAAACATTTATATATTTTTGGGGGAGGGTACTTTTACTTATAATGATGATATACTGTTTACAGGATGCTGGCTAATGGGGAGCATCCTTGGACAAGGGAAGGGGGATGGTGGGGAGGGGTGCTCATTCTCCTGCTCGTCCTGTAGTTTGTTACTATGGTAATTGAAATTATTATTGAATATAATAGCAAGTGGAAACATCTAGTCATAATTCTAGTAGTAGTAGTAGTAGTAGTAGTAGTAGTAGTAGTAGTAGTAGTAGTAGTAGTAGTAGTGGTAGCGGTAGCGGTAGCGGTAGTAGTAGTAGTAGTAGTAGTAGTAGTAGTAGTAGTAGTAGTAGTAGTAGTAGTAGTAGTAGTAGTAGTAGTAGTAGTAGTAGTAGTAGTAGTACATGTAGTAGTAGTGCTAGTAGCAGTGGTAGCAGCAGAAGTAGCATCAGTATTAGTAGCAGGTCAATATTTTTTTCAAAACAAGAAAAGAAGCATGTTATATAGATAGAAAAGATTTTCTGTCAAATACTATAAAATTATTTGGACCGATAGACATCGCTGTCCTATTAGACAGGTTTGCCATAGTGGACAGATGAAAAATAACTGGGAGACAAGTTCGAATGACCCTCTTGAAATTTCTGGTTGGTCTGAGGGTCTGCAATCAATGTAAGTAAACGATTTCCACTGTCTGATAATTATAACATTGTACAATATCAAGTCAAGTCACAAGCCACCAATCTAGGCAGCAACCTGTACAAGCCACCTACACGATTAACAATACAATCTGTTGGGGATTGCCCTATCAGATTTGGTCTTTTCAACCATTCCCCCTGCTAGTGAAAAGAGAATGAAGCACCGTGGCAGCAAATCCGGCTCGAAAATGAAGAGTCCAACCAAGGACCCCAATGCTACTACAGATGACGCTGAGCATGCCTGCCCAGACTGCAATAAAATGGTCACTGAACAAGATAAGGCTGTTCAATGTGATATTTGTAATCTGTGGTTCCACAAAGCATGTCATAATATCTCGGATCCCATGTTCACTGTATTAAATAGTGACGAGAATGATCATATAAATTGGTTCTGCTCATACTGCAAAAGAGGGGCCAAAAAAAATAATGAACCAGATTCTAATTGTAGGTCAACGTCAAGATCAGATGGAGAGCACAATAGTTTCACTCGAAGCAAAGCATGGTGCCTTAGAAAACACAGTAAATGACCTAAGCACAAAGGTAAATGACCTCGCTGCTAGTGTCGCTCCTGAACCTGGAGAAATCATACGTGAACTTACAGATCGTCAAAATCGTGCTGATAATCTTATGTTCTCCAATATGCCAGAAAACCCCAACACGTCAGCAGAAGCGACAAAGAATGCTGATGCAGATGCGGTGAAGGCTCTATGTGCAGACCATCTCCACACCACTATCACAGACATAGATGTGTGCCAAATTGGGGCTATCACAGATGATAAGTCTAAAGTAAGACCATTGCGTGTACAGATCCATAACAAATGTGAAAGAAGTAGAGTCCTAAAAAACAGGAAACTTCTGCGATCCGCAGAACACCTGAGCCAAATCCACATTACCCCAGGCCAAACACCCCAACAGAGAGAGGAGCAGAAAAGATTAAGGACAACAAGAGACGAGTGAAATACACCACTGCACAAACAGGACACAACAGACCAAATCTGGGTCATCCGATACCAGCAACTAGTAAAGATACAGAAATTAACAGAACCTGCAACAGTCAGTTCTCTATAGCAGATCCTGACACCCAGTCGAACACATCTAACAATGGTGCAAAAAAATATTTTAAACCTAAGATGTATGTATACAAATGTTGATACCTTTGTAAACAAGCGAGAAGAGCTTATAATACACATTAACGACACATCTCCAGACATCATTGGCATCACTGAGCTAAAACCTAAGAATGCTGCGATCAAACTGCAGACAGTAGAATTAAATCTTAGTGGATATGGTTGTTGGCACAGCATTGATACCGCGGGTCGCGGTGCCGCTATTTACGCTAAGGAGTCATTAAAAGCATCTGAGCGTCATTTTCTAAATGAGCCCAATTATGAAGATTCAGTGTGCTGTAGCATAAATCTACTAAATGGGGAGCATCACCTCCTAGGCTGTATATATCGCTCACCCAATAGTACCGATGTCAATAATGCTAATTTACATAGCCTACTTAGAGAGGTTTCAAATGCAAAAGATTCACATATAGTTTTAATGGGTGACTTTAATCACCCTGAAATAATTTGGTCAAATAGCCACAGCACTGCTAGTGAAACGCACAAAGCAAGTATATTCCTTGATGCAATACAGGACACCTTTCTGTACCAACACATAACCTTCCCAACACACTTCAGAGGTCAGGATAGACCCAATACTTTGGACCTGATTTTCTAAAATGAAATGGATATGATCGAAAACATTCTGACTGAAGACCCAGTGGGAAATAGCCACCGCATTGTGATCTGTTTTACAATTAGATGTAAATATGCACAGCCGGTTCAAAATAAGGGAGCATACAAGTGGGATAAAGGAGATTATGCAGGTGTTAACCAGTATCTATCGCAAATTGCTTGGGAGCCTATATTTGAAGATAAAAATGTTGACAGCAGCTGGGATTCCTTCAACAACTTGATCTTCGAAGGCATAGCCAGTTATATCCCACAACGCCGACTGAACCACTGTAGCAAGCCCAAATCTCCATGGATAAACAAGAAGGCACATGGCAAAAGTCGGAAGAAAAAACGAACCTGGAGAAAATTTCAGAAAACTAGAAAACAAGATGACTATGAACACTATTGCAAGTTGCGCAATCAAACAAGGCGAGTCACTAGACAAGCCATGAAAGAATTTCAAAGAAAGCTCGCCCATGAAACCAAAAACAACCCCAAAGCTTTTCATAGTTATGTAAAAAGTAAGTTAAAGACCCGAAGCACTATGTCAGATCTAGAGGGTAATGGAACTACTGCCACCTCTGACCAAGCTAAGGCAGAACTCATTAACAAATACTTCGCTAGCGTGTTCACCCAAGAGGATACATCCAACATTCCAAATTGCGTAACCCGCGAAACATTCACGTCACTTCACCATATATCCATCTCAGTCGAAAACATACAGATGAGGCTTGAAAAATTAAATGTAAACAAGTCAGCTGGTCCAGATGGGATTCACCCGAGATTGTTAAAAGTGCTTAGTAAATCAAAAGCACAACCTCTATACCAAATATTCTTAAAGTCTGTAGATGAGGGTAACATCCCAACCTCATGGCGGCCCCCGATTTTCAAGAATGGCAACAAATGACTGGCCTCAAACTATAGACCAATAAGTCTTACATCTATCGGTTGTAAAATTATGGAAAGCATTGTCAGAGACCATAATGTTTGGAAAGCATTTTCAGAGACCATAACGTTGAGCACATGAAGGGCAATAACCTCTTCTCAGCTGAGCAACACAGCTTTATGGAAGGTCGTTCCTGTACTACCCAACTTCTAACTGCAATGGAAGTGTGGACTGACCTTATTTACCACCAGCAGCCTGTCGAGTGTATATATTTTGATTTCCAAAAGGCTTTTGACACAGTACCCCATAAGCGCCTACTCACTAAGTTGATCAGCTATGGCATATGTGGCAATGTAGCATCGTTGATTCAAGCCTTCCTTAGAAAGCGTAGACAGAGAGTTAATGTCAATGGAGCTTATTCACCATGGGCCGAAGTCAGCAGCGGAGTCCCCCAAGGCAGTGTCCTTGGACCAGTTTTTTTTCTCATCTACATCAACGACTTACCAGACGTAGTATCTAGTTACATCAAATTATTCGCTGATGACACTAAGATTTATTGAGCTATATCATCAATCACGGATTGTACCAAGATCCAGACTGACATTAATGAGATGGAGCAGTGGTCCAGAGACTGGTTACTGAAATTTCACCCACAAAAGTGTAAAGTGTTAAGACTTGGCAAGGGACATCCAGGGTACACATATACAATGGCATCTTCAGATGGAACTGTAGTAGAGCTGGAGGAATCACCACTTGAGAAAGATTTAGGTGTTGACATAGACACAGAGCTGAAATTTCATGAACAAGTATTAAAGGCAGTCAACAAAGCAAATCAGATGGTAGGATTAATTTGACGAACTTTCCGTTACCTTGATGATTAAATAGTCTGCCTATTGTATAAATCTAGGGTACGACCCTTGCTAGAGTATGCAAATTCTGTTTGGTGTCCTCATTACGTCAATGACTGCAACCAAATTGAAATGATCCAACGCCGAGCCACTAAAATGCTACTTAGCATGAGCGATTTATCCTACACAGAAAGGCTGCACATTCTCAAGCTGTCTTCATTAGCATATCGGAGACGCCGTGGTGATATGATTGAAACCTATACATATCTACATGGTAAATATAACCCCCCACCCCCTCCAGGCCTCAAATTAGATACCTCTCAAGCAACACGTGGGCACTGTCTCAAATTAATAAAGCGCCACTGTAACTCATCCCTTCGCCTTCACTTCTTCAGTAAAAGAGTGGTAAACTATTGGAATGCACTTAGAGAAGAGGTAGTTCAAGCACCGTCTTTAAACTGCTTCAAAAATCGTCTTGACAAGCTCTGGTCATGCCATATGTACAGTACTGCTTTTGTGGCCTACCACTGTACATATGATACTTCGGCAGTCGACAGGGATTCACACTAACATATGAAACCAAATCCCATTGCATTTATGCATTTAGCTGATCACGAGAAATCTGGTGGGGATTGGCCCATCAGATTCATTACCGTCTTGACAAGCTCTGGTCATGCCATTTGTACAGTACTGCTTTTGTGACCTACCACTGTACATATGATACTTCGGCAGTCAACAGGGATTCACACTAACATATCAAACCAAATCCCATTGCATTTATACATTTAGCTGATCACGAGAAATCTGGTGGTGATTGCCCCATCAGATTCATTGCCGTCTTGACAAGCTCTGGTCATGCCATTTGTACTGTACTGCTTTTGTGGACTGCCACGGTACATATGATACCTCGGCAATCGACAGGGATTCACACTAACATATGAAACCAAATCCCATTGCATTTATACATTTAGCTGATCACGAGAAATCTGCTGGGGATTGCCCCATCAGATTCATTGCCGTCTTCTGAGGCATACTAACACATGAAACCAAATTCCATGTACTTATACATTCAGCTGATCACGGGAAACATGGTGGGGATGGCCCATCAGATTTCATCACCGTCCTTCAGAGGCATACCTGATCTATGGCAACTGGTAGGAAAAAACCCGCCAGCCCATTATCACATCACAACACCAACTCCATGCATACCAAAAGTTTACCCTGACATTTGTTCACACAACTAAATCCACCATCCTGATCAAGTAGACCACACAATTTGTAACCGACATGGCTTTAGCCCTCGAGTTCACCATTATTAACCCGAGTTCGCCGTTTTGACAAACATTTGTTGATGAGCATATCCGAAGTCTCTGAAATTGTATGTTAGTAGGTAGGAAAATCTGCCGGATAAAGCTCCATTGGATCCAGTATGTAATCTCTCAGGAATACAGTTATGTTCACGAAACTGGCAGGGAATGCCCTGCCAGTTAGCTACTCTGTAGGAGCATGTGATCTGCTTGTCCATAATCCAATTAGGCAGGAAATCCCCTGTTTGTTTTTACTATTGTGTAAGGTCATGCAATCACTGTCCTTGCATCCCGCTGGTCATTATGCAAATCTGGTGGGGATGGCCCCATTGGATCTATTATACTCAGCATAATAACCCTTACCAGTATCAGGAAGTTTATCAGTACACAGTAACATGTATAGTTTACTTTGTATTAGTTATTAAGCACACGTGGGCATGTAGCGCCTAGGCACTATGTAAATGTCCAGTAAAAGTGTAAATATATATAGAATTTGCCATTTGTTCAAGAAAAACGTGTCCGTAGCTGGCCTGATTTTTAGCCTATATAAGTAAATGGATCTTGTCATTAAGTTCATGCAGGACTCAGATATGTTCTTAGGAACATAGCTGATCTCACACAAAGCAGCAGGGATTGCCCTGTTAGCTTGTCATTATTTCACAGTATAGCAAGTGGATCATCCGCCCGTATTTATAAATCTGAGTTCACCGTCATATATCAGAGTTCAAAGCCTGGTTAATTATTATAGTGGAGCATACTTGATGCCTTATAGTAATCACATAGGCAAATCTGTTGGAAAATTCTCCTTCAGATTCTGTATTTAAATTTACATTGTACAGCTTTTTATACGATACTGGCATGGATTGCCCTGTCAGTATCTAGTATAATGTATAGCCGATTTTGCTCCCATAGCTATAGTACAGATGGATGTGTTGGCTTTTCATGCGCCTCGTCCTATCTAGAACTAGCGTAAATGTTTATATATGTATATTATGTATATATGTACATATGTATATATGATGTACTAATATACACCTGTGCAAAAGTTAAGCACCAGCAAAAACAATAGAACGTAGAAACATGATGGTCCAACTAGGCTGCCATACTTTTTGTCCCAGCGTTAGCTGACATAATTCCAAGTACGAAATGCACATGCATGCATGACTTCACACCGCTTGATGTCCGTGCGTGGCGGGAAACAGCACACGTGTTCAGTTATGTAAAAGTCCAGTTTGAGGTGTAGAACATTACATACAGATTTAGGCGACAAGATTAGGAATTTTATGTTCATGACCGTGGTTTATGTGTACAGAGAGAATTAGCTCTTGATTGTGAACCGCTATGGCAAGACGAAGGTTAAGTGATCGTGTGAAATGGCAAATCATAGGCATGCATACCACTGGTATGTCATGCAGAGAGATTGGCAGACAGCTGAACATTAACCATACTGTAATCAGTCGTTTGATTGCAAAACATGGGAAAACTAACGAGGTGAAGGACAGGCCTAGATCCGGAAGACCGAAGAAGACTACTGCCCGTGATGATCGAGCCCTAGTACGCCTTGTTAGGAGATCTCCATTTGATTGTAAGCTGGATCTGTTGACTGTACCTGGAACACTAAATGGACAAAGATATCAAGATTCCATACTGGATAGAGTTGTGGTCCCTCATTTTGTAAATCATGCAGCTGGAACCCACCCTATATTCATGGATGACAACGCCCGACCACATCGTGCTAGAGCTGTGCATGAATACCTCCGCCAGAATGCCATCGAAACCCTACCATGGCCAGCAAGGAGCCCTGACATGAACCCTATTGAGCATATCTGGGACATTCTGGGAAACATGGTGAGAAGGAGAGATCCTCCTGTGCAGAACCTACAGGAATTAACAGACGCACTCCATCTTGAATGGCAACGAATACCACAATGGCGTATCAGTCGGTTGGTGACCAGCATGAGACGTCGTGTCCAGGCCGTCATCCAGGCACAAGGTGGATATACCCGGTATTAATAATGACAGTCTCAAACTCGTGCACAGATGTTAAACTTCGTTTTCAGACACCATTAATGACAATCTAGCCACGTGTGTCAACTGTAGGGCAATAGTTGTCAGTTGTGTCAACGTAACCATATTCAGGCCTCGTTTTCAAGTTCAAACAAAAACATACAGTGTTTCCCCACCATCATAATCAGCATTCCTCTAGTTGCATTATTACCTCTTGCACTAAGATGGATGGGTACATAAATGTTTATGCTATTGCTTTCTTCATAGCACATGAATATACCCTCGCATGTGCGTAAAAATAGGGTGGTGCTTAACTTTTGCACAGGTGTATATATGTATCCATCGTATATTACATGTCAACAAAACGTTCCTACACCGGAAACAGTGACAAATAGTTAATAAAATAAGTATTTTGACCGACAAAAGGCCATACAGGCCTCATACGTCGTAATGATGATGATGATGATGATGATGATGATGATGATGATTAACCTCGCAGCATGGAACCAGAATTTAAAGCTTTTATTTGAATCAGCATTATCATCATACAACAACAAAGTAAGTTCGCATAGCAAGAAAATCAAGGTTCAAGATTCAAGATTCAATGTTATTTATTACATTAATTTTTGTACATATTTAATGTCACAAGAGGTAGTCCGCCTAAGGCAGAGCCTATAGGGTGGTGGACTCCTTGCACACATAACATAAGAACAATTGTACAACATAAATTTAAAAAACACCACCACCATATCACTATCATATGGTGGCTAACATATCGACATTATGGTAGAGAAAGTTAAAAAGGTAATGATAGTAGTATAATATTAACGTTTAGAAACCATTTGGACAACATGGATAACACATGAGGTGTAATGTGAAGCAACACAGTCCAGAGACACCACGCATACGCTGCAGTAAGTGTAAGAAGAACTGTGTCTCCCGAGCTGTTTTCTGTGAAGAAGGCCAACACTGGGTACACAACCGTTGCCTTAAACTTACCTCATCATATAACACAAAGATTGTCCATTTACACAACAGGCAGTCCACCAAAAGCTGAGCCTATACAGCGGCGGACCCCTTACATTTAACATATAACAAACATATAATTCAGTGATAGTTGGATCATGGATGAAGATAATATAATATTTACATGTATACATTTAAGACAGTAGACAATTAATACGCACGCACGCACGCACGCACGCACGCACGCACGCACGCACGCACGCACGCACACACATGGGAATGTGGAAAACACATGCATATCTTGTTTACATTATTATTATTATTATTATTATTATTATTATTATTATTATTATTATTATTATTATTATTATTATTATTATTGCCAAGTATAACAATACAGCCTAATTTGTATCAACATTTCTTGACGCATTATTATTATTTTTATTATTATTATTATTATTATTATTATTATTATTATTATTATTATTATTATTATTATTACATGACTGCATCATCCACATCAACAATTACGGATGCATTATTTTTATTATTATTATTATTATTATTATTATTATTATTATTATTATTACATGACTGCATCATCCACATAATCAATTACGGATGCATTATTATTATTACTATAATTATTATTATTATTATTATTATTATTATTATTATTATTATTATTGCAGATGTGTATTTTACATTCTAGTTGTTGTCCTGGAAACTGGGTACATATTTGTTTTTGTACTGCCATGGTGGTGACTTCTGCACGGGCGCCGGAAACAAATTTGAGGGGTGTGGGCAAATTCTACAAAAAGGGCACAAAGATCTAAAATTGTGTTTCCAATCTCGTGGAAGGGTGTTCGGGGTACCAACCCACCCACCCAAGCACAACAAGAAAAACATTGAAAGGTGCAGGCTCTGTGAATCTTCTTCCTGCATTTTGAGTTTCCTATGATCCATATATAAATATTAAAGCAATGTTGAGTGAACTTTTGTATTCTTTGGTCCCTTGTACCTATTCCCAATTCACATTTTAGTGGGCAACGATCCTATGATGCCTGCTTCTAGTCAATTGCAAACTGACTAAACGATGTTTAGCCATCTACTTGTGTGTCTGTACTGTGCATGCATACATGGTACATGCGGGTGAGTGTGTGCGTGTGTGTAAGAGAGTAAGTGAGCGAGCGAATGAGAGACTGAACGAGTGTGCGGACATAGGTGGAGCATGGGGGTCAGGTGTGGTGGTTCTTAGTGAGTGGGCGAGCGGGGTATTGTATCTGTATTTGCGCATATACCTGCATTCGTGCATGTCTATAAGGTGTACCTGCACAGTTTGCTTTGAAAAAGATTTGATTGGACCCTAGTTCCTAATTATATTTGCTAAATACACCTTTCCCAGATAAATTGCTCGGCCAGCAGCTACCCGGCATCGTGTGTGTGTGTGTGTGTGTGGGGGGGGGGGGGGGGGGGAGGGCGGTATTGCGCTAAAAGACAACACATCTTAAAGAGTTCCTAAATTACAGTTACAAAATTATTGAAGGCATGCACCATTGCAAAGCTCATCCAATTTTCTAAACATTTATGTATTATTAATTTTTTTTAAATTTTCACTGAGTTATTTGCATACATAGAATACACCATTGTCCCTAGATTTAGTAAATCAAGTGGCTAATAGGATGTATTTTAAAATTATAATTAGCTTTACAAAATTCTTTTAAAAATGTAAAAAATAAGACATACATGTTTTAGAAAGGTGGATGAACTTTCCAATGATGTATGACTTCAATAATATTATGATCTCACAAATCTTCATATAATGTTTTAAGTGCGTTGTATCTGAACTTAATCGTGACTAGCTAAGTAATACTGTTTGAGCATCGCCTGGCCAGTTTGCCAGCCAGAAGTTTTGCGAGCAATGCATTGTGAACGGTTTCAGAGGAAAAGTGTTTTTGTGAAAACTAGGACATAAAAGACAGCTGCAAGTCATCTCGACTAATCATTTTGAACATGTGAACAAAGTTTGTTCAGCTCTTGCCTTAGATGAAGTTTTTTAGTTTCAGTTCAAATAGCCCAGAAGTTTCACAGAAGATCTCTAAATGGAATTGTTAAAATAGCTTCCCGGAACCAACCGTGGATCCGACCCTATGGATCCGTCCTGCCCAGTTGTTCATGAGAACTTGTTTAAAGAAAAAAGGTGGACAGATGCTATATGGATATAGAGATGACGGACGGCCAACAAAAAATAAGTTGATTACTAAATTTAATAAATTCTTTTAAGGTCTGTTAAATATTCTGAGGGACCTATGAAAATTAATATTATTGGAAGGTGTTGAGGCCTGAGGAAACAACTCCTATCTGGATCCAGGCTCTTGCTATTTAGATCACTTACTATTTAGTTCAAACTGTAAAACTGTAGAGCTGTTAGAAAATGTCCAACGAAGGGGGGCTAAAAGTATCTCAGGAATATCAAACCTAAATTATGAGACTAGGCTCAAGGTCCCTAATATACCAACTCTTGCATACTGTAGAGGACGAGGAGACATTATTGAAGCTTACAAAATTATAACAAAGAAATATGATCCAGAAGTGTGCAACCTTTTTGAATTTCGATCAGACTCTAGAACCAGGGGACACAGGCTAAAACTATACATATCCAGATCACGTTTAAACATACAAAAAATACTCCTTTAAACATAGAATCGTGGACTTATGGAACAGTCTTCCGAACCATCTTATAGAAGCAACAACCATGATATCATTTGAAACAAAATTAGATAAACTATGGGATAACCAGCCCCCATACTATAACTACCTAGCTGGCAATATGAATCACATGTTTTATTACCGAATTGAAATAGGAAATTAGGAATCTGTCAGTACAGGCTTTTAGCCTTCTCATAGAAATGGAAATTGATGATTGATTGATTGATTGAAGATGGCAAGTGTCACAAGAATGATAATATACAATACACATCAATATTAAATTAGTGAATATGGCACATGTAACTACCACTACATAAATAGCAACTAATAGTGTGGTGAATTGAACATGGAAGCCATGGCTCACAGAGCTTTACCATCAAACTTATGAGTTGAAAGTGAAAACCTAGGTACACATAGTAATTCCGCGTCGCTATTAGACTTGTGAGTAAAAAGTGATAGCCAGGGTGAAGGAATGATGGCAGGACATTTGCATACTCATCTCGACCTTCCGGGAGAGAAAGCTGTTTGTATCTTCTCTCTGGTTTAAAACCATTTTATGCAAGAAAAGATATCTATCCAGCCAAAAAGCACTCCCATATTACGCTATGGGCTGAATGCCAAAACATGTTACAACCGAACTTTAATATAACTGCTCAGTCTGCTCTGAATATTCTAAAGATCGCACGCACGCACGCACGCACGCACGCACGCACGCACGCACGCACGCACGCACACACACACGCACACACACCCCCACACACCCCACCCCCCCCACCCCCACACACACACACAAGTTGTTTAAGCTCAACATGAAACGCAGCACTAAAGATATTTTTCCCCTAACACATTGGAATTCACTGACAGCCACAATTATAGAAGCACCAATGGTTGAATCCTTCAATAATAAACTAGACATATATTTCAAGGCATTACTTCATGAATTCGACTAAACAAAGGATCAGCATCTAACAACTACTTCATATAAGAACACGCCAATTAGCAATACCATTTAGACCCATGTCTCTGCTTTACCGTGACCGCATTTTTATTGTTTAGCATGAAGAGACACTAGCGTGGATTCCATTCGGATACAGAATCCTGTTCAGATATGGCTAAATCGATCGTGGCAACAATTCCATTTAGATTGGCCACTGATGATGATGATGATGATGATGATGATGGATGGATAGATGGATGGATGGATGGATGGGTGTATGGGTGGATGGATGGATGGATGATGATGATGATGATGATGATGATGATGATAGCCAGATAAACTGATGATGATGATGATGATGATGATGATAGCGAGATAAACATTGCACATCGCATTGAGCTTTCTGACGAGGTCCCATTCAAGCAGAGACATATGCGCAAGATAACCCAACCTCTGACCGATCTGATACCAAAGACACATCGTAAGCACTCCAATAAGACATCTGTGCCTATCGCATGAGAAACATCACAGCAGGTGGCATTTGATGTATTTAAACAATTACTATCAACACCACCCATATTAACTTATCCCGACTATAGTCAACCTTTTGAACTTCATACATATGCGAGCATAATGCTGATGGGATTGGGCTGTATTTTACCAGCAACAAGATGTCATACAACGAGTAATCTCGTGTAGAAATAGAACGTCTAAAACAATCTGAGAAGACCTACTCTGCATACAAACTTGAGTTCCTATGTTTGAAATGGGCGATCACAGACAAATTTCATGATCACTTGTATGGACACCGGTTTCAGGTGATGACTGACAACGACCCATTAGCCGACATTCTGACAAGTGCATGATTGGATGCAACCAGTCATCGATGGCTTGCTGCTTTACCGAGCTATAACTTCAACATTACCTATCGTCCAGGAAAATGAACATTAATGCAAACACCTTGTCCAGGATACCATCTACCGAAAGAGTGGGAACAGATCGTATCTGATTTTGTATGTGTAATTTGTCCCAGTTTGAATTGCAATCTGTTAGAAAGTGTATTCCTATCCGCAGATATTGTTGAAGAAGACGCAGATGTCACTGATGATCTCCATGATTGCAATGCAAGTGAGTGGAGAACGGGACACGGTAGAGATTCACATCTGGCGAGAATGCTTCAACATCTCAAAGCTGGACATAAACCAAACACTAACCAACATGGACAAGACACATAAATGACTTCTTAACTGATGTATGTCCATCAATTCAGACTGAAAAGAGGTGTTATATACACCTGTGCAAAAGTTAAGCACCACCCTATCTTTACGCACATGCGAGGGTATATTCATGTGCTATGAAGCAAGCAATAGCATACACATTTATGTACCCATCCATCTTAGTGCAAGAGGTAATAATGCAACTAGAGGAATGCTGATTATGATGGTGGGGAAACACTATATGTTTTTGTTTGAACTTGAAAACGAGGCCTGAATATGGTTACGTTGACACAACTGACAACTATTGCCCTACAGTTGACACACGTGGCTAGATTGTCATTAATGGTGTCTGAAAACGAAGTTTAACATCTGTGCACGAGTTTGAGACTGTCATTATTAATACCGGGTATATCCACCTTGTGCCTGGATGACGGCCTGGACACGACGTCTCATGCTGGTCACCAACCGACTGATACGCCATTGTGGTATTCGTTGCCATTCAAGATGGAGTGCGTCTGTTAATTCCTGTAGGTTCTGCACAGGAGGATCCCTCCTTCTCACCATGTTTCCCAGAATGTCCCAGATATGCTCAATAGGGTTCATGTCAGGGCTCCTTGCTGGCCATGGTAGGGTTTCGATGGCATTCTGGCGGAGGTATTCATGCACAGCTCTAGCACGATGTGGTCGGGCGTTGTCATCCATGAATATAGGGTGGGTTCCAGGTGCATGATTTACAAAATGAGGGACCACAACTCCATCCAGTATGGAATCTTGATATCTTTGTCCATTTAGTGTTCCAGGTACAGTCAACAGATCCAGCTTACAATCAAATGAGATGCACCCCCATATCATAACGGAACCTCCACCAAATGGAACTTCTTCCATGATGTTACGTTGGTCGTACGCCGTGCGTCTGGACCTCCATACACGAGTTCGACCATCTGTGGCATGAAGCAGGAACCGACTTTCATCGGACCAGTGTACCCGTCTCCAGGATCTCATGTTCCAGTGTCTTCTTTCGTTGCACCACCTCAGATGCTCCTCTTTGTGGTGTGCAGTGAGGAGAGGACGTCTGACAGGTCTCCTAGCTTTCATGCCAGCAGCATACAGTCTCCTTTTGACGGTAGACATTGACACTCTATTGTGCGTTTCCCATTGCTGGCTAAGCACTCTGCTGTTGGTGAATGGAGATCTCCTAACAAGGCGTACTAGGGCTCGATCATCACGGGCAGTAGTCTTCTTCGGTCTTCCGGATCTAGGCCTGTCCTTCACCTCGTTAGTTTTCCCATGTTTTGCAATCAAACGACTGATTACAGTATGGTTAATGTTCAGCTGTCTGCCAATCTCTCTGCATGACATACCAGTGGTATGCATGCTTATGATTTGCCATTTCACACGATCACTTAACCTTCGTCTTGCCATAGCGGTTCACAATCAAGAGCTAATTCTCTCTGTACAAATAAACCACGGTCATGAACACAAAATTCCTAATCTTGTCGCCTAAATCTGTATGTAATGTTCTACACCTCAAACTGGACTTTTACATAACTGAACACGTGTGCTGTTTCCCGCCACGCACGGACATCAAGCGGCGTGAAGTCATGCATGCATGTGCATTTCGTACTTCGAATTATGTCAGCTAACGCGGGGACAAAAAGTATGGCAGCCTAGTTGTACCATCATGTTTCTACGTTCTATTGTTTTTGCTGGTGCTTAACTTTTGCACAGGTGTATATACCGTACAACAATAAATGATAGAATTGGGCAAGAGCAACTATTACTTCCAAGCCAGTATCATATAAAGGCCATTCAAAGTTTACATGGTGATGTAGAACACCAAGGTAGGGCAAAGACACTCACTGCTAAAGCATTGGCTCTATTGGCCGGTGATGGCTAAAGGTGTCAAGGAATAACTACAAAGTTGTGAAAGATGTCTGCGGCGCAAGTGTCTCCCACTTGGTAGAGCACCGTTAATCAGCATAGTAACATATCAACCACTCGAGCTTGTCTGTATGGATTTCCTGTCAGCTGAGCCATCAAAAGGTGGGCATGAATACATTTTAGTAATTACTGACCATTGACCATTTCACTCGGTACATGTAGGCCTATCTAATAAAAAAAATATGACTGCTAGAACAACTTTGTTGTACATTATGGCCTGCCTACGACTATCCATACAGACCAGAGATTAAACTTCAACGACAAGATCATGCAGGGGTTATGTCGTATGCTGCATTTACACGCACATGGACATATACACACACATGCTCGCGCACACTCAAGCACATACACATGTAAGCCACGCCACGCACGCACGCACGCACATGGTCAAATATACTAATTATTATCGTACATAAAAAATCTGCACATTGTACTATTGGCTATAATGGGCAGATTGCATATTGACATACATCCCACAGAATCTAGATCACAGTCAAACTGTCATATCACCTATAAATGAGTGGTAGGTTATACCGAGATGTGAGTAACCATCAAGTGTCGAGCAAATCTATAAACAAGCGCCACAAGCCCCTGTATCACTCACCCGGAAAATTGGCCTGTGCGATCGTTGTATATAAATCTTTTAAATGATTTACCAAGAAACAAGAAAAATGGGAATTCTGTATACTGGTTCTGAAGGCTACCACTATAGGGTCCTTCCAGTCAAATGTGGTTGATATGGTCCAAGAGATTAATGAGGAGTAATTCTCTAACTGAATTCCCGAAACTTTTGGGAAAATTCAAGATAGCCGCCGAAAAAAGTGACCAATCAGACTTATGTAAACAGGTTCGGAATCCTACAACGATAGGATCCTTCCAGACAAAATTGATTTAAATCGACAAAACGATTCATGAGTAGTAATCTTTTAAATGATTTCACAAAATTTGTTAAAAATCCACTCTGGCAAAATTTACCAATTAAAATTCTATACAATTTCTGAAGCCTACCTGAAAGCCTAGAGCCTTTCCAGCCAAGTTTGGTTGAAACCGCCCAGCGTTTAATGAGTATAGTAGTCTTAACCGATTTATTGAAAATTGGTCCCTTAAACCAAATTAGGTTGAAATACACCAAGCCGTAAATGAGATGCGTTTTAAAGCAAATGTTGAGGAACAACAGACGACGGATGGACGGACGACGGGCGGTCGCCATACCATAAGCTCACTTGGCTGGCTTTCAGGCCAGGTCAGCAGCGTTCGTGACGAAACTAACTAAATTGGTTATTACGGCAACTTACACGTCATGCCCCTGGCTATGACGTCATATAATTGATGGTTATCACTCTGACCTGAAACTCCAACTACTTCAAGCTCAGCAAAATATAAATGGATGCCATTTATAAGTCCCGTGATCTAGATATTTGAGCCTCGACTTGAATCTGAAAGGACTAACCCACTCCAATATGAATAAAAGTGCTAAATCTAGTGATTATAACTATCCTCCAAGTTATGGCCGAACATGTGTATTCCAGTATTCACTTAGTAACCTTGATTTTTGAGATTTTGATCTGAAATCAAGCAATATCACAAACAGTATAAGTCTGGACCTTTTCCAGGCATCACCTATATGGCTGTGGGTTTTGTTTTCTGGTACTTTTGCACCAGATTCATAATGTACATCCTGATTTCTATACCCTTTCATGACGAAACCGGCCCAAACCGGCCTCTGCAGGGGTCTTGAGGATTGTTCATTTGCAGGCCAAGAGAAGACCGTTTTTTGAAATTTTACTACTGAAATGACTGGCTCGGTAACCGACCCAGCCATTCCAGTGGTAAATTTTCAAAAATATTCTCTTGGCCTGAAAATGAACATTCAATACGGGAATATTTTGATTTTCTTGAACAAATTTAGACATTAATGGGTTAAAAGAAAAAGAAATAAAGGTATGAATGGGCGTGGCAAAGTTAGTGACACCTACATTCTTGCATTCCCGAGTTAAAGCAAAGTTAGTGACACCTACATTCTTGCATTCCCGAGTTAAAGCAAAGTTAGTGACACCTACATTGTTGCATTCCCGAGTTAAAGCAAAGTTAGTGACACCTACATTGTTGCATTCCCGAGTTAAAGCAAAGTTAGTGACACCTACATTGTTGCATTCCCGAGTTAAAGCAAAGTTAGTGACACCTACATTGTTGCATTCCCGAGTTAAAGCAAAGTTAGTGACACCTACATTCTTGCATTCCCGAGTTAAAGCAAAGTTAGTGACACCTACATTGTTGCATTCCCGAGTTAAAGCAAAGTTAGTGACACCTACATTCTTGCATTCCCGAGTTAAAGTAAAGTTAGTGACACCTACATTGTTGCATTCCCGAGTTAAAGCAAAGTTAGTGACACCTACATTGTTGCATTCCCGAGTTAAAGCAAAGTTAGTGACACCTACATTGTTGCATTCCCGAGTTAAAGCAAAGTTAGTGACACCTACATTCTTGCATTCCCGAGTTAAAGCAAAGTTAGTGACGCCTACATTCTTGCATTCCCGAGTTAAAGCAAAGTTAGTGACACCTACATTGCTGCATTCCCGAGTTAAAGCAAAGTTAGTGACACCTACATTGTTGCATTCCCGAGTTAAAGCAAAGTTTGTGACACCTACATTGTTGCATTCCCGAGTTAAAGCAAAGTTAGTGACACCTACATTCTTGCATTCCCGAGTTAAAGCAAAGTTAGTGACACCTACATTGTTGCATTCCCGAGTTAAAGCAAAGTTAGTGACACCTACATTGTTGCATTCCCGAGTTAAAGCAAAGTTAGTGACACCTACATTCTTGCATTCCCGAGTTAAAGCAAAGTTAGTGACACCTACATTCTTGCATTCCCGAGTTAAAGCAAAGTTAGTGACACCTACATTCTTGCATTCCCGAGTTAAAGCAAAGTTAGTGACAACTACATTCTTGCATTCCCGAGTTAAAGCAAAGTTAGTGACACCTACATTCTTGCATTCCCGAGTTAAAGCAAAGTTAGTGACACCTACATTCTTGCATTACCAAGCTAAAGCAAAGTTAGTGACACCTACATTCTTGCATTCCCGAGTTAAAGCAAAGTTAGTGACACCTACATTCTTGCATTCCCGAGTTAAAGCAAAGTTAGTGACACCTACATTGTTGCATTCCCGAGTTAAAGCAAAGTTAGTGACACCTACATTGTTGCATTCCCGAGTTAAAGCAAAGTTAGTGACACCTACATTCTTGCATTCCCGAGTTAAAGCAAAGTTAGTGACACCTACATTCTTGCATTCCCGAGTTAAAGCAAAGTTAGTGACACCTACATTCTTGCATTCCCGAGTTAAAGCAAAGTTAGTGACACCTACATTATTGCATTCCCGAGTTAAAGCAAAGTTAGTGACAACTACATTCTTGCATTCCCGAGCTAAAGCAAAGTTAGTGACACCTACATTCTTGCATTCCCGAGTTAAAGCAAAGTTAGTGACACCTACATTCTTGCATTACCAAGCTAAAGCAAAGTTAGTGACACCTACATTCTTGCATTCCCGAGTTAAAGCAAAGTTAGTGACACCTACATTCTTGCATTCCCGAGTTAAAGCAAAGTTAGTGACACCTACATTGTTGCATTCCTGAGTTAAAGCAAAGTTAGTGACACCTACATTCTTGCATTCGCGAGTTAAAGCAAAGTTAGTGACACCTACATTCTTGCATTCCCGAGTTAAAGCAAAGTTAGTGACACCTACATTCTTGCATTCCCGAGTTAAAGCAAAGTTAGTGACAACTACATTCTTGCATTCCCGAGTTAAAGCAAAGTTAGTGACAACTACATTCTTGCATTCCCGAGTTAAAGCAAAGTTAGTGACACCTACATTCTTGCATTCCCGAGTTAAAGCAAAGTTAGTGACACCTACATTCTTGCATTACCAAGCTAAAGCAAAGTTAGTGACACCTACATTCTTGCATTCCCGAGCTAAAGCAAAGTTAGTGACACCTACATTCTTGCATTCCCGAGTTAAAGCAAAGTTAGTGACACCTACATTGTTGCATTCCCGAGTTAAAGCAAAGTTAGTGACACCTACATTCTTGCATTCCCGAGTTAAAGCAAAGTTAGTGACACCTACATTCTTGCATTCCCGAGTTAAAGCAAAGTTAGTGACACCTACATTCTTGCATTCCCGAGTTAAAGCAAAGTTAGTGACACCTACATTCTTGCATTCCCGAGTTAAAGCAAAGTTAGTGATACCTACATTCTTGCATTCCCGAGTTAAAGCAAAGTTAGTGACACCTACATTGTTGCATTCCCGAGTTAAAGCAAAGTTAGTGACACCTACATTGTTGCATTACCAAGCAAAAGCAAAGTTTGTGACACCTACATTCTTGCATTCCCGAGTTAAAGCAAAGTTAGTGACACCTACATTCTTGCATTACCAAGCAAAAGCAAAGTTTGTGACACCTACATTCTTGCATTCCCGAGTTAAAGCAAAGTTAGTGACACCTACATTCTTGCATTACCAAGCTAAAGCAAAGTTAGTGACACCTACATTCTTGCATTCCCGAGTTAAAGCAGTTAGTGACACCTACATTCTTGCATTCCCGAGTTAAAGCAAAGTTAGTGACACCTACATTGTTGCATTCCCGAGTTAAAGCAAAGTTAGTGACACCTACATTGTTGCATTCCCGAGTTAAAGCAAAGTTAGTGACACCTACATTGTTGCATTCCCGAGTTAAAGCAAAGTTAGTGACACCTACATTGTTGCATTCCCGAGTTAAAGCAAAGTTAGTGACACCTACATTGTTGCATTCCCGAGTTAAAGCAAAGTTAGTGACACCTACATTCTTGCATTCCCGAGTTAAAGCAAAGTTAGTGACACCTACATTGTTGCATTCCCGAGTTAAAGCAAAGTTAGTGACACCTACATTCTTGCATTCCCGAGTTAAAGTAAAGTTAGTGACACCTACATTGTTGCATTCCCGAGTTAAAGCAAAGTTAGTGACACCTACATTGTTGCATTCCCGAGTTAAAGCAAAGTTAGTGACACCTACATTGTTGCATTCCCGAGTTAAAGCAAAGTTAGTGACACCTACATTCTTGCATTCCCGAGTTAAAGCAAAGTTAGTGACGCCTACATTCTTGCATTCCCGAGTTAAAGCAAAGTTAGTGACACCTACATTGCTGCATTCCCGAGTTAAAGCAAAGTTTGTGACACCTACATTGTTGCATTCCCGAGTTAAAGCAAAGTTAGTGACACCTACATTGTTGCATTCCCGAGTTAAAGCAAAGTTAGTGACACCTACATTGTTGCATTCCCGAGTTAAAGCAAAGTTAGTGACACCTACATTGTTGCATTCCCGAGTTAAAGCAAAGTTAGTGACACCTACATTCTTGCATTCCCGAGTTAAAGCAAAGTTAGTGACACCTACATTCTTGCATTCCCGAGTTAAAGCAAAGTTAGTGACACCTACATTCTTGCATTCCCGAGTTAAAGCAAAGTTAGTGACACCTACATTCTTGCATTCCCGAGTAAAAGCAAAGTTAGTGACACCTACATTCTTGCATTCCCGAGTTAAAGCAAAGTTAGTGACAACTACATTCTTGCATTCCCGAGTTAAAGCAAAGTTAGTGACACCTACATTCTTGCATTCCCGAGTTAAAGCAAAGTTAGTGACACCTACATTCTTGCATTACCAAGCTAAAGCAAAGTTAGTGACAACTACATTCTTGCATTCCCGAGTTAAAGCAAAGTTAGTGACACCTACATTCTTGCATTCCCGAGTTAAAGAAAAGTTAGTGACACCTACATTCTTGCATTCCCGAGTTAAAGCAAAGTTAGTGACACCTACATTCTTGCATTACCAAGCTAAAGCAAAGTTAGTGACACCTACATTCTTGCATTCCCGAGTTAAAGCAAAGTTAGTGACACCTACATTCTTGCATTACCAAGCTAAAGCAAAGTTAGTGACACCTACATTCTTGCATTACCAAGCTAAAGCAAAGTTAGTGACACCTACATTTTTGCATTACCAAGCTAAAGCAAAGTTAGTGACACCTACATTCTTGCATTCCCGAGTTAAAGAAAAGTTAGTGACACCTACATTCTTGCATTACCAAGCTAAAGCAAAGTTAGTGACACCTACATTCTTGCATTACCAAGCTAAAGCAAAGTTAGTGACACCTACATTCTTGCATTCCCGAGTTAAAGCAAAGTTAGTGACACCTACATTCTTGCATTCCCGAGTTAAAGCAAAGTTAGTGACACCTACATTCTTTCATTACCAAACTAAAGCAAAGTTAGTGACACCTACATCCTTGCATTCCCGAGTTAAAGAAAAGTTAGTGACACCTACATTCTTGCATTCCCGAGTTAAAGCAGTTAGTGACACCTACATTCTTGCATTCCCGAGTTAAAGCAAAGTTAGTGACACCTACATTCTTGCATTCCCGAGTTAAAGCAAAGTTAGTGACACCTACATTCTTGCATTACCAAGCCAAAGCAAAGTTAGTGACACCTACATTCTTGCATTCCCGAGTTAAAGCAAAGTTAGTGACACCTACATTCTTGCATTACCAAGCTAAAGCAAAGTTAGTGACACCTACATTCTTGCATTCCCGAGTTAAAGCAAAGTTAGTGACACCTACATTCTTGCATTACCAAGCTAAAGCAAAGTTAGTGACACCTACATTCTTGCCTTCCCGAGTTAAAGCAAAGTTAGTGACACCTACATTCTTTCATTCCCGAGTTAAAGCAAAGTTAGTGACACCTACATTCTTGCATTCCCGAGTTAAAGCAAAGTTAGTGACACCTACATTCTTGCATTCCCGAGTTAAAGCAAAGTTAGTGACACCTACATTCTTGCATTCGCGAGTTAAAGCAAAGTTAGTGACACCTACATTCTTGCATTACCAAGCTAAAGCAAAGTTAGTGACACCTACATTCTTGCATTACCAAGCTAAAGCAAAGTTAGTGACACCTACATTCTTGCATTCCCGAGTTAAAGCAAAGTTAGTGACACCTACATTCTTGCATTCCCGAGTTAAAGCAAAGTTAGTGACGCCTACATTTTTGCATTCCCGAGTTAAAGCAAAAAATGTTTATTTCAGTATGAAAATAGCCACGACGTGACATACATATTTTTCCATGATATGATTGATTGATTTATTCCACAATAAGCCATAGGCCCTTGAGTGCACATTTAAACACACACATATATATATATATATATATATATATATATATATATATATATATATATATATATATATATAGACAATTGAATTAGTATGCTATACAAGTATCTAAATGTCTAATCTTATATCTAATACAGTGAATTTCTCTTTAGCGTTATATTCACAAACCCTTCAACAGCATAATAACATTTGTAGAGGCGGGCGTATACAGCTTAAACATCGCTTGGGCATATTATTTAAAGTTTTCACCAATATATAACATATGAAACTTCAACTATTTCTACGGAGCCCGAATATGATTGTATGTGCTAAATTTCTAGATTCCACCTTCTTGTATTCCGGAGATATGCTGGCATGCGATCGTGGATACACTGACAGCTGTGGTGCATCAATTGTCAGTCAACTCGTCAAATTAGCTAGAACTAGCGTCTGCTGGAAAGAGTTGCAGTGGCGGATCTAGGAATGTTGTAGGGGAGTGGTGCAGCGAAAAAAGGCATATACTTTGGGGTCGGTCCAGGATGAGTATCATTCTCCATGCGGTTATGGCGAGGGCAAGTCCGGCGTCTCTCCGTCCCCACCCATAGGCCACCACGGAGAACTTGTTAAATTTAGATGTTATCAGATGTTGTCCCATGCATTTTAGATGCGTCTTGAAACTAGTATAAGTGTGCGTGTGCCTGTAGGTCGGTCGGTTGGTCTGTAGTCTTACAATTTTGGAAAAGGTGCTTATAACGTGTTCGCACATGGTGGAGATAATACCAACATTAGAAATCGTAGTCGAATGTGTGCGTGCGTGCGTCCGTGCGTGCGTGCGTGTGTATTTGGAGGAGAATAGGTAGGGACTATACACTGTGACTTAATTCTGCATTTCTGAAGGCATCAGTTGATATCTTACTGGAATGTGTAGATGTTGGAGGAGAAAGGACCCGCCATCATCATCCTGCACCACCACCACCATTATCATCATCATCATCATCATCATCATCAGAGGTGCCAGCGGCGACAGTAGCAACAACAACAGCATCCGCATCATCATCGCCACCAACATTATCATCACCAACACCGTCACGTCACCACCACCATCATCATCGTCACCACCACCACAACCACCACCACCACCATCATCATCATCATCATCATCATCATCATCATCATAGTTATATATCTATGCCATAGGAATAATGATGTAAATGAAAATAGGTACTGCACTGAATAGATTGTCGTAAAACTAGGTTTACAGCAATCCATTCATAAACCACATTTACATGCATTATACGCCCAAAAAGGATGCCTACATAGAATGACGTCATCTACAATGAGGTCTAATAGAATGAGATTTCGCAATGATAGGCCTATATTGTATCACCAATGCAGACGTTTTCACATTTTATAATCTGAATCTGACCTGATCGCGTCATTAAAACAATAACTATGGCATATTATAAAGCGGTTAACACATGCAATAACAGAACATACGCTTCATGCGCAATCTTAATAACGAGTATAGCAGTTAGCCTAACTGAATCTCCCTGCTGTTCAAGGCAACAGGAACGTTCAGTCTTGAAGATGTTTCCAAAATACTGATCAAGGGGATTAAAGTTATTCTGATTAACGGGATTAACCAGTTAGCTACTCTCGCTATATCTTGTCCTGATGTAGGCCTACATTTTTATTCATTATAAAAATAGAGCCGTGAAGCGTAACGCAACGTGAACATGTCACGCATGGCTGACCCTTGAGCATCCGGAGCGAGTACAATGATGCGCGGACGCCGCCTTCGCGCAACGGCAAATTAACCATTTCACTGTTAAACTCGCTTGCAGCCTTTAACCCTTTACTTTTATCATTCTGATAGATTTTTCAACGTAATTTGACAGTAGCAACAACCTTCAGAAAAGTTGATTTGTAATATTGAACATCTTTATTCTATTTAGGCCCTGTTGTATAGGCTAAAACACATTGTATTCGCGCAATATGGATCGCTAAAATATATATGCGCATCTAACGCTCATACATTAATGTTGTACGGTTGAATAAAGACGACAGACGGGTAAGCACGAACCCATATCTTTATGGCATGCTTATAGTTTCAAAGCTATGCATCCATAACGAGCGAGCTGATGATTGTGTAGATCATGCGCGACTGAGAGGGAAAGATGGACGGCCTCACTCGGACCTTACTCTTTATTTTCGGCTCTATCAGTAAGTCATAAGTACTAGCAGATATACTCATCTTATATTTAAATAAGTCTACCTAAGATATAGTTTTATGAAATTTATGGGCCCATGAAACAAATTCACAATTATGCCTGTTGTAGGTGTAACTGCATGTACATGTAAAATAAATAGTAATGCAATTATTTTATACAGTGAACCCCAAACTCGTCCATATCAACATTATCCGTCAATTAGTAAACCTCAGTTCACTAGTTTTAATTAACTTAAAATACCCTCTGACAATAATCCTACGTTATTTTTGTCCCTCAGCCACCCACAATCATGGGCTGGAACACAATAATTAATGCAATCGATATGTCCCGGTCTTTGTGTAAGACCTCACGAAGTTTGGTTTCTGTTGCGGTTAAACCCGTCTCTATTTCACAGCGGTGACTTTGTCCTCTGCCATTAAGTCAACTTCCTGTAAATGTCAGACTGGGAATAATGGAAGGATACAATCCCACATCCAAATATATGACGTCATCATAAATTACGTCGCGTGTAGGCTGACATCACATGAATCACAATGCATAATGAATGACGTATCTTTCTTCGTAATGAATATTGAAAAGACCGTCAGGTGTATGAATTGAGTTTTTGATGGATTTACTATTTAATAAAGTCTGTTGAATATTTTGAAACTGATTTGACTAGGAACTGTTGATGTCATATGCGACAACAGCACCCAGTCAGATTAGTTTTAAAATATTCACCAGTTTACCTGTAATCAAGCCAGTCAGTTAAGTCTTCTCTTGGTATTTAACATAAATCCTAACCTCCCACTCTCGCATTTGTTTGACTTCACGCTTACAAATACACAGCCATCGCTTAGATGTGCCCTCTTATCGTTTCTGTGGTTTGATCGATGTACAATAGTACTCACTCACTCACTCACTCAAATAATCAATCAAGCAACCAATCGATCGATCAATCAATCAGTCAATCAATCAACATTGACCCTGATAATTAGGTCAGTGACCTTGGGATTAACGCTTTCATCCCGGGAAGTTAGATTTCCATCACAAAATCGAAGCCCTTCGTTCGTTAATATACTGGTACCACGGGCAGAGTTAGTGGATGATTGAAGACTGCTCTGACGTCGTGTGGATTTTATATCGAAGGAATAGAGGGGATCCATTTCTAGCTATGCCACGCCTACTATTATTATTATTATTATTATTATAGCATTTTTGTGTGAGAGTGTAGTGTGTACTACGTGTCCACCTGACTGCTTTGTGCACACCTATGCAGAAGACTGCAAGTCGGAGAGAGATGCTATTGTCACATATCTGGATTGTATGCCCACATTAGGAGGAAGTTGGCTCACTGAAACAAAATCTGGTTGCAAGTAAGCTTTCATTAAAACGCATCTTCTAGTTTTAAAAGTCTACACCCTCCCCTTCCTACCTATATCGTCTGTCTATATAGTTGTGACATCGGTGCTGTTGTTGTCCCACGTGCTACAAATGCGAGTCTCACATACAATGTGTCCAGAGAAGTACTGAAGTCTATTACACTAAGGTTCTTACAGGTAAGTCTTATTAACATCAACAGTAAGTAATAGACGGATCCACTTCTAGCTAAGTTCCGCCCATGCTTTGCGCGTATTGGAATCGATTTATATATTTTAGAGTCTAAATATCTTTTAAATATCTTGAAACTAATTTGACTCGGTGATGTCGGTCAGTCAAATTAGTTTCAAAATACTCAACAGAATGTTTATTAAATTGTAGACATACAATTCGTACACTTGATTAACTTTTCAATGCTCACGACCGAAATAGATACGTCACTATGTATTGTGGTGTCAGCCTACGTGTAACGTGATCATTGCGCATGCTCGTGAAGTGATATACCTGAGTAATAGATCGGATCAACACATTGGTTGTCTTTTAAAATGTATCCTGGACTATTTTGGAAATCCAAAAATAGTTGCCGAGTTGCGCTAGTCTCACTCGCCCCGAACCTTTCTGTCCAAGTGAACTAAACAATTTGTATGTATACATTTAGTAAAAATGTATATTGATCATTTAATCAAGCAATTGATGTTAGACAGCAACTTCTTTTAGTCACGTTGTTCTCCCAAAACGCAGCTGTTTTCATATTTTGCTTACTTCAGCACGGTTTCTGAACAATAAGAATGAAATGCATTCAAAACCTGCTGTCTATACCTTGAATACTGTGCTGTCTGGATTAAAGACATGTCTTATAAAATACCCTCCCATTAGGTTTATTCGATTGGTTCATTTTGTTAGCGTAGCTACGGATTAACAATAAGTTTGTTATCCTTGTCAGTTACAGCTTTATCTGGTTTGAATTTAAATACTGGCACTGTCTTGGAGTTGATGCTGTGGTAAGGCATCCCATATGTCTTGGAGTTGATAAGGTGGTAAGGCATCCCATATGTCATGTCTCGGAGTTTATATTGTGATAAGGCCCATAAGTCTTGGAGTTGATATTGTGTTAAGGCATCCCATAAATCTTCCACACAATTTGAGAACACGCATCTAATATCTTTGCTCATAGTTCATACTAGATTGTAAAGCTGTACCATCGCGTTACTGTTGAATCACGTAATGGCAAACCTTATGCTATCTATATCTTCAATGATCTTTAATTGCGTCACCTATTGAAAAATTATTGTGAGCAACACTGATTTCCTTTGCTGCTGATATAAAATATCCTTGGTTATAAATAGGCCTCCACTTGGGCAAGGGTTATTCAGTACTATCGCTTTGTCGCCACCATTCTCAGTTGTTGGACCTTCCTTCCTTAGATCTGGTATTCCTGGCTTAACTTTTGATCTTCAAATTTACATTTTGCAGAATCCTATTGGGGTTTTTCCTGAGATTCATCTGACAATTTCTACTCAAAATCCTACTTTGCATCTCTAACTCATTGTGTTACTTCATCATCATCACCGTCGTCGTCACCATCAGGCCTCCATCACAAGGAAGTGAGTAGTTACCATGTCAAGAACAGTGATGACAACTGCCTGCATTGGTCTCTGCTATCAGTGAGATTTCCAGCACATGCCAACATAGACCAGCCATCAACGTATGCAGAACAATCTACACCACTCATCTAGACGAAGCGTGTTGAGCACCACAATTGTCTAGCAATCAACATCTTTGGGCATAAGGGGTTTTACCCGGGCTACAGCTGAGCGAGAACGAATCTGCTACTCATCGAAAAGGATGGCAAGCAGCAGTACACATGGATTAAGAACATGAATCACCTGCTCCATAACCAAAGTCGGCACGATGGGAGGAACCACTTCTGTGAGTGGTCGCCCGGCTGCTATCACCGGGAGGACCTACTCACCCAGCACAAGGCGGAGTGTAGAGTCAATGGCAAACCAATGCGCATAAGGATGGCAGCAGATGACAGGAAGATGTTGCAGATTACCAACTACCACTAGAAGCTTAAGGTGCCATTCATCATCTACGCCGACTTCGAAGCCATAACAACCAAGATCGAGGGGCCAGAGTCGAATCCGACTCAGAGCGGCACTCACAAAATTCATTGCCATGAGTTCTGTGGCTTCGCCTACATCGTGGCCCACTGTGGTTGTGTCAGTGAGCCACCACTTGTTTCGAGAAGACACAGCAAAGCACTTCCTGGATCGCCTGGCGCAAGAAGAAGAAAAGATAATGGTTATACTTGCCAACCCCAGACTGATGGCGATGACCAGAGATTACAGGTGAGCTCACAAAGGTGCCGTCAGCTGCCACGAGTACGACAAACCCCCATAACGTGATAAACGCTGAGCTGCCTGTCATATCACTGGCTGCTACCGGGAGCAGCACACAATGTCTGCAACCATAATGCTGCACCTCAGCGCAACAACCACCAATATTCTCATGTTCCATAACATCGGAGGGTATGACTCCCAACTCAACATGCAAGCCGTACTTGTATCATGCAAGGCGTGTCACAGACAGATGGCCAGATCAACCACATAGCAGACGAAATGGAGAAGTAATATTGTTCAGCCTCTGCAACATCAAGTTCATCGACTCAGCCCAGTTTCTCCCGGCATCACTTGACAAGCTGGTAGCTAGTATGCCCTCATGCTCCGCAAGGATGTGTAAGCATATAAGCACATGGATAAGTAGAGCTGATTCAATGAGACCTCTCTACCACCCCCAGGCTGCCTTCTATAGTAAGTTCTCTGGTGAAGGCATATCTGACAGCGACTACAACCATGCACAGGTGGCCTGGGCACAGTTTGGCCGCCAGACCATGGGAAATTATCACAACATCTACCTGAAGTCTAACATTGCTCTGCACAGATGTCTTGAGTACTTCTGCACAACATGCCTACAGCAATACCGCCTGGACCAAGTGCACTACCACACTAGTTCTTGGTAGAGCTGGGATGCCATGGTCAAGCAGGTGGGGGTAGAGCGGAGCTACTCACCGAATACGACATGTATCGCTTCATGGAGAAATGCTTCAGGTGTGGTGTCGATGGTCAGCAAGTACTACTCCCAGGGCAAAAACCTATATGTCCCTGTATATGATCCATAGCAGGCGACAAGCAACTTCATGTATCTGGATGCTAACAATTTCAATGGATGGGCAATGAACCAACACCTATAACTACACAAGGCGAAAGGCATAAGCAAAGGCATCATCAAGAGGCAGATAAGTGTTGAGCAGTAATGGAGTCGCTCTTCAAGAGAAAATTATTCCATCACAGTATGCATATGTTGAGAAGCGAGGCCACCACATCTACAGGATCTACCAGAACAAGATATCTCTCAGCCCACTGGATGCCAGGCGATAGATTACTCAAGATGACATTAACACCCTAACCTATAGTCACAAGCATTTTGAGTTCGCTGAGCATGCTAGATTGGAAATGGGCACCTTCATCGAGATCCTTAGTGACCTTGAGTTCTAGTAGAGACTAGCACTCCTGGTGATGTTAGCTGTGTGTCTGCCGGCACCAGCTGAAGTTCCGCTTGTACAAAGGGCTGCCTGGGACCTCTATCCAGTTAGTACAGTAAACGCTGCCCCGTCGTCTCCACATCACTGTCGATTATGTGGACATCTATTGACTGTTACGAATATCTGATACCGTATGCACTGATAACCATTATCAGCGGGACCGGTATCAGTGACATATCAACATGCTAAGAGTGACTGATTCCAATATACCGATAGGCACTAGGCACTAATACTGGGATGTTAGCAAACCCAAAGGTATTTACCAGTCGTTTCTAGGCGGACTTCTTTGAAGATTGTCACATTCTGCCATTATTTCTGAGACACGTGCACTTTTAATTTCAAATAAAGCTTATTGTACTGCCAAACTCTCACAGAAGCCAAGCAGTTGAAATTCTTCAATCCTTATCCACACGTTTTCGAAGAAAAGTGTGGTTCATACCGTCCTGCCTCTGTGTCTCTCTGTGCATATGCCTGCGGGCATGCACATGTGTGCATGTGCATTCATAGTTCGCAATGCTGCTACTGAGGTGAGACTTTGATAGAAGTTGTGCTCTATCAGCGACTTAACAGTGCCACCCAGGATTACAAAAATTTCCTATCAGCCCCTGTCAGCCAGTATACTGACACAATATCAGTGTGTTGATACAGTGTACCTACCAGTGTACTATCGCCAATTGTTATTTCACTATTGCCTATCAAGATTTTAGATTCGGTTAAGTCAACGATTATCATGTTGATATGGCTTTGATAGCCACACCTGAATTTTGATTCTGTCGACCCAGGTAGGGTCCATTGGATGCCATCGACCACCTTCCAGCTCAACATGCTTATACCGATAGAGAACCGGGGCATTGGATGGAAGCCTGCCCTCCGGAGTGCCTGCGTTGGAATCGCTGCCTCGTGTGTCAGAACTACTGACAACAGAGGAGCAGCTAAAAGCCTATGTAGGAGGTTGGCCAATAAAGAGTGACCTCTGCTTTAGACATCTCTACTACAACAGGCAGAATTCCACTTTGTTCCTTGCCCCAATGGACGATGCCATCTGCTAGATATATTGGTGCAGGAAGAGCCTCTCTGTCAGTGTCCAGCTCCAATGCTCGACAATTGCTTGGGTGCTGTGATGACCCAACTCAGTTTGCCTAACCATCACACAATGTTTGCGCACGAGGGCTGCTGTTTCACTTCTGAACCCCTAACCATTATCAGGCTTCAGCAGCTCAGGCCACAGGAGGGACTTTTGCGGGTCCTCGTAAACACTCTGGAACACAGCCACCTCCATGTCCACAGACTTATCTAAGAAGCGGTACCGCAGCCTTGTACCTGCCTTGTAGATTTTGCATTCCACACGACCATGCAGAAGAAACAAAACATCTGCCTGGTGCATTCTTTTCGAAGCAGGTTCATTGAAGTGTGCATGAGAGGATGACAGAATCAGAATATGTGTTGGCACAAAATCTATAAACATATAGACATAGCCTAACATATAGGCAAAACTGGACAATGGAGTATACTATAAAATTTAACTATATAAATACCTATACATAAATATAACTAAGAGAATATATATGTAGCCTCTATATACACAACATAGTTTTATATAATTTGATACCGTGAACCAGGTTGCGCGACAAAAGCTCAAGAGGCCAGTGATCCAACAGATGAGTTTGGGGTTTAATCATTTGAAAGACAAATCCTGGAAAAACTACATTTTTACGATAAAAACTTATTCTGTTGAATATTTGAAAGTAACTCGACAGGTTAGGCAGTACTGGCTTTCAATCAAATCAATTGCAAAATACACAACAGCTTTCCATGTATGATTTCCTTGAAATTAAATATGGTGAATTCATCGGTGAAAGGATTGACATGTAGTAAGAAGTTGAATTATCAGTTAGCCATTCACCCTAGTCATTGATAGCAACAGCATCAGTAGACACGAGAAGCCCTTTATCTATGTTCTGATGGGTGCATGCTGGGGGGTCTTCGCATCTGTAAACTGCAGACAAATATCAACGATCACAAGGCAGAAGAGGTGGAGAGTAAATCTCATAATCAGGTGATGGAGAGGATGTCGGCTGAGCTGATGGAGAACATCATGCTACTCGAGCATGTGTGCCAAATGGCACTTAGGTGGCATCAAATGTCTTGGGCTACTCACAATCTCAAAAGCTTGATGAGGACGAGGCTCTCTCTCCATACCACTCTGAGCCAAAGCTCGACTATGAGGCATCAGCTGGGGAGATGAAAGACGCCATTGTAGTATTATTCAGAACCATGGCTGTGGTAGCCGGGATGGCTGGAGTTGTGCTCTATGACTGGAGTTGTGCTCTACAATGCTCACTGAGCTCCAAGCATGATACCTCCATTCGGCGAGAAGCAGACCGTGGCATATCTGAACCACAGCACTGTCACTGTATGGGTTCCAGCTATGAAATTTTCTGGCATGGAAGCTGATATTGTTGCCATGATTGGGTGGGATGTCTCTACAATAACATAGCACTGACCCTCGAATGCTAACTCGAGTGTCGTGGCCACTGCTCAGCCATAGGGAATATGGTGGTAGAGGCAGACATCGGTCTGGGCACGAAGTTCATCAAGAATATTAGTCATGGTAACCACAAGTTTGAAATCATCTAGCTCACCCACCTCTTGGACTGCTCCTCCCTTCTGAACCAGGACTATGAAAGCTACTCATTCTGGAGCACATTATTGCAAAGCCAACTCTAGCCAATGTCCAGCTGTGTTGCTTAGACTTGCTTATGCTCTTGACTTATGTGTAGGATATGCTGATTAGCGCCCGTTCAATTTACCTCCTGGTTGTTCTCATCATTCCAGATGTTGAGTCGATGGCAAGTCATCATACCATCTCTGAGATGCTCAGTGTACACCTGGAGGAACATCGTGTCCCACATCATGGCCATATTCATGTGTGTGTTCTTGAAGAAGAGGAGTGGCACAGCCACAGCCGTCTCTGTGCCTCGTCGTAGACTAAATTCTGTCAAGCCATCATTAAACTCTACAGCGTGGTATGCTTTTCCATTCATATAGAAGCTAGCTCCATGAGGCAGTGGAGCCAGAACTCGATACTCATTATTCATTTAAGTGGTATAAAGTGTGCTGTTGCTCTACATGCTTTCCCACCTCCTCTTGAGTTTGAACTTCAATGTCATACTCCTGATTTCATCGATCTGTCCCGAGATCGCAAAGTTGATGTACAACCCTGGAGCTGAGAGGACGTTCTCATCAGGGATACCAGACAGTCATTCCTTGGTTGTAGGTTCAACAACCCCATCTGGCTGTTGCAATTACTGTTGTACGTTTATGGTGTTCTGCACAGAAAAGTATTAAATGCCTCGATGTTCTCCAACAGATTGTCGTCAGACAGCACACTCACAAGCGCGAGCCCACAGTTAAGCCTGTGGTAGCCAGGATGGTGGAGGTCAAGCCAGCAGCCATGAAGGTACCATATATTACTGATGTACGAGGACTCCTTGGCGGTGTCAATGTTCTCTATGCCAAGCTGTCTCAGACTCCTCCAAATGACCAAGAGATATTGGCTTCACTGGATGTATGGGTTGCTCAGGGCCAGATAGTGGATCTCCCAGCATGGCACTTTAAGACCTTTTATTCTGGCGCTCCAGAAAGCGATGGTTGAGACCAAGGATCCGCTGTTAGTCTGGAAATTATCGAGTGCATCCAATGTCCATACAGCCACAGAACGTCACATACTAGATAGCCTACAGTCCAGGGCCACAGACTACTTCCGAGACGAAATCAGAGATTCAATAGCTGAGGACTCTGAAACTGGTCATGCTGCAGCTAAGGAGGATGGTAACCTTGGTACAAGGGAGACTGTTGAGCACACATTCAATGATGGCAGAAAAGAATGATGCAGAATCGGGAGGCCTTTCACACCTTCCCTGTCCACACAACTGACAGGACTACCTCATCAAAACCACCTGCAAGCCTGAAGCTAAAACAGCATGGCTAATATGGATCTTCCGTGAGATGTTCCATAAGAAGAGTGTGGTGGAGTTCAAACTCAATGGATCGAATTTCAGTTCAACAAGTGGGGCAGTCAGTTGGGCTGCTAGCAGCTTCTCCGTATGGGTTTGCACATTCTGTGTCTTGGTGATTGGGCCCTTGTACCACTGGTCATTGCTGTTAACCACCTGTGGCGGAGTCGGACACCATGCATGCATATGTAGTGTTGACGCAGATATTCTGCTAGCAGAGCTCGCAGCAAGATGTTTTTTCCATGTCTGTGAGGGCGCAATGATCAACACCACCCACCATTATCGTCCAATCTATTGATGTATGGTATGGACATGCTCTCATAGATGGCAAGTACTTGTTCAGTCTATGTCTGGGAGATTAAATGGGAGCACTTCCTGAATGAGCTCGCTTGCCTGTGCAGCGTAGTGTCATGCCACCAGTCGAGATGAAGGACACAATAGAGACATTGAACATGAAATTATAGCAACAACTGAGGAGTTAACGCAGAGGGCCGTGTCAGTACAACGCTGTCTAGGACATTGAGTATCCTAGTCCTGCCTTGTTGAGACTATTTATTAGGTCTTTAACACCAGTCCAAAGAGCGTTGACTTCTTCACCTCAGGTAATTAGAGCATGCTTGTAGCATCTTTTACTCCATAGACGGTGATATTGCCTCGGCCAAGGGCTACCTATGTTGAGATTCTCCGCAACCTGTTGGAATGAGGCCTAACCGGCCACAGCAGGTATTTAATTGGGTCATGTAAATAGAACTCTGCCATCAACTCAAGGATACCAGTCTCATGTGCTTCGAGCATGATGAACATCATCACCCTGTCCTTAGTATGCATTCCCTTGAACACAAGTCTTATACTTACCCAGGGTGTCACTGTTTCCAATGAAGCCTCTGGCTGGTATGATACCTTGGATCTTCTGTTGCTCTCCCTTCTCATTGAAGTCTAGGAAGGAGATTGAGGAAAGTGTCATCAAGTCCGAGCAATGCTCCACCCAAGTGGGACAAGTCTCCAACCTATTTGCACTCTAGGTCTATGAGTTGTAGAGTCATGACTGTAGGTTGTATATCCACATCCTAAACCCGAGGGAAGAGGTGGGTATAGGTTGACCAGGCGGCCGGTGACATAGTTATGTCTTGCACAGAGTGCTGTATGATGG
This sequence comes from Chaetoderma sp. LZ-2023a, assembly GCA_034401795.1. Taxonomy (NCBI): domain Eukaryota; kingdom Metazoa; phylum Mollusca; class Caudofoveata; order Chaetodermatida; family Chaetodermatidae; genus Chaetoderma; species Chaetoderma sp. LZ-2023a. Next base: position 20,563,551 of record CM067374.1, read on the forward strand.
TCAAGGCCTCTACTCATCGGATGCTGCAGTGCCATCATCAGCTGTAAGAGTTGGCTCCATGGCTGATGCATCTACCTGATCGCACTACTGGTGAAAGCGGTCACACACAATTTGCTCTGCTCTTTGGTGAGGACCTTCTAGAAGAAAGCACTTTCGACCAGTACACAGGCCTCATCGGTGACCTTTATCACACAGTCATTTGTGGCCAGGATGGCCTCTAAGGGTCTTCTTCATCACCACCATAATCAGCCCGGAACTCGCCATTGGACAAGCGCCTGTCAAACACAGTGAGTTTGTCTCTATTGTGACAATGACCGTGGTTCCATCGCATGAGACAGCTGCACTCTGCGCTTGTCTGTCTGCACTCCGTGTTGAAGCGCCGAAGCGAGTGATAATGCATCTCTGGATGAGGAGACATTTTTCATCTACTATTTCATTCTTGAGGTTCTCTATGATTGGTCGCTAGCTGACCGATGCAGTCAATCAGGGTCTTTGCAAGCTCATATTGATGTGTTGTCGTTCCCACAGCTGCCATTGTGTGTGGGCTACATACACAATTAAACCCTCCTAGTTGAGGCTCATCTAGTATGTAGATACATTAGATGTAAGCAGATTTCTCCATTATGTTTTCACTGGAAAGGTTGACTTGGTATTTAGTGGAAGCTCTGATTTATCGTCTACCTGTTTGTACTGGTTTAAGAAACTGTGAAGGTGGCATGGCTCTTACAGAACCTTCAATGACTTTATATAAGCAGTTTAGTCATATCTGTGTATGATGATCTTGCAGCGATGGACGCTATTTGTTTAGTATACGTGTAACAGCCCATTTGTCTGGAGTGAGTAATTCATGATAAATCCAGCCACCTGATGCTGGATAGGCTCTAGACGGTTAATGCGTGCTTGATGTGGGGGTCCCATGAAACTGCTCCATATTCCATTATTGGTCGAAACTAGGGCAAGATAAGCATTATGCTTGCAGTACTTTGGGAAGTTTCTAAGATTTCTGGCACGAAACTTAGGGTCACCATTTTCTTGCTAGTAGCATACGAAAACCTCTTGAAACTACATCACACACGAGAATTTTCTACACTACAGAGGATTGGGAAAACCAGGTCACACTAACCTATTTATTTTTTATACATGACACACATTTGGGCTATGATGTATCAAACTTTGGCTTGAAATGATGGTCCTAAATATATTTCTATGTTTAAAAAACAATGAAAAGTAGGTCACACTAACTTAATTTTGATAGAGCAAACACTCAGGTAACCTACAATGTACCCACACACGAAATTTGATTACTCTAAGAAAAAACCTCTTGAAACCACAGCCTGGTCAAAGGTTTTCTATGACGTTCAATAAAAGTTAAAAAGTAGGTCGCATTCTTGTATGTTTGATACAGGACATACTTTTATCCCACAATGCATCCATATGTCCGGTTAATGTATATAAAACATGACATGTGTTGCCTGAATAATTTACTACTGATTCAATGGAAAATTTAAATTTGACTTAAATTATCCAGAAACTAGGTTCGACTAACCTAGTTCTTATATGGATTGTAGCGTATGGTGAAAGATATCAAGCAACCAAATTAGAAGTCAGCATTTCTAAATAATGGCAAAATGTGCCACCGAAGTAATATCATTCCTCATTGGGCGCCATGTGTTAGAAAATGTTCAAGGATGATAAATCTGTTGTTTTTGATTGCATCAACTTAATTTCCACAATGCAAAGACTAGCTGTCCACAGGCAGGTTTGACCTAAATCTGTCCAGGAATAATGAAACATGCCACAATTGTATACAACACCCAGGTAGATAACTGGTGGCGGGGGAATTTTTTTTAAAGTAGACATGAAGGATGGTCGTCAGTAAAAATAGAAAATGGAAATATTTGTATTTAAATTTGTAAAATAATTTCGAAACATTTCCTGAAGGCTCGACATGAGGCTTACGCCTCTGTTTTTACCCACTAAGATTTTAAGAAACTGCTTTGTGGTTCGACAAAAATCACAGATTTACAATATTTGATCAAGTGTATCCCAGGCCGGATGCAGAATAGCATTGCCGATTTAACAGGACACAAACTCCTCGACAGCCAATTAGGTAAATAGTTACAGCTAGAATACTTCCCTCAAATTTTTATCAAGATCTGTTAGTCAATAACGGAGTAGCGATTTCAAAATATACAGGTGGAGTGCCATACTAAAAACCATCAGTCTCCGTTATGATGTCAAGAGTTAGCCATGCATAGAATATCCCTCTCAGGTTTTATCGAGCTTAGTTCATTAATAGCGGAGTAGCGGTTTTAAAAGTTAAGGGTGGGGCGGGGTGGTGCCCTTATAAAACCCACCAAGATTATAAATAGAAAATTGGACTCCGTAATGATGTTGCTACTAGAATATTCCACGCTTCATCACGGTACATTCATCATTAACGAAAAGAGTGCCCTACTAAAACCTTTCAGCACAGTGAATCGAAAATTAAGATCTGTGACATCTGTACAGATGTCAGTACTTAACCCTAGACTACATGTGTGACGTTTCAACAACAACAACAACAACAACAACAACATGACCAAGCTTGGAATGACAGGCTCGATAACAGATAGTCATTCCAGAGTTAAATAAAATATTTAAAATCATCTTTTCATATACGCAAAAATGTAGTTTTCTTGAACAATCATGATCAGTGAACCATAAACCCTACGATGTCAATATTCTATCTGTGTCGATTGCAAAGCAACTGGTGTACGTTTTTCAACAAGTTTGGTTTTGGTAGATGATGTTGCTATCTTCCACCAAATTTGATGAAAAATGAACACCAGTTTATCTTTTAATTTAATTTAATTTGAAAATCAAAGATTTTGACATCAGAGTGGTAAGTAAGGGTTAAGGACAATTGTATCGGTGGTGTATGACTATTATACCGGTGGTATGTATGACTATTGCATCGGTGGTATGTATTACTATTGTACCGGTGGTATGTATGACTACTGTACCGGTGGTATGTATGACTATTGCATCGGTGGTATGTATTACTATTGTATCGGTGGTATGTATGACTATTGTACCAGTGGTATGTATGACTATTGTACCGGTGGTATGTATGACTATTGTACCGGTGGTATGTATGACTATTGTACCGGTGGTATGTATGACTATTGCATCGGTGGTATGTATGACTATTGCATCGGTGGTATGTATGACTATTGCATCGGTGGTATGTATGACTATTGTATCGGTGGTATGTATGACTACTGTACCGGTGGTATGTATGACTATTGTATCAGTGGTATGTATGACTATTGTATCGGTGGTATGTATGACTATTGTATCGGTGGTATGTATGACTATCTTCTTCTTTTCGTTCGCTAATCATACCGCCAGTCCTGTAAATGACTATCGACATGATCATAAGCGTTAAGTGCGTGGATCCATGGTTTATTAGAGTGCGCCGTGCAGCCTGGAACCTCCGTCTTCAGCACTCGAGGTTTCTGTCAGGGTTACCTCACCCTTACCTCCTTTAGTCGCCTCTTACGACACGCAGAGGATACGGAAGGTGTATTCTAAGCCCCACCTACAGGGCAATGTATGACTATTGTATCGGTGGTATGGATGACTATTGTACCGGTGGTATGTATGACTATTGTATCGGTGGTATGTATGACTATTGTATCGGGGGTATGTATGACTATTGTACCGGTGGTATGTATGACTATTGTACAGGTGGTATGTATGACTATTGTATCGGTGGTATGTATGACTATTGTATTGGTGGTATGTATGACTATTGTATCGGTGGTATGTATGACTATTGTATCGGTGGTATGGATGACTATTATTTCAGGAAAAGAGCACGAGAAACGCTTAAGTGCATAACAGACGCCAAAGAAAAACATTGCAGAATTGGTAACTTCGCCACTAGATTCCTGGATGAATACCGCTATGGCCACGCCGTAAAGCAAGCGTGTGAGGAACATGAAGGTAAGTATACAAAACACATTTTATTCTCTTTTGTGTCATAGCTAAAGACTTTGCTTAATAAATGCAGACTATTTCAAAAATAATTTGACAGAATGATCATATTAATATTCAAGAATCAATGTTTTGCAACAGGAAGCAGCTTTTGCATTGTTACACTTCAGCTGTATGGGAATATGTGCATAAATTTGAAGGTAACATCATTGATCTATTCTAGTCAATCAGGTCAATCACCCATTTATACTGACAGATCACGCCTATATAGCCCTGATTGGATTAACTCGATACAAGTCTTCTAGCATCAATCAGCCTTACCTGAACATGGAATGTGGTGTACAGGTCATAGTACAATTATTATAACTTTATTTGTACATTCTACAGAAACTAGGTCCGACATGCCAATTTCTGATATGGGTGGCACCCAAAGCACTCCAACAGTGTAATAATCCACCCATGATCCATAATGTGTCTCGCCTGGCTAACGATGAACTGTAAATAAGTTTACAAGAAAAATAATGTGTTCAGAATGACCAAGAAACAAGAAATACTATCAAAGACATTACATAACAAGAGTTTTAGTGAAACTCAACATACGCCCGCAAACATACTTGTTTGAGGAATGATAAATGTGAATAATTTGTCTGTTTGAATCTTAAGCTTTGTAGAGGAGATAACACCAATTGGTGTATGCGAATATATCTCACTGAAACACCAATACAACTGATCACATCTTAAAACATGTTTATCTTTATACCAAACTTTCCAGCGGAAACAATATTGTGAATGTAGTTTCACAACTCTCCGCGATCTGGGCTGAACAAGAAAATGTTGACAAATTTTAATCTTTTAAGAAAGATATCTTTGGCAAATATGGGCAGATTTTGCCTTTGTCTATAGGAAATCATGAGACTTCGTCTGCTGGAAAAAATATTGTGAGCGTAGGTTCAAAACTCTTCGAGATCTGGCCAGGAAAAAAAATTTGGATGAATTTTAATCATTTAAGGGAGATAACTCCCGCGAATATACAAGGATTTTGCCGAAATGAAATCATGATTCCCGCGAATATGGGCGGATCATACCAAAACAAAATCATGACACTTCGGCTATACGTACATCTTTTTAAAAAAAATTTGTGAGTGTGGGTTCAAAACTCTGAGATTTGGCCTGGACAAGACAATTTTGACCAATTTTAATCTTTCAAGGGAGATAACTCTGTCGAAAATGGGCAGATCCTGCCGAATCGAAATCATGACACTTCGTCTATAGGTAATATATCAGCTGAAAAAAAATTGTGACTGTAGGTTCAAAACTCTTCGAAATCTGTCCTGGACAAGAACATTTTGACGAATTTTAAGCCTTCAAGTGAGATAACTCTAGCGAATATGGGAGGATTTTGCCGAATCGAAATCATGACACTTCATCTATAGGTAATAGATCTGCTGAAAAAAATTTGTGAGTGTATGTTCAAAACTCTTCGAGATCTACTCCGGACAAGAATCAGACGGACGGACACACGGACGGATGGATGGCGAGCGCCATCACATAATACGACCCCACTTTGCGCGGGCGTATAAAAAGCTACAAAGAGTGCTAATATGGAAACTGATTTTCAAGATTGTCCGTTGGTATGCATATTGGATTTCACATTTAGACCATTTTTAGAGATTCTCCCCATACCAGACATAATGGATTGCTAGAGATTGACTCAATCAGTCAAGGCGCCAGAGAGTTACAACATGGAAACTGATTTTCAGGGAGCCTGCCTGGTAGCCATTTTGAATCCATGCCAGTTGTGACAGGTCTAAAGGTCTAAAGTTTTGAAACATTCAGTTAAAGCTACAGAGTTATCCCACGGAAACATCTATTTTCAAGATGGCTTCCTGGTAGCCATTTTGGATATTGCTTCTAAACCAATTGGAATCTTCCATACACCTAATCGAGCTTAAAAGTTGTGAATCGCTTGCGTAAAGTCAGACAGCGTTATTGCATGAAAAACTAATTCAAGGCCACCTGGCAGCCATATTGGACTCAGCATTCATACCAACTTTGAGACGTCTTCCAATTGCCACACCAAAAGGAGTTCAAATGTTCTTAATAGTTCGATCAGCTACATAGTAAGTGGAAAGGAATTTTCAAGATGGAAACTTGGTGGCATTTGGACCAATCTAAGATTTTCTATAAATCAGTAAAAAATACTTCTATAATTGTCTATGATAGGAAAATTGACCTTTGGCCTATATTCTCCAGTTCGTATACATCAACAATTAGCAAAATTATTAGTGTTTTTCCTATTTTCACATAGCCGACTTATAATAAAGAGCCATAACTCTGTATTTATCAGAACACATTAATACAGTTCTCACCAACGTAGTTGCTAGTATCATGATTTTTACTACGGTCAAGGTTAATCCACTGACTAAGAGCACAATGTGCCACAAAAGTGCCTGTACTTTCTCCATAGGTTTCAAGACATTGGGAATCTAACCAAGGACTAAAATGAAGACGCCGCATATTAGTATTCCAGCAATACACATGCTTAATATGACTCAATGCTCATTAACCGTGTGTCAAATATGGCAGCAAGAAAACTGACGATCAATGGACCTTTCCAGTTTTAGCTATGCCCCGCCCATCTCTAGTTAAGCTCCACCCACACCTTGCTCGTGTTGGGATCGACCGATCTCTGAACTCCCTGACACGGATGCCAAAATTCAAGTACTTATCAAATTTGTACGAACCCTGGAGAAAGTTTTTTCTCACTTGTATGACCAGGTCAATCATTCACGTTTCCAGAGTATCCACCCATCATATGACGTCATAATCAACTACGTGATGTGTAGAATGATGTCATAATCAACTACGTGATGTGTAGAATGATGTCATAATCAACTACGTGATGTGTAGAATGATGTCATAATCAACTACGTGATGTGTAGAATGATGTCATAATCAACTACGTGATGTGTAGAATGATGTCATAATCAACTACGTGATGTGTATAATGATGTCATAATCAACTACGTGATGTGTAGAATGATGTCATAATCAACTACGTGATGTGTATAATGATGTCATAATCAACTACGTGATGTGTAGAATGATGTCATAATCAACTACGTGATGTGTAGAATGATGTCATAATCAACTACGTGATGTGTAGAATGATGTCATAATCAACTACGTGATGTGTAGAATGATGTCATAATCAACTACGTGATGTGTATAATGATGTCATAATCAACTACGTGATGTGTAGAATGATGTCATAATCAACTACGTGATGTGTAGAATGATGTCATAATCAACTACGTGATGTGTAGAATGATGTCATAATCAACTACGTGATGTGTAGAATGATGTCATAATCAACTACGTGATGTGTAGAATGATGTCATAATCAACTACGTGATGTGTAGAATGATGTCATAATCAACTACGTGATGTGTAGAATGATGTCATAATCAACTACGTGATGTGTAGAATGATGTCATAATCAACTACGTGATGTGTAGAATGATGTCATAATGAATGATGTCATGAATGGCGTCGATAAGTACATCACGAACACATATTTGAAGACGGGCTATGCGTTGTTGTACAAATTGTATGTCTTTACTATTTAATCAATATTCGGTTGAATATTTTGAAACTAATTTGACTGGGCGCTGTTGCTGCCATAGGCAGCAACAGCACCCAGTCAAATTAGTTACAAAATATTCAACAGCTTCCCTGCATAGTGTTCAGGAAATTGATAGGTAAGACATTCGGGGATCGATCAATCCCAAGACGGCGAGGTGTGGGTGGAGCTTAGCTAGTGATGGGTGGGGCATAGCTAAAAATGGAAAGGTCCACTGAGCCAATCATTCAGTGAAATTTTTTGTTTAAATTTTTTTCTCTTAGCCTGCAAATGAAAATTTTCTAATCAAACATTTCAGTGTTCTTGACAAATTTTGAGATCTCATGTTAACATAACAAGAGGTCCAAGGGGCCTGTATCGCTCACCTGGACCATAGGCATTTCAACTAGAATGGTCAATGTCAATAAGTAGAACTCTAATGAGTTGAGCAGACTTGTAACAAGAAAACAGAGGCCATGTTTCTTTATGTATAAAGTTCTCTTGAACAAACTTTAATGGCCCTTAGTTATCAATATCATATCTCCCAAATTTCGGCCCAATCTATTCAGTGGCTCTGGAGACGAAGTTGCTTTCATGAAAACCGGGCCATTCAAGATGACCGCCCGCCCAACCATTTGGCAAATCAGGTTCCCTTGAACAAACTTGGTTCAGCTCGTGCCCTAAATGATTGGGTTTGTTTGAACAAACATGGACCTCTATGCGCTAAGAATGCTTCCTGCCAAATATACTTGAAATCAGTCCAGTGGTTCTCGAGAAGACATTTTAGATCTCCCATTGCTTTAGTATGGGAGTTTTTGGCAGGAAAAAGATCCAAAGATGGCTGCCAAACTGTTTATCCGACAGTTTAAAAAATGGCAAAAATGAAATCAAAATACCCACAAACATATATAAAACCAATTTCAGCCTCAAAACCCATCAAATAAAAAATCCAATATGGCCACCAAACATGCTACATTTTGATTGGATCACGGCGCCATGTTTTTTTTTATGGATAACCTTCCCTTGAACAAACTTTAATGGCCCATAGTCTCTAATCATTTCTCCCCAGTTTTGGCCTGATCACTTCAGTGGTTCTAAAGAAGTCATTTTCAGGAAAACTAGGTCATCCAAGATGGCCACAGAACCATTTGGTAAATCAAGTCCTATTGAACAAACTTGGCTTACCTCTTGCCCTAGAAGATGTTTCATGAGTTTTGAATCGATTCCCCCAGCGGTTTCAGAAAAGATTTTAACAGACGTTTCCTAAAATCGACCGAAATCCAAGATGGCCACCGACTAAATTGGCCGATCGGGTTCATTTGAACAAACTTGAATCTCTATGCCCTAAGGATGGTTCCTGTCAAATATAATTGAAATCAGCCTAGTAGTTCTCGAGAAGACATTTTAAATTTCCCATTGCTTTAGTATGAGAGCCTTTGGCAAGAAAATAATCCAAGACGGCCGCCAAACCGTTTACCCAACAGTTTCGAAAATGGAAAATTTGAGCTCAGAATAGCCAAAAACATATATAAGACGAATTTCGGTCAATCAAATATAAAAATCCAATATGGCCGCCAAACACGCTACATTTTGATTGGCCCATGGCAGTCATGTTTTTTTACGGATCATCTTCCCTTGAACAAACATTAATGGTGCTTAGTCCCTAATCATATCTCCTAAATTTTGGCCTGATCCCTTCAAAGGTTCTAGAGAAGTTATTTTCAGGAAAACTAGGTCATCCAAGATGGCCGCCAAACCATTTGGTCAATCAAGTCCTCTTGAACAAACTTGGCTTACCGCTTGCCCTAGTTGATGTTTCGTGAGTTTTGAACTGATTCCCCAAGCGGTTTCGGAGAAGATTTTTAAAGACTTTTCCTAAAATCAGCCGAAATCCAAGATGGCCGCTGGCCATATTGGCCGATCGGCTTCATTTGAACAAACTTGGATCCCTATGCTCTAAGGACGCTTCCTGCCATACATAATTGAAATCGGCCCAGTGGTTCTTGAGAAGTTGTTTAAAGGAAAAGTTGACGGATGACGCACGGACGACGGGTGGTCGCCACGGCATAAGCTCACTTGGCCTTTCAAGCCAGGTGAGCTAATAATATTATTGAAATTATTTGATTTCATGATTTGTTGTATACTGAACAAAACCTCTACAAATGATGCATGTTGATTGACATATCTGATGTAGACAGTGATATGTTGACTGACAGGTAAATTATAGCGATCATAAACGGGATAATTTGTTACCTTTCAGATGTAACAGAGGCAATTAAATGTTTGCATAAAGTAAAGAATGAGACGGAACACTGTATGAACGAACGTGGAAAATATTGGGGTGATGCTTCCAGCGAGATGATAGTTTGCAGGTAATATCCACAAGTCGACGTATTAATTGTAAAATAAGCTGAACTAGATCATAAAGCTTACAGGAATGTTGTGTATATACTTTAGAATATGAAGCTTATTATGTTGAATATTTTGAAATTAATTTGACTGGAAGCCGATCCCGTCTCAGGCAGGCTATTCAAATTATTTTCAAAATATTCAACAGTTTTCTTGTATGGTTGCCTTGAAAATGAGACATGGGGAATTCATCAATGAAGGAGTTAAAGCTTTTTCTGTTGAATATTATGACATTAATTTGACTGGAAGCTGTTGTTGCCTCTTGTAGAGCAACAAGTCTATTTCACGAAAATTTACCACTCAAATGACTGTCTATGTGCTTTATGATCCATCGACCTGAAACTTGCTGGCTACAATTTGAATTGATGCGCAAAATCTGATGATTCTACCTTCATACATTCAGACAGATGGGTGGGTGTTTGGACAGACAGATTTACAGCGACCACCAGACTCACACCAGCTTTCGGTTGCAGGAGTAATTACCCATAAATAGAGATATTTTCACTATATTTACATGATAGTAAACTTAAGCTAATCAATGCATCTGGAATTCAGTAATAATGCTCAGATCAGGCATAAGATCCACAACACATGAAACATCAAAATCATGTGCATGTGCCTTGATGCATACAGGGGAAGGGGGGAAGCAAGGGATCTTATAATTAAAACTGACAGACTTTGGCCATGATAAAGATAATAAGCATGGACATGGTGGATCTGGATCATAGGTATCTCTCAAAGTACTGGTCCAATTTGGCTCCAATTTGAACATAAGAGAGGGTGTGAATATACGCTAGGATTCCACAACTATCCTCATGATCAGAAAATCTGGAGATTAAAACAAATCTGGAAAATCTGAACAAATCTGTTTGCAATCTCTGATTTCTATTAAATTATTATTATTATTATTATTATTATTATTATTATTATTATTATTTAGGTATCTGAAATCTGAAGTACACTGTACTGAGGCCATATCTGATGAGTACAAATGCAATAAAGCATATACCAGATTCCTGCGCAATCGCTACCCGTATGATCTGGAGACGTGTGGAGCCAATCCACTCATTGCCATGGCTACCATTATTATTCTTAATTTAACTATATTATTATCGCTATATACTGTAGATATTATCTAATCTTTTCAATGGAACAACCAAATATGAATTATGGTATGTTTTCTACAATAGAAATATATATAACGATAGATTCTGTTGAATATATTGAAACGACCTGTAAATTGACAGGAAACTGTTGCTACATAAGGCAGCTGTGACTTTCAGTTAAATCCAGGACTATTTTTGCGATAAATTTCCAGCCCACTTTGATACTGTTACTAGGAGTCTGACTTGTAAAAAATGATTACCGACTTTCAAAATTATACTCCCTTATAAAACTAATCAAAGATATAATCCCTTATAACATTACCCTCTTTATAAAATATTTTAACAATAATAAACATTCTGTAGAATATTTTGAAAACTAATTTAACGGGGAGCTGTTGCTGCCCCTTGAAATTGGGTTTCTGGTAACTCATGATTTGTCAAGAAACATCAAAATAATAGCTTCTCGATTGTCCATTTACAGGACAAGACTATTTAAAGATGTACCATTGGAATGATAGCCTTGGTTATCGAGGCAAATGTTCTCAAATGGACTTTTCTAACGAGCATTGCAGAGGCCCGTATTGGCTGCCTTCATAGTAATTGGTTATATATTAGCGTTGGGCAGAATAATATGAGGGCCCCCATCACCACCGCATCTCATAGGTACATTACTGTAGTTTCTCGACTAAAGGCCACCCTCAAATATAGGTCGCAGGTCCAAATTTGAATAAAATCCTCCCCAAAAAATGCTTGTATTCAAGTATAAGATGCTGTGAAATTTAGAAAAACGTACCCTTAAAAAATCGAAAATTGGTGTAAAAAATTATCATCACTGAGCACTATGTTTAATGTATGCCTAAAAAATACCAATGGTGGAAGAGAAGTTATTAAATAGGACCATCTAAATATTGCGTATTTTCAATAAAGATTGTTTATTACATCAAAATCAATCTAATTTTGACATAAAATGTCGCCTCGAAAATATAGAAATCACGTGATATTAGGAATGTGCTAAGATGGTCACCAGTTGTAAAGCCGACCAGCATTAAATGATCCAAAACGGAATCGCGTACGACAAAAACTGCTTGAAAGTCCGAGAATTAAAATGAGATAGACCGCTTCTTTTCAAGGGTTAAAGGGTTAAGGATGACTAAACATGATCAGTAAAGACAGTGGTCAGTTGCCATAGGAACCATTATTTGTTGTGATGCTTGAGGAGTTTGCGACCACCAGCATAAAGAACCATCCATTTACAAAATTCAACACAAATTTTCAAGCGATTTAGTCTGTAAATATTAATTTATCAATTTTAATTTATATTCAAAAATCTTCTTATATTATATTTAACCCTTCAACCCTCACAGACACGACAAATTCTTACTGATGTAGAGAATATTTTCATGAATATTTTGAGACTAATTTGACTGGGAGCTGTTGCTGCCTATGGTTTCAACAGGTTCAAGTCAAATTTGTTTCAAAATATTCAACAGATATCCTGTAAAACTTTCTTGGAATTGAAGCAGTTGAGTTACAAGGGTTAAATAAACATTGGATCGTGGCATATTCCATTTAATAATAATAATAATAATAATAATAATAATAATAATAAATTCTTTGTGCTGTAAAACGTATTCATTTGAATATTTTGAGAAAAGTAATTTGATTGGAAGATGTTACTGCCATAGGCAGAAATAATTTCCAGTCAAATTACTCTCAAAATATTCACCAGCTTATCTATATGGTTGCTTTGGAATTGAGACTGGGATTTTCGTGATGAACTGATTTAAAGAATTACTGTAATTCACAGGTTAAGACAAAACCATGTATTATATTAATGTACAATTTTAAAATTAAAAACTTTTATATTCTTAACAATAACATCGGTTTTTTTATTAAAGCAAATGCTTGATTGCGTTCTCACACATGTGTGCATGCGCGTGTATGCGTGTCTGTGTGCATGCACACGTGGGTGTGTGCATGCGTGTCTGTGTGCGTGCGTGCGTGCGTGTGTTTTAAGCATGTGTTGTAAGATATGAGTATATAAGCTACATACTAGATAATACAGTTAAAGTTGTAATCACATATTGTCATAACCAGGTCTCTATTTCCTAGCTTCCATTCATAACAATGTCATTATGATATTGTATTAAAGCAGAGGTTCGATCTGTCAGTCATGAACAATTAAAAGTCTGTTTAGTCTACGTATTTGATGGATTTACTATTTAATAAACATTCTGTTGAATATTTTGAAACTAATTTGACTGGGCACATTCCCCCCCTCCCCCCCACCAGCTAAATTAGTTTCGAATTATTCAACAGACTGTTTCTTAAATAGTAAATATTCAACAGCTTACATGAATAGTTATCTTGAAACCGGGATTCTTGGAAGTCAGGGTTCAAAGTATATAAATTGATTACAATATGCTCAAAGCATGGGTGGAGCTTAGCTATTGATGGGCCGAGAGAGAGAGAGAGAGAGAGAGGGGGGGGGAGGGAGAGAGAGAGGGGGAGGGAGGGGGAGGGAGGGAGAGAGGCAAGGAAGGAAGGGGATGGAGAGTGTGTGTGTGTGCGTGCGTGCATGTGTGTGTGTGTGCATGCATGGGTGTGCGTGTGTGTGAATCATCATTATTTGACCTTTAATGCTCAAGATTGTGTAGGATAATTAACAACCTTGCACAGTGAATGTCGATTTGTAGGCGAGGTGTAATGTTTTTAATTAAACAAGTACAATACGCTATTGTTGCGACTTAGGCAGCGTTGTCCAAAATGTCAATATTTTATAGACTGCCTGCCTGTCAGACCACCGGCGCGACAAGCAGACAGACACAGACAGACAGACAGACAGAGACTCTTTGGTGGGCTCAATCATTAAATGGTTAATAAAGCACACATAGGAACCTATAAACATGCTAGTACAATTTTGAACATGTTGTCAAATATTTTGAACATAATTAGGTTAGAAGACCGTGTTGCCTAAGGCAGCAATAGCTTCCAATCAAATTATGCTCAAAATATTAAACTATGTTTTATTTTGTTTTTGAAACATTATAAGTTATTTTTTAACTGTACTATATATATATATATATATATATATATATATATATATATATATATATATATATATATATATTTTTTTAGGTTTATATTATTGCACTTTATTATTGCACATATATTGTTACATATTACACAAACTCCATTTTCACCAGTCAGGAACAAGTTGTTCATATGCTAGCAGCAGTTAGAAAGGCACCAGAACTTCTACACATTCTGCTACATATCTTTAACATATTATTGCATTTAGTAAGCAACAGCTTTCGGCAACACCATTCTCAAAATGAACATCCGCCTGCCTCGAAGCAGTTCGTGTAAAACATGTATCTGCTGTGCACAGGTTAAATCTTCATTGCGGTACGCATCTCAGGAACAGCGGAACACCTGGCACGGCTCGACATTGACTGGTATAGAAGAATTAGACATCTCTGCAGACAAAATAAACATATAAATGCTATAGGCACAACGTAGTGCTGGAAAGAGTTAACACTGAGATTGACAATTGAGGGTTTTTTCCGTGATTTCTAGCTGTCGGACTCGCTATACCATGACATGTTACATGGCTAAAAAATCAAACAGGTATTGACAATAACACAGTCGTGGATTATAATGTACTGTGAGTAATTTTCTTAACAAGACGGCTAAAGGTGCCGGCCAAATACAGCCTTTGTAAAAGCTTTGTGGGACGCCCTTTGCAAGCCGAGAGAAATTAATCTGCTCTTGGTCAGCAAATAAACATTTTCTAGAAGGAAATTAAAAAATTCTACCAACATTTTATTGACCAAATTTGACTATTGCCTTAGCAACTTTCAGTCAAATCATTTTCAAAATACTGATGAAGATTTGACAAACAGTGAGTGTAATTTAATAATAATTACCTGCAGAGCTGTATTGTAAGTAATCTGCTAACTGCTGCTCCATTACGACCTCGACCAGATGCTGGAGAAAAGAATAAATACATTATCCACATCTAAACAAAGATAACAAACACACTTCACTTTATTAGCCGTACAAGCTACTCGGAGCCAGCAAATATAAAGCCAGGAGAGGACGTCATTGCATAAATCTGCTAAGCATGCTACGAGGTGACCTCAAGAAACCAGGACTCGGTCCACTCCAGTCAAGAATGGACCTGAGGAAGCTAAGGATTTGGCCGAGGACATGACACAGTGGGCAAAAGTGAAGACGGACTGATTGCAGCTGTAGGATGTTCCTACTACTACAGTCGCAGAATACAGTAATCATACATACAAGCTATGGTGCTTTGGTTTTAAAATATAAATTCAATAAACTGTCTAGGTTCATTTGTTTAGAGCATTGCTCCGATCCAGACAAAGTAATTATACACTGTATGATTTTGCAGGATATCTGTACGTGTTTGCTCATAGAGCTAGACAATACGACTCATGACACTCGCTCATAGATCTGTTGATCTGATTCTTCATGGTGTGTTAGGGCTGGATCTGGTGCAAATATCATAAACTGTGCAAGCTCAAAAATGTCCTATTGGTTCCAATGGGAAAATTAGTATTTGACCTGTATTCTCCAGAAACTAGGTCAGATGCATAACTCTGATATATTGACATTGGATAAATTTCCTTTTCACGATGCAAATATTACAGTACAGCTCAGAAATCAGTTAAATGGTTTCCAAAACAAAAACAAAAAGATTATACTTCATACAATTTTTTAACATGATATAAGAAATGCTTTGTTGAATATTTTGAACATAATTGGATTGGCTGACAATGCTGCGTAAGGCAGCAACGTCTTCCAATCAAATTATGTTCAAAATATTCAACAGTACGTTTAATTTTGTTTTTGAAAACATGACAAGTTATTTCTGAGCTGTACTGTATGTGCCAATCGACCTTCCCACTTTTAGCTAGCCATCTCAATCTAAGCTCCACTCACACCACATCCGTATTGGGATCGATCGATGTCTGAACTCCCTGACTATCAATTTCCAGAAAGCTATGCATGTAAGCTGTGCAATATTTTGAACTATGGCAGCAACAGCGCCCAG
Organism: Chaetoderma sp. LZ-2023a; assembly: GCA_034401795.1. Taxonomy (NCBI): domain Eukaryota; kingdom Metazoa; phylum Mollusca; class Caudofoveata; order Chaetodermatida; family Chaetodermatidae; genus Chaetoderma; species Chaetoderma sp. LZ-2023a. The sequence continues at coordinate 20,579,746 of CM067374.1, forward strand.
CCAAATTAGTTTCAAAATATTTGTCAGAATGTTTATTAAAATAGTAAATACATACAATTCGCACAACGTGCCGGACTATTAAGCGTTAAAGAGGGACTATATCAAATCATTCATGACGTAATGATTATGATGTCATCATACACGTCACTTAGTTAATTATGACGTCAGATGATCGATGGATAAGCTGGACTGGTGAATTGGATTAGCTGAAGCACATGTTTTTGGTGATGAATGGCTCATTATATGTGATAAATCATGCAATAACAGGTGTCAGTATCATACCTGCACAATATTCACATCCGAGTTCCTGATGCCGAGTGTGGCCATCGATGCTTCAACAGCGTGCTTACCTAGCTGATAATGGGTCATCGTATCACACGCACTGAAACAAAATAATGTCACTGATGATTCATCCTCGCTCAACAATGAGGATGTGTGATCAGAAGCACGAAAAACATTTTCCGCTACGTAACAGTGTTCAATAATGTGTCGTATACTCACTATATACCTCAGTTTAGTAATGTAGACACTTTACTAAACATTGTCCCACGAAGAGCGCGAACATTCACATAACATTCTCCTTCCTGACCCCACTCTGTGACTCAAACACCTCTGATTCAATATCTCAAATATGTTACAGTTTTAATCCTTGATTGAATTAAGTTATTATTTGAATAATTTAATTAAATTAACATTTCTTTATTAATTTTCTAATTCTTTTATTTGTCTCCCCCATCTTCCCATCCATGCATATTAATTTACTTAAGCTCCCCTGATTGGAGAAACATATATTAATTGACTTACCCATTAGGCCTTTGTGACTGGAGACAGCAGATATGATAAAACAGGAATGATTTTGAAGACATCTCAAGTAAAATACTGCAAACACATAAAGGATAAGATAAATCAATTCCAAAGTAAAATATTGACAAAACAGTTTACAGAACAGGTTATTATCCTGACGCACTCTTAAGCAAGGTCATTTTCACATGATTCTCAACAGTCAGACATGCATGATGCAATGATGTTTATTTGGCATTGTGTTTATCAATGGTCAAACAGGTAGGTGCTCTAGTTTTCTGCTGTAATTGTTTAGTTATTTCAAGCTATCTGATGCACAAACAAGACAACAGTGTTACACTGATGGGATACTGGCCGAAATATTGGCATTATGCATTTCCAAATGCAACTCTAGATTTGTAACAAGATAACAATGACCTTGACCTCAGAAGTCTGAATGTCTTTGTACTGTTCCTATTGGTTGAGGTAACTGTACGACCATGCTTAGTTCCAAATAATTTGGCCAATTCAGAAATAAAGTTATAATGAGCTAAGCAGAAAAATCTACCAGTAACTGTTAATGTCTGCATTTTATACAAGTCAAATGGTAAAATGACCTTGACCTATGACCTCAATATCATTAAACTTCATCCCTTTGATACAAGGACGCATGTGTCCAAGTTTTTCCAAATGAGTTGAAGCCGTGCCGAGATATAAGATGATCTGTTGAGCTAAACCAAAGCTGAGCCTTGAAAGAACAAGAAGTCAGCAATAGGGTGGTTATTCATTGCATAAAAAACAAGCATTTTACACTGTCTCCAAGATTCCAGCCTTTGTTCTGACTCTAACAATTGAGTTTCTGACATCACAATGATAAGTGTCTCATCATCAACACAGAGAGCAACAGTATAAAGAAATCCATAGATCTAATGTTTGTAAGGATACCACTTAACAAATCTTGTTTCAAAGCACTCAAAAATGCATCACATATTAATTAACCCTTTAATGGTCTAGATTGTCTCAAGAAAATTTTAATTTGCAGCCCAAGAGAAGACTATTTTTGTAAGTTCTCTACTTAAATTTATTTTTAAAACGCTTTCTGTTGTCCTGCAAATAGACATTCATCAAGACCACTACAGGGGCTGTTTTTGGTTGTCTTAATGATCTTTAAATGATAACTGTCAAGAAAATTCTTTTGCTAAGCCAGTGTACATTAGCAGGCCAAGATAGGACTACTTGTGAGAATTTCCCACTGGAATGACTAACTCGGTAATAGAGTTTGTCATTACAGTGGTAAATTCTCAAAAATAGTCTTCCCTTGGCTTGCAAATCGGCATTCCTTACGATACAATATTAGAATGGCCTTGACCTTTGACCTAGTGACCTGCATGCCACCATCCTGTATCCTCTTTGCATAAGCAACCATGTACCAAAGTTGTGTTCGATTAGGGTTAAGCAATCCCGAAATATAATATGATAAGATTTGCAAAGTCTAAAAACTTAACATTGAAAAAAATTTTGTAGAGGTCAGAATGACCTTGACCTTTGACATTGTGACTTCAGTGTCAACATGCTGCTTCCTAACATTATAGATAACAATGTAGCTAAGTTTAGTTCCAACAGGATTAAAAAATCCTAAAATATAAGCTGATAAGTTTTGCTAAACGCAAAAAATTAACATTGTTGATGCTGTCACAGTCGTCGGAAAAGTGACACATATGTCTGACTTTCTGCTTCGCAGGACAAAAATAGGATTCTAGGAACTTAGGGTTCAAAGTATATAAATCAATCCCAACATGCACAACGTGTTGGCAGAGCTTAGCTATAGATGCGTGGGTCATAGCTAGCAATGGATCCCTCTATAGGACCCTTTAATGGTCAAGCCAGCTAAATCTGGCCTTTGCAGTGGTCCTGAGGAATGCCCATTTGTAGGCCAAGAGAAAACTATTTTTGAAAATTTACCGCTGGAACCGAGGCAGGCATTCCAGTGGTAAATTAAAATAGTCTTCTCTTGGTTTGCAACTGGACATTTAGTAAGTAAATATTTCCGTTTTCTTGACCAGATTTGACCATTAAAGGTTTAAAGTATTGACACAATTATAAGCTTAGTTCATACCTGTGTATAAAGGCGAGGAATGTTTCTTCTGTTCTGATCTGACGTTTTCTACTCAACATACACGTGATAAAGTCACCCTAAATTGAAAAACAATAGTCAAATACAGAGACACTTGTGGCAAATGATCAACTTAAATCTGAAAACAAATAAATTCAAGGATCATTGGTGTTTAGAAACTGTTGCTCTTTCGAGAAAATACATCACTCACTGAATGGACCTTTCCATTTTTAGCTATGCCCCGCCCATCACTAGCTAAGATCCACCCACACCTCGCTGTGTTGGGATTGATCGATCCCCAAATGCCTAATTATCAATTTCCTAAAAACTATACAGGGAAGCTTTTGAGTATTTTGTAACTAATTTGACTGGGTGTTGTTGCTGCCTATGGCATAGACCGTCTCCAAATATGCGTTCGTGATGTACTTATCGACATCATTCATGACATCATTCATTATGATGTCATTCTACACATCACATAGTTGATTATGACGTCAAATGATGGGTGGATACTCTGGAATGGTGAATTATCAATGTACCTACTTGAGTTATCTTTGGTTCATTCTGAACCTTTGAGATACAGTGGTAATTAACAGTGCATGCCACATTGACTATAATTGGTACAAATTATTCACAACCTCGCACAAATTGACTTTAGTCTACACAAAATGGGCATAAGATTGTAGAAATTCTGCCATTTTGGTACTAGACTATGTCCTCTTCCAGTGATAATTCAGAAATATAAGATATTTCTGAAATATAGAGTAGACATAACAATATCCAGTAGGGTGGTCCTTATTTTGAAAAGTCGGATATCTCTACCTCTGATTCCATTTTAGTAAAAAATAAGTTATGTGAAATTTGCAGCAGCTCGAATAATATTTAGGTGGCTCAAAGGCCTCCAATTTAACTCACTCGCCCTGTTTGTGACATGTTTTTAGGTTCTTAAGATGGCAATGCGCTCCCAGGATATTTTAAAAAGCCCTTCATAAAGGATTGAATGATGTAAAACCCCCTTAGGGAAGCAGTCCTAGGCCACTTTCTGCATTGTCACCATCTTTTCAAAGAGGAGATCCGAACAGCAGCCCATTGAGCGTGTCGAAGATTTCTGGTCTCGCGCCAGAATTCCAACTAAGCATCGACAGGACTCAATCAAAAAGCTTGAGCAACTCTTCTTCGAGTGGAGGGGGCTGAGGAAGAACAAGGGCCGCCGAACACAGAACCAACAAGCTAATGAAGCCACGTTCTCTGCCAAGGTCGGGGAACTTTTTGATGTTGCACATGCTAACGCCATGGATCTCATCGAGAATCAAGAAGACAAGATATTTCTTGAATCTCAGCGGAGGAAGGCGCAGCAGCCACGTTCTCTGCCAAGGTCGGGGAACTTTTTGATGTTGCACATGCTAACGCCATGGATCTCATTGAGAATCAAGAAGACAAGATATTTCTTGAATCTCAGCGGAGGAAGGCGCAGCCTGGCTCAATGTGGGGAGGTGACATGGTGCTGCTCCAACAAAAGCAGAAGGCACAGTCTGGCTCAATGTGGGGAGGTGACATGGTGCTGCTCCAACAAAAGCAGAAGGCACAGTCTGGCTCAATGTGGGGAGGTGACATGGTGCTGCTCCAACAAAAGCAGAAGGCACAGTCTGGCTCAATGTGGGGAGGTGACATGGTGCTGCTCCAACAAAAGCAGAAGGAGGAGGAGATAGGGGAAAGATTTAAAAGGCGGCGACATCAATCCAAACGTCACAAAGAAGCCTTATTGGAGAAAGCAGTGTTGGAGAGTAGCACTGACTCGGAAGGTCCGTCTCAAGAGCCAGGTTCGAGCACAAGCAGTGCCCATCCACCAGAAAATAAACGAAATCTAGGATTTCTTTTTTCACGAGAGAGTTGATACTTACCTCCCTAATACTTTTGATATTGCTAAATATTGGCTTTCACTCAATAAACACTCAGATTAAAACAGTTAGGTGCCCCTACTGGGCAGGGAGTCAGAGCGTAGTCTGGCGGATGCCAGCCCCACCACCGCGCATGCGCAGACTAGCACTTCCTCTGACTAGATTATTGGCTGACACACATGCAACTATTAAGAGCCTGAAGACCGAGCCTCTGTGGGGTGGAGAGGCCGGGTCCGTATCTAGGGAGGTAAGTATCAACTCTCTCGTGAAAAAAGAAATCCTAGATTTCGTTTATTTCACTTCAAGAGTATACTTACCTCCCTAATACTTTTGATATTGCCAGAATTCGAAAGTGAATCTGGCGGGAGGGAGGCGAGGTCAAAAGACCAGCTCATCCCTATACGCTTTTCTGCGTTTAAGGCACTTAAACTTCTGAAACTGTACGAAAAACAGTCAGGATTTGACTAACCATCGGATAACACCACCGATGTATGAGAGATGACCGAATGTCATATGCGCTCCCCCCCCCCCTCCTTCCTGGGAGGAAGAGTCGACTGACCTCAATGTCCTATACGCTCTCTACGTACAAGTGCCATGTACTACAGGACAGAGACGAAAAAGCTCCATTTTCGTAAACTCTCAACAATGAACCACACAAATACACAAACCATCACCATATTAATAACGGGTAACGTGACAATACAATCAACAACGGACAACACATGAACAAGACTGACCTTGTTGAAATGGCTGCTGACATCATCTTCCCATTGGTGAAGACTGATGCAGGCCCAAAAAAGTGGGTGTTTCCATAAATTAATTGTGAAATATATAAGCAATGAGGAAAAACCTCCTCAAAAAATATAAACCGAGTTATTTTTTCAAAATCGACAAGGCGAGAGGATTAGAGGTGTCACGGAGATAATGGTCTGTAAAACTTGACTCACAGTGCCACTGAGCCACCGACATAATATCATCCACAGGGACCCCATTAAATAGGGCAGTGGATGTCACTACGCCGCGGACACTGTGAGCCTTGGCCACGTCAACCTGCTTCCCGGTGGCGGATTTATGGCAAAACTGAATGCATTCTACAATCCACCTGGAAATGGTGTCCTTAGAAGCCCTGCCATGGGGTTCAATATATGACAACCATAACGCTGACTGATCGGTGCGCCACTCCGCCGTACGTTGCTTGTACCGGCAAAGCGCCCGGACAGGACACCATGCTTTAGAATTAGGATCATATCTAGTTAAAGCAGGCAAAATAATAGGTTGACCTGGATATTTCAACGACTGATTTTTAGCCAAGAAATTAATCCTAGGTAGCAGCTTAAGGCCTTCCCCTGAAACCACAAAACGGTCATCCTCGGCTGATAAGGCATGAATTTCACTCCTACGCCTAGCCGAGGCCGCAGCAATTAAAAACACAGTCTTCCGTGTTAATAGTTTCATAGAAATGGAACTAAGTGGTTCAAAAGGCTTATCACCTAGTACTTGAAGCACTAGCGATAAACTCCAAGACGGAATCACCGGTGGATTCCTTGGTCTTAGATTGCCCATGCCTTTAATTAATACATTTAATGTATTTACTTCATCACTTCCCCTCCTAGCCAAGCAAGGAATAACAGACATTAATGCTGACTTATAACCAGCAATAGAGTTAGGCTTGAGGCTATAGGCATCATAGAGGTGACAGAGGAAATCAGCTACTACTTGAATAGATGAATCCATTGGATCAATACATCTTTTTGAGCACCATTCTGCAAATCTGTTGATTTTATAATTATATGCTCTGGAGGTTGACCCCCTCCTGGCTTTGGCCATAAACATGGCTGCTTGCTCAGAAAAGCCCTCCTTAATTCTAGATTCCTTGACAACATCCACGCAGTCAATCTGAACATTGACGGATTGTTGTGAAGGACCTTGCCCTGGAAGATAATATCGTCCATCAGAGGCAGAGGAACCGGATTGCAGACCAGAAGGTCCAGCAGATCCGTATACCATGACCGGCTTGGCCAATCCGGGGCGATCAGAAGCACTTGGCATTCCTCTTGTCTGATTTTCTGAAGAATTTTTGGAATCAGGATTGCTGGAGGGAATGCGTATGCATACATTCTCCCCCAGCTGATAGCTAACGCATCTGTTGCGAAAGCGCTTGGATCCGGAATCGGAGAGACGTACGTCGTCATCTTCGCATTCTTCTTCGTTGCGAACAAATCGATGTTGGGTTTCCCCCAATGGTCGAACAGATGATCCGCCACACATTGATTTAGTTGCCATTCCATGGGTAAAACACTCATCCTTCGGCTCAATGAGTCTGCTAGCAGGTTTAACCTTCCCGGAATATGAACTGCTTTCAAGGTAATCTGGTGATCCAGCCACCAACAAAGCAGTCTCCATGTCATCATACAGAGACTGGGCGACTTCGTTCCGCCCTGGCGGTTTATGTAAGTCACAACTGTTGAGTTGTCTGAACGAATAAGAACAATCTTGCCCTGAACTTTCTGTAAGAAATGTTCCAGGCCCAGGACTACTGCTCTTAGCTCCAGTAGATTTATATGTTCCTTTGACTGTTCCAGATTCCAAAGCCCTGATATCGTGGACTCTTCCAGGCAAGCCCCCCAGCCCTCCATCGATGCATCTGTATACACAGTCACCTGAGGGTGGGGAGGGGTCAGCATAACCCCCACCAAGAGATTCTCTGTGAGCAACCACCATTGCAGGTGGTGAATCAGAGGCGCCAACACTGACACGTTCGAGTCCAGCAAACCTGTACTCTGGGTCCATTGTGTCATGAGAAACAACTGGATCGGCCGCCTGCGTAAGGCGGCCTGAGGAATGACTGGTTCCAAAGAAACCATCAACCCCAGCATTCTCAAGTAAACCCGTGCCAGGACATGACGACTGTCGCACACTGACTGAATTAACGAGATGAGTTTCTGCACTCTCTCCTGAGTAGGATAAACATATCCCGTCTCCAGATCGAAGAACATTCCCAGGTAAACAAACCTCTGGGATGGAGTCAGCTCTGATTTCGGAAAATTTATCATCCAGTCCAAAATCCGAGAGAGTTTTCAAAACAATCACCAGATTGGCCGATAAAGCTTCCTTGTCGTGTGCCTTTAACAGCCAGTCGTCTATGTACGTGTGGACTGCTATGCTTCTCCTGCGGAGGTATGCTGTGATCGCAAGAACCACACGGGTGAAAACCCGAGGAGCGGTGGAAATTCCGAAGGGCAACACCCTGAATTCCCACTGTCTGCCCTGGAATGCAAATCTCAGGAAGCGACAGAAACTCCCGTGGATGGGGATGTGGAAATAAGCGTCCTTCAAATCTATCGACGCCGTCCACATCCCCCTCTCCAACCCCGCCAACACCGAGCGCACCGTTTCCATCTTGAAACTGGGCGTCTCGATGAACTTGTTCAATGGCTTGAGGTTGAGAATCGGTCTCCACCCTCCGGTGCGTTTTGTTACTAAGAACAGGGTTGAATAGAAGCCCGGACACCTTTGTGCCGGCTGAATAGCTCCCTTTTGTACGAGGGAATCTATCTCCTCCTCGATACACAACCTTTGCTCTGGATCTCTCGGAATGGGAGTCCAGACTGGCACTAGAGACAGTCGCGACGGCGGGCCTGTCATCCACTCTGGATGATACCCGACGGAAAGCCATCGCAAGACTAAACGGTCCTGAGTTAACCGTTCCCACTCTTGCATGTGGTCGGCTAGCCGGCCTCCCACCGGTCCACCTAGGGACAGAGGTGGACACGAGGCATGCAAGAGCGGCACTGTCCCCGTCGCCATAAACACCGGAGTGGTTCTTACCGCGGTAACCGTCCCGTCAGGACCGATAACCACGCCCAGATCCTCGCGCGCCCCGCCCCGCCCCGCCCCGCGCGCACCTCGGTGCGCAGGCAGCTGCCTGGCTGACGGCGCCTGAGGAACCTGTGCCCCCCTCGCTGCTGGCCGAATCGCACGCGGCCGAGGCCGACGCTGCGACGGTGGCTGGCCTCTGACTTGGCCAGCACCACCTCGAGCCTGCAGGGGACGATACGCAGGGGGCGCGGCGCGAACGTTAGCACGACGCAGCACCTCAAACTGCTCGCGCAGCGCCCTCTGGTTATTCACCAGGGTGACCGTCTCCTGGAGGTGTCGACATCCCTCACCTCCAAAAAGACCAGGACCCGTCATAGGCGTACGCAGTAGCCTATTGTACAGGTCCTGAGACGGGCACAGATTGTCCAGGGCAAACGTGCGTCTTGCCCGGACACTCCTGGTCACCGCCCGAGTCATACAGTCCAGCGCCAGGTTAATACCATCCTGGATGGCTCGCTGGACCGTGACCGGACTTGGCTGGCGCGATGCGGATGCCGTTACTACCCCCTGTAACAGCTGGGAGACGTGGGACAGAGCGGCAATCGAAGCCCTCCCACTCTCCTCCGCATCACGCAACGCGGTATTCGCCGAACGCAACGCGTTCGAGCACAAGACCCCCGTGTCAGAACGGGAGCCTGGCCGCGCATCCTCACCCAAAGCCGCGCGGTCATCCACGCTGGGCTTGGGTACCACACCGTACCGCTGGTAATCCAGGGGCACGATGCGACAACGCCTGGCCACCTCACGAGGGGCCTTCGCGAGACGTCCACTCGACTTAATGGACGACTCCGCCGCCTCGAACATGTCAACGACATGCTCCGCCAGCGGCAGAGAAGGCATAGCGTTAGCAGTCGGTTTCCCAGCTAACCACGGGCAGATCAGGCCTAACGCTCACCAACCACTGGCAAGCGTCAGACCAATCCTCCTCCGTGGCTAACTGCGAGCGCTCTACAAGACGGGGGCCTTCGTCTTCCTCCTGAGCGCAAGCAGCAGAGCTTGACGGCGGGTACGCTGATACACCTGGCAAGCCAGGGAAAACATGCGGGCCTGACAGCACCGGCATGACAATATCACTGGTTTGACCAGGAGCAGGCGCCGTGGCAGAGCGCGGGGCACATACCGCCCCACCACGGGCCCGGCCAGCACCAGCAACACCCTCGGCGAGCCGAGGTATGCGGTACCGCTGGCCATCAGCAGCGCCCTGGGCCACCACCTGAGCCGCGGACTCTACTCCAGGGTGAGTAAAACCGTGGAAGAAGCCGCCTGTATTCCCCGCGAGGGGTGCACAAACATCTTCATCCATGTCCACGTCGTCAGACGGCGACCCTAGCAGGTAATCCTCATCACCCTGGTCAGAAAGATTAGACCCCGGGTCAGCAAAGAGAGCTAACCCGGGCTGACCAGGAACGGTGCCATAGGAGGTACTGGCCACCGCAGCGTGCGGATACCCCTGGACTGATAAGCAGCCCGCGGGTTCCAGCGACAACCGTCCACGGTCCCCTATCGGCGCGGCAATAAGCCTGCTGCCAGGGTCGTGGAACGCCCCCTCTAATGGGGCCACCTCTGAATCGTCGAACAACGGAAGCGTACTAAGGAACGGTGATCCAGAGGCGGGGATTACCTGCTCCGAAGCCGATGATGAGGACAGTAAAGGATTTGGTCCAGGAAGCATGCCACGAAGCAACTCTGGAACCAAATCCTTTATTGTCCTCTTCATCTCTCCCAACATCTCGGTCCGGAAGGCCTCCATATCCACCGCGGATGAGGCCTTCCCCTTACCCTTCCTACTTACAACCTCTCGTTTCCGCTTCTTCTTCTTCTCCTCCTCTACCACCTTGTCCGTCGCCTGCAAGCACAAGAATTCGGACATTAACTCGCCCCCCCAGTGCTTACATATCTCACAATTACCCGAGGGACCACAAGGGCTACATTGATAGCAAAGATGCAGAAATCGTCCACAGGACGCGCAACCCGGTCCCTGAAACAGGGCAAAGGACGAGGAGTATGAGCAAACTAGTTAAGCTTAGACACTCAAACCAACTCAAAGAGAAGGAAAACGATCATAAAGATCAATATACATCAGAAACCAGCATTGCAACTTGAATTGCTGATAAATACATAGCCAGGCTGATTATGACATCATTAATCCCGTGACAGGAAAAAATCGATCCCAACAAACATCCAAGTGCGAGGACGAATTGTATGCTGAATGGATACGTCGACTACACAACCATCAGATACACATAGATAACTCTTTTCTGGCAAAAATGTTAATTATCTCCCTTTGCTTACTATAATTAACATCACCACATTATCAATAACTAGATACCTGACACCGTGTATAGACAAACCATCCAACGTGACGAACCGGAGTACTCCACCACCTGCACGCCTCTTAACTCTCTCCACCTCATGGGGAAGGATTGGATCAAGAGGGCAAAGCGAGAAGACCTTTATACTAGGCCTCCAACTCACTGGACATAAATCATTTGGTTAGATAACCTAACAGTGTTAGTAGGAAATGGAACCATGGTGGAGAGAAAACTAACTCTCTGCTGCTGTGATGCCACCACCTAGCGTCATACAGACCTGTGGACATAAACAGAAAGAGAAATTAGCCTTAGGTAGCACCGAGTTGACATAAACCAACTAACCAAGGCGCTTATCACGGTAAACGCGAGTCCCGGAAACACAATACACCGGGAAAGAAAACTCGCTAATTTTACTAGAAGTCACCTGATTCAAAGGTCCTAGGTCCCCCTTTGGCGAAGTGATCCTTCCTGCCATCCTAATCAGTGACTATCACTCCAAAATAACACAACCAAGTTATGAAAACAGTTTAAGAGCAAGGAAAAGCTTTTGCACAAAAAAACATGTGTGATCTCTCTGCCAATAATCTAGCAAAGAGGAAGTGCTAGTCTGCGCATGCGCGGTGGTGGGGCTGGCATCCGCCAGACTACGCTCTGACTCCCTGCCCAGTAGGGGCACCTAACTGTTTTAATCTGAGTGTTTATTGAGTGAAAGCCAATATTTAGCAATATCAAAAGTATTAGGGAGGTAAGTATACTCTTGAAGTGAAAACGAGGACGCCAAACTATCATTTCAACGCAGCTGGCCACTATGCTTGACCGAAATGGCTTACGTGACAGGGCTGCGATGATGATCATCTTCGAGACTTCCAGGGGCCTCGGCCAAGAACCACAAGAGCTTGCCCTGAATAGGTCGAACATCTGCCACCAACACCGAGAAATAACTGCTGTTGGCATCAAAGACGCATTCAAAAAACTCACCGCTGACAGTCCACTGGGATGGCAAACTTATGCCTGATCTCACTGGGATCACAAGGCTGCATTGATCACAGGGAATGAGAACGTGGATAGGTTGCCCATTCTGGTCTCTATGATGGGAGAGAACAAGGTGCTGGAGATTCTGAAGATACCCAATGGGACTGGCCAAGGTATGGCCCAAGCTGTATACTATGCCATCTGAGAATGGGGGTTAGAAAACTTTGTCTGTGCCATGTTCTTTGACACAACTGCGTCCAACACCGGCCGATTATCAGGAGCCTGCGTCATTCTCAACAGCTATTGGGACGGCCACTTCTACGCTTCGGCTGTCGGCATCATATCCTGAAGTTGGTCTTGGCTGCTGCCTTTGGAAAGTGCCTGGTACCAAGCAGTGCACCAGAAATCCACACGTTCAAGCGGTTCCAATCACAGTGGCCTTACCTTGACCAACGAAGGTATGTACACTACATTTTAACTATGATTCGAAAATTTTAAAATGGCCCAAATCATGAAATGTATTTAATTGCATGAGATTGTGTCCTTAATCCCTTTACCCAGACATGGAACAATCACATGTGGTGAATACATGATTTGACTGATTTATTGATTTGTTTGTTTACAGGTATGGTGACGCCTTCTCTGATCAATTCGCCACCTCCGAGCTTGTCAATGTCCGGGATGAGATGATTGCCTTCAGTGAACAGCAGCTGCAAGATTACCAACCCAGAGATGATTATCGTGAGCTACTCAAATTGATGCTTATTTTCCTGGGAAGAACACCTCCTCGTGGGGCAGAGTTCCGAGCTCAAGGGCCTATGCATTAAGCTTGCTGGATGGCTCTTCCGGTCTGTTTCAGTTGATAGCGAAGGAAACTTGCGGGACTGCGAGATGTCAACATCTTTCTCGCGAAGGTGTATGTCAACGCCTGGTTTGTGGCACCTCTGGCTCATACCGCATCTAGGAATGAGTTGCAGCTTCTTCAGCAACTTCACACTTATACTCAGCGAAACATTAGTGCAGCTATATCCCGCAAGATGGCTGGGCGTCTACAGTACCTGTCACAGATCTTCATCACTCTCAGCCTCTTCAATCCAGAGTTGAATTCGACCATGAAGCGGGCCATTGTGAAAACTACAATAGAGAAGGATGGAGAGGATGATCCACCAAAACGACTGGTGGTGGACCTGGCAACTATGGAACAGAAGACTCTTGTTGATTTTGTCTCAAACAGAAGCAGAAATGTGTTCACCATGCTGGGCATGCCGTATGGATTCCTCGATGAATACCCTGACACACGGAATAAAAGAGATGATTAAAAGGCTTCACAGGCAATCGTCCACTGTCTTGCAATGGCCAGTGATCATGTAGAACGAGGTGTTGTCATGATACAAGAAGCTACACGGTCAGGACGCTTTTGTAATGAAGAACAGTTGCAGTACGCCCTCCAGGTTGTCAAGCAGAGCCGGGCAATCTTTCCTGATGTGAAGAAATCAACATTGCTGATGAAGAAGCCATGATGTGTGACTCCGTTATAGGTACTCTAGGGGGCAAACTTTGACAGCTTTGAGCCACCTCTAAATATTAACATTTTCTGTTCAAACTTCACACATGAGATTTTTTCATAAAAAGAAACCATTTGATGGGTTCAGACATAAAATAGCTCCGTTTCAAATTTTCTCTATATAAATAAGGACTACCCTAATATCCAGTCACACTGGACACTTCACCGTGACCTTATTGTTAGACGCATGAACTGTCAACTTTCACTGACACGTTCTAAATGGTCTTCCACATATGGGCTTAATATCTATCACCCTGATATCAATCTGGCTTGGTTATTACAGCGTTAGTAGAGGAAAGTAACACTGATGCATATTTTGGAAACAATTTTGTTGAAAGATATTGCTGTCTCAGAGCAACATTGTTTCCAAAATCAAGATAAGTTATTAGATTGAAGTGGAATTCATAAATTTGAATACCAAGTGGTGATGCAATAGAGGTATCTGATCTGTCACTCAGGTATCTGACGTCATCATAAAACATATTATAGCAGAATCGCCAGTCTGCATGATTGATCCCTATAGGATCTAGCGTGTGTAGCTGATGTATCCAGTCATCATAAAACATGTCACACATTACCTGACATCACAATTAATGTACTTCCATCATGAAAATCGAAGTCTGTCACGCAAGTGTACGAATTGTATGACTTTGGTGAAGATACAAATTAAGAAACATTCTGATGAATATTTTGAAACTAATTTGACTGGAAGCTGTTGCTGCCATAGGCAGGAACAAATCCCAGTCAAATTAATTTCAAACTATTCAGCAGCTTACCTGTACCTTCAAAATTAGATTCTGGGAACTCAGATTTCAAATCTTCCAATCCATTCCAACACACATAAAATGTGGGCGGAGCTTAGCTAGAAATGGGCGCGACATAGCCAGAGATAAAAGCCTCTATTACGAAGATTGTACAAAGAAAGGCTGTCAGGAGGGAATCACGTAAATGTCACACCTGTCAGCGCTGACTTACCTGATAAACTGGAGCCACAATGATCTTCCTGTCCAGGTCCAACAGACTTACATACTTCTGTAACAAAACATACAATTTATATTTATGTCTGCTTTCTACGATACTGACATTCAAGTGTTAGTCCAGATGACATTTCATCCTACTTCTGCTTCAATAGTCATTGAAACATGTCATTTGAATACCTTCACAATGCTCAGTTCAAAGAACAGGTAAATATGAAAGGTGGGGGAAAATTCTATCAATAGTTTGACTGAATGCTGTTACAATGAACAACATAATCCGTGAATATCACCAATAACATGTATATAGTACAAAATTCTTGAATACCACATCATATTAAATTGCTTTTTTAACAACAATATGGCAGCAGTCATGTGATAAAAGCTCTCCCTCTGACTGGGAGGTGAGGAATTCCAACACAGCCATCTGACTGGTAAGTTGATGGATCCCATCACACCACTCTCATCTGACTCCACAACATCCCTCTGTCTACGGGTTTATAGGTTCTACCACACCTCTCTGACCAGGAGTTGAGGGATTCTGCGTGGATGTGTGTGCGCGTGCATGTGCATGCGTGCATGAATCTAAACTTTTAGAAAGTATCATAATGATACGATATCTGCATTCAATTGTTCACTCTTGATCATGTGTAAGCATTAGATGAACATTGAATACCATACCTGAATGGAGTTTGGCAACATGCTATCTGCTGATCGTCTCTCCGGGCGACACACCCCGGTCAAACGGAATCGTGACAGATCAGGTAGGTGTAGAGATCGACTATGTAAGGATGAAGATGGGAAGAATGCACTGCAATAAAGTGAATAGAGGCACAGGCAATCAGGTACAGTGAGACCAGTGAGCGTGTATAAACATGGCGGTCTCTAAGCCTTTAACCCTTACCACTCTCAGCTCAAAATTTTACATTTGTAAAGTAAATTAAAAGATGAACTGGTATTCATCTGTTAACAGATTTGTTGGAAGATGTTGCTATCTACGATTCATCTGACAATCACTTCCATTATGCTGCAGACTTGGTGCAATGATGCTATAGAGCGTTTGTAAAGTTTTACTGAGATCAGATAAGCCCTTGATGAATTAAATGTCCACTGAAGAACTTTAACATTTACCTAATAGAGGAATCCTCGATCCAGTTTATTGATCAATCATATGATCTCATAATCAATAACATCATATAATTAAGTACGTTATGAATGGCATATCTAAGTTTGTCATAAATGCTTAATATTCCATCAAGTTGTACAAATTCTATGGCTTTACTATGTAATAAACATTCTGTACAATATTTTGAAATTAATTTGACAGGGTGCTGTTGCTGCCGTAAGCAAAAGCAAACAGCTAAATTACTTTCAAAATATTCAACAGCTTACCTGTCTAGCTGGAAATTGATATTCAGGGAGGGAATGGATCGATCAATCCTAACACGAACAAAGCGTGGATGGAGCTTAACTAGAGATAGGTGAAGCATAGTTAAAACTGGATTCATTCATTCCTGATTCCGCATAACGTGTATCCTCTGCTTCACGTAGGGATAGAGTAAGGCTTTCAACTTTCCACATTCAGATTCTAACATTCCTAACCAACAGATATCACTCTTTGAACATGTTGACTGTAAAGCGATAAACGAGAAAAGATCTTTTGCAATGCACATCAAAATAAATATAACAAGAACGACAATCAGGGATTGCTAAAGTATTCCCCCCATTCTGCCAAGCACAACCTCCTATCCAAAATTGGTAAAGATCCCTTCAACAGAACTTGAGGTATCATCCGGAAACGCAATATTATGTAATTAATTCGGTCACTGTGACCTTGACCTTTGACCTCAAACTTGATAGGGTTCTTTGGAGCACCAAGAAAATGCTTCCACGCCCATTCCTAACGATCCATTCAATAGAACTTGAGTTATCATCCGGAAACACAATATTACGTTATTTATTAGGTCACCGTGACATTGACCTTTGACCGTTTTACCCCTACATCGATATGGTTCTTCAGAGCACTAAGGACACGCTCCCACACCAGATTGATAATGATCCATTCAATAGAACTTGAGTAATCATCCAGAAACGTAATTTTACGTCATTTATTAGGTCACCGTGACCTTGACCTTTGGACCCAAAAATCGATAGGGTTCTTCGGACCACGTAGGGCAAGCTCCCATGCCAGATTGGTAATGATCCCTTCAATAGAACTCAAGTTATCATCTGGAAACGCAATATTACGTCATTAATTAGGTCACCGTGACTTTGACCGTTTGACCCCAAAATCGATAGGGTTCTTCAGACCACCAAGAACAACCTCCCTCCTGAACAAAAAGCCAAGCTTGCTAAAGATCATGTCGATAGAACTCGAGTTATCATCTGGGAATGTAATATAATTTCCTTAATTGGGTCACTGTGACCTTTTGACTCCAAAATCAATAGGGTTCCTCGGATACCCAAGCGCAACCTCCCTCCCGTGCTTGGTAAATATCCATTCAATCTAACTTGAGTCATCATCCGGAAACTGAACCTAATGCTCTTAATTCTGTCATATTGGGTCACAGTGACGTTGACCTTTTGACCCCAAAATCAATAGGGTTCTTCGGGATGGCAAGGGCGCCCTACCACCCGAGGTTGTTGGTAATAGTTGTAGTGGAACTTATCACATGGAAATGAAGGCCCGAATGGATGGACGGCAAGACAGACAAAGCAAAACGCTATATAGCCCCATATATTTATATTGGGGGCATAATTATATTAATTCACAGCTTACTTTGCATATCCAGGAAGAAATATGGCGAGAGAATTTAAAGCATCCTTAACTGCATCCTGTTGCTTGCTATTGCCCATGACAACCACAGGTCTACCAGTGAGTATGGAGAAGATGATATGCTCTAAATTTGAGTACTGTAGACAGAGACTCAGTAAACAGTAACCTGAAATCATGACAGAGAATCAGTAAACAGTAACCTGAGATCATGACAGAAAATTAGTAAACAGTAACCTGAAATTATGACAGAGAATCAGTAAACAGTAACCTGAAATTAGTATAGAGAAGCAGTGGCAGTGGTACTGGTAGTAGTAGTAGTAGTAGTAGTAGTAGTAGTAGTAGTAGTAGTAGTAGTAGTGGCAGGAGCAGCAGCAGTCGCAGTTGTAGCAGCAGCAGCAACTAATTTGACTGGGTACTGTTGCTGCCATAGAGTCAAATGAGTTAGAAAATATTCAATAGAACGCTTCTTAAATATTAAATCCATCAAAGACATACAATGTTCATGAGGGATCTAGATATATCATTCATTACACATTTTGATTACGATATCAGCCTACCTGTGACATAATTGATTAGCCTACCTGTGACATAATTGATTATGTCATATACTTGAATGACAGGTGGGATCGCTTCATTACTTACCAGGTCTTCCAGGAGCGAGATCAGACGTGTTCTCGGCCATACTGAAAACAGCAACTTTCCAGCGTCTGTGAAAAACATACATTAACTTGATAGTCAGTGTGAGGAAATTTAAACCAATGATATTGCCAAGACTATCTTTGAAAACTTACCCCTATTAACTGGCTCAGTTCTCAACAAACTAGCACATTGTGCTAAATGAGGGAAAGATTATATGGAACTTAACCCTAACCATTCTGCTGTCAAAATCTTTAATTTTCAAACTAAATTAAAAGATGAACTGGTGTTGATTTTTCAACAAATTTGGTGGAAGATGATGCCATCGTAGACAGCAACATCTTCCATTAAAATTGTTGAAAAATGTGCACCAGTTTCTTTGATATTGATACAGTAAAAGATAGAATATTGACATCAGTGTGGTCAGGGTTAATAAGTTTCATTGAATTATTTACTCAATCATATAAACCACCTATTCTACAGATTAAATATTAATCATCACATAAACCATCTATTCTACAGATTTAATATTAATCATCACATAAACCATCTATTCTACAGATTAAATATTAATCATCATATAAACCACCTATTCTACAGATTCAATATTAATCATCACATAAACCATCTATTCTACAGATTAAATATTAATCATCATATAAACCATCTATTCTACAGATTAAATATTAATCACCGTATAAACCATCTATTCTACAGATTCAATATTAATCATCATATAAACCACCTATTCTACAGATTCAATATTAATCATCATATAAACCACCTATTCTACAGATTCAATATTAATCATCATATAAACCACCTATTCTACAGATTCAATATTAATCATCTCATAAACCACCTATTCTACAGATTCAATATTAATCATCATATAAACCACCTATTCTACAGATTCAATATTAATCATCTCATAAACCACCTATTCTACAGATTCAATATTAATCATCATATAAACCACCTATTCTACAGATTCAATATTAATCATCACATAAACCATCTATTCTACAGATTCAATATTAATCATCATATAAACCATCTATTCTACAGATTCAATATTAATCATCATATAAACCATCTATTCTACAGATTCAATATTAATCATCGTATAAACCATCTATTCTACAGATTCAATATTAATCATCGTATAAACCACCTATTCTACAGATTCAATATTAATCATCGTATAAACCACCTATTCTACAGATTCAATATTAATCATCGTATAAACCACCTATTCTACAGATTCAATATTAATCATCTCATAAACCACCTATTCTACAGATTCAATATTAATCATCATATAAACCACCTATTCTACAGATTCAATATTAATCATCACATAAACCATCTATTCTACAGATTCAATATTAATCATCACATAAACCATCTATTCTACAGATTCAATATTAATCATCATATAAACCACCTATTCTACAGATTAAATATTAATCATCACATAAACCATCTATTCTACAGATTAAATATTAATCATCGTATAAACCACCTATTCTACAGATTAAATATTAATCATCATATAAACCATCTATTCTACAGATTCAATATTAATCATCATATAAACCACCTATTCTACAGATTCAATATTAATCATCGTATAAACCACCTATTCTACAGATTCAATATTAATCATCGTATAAACCACCTATTCTACAGATTCAATATTAATCATCTCATAAACCACCTATTCTACAGATTCAATATTAATCATCATATAAACCACCTATTCTACAGATTCAATATTAATCATCACATAAACCATCTATTCTACAGATTCAATATTAATCATCACATAAACCATCTATTCTACAGATTCAATATTAATCATCATATAAACCACCTATTCTACAGATTAAATATTAATCATCACATAAACCATCTATTCTACAGATTAAATATTAATCATCGTATAAACCACCTATTCTACAGATTAAATATTAATCATTTCATAAACCACCTATTCTACAGATTCAATATTAATCATCATATAAACCACCTATTCTACAGATTCAATATTAATCATCATATAAACCATCTATTCTACAGATTCAATATTAATCATCACATAAACCATCTATTCTACAGATTCAATATTAATCATCACATAAACCATCTATTCTACAGATTCAATATTAATCATCATATAAACCATCTATTCTACAGATTCAATATTAATCATCATATAAACCATCTATTCTACAGATTCAATATTAATCATCATATAAACCACCTATTCTACAGATTCAATATTAATCATCACATAAACCACCTATTCTACAGATTCAATATTAATCATCACATAAACCACCTATTCTACAGATTAAATATTAATCATCACATAAACCACCTATTCTACAGATTCAATATTAATCATCTCATAAACCACCTATTCTACAGATTAAATATTAATCATCTCATAAACCACCTATTCTACAGATTAAATATTAATCATCTCATAAACCATCTATTCTACAGATTCAATATTAATCATCATATAAACCACCTATTCTACAGATTCAATATTAATCATCATATAAACCATCTATTCTACAGATTCAATATTAATCATCATATAAACCACCTATTCTACAGATTCAATATTAATCATCACATAAACCACCTATTCTACAGATTCAATATTAATCATCATATAAACCACCTATTCTACAGATTCAATATTAATCATCATATAAACCACCTATTCTACAGATTAAATATTAATCATCTCATAAACCATCTATTCTACAGATTCAATATTAATCATCATATAAACCACCTATTCTACAGATTCAATATTAATCATCATATAAACCACCTATTCTACAGATTCAATATTAATCATCTCATAAACCACCTATTCTACAGATTCAATATTAATCATCACATAAACCACCTATTCTACAGATTCAATATTAATCATCACATAAACCATCTATTCTACAGATTAAATATTAATCATCATATAAACCATCTATTCTACAGATTAAATATTAATCATCATATAAACCATCTATTCTACAGATTAAATATTAATCATCATATAAACCATCTATTCTACAGATTCAATATTAATCATCATATAAACCACCTATTCTACAGATTCAATATTAATCATCTCATAAACCACCTATTCTACAGATTCAATATTAATCATCACATAAACCACCTATTCTACAGATTAAATATTAATCATCACATAAACCACCTATTCTACAGATTCAATATTAATCATCTCATAAACCACCTATTCTACAGATTAAATATTAATCATCTCATAAACCACCTATTCTACAGATTAAATATTAATCATCTCATAAACCATCTATTCTACAGATTCAATATTAATCATTTCATAAACCACCTATTCTACAGATTAAATATTAATCATCACATAAACCACCTATTCTACAGATTCAATATTAATCATCATATAAACCATCTATTCTACAGATTCAATATTAATCATCACATAAACCATCTATTCTACAGATTCAATATTAATCATCACATAAACCACCTATTCTACAGATTCAATATTAATCATCATATAAACCACCTATTCTACAGATTAAATATTAATCATCACATAAACCACCTATTCTACAGATTCAATATTAATCATCTCATAAACCACCTATTCTACAGATTCAATATTAATCATCACATAAACCATCTATTCTACAGATTCAATATTAATCATCACATAAACCATCTATTCTACAGATTCAATATTAATCATCACATAAACCATCTATTCTACAGATTCAATATTAATCATCACATAAACCACCTATTCTACAGATTAAATATTAATCATCATATAAACCACCTATTCTACAGATTAAATATTAATCATCACATAAACCACCTATTCTACAGATTCAATATTAATCATCATATAAACCACCTATTCTACAGATTCAATATTAATCATCATATAAACCACCTATTCTACAGATTCAATATTAATCATCACATAAACCACCTATTCTACAGATTCAATATTAATCATCACATAAACCACCTATTCTACAGATTAAATATTAATCATCACATAAACCACCTATTCTACAGATTCAATATTAATCATCTCATAAACCACCTATTCTACAGATTAAATATTAATCATCTCATAAACCACCTATTCTACAGATTAAATATTAATCATCTCATAAACCATCTATTCTACAGATTCAATATTAATCATCATATAAACCACCTATTCTACAGATTAAATATTAATCATCACATAAACCACCTATTCTACAGATTCAATATTAATCATCTCATAAACCACCTATTCTACAGATTCAATATTAATCATCACATAAACCATCTATTCTACAGATTCAATATTAATCATCACATAAACCATCTATTCTACAGATTCAATATTAATCATCGTATAAACGACCTATTCTACAGATTAAATATTAATCATCACATAAACCACCTATTCTACAGATTCAATATTAATCATCGTATAAACCACCTATTCTACAGATTCAATATTAATCATCTCATAAACCACCTATTCTACAGATTCAATATTAATCATCACATAAACCATCTATTCTACAGATTCAATATTAATCATCACATAAACCATCTATTCTACAGATTCAATATTAATCATCGTATAAACGACCTATTCTACAGATTAAATATTAATCATCACATAAACCACCTATTCTACAGATTAAATATTAATCATCATATAAACCACCTATTCTACAGATTAAATATTAATCATCACATAAACCATCTATTCTACAGATTCAATATTAATCATCTCATAAACCACCTATTCTACAGATTCAATATTAATCATCACATAAACCATCTATTCTACAGATTCAATATTAATCATCACATAAACCATCTATTCTACAGATTCAATATTAATCATCGTATAAACCACCTATTCTACAGATTAAATATTAATCATCACATAAACCACCTATTCTACAGATTAAATATTAATCATCACATAAACCATCTATTCTACAGATTCAATATTAATCATTTCATAAACCACCTATTCTACAGATTCAATATTAATCATCTCATAAACCACCTATTCTACAGATTCAATATTAATCATCGTATAAACCACCTATTCTACAGATTAAATATTAATCATCACATAAACCACCTATTCTACAGATTCAATATTAATCATCGTATAAACCACCTATTCTACAGATTAAATATTAATCATCACATAAACCACCTATTCTACAGATTCAATATTAATCATCGTATAAACCACCTATTCTACAGATTCAATATTAATAGTTCGCAGCACATGTAGTCAGGTAACCAAAGACTTGTTCTATGAAAAAAACCTTTCCTCTCTGATATAAAATGTCTGAGTTTGTTTCTGAGTAGATGAATATCTTGTGGATTAGGAAACCAATATTAGACAACTTGATTCTCCTGCGCAACATTGTGGCAACGATTTTAGGGATGCTACACACAAGATAAAATTTAGCATTTCTGAGCGTATACAAAAACCTCTTGATGAAGGTATTACCATGGCAACATCATCGTAAACATTACACCTAATCACATTCATACGAATAATACTAGTCAACCACTTGCCAGTCAGTCATATCAGTGGTAAGTTTTCTCAAATACGTTCAAGATCACTGAAGAGGTACTGAATATCTTGTGGATTCCAGAGTATCCATCCATCATCCGACCTCGTATGACGTCGTAATCAGCTCAGCGCGTGTATGATGACATCACAATCATTACGTCACAAAAGGGTTCCATATAGACCATCATCAAATCTCAAAGAGTCTGACACGTTGTATAAATTGTGTCTTTGCAATTCATTGCAATTTAATAAACATGCTGTTGAATATTTTGAAACTAATTTGACTGGGCGCTGTTGCTGCCTTAGGCTGCCACAGCCTACCTGTGTAGTTTTTTTTAAATTGATAGTCAGGGTGTTCAGAGATCGAGCGATCCCAACATGAGCAAGGTGTGGGTGGAGCTTAGCTAGAGATGGGCGGGGCATAGCTAAAACCGGAAAGGTAATTGTCCGCCGGCCTGACCATTAAAAGTTAAAGGTCCGCTATCATTGTTGATTTTGGTCGGATATTACTCCTCCTGTTAGGAGCACCATCCAGGTCGACAGCCTAGCCGCCCAGTATGGTCCACTCTGCTGTCTACAGGATCAGATATGGAGCTACCTGCCACTCAAGCTGTTGACCGACACGTAGATTTTTTTTTCATTTATTTACAGTCCTGACTATTTACACTATTCACAACTGACCTCCCTATACAGGACCTGACCCTCAGAGTGAGTTCTTTTACGTTCCCCCAAGGTACAGACACCACACGAGAAGGGATAGATGACTTTACGTCCCCTCTGAAGGATGGGGACTGGGCAGGTTTTAACATCTATTCACATGCCTGAGTGCGGGATCGAACCTGTAACATTTGGATTCGAATCTCGCGGCCACTGAGCTACACAGTCCCATGAATCTATCTAGCATGAGGCTTGGATACTGGCATAATAAATAATCTCCTGGATCGTTTCAGTTCTATAATTATTTAAAGGAACGGAAAATGGAAATAACCAATGATGTTTATTGGTAATCTCATACAATATTAAATAAAGTACCATCGGTAAAAATGGAATTATTTGCGCATCAAAAAAGCATCCGCATTTGTTTCTACGAGAACTTTTAATACTTACCAGATGTACTATTATGATAATGTCTATTATCTAGTCTAGCTCAAAATAAACAATTAAAACTCCGCACTCTCCTGGTCCTGCCCATACTGTGTCCGAGAATTACCATAGCCCCAGGTACCGAGTCAATTCCCAATCACAGACAGATTCGTCTTATATTTGCCTTGAGCGGGGCGGCTGAGGTAGGGCGATAGTACATCTGGTAAGTATCAAGAATTCTCGTAGAAACAAAAGCGGATGCTTTTTTTATTCTACTTCGAATAATACTTACCAAATGTACTATTATGATAAACTCCGGATTTCAACAGCCAAGAAATACCTGTGGGAGGTGAGGCTCGAACCAGAACTCATCAACCATCCAACAGAGAAGGTTGTGAAGAGACTAGAACCCTGGCATACTCTTGGGTTCTGCTATCTGACTCATAGAGTGGTAAACTTCCATGGTCTAGACTGCGCTCGCCCCCTCTTTTGTCCGCACAAAATCCAGAGGGCTGTCGAAAAAAGGGGATGCAACACCCACCAGACCTGTGTCAGCCCCAAGTCTCAGCTAGGGCAGTCCAGTAGAGTGCAAAGAAGCTACTACAACTTCTAATTTTGAAAAACTATCAGTATATCGATTAAGTTTTCAAATTGGAATGCGTCTAATGTCTGTTTGAGAGGATAAGTATACTCTTACACCAGACTATTTACCTAAGCAGTCTGGTATTTCGACTGTAAGTAAATTATTATTATTAGTCACTTAATTAATGTAAACACTCACCATTTTGAGTGCTTGTTCTTTCTTGATCATCCCAGGAGCTCGGCCCAATCCACGGTCGTTCACTGGTCATGTGCATGGCTCTTGCTCAGTGCAGGAGGAAGTAACTTGCAATGTTTGTGAAATAGTGGTCGGATGTAGCTTAACTAAGGTTCGACAAATTGGCGACGGCTACCGGATTAAGTGCGCTGGAGATGTTGCGAAGGTAGAAATCAGTAAATGAGGACTTGGCATGCCATTGTGCTACAGACATCACCTCCTCTAATGAGACACCCTTAAAAAGTGCCGATGCTGCTGCTAATGCTCAGACCTGATGGCCGTTCGCACGATCAATCTGCTTTCCTGTAGCAATTTTGTGCGACATCTGAATAGCATCAACTATCCAACGAGAAATAGTATCTTTCGAGGCGCGCAAATGAGGAGCTTTGAGACATAACCACAGAGATCTCGGGTCATCTCTCCACTCCTCAGTATGTTTTTTTATACATTTTCAGACATCTGACAGGACACCAAGCAGAAGAGTTTGGGTTATGTCTAATTAAACTTGGCAAATTGATCGGTTGACCTGGATATTTAAGTGACCGATTCTTTGCCAGGAAACAAAGACGTGGAAGTAGTCTTAAACCTTCACCCGTGACGACAAAACGGTCTTGCTCGGCAGATAGCGCATGAATCTCGCTTCTCCTTCTCGCCGATGCTGCTGCAACCAAGAAAACTGATTTAATAGTTAACAGTTTAATATCTATAGATCTAATCGGTTCAAAGGGAGCATGCCCTAAGCCCTAATTATGTTTTGGTGGTTGACCCTCTTCTGGCTGAAGCGACAAACTTCGCTGCTTGCTCAGAAAAGCCACCCTCAATTGCACGCTGCTTGACAACATCCATGCAGTCAATTTGAACATTTCCGGTCTGTCGTGAAGACACAGACCCTTGTTCTGAGTGATTAGATCCCTTCGGTCTGGAAGAGGGATTGGATTAGAGACCACACGGTCCAGCAGATCCAATGAGGGGAGATCAGTAGTACTTGGCATACTCCCTCTCTTATCTTTGCCAGAACTTTCGGGATGAGAATAGTTGGAGGACACGCATACGCATACATTCCCTTCCAACTTATCGCCAGTGCGTCTACTGCCAAGGCTAGTGGGTCCGGGATCGGTGACACGTATGTGACCATCTTTGTGTTTAGTTTCATCGCAAACAGATCCACATTTGGTTTGCCCCAATGTTTGAATAGAACCTCCGCTACCGATTGGTTGAGCTGCCATTCCGTCGGACGACAAACCATCCTTCGACTGAGCGCATCTGCTAGGATGTTCAGTCTTTCTGGAATGTGTGCTGCCCGAAGAATAATATTCCTCTCTTGGCACCACAGCAGAAGGTTCCAAATCATCATGCACAACTCTGGTGACCTCGTCCTGCCTTGGCGGTTCAAATAAGACACCACTGTTGAGTTGTCTGTCCTTATTAGGACAATCTTGTCTCGGATTAAATTCTCGAATTTTCGAAGTGCTAATATCACCGCTAATAATTCGAGAACATTGATATGTTTCTGCGCATTGGTCCGATCCCATTTCCCTGACACTGATCGATTGTCCAATACCGCTCCCCAACCCATCGTCGATGCATCTGTTGAGGAGGTTGTAGAGGAACACCTCGCAGGAGATTCTGTTCTGATAACCACTGAAGATGGAATATCAATGGTTCTTTTACTGGAATTCTCAGAGATAACGGATCCGTTTTCTGAGACCAGAACGACATTAAATACATCTGAATCGGCATACGCCTGAGTGCCGCATAAGGAACCACTTTCTCCAGAGACACTAGTAAACCCCTGCCAAAAAACGGGGGAGCACCACACATACAGAACAAACCACATTCACCACAAACCACCTTCAAACCAGGGCAAGTTGGACCAAAACAAACATCACAAACCAACCGCCACTACACAAACAACCGACACTTTAAAATACCCTACTCAAGACAACCACCTCCCATCCACCACGCACATCCATCACCACCAAGAGAGCAGATGTACCTTCCCAGAACACAACCTATCACACACTCAACACACCAACCCAGAACCCAACCCATCCAAACAACATCACAGACATGTACAAGCACACCACAAACCAAATCATATGCCGAAGCCATAAAACAATCCAAAAACGAAAATGTGAAAAAACTACTCTTAGAAATAATCGGCCAATTAGACGTTTAACATCAGGTACACAACTACAAAAACGCAGAAAACAACGCATCATCAACAAACAAAAAACACCACCAGATATTGTCGTTAACCTGTCCAACCACAAACTTACCAAAACAGAAAATTCCATTCTAAACAAAGGCCTTTCATTTGTACCCACACCACACCACATATCACCAGACACACAAATACATTGCATAGATCAATTCATCAGGAAGTTAGAATGCAAATACTACTTTTACAGCAACAACCTTGAAAAACCCACAGCACCATCCAAATTCAAACTACCCTCAGAATGGAGACCAAGCACAACACCCAATGCCATCAACAAACTCTGGTCATCACTCACCAAGCTTATCACCAAACCACCCGACAAGTCACCACGATCCAACATCACACACCATGAGAAAACAGCCCTCAAAACATTAGCTAATAACACAAACATAGTCATCAGACCAGCAGACAAAGGCTCCGCAATAGTCATTCTCAACAAAACAGACTACATTGCAGAAGTACACAGACAACTTACAGCTGTCGCATACTACACCAAACTCAGTGAAAATCGCACTTTAGAATATAAAGACACCATAGATGCATACATTAACGAACTCTAATCACCGGAGCCATCACAGGACAGACACACAGATATCTCACCGAATTCAAAGTCAGAACTCCACACATCTACATTAACCCTAAGATACACAAAGGCAAAATACCACCACCCGGACGCCCGATTGTATCCAACTATGATGGCCCCACGTCACGCATTAATGAATTCACAGACCACCTACTAAAAGACACGGAAAATGATATCCCAAATCTACTACAAGACACCACTGCATTCATCCAACATATAGAAAACACTACAGTGGATGCTGGCTCAATCCTATGCACAATGGATGTCAGATCACTATACACAAACATCCCACACGAAGAAGGCATACAGATTGTCACAGAACATTACAGACATACACATGAAAAAACAAACACAAACAAGAATAACCACACACCTGCACACATCTACCCAGACGAATTGGCCCAAATAATGAGATACATTCTTACAAAAAACAGTTTCCAATTCAATGAAGACTACTACATACAAACACATGGAACAGCCATGGGAGCCAAGTTTGCTGTCAAATATGCTAACATTTACGTGTACACCATAGTAAGCAGAATGTTATCAACATGGATGGGCAGCACTCCATCTCACTTAGTTAGATACATAGATGACATATTTTTCATTTGGAACACCAGTGAGAACGAACTACTTGAATTTCACGCACACATGAATAAAGAGCATCCCACAATAAAATTTGACTTGGAATATTCAACAGAAAAAAATCCCATTTTTGGACACAATGGTATACAAAGAAGATAACAAGCTTAAATTGGACCTATATAGAAAACCTACAGACAAACAACAGTATCTTCACAAACAATCAAGCCACCCTAAAAACACAAAACATTCCATAATCTACAGCCAAGCGTTAAGATACAAACGCATCATCACAGATCCCACTAGATTAAAACAACGCACACAGGAACTCACAGATGCATTCATCCACCGGGGATACAAAGAGACAGAAATTAAAGCCATCATAGAAAAAACCGAGAACACACAGAGAGAAGACATTCTTTACAAACAACCCACACAAAAACAGCCTAGGCCAGCTTGCATACTACAATACCACCCATCATTAGAACACATAGGCAAATCCATTCGGACCTACTGGGAAAAGTACATCTTGTCTTCACCAATCTTAGCACCAATTTTTCCCAACTACCCAGTAGTAGCATTCAAGAAAAATAAAAGCATTAGGGACCACCTAGTCCACTCTAGCCTAATTAAAATAAAAAATCCAGATGCTAACAATACGATCGTACCGACACCAGATGACACTCACGACATAGTAGGGACACTCCACCAATGCAACAACAGCAATTGCATCACATGCAAACAATACATGAACACTGCTGACAAATTCACTAGTTACGTCACTGGTAAAGACTACAAAATCAACACACAAATGAGCTGCAATACCACCAACATTATTTACCTCATAGAATGCAAACAATGCAGCTCTCAATACATAGGAGAAACAAGTCAAACACTCAGCAAACATATCCATGCAATCCGACACCAAACAGACACGAGAATCTCATGGCATTTCAACCATCCAAGACATTCTATGAAAGACATCACGATAAGACCAATTGAAAGAATTTTTACAGATAACAAAAAACTAAGATTAAACAGAGAACACTACTGGATCAAAGAACTCAAAACGATTCACCCGTTCGGAATAAACAAAAAAGCATAACACACTCACTCACTCACTCACTCACACACCCACCCACCCACCCATTCGCTCGCTCGCTCGCTCGCCCGCCCGCCCGCCCGCCCGCTCCCTCCCTCCCTCCCTCACTCACTCACTCACTCACTCACTCACTCACTCACTCACTCACTCCCTCACACACTCACCCACTCACCCACTCACTCACTCACTCACTCACTCACTCACTCACTCACGCACTCACTCACACATAGGAGGTTTGACGGAAGTTTGCAGACTGGCAGGTATGCATAGGTAACTATGTAAATACCTGGGTCGACGTTTTTAAATACTGAGAAATTGGCATGCCGTCAGATAGGCTCCTAGAGAAACCGACTCCAGAACTGCAATCAGGCTCTTGACTCTGCTCTCCGCCGGAAAAGCTACGCCATCCCTGAGATTGAAAAATATTCCCAGATAAACAAACTCCTGGGATGGAGTCAATTCTGATTTCTCTAGATTCACAATCCATCTTAGATCCTTTAGTAAGGCTAGGACTACCTGAAGATTGTTGCGCAGATTGATTGGATTCCCCGCCTTCAGCAGCCAGTCGTCTATGTAAGTATGAACAGCAATGTTTCTCCTGCGAAGATAAGGAGTCATGGCGAGGACCACTTTGGTGAAGACTCTCGGTGCTGTGGTCAGGCCAAACGGAAGAGCATTGAATTCCCAAACATTGTCTTGGAACGCAAAGCGAAGGTATTTCTGAAAAGGAATTGACATTGGAATATGAAAATATGCATCTTTCAGATCTATCGACACATGCCTTTCCGCAAACCCGACATCACTGCCGCTACAGTCTCCATCTGAAACTTTGGTGACAGAATAAACTTGTTTAAAGGTTTGAGATTGAGAATCGGTCTCCACCCTCCGGTGCGTTTCGGAACGAGGAACATCATCGAATAGAAGCCTGGGGATGACTGATTGCGGACTAAGTGAATCACATTCTTCCGCTGAAGACTTTTGATTTCTGAGCAAATGGCCTCTAGACGATCGGATTCCCTTGGAATGGGAGTCCACACTTGAGTCGATGTTAACAGAACTAACGATTGCCGGATGAGCCAGCCATATCTTAACCATTCACAGACTAAACAATCTTGCACGACTTGTTCCCACTGGTTTGAGAACAGTTATAGTCTGCCTCCGATGGAAGGAATATGCACAAAATTCGCAATCGATATTGCACGAGACGACGTTAATTTGCCTAGGTGAAGATCCTCGACTCCCCTCATTCCCGGTGATACCGGAGCGGATCCCGCCGGAAACCCGTCAGGACCGTCCCCCATGGCCACCCCGTGGTTTCTTGGCAAACGATGATCCGGAACCGCCACCACGGCTATCCTTAGGGTAGCCGCTGCGACCCGAACCCCCACCCTTCCTATCCTCCTCATACGGCCTCTTATTAGAGGACTTGTATGAGGAAGAACGACCAGGACCTTGCGAACCGGATGCCCGATGGGTATCACGGCCAGAAGGACGGAAGGGTGATCTTTGGCGCTGCCTCTGCTGCTCCTGTCGGTGCTGCTTGTAGGACTGCTGCGGATGAGTCCTTTTCGTCGACTTCCACGACTTGCTGACTACTTCTTGTTCCGCAACCATTGATGTGACCTTGGATAAGGCTTGCCGTGCCGAGCCGCCGAACAAGCCTGGACCTATGAATGGCGCGGAAGACAACGCAGCCCTCATTTCAGGTCCTGGTTCTACAAAATCAAGAACCATTCTCCGTCGCTCAGCCAATGATCTCGTGATCACCCTGGCCAGGCAATCTTGAGATAGGCACATGGTGTCCCGGATAATTCCGGGAGCAGCCTCTGGCACTAACCCACCTTCCGCCACGCAGGTCAGCATACCCTGCAGGGCGGTACAGCCGTGCGAAAGCGCCGCCATGGCAGCTCACGCCGCATCCTCAATGAGGGTCAACTCATTGAAAGGATCTTTATTTGTCTGCGAAACTAACGGACGAGAACATCCCTTAGCTTTGCCAGCCAATGGCCTATTCAGTGCCTCTCTCTCCCCAACGGAAAGCCGTGGGACTCGGGCATAGTGATGATAGGCTTGCTCTGGAAAATGGACCCTACTCCTAATCCCTTTCAGGGCCTTCGGAAGCATAAAGTCCGGCTGGACCATACGATACGCCGCCACCTCCAACATGTCAGAGGTCAACGTATCCAAAGGCAGAGCAGGCATGGCAGAAGAGCCACTGGACAGAGCGCTAGCCGCTCGCTCTGACATCCGCTCCATTGCCGGATCGTGCTGAGATTCTTGATCCGATGCCAACCCTAGACGTCCGGACATCCATTCAAGGACCTGCACCCATTCAGCCTCGGTGGAGAAGGACGACTCATCCAACAAGGGACTGCCGTTCTCATCTTCTTTCTCGCCCTTGGACAAGACAGACACCAACGATTCATGCCGAGGACTGCGAACTTGCTTACTAGTGTAAACAACGCCCACAGACCGTGCACTTGTGGCTCCAGTATCCAACGATTCGCCGGACTCGGACTCACTGAAATCCATTGGCTCCAGCACGGGAGCCGGGATCATAGCCGCATTACTCATTGTGGCCAATGGAAATCCGATAGAACCCGTAACCACCGGCGCCGGGATGCCTGCCGTCAGAAGCCGTCAAACATGACTCCAACGGCAGCACGG
The DNA here is from genome assembly GCA_034401795.1 of Chaetoderma sp. LZ-2023a. Classification (NCBI taxonomy): domain Eukaryota; kingdom Metazoa; phylum Mollusca; class Caudofoveata; order Chaetodermatida; family Chaetodermatidae; genus Chaetoderma; species Chaetoderma sp. LZ-2023a. The sequence goes on from CM067374.1 coordinate 20,612,343, forward strand.
GCTGAACAAAATCTGGATGGAAGATGCCCGACGGAACGTCAACATCACCACCCGGCTGGCAAACCCATACAAAATCCGAAGGAGAACCTTGGGATGTACCAGGTACAGCCATCGCGAAAAGATCCGGCATGCCGGAATCCTCCATGAGCAAAAGCTCCTCCTCTGCCGTCGGCTCTTGAGCCAACGCAACAGGAGGTACAGGTGCAACACCCTCCGCAGCACTGGCCGAACCACCGAAAGGTAGTCCTGCACCAGACTGCATCGACGGGATCGTGGATTGCAGGGACTCAAACATAGCTTTAAACTGGGCCGCCCATACACCCAAAGCCGAGTCCATTCTCTCATTCAGGCACTCCTCCAAGCCTCTGTTGGATGCCTGATCTGCCTTGGCCGCCGAACTCCGCAACTAACTCCGACGACCACTTCACACAAACATTGCAAGGACTCCCAACCTTGCACTTCGCGCAAGCTATGCAGAGGTGACCAGCAAATCTACGCTTCATGAACCGATTGCATTTAGTACACAAAGTGTTCAGGCCTTTAGCCCTCTGCGAGCATAAAGCAAGAATTAAAATGCTGCACATGACATACATGATGAGCAAACGCACAATGACTTGATTGTAATATTAAAATTACTTAGAAACATTAACTTTCTCTTAAATTAATGATAATCAAGACTTAAGGCAGGAGATATTTGAAATTTTTTAGAGTGAAAATTAATAAACACGGCTTGGTAATTAACTAACCGCTAAAATAACCAAGAAAAACGTACCGATCGCTACACCCACCTTCATCAATGAACTGAAGGCTAAAGATCGGCACAATTAGAGTGCATAGACACGCCAAGCCGAAGGCAAACATCAATCATGGGCGCTGCCATCTTGGCTAAGAGCGCATCCATCTTGGAAGGAAATGAGTCGAAAGAGAAATTAACCGAGTACCCGCATAATGGTTAAACAGTTAAGGGTACCGGAATGACTCCAACAATGGCTACCATTTTAAAATAATGTGCCAATTTAAGGAAAATTCAATCATTCATTACGGCACGAATGTATAAATTCTAGATTGATACAACTTGCCCCTGAGATGATTTCCCTTTCTCTTCCATGATGCCAGCAATAGATAGCTCCAACAACACTGAATTCCGTTTAAAATTGAAAATTTTAGAGCTTAGAATACGCGACTTCACAAGTCAGCAAAATAGACGAATCTGACTGTGATTGGGAATTGACTTGGTACCTGGTGCTATGGTAATTCCCGGACACAGTATGGGCAGGACCAGGAGAGTGCAGACTTTTAATTGTTTATTTTGAGCTAGACTAGATAATAGACATTATCATAATAGTACATCTGGTAAGTATTATTCGAAATAGAAAAAAGATTTGCTAAATTTAGGAGTGCTTAACTTGGACCCAATTAGTGACCAAGCTGGTGCTTCTCACTCCGCAGTGTGTCAACTGTGTGTGCAGGTATACCGCATAGCCCTACCTGAATATAACGAAAGCGCACCTGAATATAGTTTTGTAAGCGGTATCAATAAGTATTCTCTATAGGCGCCTATGTAGAGCGATTAACTCGCTACTGCTAATTCTAATTTTGATCCGTTTGAAAACGTTACATTTGAAAGTAACTTTTTCTGGTGGAAGCAACATGTTTCAAAATGATTTCAAAATACTCTGCTGGTTTCCAAGGTCACAATATGATCCCAACTGAATATTTTGACATTCGTGTGACTGAATATAGACCATGTCCCTGGAAACAAGTAGTGGCTAATCAGCTTAGCGTGAATATAACTGAGCTTATATAGCTGGCTAGAGCGGGTATTATTTATTCGCTCAGCATACACCAGAGCGCATGGGTCCAACTTCATCACTAATTGGTTCCTGCCAGAATGTCATAAATAGTATTTAACTGCTTTGTTCTAATTATTCTGATTTATTTCTGTATTTCATTGGTGGGTATAGGTTGATTATTATATAAAGCTGTCATTCAGGAACATATGTTAGTTCTATAAAGCTGTCATTCAGGAGCATATATTAGTGCTATAAAGCTGTCATTCAGGAGCATATGTTAGTTCTATAAAGCTGTCATTCAGGAGCATATGTTAGTTCTATAAAGCTGTCATTCAGGAGCGTATGTTAGTTCTATAAAGCTGTCATTCAGGAGTATATGTTAGTTCTATAAAGCTGTCATTCAGGAGCATATGTTAGTTCTATAAAGCTGTCATTCAGGAGCATATGTTAGTTCTATAAAGCTGTCATTCAGGAGCGTATGTTAGTTCTATAAAGCTGTCATTCAGGAGCATATGTTAGTTCTATAAAGCTGTCATTCAGGAGTATATGTTAGTTCTATAAAGCTGTCATTCAGGAGCATATGTTAGTTCTATAAAGCTGTCATTCAGGAGCATATGTTAGTTCTATAAAGCTGTCATTCAGGAGCATATGTTAGTTCTATAAAGCTGTCATTCAGGAACATATGTTAGTTCTATAAAGCTGTCATTCAGGAGCATATGTTAGTTCTATAAAGCTGTCATTCAGGAGCGTATGTTAGTTCTATAAAGCTGTCATTCAGGAACATATGTTAGTTCTATAAAGCTGTCATTCAGGAGAATATGTTAGTTCTATAAAGCTGTCATTCAGGAGCATATGTTAGTTCTATAAAGCTGTCATTCAGGAGCGTATGTTAGTTCTATAAAGCTGTCATTCAGGAGTATATGTTAGTTCTATAAAGCTGTCATTCAGGAGTATATGTTAGTTCTATAAAGCTGTCATTCAGGAGCGTATGTTAGTTCTATAAAGCTGTCATTCAGGAGCGTATGTTAGTTCTATAAAGCTGTCATTCAGGAGCGTATGTTAGTTCTATAAAGCTGTCATTCAGGAGCATATGTTAGTTCTATAAAGCTGTCATTCAGGAGCGTATGTTAGTTCTATAAAGCTGTCATTCAGGAGTATATGTTAGTGCTATAAAGCTGTCATTCAGGAGCATATGTTAGTTCTATAAAGCTGTCATTCAGGAGCATATGTTAGTTCTATAAAGCTGTCATTCAGGAGCGTATGTTAGTTCTATAAAGCTGTCATTCAGGAGTATATGTTAGTTCTATAAAGCTGTCATTCAGGAGCATATGTTAGTTCTATAAAGCTGTCATTCAGGAGCATATGTTAGTTCTATAAAGCTGTCATTCAGGAGCGTATGTTAGTTCTATAAAGCTGTCATTCAGGAGCATATGTTAGTTCTATAAAGCTGTCATTCAGGAGTATATGTTAGTTCTATAAAGCTGTCATTCAGGAGTATATGTTAGTTCTATAAAGCTGTCATTCAGGAGCATATGTTAGTTCTATAAAGCTGTCATTCAGGAGTATATGTTAGTTCTATAAAGCTGTCATTCAGGAACATATGTTAGTTCTATAAAGCTGTCATTCAGGAGCATATGTTAGTTCTATAAAGCTGTCATTCAGGAGTATATGTTAGTTCTATAAAGCTGTCATTCAGGAACATATGTTAGTTCTATAAAGCTGTCATTCAGGAACATATGTTAGTTCTATAAAGCTGTCATTCAGGAGCATAAGTAAATTTATCAAATTTCTTTTTCACGAGTGAGATGACATACTTACCTCCCTAGCACTCTTGAAATACTAGTATATCGGCTCTAAATTCAATAATATTCAGAATTATAAAAAGTTAGGTGCCCCTAATGGGCAGGTGGAAATACACAGTCATGCACATGACAAACACCACCCTCTGCGCATGCGCACACTGGTACTTCCGTTACTAAATATTGGCTGACATAAAAGCAACTATTCAATAGCCAAAGGACCAGGCCTCTGTGGGGTGGCAAGGCCGGGATCCTGTTAGGGAGGTAAGTATGTCATCTTCTTCTTCTTCTTTTCGTTCACTGATCATACCGCCAGTCCTGTAAGTGACTATCGACATGATCATAAGCGTTAAGTGCATGGATCCATGGTTCATTAGAGTGTGCCGTGCGGCCTGGAAACTCCGTCTTCAGCACTCGAGGTTTCTGTCAGGCTTACCTCACCCTTACCTCCTTTAGTCGCGTCTTACGACACGCAGAGGATACGGAAGGTGTATTCTAAGGCCCACCTACAGGGCAAAGTATGTCATCTCACTCGTGAAAAAGAAATTTGATAGATTTACTTATTTCACATCATGAGATCATACTTACCTCCCTAACACTCTTGATAAAAACCAGAATTTGAAAGTAAATTTTGGTGGGAGGGAGGCAAGGTCCTGAAAACCAGCACACCCTCGAAGAGACTAGGCTCTGAATTCTCAAGAGATTTAAAACATCTGAAATTGTGACTGAAACCACAACCAGGAATAGAATTTTGCATCGGATAATCGACCGATGAAGAGAGATTGATCAAAAGGCAAATGCGCTCCCCCCCCCCCCTCTTTCTGAGGAAGGTTAGGAAAAAACGCTGCTCTAAATGACTAGCACGTTCTCTAATACTTAATGAAAAGTATTACTAGACATTGGAAAAAGAACAATTGCTTCTATTTCAAAAACTCTCTGAAAGAACCACAATTAAGAGACATTAACCATCACCATATTAGAAAATAAAAATGACACCATCAAGACAAAAAATCAAAAAAATGGTCATAACCACTGACCTCTGATGTCTTGGACACGGCACTCATCTCTTCCCCCACCGGATGAAGAGAAATAAACGAAATCAAGGATTTCTTTTTTCACGAGAGAGTTTATACTTACCTCCCTAATACTTTTGATATTGCTAAATATCGGCTTTCACTCAATAAACACTCAGATTAAAACAGTTAGGTGCCCCTACTGGGCAGGGAGTCAGAGCGTAGTCTGGCGGATACCAGCCCCACCACCGTGCATGCGCAGACTAGCACTTCCTCTGACTAATTTATTGGCTGATACACATGCAACTATTAAGAGCCTGAAGACCGAGCCTCTGTGGGGTGGAGAGGCCGGGTCCGTATCTAGGGAGGTAAGTATCAACTCTCTCGTGAAAAAAGAAATCCTTGATTTCGTTTATTTCACATCAAGAGTATACTTACCTCCCTAATACTTTTGATATTGCCAGAATTCGACAGTGAATTCGGCGGGAGGGAGGCGAGGTCAAAAGACCAGCTCATCCCTATACGCTTCTCTGCGTTTAAGGCACTTAAACTTCTGAAACTGTATGAAAAAACAGTCAGGATTTGACTAGCCATCGGATAACACTACCGATGTATGAGAGATGACCGAATGTCATATGCGCTCCCCCCCCTCCTTCCTGGGAGGAAGAGTCGAATGACCTCAATGTCCTATACGCTCTCTACGTACAAGTGCCATGTACTACAGGACAGAGACGAAAACTCCCTTTTCGTATACTCTCAACAATGAACCACATAAATACACAAAACCACCATCATATTAATAACGGGTAACGTGACAAGACAATCAACAATGGACAACCCATGCACAAGACTGACCTTGTTGAAAAGGCTGCTGACATCATCTGCCCGTTGGTGAAGAATGATGCAGTCCCAAAAAAGTGGTTGTTTCCATAAATTAATTGTGAAATATATAAGCAATGAGGAAACCTCATCAAAAATATAAGCCTAGTTATTTTTTCAAAATCGACAAGGCGAGAGGATTAGAGGTGTCACGGAGATAATGGTCTGTAAAACTTGACTCACAGTGCCACTGAGCCACCGACATAATATCATCCACAGGGACCCCATTAAATAGGGCAGTGGATGTCACTACGCCGCGGACACTGTGAGCCTTGGCCACGTCAACCTGCTTCCCGGTGGCGGATTTATGACAAAACTGAATGCATTCTACAATCCACCTGGAAATGGTGTCCTTAGAAGCCCTGCCATGGGGTTCAATATATGACAACCATAACGCCGACTGGTCGGTGCGCCACTCCGATGTACGTTGTTTGTACCGGAGAAGCGCCCGGACGGGACACCATGCTTTAGAATTAGGATCATATCTAGTTAAAGCAGGCAAAACAATAGGTTGACCTGGATATTTCAACGACTGATTCTTAGCCAAGAAATTAATCCTAGGTAGCAGCTTAAGGCCTTCCCCTGAAACCACAAAACGGTCATCCTCGGCTGATAAGGCATGAATTTCACTTCTACGCCTAGCCGAGGCTGCAGCAATTAAAAACACAGTCTTCAGTGTTAATAGTTTCATAGAAATGGAACTAAGTGGTTCAAAAGGCTTATCACCTAGTACTTGAAGCACTAGCGATAAACTCCAAGACGGAATCACAGGGGGATTCCTTGGTCTTAGATTGCCCATGCCTTTAATTAATACATTTAATGTATTTACTTCATCACTTCCCCTCTTAGCCAAGCAAGGAATAACAGACATTAAAGCTGACTTATAACCAGCAATAGAGTTAGGCTTGAGGCTATAGGCATCATACAGGTGACAGAGGAAATCAGCTACTACCTGAATAGATGAATCCATTGGATCAATACATCTTTTTGAGCACCATTCTGCAAATCTGTTGATTTTATAATTATATGCTCTGGAGGTTGACCCCCTCCTAGCTTTGGCCATAAACATGGCTGCTTGCTCAGAAAAGCCCTACTTAATTCTAGATTCCTTGACAACATCCACGCAGTCAATCTGAACATTGACGGATTGTTGTGAAGGGCCTTGCCCTGGAAGATAATGTCGTCCATCAGAGGCAGAGGAACCGGATTGCAGACCAGAAGGTCCAGCAGATCCGTATACCATGATCGGCTTGGCCAATCCGGGGCGATCAGAAGCACTTGGCATTCCTCCTGTCTGATTTTCTGAAGAATTTTTGGAATCAGGATTGCTGGAGGGAATGCGTATGCATACATTCTCCCCCAGCTGATAGCTAACGCATCTGTTGCGAAAGCGCTTGGATCCGGAATCGGAGAGACGTACGTCGTCATCTTCGCATTCTTCTTCGTTGCGAACAAATCGATGTTGGGTTTCCCCCCAATGGTCGAACAGACGATCCGCCACACATTGATTTAGTTGCCATTCCGTGGGTAAAACACTCATCCTTCGGCTCAATGAGTCTGCTAGCAGATTTAACCTTCCCGGAATATGAACTGCTTTCAAGGTAATCTGGTGATCCAGGCACCAACAAAGCAGTCTCCATGTCATCATACAGAGACTGGGCGACTTCATTCCGCCCTGGCAGTTTATGTAAGTCACAACTGTTGAGTTGTCTGAACGAATAAGAACAATCTTGCCCTGAACTTTCTGTAAGAAATGTTCCAGGCCCAGGACTACTGCTCTTAGCTCCAGTAGATTTATATGTTCCTTTGACTGTTCCAGATTCCAAAGCCCTGATATCGTGGATTCTTCCAGGCAAGCTCCCCAGCCCTCCATCGATGCATCTGTATACACAGTCACCTGAGGGTGGGGAGGGGTTAGCATAACCCCCACCAAGAGATTCTCTGTGTCCAACCACCATTGCAGGTGATGAATCAGAGGCGCCAACACTGACACGTTCGAGTCCAGCGAACCTGTACTCTGGGTCCATTGTGTCATGAGAAATAACTGGATCGACTGCCTGCGTAAGGCGGCCTGAGGAATGACTGGTTCCAATGAAACCATCAACCCCAGCATTCTCAAGTAAACCTGTGCCAGGACATGACGACTGTCGCACACTGACTGAATCAATGAGATGAGTTTCTGAACTCTCTCCTGAGTAGGAAAAACATATCCTGTCTCTAGATCGAAGAACATCCCCAGGTAAACAAACCTCTGGGATGGAGTCAGCTCTGATTTTGGGAAATTGATCATCCAGCCCAAGTCTGTGAGAGTCTTCAAAACAATCTCCAGACTGGCCGATAAACTTTCCTGGGTGTGCGCTTTCAACAGCCAGTCGTCTATGTACGTGTGGACTGCTATGCTTCTCCTGCGGAGGTATGCGGTGATCGCAAGAACCACACGGGTGAAAACCCGAGGAGCCGTGGAAATTCCGAAGGGTAACACCCTGAATTCCCACTGTCTGCCCTGGAATGCAAATCTCAGGAAGCGACGGAAACTCCTGTGTATGGGGATGTGGAAATAAGCGTCCTTCAAATCTATCGACGCTGTCCACATTCCCCTCTCTAACCCCGCCAACACCGAGCGCACAGTCTCCATCTTGAAACTGGGCGTCTCTATGAACTTGTTCAATGGCTTGAGGTTGAGAATTGGTCTCCACCCTCCGGTGTTTTTTGTTACTAAGAACAGGGTTGAATAGAAGCCCAGACACCTTTGTGCCGGCTGAATAGCTCCTTTTTGTATGAGGGAATTTATTTCCTCCTCGATACACAACCTTTGCTCTGGATCTCTCGGATTTGGAGTCCAGATCGGCACTAGAGACAGTCGCGATGGCGGGCCTGTCATCCAATCGGGATGATACCCGACTGAAAGCCATAGCAAGACTAAACGGTCCTGAGTTAACCGTTCCCACTCTTGCATGTGGTCGGCTAGCCGGCCTCCTACCGGTCCACCTAGGGATAGAGGTGGACATAAGGAGTGCAAGAGCGGCACTGTCTCCTTTGCCAGAAACACTGGAGCGGTTCTCACCGCGGTAACCGTCCCATCAGGAACGATTACCACGCCCAGATCCTCGCGCGCCACGACCAGCACCGCGCGCACCTCGGTGCGCGGGCGGCTGCCTGGCTGACTGCGCATGAGGAGCCTGTGCCCCCCTCGCTGCTGGCCGAATCGCACGCGGCCGAGGCCGACGCTGCGATGGTGGTTGGCCTCTGACCTGGCCACCACCACCTCGAGCCTGCAGGGGACGATATGCAGGGGGTGCGGCGCGAACGTTAGCACGACGAAGCACCTCAAACTGCTCGCGCAGCGCCCTCTGGTTATTTACCAGAGTAACCATCTCCTGGAGGTGCCTACATCCCTCACCTCCAAAGAGACCAGGACCTGTCATAGGCGTACGCAGTAGCCTATTGTACAGGTCCTGGGACGGGCACAGATTGTCCAAGGCAAATGTGCGCCTTGCCCGGACACTCCTGGTCACCGCCCGAGTCATACAATCCAGAGCCAGGTTGATACCATCCTGGATGGCTCGCTGGACTGTGACCGGACTTGGCTGGCGCGATGCGGATGCTGTTACTACCCCTTGTAACAGCTGGGAGACGTGGGACAGAGCGGCTGAATTTGCAACGCGTTCGAACACAAGACTCCCATGTCAGAACGGGAGCCTGGCCGCGCATCCTCACCCAAAGCTGCGCGGTCATCCACGCTCGGCTTAGGTACCACACCGTACCGCTGGTAATCCAGGGGCACGATGCGGCAACGCCTGGCCACCTCGCGCGGGGCCTTCGCGAGACGTCCACTCGACTTAATGGATGTCTCTGCCACCTCGAACATGTCAACGACATGATCTGCCAGCGGCAGAGACGGCATAGCGTTAGCAGTAGGCTTACCAGCTAACCACGGCCTGTGGTCACGCTGGCTAGCCGACTGCTCCACGGGCGGATCTGGTCTAAAACTCACCAACCACTGGCAAGCGTCAGACCAATCCTCCTCCGTGGCTAGCTGCGAGCGCTCTACAAGACGGGGGCCTTCGTCTTCCTCCTGAGCGCAAGCAACAGAGCTTGACGGCGGATACGCTGATACCCCTGGCAAGCCAGGGAGAGCATGCGGGTCTGACAACACCGGCATGCTAATCTCACTGGCTTGACCAGGAGCAGGCGCCGTGGTAGAGCGTGGGGCACATACCGCCCCACCACGGCCCCGGCCAACACCAACGACACTCTCGGGAAGCCGAGGTATGCGGTAACACTGGCCCTCAGCGCCCAGGGCCACAGTCTGAACCGTGGATTCTACCCCTGCGTGAGTAGAACCGTGGAATAAGTCGCCTGTATTCCCCGCGAGGGGTGCACAGACGTCATAATCCATGGCCACGTCCTCAGACGGCGACCCAAACAGGTAATCCTCATCCTCCTGGCCAGACAGATTAGACTCCGGGTCAGCAAAGAGAGCTAACCCGGACTGCCCAGGGAAGTTGCCATAGGAGGTACTGGCACCCGCGGCGTGCGGATACCCCTGGACTGATAAGCAGCCCGCGGGTTCCAGCGACAACCGTCCACGGCCCCTCGGCGCGGCACTAAGCCTGCTGCCAGGGTCGTGGAACACCCCCTCTAATGGGGCCACCTCTGAATCTTCGAACAACGGAAGCGTACTAAGGAAAGGTGATTCAGAGGTGGGGATTACCTGCTCCGAAGCAGATGATGAGGACAGCAAAGGATTTGGTCCAGGAAGCATGCCACGAAGCAACTCTGGAACCAAATCCTTTATTGTCCTCCTCATCTCTCCCAACATCTCGGTCCGGAAGGCCTCCATGTCCACCGCGGACGAGGCCTTCCTCTTACCCTTCTTACTCACACCCTCTCTTTTCTGCTTCTTCTTCTCCTCCTCCACCACCTTGTCCTTCGCCTGCAAGCACAAGAATTCGGACATTAGCTCGCCCCCCCAGTGCTTACATATCTCGCAATTAAGCAAGGGACCACAGGGGCTACACTGATAACAGAGATGAGGCACAAACTTGTCCTTCAAAAACCGTCCACAGGACGCACAACCAGGTCTCTGAAACAGGGCAAAGGACGAGGAGTATGAGCAATCTAGTTAAACTCAGAAACTCACCAACTCAAGAGAAGGAAATGATCATAAAGATCAATATTCATCAGAAAACCAGCTTAGGACAAACTTTAATTGTTAATAAAGAGCAAGGCTGATTATGACGTCATTAATCCTATGACAGGAAAAAATCGATCCCCAACAAACATCCAAGTGCAAGGACGAATTGTATCTCTAACCAGAACATGTGCAGAATGGACATTTCGACTACACAACCATCAGATATATACTGATAACAATGGCAAATACTGTTAATTATCTCCCTTTCCTCTCTAAATAATTAACATCACCTCATATCAATAATTAGATACCTGACACTTTTGTATAGACAAACCATCCAACGTGATGAACTGGAGCACTCCACCAACTGAACGCCTCTTAACTCTCTCCACCTATAGGGGAAGGAATTGGATCAAGAGGGCAAAGTGAGAAGACCTTTATACTAGGCCTCCGACTCACTGGACATAAAATTTTTGGTTAGATAACCTAACAGTATTAGTAGGAAATGCAACCATGGTGGAGAGAAACAAACCCTCTGCTGATGTGATGTCCATTACATATCGTCACACAGACCTGTGGACATAAACACAAAGAGAGATTAGTATTATATAGCGCCTAGTTGAAATAAACCAACTAAACAAGGCGCTTATCACGGTAAACGCGAGTCCCGGAAACACATTACACCGGGAGAAAAACTCGCTAATTTTACTAGAAGTCACCTGATTTAAAGGTCCAAGGCCCTCCTGTGGCGAAGTCATTCTCTCTGCCATCTTATCAGGGATAAACTTCTACCAAACCGTCTCAAAAAGCTTCGAAAAGAGTATAGAAAGTTTCTAACACAAAAGCATGTGTACACTCTCTGCCAATAAATTAGCAAAGAGGAAGTGCTAGTCTGCGCATGCGCGGTGGTGGGGCTGGCATCCGCCAGACTACGCTCTGACTCCCTGCCCAGTAGGGGCACCCAACTGTTTTAATCTGAGTGTTTATTGAGTGAAAGCCAATATTTAGCAATATCAAAAGTATTAGGGAGGTAAGTATACTCTTGATGTGAAAATATGTAAACATAGACTTAAATGGCTACGTGCCCGGTAGTTGCAGGCTTTGTTCTTTGTCAGAAATCACACAGGGTGACAGGAAGACTAACACTAGTCACCTGATTTAAAGGTCCTGGGCCCTCCTCTGGCGAAGTCATCCTTTCTGCCATCTTTATCAGGGATAATCACTTCCAAATTCACACAAAAAGACTATGAATTGAGTAAAGAAAAGCTCTAGCAGCCAAGTCCGTCACAGTCCAGCGAGCCATCCAGGATGGTATCAACCTGGCTCTGGACTGTATGACTCAGGCGGTGACCAGGAGTGTCCGGGCAAGGCGCACATTTGCCTTGGACAATCTGTGCCCGTCCCAGGACCTGTACAATAGGCTACTGCGTACGCCTATGACAGGTCCTGGTCTCTTTGGAGGTGAGGGATGTAGGCACCTCCAGGGGACGGTTACTCTGGTAAATAACCAGAGGGCGCTGCGCGAGCAGTTTGAGGTGCTTCGTCGTGCTAACGTCGTGCTAACGTTCGCGCCGCACCCCCTGCGTATCGTCCCCTGCAGGCTCGAGGTGGTGGTGGCGATTCGGCCAGCAGCGAGGGGGGGCGCAGGCTCCTCAGGCGCAGTCAGCCGCCCGCGCACCGAGGTGCGCGCGGTGCTGGTCGTGGTGCGCGAGGATCTGGGCGTGGTAATCGTTCCTGATGGGACGGTTACCACGGTGAGAACCGCTCCAGTGTTTCTGGCAAAGGAGACAGTGCCGCTCTTGCACTCCTTATGTCCACCTCTATCCCTAGGTGGACCGGTGGGAGGCCGGCTAGCCGACCACATGCAAGAGTGGGAACGGTTAACTCAGGACCGTTTAGTCTTGCGATGGCTTTCAGTCGGGTATCATCCCGATTGGATGACAGGCCCGCCGTCGCGACTGTCTCTAGTGCCGATCTGGACTCCAAATCCGAGAGATCCAGAGCAAAGGTTGTGTATCGAGGAGGAAATAAATTCCCTCATACAAAAAGGAGCTATTCAGCCGGCACAAAGGTGTCCGGGCTTCTATTCAACCCTGTTCTTAGTAACAAAAAACACCGGAGGGTGGAGACCAATTCTCAACCTCAAGCCATTGAACAAGTTCATAGAGACGCCCAGTTTCAAGATGGAGACTGTGCGCTCGGTGTTGGCGGGGTTAGAGAGGGGAATGTGGACAGCGTCGATAGATTTGAAGGATGCTTATTTCCACATCCCCATACACAGGAGTTTCCGTCGCTTCCTGAGATTTGCATTCCAGGGCAGACAGTGGGAATTCAGGGTGTTACCCTTCGGAATTTCCACGGCTCCTCGGGTTTTCACCCGTGTGGTTCTTGCGATCACCGCATACCTCCGCAGGAGAAGCATAGCAGTCCACACGTACATAGACGACTGGCTGTTGAAAGCGCACACCCAGGAAAGTTTATCGGCCAGTCTGGAGATTGTTTTGAAGACTCTCACAGACTTGGGCTGGATGATCAATTTCCCAAAATCAGAGCTGACTCCATCCCAGAAGTTTGTTTACCTAGGGATGTTCTTCGATCTAGAGACAGGATATGTTTTTCCTACTCATGAGAGAGTTCAGAAACTCATCTCATTAATTCAGTCAGTGTGCGACAGTCATCATGTCCTGGCATGGGTTTACTTGAGAATGCTGGGGTTGATGGTTTCATTGGAACCAGTCATTCCTCAGGCCGCCTTACGCAGGCAGCTGATCCAGTTATTTCTCATGACACAATGGACCCAGAGTACAGGTTCGCTGGACTCGAACGTGTCAGTGTTGGCGCCTCTGATTCATCACCTGCAATGGTGGTTGGACACAGAGAATCTCTTGGTGGGGGTTATGCTAACCCCTCCCCACCCTCAGGTGACTGTGTATACAGATGCATCGATGGAGGGCTGGGGAGCTTGCCTGGAAGAATCCACGATATCAGGGCTTTGGAATCTGGAACAGTCAAAGGAACATATAAATCTACTGGAGCTAAGAGCAGTAGTCCTGGGCCTGGAACATTTCTTACAGAAAGTTCAGGGCAAGATTGTTCTTATTCGTTCAGACAACTCAACAGTTGTGACTTACATAAACCGCCAGGGCGGAACGAAGTCGCCCAGTCTCTGTATGATGACATGGAGACTGCTTTGTTGGTGCCTGGATCACCAGATTACCTTGAAAGCAGTTCATATTCCGGGAAGGTTAAATCTGCTAGCAGACTCATTGAGCCGAAGGATGAGTGTTTTACCCACGGAATGGCAACTAAATCAATGTGTGGCGGATCGTCTGTTCGACCATTGGGGGAAACCCAACATCGATTTGTTCGCAACGAAGAAGAATGCGAAGATGACGACGTACGTCTCTCCGATTCCGGATCCAAGCGCTTTCGCAACAGATGCGTTAGCTATCAGCTGGGGGAGAATGTATGCATACGCATTCCCTCCAGCAATCCTGATTCCAAAAATTCTTCAGAAAATCAGACAGGAGGAATGCCAAGTGCTTCTGATCGCCCCGGATTGGCCAAGCCGATCATGGTATACGGATCTGCTGGTCTGCAATCCGGTTCCTCTGCCTCTGATGGACGACATTATCTTCCAGGGCAAGGCCCTTCACAACAATCCGTCAATGTTCAGATTGACTGCGTGGATGTTGTCAAGGAATCTAGAGTTAAGGAGGGCTTTTCTGAGCAAGCAGCCATGTTTATGGCCAAAGCCAGGAGGGGGTCAACCTCCAGAGCATATAATTATAAAATCAACAGATTTGCAGAATGGTGCTCAAAAAGATGTATTGATCCAATGGATTCATCTATTCAGGTAGTAGCTGATTTCCTCTGTCACCTGTATGATGCCTATAGCCTCAAGCCTAACTCTATTGCTGGTTATAAGTCAGCTTTAATGTCTGTTATTCCTTGCTTGGCTAAGAGGGGAAGTGATGAAGTAAATACATTAAATGTATTAATTAAAGGCATGGGCAATCTAAGACCAAGGAATCCCCCTGTGATTCCGTCTTGGAGTTTATCGCTAGTGCTTCAAGTACTAGGTGATAAGCCTTTTGAACCACTTAGTTCCATTTCTATGAAACTATTAACACTGAAGACTGTGTTTTTAATTGCTGCGGCCTCGGCTAGGCGTAGAAGTGAAATTCATGCCTTATCAGCCGAGGATGACCGTTTTGTGGTTTCAGGGGAAGGCCTTAAGCTGCTACCTAGGATTAATTTCTTGGCTAAGAATCAGTCGTTGAAATATCCAGGTCAACCTATTGTTTTGCCTGCTTTAACTAGATATGATCCTAATTCTAAAGCATGGTGTCCCGTCCTGGCGCTTCTCCGGTACAAACAACGTACATCGGAGTGGCGCACCGACCAGTCGGCGTTATGGTTGTCATATATTGAACCCCATGGCAGGGCTTCTAAGGACACCATTTCCAGGTGGATTGTAGAATGCATTCAGTTTTGTCATAAATCCGCCACCGGGAAGCAGGTTGACGTGGCCAAGGCTCACAGTGTCCGCGGCGTAGTGACATCCACTGCCCTATTTAATGGGGTCCCTGTGGATGATATTATGTCGGTGGCTCAGTGGCACTGTGAGTCAAGTTTTACAGACCATTATCTCCGTGACACCTCTAATCCTCTCGCCTTGTCGATTTTGAAAAAATAACTAGGCTTATATTTTTGATGAGGTTTCCTCATTGCTTATATATTTCACAATTAATTTATGGAAACAACCACTTTTTTGGGACTGCATCATTCTTCACCAATGGGAAGAGGATGTCAGCAGCCATTTCAACAAGGTCAGTCTTGTGCATGAGTTGTCCATTGTTGATTGTCTTGTCACGTTACCCGTTATTAATATGATGATGGTTTTGTGTATTTATGTGGGTCATTGTTGAGAGTATACGAAAATGGAGCTTTTTCGTCTCTGTCCTGTAGTACATGGCACTTGTACGTAGAGAGCGTATAGGACATTGAGGTCATTCAACTCTTCCTCCCAGGAAGGAGGGGGGGGGGGAGCGCATATGACATTCGGTCATCTCTCATACATCGGTGGTGTTATCCGATGGTTAGTCAAATCCTGACTGTTTTTTCATACAGTTTCAGAAGTTTAAGTGCCTTAAACGCAGAAAAGCTTATAGGGATGAGCTGGTCTTTTGACCTCGCCTCCCTCCCGCCGAATTCACTGTCGAATTCTGGCAATATCAAAAGTATTAGGGAGGTAAGTATACTCTTGATGTGAAATAAACGAAATCAAGGATTTCTTTTTTCACGAGAGTTGATACTTACCTCCCTAGATACGGACCCGGCCTCTCCACCCCACAGAGGCTCGGTCTTCAGGCTCTTAATAGTTGCATGTGTATCAGCCAATAAATTAGTCAGAGGAAGTGCTAGTCTGCGCATGCGCGGTGGTGGGGCTGGCATCCGCCAGACTACGCTCTGACTCCCTGCCCAGTAGGGGCACCTAACTGTTTTAATCTGAGTGTTTATTGAGTGAAAGCCGATATTTAGCAATATCAAAAGTATTAGGGAGGTAAGTATCAACTCTCTCGTGAAAAAAGAAATCCTTGATTTCGTTTAATTCACAGTGCCACTGGGCTACTGACATAATGTCTTCAATAGAAACACCATTAAATAATGCCATGGAAGTTACCACACCACGGACACTATGAGCCTTGGCTCTATCTACCAGGATTCCAGTGGCTGTTTTATGACAGAATTGGATACATTCTACTATCCATCTGGAAATAGTGTCTCTTGACGCCCTACCATGGGGTTCAATATATGACAACCATAGGGAACATGGGTCCGTCCGCCAAACCTGAGTTCTTCTCTTGTACTTATTTAAAGCACGGACAGGACACCATACTTTAGCACCAGGATCATATCTGGTTAAGGCAGGTAAAATAATAGGTTTACCCGGATACTTTAAAGATTGATTCTTAGCCAAGAAATTCAATCTTGGTAGAAGCTTAAGGCCTTCACCTGTAACTATATAACAGTCAGGCTCAGCAGACAAGGCATGAATTTCACTCCTGCGTCTGGCTGATGCTGCCGCAACTAAAAAAAAAGTTTTAAGTGTCAATAATTTAACAGATATAGCACTAAGTGGTTCAAAAGGTTTATCACTCAAAACCTGCAGAACCAGAAAAAGACTCCATGACGGTGTCAGTGGAGGATTTCTTGGTCTGAGATTGCCCATACCTTTAATAAGAGTATTTAAAACACTTCATCACTTCCCCTCTTTGCCAAGCAAGGGATAACAGTCATCAATGCTGATTTGTATCCAGCAATAGAATCAGGTTTAAGACTATAGGTATCATACAGGTGACAGAGAAAATCAGCTACTACCTGAATAGATGCTTCCATCGGATTGATACATCTCTTTGAGCACCATTCTGCAAATCTGTTGATTTTATAATTATAAGCTCTGGAGGTTGACCCCCTTCTGGCTCTGGCCATGAAATTGGCTGCTTGCTCAGAAAAGCCCTCCTTAATCGCGGATTGTTTGACAACATCCATGCAGTCAATTGAAACATTGACGGATTGTTGTGAAGATAATATTGTCCATCAGCGGCAGAGGAACCGGATTGCAAACCAGAAGGTCCAGCAGATCCGTAAACCATGATCGGCTTGGCCAATTCGGGGCGATCAGAAGCACTTGGCATAACTCTTGTCTGATCTTCTGAAGGATCCTTGGAATCAGGATTGTTGGAGGGTATGCGTATGCATACATTCCCTTCCAACTGATAGCTAGCACATCTATTGCGATAGCGCTTGGATCTGGAATCGGAGAAACGTACGTCGTCATCTTCGCATTCTTCTTCATTGCAAACAAATCTATGTTGGGCTTTCCCCAATGATTGAACAGGTGATCCGCCACGCATTGATTTAGTTGCCATTCCGTAGGCAGAATACTCATCCCTCGGCTCAATGAGTCTGCTAACAGATTCAGCCTTCCCAGAATATGAACTGCTTTCAAGGTGATCATATGATCCATGCACCAGCAAAGCAGCTTCCATGTCATCATACAGACTGGGCGACTTCGTTCCGCCCTGGCGGTTTATGTAACTCACCACTGTAGAGTTGTCTGAATGTATCATCACAAATTTTCCCTCCACTTCCTTTAGGAAGTGTTCCAGGCCTAGAATTACAGCCCGCAATTCTAGCATGTTGATATGTTCCTTTGACTGTTCCAGATTCCAAAGCCCTGATATAGTGGCTTCTTCCAGGCAAGCTCCCCAACCCTCCATCGATGCATCCGTAAACATCGTTACTTGAGGGTGGGGAGGGGTCAGCATGACCCCCGCCAGGAGATTTCCTCTCTCCATCCACCAATGAAGGTGATGAATGAGAGGGTCCAACACTTGAATGCGCGAGTCCAGTGACCCTGAACTCTGCGTCCACTGAGTCATGAGAAACAATTGAATCGGCCGCCTGCGTAAGGCCGCCTGAGGAATGACTGGTTCCATTGAAACCATCAGACCTAACATTCTCAGATAGACCCGTGCTAGAATATAACGACTGTTTCAAACCAACTGAAAGCACGAGAGGAGACCTTCCACTCTCTCCTGGGACGGATAAACATATCCTATCTCCAGATCGAAGAACATACCCAGGTAAACAAACTTCTGGGATGGAGTCAGCTCTGATTTCTGAAAGTTGATTATCCAGCCTAAATCTGTGAGAGTTTCCAAAACTATCTCCCGATTTGCTGTCAAACTTTCTGGGTTGTGTGCTTTCAGCAACCAGTCGTCTATGTAAGTGTGAACAGCTATATTTCTCCTGCAGAGGTATCCCGTGATAGCAAGTACCACTCAAGTGAAGACCCTTGGAGCCATCGAGATGCCGAATGGAAGAACCTTGAATTCCCATTGGCGTCCCTGAAAAGCAAATCTCAGGAACCGACGAAAACACCTTGCAATTGGAATGTGGAAATAAGCATCCTTGAGATCTATAGATGCTACCCACATCCCCTTCTCTAACCCCAACAACACCGATCTTACTGTTTCCATTTTGAAAGTCGGTGTGTCTAAAAACTTGTTTAGAGGGTTGAGGTTGAGAATTGCGCGGGCTGCTGTCTGGCTGGCTGCGCTTGAGGCGCTGGCTGTCGTACAACAGCATGCTGCTGCTGGCGTAGCCGACGCAGTCTCTGAAACCGGCCGGCCTGCTGGCCTGACACTGCCAGCACCGCCACGAGCGTACTGCTGTCGAGCAGCCGAGGGCTGAACACGCACGTGTTCTCTGCGCAGCACTTCAAACTGTGCACGCAGCGCCCACTGGTTGTTCACCAAAGTCACTGTCTCCTGGAGGTGCCGACAACCTTCACCTCCAAAGAGTCCAGGGCCCGCCATCGGCGCTTGCAACAAGCGCGATGAGCTCCTGAGACGGGCACAAATTGTCCAATGCAAAAGTGCGCCTCGTTCTCAGTGACTTTGTGACCGACCTAGTCAGACAGTCCAATGCCAGGTTGATGCCATCCTGGATGGCTCGTTGGACTGTCACGGGACTAGGCTGTTGCTGCACCGACGCTGCTACAACCCCCGATAGCAGCTGAGAGACATGCGACAGCGCACTGATCGCCGCTCGCGAGCTCTCCTCAGTGTCGCGCAAGGCGGCATTCGCCGAGCGCATAGCGCCCGTGCACAACGCTCCCGTGTCAGCACGGGAATCCGGCCGCGTATCTTCCCCCAGAGCGGCGCAGTCGTCCGTGCTCGGTCTGGGTGCTAGGCCATATCGAGCATACTGACTAGCAGTACCTCGACATCGCCTAGCTACCTCGCGGGGGGCCTTCGCGAGGCGACCTCTCGGTCTGATCGACTCCTCTGCCGCCGAGAACATATCTGAGATATGTTCAGTGTACGGCAGAGACAGAGCCATGCTGGCCAACGGCTTCGCATGTAACCATGCCCGAGGGTTACTGGCAGCCGTCTCGTCCACGGCGAGCTCTGGTCTTACAGCGAGGAGCCACGCACACGCTTCCGACCAGTCTTCATCCATGGCTACCTGCGAATTGCCGACGAGCAGCGAGCCCTCGTCATCCTCAATGGCATTCGCAGGTATGGCCGAGGAGGAGGCTATAGACGAACCTGGCTGCCCAGGGAATGTATACGGGCCCGCGAGGGCTGGCATAGCATTCTCCATAGGCAAACCATGCACCAAGGTCGCGCTTGTGTGAGGGGTTCATGCACACCAGCGCGGCCCGAAACGTCCGTATGAGATTCCACGTCCAAACGTGGAATCTTATACGGCCTGGCACACCAGGCGATGCGAACATCAAGCCTGGGTTCAAGACGGCTGCCCCTGGATCACTAAACACTTTGTCCGAGCTAATAGGCCATGATCCAGGGGCGGGGGCTACCTGCACTGAGGTCGATGCGCAGGAAGTTGAAACACCTGTGCCAGGCAACATGCAGCGAAGCATGTCAGGCATCAGGTCTTTCAAAGTCCTGCGCATCTCACTCACTAACTCAACCTTGAAGGCCTCGAGCCCACCCTTCTCAGAGGCCTTCTTCTTACCCTCCTTCTTCTACTTCTTACCCTCCTCCGCCATCATCTTCGCCTGCAAAGAGAAGAATTCAGAGGTTAGATCCCCCCTCACTCTTTACAAATAACACATTTGTTAGACAGCCTACAAGCTGAACACAGATGGCAAGGGTGGGGGAAGAATCTAGCTTTCATGGACTTCAGACAGGATAGACACTTCTGAAAAGGGAGGGATACGAAGCCTTGTTAATGGACTATTTAGTAGAAACCAAAACAAACTCGAGAGAAGACATCCACTTTTATGACAGACCACCCTGACGGGACAGGTGACTTCTCTGGTTAATAAAACACCAATTACAACCAGAACCCCAAATTAAAAGAGAGAGAGAGAGAAAGATTATGACTATCTAGATATCTCTCCACACTCCTAATAAACAGGGAGATGAACACATCACAGACTTCTCTAAACTAAGATTATCACATCAAGGAAAGATAAAAAAACTCTGGTTGATTATGACATCAAACCTCAATGCAAAATCTCCTTCAAGGAGAGGGAACGCCAGAAAAAATGAAAGAAATATCTAGATCTTACAGACATTCTCAGCTCCTGAATAATATAATATTAAATTATATATACTCGAGAACCCCTGCACACGCAAGAGAGAATATAGTGCAATAGCAAAAGGCAGCAGAAAATTGTAATTATTTTCAAATAATTATGCGCCATAATTAATAAACTCCCTTAGCCTGAGCACAGGCAACCATCCTCTTGTGCAGGAAAATACATCCCTCCATCCGCCGAGACTCCTCTTCCAGAAGAACTGATGAGGGGGATGGGACAAAAGGAAGGAGATATTTTATTTATTAATTTATTATATCTCCAACCCTTAGACATATCACGACGATAAGTCACCCTGGGACGTGAACAACCTTCTAGAGAAGACCAGGCATCCTTGTTTAGTCACAACACAAACCTGTAAGCATAAAACACAAGAGATTAATAGCCCTAGGCACTGGGAAAAAATTTACAAGGATTCCCAGCGCCTGAAAACGCGGTACCGCCGAAACGGCCGCGACGAAAACCGGTAACACACAAAAGTTACAAGTTTAAATAGAGAAATTCTCGATAAAGGGCCTGCGAAGATTTTCCACAAGTTGCTTTCAGCCAATATATTAGAAAACGGAAGTACCGGTGTGCGCATGCGCAGAGGGTGGTGTTTGTCATGTGCATGACTGTGTATTTCCACCTGCCCATTAGGGGCACCTAACTTTTTATAATTCTGAATATTATTGAATTTAGAGCCGATATACTAGTATATCAAGAGTGTTAGGGAGGTAAGTATGATCTCAGGATGTGAAATATGTTAGTTTTATAAAGCTGTCATTCAGCAGCATATATTAGTTTTATAAAGCTGTCATTCAGGAGCATATGTTAGTTCCCTGATCCTTTCCTTTAACAGATTAGCAAGGGAAATTAAATTACTATTTTAGCTAATATCAATTACACAGAGACAAAACATAAAACAACAGAAAGATAGTATATAGATAAAATATTCACCTTGCTGCTGGGGTAGTGCTGAGACTGTGCTCTGGATTATCACAGATATCTAAACCAACACACACAAGCAGTTTACACCAAGTGCTGCATTACCTGGAAATTCTGTTTCTGGCAGGATGTATGTATGCGTGTGTGCGTACGTGCGTGCATGCATGCGCATCAAAAAAGCATCCGCTTTTGTTTCTACGAGAATTCTTAATACTTACCAGATGTACTATTATGATAATGTCTATTATCTAGTCTAGCTCAAAATAAACAATTAAAACTCTGCACTCTCCTGGTCCTGCCCATACTGTGTCCGGGAATTACCATAGCCCCAGGTACCGAGTCAATTCCCAATCACCGTCAGATTCGTCTTATATGTGCCTTGACAAACAGCGAAAGTAGCTCAGCCCCACATCAGCGGGGCGGCTGAGGGAGGGCCATAGTACATCTGGTAAGTATTAAGAATTCTCGTAGAAACAAAAGCAGATGCTTTTTTGATTCTACTTCGAATAATACTTACCAGATGTACTATTATGATAAACTCTGGATTTCAACAGCCAATAAATACCGGTGGGAGGAGGTGAGGCTCGAACCAGCACTCATCTACTATCCAACAAAGAAGGTTGTGAAGAGACTAGAACGCTGGCATACGCTTGGGTTCTGCCATCTGACTCATAGAGTGCTAAACTTCCATGGTCTAGACTGCGCTCACCCCCCACCCCTCTTTTGTCCGCACAAAATCCAGAGGGCTGTCGAAAAGGGGATGCAACACCCACCAGACCCGCGTCAGCCCCAAGTCTCTGCTAGGGAAGTCCAGTAGAGTGCAAAGAAGCTACTACAACTTCTAATTTTGAAAATATATCAGTATATCGATTAAGTTTTCAAATTGGAATGAGTCTGTCTGTTTGAGAGGATAAGTATACTCTTACACCAGACTATTTACCTAAGCAGTCTGGTATTTCGACTAAGTAAATTATTATTATTAGTCACTTAATTAAAGTAAACACTCACCATTTTGAGTGCTTGTTCTTTCTTGATCATCCCAGGAGCTGGACCCAATCCACGGTCATTCACTGGTCATGTGCATGGCTCTTGTTCAGTGCAGGAGGAAGTAACTTGCGATGTTTGTGAAATAGTGGTCGGATGTGGCTTAAATAAGGTTCGACAAATTTGTGACTGCTACCGATTAAGTGTGCTGGAGATGTCGCGAAGGTAGACATCAGTAAATGACGACTCGGCATGCCATTGTGCTACAGTCATCACCTCCTCTAATGAGACACCCTTAAAAAGGGCCGATGATGCTGCCAATGCTCGGACCTGATGGGCGTTTGCACGATCAAAAACGGTCTTACTCGGCAGATAGCGCATGAATCTCGCTTCTCCTTCTTGCCGATGCTGCTGCAATCAAGAAAACTGATTTAATAGTTAGCAGTTTAATATCTATAGATCTAATCGGTTCAAAGGAAGCATGGCATAAAACCTGTAGAACAAGAGATAGATTCCATTCTGGGATAGGAACCGGCTGTCTAGGTCGCTGATTGCTCATTCCTTTAATAACTTCATTTAAAGTGTCATTCTCCACTCGTTCAATGGCCAGACTGGGAATGACTGAAGCTAATGCAAACTTATATGCTGCTAGGGTTGAAGGTACAAGTTTTTCAACTTCGTATAAATGACAGATAAAATCTGCTACATGTTGAACAGATGCAGAAAAGGGATTAATATCTCTTCCCTGACACCACCCTGCAAATTTGTTGATTCTATAATTATATGTCTTGGTGGTTGACCCTCTTCTGGCTGAAGCGACAAACTTCGCTGCTTGCTCAGAAAAGCCACCCTCAGTTGCACGATGCTTGATAACATCCATGCAGTCAATTTGAACATTTCTGGTCTGTTGTGAAGACACAGGCCTTTGTTCTGAATGATTAGATCCCTTCGGTCTGGAAGAGGGATTGGATTGCAGACCAGAAGGTCCAGCAGATCCGTAAACCATGATCGGCCTGGCCAATGAGGGGCGATCAGTAGTACTTGGCATATTCCCTCTCTTATCTTTGCCAGAACTTTCTGGATGAGAATCGTTGGAGGACACGCATACGTGTACATTCCCTTCCAACTTATCGCCAGTGCATCTACTGCCAAGGCTAGCGGGTCCGGAATCGGTGACACGTATGTGACCATCTTTGTGTTTAGTTTCATCGCAAACAGATCCACATTTGGTTTGCCCTAACGTTTGAATAGAACCTCCGCTACCGATTGGTTGAGCTGCCATTCCGTCGGATGACAAATCATCCTTCGACTGAGCGCATCTGCTAGGATGTTCAGTCTTCCTGGAATGTGTGCTGCCCGAAGAATAATATTCCTCTCTTGGCACCACAGCAGAAGGTTCCAAATCATCATGCACAACTCTGGTGACTTCGTCCCGCCTTGGCGGTTCAAATAAGACACCGCTGTTGAGTTGTCTGTCCTTATTAGGACAATCTTGTCTCAGATTAAATTCTCGAATTTTCGACGTGCTAATACCACCGCTAATAATTCGAGAACATTGATGTTTCTGCGCATTAGTCCGATCCCATTTCCCTGAAACTGATCGATTGTCCAATACCGCTCCCCAACCCGTCGTCGATGCATCTGTAAAGATGGACATCTGTGGTTGAGGAGGATGTAGAGGAACACCTCGCAGGAGATTCTGTTCTGATAACCACGACTGAAGATGGAATATCAATGGTTCTTTTACTGGAATTCTCAGAGATAATGGATCCGTTTTCCGAGACCAGAACGACATTAAATACATCTGAAGGCACCACTTTCCCCAGAGACACTAGTAAACCCAGTATTCTGAGAAATTGGCGCGCCGTCAGATAGGCTCCTAGAGAAACCGACTCCAGAACTGCAATCAGGCTCTTGACTCTGCTCTCCGCCGGAAAAGGTACGCCATCCCTGAGATTGGAAAATATTCCCAGATAAACAAACTCCTGGGATGGAGTCAATTCTGATTTCTCTAGATTCACAATCCATCCTAGATCCTTTAGTAAGGCTAGGACTACCTGAAGATTGTTGCGCAGAGTGATTGGATTCCCCGCCTTCAGCAGCCAGTCGTCTATGTAAGTATGAACAGCTATGTTTCTCCTGCGAAGATAAGAAGTCATGGCAAGGACCACTTTGGTGAAGACCCTCAGTGCTGTGGACAAGCCGATTGGAAGTGCATTGAATTCCCAAACATTGTCTTGGAACGCAAAGCGAAGGTATTTCTGAAAAGGAATTGACATTGGAATATGAAAATATGCATCCTTCAGATCTATCGACACTGCCCACATGCCTTTCCTCAACCCCGACATCACTGCCGCCACAGTCTCCATCTGAAACTTTGGTGACAGAATAAACTTGTTTAACGGTTTGAGATTGAGAATCGGTCTCCACCCTCCAGTGCATTTCGGAATGAGGAACATCATCGAATAGAAGCCTAGGGATGACTGACTGCGGACTAAGTGAATCGCATTCTTCCGCTGAAGACTCAATTTCCGAGCAAATGGCATCCAGATGATCGGATTCCCTTGGAACGGGAGTCCACACTGGAGTCGATGTTAACGGAACTAACGATTGACGGATGAGCCAGTCCGGTTCGTAGCCGTTTCTTAACCACTGACAGACTAAACAATCTTGCATGACCTGTTCCCACTGGTTTGAGAACAGTTGAAGTCTGCCTCCGACGGAAGGAATCTTCACACCTAGTTCCCGGTGATACCGGAGCGGATCCCGCCGGAGACCCGTCAGGACCGTCCCCCACGGCCACCCCGTGGTTTCTTGGAAAACGACGGTCCGGAACCGCCGAACCGCCACCCTTCCTATCCTCCTCATACGGCCTCTTATTAGAGGACTTGTATGAGGAAGAACGACCAGGACCTTGCGAACCGGATGCCCGATGGGTATCACGGCCAGAAGGACGGAAGGGCGATCATTGGCGCTGCCTCTGCTGCTCCTGTCGGTGCTGCTTGTAGGACTGCTGCGGCCGAGTCCTTTTTGTCGACTTCCACAACTTGCCGACTACTTCTTGTTCCATAACCATTGATGTGACCTTGGATAAGGCTTGCCGTGCCAAGCTGCTGAACAAGCCTGGACCTATGAATGGCGCGGAAGACACCGCAGCCCTCATTTCACGTCCTGTTTCTACAAAATCGAGAACCATTCTCCGTCGCTCAGCCAATGATCTCGTGATCACCCTGGCCAGGCGATCTTGAGATAGGCGCATGGTGTCCCGGATAACTCCGGGAGCAGCCTCTGGCACTACCCCACCTTCCGCCGCGCAGGCCAGCATACCATGCAGGACGGTACAGCCGTGCAAAAGTGCCGCCATGACAGCTCTCATCGCATCCTCAATGAGGGTCAACTCATTGAAAGGATCTTTATTTGACTGCGAAACTAACGGACAAGAACGTCCCTTAGCTTTGCCAGCCAATGGCCTATTCAGTGCCTCTCTCTCCCCGACGGAAAGCCATGGGACTCGGGCATACTGATGGTAGGCTTGCTCCAGAAAACGGACCCTACTCCTAATCCCTTTCGGGGCCTTTGGAAGCGTAAAGTCCAGCTGGACCATACAATACGCCACCACCTCCAACATGTCAGAGGTCAACGTATCCAAAGGCAAAGCAGGCATGGCAGAAGAGTCACTGGACAGAGCGCTAGCCGCTCGCTCTGACATCCTCTCCATTGCCGGATCGCGCTGATATCCTTGATCTGATGCCAACCCGAGACGGCCGGACATCCATTCAAGGACCTGCACCCATTCAGCCACGGTGGAAAAGGACGACTCATCCAACAAGGGACTGCCGTTCCCATCTTCTTTCTCGCCCTTGGACAAGACAGACACCAACGATCCATGCTGAGGACTGCGAACTTGCTTACTAGTGTAAACAACGCCCACAGACCGTGCACTCGCGACTCCAACATCCAACGATTCGCCGGACACGGACTCAATGAGATCCATCGGCTCCAGCAAGGGAGCCGGGATCACAGCCGCATTAATCACGGTAGCCAACGGAAATCCGATAGACCCCGTAACCACCGGTGCCAGGATGCCGTCAGAAGCCGTCAAACACGACTCCAACGGCAGCATGGGCTGAACAAAATCCGTATGGAAGATGCCCGACGGAACGTCAACATCACCACCCAGCTGGCAAACCCGTACATAACCCGAAGGAGAACCGTGGGATGTACCAGGTACAGCCATTGCGGAAACATTTGGCATGCCGGCATCCTCCATGAGCAAAAGCTCCTTCTCCTCTGCAGTCGGCTCTTGAGCCAATGCAACAGGAGGTACAGGTGCAACGCCCTCCACAGCACTGGCCGGACCACCGAAAGGTAGTCCTGCACCAGACTGCATCGACGGGATCGTGGATTGCAGGGACTCAAACATGGCTTTAAATTGGGCCGCCCATACACCCAAAGCCGAGTCCATTCTCTCATTAAGCCAATCCTCCAAGCCTCTGTTGGATGCCTGATCTGCCTTGGCACGCCGATCACGGTCGAACTCCGCCACTAACTCCGACGACCACTTCACACAAACATCGCAAGGACTCCCAACCTTGCACTTCGCGCAAGCTACGCAGTGGTGACCAGCAAATCTACACTTCATGAAGCGATTGCATTTTGTACACAAAGTGTCCAGGCCTTTAGCCCTCTGCGAACACAAAGCAAGAATTAAAATGCTGCACATGACATTCATGACGAGCAAATGCACAATGACTTGATTGTAATATTAAAATTACTTAGAAACATTAACTTTCCCTTAAATTAATGATAATCAAGATTTAAGGCAGGAGATATTTGAAATTTTTTAGAGTGAAAATTAATACACACGGCTTGGTAATTAACTAACCGTTAAAATAACCAAGAAAAACGTACCGATCGCTACAAACACCTTCATCAATGAAGTGAAGGCCAAAGATCGGCACAATTAGAGTGCATAGACACGCCAAGCGGAAGGCAAACATAAATCATGGGCGCCGCCATCTTGGCTAAGAGTGCATCCATCTTGGAAGGAACCGAGTCGCAAGAGAAATTAACCGAGTACCCGCATAATGCTTAAACAGTTAAGGGTACCGGAGTGACTCCAACAATGGCTACCTTTTAAAATAATGTGCCAATTTACGTAAAATTCAATCATTCATTACGGCACGAATGTATAAATTCTAGATTGATACAACCTGCCCCTGAGATCATTTTCCTTTCTTTTCCTTGACGCCAGCAATGGATAGCTTCAAACATGCTGAATTCCGTTAAAATTTGCAAAATTTTAAAAGCTCAAACACATGCGACTTGAGAAGTCAGCAAAATAGACGAATCTGACTGTGATTGGGAATTGACTCGGTACCTGGTGCTATGGTCATTCCTGGACACAGTATGGGCAGGACCAGGAGAGTGCGGAGTTTTAATTGTTTATTTTGAGGTAGACTAGATAATAGACATTATCATAATAGTACATCTGGTATGTATTATTCGAAGTAGAATGTGCATGCGTGCATGTATGTATGTATATGTCTCTCTGTGCTGGTGTGTCTTCAGGTATCATTAGCACAAGGCCAAACAGGGACCAGCTTTGTTGGGCGATTTTTACAGACAGCGGCAATGTATTATACATGTTGTAGTGCATTGCTGGAAATTATGGTTAATTATGGTGATGGTTAAGGTGTTTGCGGTGGCAGGCATCAATTTGTCTAGACCTGGCTTTGGAGCTGCCCAGTTGTAACAGTTATCCAACATCAAGGATATGCAGGTTGCGTTGTACAAACAGAGACTTTCTGTCAAGGGCATCTTTGATCTAAAAATTCATAGCTTCTTGAAGGACTAGAAATCTATGTTTTCCTTGGTGCATCATGCAGCAATATCAGCAGTACTGCAGAGTAGTGAGCCCATGATTGTACTTTTCGCACATGGTTCGTCGCCATGAAGTGTATCATCATTTGCTTTAGCTTCATGCTTTGTCGATAGGTACATGTAGGTGATTGGGATTCATTCATAAAGAGATTCTCATTTTTTAGTTTGCTTGGAGCTATTGAGAATACTTCATCAATCCTCTCTTGTCCTCGTTTACGAAGTCCACATTGGCTGCATATATCATTTCTAGCAGCATACCTAGTATGGACACTTGGGGATTTGGTCTTGTGGAACTTTCCCGCACAGATTTCAATGCGGCAGCAATGTAGCAGATGAAAGCACTCAAACACCTGAATAATGGACATGCATCTACGCTGTTTAAATATGCAAGTTGTTGGCAGTGATTCTCTCTAACACTTTCACAGGAAACAAATGTAAAATTCAGTGATTGTGCGTGAGAGAAATGGTATATTATAGTGCGTATCTGAGAGAAAATATGTCAACGTGCGTGCGTGCGTGCTAGCGGGCGGGCAGGCGTGTAATGAGTGAGCGAGTGAGTGAGTGAGTGAGTGAGTGAGTGAGTGAGTGAGTGAGTGAGTGCGTGCGTGCGTGCGTGTGTGCGTGCGTGTGTGTACATGTGTGTGCGTGCATGCGTGCATGTGTGTACATGTGTGTGCACGTGTGTGTGTGTGCGTGTGTGCATGCTGTGTGTGGATGGGCCTGCACGCCGCTGTATGTTGCATGAGCAGTGAATTCTCATTAGTAATTAATAGCACGATGACAAACCTGGTCATGAACAATCCTGATTAAACCGGCCTCTGCCATGGTCTTGTGCAATGTCCATTTATAGGCCAACAGAATAAGATTTTTGAAAACTTTCCACTGGAATGACTGGCCAGTCATTCCAGCGGTAACTTTTCAAAAATTGTATTCTCTTGGCCTGTAAATAGACATTCAATAAGCAGATGTTTATTTTTTCTTGACCAAATTTGACCATAAAAGGGTTAAGAACAAACTTGCTTAAGGAGACTAGAGGGTGGTTGTGTAAAGTCAGTCATCTAAAGACTGAACACTTTAATGGTCATAGCGGCCAAACTGGACACTATAATGGTCATACCAGCCAAACTGGACACTATAATGGTCATACCAGCCAAACTGGACACTATAATGGTCTTGAGAAATGTCCATTTGCAAGACAAGAGACCTTTTGAAAATTTACAACTGGTATGAGTAGCTCGATAATCAAACCAGTCACACCAGTGATTAATTTGCAAGTCTTCTTTTGGTCTGTAAATAGACAGTCAAGCAGCAGATATTAACATTTTCTTGATCATATTTGACCAGCAAAGGGTTAATGATCAGAATTTTCTTGCATGTTCAAGGCACGTACTCTGTCTATATGTTATCAGCTATCAATTTCTATATATTACAAATAATTTCTCTTGGGCTATATTTTACCTGCTAATACATCAGGAATATCAATGCAAGAAGAGAATGCTGCTGCTTCTGAATCAGACGAGCGCCTTGACCATGAATACATGCTGGCTAGAGGCCTAGGTGGCATCTCACTGTCGGGTGTAAAGAAGGCATCACTTCCAGTAAAGCTAGAGTCAGACGTCGTCAGTTCACCAGCGTGACCGGACACAGGTGATGTTAGAGGCGAAGATGTACTGTCACAGAAAGGGTCGGCAAGGTAATGTTCACCAGAGAACCTGGAAATAATAGCAACAGGAAGGATATGCAATTAAATGTCATGCCTGTTCTCATTCACGAGAAAGTTAAGGTAGTTGCTACGGTAAAGACAATCTGCAGTTTGGATACTATTTGGTAAAGCTATCCAGAAGTAATACCTATATGCAATATGTTGTTATCATATCATGTTATCATGATGTAGACACGGAAAGCCATGGAATGTGCTGTTATCATATCATGTTATCATGATGTAGCTATCCAGAAGTAATACTGTATGCAATATGCTGTTATCATATCATGTTATCATGATGTAGCTATCCAGAAGTAATACCTATATGTAATATGCTGTTATCATATCATGTTATCATGACGTAGACAGAGAAAGCCATGGAATATGCTGTTATCATATCATGTTATCATGATGTAGCTATCCAGAAGTATTACCGTATGCAATATGCTGTTATCATATCATGTTATCATGATGTAGCTATCCAGAAGTAATACCTTATGTAATATGCTGTTATCATATCATGTTATCATGATGTAGCTATCCAGAAGTAATACCTTATGCAATATGCTGTTATCATATCATGTTATCATGATGTAGCTATCCAGAAGTAATACCTTATGCAATATGCTGTTATCATATCATGTTATCATGATGTAGCTATCCAGAAGTAATACCTATATGTAATATGCTGTTATCATATCATGTTATCATGATGTAGCTATACAGAAGTAATACCTATATGTAATATGCTGTTATCATATCATGTTATCATGATGTAGCTATAATATGCTGTTATCATATCATGTTATCATGATGTAGACAGAGAAAGCCATGGAATATGCTGTTATCATATCATGTTATCATGATGTAGCTATCCAGAAGTAATACCGTATGTAATATGCTGTTATCATATCATGTTATCATGATGTAGCTATCCAGAAGTAATACCTATATGTAATATGCTGTTATCATATCATGTTATCATGATATCGACACAGAGTCATGGAACTTGCTGTACTAGCTGCCAACATCTAAAAAGCTCTTAGAGCACACCACTACACAAACCTGTCAAGTGTGTTGATTATTGAGCCAGTCATAAATTTTGAAAAGTAGTCTTGTCTTAGTCTGCAAATTGACATTTTCCAAGACCACTGCAGAAGCCATTTCTGTCTGCCTTGGGCACTAAAGCGTTGAAGTATATGCTTGTTAACTCTGATGTCAAAATTTAAAATTTTCATATTAAAGTAAAAGATGAACTGGTGTTTATTTTTCAACAAATTTGATGGCCAAAATTGTTGAAAAATGTACACTAGTTTCTTTGCTATTGACACCATAAAAGATAGAATATTGCCATCAGTGTGCTAAGGATTAAAGGGTTAAGTGACGCCTAGACAGGATAATGAAACCATCATCAATAAACAGCTGTTCTGACATGCTTAGTCGCAGAGTTGCGTGAGTATTTTGGCAGTATCAAAAAAGCATCCGCTTTTGTTTCTACGAGAATTCTTAATACTTACCAGATGTACTATTATGATAATGTCTATTATCTAGTCTAGCTCAAAATAAACAATTAAAACTCCACACTCTCCTGGTCCTGCCCATACTGTGTCCGGGAATTACCATAGCCAGGTACCGAGTCAATTCCCAATCACAGACAGATTCGTCTTATATTTGCCTTGACAAACAGCGAAAGCAGCTCAGCCTCACCTCAGCGGGGCAGCTGAGGCAGGGCCATAGTACATCTGGTAAGTATTAAGAATTCTCGTAGAAACAAAAGCAGATGCTTTTTTGATTCTACTTCGAATAATACTTACCAAATGTACTATTATGATAAACTCCGGATTTCAACAGCCAAGAAATACCGGTGGGAGGAGGTGAGGCTCGAACCAGCACTCATCTACCATCCAACAGAGAAGGTTGTGAAGAGACTAGAACCCTGGCATATGCTTGGGTTCTGCCATCTGACTCATAGAGTGCTAAACTTCCATAGTCTAGACCGCGCTCACCCCCGCCCCTCTTTTGTCCGCACAAAATCCAGAGGGCTGTCGAAAAAAGGGGATGCAACACCCACCAGACCTGTGTCAGCCCCAAGTCTCAGCTAGGGCAGTCCAGTAGAGTGCAAAGAAGCTACCACAACTTCTAATTTTGAAAAATTATCAGTATATCAATTAAGTTTTCAAATTGGAATGAGTCTAATGTCTGTTTGAGAGGATAAGTATACTCTTACACCAGACTATTTACCTAAGCAGTCTGGAATTTCGACTGTAAGTAAATTATTATTATTATTAGTCACTTAATTAATGTAAACACTCACCATTTTGAGTGCTTGTTCTTTCTTGATCATCCCAGGAGCTCGGCCCAATCCACGGTCGTTCACTGGTCATGTGCATGGCTCGTGCTCAGTGCAGGAGGAAGTAACCTGCGATGTTTGTGAAATAGTGGTCGGATGTGGCTTAACTAAGGTTCGACAAATTGGCGACGGCTACCGGATTAAGTGCACTGCATATGTCGAGAAGGTAGAAATCAGTAAATGACGACTCGGTATGCCATTGTGCTACAGACATCACCTCCTCTAATGAGGCACCCTTAAAAAGGGCCGATGATGCTGCTAATGCTCGGACCTGATGGGCATTTGCATGATCAATCTGCTTTCCTCTAGCAATTTTGTGCGACATCTGCATCAATTATCCAACGAGAAATAGTATCTTTCGAGGCACGCAAATGAGGAGCTTTGAGACATAACCACAGAGATTTCGGGTCATCTCTCCACTCCTCCGTACATTTCTTATACATTTTCAGACATCTGACAGGACACCAAGCAGAACAGTTTGGGTCATGTCTAATTAAACTTGGCAAATTGTTCGGTTGACCTGGATATTTAAGTGACTGATTCTTTGCCAGGAAACAAAGACGTGGAAGTAGTCTTAAACCTTCACCCGTGACGACAAAACGGTCTTGCTCGGCAGATAGCGCATGAATCTCGCTTCTCCTTCTCGCCGATGCTGCTGCAACCAAGAAAACTGATTTAATAGTTAACAGTTTAATATCTATAGATCTAATCGGTTCAAAGGGAGCATGCCCTAAAACCTGTAGAACAAGAGATAGATTACATGCTGGGATAGGAACTGGATGTCTAGGTCGCAGATTGCTCATTCCTTTAATAACTTCATTCAAAGTGTCATTCTCAAATCCCTCAATGGCCAGACTGGGAATGACTGAAGCTAATGCAGACTTATATGCTGCTAGGGTTGAAGGTACACGTTTTTCAACTTCGTATAAATGACAGATAAAATCTGCTACGTGCTGAACAGATGCAGAAAAGGGATTAATATCTCTTCTCTGACACCACTCTGCAAATTTGTTGATTCTATAATTATGTCTTGGTGGTTGACCCTCTTCTGGCTGAAGCGACAAACTTTGCTGCTTGCTCAGAAAAGCCACCCTCAATTGCACGCTGCTTGATAACATCCATGCAATCAATTTGAACATTTCTGGTCTATCGTGAAGACACAGACCTTTGTTCTGAGTGATTAGATCCCTTTGGTCTGGAAGAGGGATTGGATTGCAGACCAGAAGGTCCAGCAGATCCATAAACCATGATCGGCCTGGCAAATAAGGGGCGATCAGTAGTACTTGGCACATACCCTCTTATCTTTGCCAGAACTTTTGGGATGAGAATCGTTGGAGGATACGCATATGCGTACATTCCCTTCCAACTTATCGCCAGTGCGTCTACTGCCAAGGCTAGTGGGTCCGGGGTCGGTGACACGTATGTGACCATTTTTGCATTTAGTTTCATTGCAAACAGATCCACATTTGGTTTGCCCCAATGTTTGAATAGAACATCCGCTACCGATTGGTTGAGCTGCCATTCCGTCGGATGACAAATCATCCTTCGACTGAGCGCATCTGCTAGGATTTTCAATCTTCCTGGAATGTGTGCTGCCCGAAGAATAATATTCCTCTCTTGGCACCACAGCAGAAGGTTCCAAATCATCATGTACAACTCTGCTGACCTCGTCCCGCCTTGGCGGTTCAAATATCCCACCACTGTTGAGTTGTCTGTCCTTATTAGGACAATCTTGTCTCGGATTAAATTCTCAAATTTTCGAAGTGCTAATGCCACCGCTAATAATTCGAGAACATTGATATGTTTCTGCGCATTGGTCCGATCCCATTTCTCTGACACTGATCGATTGTCCAATACCGCTCCCCAACCCGTCGTCTGCTCTCCGCCGGAAAAGCTACGCCGTCCCTGAGATTGAAAAATATTCCCAGATAAACAAACTCCTGGGATGGAGTCAATTCTGATTTCTCTAGATTCACAATCCATCCTAGATCTTTAAGTAAGGCTAGGACTACCTGAAGATTGTTGCGCAGAGTGACTGGATTCCTCCCCCCCCCCTCCCCCCCTTCAGCAGCCAGTCGTCTATGTAAGTATGAACAGCTATGTTTCTCCTGCGAAGATAAGCAGTCATGGCGAGGACCACTTTGGTGAAGACCCTCGGTGCTGTGGTCAAGCCGAATGGAAGCGCATTGAATTCCCAAACATTGTCTTAGAATGCAAAGCGAAGGTATTTCTGAAATGGAATTGACATTGGAATATGAAAATATGCATCCTTCAGATCTATCGACACTGCCCACATGCCTTTCCTCAACCCCGACATCACTGCCGCTACAGTCTCCATCTGAAATTTTGGTGACAGAATAAACTTGCTTAACGGTTTGAGATTGAGAATCAGTCTCCACCCTCCGGTGCGTTTCGGAACGAGGAACATCATCAAATAGAAGCCTAGGGATGACTGATTGCGGACTAAGTGAATCGCATTCTTCCGCTGAAGACTTTTGATTTCTGAGCAAATGGCATCTAGACGATCAGATTCCCTTGGAACGAGAGTCCACACTGGAGTCGATGTTAACGTAACTAACGATTGACGGATGAGCCAGTCCGGTTCGTAGCCATTTCTTAACCACTGACTGACTAAACAATCTTGCACGACCTGTTCCCACTGGTTTGAGAACAGTTGAAGTCTGCCTCCGACGGAAGGAATCTGCACACAACTCGCGATCGATATTCCACGAGACGACGTTAATTCGCATAGGTGAAGATCCTCAACTCCCCTCGTTCCTGGTGATACCGGAGCGGATCCCGCCGGAAACCCGTCAGGACCATCGCCCACGGCCACCCCGTGGTTTCTTGGAAATAAACGAAATCTAGGATTTCTTTTTTCACGAGAGAGTTGATACTTACCTCCCTAATACTTTTGATATTGCTAAATATCGGCGTTCACTCAATAAACACTCAGAATAAAAACAGTTAGGTGCCCCTACTGGGCAGGTAGACAGAGGGTAGTCCGGCGGATGCCAGCCCCACCACCACGCATGCACCGACTACTACTTCCTCTGACTAATTTATTGGATGACACACATGCAACTATTAAGAGCCTGAAGACCGAGCCTCTGTGGGGTGGAGAGGCTGGGTCCATATCTAGGGAGGTAAGTATCGACTCTCTCGTGAAAAAAGAAATCCTAGATTTCGTTTATTTCACTTCAAGAGTATACTTACCTCCTTAATACTTTTGATATTGCCAGAATTCGACAGGGAATTCGGTGGGAGGGAGGCGAGGTCAAAAGACCAGCTCTTCCCTATACGCCTTCACGCGTTCAAGGCACTTAAACGTCTGAAACTGTGTGAAAACACAGTCAGGATTTGATGAACATCGGCTAACACCAACCGATGGATGAGATGACCGAATGTCATATGCGCTCCCCCCCCTCCCCCCCTTCCTGGGAGGAAGACTAGAATGACCTCAATGTCCCATACGCTCGCTACGTACCAGTGCCATGTACTATAGGACAGAGACGAAAAGGCTCCATTTTCGTATAATCTCAATGATGAACCACATCAAAATTCAAACCATCACCACATTAATAACAATGGGTAACGTGACAATACAATCAACAATGAACAACACATGAACAAGACTGACCTTGTTGAACTTGGCAGCTGTCATCCTCTTCCCAGTGGAGAAGACCGATGCAGTCCCAAAAAGTGGTTGTTTCCATTAATTAATTGTGAAGTATATAAGCAATGAGGAAACTCTCCTCAAAAATCATATAAGCGATTATTTTTTCAAAATCGACAAGGCGAGAAGATTCGAGGTGTCACGGAGATAATGGTCTGTAAAACTTGACTCACAGTGCCACTGAGCAATGGACATAATGTCATCCACAGGGACCCCATTAAATAGGGCAGTGGAAGTCACTACGCCGCGGACACTGTGAGCCTTGGCTATGTCAACCTGCTTACCACTGGCGGATTTGTGACAAAATTGGATACACTCTACAATCCACCTGGAAATGGTGTCCTTAGACGCCCTGCCATGGGGTTCAATATATGACAACCATAACGCTGACTGATCAGTACGCCACTCTGAAGTACGCTGTTTGTACCGAAGTGGCGCCCGAACGGGACACCATGCTTTAGAATTAGGATCATATCTAGTTAAAGCAGGCAAAAAAATAGGTTGACCTGGATATTTCAAAGACTGATTCTTAGCTAAGAAACTAACCGTAGGTAGCAACTTAAAGCCTTCCCCTGTAACCACAAAACGGTCCTCCTCGGCGGAGAAGGCATGAATTTCACTCCTACGCCTAGCCGAGGCCGCAGCAATTAAAAATACAGTTTTAAGAGTTAACAGTTTCATAGAAATGGAACTAAGAGGTTCAAAAGGCTTATCACCTAGTACCTGAAGCACTAGTGATAAACTCCAAGACGGAATCACCGGGGGATTCCTTGGTCTTGAATTGCCCATGCCTTTAATTAATACATTTAATGTACTTACTTCATCACTTCCTCTCTTAGCCAAGCAAGGAATAACAGTCATTAAAGCTGACTTATAACCAGCAATAGAGTTAGGCTTGAGGCTATAGGCATCATACAGGTGACAGAGGAAATCAGCTACTACCTGAATAGATGAATCCATTGGATCAATACATCTTTTTGAGCACCACTCTGCAAATCTGTTGATTTTATAATTATATGCTCTGGGGGTTGACCCCCTCCTGGCTTTGGCCATAAACATGGCTGCTTGCTCAGAAAAGCCCTCCTTAATTCTAGATTCCTTGACAACATCCACGCAGTCAATCTGAGCATTGACGGATTGTTGTGAAGGGCCTTGCCCTGGAAGATAATGTCGTCCATCAGAGGCAGAGGAACCGGATTGCAGACCAGAAGGTCCAGCAGATCCGTATACCATGATCGGCTTGGCCAATCCGGGGCGATCAGAAGCACTTGGTATTCCTCCTGTCTGATTTTCTGAAGAATTTTTGGAATCAGGATTGCTGGAGGGAATGCGTATGCATACATTCTCCCCCAGCTGATAGCTAACGCATCTGTTGCGAAAGCGCTTGGATCCGGAATCGGAGACGTATGTCGTCATCTTCGCATTCTTCTTCGTTGCAAACAAATCGATGTTGGGTTTCCCCCAATGGTCGAACAGACGATCCGCCACACATTGATTTAGTTGCCATTCCGTCGGTAAAACACTCATCCTTCGGCTCAATGAGTCTGCTAGCAGATTTAACCTTCCCGGAATATGAACTGCTTTCAAGGTAATCCTGTGATCCAGGCACCAACAAAGCAGTCTCCATGTCATCATACAGAGACTGGGCGACTTCGTTCCGCCCTGGCGGTTTATGTAAGTCACTACTGTTGAGTTGTCTGAACGAATAAGAACAATCTTGCCCTGAACTTTCTGTAAGAAGTGTTCCAGGCCCAGGACTACTGCTCTTAACTCCAGTAGATTGATATGTTCCTTTGCCTGTTCCAGATTCCAAAGCCCTGATATCGTGGATTCTTCCAGGCAAGCTCCCCAACCCTACATCGATGCATCTGTATACACAGTCACCTGAGGGTGGGGAGGGGTTAGCATAACCCCCACCAAGAGATTCTCTGTGTTCAACCACCATTGCAGGTGGTGAATTAGAGGCGCCAACACTGACACGTTCGAGTCCAGCGAACCTGTACTCTGGGTCCATTGTGTCATGAGAAACAACAGGATTGGCCGCCTGCGTAAGGCGGCCTGAGGAATGACCGGTTCCAAAGAAACCATCAACCCCAGCATTCTCAAGTAAACCCGTGCCAGGACAGTCGCACACCGACTGAATTGCTGAGATAAGTCTCTGAACTCTCTCCTGAGTAGGATAAACATATCCTGTCTCTAGATCGAAGAACATCCCCAGGTAAACAAACTTCTGGGATGGAGTCAGCTCTGATTTTTGAAAATTTATCATCCAGCCTAAATCCGTGAGAGTTTTCAAAACAATCTCCAGATTGGTCGATAAACTTTCCTGGGTGTGTGCTTTTAACAGCCAGTCGTCTATGTACGTGTGGACTGCTATGCTTCTCCCTGCGGAGGTATGCTGTGATCACAAGAACCACACAGGTGAAAACCCGAGGAGCAGTGGAAATTCCGAAGGGTCTGCCCTGGAATGCAAATCTCAGGAAGCGACGGAAACTCCTCGCTATGGGAATGTGGAAATAAGCATCCTTCAACTCTATTGAAGCTGTCCACATTCCCCTCTCTAACCCCGCCAACACCGAGCGCACAGTTTCCATCTTGAAACTGGGCGTCTCTATGAACTTGTTCAACGGCTTGAGGTTGAGAATTGGTCTCCACCCTCCGGTGTTTTTTGTTACTAAGAACACGGTTGAATAGAAGCCCGGACACTTTTGTGCCGGCTGAATAGCTCCTTTTTGTATGAGGGAATTTATCTCCTCCTCGATACACAACCTTTGATCTGGATCTCTCGGATTTGGAGTCCAGATTGGCACTAGAGACAGTCGCGATGGCGGGCCTGTCATCCAATCGGGATGATACCCGACTGAAAGCCATCGCAAGACTAAACGGTCCTGAGTCAACCGTTCCCACTCTTGCGTGTGGTCGGACAGCCGGCCGCCCACCGGTCCACCTAGGGATAGAGGTGGACATAAGGAGTGCAAGAGTGGCACTGTCTCCTTCGCCAGAAACACCGGAGTGGTTCTCACCGCGGTAACCGGCCCATCAGGCACGATTACCCCGACCAGATCCTCGTGCGCCACGCCCAGCACCGCGCGCACCTCGGTGCGTGAGTGGCTGCCAGGCTGACTGCGCCTGAGGAGCCTGCGACCCCCCCCTCACTGCCGGCCGAATCGCACGTGGCCTAGGCCGACGCTGCGCTGGTGGGTGGTCTCTGACCTGGCCACCTCCACCTCGAGCCCGCAGGGGACGATACGCAGGGGGTGCGGCGCGAACACGCTCCCGACGGCGCACTTCAAACTGCTCGCGCAGCGCCCTCTGGTTGTTGACCAGAGTAACCGTCTCCTGGAGGTGTCTACATCCCTCACCTCCAAAGAGACCAGGACCTGTCATAGGCGTACGCAGTAGCCTATTATACGGGTCCTGGGATGGGCACAGATTGTCCAAGGCAAATGTGCGCCACGCCCGGACACTACTGGTCACCGCCCGAGTCATACAGTCCAGAGCCAGTTTGATACCATCCTGGATGGCTCTCTGGACTGTGACCGGGCTCGCCTGGCACGATGCGGATGCTGTCACCACCCCCTGTACCAGCTGGGAGACGTGGGACAGAGCGGCAATCGAAGCCCTCCCACTCTCCTCCGCATCACGCAACGCGGCATTAGCCGAATGCAACGCGTTCGAACACAAGACTCCCGTCAGAACGGGAGCCTGGCCGCGCATCTTCACCCAAAGCCGCGCGGTCATCCACGCTCGGCTTGGGTACCACACCGTACCTCTGGTAATCCAGAGGCACGATGCGGCAACGCCTGGCCACCTCGCGAGGGGCCTTCGCGAGACGCCCATTCGCCTTGATGGACGTCTCCGCCGCCTCGAACATGTCAACGACATGCTCAGCCAGCGGCAGATGGCAGTGCGCTAGCAGTAGCCTTACCAGCTAACCACGGCCTGTGATCACGCTGGCTAGCCGACTGCTCCACGGGCAGATCTGGCCTAACACTTACCAGCCATTGGCAAGCGTCTAACCAATCCTCTTCCGTGGCTAGCTGCGAGCGCTCTACAAGACGGGGGCCTTCGTCTTCCTCCTGAGCGCAAGCAGCAGAGCTTGACGGCGGATAAGCTGATACCCCCGGCAGGCCAGAAAAAACATGCGGGCCCGAAAGAAGAGGCATGTTAAATTGACTGGCCTGCCCAGGAGCAGGCGCCGTGGTAGAGCGCGGGGCAGATACCGCCCCACCACGGCCCCGGCCAGC
This sequence comes from Chaetoderma sp. LZ-2023a, assembly GCA_034401795.1. Classification (NCBI taxonomy): domain Eukaryota; kingdom Metazoa; phylum Mollusca; class Caudofoveata; order Chaetodermatida; family Chaetodermatidae; genus Chaetoderma; species Chaetoderma sp. LZ-2023a. Next base: position 20,652,871 of record CM067374.1, read on the forward strand.
ACCAGCGATACTCTCGGCAAGCCGAGGTATGCGGTATAGCTGGCCATCAGCATCGGCCAAGGCCACCTTCTGCGCCGTGCACTCTACTCCTGCGTGAGTAGAGCCATGGATTATGTCGCCTGTATTCCCCGCGAGGGGTGCACAGATGTCATAATCCTTGGTCACGTCCCCAGGCGGCGACCCTAACAGGTAATCCTCTTCCTCCTGGCCAGAAAGATTAGACTCCGGGTCAGCAAAGAGAGCTAACCCGGACTGGCCAGGAAAGGTGCCATAGGAGGTACTGGCAACCGCAGCGTGCGGATACCCCTGGACTGATAAGCAGCCCACGGGTTCCAGCGACAGCCATCCACAACCCCTCGGCGCGGCACCAAGCCTGCTGCCAGGGTCGTGGATGACCCCCACTAAACGAAATCTAGGATTTCTTTTTTCACGAGAGAGTTGATACTTACCTCCCTAATACTTTTGATATTGCTAAATATTGGCTTTCACTCAATAAACACTCAGATTTAAAACAGTTAGGTGCCCCTACTGGGCAGGGAGTCAGAGCGTAGTCTGGCGGATGCCAGCCCCACCACCGCGCATGCGCAGACTAGCACTTCCTCTGACTAGATTATTGGCTGACACACATGCAACTATTAAGAGCCTGAAGACCGAGCCTCTGTGGGGTGGAGAGGCCGGGTCCGTATCTAGGGAGGTAAGTATCAACTCTCTCGTGAAAAAAGAAATCCTAGATTTCGTTTATTTCACTTCAAGAGTATACTTACCTCCCTAATACTTTTGATATTGCCAGAATTCGAAAGTGAATCTGGCGGGAGGGAGGCGAGGTCAAAAGACCAGCTCATCCCTATACGCTTTTCTGCGTTTAAGGCACTTAAACTTCTGAAACTGTAAGAAAAAACAGTCAGGATTTGACTAACCATCGGATAACACCACCGATGTATGAGAGATGACCGAATGTCATATGCGCTCCCCCCCCTCCTTCCTGGGAGGAAGAGTCGACTGACCTCAATGTCCTATACGCTCTCTATGTACAAGTGCCATGTACTACAGGACAGAGACGAAAAAGCTCCATTTTCGTAACTCTCAACAATGAACCACACAAATACACAAACCATCACCATATTAATAACGGGTAATCGTGACAATACAATCAACAACGGACAACACATGAACAAGACTGACCTTGTTGAAAATGGCTGCTGACATCATCTTCCCATAGGTAAAGACTGATGCAGGCCCAAAAAAGTGGGTGTTTCCATAAATTAATTGTGAAATATATAAGTAATGAGGAAAAACCTCCTCAAAAAATATAAACCGATTTATTTTTTCAAAACCGACAAGGCGAGAGGATTAGAGGTGTCACGGAGATAATGGTCTGTAAAACTTGACTCACAGTGCCACTGAGCCACCGACATAATATCATCCACAGGGACCCCATTAAATAGGGCCGTGGATGTCACTACGCCGCGGACACTGTGAGCCTTGGCCACGTCAACCTGCTTCCCGGTGGCGGATCTATGGCAAAACTGAATGCATTCCACAATCCACCTGGAAATGGTGTCCTTAGAAGCCCTCCCATGGGGCTCAATATATGACAACCATAACGCTGACTGGTCGGTGCGCCATGCCGCCGTACGTTGTTTGTACCGGCGCAGCGCCCGGACGGGACACCATGCTTTAGAATTAGGATCATATCTAGTTAAAGCAGGCAAAATAATAGGTTGACCTGGATATTTCAACGACTGATTTTTAGCCAAGAAATTAATCCTAGGTAGCAGCTTAAGGCCTTCCCCTGAAACCACAAAACGGTCATCCTCGGCTGATAAGGCATGAATTTCACTCCTACGCCTAGCCGAGGCCGCAGCAATTAAAAACACAGTCTTCAGTGTTAATAGTTTCATAGAAATGGAACTAAGTGGTTCAAAAGGCTTATCACCTAGTACTTGAAGCACTAGCGATAAACTCCAAGACGGAATCACAGGTGGATTCCTTGGTCTTAGATTGCCCATGCCTTTAATTAATACATTCAATGTATTTACTTCATCACTTCCCCTCTTAGCCAAGCAAGGAATAACAGACATTAATGCTGATTTATAACCAGCAATAGAGTTAGGCTTGAGGCTATAGGCATCATAGAGGTGACAGAGGAAATCAGCTACTACTTGAATAGATGAATCCATGGGATCAATACATCTTTTTGAGCACCATTCTGCAAATCTGTTGATTTTATAATTATATGCTCTGGAGGTTGACCCCCTCCTGGCTTTGGCCATAAACATGGCTGCTTGCTCAGAAAAGCCCTCCTTAATTCGAGATTCCTTGACAACATCCACGCAGTCAATCTGAACATTGACGGATTGTTGTGAAGGGCCTTGCCCTGGAAGATAATATCGTCCATCAGAGGCAGAGGAACCGGATTGCAGACCAGAAGGTCCAGCAGATCCGTATACCATGATCGGCTTGGCCAATCCGGGGCGATCAGAAGCACTTGGCATTCCTCTTGTCTGATTTTCTGAAGAATTTTTGGAATCAGGATTGCTGGAGGGAATGCGTATGCATACATTCTCCCCCAGCTGATAGCTAACGCATCTGTTGCGAAAGCGCTTGGATCCGGAATCGGAGAGACGTACGTCGTCATCTTCGCATTCTTCTTCGTAGCGAACAAATCGATGTTGGGTTTCCCCCAATGGTCGAACAGACGATCCGCCACACATTGATTTAGTTGCCATTCCGTGGGTAAAACACTCATCCTTCGGCTCAATGAGTCTGCTAGCAGGTTTAACCTTCCCGGAATATGAACTGCTTTCAAGGTAATCTGGTGATCCAGACACCAACAAAGCAGTTTCCATGTCATCATACAGAGACTGGGCGACTTCGTTCCGCCCTGGCGGTTTATGTAAGTCACAACTGTTGAGTTGTCTGAACGAATAAGAACAATCTTGCCCTGAACTTTCTGTAAGAAATGTTCCAGGCCCAGGACTACTGCTCTTAGCTCCAGTAGATTTATATGTTCCTGCGACTGTTCCAGATTCCAAAGCCCTGATATCGTGGATTCTTCCAGGCAAGCTCCCCAGCCCTCCATCGATGCATCTGTATACACAGTCACCTGAGGGTGGGGAGGGGTTAGCAAAACCCCCGGCAAGAGATTCTCTGTATTCAACCACCATTGCAGGTGGTGAATCAGAGGCGCCAACACTGACACATTCGAGTCCAGCGAACCTGTACTCTGGGTCCATTGTGTCATGAGAAACAACTGGATCGGCCGCCTGCGTAAGGCGGCCTGAGGAATGACTGGTTCCAACGAAACCATCAACCCCAGCATTCTCAAGTAAACCCGTGCCAGGACATGACGACTGTCGCACACTGACTGAATCAACGAGATGAGTATTTGAACTCTCTCCTGAGTAGGATAAACATATCCTGTCTCTAGATCGAAGAACATCCCCAGGTAAACAAACTTCTGGGATGGAGTCAGCTCTGATTTTGGGAAATTGATCATCCAGCCCAAGTCTGTGAGAATTTTCAAAACAATCTCCAGATTGGCGGACAAACTTTCCCGGGTGTGCGCTTTCAACAGCCAGTCGTCTATGTACGTGTGGACTGCTATGCTTCTCCTGCGGAGGTATGCTGTGATCGCAAGAACCACACGGGTGAAAACCCGAGGAGCCGTGGAAATTCCGAAGGGCAACACCCTGAATTCCCACTGTCTGCCCTGGAATGCAAATCTCAGGAAGCGACAGAAACTCCCGTGGATGGGGATGTGGAAATAAGCGTCCTTCAAATCTATCGACGCCGTCCACATCCCCCTCTCCAACCCCGCCAACACCGAGCGCACCGTTTCCATCTTGAAACTGGGCGTCTCGATGAACTTGTTCAATGGCTTGAGGTTGAGAATCGGTCTCCACCCACCGGTGCGTTTTGTTACTAAGAACAGGGTTGAATAGAAGCCCGGACACTTTTGTGCCGGCTGAATAGCTCCCTTTTGTATGAGGGAATTTATCTCCTCCTCGATACACAACCTTTGCTCTGGATCTCTCGGAATGGGAGTCCAGACTGGCACCAGAGACAGTCGCGACGGCGGGCCTGTCACCCACTCTGGATGATACCCGACGGAAAGCCATCGCAAGACTAAACGGTCCTGAGTTAACCGTTCCCTCTCTTGCAGGTGGCCGGCTAGCCGGCCTCCCACCGGCCCACCTAGGGACCGCGGTGGACACGAGGCATGCAAGAGCGGCACTGTCTCCGCCGCCATACACACCGGAGTGGTTCTTACCGCGGTAAGCGTCCTGTCAGGACCGATAACCACGCCCAGATCCTCGCGCGCCCCGCCCCGCCCCGCGCGCACCTCGGTGCGCGGGCGGCTGCCTGGCTGACGGCGCCTGAGGAACCTGCGCCCCCCTCGCTGCTGGCCGAATCGCACACGGCCGAGGCCGACGCTGCGACGGTGGCTGGCCACTGACCTGGCCATCACCACCTCGAGCCTGCAGGGGACGATACGCCGGGGCCGCGGCGCGAGCGTTAGCACGACGCAGCACATCAAACTGCTCGCGCAGCGCCCTCTGGTTATTCACCAGGGTGACCGTCTCCTGGAGGTGGCGACATCCCTCACCTCCAAAAAGACCAGGGCCCGTCATAGGCGTACGCAGTAGCCTATTGTACAGGTCCTGAGACGGGCACAGATTGTCCAGGGCAAACGTGCGTCTTGCCCTGACACTCCTGGTCACCGCCCGAGTCACACAGTCCAGTGCCAGGTTAATACCATCCTGGATGGTTCGCTGGACAGCGACCGGACTTGGCTGGCGCGATGCGGATGCCGTTACTACCCCCTGTAACAGCTGGGAGACGTGGGACAGAGCGGCAATCGAAGCCCTCCCACTCTCCTCCGCATCACGCAACGCGGCATTCGCCGAACGCAACGCGTTCGCGCACAAGACACCCGTGTCAGAACGGGAGCCTGGCCGCGCATCCTCACCCAAAGCCGCGCGGTCATCCACGCTGGGCTTGGGTACCACACCGTACCGCTGGTAAACCAGGGGCACGATGCGACAACGCCTGGCCACCTCGCGAGGGGCCTTCGCGAGACGTCCACTCGACTTAATGGACGACTCCGCCGCCTTGAACATGTCAACGACATGCTCCGCCAGCGGCAGAGAAGGCATAGCGTTAGCAGTCGGTTTCCCAGCTAACCACGGCGTGTGAACACGCTGGCTAGCCGACTGCTCCACGGGCAGATCAGGCCTAACGCTCACCAACCACTGGCAAGCGTCATACCAATCCTCCTCCGTGGCTAACTGCGAGCGCTCTACAAGACGGGGTCCTTCGTCTTCCTCCTGAGCGCAAGCAGTAGAGCTTGACGGCGGGTATGCTGATACACCTGGCAAGCCAGGGAAACCACGCGGGCCTGACAGCACCGGCATGAGAATATCACTGGTTTGACCAGGAGCAGGCACCGTGGCAGAGCGCGGGGTATATATAGTCTCACCACGGGCCCGGCCAGCACCAGCAACACCCTCGGCAAGCCGAGGTATGCGGTACCGCTGGCCATCAGCAGCGCCCTGGGCCACCACCCGAGCCGCGGACTTTACTCCAGGGTGAGTAAAACCGTGGAACAAGGCGCCTGTATTCCCCGCGAGGGGTGCACAAACGTCTTCATCCATGTCCACGTCGTCAGACGGCGACCCTAGCAGGTAATCCTCATTACCCTGGTCAGAAAGATTAGACCCCGGGTCAGCAAAGAGAGCTAACCCGGGCTGACCAGGAACGGTGCCATAGGAGGTACTGGCCACCGCGGCGTGCGGATACCCCTGGACTGATAAGCAGCCCGCGGGTTCCAGCGACAACCGTCCACGGTCCCCTATCGGCGCGGCAATAAGCCTGCTGCCAGGGCCATGGAACGCCCCCTCTAATGGGGCCACCTCTGAATCGTCGGACAACGGAAGCGGACTAAGGAAAATCGATCCAGAGGCGGGGATTACCTGCTCCGAAGCCGATGATGAGGACAGTAAAGGATTTGATCCAGGAAGCATGCCACGAAGCAACCCTGGAACCAAATCCTTTACTGTCCTCTTCATCACTCCCAACATCTCGGTCCGGAAGGCCTCCATATCCACCGCGGACGAGACCTTCCCCTTACCCTTCCTACTTACAACCTCTCGTTTCCGCTTCTTCTTCTTCTCCTCTTCTACCACCTTGTCCGTCGCCTGCAAACAGCACAAGAATTCGGACATTAACTCGCCCCCCCAGTGCTTACATATGTCACAATTAACCAATGGACCACAAGGGCTACATTGACAGCACAGATGCGGCCAGAACTTGTCCCGCAGAAAACGACCACAGGACGCGCAACCCGGTCCCTGAAACAGGGCAAAGGACAAGGAGTATGAGCAACTAGTTAAGCTTAGAAACTCAATCCAACTCAAAGAGAAGGAAAACGATCATAAAGATCAATATACATCAGAAACCAGCATAGCGCTTGAATTGCTGATAAACACATACCCAGGCTGATTATGACGTCATTAATCCCGTGACAGGAAAAATTCGATCCCAACAAAACATCCAAGTGCAAGGACGAATTGTATGCTGAATGGATAAGTTGACTACACAACCATCAGATACATATAGATAACTCTTTTCTGGCAAAAATGTTAATTATCTCCCTTTGTTTGTTTACAATAATTAACATCACCACATTATCAATAACTAGATACCTGACACTTTGTATAGACAAACCATCCAACGTGACGAACCGGAGAACTCCACCATCTGCACGCCTCTTAACTCTCTCCACCTCATGGGGAAGGAATTGGATCAAGAGGGCAAAGTGAGAAGACCTTTATACTAGGCCTCCAACTCACTGGACATATTTTTCATTTGGTTAGATAACCTAACAGTGTTAGTAGGAAATGGAACCATGGTGGAGAGAAAACTAACTCTCAGCAACTGTGATGTCACCACCAAGCGTCATACAGACCTGTGGACATAAACAGAAAGAGAAATTAGTCCTAGGTAGCACCGAGTTGACCTAAACCAACTAACTAAGGCGCTTATCACGGTAAACGCGAGTCCCGGAAACACAATACACCGGGAAGAAAACTCGCTAATTTTACTAGAAGTCACCTGATTTAAAGGTCCTAAGTCCTTCCTTGGCGAATTGAAACTTCCCGCCATCCAAAAAAGTGACTATCACACCAACCAACACCACTTAAACTAGTTTAAGATAAAGAAAAGCTTCAGCACAAAAAGACATGTGTGAACTCTCTGCCAATAATCTAGCAAAGAGCAAGTGCTAGTCTGCGCATGCGCGGTGGTGGGGCTGGCATCCGCCAGACTACGCTCTGACTCCCTGCCCAGTAGGGGCACCTAACTGTTTTAAATCTGAGTGTTTATTGAGTGAAAGCCAATATTTAGCAATATCAAAAGTATTAGGGAGGTAAGTATACTCTTGAAGTGAAATAATGGGGCCACCTCTGAATCGTCGAACAATGGAACCGGCCTACGGAAAGGTGATTCAGAGGCGGGGATTACCTGCTCGGAAGCAGACGCCGAGGACGACAAAGGATTTGGACCAGGAAGCATGCCACGTAGCAACTCTGGAACCAAATCCTTTATCGTCCTCTTCATCTCTCCCAACATCTCGGTCCGAAGGCCTCCATGTCCACCGCGGACGAGGCCTTCCTCTTACCCTTCTTACCTACACCCTCTCTCTTCTGCTTCCTCTCCTCCTCCACTACCTTGTCCTTCGCCTGCAAACACAGAAACTCAGACATTAAGTCGCCCCCCCCCCCCAATGCTTGCACACCTCACACTTAAGCAATGGTCCACAGGGACTACAACCAAAGCAAAGGTGAGGCACAAAACGATCTTTCAAGAAACGTCCACAGGACGGACAACCAGGTCTCTGAAACAGGACAAAGGACGAGGACAATGAGCAAACTAGTTAAGGTTAGAAACTCAAAACTAAACTAAAAGAGAGGGAAACGATCATAAAGATCAATAATTGACTAAAACCAGCGTTGGACAAAACTTTAATTGTTAATAATCGCAAGGCTGATTATGACGTCATGATCCCATGACAGAAATCAATCGATCCGAACCAACAACCAGGCATGCGGACGAATTGTATACATAACCAGAACATCTTAGAACGGTTATTCAGACTACACAACCATCAGATACACAACGATAACAATGGCAATAGCAGTTAATTTTCTTAAATAATTAACCTCACCTCATATCATTACTTAGATACCTGACACTTTGTATAGACAAACCATCCAACGTGATGAACTGGAGCACTCCACCAACTGTACGCCTCTTAACTCTCTCCGCCTTAGGGGAAGGAATTGGAGCAAGAGGGCAAAGTGAGAAGACCTTTATACTAGGCCTCCGACTCACTGGACATAGAATTCTTGGTTAGATAACCTACAAATATTAGTAGGAAATGAAACCTTGGTGGAGAGAAACAAACCCTCAGATGCTGTGATGTCCATTACATATCCTCACAGAGACCTGTGGACATAAACACAGAGAGATTAGTCTTATATAGCACCATGTTGAAATAAAACAACTAAAACAGGTGCTTATCACGGTAAACGCGAGTCCCGGAAACACATTACACCGGGGAAAACTCGCTAGAATATATTAGAAATCACCTGATATAAAGATCTCCCCGACAGATTAATAATTGTATTCTATATAATATTTGAAAGCCGTGGGACTCGGGCATACTGATGGTAGGCTTGCTCCGGAAAACAGACCCTACTCCTAATCCCTTTCGGGGCCTTTGGAAGCGTAAAGTCCGGCTGGAACATATGATACGCCGCCACCTCCAACATGTCAGAGGTCAACATATCCAAAGGCAGATCAGGCATGGCAGAAGAGCCACTGGACAGAGCGCTAGCCGCTCGCTCTGACATCCGCTCCATTGTGGGATCGCGCTGAGAACCTTGATCCAATGCCAACCCGAGACGGCCGGACATCCATTCAAGGACCTGCACCCATTCAGCCACGGTGGAAAAGGACGACTCATCCAACAAGGGACTGCCATTCTCATCTTCTTTCTCGCCCTTGGACGAGACAGACAGACAACGATCCATGATGAGGACTGCGAACTTGCTTACTAGTGTAAACAACGCCCACAGACCGTGTACTCGTGGCTCCAACATCCAACGATTCGCCGGACACGGACTCACTGAAATCCATCGGCCCCAACACGGGAGCCGGGATCACAGTTGCATTAATCACGGTATCCGACGGAAATCCGATAGGACCCGTAACCACCGGCGCCGGGATGCCGTCAGAAGCCGTCAAACACGACTCCAACGGCAGCACAGACTGAACAAAATCTGGATGGAAGATGCCCGACGGCGGCATGCTTGAATCCTCCATGAGCAAAATCTCCTCCTCCTCTGTCGTCGGCTCTTGAGCCAACGCAACAGGAGGTACAGGTGCAACACCCTCCGCAGCACTGGCCGGACCTCAGAAAGGTAGTCTAGCACCAGACCGCATCGACGGGATCGTAGATTGCAGGGACTCAAACATGGCTTTAAACTGGGCCGCCCATACACCCAAAGCCGAGTCCATTCTCTCATTCAGGCGCTCCTCCAAGCCTCTGTTGGACGCCTGATCTGCCTTGGCCGCCTTGTCCCTCACGATTCTGTCCAGTCGTGCACGCCGATCACGGTCGAACTCCACCACTAACTCCGACGACCACTTCACACAAACATCGCAAGGACTCCCAACCTTGCACTTCGCGCAAGCTACGCAGTGGTAACCAGCAAATCTACACTTCATGAAGCGATTGCATTTTGTACACAAAGTGTCCAGGCCTTTAGCCCTCTGCGAACACAAAGCAAGAATTAAAATGCTGCACATGACATTCATGACGAGCAAACGCACAATGACTTGATTGTAATATTAAAATTACTTAGAAACATTAACTTTCTCTTAAATTAATGATAATCAAGATTTAAGGCAGGAGATATTTGAAATTTTTTAGAGTGAAAATTAGTAAAAACGGCTTGGTAATTAACTAACCGTTAAAATAGCCAAGAAAAACGTACCGATCGCTACAAACACCTTCATCAATGAAGTGAAGGCTAAAGATCGGCACAATCAGAGTGCATAGACACGCCAAGCCGAAGGCAAACATAAATCATGGGCGCCGCCATCTTGGCTAAGAGCGCATCCATCTTGGAAGGAACCGAGTCGCAAGAGAAATTAACCGAGTACCCGCATAATGCTTAAACAGTTAAGGGTACCGGAGCGACTCCAACAATGGCTACCATTTTAAAATAATGTGCCAATTTACGTAAAATTCAATCATTCATTACGGCACGAATGTATAAATTCTAGATTGATACAACCTGCCCCTGAGATCATTTTCCTTTCTCTTCCTTGACGCCAGCAATGGATAGCTTCAAACATGCTGAATTCCGTTAAAATTTGCACAATTTTAAAAGCTCAAACACATGCAACTTGAGAAGTCAGCAAAATAGACGAATCTGTCTGTGATTGGGAATTGACTCGGTACCTGGGGCTATGGTAATTCCTGGACACAGTATGGGCAGGACCAGGAGAGTGCGGAGTTTTAATCGTTTATTTTGAGCTAGACTAGATAATAGACATTATCATAATAGTACATCTGGTAAGTATTATTCGAAGTAGAATTCTACATCAGTTTCAGTACTTGCTGATGGAAAAAGCAAAATTAGGTATATATCCCCCACACCAAGCCCCCCCAATATATTTCAATAAGGGAAAAATTGATAAATTAATGTTAACGTATAGTTTTGAATCATCACTTAGTTATCAAAATTTGGTCAGAGAATTAAAGGTTTTGCTTCATTTATTTATTTATTTATTTATTTATTTAATTTATTTGTTTACTGTTGCAAAACAGCGGATCCCATAACAAGAGCCGGTTCAAAACTTGATGCCACAGAGTTGCCCAGAGGTGTGTCATCTCCATGGGAGGAGAGGAAAGAATCCAACGACTTGAAGCTGTCTACGGTATCCGTCTGAAAATAAACGAAATCAAGGATTTCTTTTTTCACGAGAGAGTTGATACTTACCTCCCTAATACTTTTGATATTGCTAAATATTGGCTTTCACTCAATAAACACTCAGATTAAAACAGTTAGGTGCCCCTACTGGGCAGGGAGTCAGAGCGTAGTCTGGCGGATGCCAGCCCCACCACCGCGCATGCGCAGACTAGCACTTCCTCTGACTAATTTATTGGCTGATACACATGCAACTATAAAGAGCCTGAAGACCGAGCCTCTGTGGGGTGGAGAGGCCGGGTCCGTATCTAGGGAGGTAAGTATCAACTCTCTCGTGAAAAAAGAAATCCTTGATTTCGTTTATTTCACATCAAGAGTATACTTACCTCCCTAATACTTTTGATATTGCCAGAATTCGACAGTGAATTCGGCGGGAGGGAGGCGAGGTCAAAAGACCAGCTCATCCCTATACGCTTTTCTGCGTTTAAGGCACTTAAACTTCTGAAACTGTATGAAAAAACAGTCAGGATTTGACTAACCATCGGATAACAACCCCGATGTATGAGAGATGACCGAATGTCATATGCGCTCCCCCCCCTCCTTCCTGGGAGGAAGAGTCGAATGACCTCAATGTCCTATACGCTCTCTACGTACAAGTGCCATGTACTACAGGACAGAGACGAAAAAACTCCATTTTCGTATACTCTCAACAATGAACCACATAAATACACAAAACAATCATCATATTAATAACGGGTAACGTGACAAGACAATCAACAATGGACAACACATACACAAGACTGACCTTGTTGAAATGGCTGCTGACATCCTCTTCCCATTGGTGAAGCACGATGCAGTCCCAAATTAGTGGTTGTTTCCATAAATTAATTGTGAAATATATAAGCAATGAGGAAACCCCATCAAAAATATATGCCAAGTTATTTTTTCAAAATCGACAAGGCGAGAGGATTAGAGGTGTCACGGAGATAATGGTCTGTAAAACTTGACTCACAGTGCCACTGAGCCACCGACATAATATCATCCACCGGGACCCCATTAAATAGGGCAGTGGATGTCACTACGCCGCGGACACTGTGAGCCTTGGCCACGTCAACCTGCTTCCCGGTGGCGGATTTATGGCAAAACTGAATGCATTCTACAATCCACCTGGAAATGGTGTCCTTAGAAGCCCTGCCATAGGGTTCAATATAAGACAACCATAACGCCGACTGGTCGGTGCGCCACTCCGCCGTATGTTGTTTGTACCGGCAAAGCGCCCGGACGGGACACCATGCTTTAGAATTAGGATCATATCTAGTTAAAGCAGGCAAAACAATAGGTTGACCTGGATATTTCAACGACTGATTTTTAGCCAAGAAATTAATCCTAGGTAGCAGCTTAAGGCCTTCCCCTGAAACCACAAAACGGTCATCCTCGGCTGATAAGGCATGAATTTCACTCCTACGCCTAGCCGAGGCCGCAGCAATTAAAAACACAGTCTTCAGTGTTAATAGTTTCATAGAAATGGAACTAAGTGGTTCAAACGGCTTATCACCTAGTACTTGAAGCACTAGCGATAAACTCCAAGACGGAATCACAGGTGGATTCCTTGGTCTTAGATTGCCCATGCCTTTAATTAATACATTTAATGTATTTACTTCATCACTTCCCCTCTTAGCCAAGCAAGGAATAACAGACATTAAAGCTGACTTATAACCAGCAATAGAGTTAGGCTTGAGGCTATAGGCATCATACAGGTGACAGAGGAAATCAGCTACTACCTGAATAGATGAATCCATTGGATCAATACATCTTTTTGAGCACCATTCTGCAAATCTGTTGATTTTATAATTATATGCTCTGGAGGTTGACCCCCTCCTGGCTTTGGCCATAAACATGGCTGCTTGCTCAGAAAAGCCCTCCTTAATTCTAGATTCCTTGACAACATCCGCGCAGTCAATCTGAACATTGACGGATTGTTGTGAAGGGCCTTGCCCTGGAAGATAATATCGTCCATCAGAGGCAGAGGAACCGGATTGCAGACCAGAAGGTCCAGCAGATCCGTATACCATGATCGGCTTGGCCAATCCGGGGCGATCAGAAGCACTTGGCATTCCTCTTGTCTGATTTTCTGAAGAATTTTTGGAATCAGGATTGCTGGAGGGAATGCGTATGCATACATTCTCCCCCAGCTGATAGCTAACGCATCTGTTGCGAAAGCGCTTGGATCCGGAATCGGAGAGACGTACGTCGTCATCTTCGCATTCTTCTTCGTTGCGAACAAATCGATGTTGGGTTTCCCCCAATGGTCGAACAGACGATCCGCCACACATTGATTTAGTTGCCATTCCGTGGGTAAAACACTCATCCTTCGGCTCAATGAGTCTGCTAGCAGATTTAACCTTCCCGGAATATGAACTGCTTTCAAGGTAATCTGGTGATCCAGGCACCAACAAAGCAGTCTCCATGTCATCATACAGAGACTGGGCGACTTCGTTCCGCCCTGGCGGTTTATGTAAGTCACAACTGTTGAGTTGTCTGAACGAATAAGAACAATCTTGCCCTGAACTTTCTGTAAGAAATGTTCCAGGCCCAGGACTACTGCTCTTAGCTCCAGTAGATTTATATGTTCCTTTGACTGTTCCAGATTCCAAAGCCCTGATATCGTGAACTCTTCCAGGCAAGCTCCCCAGCCCTCCATCGATGCATCTGTATACACAGTCACCTGAGGGTGGGGAGGGGTTAGCATAACCCCCACCAAGAGATTCTCTGTGTCCAACCACCATTGCAGGTGATGAATCAGAGGCGCCAACACTGACACATTCGAGTCCAGCGAACCTGTACTCTGGGTCCATTGTGTCATGAGAAATAACTGGATCGGCCGCCTGCGTAAGGCGGCCTGAGGAATGACTGGTTCCAATGAAACCATCAACCCCAGCATTCTCAAGTAAACCCGTGCCAGGACATGACGACTGTCGCACACTGACTGAATTAATGAGATGAGTTTCTGAACTCTCTCCTGAGTAGGATAAACATATCCTGTCTCTAGATCGAAGAACATCCCCAGGTAAACAAACTTCTGGGATGGAGTCAGCTCTGATTTTGGGAAATTGATCATCCAGCCTAAGTCTGTGAGAATTTTCAAAACAATCTCCAGACTGGCCGATAAACTTTCCCGGGTGTGTGCTTTCAACAGCCAGTCGTCTATGTACGTGTGGACTGCTATGCTTCTCCTGCGGAGGTATGCGGTGATCGCAAGAACCACACGGGTGAAAACCCGAGGAGCCGTGGAAATTCCGAAGGGTAGCACCCTGAATTCCCACTGTCTGCCCTGGAATGCAAATCTCAGGAAGCGACGGAAACTCCTGTGTACGGGGATGTGGAAATAAGCGTCCTTCAAATCTATCGACGCTGTCCACATTCCCCTCTCTAACCCCGCCAACACCGAGCGCACAGTCTCCATCTTGAAACTGGGCGTCTCTATGAACTTGTTCAATGGCTTGAGGTTGAGAATTGGTCTCCATCCTCCGGTGTTCTTTGTTACTAAGAACAGGGTTGAATAGAAGCCCGGACACCTCTGTGCCGGCTGAATAGCTCCTTTTTGTATGAGGGAATTTATTTCCTCCTCGATACACAACCTTTGATCTGGATCTCTCGGATTTGGAGTCCAGATCGGCACTAGAGACAGTCGCGATGGCGGGCCTGTCATCCAATCGGGATGATACCCGACTGAAAGCCATCGCAAGACTAAACGGTCCTGAGTTAACCGTTCCCACTCTTGCATGTGGTCGGCTAGCCGGCCTCCCACCGGTCCACCTAGGGATAGAGGTGGACATAAGGAGTGCAAGAGCGGCACTGTCTCCTTTGCCAGAAACACCGGCGTGGTTCTCACCGCGGTAACCGTCCCATCAGGAACGATTACCCCGCCCAGATCCTCGCACGCCACGACCAGCACCGCGCGCACCTCGGTGCGCGGGCGGCTGCCTGGCTGACTGCGCCTGAGGAGCCTGCGCCCCCTCGCTGCTGGCCGAATCGCACGCGGCCGAGGCCGACGCTGCGATGGTGGTTGGCCTCTGACCTGGCCACTACCACCTCGAGCCTGCAGGGGACGATACGCAGGCGGTGCGGCGCGAACGTTGGCACGACGAAGCACCTCAAACTGCTCGCGCAGCGCCCTCTGGTTATTGACCAGAGTAACCGTCTCCTGGAGGTGCCTACATCCCTCACCTCCAAAGAGACCAGGACCTGTCATAGGCGTACGTAGTAGCCTATTGTATAGGTCCTGGGACGGGCACAGATTATCCAAGGCAAAAGTGCGCCTTGCCCGGACACTCCTGGTCACCGCCCGCGTCATACAGTCCAGCGCCAGGTTGATACCATCCTGGATGGCTCGCTGAACTGTGACCGGACTTGGCTGGCGCGATGCGGATGCTGTTACTACCCCTTGTAACAGCTGGGAGACGTGGGACAGAGCGGCAATCGAAGCCCTCCCACTCTCCTCCGCATCACGCAACGCGGTATTTGCTGAACGCAACGCGTTCGAACACAAGACTCCCGTGTCAGAACGGGAGCCTGGCCGCGCATCCTCACCCAAAGCCGCGCGGTCATCCACGCTCGGCTTAGGTACTACACCGTACCGCTGGTAGCCCAGGGGCATGATGCGGCAACGCCTGGCCACCTCGCGCGGGGCCTTAGCGAGACGTCCACTCGACTTAATGGACGTCTCCGCCGCCTCGAACATGTCAACGACATGCTCTGCCAGCGGCAGAGAAGGCATAGCGTTAGCAGTAGGCTTACCAGCTAACCACGGCCTGTGCTCACGCTGGCTAGTCGACTGCTCCACGGGCAGATCTGGTCTAACACTCACCAACCACTGGCAAGCGTCAGACCAATCCTCCTCCGTGGCTAGCTGCGAGCGCTCTACAAGACGGGGGCCTTCGTCTTCCTCCTGAGCGCAAGCAACAGAGCTTGACGGCGGATACGCTGATATCCCTGGCAAGCCAGGGAGAGCATGCGGGCCTGACAATACCGGCATGCTAATCTCACTGGTTTGACCAGGAGCAGGCGCCGTGGTAGAGCGCGGGGCATATACCGCCCCACCACGGCCCCGGCCAGCACCAGCGACACTCTCGGCAAGCCGAGGTATGCGGTAACGCTGGCCTTCAGCGCCCAGGGCCACAGTCTGAACCGTGGATTCTACCCCTGGGAGAGTAGAACCGTGGAATAAGGCCCCTGTATTCCCCGCGAGGGGTGCACAGACGTCATAATCCATGTCCACGTCCTCAGACGGCGACCCCAACAGGTAATCCTCATCCTCCTGGCCAGACAGATTAGACTCCGGGTCAGCAAAGAGAGCTAACCCGGACTGGCCAGGGAAGGTGCCATACGAGGTACTGGCACCCGCGGTGTGCGGATAGCCCTGGACTGATAAGCAGCCCGCGGGTTCCAGCGACAACCGTCCACGGTCCCTATTGGGCGCGGCAATAAGCCTGCTTCCAGGGTCGTGGAACGCCCCCTCTAATGGGGCCACCTCTGAATCTTCAAACAACGGAAGCGTACTAAGGAACGGTGATTCAGAGGCGGGGATTACCTGCTCCGAAGCAGATGATGAGGCCATCAAAGGATTTGGTCCAGGAAGCATGCCACGAAGCAACTCTGGAACCAAATCCTTTATTGTCCTCCTCATCTCTCCCAACATCTCGGTCCGGAAGGCCTCCATGTCCACCGCGGACGAGGCCTTCCTCTTACCCTTCTTACTTACAACCTCTTTTTTCAGCTTCTTCTTCTTCTCCTCCTCCACCCCCTTGTCCTTCGCCTGCAAGCACAAGAATTCGGACATTAGCTCGCCCCCCCAGTGCTTACATATCTCGCAATTAAGCAAGGGACCACAGGGGCTACACTGAAAACAGAGATGAGGACCAAACTTGTCCCTCAAAAATCGTCCACAGGACGTACAACCAGGTCTCTGAAAAAGGCCAAAGGACGAGGAGTATGAGCAATCTAGTTAAGCTTAGAAACTGACCAACTCAAGAGAAGGAAAAATGATCATAAAGATCATAATTTATCAGAAAACCAGCTTCGGACAACTTTAATTGTTAATAAAGAGCAAGGCTGATTATGACGTCATTAATCCTATGACAGGAAAAGATCGATCCCCAACAAACATCCCAGTGCAAGGACGAATTGTATCTCTAACCAGAACATGTGCAGAATGGACATTTCGACTACACAAGCATCAGATATATACTGATAACAATGGCAAATACTGTTAATTATCTCCCTTTCCTCCAAATAATTAACATCACCTCATATCAATAATTAGATACCTGACACCTTGTCTAGACAAACCATCCAACCTGATGAACTGGAGCACTCCACCAACTGAACGCCTCTTAACTCTCTCCACCTCTAGGGGAAGGAATTGGATCAAGAGGGCAAAGTGAGAAGACCTTTATAATAGGCCTCCAACTCACTGGACATAGAATTTTTGGTTAGATAACCTAACAGTATTAGTAGGAAATGGAACCATGGTGGAGAGACACAAACCCTCTGCTGATGTCATGTCCATTATATTTCTTCACACAGACCTGTGGACATAAACACAAAGAGAGATTAGTCTTATATAGCACCTAGTTGAAATAAACCAACTAATCAAGGCGCTTATCACGTTTAGCGCGAGTCCCGGAAACACATTACAACGGGACAAAACTCGCTAATTTTACTAGAAGTCACCTGATTTAAAGGTCCAAGGCCCTCCTGTGGCGAAGTCATTCTCTCTGCCATCTTATCAGGGATAAACTTCTACCAAACCGTCTCAAAAAGCTTCGAAAAGAGTATAGAAAGTTTCTAACACAAAAGCATGTGTACACTCTCTGCCAATAAATTAGCAAAGAGGAAGTGCTAGTCTGCGCATGCGCGGTGGTGGGGCTGGCATCCGCCAGACTACGCTCTGACTCCCTGCCCAGTAGGGGCACCCAACTGTTTTAATCTGAGTGTTTATTGAGTGAAAGCCAATATTTAGCAATATCAAAAGTATTAGGGAGGTAAGTATACTCTTGATGTGAAAATATGTAAACATAGACTTAAATGGCTACGTGCCCGGTAGTTGCAGGCTTTGTTCTTTGTCAGAAATCACACAGGGTGACAGGAAGACTAACACTAGCTGTGGGTCGTAAACCACACAGGCTGACAGGATGACTAACACTAGCTGTGGGTCGTAAACCACACAGGCTGACAGGATGACTAACACTAGCTGTGGGTCATAAACCACACAGGCTGACAGGATGACTAACACTAGCTGTGGGTCGTAAACCACACAGGCTGACAGGATGACTAACACTAGCTGTGGGTCGTAAACCACACAGGCTGACAGGACGACTAACACTAGCTGTGGGTCGTAAACCACACAGGCTGACAGGATGACTAACACTAGCTGTGGGTCGTAAACCACACAGGCTGACAGGATGACTAACACTAGCTGTGGGTCGTAAACCACACAGGCTGACAGGACGACTAACACTAGCTGTGGGTCGTAAACCACACAGGCTGACAGGATGACTAACACTAGCTGTGGGTCGTAATTAAAAATTAGAATAATAATTCTATATTAACCCTTTAACCCTAGTCGGCCAAAAACAACTTCAGCAATGGTCTTAGGAAATGTCCAATTGGCAGTCCAAGAGAAGACTATTTTTGAAAATGTATCACTGGAATGACTGGCTCGATTACTGAGAATAGTTATTCCAGTGATACTTTTTCAAAAATAGTCTTCTCTTGGACTGCAAATGGAGAAAATTAAAATTTTCTTGAATCAATTTGAGGGTTAAAACAAGACTGCACTAGGAGGCAATGCTGACTTTACACTATATTTTGCCTATGCACTTAGTGATCCAGTGACCTAGATATTTGAGCCATTGATCTGACACTCAAAGTACCTCTAGTCCATTACAATTCGAATGGATGTTCTAATTTTGGTCATTCCAACCTTTAGCATTTTCGAGCATGCACTTAGTGACCCAGTGACCTAGAGATCTGACATGTTGACCATCAACTCAAACTATTTCTATCCAGACAAAATATGAGTGGATATGTCAAATTTTCGATTAAATCACATAATTGTGCAAGTCAGTGCTTATGTTCTTAACACTTACCACTCAGTTCGAGATTTTTAATTTTCAAATTAAATTAAAAGATGAACTGGTGTTCCTTTTTCAACAAAATTGAAATTTTTTTGACAAATTTGCACCAGTTTCTTCGCTATTGGCTCAGTAAAAGATAGAATATTGACATCAGAGTGGTAAAGATTAAACTAAATCTACATATACCGAAATACATGTACCATAATTTTGTGTCTATATTGCGGTTTTTTGCTCATTTTGCTCGAGGCCAGAATGTGTCCCCGCGTGCGTGTGTGCATGCATGTCTGTATTATGCATTAGAATAAACTTTTAAAACATTTTTGGGCTCAGAATTTTGGGTCAGAACGGCCTCCCTGATGTAAAATTCAGCCCAAAATGTGATATCGTCAAAGGGAAACCGCTATTTCCTCTTGCGGCATTGCAATGACCAATATTGTGGGGGCTATATTGTCTCTAATAATTGTATTCTATATAATATTTGTAAATCTTACATGTATCATTCTTAAATGATGAAATCCAACACAAACTGACAAGTCATTGTACATGTATTATCGTAAACCAACATAGAATGATGCAAAACAACGTAAGAAATAAAATTTGGTTAGATCCCTTCTTAAGTTGGACGACCAAATTAAAGCTCTTTTGTGATTGGAAGCATTCCACTAAACTTTATCTGGACTGGAAGGAGACCTCCAAAATAAAAACAGATTTGGCAATGTCGCAAATGCCAATATCACAAAGTAATAATAAATATATATATATATAGAAGATAATGTTTTTAAATCAATTTGAGCAATAAATTCCCTATTACCTAATCAGTAAATGTATTCGGCAGTACATTTACTGACGAGATTTTTGTTCACTTGGGCGACTTCGTCCTGGCTGACTTGGTTACATTACATTTTACTGAATATTAATCAGCTATAGGACGAGTTAGCGTCTTCGCGCTACTTGGGTAACAACCTAAACTTGTCTTATAGCATAAGCTAATACATCACAGGATTTCTATATTTTCTCGATGTCATTTTATGTCAAACTTTGGATTAATTTTGATGAAATAAACAATGTTTATTAAAATATATGCATTATTTAGGCGGTTCCAATTAATAATTTCATTCCTGCGATGATGGATATAAAGTATACATTAAGCATAGGCGTAAGATGGTAAGAATTTCTAGCGTGAAATAAACGAAATCTAGGATTTCTTTTTTCACGAGAGAGTTGATACTTACCTCCCTAATACTTTTGATATTGCTAAATATTGGCTTTCACTCAATAAACACTCAGATTTAAACAGTTAGGTGCCCCTACTGGGCAGGGAGTCAGAGCGTAGTCCGGCGGATGCCAGCCCCACCACCGCGCATGCGCAGACTAGCACTTCCTCTGACTAGATTATTGGCTGACACACATGCAACTATTAAGAGCCTGAAGACCGAGCCTCTGTGGGGTGGAGAGGCCGGGTCCGTATCTAGGGAGGTAAGTATCAACTCTCTCGTGAAAAAAGAAATCCTAGATTTCGTTTATTTCACTTCAAGAGTATACTTACCTCCCTAATACTTTTGATATTGCCAGAATTCGAAAGTGAATCTGGCGGGAGGGAGGCGAGGTCAAAAGACCAGCTCATCCCTATACGCTTTTTCTGCGTTTAAGGCACTTAAACTTCTGAAACTGTCTGAAAAAACAGTCAGGATTTGACTAATCATCGGATAACACCACCGATGTATGAGAGATGACCGAATGTCATATGCGCTCCCCCCCCCTCCTTCCTGGGAGGAAGAGTCGACTGACCTCAATGTCCTATACGCTCTCTACGTACAAGTGCCATGTACTACAGGACAGAGACGAAAAAGCTCCATTTTCGTAACTCTCAACAATGAACCACACAAATACACAAACCATCACCATATTAATAACGGGTAACGTGACAATACAATCAACAATGGACAACACATGAACAAGACTGACCTTGTTGAAAATGGCTGCTGACATCATCTTCCCATTGGTAAAGACTGATGCAGGCCCAAAAAAGTGGGTGTTTCCATAAATTAATTGTGAAATATATAAGTAATGAGGAAAACCCTCCTCAAAAAATATAAACCGAGTTATTTTTTCAAAATCGACAAGGCGAGAGGATTAGAGGTGTCACGGAGATAATGGTCTGTAAAACTTGACTCACAGTGCCACTGAGCCACCGACATAATATCATCCACCGGGACCCCATTAAATAGGGCGGTGGATGTCACTACGCCGCGGACACTGTGAGCCTTGGCCACGTCAACCTGCTTCCCGGTGGCGGATTTATGGCAAAACTGAATGCATTCCACAATCCACCTGGAAATGGTGTCCTTAGAAGCCCTGCCATGGGGTTCAATATATGACAACCATAACGCTGACTGGTCGGTGCGCCACTCCGCCGTACGTTGTTTGTACCGGCGCAGCGCCCGGACGGGACACCATGCTTTAGAATTAGGATCATATCTAGTTAAAGCAGGCAAAATAATAGGTTGACCTGGATATTTCAACGACTGATTTTTAGCCAAGAAATTAATCCTAGGTAGCAGCTTAAGGCCTTCCCCTGAAACCACAAAACGGTCATCCTCGGCTGATAAGGCATGAATTTCACTCCTACGCCTAGCCGAGGCCGCAGCAATTAAAAACACAGTCTTCAGTGTTAATAGTTTCATAGAAATGGAACTAAGTGGTTCAAAAGGCTTATCACCTAGTACTTGAAGCACTAGCGATAAACTCCAAGACGGAATCACAGGAGGATTCCTTGGTCTTAGATTGCCCATGCCTTTAATTAATACATTTAATGTATTTACTTCATCACTTCCCCTCTTAGCCAAGCAAGGAATAACAGACATTAATGCTGACTTATAACCAGCAATAGAGTTAGGCTTGAGGCTATAGGCATCATAGAGGTGACAGAGGAAATCAGCTACTACTTGAATAGATGAATCCATTGGATCAATACATCTTTTTGAGCACCATTCTGCAAATCTGTTGATTTTATAATTATATGCTCTGGAGGTTGACCCCCTCCTGGCTTTGGCCATAAACATGGCTGCTTGCTCAGAAAAGCCCTCCTTAATTCTAGATTCCTTGACAACATCCACGCAGTCAATCTGAACATTGACGGATTGTTGTGAAGGGCCTTGCCCTGGAAGATAATATCGTCCATCAGAGGCAGAGGAACCGGATTGCAGACCAGAAGGTCCAGCAGATCCGTATACCATGATCGGCTTGGCCAATCCGGGGCGATCAGAAGCACTTGGCATTCCTCTTGTCTGATTTTCTGAAGAATTTTTGGAATCAGGATTGCTGGAGGGAATGCGTATGCATACATTCTCCCCCAGCTGATAGCTAACGCATCTGTTGCGAAAGCGCTTGGATCCGGAATCGGAGAGACGTACGTCGTCATCTTCGCATTCTTCTTCGTTGCGAACAAATCGATGTTGGGTTTCCCCCAATGGTCGAACAGACGATCCGCCACACATTGATTTAGTTGCCATTCCGTGGGTAAAACACTCATCCTTCGGCTCAATGAGTCTGCTAGCAGGTTTAACCTTCCCGGAATATGAACTGCTTTCAAGGTAATCTGGTGATCCAGACACCAACAAAGCAGTTTCCATGTCATCATACAGAGACTGGGCGACTTCGTTCCGCCCTGGCGGTTTATGTAAGTCACAACTGTTGAGTTGTCTGAACGAATAAGAACAATCTTGCCCTGAACTTTCTGTAAGAAATGTTCCAGGGCCAGGACTACTGCTTTTAGCTCCAGTAGATTTATATGTTCCTTTGACTGTTCCAGATTCCAAAGCCCTGATATCGTGTACTCTTCCAGGCAAGCTCCCCAGCCCTCCATCGATGCATCTGTATACACAGTCACCTGAGGGTGGGGAGGGGTTAGCAAAACCCCCGGCAAGAGATTCTCTGTATTCAACCACCATTGCAGGTGGTGAATGAGAGGCGCCAACACTGACACATTCGAGTCCAGCGAACCTGTACTCTGGGTCCATTGTGTCATGAGAAATAACTGGATCGGCCGCCTGCGTAAGGCGGCCTGAGGAATGACTGGTTCCAATGAAACCATCAACCCCAGCATTCTCAAGTAAACCCGTGCCAGGACATGACGACTGTCGCACACTGACTGAATTAATGAGATGAGTTTCTGAACTCTCTCCTGAGTAGGATAAACATATCCTGTCTCTAGATCGAAGAACATCCCCAGGTAAACAAACTTCTGGGATGGAGTCAGCTCTGATTTTGGGAAATTGATCATCCAGCCTAAGTCTGTGAGAGTTTTCAAAACAATCTCCAGATTGGCCGACAAACTTTCCCGGGTGTGCGCTTTCAACAGCCAGTCGTCTATGTACGTGTGGACTGCTATGCTTCTCCTGCGGAGGTACGCTGTGATTGCAAGAACCACACGGGTGAAAACCCGAGGAGCCGTGGAAATTCCGAAGGGCAACACCCTGAATTCCCACTGTCTGCCCTGGAATGCAAATCTCAGGAAGCGACAGAAACTCCCGTGGATGGGGATGTGGAAATAAGCGTCCTTCAAATCTATCGACGCCGTCCACATCCCCCTCTCCAACCCCGCCAACACCGAGCGCACCGTTTCCATCTTGAAACTGGGCGTCTCGATGAACTTGTTCAGTGGCTTGAGGTTGAGAATCGGTCTCCACCCTCCGGTGCGTTTTGTTACCAAGAACAGGGTTGAATAGAAGCCCGGACACCTTTGTGCCGGCTGAATAGCTCCTTTTTGTACGAGGGAATTTATCTCCTCCTCGATACACAACCTTTGATCTGGATCTCTCGGAATGGGAGTCCAGACTGGCACCAGAGACAGTCGCGACGGCGGGCCTGTCATCCACTCTGGATGATACCCCACGGAAAGCCATCGCAAGACTAAACGGTCCTGAGTTAACCGTTCCCACTCTTGCATGTGGTCGGCTAGCCGGCCTCCCACCGGTCCACCTAGGGACCGCGGTGGACACAAGGCATGCAAGAGCGGCACTGTCTCCGTCGCCATACACACCGGCGTGGTCCTTACCGCGGTAAGCGCCCTGTCAGGAACGATAACCACGCCCAGATCCTCGCGCGCCCCGCCCCGCCCCGCGCGCACCTCGGTGCACGGGCGGCTGCCTGGCTGACGGCGGCTGAGGAACCTGCGCCCCCCTCACTGCTGGCCGAATCGCACGCGGCCGAGGCCGGCGCTGCGACGGCGGCTGGCCTCTGACTTGGCCAGCACCACCTCGAGCCTGCAGGGGACGATACGCAGGGGCCGCGGCGCGAACGTTAGCACGACGCAGCACCTCAAACTGTTCGCGCAGCGCCCTCTGGTTATTCACCAGGGTGACCGTCTCCTGGAGGTGGCGACATCCCTCACCTCCAAAAAGACCAGGACCCGTCATAGGCGTACGGAGTAGCCTATTATACAGGTCCTGAGACGGGCACAGATTGTCCAGGGCAAACGAGCGTCTTGCCCGGACACTCCTGGTCACCGCCCGCGTCATACAGTCCAGCGCCAGGTTAATACCATCCTGGATGGTTCGCTGGACCGCGAGCGGGCTTGGCTGGCGCGATGCGGATGCCGTTACTACCCCCTGTAACAGCTGGGAGACGTGGGACAGAGCGGCGATCGAAGCCCTCCCACTCTCCTCCGCATCACGCAACGCGGTATTCGCCGAACGCAACGCGTCCGCGCACAAGACCCCCGCGTCAGAACGGGAGCCTGGCCGCGTATCCTCACCCAAAGCCGCGCGGTCATCCACGCTGGGCTTGGGTACCACACCGTACCGCTGGTAGTCCAGGGGCACGATGCGACAACGCCTGGCCACCTCGCGAGGGGCCTTCGCGAGACGTCCACTCGTGTTAATGGACGACTCCGCCGCCTTGAACATGTCAACGACATGCTCCGCCAGCGGCAGAGAAGGCATAGCGTTAGCAGTTGGTTTCCCAGCTAACCACGGCGTGTGAACACGGTGGCTAGCCGACTGCTCCACGGGCAGATCAGGCCTAACGCTCACCAACCACTGGCAAGCGTCATACCAATCCTCCTCCGTGGCTAACTGCGAGCGCTCTACAAGACGGGGTCCTTCGTCTTCCTCCTGAGCGCAAGCAGTAGAGCTTGACGGCGGGTACGCTGATACACCTGGCAAGCCAGGGAAAACATGCGGGCCTGACAGCACCGGCATGAGAATATCACTGGTTTGACCAGGAGCAGGCACCGCGGTAGAGCGCGGGGTATATATAGCCCCACCACGGGCCCGGCCAGCACCAGCTACACGCTCGGCAAGCCGAGGTATGCGGTACCGCTGGCCATCAGCAGCGCCCTGGGCCACCACCTGAACCGCGGACCTTACTCCAGGGTGAGTAATACCGTGGAAAAAAGCGCCTGTATTCCCCGCGAGGGGTGCACAAGCGTCTTCATCCATGTCCACGTCGTCAGACGGCGACCCTAGCAGGTAATCCTCATCACCCTGGTCAGAAAGATTAGACCCCGGGTCAGCAAAGAGAGCTAACCCGGGCTGACCAGGAACGGTGCCATAGGAGGTACTGGCCACCGCGGCGTGCGGATACCCCTGGACTGATAAGCAGCCCGCGGGTTCCAGCGACAACCGTCCACGGTCCCCTATCGGCGCGGCAATAAGCCTGCTGCCAGGGTCGTGGAACGCCCCCTCTAATGGGGCCACCTCTGAATCGTCGGACAACGGAAGCGGACTAAGGAAAATCGATCCAGAGGCGGGGATTACCTGCTCCGAAGCCGATGATGAGGACAATAAAGGATCTGGTCCAGGAAGCATGCTACGAAGCAACCCTGGAACCAAATCTTTTATTGTCCTCTTCATCTCTCCCAACATCTCGGTCCGGAAGGTCTCCATATCCACCGCGGACGAGACCTTCCCCTTACCCTTCCTACTTACAACCTCTCGTTTCCGCTTCTTCTTCTTCTCCTCCTCTACCACCTTGTCCGTCGCCTGTAAGCAGCACAAGAATTCGGACATTAACTCGCCCCCTCAGTGCTTACATATGTCACAATTAATCAATGGACCACAAGGGCTACATCGATAACACAGATGCGGCCAGAACTTTACATGCATAAAACGTCCACAGGACGCGCAACCCGGTCCCTGAAACAGGGCAAAGGACAAGGAGTATGAGCAACTAGTTAAGCTTAGAAACTCAATCCAACTCAAAGAGAAGGAAAACGATCATAAAGATCAATATACATCAAAAACCAGCATAGCGCTTGAATTGCTGATAAATACATAGCCAGGCTGATTATGACGTCATTAATCCCGTGACAGGAAAAATTCGATCCCAACAAAACATCCAAGTGCAAGGACGAATTGTATGCTGAATGGATAAGTTGACTACACAACCATCAGATACATATAGATAACTCTTTTCTGGCAAAAATGTTAATTATCTCCCTTTGTTTGTTTACAATAATTAACATCACCACATTATCAATAACTAGATACCTGACACTTTGTATAGACAAACCATCCAACGTGACGAACCGGAAACTCCACCATCTGCACGCCTCTTAACTCTCTCCACCTCATGGGGAAGGAATTGGATCAAGAGGGCAAAGTGAGAAGACCTTTATACCAGGCCTCCAACTCACTGGACATAATTTTTCATTTGGTTAGATAACCTAACAGTGTTAGTAGGAAATGGAACCATGGTGGAGAGAAAACTAAATCTCTGCTACTGTGATGTCACCATCTAGCGTCATACAGACCTGTGGACATAAACAGAAAGAGAAATTAGTCCTAGGTAGCACCGAGTTGATATAACCCAACCAACCAAGGCGCTTATCACGGTAAACGCGAGTCCCGGAAACACAATACACCGGGAAGAAAACTCGCTAATTTTACTAGAAGTCACCTGATTTAAAGGTCCAACGTCCTCCTGTGGCGAAGTGTATCCTCCCGCCATCCAAATCAGGTCTTATCACTTCCAAAATAACACCAATAAAAACGTTAAAGAGCAAGAAAAGCTTATGACTCAAAAAACATGTGTGTTCTCTTTGCCAATAATCTAGCAAAGAGGAAGTGCTAGTCTGCGCATGCGCGGTGGTGGGGCTGGCATCCGCCGGACTACGCTCTGACTCCCTACCCAGTAGGGGCACCTAACTGTTTAAATCTGAGTGTTTATTGAGTGAAAGCCAATATTTAGCAATATCAAAAGTATTAGGGAGGTAAGTATACTCTTGAAGTGAAAAATGTAAAATGTGTTCTAATTTCATGTCATTTTTTGTATCATTTTTTTTTCAATTTTTTCTTGAAATATACCTAATAGAAGTCGACACCATTTCTGAGGTTTGGATTTAAAGAATTTACAGCCCTTGCCCTATTAGAAACTGCGGTTACTAATTTACGGTACCAATTTTCATTCGTCTGAAAAATGTTTTGCAATCTTTCTGAACTCCGACTGCATGTTATATACCTGTATAAGGCTTTTTTGGCTCATATTTTGTCAAATTTTGCCCTGCGTGTTATCTATTAGTGCGCAATATAGACAGGAAATTATGGTACATGCTATAATAATGATGTCCATCTCTGACAGGGCATCCAGGGACCATTAGCTATGTCTCATTTTACAGACCATTGGCCATGCAAGGATCGACCTATCCATATGAAATTATTAGATAGTCAATTAGCTCATTTATTAGCTAAATATTAACCATCTCACCGATAAATCCCCAAAAAAGTAAATTCTTTACGATTTCAAACATCATATTGACTATTTTGAAATTAATTTGAGTTGAATCCGTTGATGCCTGAGGCAGCAACAGCTTCCAGTAAAATTAATTCCAAAATATTCAACAGTTTTCCTGCATGGTTGTTTTGAAGATATGGGGAATTCATCAGTGAAAGGGTTAAATCCCTTAGCACATAGATTAACATAACTTGGTATTTTATTAGCCAAATTTTAAAGGGATACTAATCTCATCTCGAATGTTGTAGAATATAGTACATAGATTCCATATAATGTCCTGACCAGGACAGTAAAAGATTTGTCAAATTAATTTCAAAATATTCAACTATTCCTACAAGAGCTTACAGAGAGCCACTTCTTGTGCAGTTTAGGAGGCTGTGATGTGATTTCACGGGCAACAGACGCACCAGCAACAAAAGCCCAACACTCTTGGGCACATGCCCTTTAAACAAACAAGATGTTCTTTATATATTCAGTTATATAAACTTGCATATCAAAATATTTAACAGTTTTATTTATTTCAATCAAATTATTTGCTAAATATTGAATTAGATATGTTTCAGATTTACTATTTTGCTGTCTATGAACACACGTGATTAACCCCGTAACAACTGAAAGTCATGTGTCTCAATGGAGGATTTCAGTTTATCCATCAATCACATGATGTCATAATCAACTACGTGACGTGTAGAATGATGACATAATCAATTGCCTCATGAATGACTTGATTTAGTCCATCACAAATGCTTAATAGTCTGTCAGGTTGTACAAATTGTATGTCTTTACTATTTAATAAACACTCTATTTTGAAACTACTCCCCCGCAACCAGTAAAATTAGTTTCAAAATATTCAACAGCTTACCTGTATAGTTTTCTGGAAATTGATATTCAGGGAGTTCAGAGATCAAGCAATCCCAACACAGGCGAAGTGTGGTTGCAGCATAGATAAAGATAGGCGGGGGCATAGCTAAAACTGGATTCATCCATTACAAGACACTAGGTAAGCTATGGAATATTTTGAAACTCATTTGACAGTAACCTGTTACTATTATAGTTTGTTGTTTCATGTCTGTAATTGCTAACATCGTGCCAAACTTTGGTACAGATTATGGGATGTTTATCCAGACAATTACATCACAGCGCTATTATTTGGTGGGGTGGGAGTGGGGTGATTAGCTGTACATGACTCAACTCAAATAACATCAGGATATTCATACTTCAAATGACTGTGAAAGTATCGTAGAAAGAGGGCGTGTTTGAAGATCAAGTTTATCTTTTCGGACAATCAAATTCAAGAAATGTTACAAACTTACATATGGTATAACTATTGAGTCACTCAATCAATCTCTTTCAAGAAGCGCTACATGCTTTCACACCGCATAACTATTGAGTCACTCAATCAATCACTTTCAAAAAAATGTTACAAACTTACACATGTGGTATAACTATTGAGTCACTCAATCAATCTCTTTCAAGAAATATTACAAACTTACACATGGTATAACTATTGAGTCACTCAATCAATCACTTCCAAGAAGAGTTACAAACTTACACATGGTATAACTATTGAGTCACTCAATCAATCACTTTCAAGAAGAGTTACAAACTTACACATGGTATAACTATTGAGTCACTCAATCAATCACTTTCAAGAAATGTTACAAACTTACACATGGTATAACTATTGAGTCACTCAATCAATCACTTTCAAGAAATGTTACAAACTTACACATGGTATAACTATTGAGTCACTCAATCAATCACTTTCAAGAAGAGTTACATGCTTTCACACCGCATAACTATTGAGTAATATTAAAAAAGTCTTCGCTTAGCCTACAAATGTATAATTATTCATGAAGCAAAACTTCTACTTTTCATGATTACTTTTGACCATATGAAAGGATTAATAAAACTTACACATTAATATTCTGCAGGAAATTAGCCTGGATACATCGGCCAATAGTTAGTAGCGTGGATGGCCGATCTGAGAATAGAAGAATGTGAAAGGAATAAACCAACTTGTTACGTTTGCATGGAGTAGATATGAATAGGACAGCAGAGCTGGTCAGATTATTAACCGTCTGACTCCTGAATTTCTGAAGACTATATTTTCCATTGTGCTTTAACTCTGGATATGCTGATTATTTTAAAATTATTTTGACTGAAAGTTGTTGATGGCTAAGCCGCCAACAACTTTCAGTCAAATTGTTTTCAAAATATACAGCATGTCCAGAGTTATTGCCCATTCTTCAACTCAGCATAGGTACTGATCTTAACGCTTTAACTGTCTGCCTGCCGAATTTCTGCAGACTATATCTTCCATGGGTTTAACTATAGATATGATGAATATTTTGAAAACATTTTGACTGAAAGTTGTTGATGGCTCTAAATATTCAGCAGGTCCAAAGTTATTGGCCACTGAAATTATTGTCTGGTGGCTTGCAATGTGGATGGTCGATCTTGGAATAGGAGAATGCGAAAGGAATACACCAACACGTCTTTCAACATAAATCCAGACACAGAAATATTAATGACAGGCAAATAGCTAACTGAATAGTTGAGTATTACGAAAACAATTTTGCAGCATGTTATTGCTATGTTAGCATTTAATATCTCAAACCAGTAATGGCCAATGCAGTCAATTAAACGAAACCACAGATTTCTTTTTTCACGAGAGAGTTGATACTTACCTCCCTAATACTCTGATATTGCTAAATATCGGCTTTCACTCAATAAACACTCAGAATAAAAACAGTTAGGTGCCCCTACTGGGCAGGGAGTCAGAGGGCAGTCCGGCGGATGCCAGCCCCACCACCGCGCATGCGCAGACTAGCACTTCCTTTGACTAATTTATTGGCTGACACACATGCAACTAACAAGAGCCTGAAGACCGAGCCTCTGTGGGGCAGGGAGACCGGGTCCGTATTAGGGAGGTAAGTATCAACTCTCTCGTGAAAAAAGAAATCCGTGATTTCATTTATTTCACTTCAAGAGTATACTTACCTCCGACATACTCTTTGATATTGCCAGAATTCGACAGGGAATTCGGCGGGAGGGAGGCGAGGTCAAAAGACCAGCTCTTCCCTATGCGCTTTTCTGCATTTAAGGCACTTAAATTTCTGAAACTGTGTGAAAACACAGTCAGGATTAGAAAAAACATCGGCTAACACAAACCGATGGATGAGAGATGACCGAATGTCATATGCGCGCCCCCCCCTCCCTTCCTGGGAGGAAGACTCGAATGACCTCAATGTCCCATACGCTCTCTACGTACAAGTGCCATGTACTATAGGACAAGAGACGAAAAAGCTCCATTTTCGTATACTCTCAATGTAGTCCAGTCAATCTACGCTTAAATAAGGTTAACCTAGAACAAATTGCAACAGAAGCTTTTTTGGTTTTATTTGATACTACTGGTCTTCAAGTACCACAAAATAAAAAATTCTTAAAAATCCCACACCGGGAAAGGTCCTAATTAATCTGATTAAAAATGGCTGCCACATTTTTGTTGCAAGCTAAGGATTACATTTCCTATTAATTTTAGACGCATATAATGTATTTCTAAAAAGTAAGAAATGGTAGAATGTGATGCTAAGTGATTGAATCTACTAGTAAAAGTGTTGTGCTGTCTCATTGCTAGTGTATTTACGTCACCAGCCCTTAATGGTGACGTCACATGTAGACAGGAGGCATTGAAGTATTTATACATTACGCTAGAAGCATCCATTTGTAGGAAGTCTATGGCTAAATTGTAGCTAACGGCGGAATTTATGCGCAGAATGTCTCATATGTGCTCTTTATTGTCAGCAGGTCCTTTATAACGAGCAGAGGGACATTTAACACTTTCTGACTATTATTTTCTGTGAATGTACGTTCCGGGCGGAACTTTTTATAAACTTGTTTTCCATATTCATTTCTGTTTTCTCCACACATTTTGTAAAGTTTTCACTTCGTCAAGCTTTTCTTTGTCAAGCTTTGGCTTTATCAAGTCATTCTTCATCAAATCTGCTGAAACAAACAGTGTTTGTTTACTTTATGCACACAGAACCGCTATAGAGCGCTTTCAAGGACCTGGTGTCCAGAGCGCATGTATATATGAAAACCCTACACATACATTAATTCACAACACTTTACCCATTACCATATAGGAATTGCTGTTGAAATATGTATGTCATTGTGTCCCATGATAATTAATCATTAATTACATTGTTTTACTTCACCATTTCAACGTCATGGACGAAACAGCAAATGTAGCATGCTGTGCAATTTGTGGGGAGAGTCTTGACAATGGCAAAACCCACATTTGTGATATCATCAAAAGGCATTGCTGGAATAAATGAAGCCAGTTTGACCCGTGAGATTGCACCTATGACTATTGTAAAAGGGCAAAGATTACATGTTTCCTGTAGGAGAGATCACATTGATAGAACTAAGATCGAGGCAGCCAGAAAAAGAAAATTAGAAAGCAACCGGCGAAATACCCCATCACCCATTCTCCGCTCACAGGTACCTGAATTCCGATTCAAGGACCACTGCTTTCTATGTGGGATGGCAGTTGAGACAAATAGTAGGTGTGATGAGAATGATGATGTTTTCAAGGTACGCACATGGGATTGCCAGAAATAAATTATTGCTGCATGTGATGAAAGGCCTGAAGACGATAGTTGGACAGAAGAGGTTCGAGGATGGGTCATATATGCTAGGGATCTTCTTGCGGTGGGAGCTGTATACCACCAAGTGTGCAGCGTTAATTTTAGAACTGGCAAACAGATTCCCATGCGATATAGAAGAACCCCAGTAGATGAACCCAAAATTCCACGTTTGGGCAGACCAGTAGATACATCGAGGGAGGACGCTTTCCTGAAGGTAGTCAATTATCTGAGGGAAATTGATGATGAACAGACAACTGTAGTTGACCTGGTTAACAAAATGTCAGAATTCTGCACTGAACCTTACAGTGTAAAATTTATGCGACAAAAGCTTGAGAATCATGTAGGGGAAAGCATAGTAATAACTAATATTAACGGTCGTCCAGATGTTGTAACCTTTCGAACAACTGCTGCAAAGATATTGCAGACATTTCATGATGCACCAAAGGTGGACGACGAGGAGATAAGAAAGCATCAGATCATTAGAACGGCAGCTGCGCTCATAAAAAATGACATCAAATGTATGCAGACATCAAAAGATGTCTACCCAGGGGCAACTGATATCAGATCCTTGGAACATAATTTGGCATATCTGCCAACGACACTTCGCGTCCTCCTAGAAAACCTTTTAAGTGGGGAGTCAAAGGATGTGAAAGTTGCTTCTATTGGTCAGTGCATGATTCAGATGACCAGACCGAAGGTTGTCATTGCACCAATACCATTAGGACTTGGAGTACAAATGCATCACCAGTTTGGGTCAAGGTTTTTGATTGAATGCTTGGCAAGTCATGGCTTTTGTGTTTCATATTCAGAGGTGGTCAATTTCTCAAAAAGTGCAGCGTGCTTTCCAGGGACTGATATCCCAATGTCTGGACATTTTGGACAATATATTGCAGATAATGTTGACCACAACTTGCGTACGTTGGATGGACATGGTACCTTCCATGGCATGGGCATGGTCGTAGCCGTTACCCCTGAGTTAGCACAGCAACATGTCATTCCACGGCTAGAGTTAGCCAGTAATAATGTCCATAATGCAAAAATTGCTATTCACTACTACAAAGCAGTAAAGGGCAATAGGGTACCTTTGGTTTATGATAAACTACCTGTTGTTAGTGTGGCTGACATTTGGAAACACCTGGACGTAATGTGGAAAGTGTCCTGGCCGTTGCGTCCTAATCGCCCCGGTTGGTCTGGAACCATGCAAGCCATTTGCAAAGGAGTTCACCCGGGAAAAGCATCAATCCACTTTCTCCAAATGCTAGATATGGATCCAACTGACATGAGTTGTATTTATTCAACCTTGCACTTCATTGCTTCGGAAAACCAACGTCATGGTTCAACACCCATTGTCACCTTCGATCAGCCACTTTGGTGGAAGGCCAAGACAATCATGGCTCATGAAGGCGAGAGAAGTGATTTAGTGCAAATAATCTTGATTCTAGGTGGCTTCCACACAACAATGAGCTACCTTGGTTGCATTGGTCACCTCATGCAGTCATCGGGGTTAACAGACGTACTGGAGTTGGTGTATGCTGAAAATGCTGTAACGCACATGTTGACTGGAAAAGCGTATGCCAGAGCTGTACGTGGACATTTCCTGGTTGATGCAGCACTTAATGCAATGGTTCTGTCAACGGCGTATGGCATTCCTATCTTAGAGGTGAGTGAAGGAAATATAGATAATGCAGTAGTGACGTGTGATGATATTGAAGCAGCTCTACGCCATTTTGATGTTGTTATCAAATATGACTCTAGACTTGAATCAGTGATATCCGATGATGTGTTTGAGCGGATAAATGAGAAGTTAGAATCAGAGAAGTCAATGATTGTAAGTAGTCCAACAGGACGTTTATGGGTGCAGTACATGCATATGGTAGACCTGCTAAAGATTTTTCTCAGAGCTCAGAGGACGGGTGACTTTAAGTTGTACTTGAAGTCACTGTCAGATATGCTGCCCTTCTTTGCTGCTGCCAGGCATTGCCATTACACAAAATCGGTATATTTGCATCTGCAGGACATGGTAAAACTAGAGAGTACAAGGCCAGACATTTATCAGAAGTTCATGCCCGGACTATTTGTAGTGCGAAGATCTGATAGGTACTGGGCTGGTCTTGCTAGTGACCTTGTCATAGAACAGTCATTGATGCGGACCATCAAGACCACTGGGGGCATCACTCGTGGGCGGGGGATGGATGAATTACAAAGGACACGTTGGCTTTTAGCACACCCTGTGTGTGCAGAAATCAACGAGGCCATGCAGGAGCTAACAGAAGCAGAATACCAAGTCTCGGAGCAACATAAAGACATGTCTGAAGCCAGGAAAGTTCGGGATCACACAGATTGTTTGACTATTTTAAAATATTTTCAGGATTACTGTCCATTTATGTCAAATGATAAATTATATAATACTGCCACTGGAATTACAGCTGATCCCACTTGTAATCAACACAAGGCATTAGAAGTTGGAAATGCCATAATACAGAAAATGGAAGGCCACGATGCATTCGAGTTTTCATTCAGGAAAAAAGATCAAGTGGTATGTATGGGAGGACATGTCGTATCGAGTGATGGTGATAAGCTTTCTCTTGACCCACAGCTCCTTTTTCAGCGCCTTTTAATTGTAGCAAATAATAGTGAATGCAATCTAGACACTGCTTTAATGCACGAGCTGTCTACATATCCACCATCTCTATTTGACAAACATGGACATCTCCGAGAAGCGAATAAGCCGCAGCTAGCAGAGGCATTGAATTCTGCAACCTCTACTACGAGCAGCACCAAATGCCAAGAAATAACACCAGAATACACTGTTTTTGATGGCGGATCATTAATCCACCGATTTCTTTGGAAGAAAGGTAGCAGCTTCAATGACATTGCCGCGATGTACGTGGAGTATGTAAAAACATTCAACCACCCAACTGTTGTGTTTGATGGATATATTTCAGGACCATCGATTAAGGATATGACTCATCTAAGACGGACAAAAGGTGCAGTGGGGCCAAAAGTAACATGACACTCAAGTCAAAGAAGGATCATTTCCTGGCAAATTCAGCCAATAAACAAAACTTCATTGATATGTTGTCCAAAAAACTCCAAGAAAATAATGTTAAAACTTTGAATGCTTTCGATGATGCAGATGTTCTGATTGCATTGACGGGGGTTGAGTGTGCCAAATCAGGCATAACTCACGTTATTGGGGAAGACACAGACATATTAGTGTTGTTGTGCCATTTAGCAGATCCTGGTCTCCACAAACTTATCTACAGATCGGATAAGCCAGGGAAGCCAGACAGGGTTGGAAAATGCATCGTTTGGGACATCAATTTTCTGCGAGCTGAAATTGGCGATCATGTTGCTCGTGTTCCTCTTAGAAAGATGCAGTCCAATTCTTCATTCATGAATCATGCAAAGGAATTTTGCCACACATCTACTAAGGTCGGAATTCAGGTGTCTGGTGAAAAGCTATTGGTATGTATGTATGGTGGTAGTGAAACTGATACATTGGACGCATTGAGACTTCGAAAATTTCGAGAAAAAGTGGTTAAGAGTATTTCACCTCTGCAAATCTGCCACCAACGTCTGATGCAGCCAAGTATCATAGTTTTCGCGTTTACTTCCAAGTAAAGGTATGGACGAAGGAGCAAGAGATCTTAAAGCCAGAGGATTTCGGATGGCAGATTCACCAGGGGAAATTTATTCCCAGAACAATGGATAAGCTACCAGCTCCTGATTGCATCCTGAAAGTTATTCGATGCCAGTGCCGAGGAGAATGTGCGACATTGCGATGCAGCTGCAGAAAGCATAGCCTACATTGTACATATGCATGTGGTGAATGCAAGGGTACCAACTGCAGCAACATTCCAAGTTGTCAAGCTGTAGATCTTGCAGAATTTGACGACATAGACGTTGGTCTTGTGTAAAGATAATATGAGTATGTTGGACCTTGCCGTCCATTGAGAAAATGACGGATGTAACTGTTTGTATATAATAAACCATTACTAAATTCATCATACTGATTCAACAAATCATAAAACTTGGATTAAATTTACATGAATATTGGAAGATTGATAATTGACGTCATGATGACGTCATCAAGAGACGTAGTAACGGATCTACTGTTAGCGGGATGTCATATAGCGATCATATCACGAAATAACAGTTCTTTGCTATCACTTTTATTTATGTAGTTAAGACATTTTATGGGTCTCCAGTCAAAGATACGTAAGATATTCAGCTTAATAATTGGTTTTAAGTGGTCCTATTAAATTCTGTGAAATAGTCCTTTACCGGGATAGAATTTTTAGGAATTTTTTATTTTCTGGTAGGTGAGGACCAGTAGCATTACATAAAACCAAAAAAGCTTCTGTTGCAATTTGTTCTAGGTATTAAACGAAATCAAGGATTTCTTTTTTCACGAGAGAGTTGATACTTACCTCCCTAATACTTTTGATATTGCTAAATATCGGCTTTCACTCAATAAACACTCAGATTAAAACAGTTAGGTGCCCCTACTGGGCAGGGGGTCAGAGCATAGTCTGGCGGATGCCAGCCCCACCACCGCGCATGCGCAGACTAGCACTTCCTCTGACTAATTTATTGGCTGATACACATGCAACTATTAAGAGCCTGAAGACCGAGCCTCTGTGGGGTGGAGAGGCCGGGTCCGTATCTAGGGAGGTAAGTATCAACTCTCTCGTGAAAAAAGAAATCCTTGATTTCGTTTATTTCACATCAAGAGTATACTTACCTCCCTAATACTTTTGATATTGCCAGAATTCGACAGTGAATTCGGCGGGAGGGAGGCGAGGTCAAAAGACCAGCTCATCCCTATACGCTTTTCTGCGTTTAAGGCACTTAAACTTCTGAAACTGTATGAAAAAACAGTCAGGATTTGACTAACCATCGGATAACACCACCGATGTATGAGAGATGACCGAATGTCATATGCGCTCCCCCCCCTCCTTCCTGGGAGGAAGAGTCGAATGACCTCAATGTCCTATACGCTCTCTACGTACAAGTGCCATGTACTACAGGACAGAGACGAAAAAGCTCCATTTTCGTATACTCTCAACAATGAACCACATAAATACACAAAACCATCATCATATTAATAACGGGTAACGTGACAAGACAATCAACAATGGACAACTCATGCACAAGACTGACCTTGTTGAAATGGCTGCTGACATCCTCTTCCCATTGGTGAAGAATGATGCAGTCCCAAAAAAGTGGTTGTTTCCATAAATTAATTGTGAAATATATAAGCAATGAGGAAACCTCATCAAAAATATAAGCCTAGTTATTTTTTCAAAATCGACAAGGCGAGAGGATTAGAGGTGTCACGGAGATAATGGTCTGTAAAACTTGACTCACAGTGCCACTGAGCCACCGACATAATATCATCTACAGGGACCCCATTAAATAGGGCGGTGGATGTCACTACGCCGCGGACACTGTGAGCCTTGGCCACGTCAACCTGCTTCCCGGTGGCGGATTTATGACAAAACTGAATGCATTCTACAATCCACCTGGAAATGGTGTCCTTAGAAGCCCTGCCATGGGGTTCAATATATGACAACCATAACGCCGACTGGTCGGTGCGCCACTCCGATGTATGTTGTTTGTACCGGAGAAGCGCCCGGACGGGACACCATGCTTTAGAATTAGGATCATATCTAGTTAAAGCAGGCAAAACAATAGGTTGACCTGGATATTTCAACGACTGATTCTTAGCCAAGAAATTAATCCTAGGTAGCAGCTTAAGGCCTTCCCCTGAAACCACAAAACGGTCATCCTCGGCTGATAAGGCATGAATTTCACTTCTACGCCTAGCCGAGGCCGCAGCAATTAAAAACACAGTCTTCAGTGTTAATAGTTTCATAGAAATGGAACTAAGTGGTTCAAAAGGCTTATCACCTAGTACTTGAAGCACTAGCGATAAACTCCAAGACGGAATCACAGGGGGATTCCTTGGTCTTAGATTGCCCATGCCTTTAATTAATACATTTAATGTATTTACTTCATCACTTCCCCTCTTAGCCAAGCAAGGAATAACAGACATTAAAGCTGACTTATAACCAGCAATAGAGTTAGGCTTGAGGCTATAGGCATCATACAGGTGACAGAGGAAATCAGCTACTACCTGAATAGATGAATCCATTGGATCAATACATCTTTTTGAGCACCATTCTGCAAATCTGTTGATTTTATAATTATATGCTCTGGAGGTTGACCCCCTCCTGGCTTTCGCCATAAACATGGCTGCTTGCTCAGAAAAGCCCTCCTTAATTCTAGATTCCTTGACAACATCCACGCAGTCAATCTGAACATTGACGGATTGTTGTGAAGGGCCTTGCCCTGGAAGATAATGTCGTCCATCAGAGGCAGAGGAACCGGATTGCAGACCAGAAGGTCCAACAGATCCGTATACCATGATCGGCTTGGCCAATCCGGGGCGATCAGAAGCACTTGGCATTCCTCCTGTCTGATTTTCTGAAGAATTTTTGGAATCAGGATTGCTGGAGGGAATGCGTATGCATACATTCTCCCCCAGCTGATAGCTAACGCATCTGTTGCGAAAGCGCTTGGATCCGGAATCGGAGACGTACGTCGTCATCTTCGCATTCTTCTTCGTTGCGAACAAATCGATGTTGGGTTTCCCCACTGGTCGAACAGACGATCCGCCACACATTGATTTAGTTGCCATTCCGTGGGTAAAACACTCATCCTTCGGCTCAATGAGTCTGCTAGCAGATTTAACCTTCCCGGAATATGAACTGCTTTCAAGGTAATCTGGTGATCCAGGCACCAACAAAGCAGTCTCCATGTCATCATACAGAGACTGGGCGACTTCGTTCCGCCCTGGCGGTTTATGTAAGTCACAACTGTTGAGTTGTCTGAACGAATAAGAACAATCTTGCCCTGAACTTTCTGTAAGAAATGTTCCAGGCCCAGGACTACTGCTCTTAGCTCCAGTAGATTTATATGTTCCTTTGACTGTTCCAGATTCCAAAGCCCTGATATCGTGGATTCTTCCAGGCAAGCTCCCCAGCCCTCCATCGATGCATCTGTATACACAGTCACCTGAGGGTGGGGAGGGGTTAGCATAACCCCCACCAAGAGATTCTCTGTGTCCAACCACCATTGCAGGTGATGAAACAGAGGCGCCAACACTGACACGTTCGAGTCCAGCGAACCTGTACTCTGGGTCCATTGTGTCATGAGAAATAACTGGATCGGCCGCCTGCGTAAGGCGGCCTGAGGAATGACTGGTTCCAATGAAACCATCAACCCCAGCATTCTCAAGTAAACCCGTGCCAGGACATGACGACTGTCGCACACTGACTGAATCAATGAGATGAGTTTCTGAACTCTCTCCTGAGTAGGAAAAACATATCCTGTCTCTAGATCGAAGAACATCCCCAGGTAAACAAACTTCTGGGATGGAGTCAGCTCTGACTCTGGGAAATTGATCATCCAGCCCAAGTCTGTGAGAGTCTTCAAAACAATCTCCAGACTGGCCGATAAACTTTCCTGGGTGTGCGCTTTCAACAGCCAGTCGTCTATGTACGTGTGGACTGCTATGCTTCTCCTGCGGAGGTATGCGGTGATCGCAAGAACCACACGGGTGAAAACCCAAGGAGCCGTGGAAATTCCGAAGGGTAACACCCTGAATTCCCACTGTCTGCCC
Source organism: Chaetoderma sp. LZ-2023a (assembly GCA_034401795.1). Taxonomy (NCBI): domain Eukaryota; kingdom Metazoa; phylum Mollusca; class Caudofoveata; order Chaetodermatida; family Chaetodermatidae; genus Chaetoderma; species Chaetoderma sp. LZ-2023a. Next base: position 20,693,084 of record CM067374.1, read on the forward strand.
TGGAATGCAAATCTCAGGAAGCGACGGAAACTCCTGTGTATGGGGATGTGGAAATAAGCGTCCTTCAAATCTATCGACGCTGTCCACATTCCCCTCTCTAACCCCGCCAACACCGAGCGCACAGTCTCCATCTTGAAACTGGGCGTCTCTATGAACTTGTTCAATGGCTTGAGGTTGAGAATTGGTCTCCACCCTCCGGTGTTTTTTGTTACTAAGAACAGGGTTGAATAGAAGCCCGGACACCTTTGTGCCGGCTGAATAGCTCCTTTTTGTATGAGGGAATTTATTTCCTCCTCGATACACAACCTTTGATCTGGATCTCTCGGATTTGGAGTCCAGATCGGCACTAGAGACAGTCGCGACGGCGGGCCTGTCATCCAATCGGGATGATACCCGACTGAAAGCCATCGCAAGACTAAACGGTCCTGAGTTAACCGTTCCCACTCTTGCATGTGGTCGGCTAGCCGGCCTCCCACTGGTCCACCTAGGGATAGAGGTGGACATAAGGAGTGCAAGAGCGGCACTGTCTCCTTTGCCAGAAACACCGGAGCGGTTCTCACCGCGGTAACCGTCGCATCAGGAACGATTACCACGCCCAGATCCTCGCGCGCCACGACCAGCACCGCGCGCACCTCGGTGCGCGGGCGGCTGCCTGGCTGACTGCGCCTGAGGAGCCTGCGCCCCCCTCGCTGCTGGCCGAATCGCACGCGGCCGAGGCCGACGCTGCGATGGTGGTTGGCCTCTGACCTGGCCAGCACCACCTCGAGCCTGCAGGGGACGATACGCAGGGGGTGCGGCGCGAACGTTAGCACGACGAAGCACCTCAAACTGCTCGCGCAGCGCCCTCTGGTTATTTACCAGAGTAACCGTCTCCTGGAGGTGTCGACATCCCTCACCTCCAAAGAGACCAGGACCTGTCATAGGCGTACGCAGTAGCCTATTGTACAGGTCCTGGGACGGGCACAGATTGTCCAAGGCAAATGTGCGCCTTGCCCGGACACTCCTGGTCACCGCCCGAGTCATACAGTCCAGCGCCAGGTTGATACCATCCTGGATGGCTCGCTGGACTGTGACCGGACTTGGCTGGCGCGACGCGGATGCTGTTACTACCCCTTGTAACAGCTGGGAGACGTGGGACAGAGCGGCAATCGAAGCCCTCCAACTCTCCTCCGCATCACGCAACCCAGTATTTGCTGAACGCAACGTGTTCGAACACAAGACTCCCGTGTCAGAACGGGAGCCTGGCCGCGCATCCTCACCCAAAGCCGCGCGGTCATCCACGCTCGGCTTAGGTACCACACCGTACCGCTGGTAATCCAGGGGCACGATGCGGCAACGCCTGGCCACCTCGCGCGGGGCCTTCGCGAGACGTCCACTCGACTTAATGGACGTCTCCGCCGCCTCGAACATGTCAACGACATGCGCTGCCAGCGGCAGAGAAGGCATAGCGTTAGCAGTAGGCTTACCAGCTAACGACGGCCTGTGGTCACGCTGGCTAGCCGACTGCTCCACGGGCAGATCTGGCCTAACACTCACCAACCACTGGCAAGCGTCAGACCAATCCTCCTCCGTGGCTAGCTGCGAGCGCTCTACAAGACGGGGGCCTTCGTCTTCCTCCTGAGCGCAAGCAACAGAGCTTGACGGCCGATACGCTGATACCCCTGGCAAGCCAGGGAGAGCATGCGGGCCTGACAACACCGGCATGCTAATCTCACTGGCCTGCCCAGGAGCAGGCGCCGTGGTAGAGCGCGGGGCACATACCGCCCAACCACGGCCCCGGCCAGCACCAGCGACACTCTCGGCAAGCCGAGGTATGCGGTAACGCTGGCCCTCAGCGCCCAGGGCCACAGTCTGAACCGTGGATTCTACCCCTGCGTGAGTAGAACCGTGGAATAAGTCGCCTGTATTACCCGCGAGGGGTGCACAGACGTCATAATCCATGGCCACGTCCTCAGACGGCGACCCCAACAGGTAATCCTCATCCTCCTGGCCAGACAGATTAGACTCCGGGTCAGCAAAGAGAGCTAACCCGGACTGGCCAGGGAAGGTGCCATAGGAGGTACTGGCACCCGCGGCGTGCGGATACCCCTGGACTGATAAGCAGCCCGCGGGTTCCAGCGACAACCGTCCACGGCCCCTCGGCGCGGCACTAAGCCTGCTGCCAGGGTCGTGGAACGCCCCCTCTAATGGGGCCACCTCTGAATCTTCGAACAACGGAAGCGTACTAAGGAAAGGTGATTCAGAGGTGGGGATTACCTGCTCCGAAGCAGATGATGAGGACAGCAAAGGATTTGGTCCAGGAAGCATGCCACGAAGCAACTCTGGAACCAAATCCTTTATTGTCCTCCTCATCTCTCCCAACATCTCGGTCCAGAAGGCCTCCATGTCCACCGCGGACGAGGCCTTCCTCTTACCCTTCTTACTCACACCCTCTCTTTTCTGCTTCTTCTTCTCCTCCTCCACCACCTTGTCCTTCGCCTGCAAGCACAAGAATTCGGACATTAGCTCGCCCCCCCATTGCTTACATATCTCGCAATTAAGCAAGGGACCACTGATAGCAGAGATGAGGCACAAACTTGTCCTTCAAAAACCGTCCACAGGACGCACAACCAGGTCTCTGAAAAAGGGCAAAGGACGAGGAGTATGAGCAATCTAGTTAAGCTCAGAAACTCAACCAACTCAAGAGAAGGAAATGATCATAAAGATCAATATTCATCAGAAAACCAGCTTTGGACAAACTTTAATTGTTAATAAAGAGCAAGGCTGATTATGACGTCATTAATCCTATGACAGGAAAAAATCGATCCCCAACAAACATCCAAGTGCAAGGACGAATTGTATCTCTAACCAGAACATGTGCAGAATGGACATTTCGACTACACAACCATCAGATATATACTGATAACAATGGCAAATACTGTTAATTATCTCGCTTTCCCCTCTAAATAATTAACATCACCTCATATCAATAATTAGATACCTGACACTTTGTATAGACAAACCATCCAACGTGATGAACTGGAGCACTCCACCAACTGAACGCCTCTTAACTCTCTCCACCGCTAGGGGAAGGAATTGGATCAAGAGGGCAAAGTGAGAAGACCTTTATACTAGGCCTCCGACTCACTGGACATAGAATTTTTGGTTAGATAACCTAACAGTATTAGTAGGAAATGGAACCATGGTGGAGAGAAACAAACCCTCTGCTGATGTGATGTCCATTACATATCGTCACACAGACCTGTGGACATAAACACAAAGAGAGATTAGTATTATATAGCACCTAGTTGAAATAAACCAACTAAACAAGGCGCTTATCACGGTAAACGCGAGTCCCGGAAACACATTACACCGGGTAAAAAACTTGCTAATTTTACTAGAAGTCACCTGATTTAAAGGTCCTGGGCCCTCCTGTGGCGAAGTCATCCTTTCTGCCATCTATATCAGGGATTATCACTTCCAAAATTCACACAAAAAGACTATGAATTGAGTTAGAAAAGCTCTAGCACTAAAACATGTGTAGACTCTCTGCCAATAAATTAGCAAAGAGGAAGTGCTAGTCTGCGCATGCGCGGTGGTGGGGCTGGCATCCGCCAGACTACACTCTGACTCCCTGCCCAGTAGGGGCACCTAACTGTTTTAATCTGAGTGTTTATTGAGTGAAAGCCGATATTTAGCAATATCAAAAGTATTAGGGAGGCAAGTATACTCTTGATGTGAAAATCCCTATATTGACTGGACTAATGATGAACCACATAAAAACACATACCATCACCATTTTAATAACAAAGGGTCACATGACAATACAATTAACAATGAACAACACATAAACAAGACTGACCTTGTTGAACTTGGCTGCTGACATCATCTTCCCAGTGGTGAAGGCTGATGCAGTCCCAAAAAGTGGTTGTTCCCATTAATTAATTGTGATACATACAAGTAATGAGGAAGCCTCATCAAAAAAGTACACCTGATTATTTTTTCAAAATCGATAAGGCGAGAGGATTAGAGGTGTCACGGAGATAATGGTCTGTAAAAATTGACTCGCAGTGCCACTGAGCAACTGACATAATGTCATCCACAGGGACCCCATTAAATAGGGCAGTGGAAGTCACTACGCCCCGGACACTGTGAGCATTGGCCATGTCAACTTGCTTACCGGTGGCGGATTTATGACAAAACTGAATACATTCTACAATCCACCTGGAAATGGTGTCCTTAGACGCCCTGCCATGGGGTTCAATATATGACAACCATAACGCTGACTGGTCTGTCCGCCACTCCTGAGTACGTTGTTTGTACCGGATCAGTGCTCGGACGGGACACCATGCTTTAGAATTAGGATCATATCTAGTTAAAGCTGGCAAATAAATAGGTTGACCTGCATATTTCAAAGACTGATTCTTAACCAAGAAATTAATCCTAGGTAGAAGCTTAAGGCCTTCCCCTGTAACCACGAAACAGTCTTCCTCGGCTGATAAGGCATAAATTTCACTCCTACGCCTAGCCGAGGCCGCAGCAATTAAAAATACAGTTTTAAGAGTCAACATTTTCATAGAAATGGAACTAAGTGGTTCAAAAGGCTTATCGCCTAGTACCTGAAGCACTAGAGATAAACTCCAAGATGGAATCACCAGGGGATTCCTTGGTCTTAGATTGCCCATGCCTTTAATTAATACATTTAATGTACTTACTTCATCACTTCCCGTATTAGCCAAGCAAGGGATAACTGTCATTAAAGCTGATTTATAACCAGCAATAGAGTTAGGCTTGAGGCTATAGGCATCATACAGGTGACAGAGGAAATCAGCTACTACCTGAATAGATGAATCCATTGGATCAATACATCTTTTTGAGCACCATTCTGCAAATCTGTTGGTTTTATAATTATATGCTCTGGAGGTTGACCCCCTCCTGGCTTTGGCCATAAACATGGCTGCTTGCTCAGAAAAGCCCTCCTTAATTCTAGATTCCTTGACAACATCCACGCAGTCAATCTGAACATTGACGGATTGTTGTGAAGGGCCTTGCCCTGGAAGATAATGTCGTCCATCAGAGGCAGAGGAACCGGATTGCAGACCAGAAGGTCCAGCAGATCCGTTTACCATGATCGGCTTGGCCAATTTGGGGCGATCAGAAGCACTTGGCACACCTCCTGTCTGATTTTCTGAAGAATTTTTGGAATCAGGATTGCTGGAGGGAATGCGTATGCATACATTCCCACCCAGCTGATAGCTAACGCATCTGTTGCGAAAGCGCTTGGATCTGGAATCGGAGAGATGTACGTCGTCATCTTCGCATTCTTCTTCGTTGCGAACATATCGATGTTGGGTTTCCCCCAATGGTCGAACAGACGATGCGCCACACATTGATTTAGTTGCCATTCCGTCGGTAAAACACTCATCCTTCGGCTCAATGAGTCTGCTAGCAGATTTAACCTTCCCGGAATATGAACTGCTTTCAAGGTAATCCTGTGATCCAGGCACCAACAAAGCAGTCTCCATGTCATCATACAGAGACTGGGCGACTTCGTTCCGCCCTGGCTGTTTATTAAGTCACTACCGTTGAGTTGTCTGATCGAATAAGAACAATCTTGCCCTGAACTTTCTGTAAGAAATGTTACAGGCCCAGGACTACTGCTCTTAACTCCAGTAGATTGATATGTTCCTTTGACTGTTCCAGATTCCAAAGCCCTGATATCGTGGATTCTTCCAGGCAAGCTCCCCACCCCTCCATCGAGGCATCTGTATACACAGTTACTTGAGGGTGAGGAGGGGTTAGCATAACCCCCGCCAAGAGATTCTCTGTCTTCAACCACCATTGAAGGTGGTGAATTAGAGGCTCCAACACTGAAACGTTCGAGTCCAGTGAACCTGTACTCTGGGTCCATTGCGTCATGAGAAATAACTGGATCGGCCGCCTGCGTAAGGCCGCCTGAGGAATGACTGGTTCCAGAGAAACCATCAAGGCCAGCATTCTCAAGTAAATTAGTGCCAGGACACGACGACTGTTGCACACTGACTGTATTACTGAGATGAGTATCTGAACCCTCTCCTGAGTAGGATAAACATATCCTGTCTCTAGATCGAAGAACATCCCCAGGTAAACAAACTTCTGGGATGGAGTCAGCTCTGATTTTTGGAAATTGATTATCCAGCCTAAGTCTGTGAGAGTTTTCAAAACTATCTCCAGATTCGCGGATAAACTTTCCTGGGTGTGTGCTTTTAACAGCCAGTCGTCTATGTACGTGTGGACTGCTATGCTTCTCCTGCAAAGGTATGCTGTAATCGCAAGAACCACTCTGGTGAAAACCCGAGGAGGCGTGGAAATTCCCACTGTCTGCCCTGGAATGCAAATCTCAGGAAGCGACGGAAACTCCTCGCTATGGGGATGTGGAAATAAGCATCCTTCAAATCTATTGAAGCTGTCCACATTCCCGTCTCCAACCCCGCCAACACCGACTTCACAGTCTCCATCTTGAAACTGGGTGTCTCTATGAACTTGTTCAAAGGCTTGGGGTTGAGAATTGGCCTCCACCCTCCGGTGTTTTTTGTCACTAAGAACACGGTTGAATAGAAGCCCGGACACTCTTGTGCCGGCTGAATTGCTCCTTTTTGTATGAGGGAGTTTATTTCCTCCTCTATACACCTTTGATCTGGATCTCTCGGAATTTGAGTCCAGATTGGCACCAGAGACAGTCGCGATGGTGGGCCTGTCATCCAATCGGGATGATACCCGACTGAAAGCCATCGTAAGACTAAACGGTCCTGAGTCAACCGTTCCCACTCTTGCTTGTGGCAGGCCAACCGGCCCCCCCCCACTGGACCACCTAGGGAGAGAGGTGGACATAAGGAGTGCAAGAGTGGCACTGTCTCCTTTGCCAGAAACACCGGAGTGGTTCTCACCGTGGTAACCTGCCCATCAGGCACGATTACCACGACCAGATCCTCGCGCGCCACGACCAGCACCGCGCGCACAGGTGGCTGCCTGGCTGGCTGCGCCCGAGGAGCCTGCGCCCCACCCACTGATGGCCGAATCGCACGCAGCCGAGGCCGACGCTGCGCCGGTGGCTGGCCTCTGACATGGTCACCTCCAGCTCGAGCCTGCAGGGGATGGTATGCAGGGGGTGCAGCGCGAACGCGCTCCCTACGGAGCACCTCAAACTGTTCGTGCAGCGCCCTCTGGTTGTTGACCAGAGTGACCGTCTCCTGGAGGTGCTTGCATCCCTCACCTCCAAAGAGACCAGGACCTGCCATAGGCATACGCAGAAGCCTATTGTACGTCCTGGGACGGGCACAGGTTATACAACGCAAACGTGCGCCTCGCCCGGACACTTCTGGTCACCGCCTGGGTCACACAATCCAGAGCCAGGTTGATACCATCCTGGATGGCTCTCTGGACCATGATCGGGCTCGGCTGGCATGATGTGGATGCTGTCACTACCCCCTGCAATAGCTGGGAGACGTGAGAAAGCGCCGCAATAGACGCTCTCCCACTCTCCTCCGCATCACGCAACGCGGTATTGGCCGAACGCAGTGCGTTCGAACACAGGGCTCCCGTGTCAGAACGGGAGCCTGGCCGCGTATCTTCACACTGTACCTCTGGTACTCCACGGGTACGATGCGGCAGCACCTTGCAACCTCACGAGGGGCTTTCGCAAGACGTCCATTCGCCTTGATGGACGTCTCCGCCACCGAGAACATATCAATGATATGCTCTGCTAGCGGCAGAGATGGCATGGCGCTAACAGTCGACTTTCCAGCTAACCACAGCCGGTGGTCTCACTGGCTAGCCGACTGTTCTACGGGCAGGTCTGGCCTGATGCTTATCAGCCATTGACAAGCGTCTGACCAATCCTCCTCCGTGGCTAACTGCGAAAGCTCTACTAGACGAGGGCCTTCGTCTTTCTCCTGAGCAAACGCAGTCGAACTTGAAGTTGGATAGGTTGACACTCCTGGCAAGGAAGATAAAGCATGTGGGCCCGAAAGAGCAGGCATGTTAATCTGACTGGCTTGTCCAGGAGCAGGCGCCGTGGTAGAGCGTGGGGCAGTTACCGCCACACCACGGCCCCGGCCAGAACCAGCAATACTCTCGGCAAGCCGAGGTATGCGGAACAACTGGCCGTCAGATCCAACCAGGGCCACCTTCTGAGCCGTGAATTCTACTCCTGCGTGAGTAGAACCGTGGACTATGTCGCCTGTATTCCCCACGAGGGGTGCACAGACGTCAAAATCCATGGCCACGGCATCAGAAGGGGAACCCAGCAGATAATCCTCTTCTTCCTGGCCAGAAAGATTAGACTCCGGGTCAGCAAAGAGAGCTAACCCGTACTGGCCAGGAAAGGTGCCATAGGAGGTACTGGCACCTGCGGCGTGCGGATACCCCTGGGCTGATAAGCAGCCAGTAGGTTCCAGCGACAACCGTCCACGGACCACCGGCGCGGCAAGCCTGCTGCCAATGTTGTGGAACGCCCCCTCTAATGGGGCCAGCTCTGAATCGTCGAAAACTGGTAACGGCCTATGGAAACTCGATTCAGAGGCAGGGATTGTCTGCTCCTTGATTGTCCTCTTCATCTCTCCCAACATCTCACTACGGAAGGCCTCCATGTCCACTGAGGACGAGGCCTTCCTCTTACCCTTTTTACCTGCTACCTCTCGTTTCATCTTCCTCTCCTCCTCCCCGACCTTATCCTTCGCCTGTAAAGATAAGAACTCATTCATTAGTTCGCCCCCCCCCCCCACCCCCCACTGCTTGCATACATCACACTTAAGTAATGGTCCACAAGGACTACATTGGAAGCACAGGTGAGGGATGAACTTCTCCTTTAAGAAGCGACCACAGGACGGACAACCAGGTCTCTGAAACAGGGCAGAAGACGAGGACAATGAGTATTTTAGTTAAGGTTAGAAACTCAAAACCAAAATAAAAGAGAGGAAGAAATGATCATAAAGATCACTTATCAATATGAGAAAACCAGCGTTGGACAAAACTTTAAATGTTAATAAAGAGCAAGGCTGATTATGACGTCATAATTTGAAGAAAGAAATTAAATCGATCCGAAATAAACATCCAGGTGTAAGGACGAATTGTATTCCTATCCAGAACATCTAACTAGGAAGGATAAATATTTGGGCTACACAAACATCAGATACACAATGATAATAGTGGCAAATTTAAGTTTACATAATTATTATCACCTCATATCATTAACTAGAATACCTGATTCTTTGTATAGACAAATCATCCAATCTGATGAACTGGAACACTCCACCAAGACTATGATCTCTTAACTCTCTCCACCCTAGGGGAAAAGGAATTGGATCAAGAGGGCAAAGTGAGAAGACCTTCTTACGAGGCCTCCGAGTCACTGGACATAGACTTTTTGGTTAGATAACCTAACAGTATTAGTAGGAAATGGAACCTCAGTGGAGAGAAACAAACCCTCTGTTGACGTGATGTCCCATACGTATCCAGACAGATACCTGTGGACATAAACACAAAGAGAGATTAGCATTATATAGCGCTATGTTCACATAAAACAACTATACTAGGAGCTTATCACGCTAAACGCGAGTCCCGGAAACACATTACACCGGGAAAAACTCCCTAAATTATAATAGAAGTCACCTGATGGATAGATCCTGGGCCCTCCTCTGGCGAAGTAATCCTATCTGGCCTCTTAATCAGGGGTTCTAGACTTCTATAAACACTTGAAACGACTTGAAAAACTTGAGAAAAGCTCTAAGCAATAAATTAGCAAAGAGGAAGTGCTAGTCTGCGCATGCACAGTGGTGGGGCTGGCATCCGCCGGACTGCCCTCTGACTCCCTGCCCAGTAGGGGCACCTAACTGTTTTTATTCTGAGTGTTTATTGAGTGAAAGCCGATATTTAGCAATATCAAAGAGTATTAGGGAGGTAAGTATACTCTTGAAGTGAAATAATGTCCACTGTACTGATCATGAGATGCTAAATTGCATACACAGAGATTATTTTTGAAAAATTAAGACTGAAATGACTGGCTCAATTATTGAGGCAATCTTCCCTGTGGGACATTTTCAAAAATATTCTTCTCTTGGTCCTCAAATAAACATCTCTCATGATCAGTGCAGTGGACATTTTTTAACTGCAGTGACCATTACTGGTTTGAGATATCAAATTGTTACTTGTCCACCGGGCTGGCCAGTTACAAATTATCCTAACACTGGTCAACTTGTAATAGCCCGGGGGGGGGGGGGGGGGTAGCTGGTTAGTGTTAATTACAACTCCTTTTTTGGAAACACGAGATAAAATTCATGATAATTTAAATATTTCACTACATTCACAGGAAATATGGTTAACATTTTGAAAATAATTTATCCAAGAGCCACTGCTGTCTCAGGCAACAACGGCTTCCAGTTAGATTCTTTCCAAAATATTCAACAACTTTCAGGTACCTTTGCCATATAATTGAGACATTGGCAAACATATGTTCTAATGAATCTTCTGCAACTTTCTATTTCACTGAGATACATGGGTTGTTGGGAGTTTTGTGTTAATAATTAATGTGGCTTACCCATAAGTGCGGAGTCATCTCTCTCCACCAACAAAGTGGCCATATCACGACAGAAATACTGAAACACAGTAAACACGGTTCAATCCCAAAATGACCATAATTTCAGACATTTTAAAGATAAAATTATTAATTTTGTTAAATCTAACATATCATAATTATGTGTATAAACTGGTTCTAAAGACCAGCTCACAAAAAAGTTAACATGTTTCAACAAGAGGCCCAAGGGGCTTGTATCGCTCACCTGGACCATAGGCATTTCAACTAGAATGTTCATTACCAATAAGTAGAACTCTAATGAGTTGAGCAGACTTGTAACACGAAAGAAAATAGAGGCTATGTTTCTTTATGTATCAACTTCTCTTGAACAAACTTTGATGGCCCTTAGTCATCAATATCATCTCACAAATTTTGGGCCGATCACTTCAGCAGTTCTCGAGACGTCATTTTCTCGAAAACTAGGTTATCCAAGATGGCCGCCAAAAGATTCAGGCAATCAGGTTCACAAGTGAACAAATTTGGTTCAGCGCTTGCCCTAGATGATATTTCATGAGTTCTGAATCTATCCCTCAAACAGTTTTGGAGATTTGTAAAATTTCAAAAAATTGGCCAAAATCCAAGATGGCTGCCAGCCCAATTGGCTGCTCGGCTTCGTTTGAACAAACTTGAATCTCTAAGCCATAAGGATGCTTCCTGCCAAATACAATTGAAATTGTCCCAGTAAGTATCAAGAAGACAATTTAAATTTCCCATTGCTTTAATATGGGCGCTTATGGCGGGAAAATAATCCAAGATGGCCACCAAACCGTTTATCCAACCCTTTCGAAAATTACAAAGTTTAGATCAGAATACCCAAAAACACATAAAACCAATTTCGGCCTCAAAATCCATCAAATAAAAAAATCCAACTTGGCCGCGAAACATGCTATATTTTGATTGGCCCATGGCGGCCATATTTTTTTTACGGTTCAACTTCCCTTGAACAAATTTTAATGGCCCTTAGTTCCTAATCATATCTGCCAAATTTTGACTCGACCCGTTCAGCGGTTCTGGAGAAGTCGTTTTCGCTAAAACTAGGTCAACCAACATGGCCGCCGAACCAATCAAGTTCCCTTGAACAAACTTGGTTCAGCACTTGCCCTAGATCATATTTCATGAGTTTTGCATCAATTCCCCCCCCCCCTCAGTTTTTGGCTGATATGAGTGTTAAACCTGGGTTAAATTGTTCGATTTGATTTTAAAGTAGATTGATCGGTCGATGACACGTCATCGCAAATCCCCACATTCACAGCTTTGAACTTTTGACCCCACCCCACAACCCACCCCCGGAGGCGGAGCCAAATGTAAATGTGCTCATCCACTCCACATTGATATGGGTAACTCACATACCAAATTTGGTTGAATTCCGTCCAATGGTTACAGAGGAGTTGCAATACAATCAATTTTTTTACCATTTGACCCACATCCCCACCCACCCCTGGGGTCAGGGCCAAATGTAAATGTGCTCATGTACTCCACATTGATATGGATAACTCACATACCAAATTTCGTTGAATTCTGTTTGACAGTTTCGAAGGAGATGCCTTACAATCAATTTCTGCAGGCTAAAATTTGACCTTGTCACCCCACCCCGACCCCTGGGGGACGGAGCCAAATATTTATGGCTTCGTACGCTTCTCACTCATATGGATAACTCCCATATAAAATTTGGTTGAGTTCTGTCTAAAGGTTTCAGAGGAGTTGCACTACACGTGATTTGACCATTTGAACTTTTGACCCTGCGCGTTTCACCCCCCCCCCCCCCCTGGAGGCGGAGCCAAATATAAATATTGTCTTGCAAAGCGGAATCATATGGGTAATGCACATATCAAATTTGGTTGAATCCCACCCAATGGTTTGGGAGGAGATAGTGTGATGGACGGACAGACAGACAGACGGACAAAGATGATTACAATATCGGTGACATTTTTTTTTAATGTGGAAATAATGAGTCAAACATAAAATGAAATCACTGGCTTTCAAATTTTAAGTAAAATCTGTGTCATTATTAGATTTTATTATAGAATATTGAATCATTACTGAAAACGTTCAGTTTCTTAGACAAAGATACAAGAAAGCTGTTGAATATTTTCAAGATACTCAACAGAACATATCAGACACAGTATCGTACCAGAATTCCCATCAGCCTTGTCGTATTGAGTGTTAAAATAACAGCAGGCATATAAAGGCTATGCTGCACAGAATACATATATTGACTAGTTGTGCAAGTTGTGTTCTGAAAGTAGATATTACGTCCTTTCAGCTAGTTCTATCTTTTACATCCATATAAAATGTGCTTCAACTTCTTACAACTTGTTGTGATTGTACATGTAGACCATGCATTACAAACCCTAGCCTTGCTACAGCTTACTGTGTACATATGTAGACCATGCATTACAGATCCTAGCCTTGCTAAAGCTTACTGTGTGTATATGTAGACCATGCATTACAGATCCTAGCCTTGCTAAAGCTTACTGTGTACATATGTAGACCATGCATTACAGACCCTAGCCTTGCTAAAGCTTACTGTGTACATATGTAGACCATGCATTACAGATCCTAGCCTTGCTAAAGCTTACTGTGTGTATATGTAGACCATACATTACAGATCCTAGCCTTGCTACAGCTTACTGTGTGTATATGTAGACCATGCATTACAGATCCTAGCCTTGCTAAAGCTTACTGTGTGTATATGTAGACCATGCATTACAGACCCTAGCCGTGCTACAGCTTACTGTGTACATATGTAGACCATGCATTACAGATCCTAGCCTTGCTACAGCTTACTGTGTACATATGTAGACCATGCATTACAGATCCTAGCCTTGCTACAGCTTACTGTGTACATATGTAGACCATACATTACAGATCCTAGCCTTGCTACAGCTTACTGTGTGTATATGTAGACCATACATTAGAGACCCTAGCCTTGCTAAAGCTTACTGTTTACATATGTAGACCATGCATTACAGACCCTAGCCTTGCTAAAGCTTACTGTGTACAAATGTAGACCATGCATTACAGATCCTAGCCTTGCTACAGCTTACTGTGTACATATGTAGACCATGCATTACAGATCCTAGCCTTGCTAAAGCTTACTGTGTACAAATGTAGACCATGCATTACAGATCCTAGCCTTGCTACAGCTTACTGTGTGTATATGTAGACCATGCATTACAGACACTAGCCTTGCTAAAGCTTACTGTGTGTATATGTAGACCATGCATTACAGATCCTAGCCTTGCTACAGCTTACTGTGTGTATATGTAGACCATACATTACAGATCCTAGCCTTGCTACAGCTTACTGTGTGTATATGTAGACCATACATTACAGATCCTAGCCTTGCTACAGCTTACTGTGTGTATATGTAGACCATACATTACAGACCATAGCCTTGCTACAGCTTACTGTGTACATATGTAGACCATGCATTACAAACCCTAGCCTTGCTACAGCTTACTGTGTGTATATGTAGACCATACATTACAGATCCTAGCCTTGCTACAGCTTACTGTGTGTATATGTAGACCATACATTACAGACCATAGCCTTGCTAAAGCTTACTGTGTACATATGTAGACCATGCATTACAGATCCTAGCCTTGCTAAAGCTTACTGTGTGTATATGTAGACCATGCATTACAGACCCTAGCCTTGCTAAAGCTTACTGTGTACATATGTAGACCATGCATTACAGACCCTAGCCTTGCTACAGCTTACTGTGTACATATGTAGACCATGCATTACAGACACTAGCCTTGCAACAGCTTACTGTGTACATATGTAGACCATGCATTACAGATCCTAGCCTTGCTAAAGCTTACTGTGTGTATATGTAGACCATACATTACAGATCCTAGCCTTGCTAAAGCTTACTGTGTGTATATGTAGACCATGCATTACAAACCCTAGCCTTGCTAAAGCTTACTGTGTACATATGTAGACCATGCATTACAAACCCTAGCCTTGCTAAAGCTTACTGTGTACATATATAGACCATGCATTACAGACCCTATCCTTGCTAAAGCTTACCATGTGTATATGGCGTAGATGTGGCTAAAGCTTACCGTGTGTATATGGCGTAGATGTGGCTAAAGCTTACTGTGTGTATATGGCGTAGATGTGTCAGCGCTTCCTTGGCACCCCAGGAACACAATTCATGGAGGCCTCGTAAACACTTCTCAAATCGTCTTTTACCCAACTTCACAATGCGGCGTTGCTAACCATATTACAAGAAGGAGTTTTAAGTATTATTCTAAAGACATATGCACAATTATTTTATTAACATTATTGACATTATTATGTGGATGGATGGATGGACTGATGGATGGATGGATTGACAGATGGATTGGGTGCAATGGATAGATGCATGGATGGGTGGATGGACAAACGGGTGGATGGATGTATGGATGGATGGACAGACAAGTGGATGGATGGATGGTTGGATTGGGTGTAACAGTGAAAGCATAATGACACGCCCTCTGCAAACTGGCTGTACATTAAAGCATCATTGACTAACATTTCAAATGCAGCTCCACGAGTGTAAGGAGGGTGTACCCTTCACGGCGACTGCTTCTCCAAGTCTTATTTTGCCTATAGTTGCATCGCTCTGTGGTTTATTAGACTATGACCTTTTAAGCAGCATCTCCGACTACAACATTCAAGGCTTCTTTCGCGCTACCTCACCATTAGCTAGTATCGAGCGGGATTGCTCTTCTGGCATCAATGCTTCTGTCGCGCTACCTCGCCATTAGCTAGTATTGACTAGGATTGCTCTTCTGCCCGTAGGCCAGATTACTCACACCTGACCTCTCTATGAGATCTGATCTTATCCACCTCCTATGACATGACTGGTAGGTAATGCCTCCCGTCCCAATGGGATAAGCTACTGAATATTGTGACACTAATTTGCCTGGAGAATTTTGATGTCTTAAGTAAATTAGTTACAGCAATTCTCTTCTTATATTATAAAGCATTATTTTAGTATAGATCTCAGAGAATATTTTGAGCGGTATCGCATCGCAAAATGCGATGCAAATGAGTACCTGTTGCTACACATTCACAACTTCGCTTAGCTTTTTTCTGCGATACATAATTTTGATGTAAAATTCAGTCAAGTCACTTCAATTTGAAATATTTTTGATAAAGTCGCTAAAAGTTGCAAAACGCTTGTCAAATTTAGTAAGGAAGCGAGATGCGCATGCGTTGGAGGCTGATTTCCGATATAGCCCATAGACAGTATATATAGCTATAGAGCGCATATCCCCATACCTTCCTTCAATATGGGACAAATGACCGTCGGTGATGTGAGTTCAGTAAGCGCTCTATAGATATATATCTCTATGGAGAAACCAAACGAAATCAGGAACATGTTTGTCTATGCCGTAAATTCAAGAGTATGTGTAAACTATATTCCCGTGATTTCTATCGATCGACTGAGGTAATTTATTGGTTAAAATTTTGTTATATTACACATTTTAACAGTGATCTCCATCTAGATTATTTCGAAACCATATTAGAAAAGACTACATTCCATATTTATTCTGTTCGTGGCTTGAACAACATGATCGAAGCGCCAATACATTATAAAGCTCATGAACTCTCTCGGCTTGAAAATATTGACTAGCTCCCGGTATAGTACATGTATCAACGACTGCTACATTGGAACCAGTCTTGCATTCCATAGTAAAAACGTTTTGCGAAATCGGCAAATTATGCTTTTCGGTTGTTTTCGGATTCACTTGCTCATAGCGTTTGTAGACGAAAAAAGCCGTTTTTGATCATGCAAACATGTTTTGAAACGTTTCCCCGTTGGAACACCAACCAGTTTCAACACAGTTTGTTTGCTATGCAAGTGCTATGAACTGCTATGCATTATTCAATTTGCTTAGCAGTTACTGCTACACAATCTTTTTCCAACAAAATATTCCCTGGATCTGCTCTTTCATGTTCAATAGGTTAAAATGTCATTGTAACCAGCATTTTGGAGAATATTCACCTAAATCATGTGCATACCTTTGGTGGCTCTCGATTTTCTAAATAAAATGAGTCAGTCAGGAAAACTTCATTGTAGGAATATGCTGGAAAACAGAGGGAATATCGTGATACAACACAAGTTTACATAGTGATGAATGGGATCTATTAGTCTAGTCTCCTTAAGAAAAACAGAGAGAATAAAGTAATACAAGTCTATATAGTGATGGATAGAATCTATTAGCCTAGCCTCCTTAACTAATCATGTGACTGTAAATGATGATGATTTACAACAGTAATCTCATAAAGTTCCCATTTGAGTAATATTAAAAAGTAGTAGTTAATCTCTACTGGGGATTGTCAAGAATTATAGGAAATGGACCCTTCCAGGTTTATCCATCCATCATATGACGTCATATTCAACTACATGACGTGTAAGATGACCATTATATGATGTTATAAACAACTAAACGAAATCAAGGATTTCTTTTTTCACGAGAGAGTTGATACTTACCTCCCTAATACTTTTGATATTGCTAAATATCGGCGTTCACTCAATAAACACTCAGAATAAAAACAGTTAGGTGCCCCTACTGGGCAGGTAGACAGAGGGTAGTCCGGCAGATGCCAGCCCCACCACCGCGCATGCGCCGACTACTACTTCCTCTGACTAATTTATTGGCTGACACACATGCAACTATTAAGAGCCTGAATACCGAGCCTCTGTGGGGTGGAGAGGCCGGGTCCGTATCTAGGGAGGTAAGTATCAACTCTCTCATGAAAAAAGAAATCCTTGATTTCGTTTATTTCACTTCAAGAGTACACTTACCTCCCTAATACTTTTGATATTGCCAGAATTCGACAGGGAATTCGGCGGGAGGGAGGCGAGGTCAAAAGACCAGCTCTTCCCTATACGCTTTTCCGCGTTTAAGGCACTTAAACGTCTGAAACTGTGTGAAACACAGTCAGGATTTGAAGAACACCGGCTAACACCAACCGATGGATGAGAGATGACCGAATGTCATATGCGCTCCCCCCCCCCCCCCCCCCCTTTCCGGGAGAAAGACTTGAATGACCTCAATGTCCCATACGCTCTCTACGTACCAGTGCCATGTACTATAGGACAGAGACGAAAAGGCTCCATTTTCGCATACTCTCAATGATGAACCACATCAATACACAAACCATCACCATATTAATAACAAAAGGTAACGTGACAATACAATCAACAATGAACAACACAGGAACAAGACTGACCTTGTTGAACTTGGATGCTGTCATCATCTTCCCATTGGTGAAGGCTGACGCAGTCCCAAAAAGTGGTTGTTTCCATTAATTAATTGTGAAGTATATAAGCAATGAGGAAACCCTCATCAAAAATCAGACAAGTGATTATTTTCTCAAAATCGACAAGGCGAGAGGATTCGAGGTGTCACGGAGATAATGGTCTGTAAAACTTGACTCACAGTGCCACTGAGCAATGGACATAATGTCATCCACAGGGACGCCATTAAATAGGGCAGTGGAAGTCACCACGCCGCGGACACTGTGAGCCTTGGCTATGTCAACCTGCTTACCAGTGGTGGATTTATGACAAAATTGGATACACTCTACAATCCACCTGGAAATGGTGTCCTTAGATGCCCTGCCATGGGGTTCAATATATGACACCCATAACGCTGACTGGTCGGTCCGCCACTCCGAAGTACGCTGTTTGTACCGAAGCAGCGCCCGAACGGGGCACCATGCTTTAGAATTAGGATCATATCTAGTTAAAGCAGGCAAAAAAATAGGTTGACCAGGATATTTCAAAGACTGATTCTTAGCTAAGAAATTAACCCTAGGTAGCAACTTAAGGCCTTCCCCTGTAACCACAAAACGGTCCTCCTCGGCTGATAAGATATGAATTTCACTCCTACGCCAAGCCGAGGCCGCAGCAATTAAAAATACAGTTTTAAGAGTTAACAGCTTCATAGAAAGGGAACTAAGTGGTTCAAAAGGCTTATCACCTAGTACCTGAAGCACTAGTGATAAACTCCAAGACGGAATCACCGGGGGATTCCTTGGTCTCAGATTGCCCATGCCTTTAATTAACACATTTAATGTACTTACTTCATCACTCCCCCTCTTAGCCAAGCAAGGGATAACAGTCATTAAAGCTGACTTATAACCAGCAATAGAGTTAGGCTTGAGGCTATAGGCATCATACAGGTGACAGAGAAAATCAGCTACTACCTGAATAGATGAATCCATTGGATCAATACATCTTTTTGAGCACCACTCTGCAAATCTGTTGATTTTATAATTATATGCTCTGGAGGTTGACCCCCTCCTGGCTTTGGCCATAAACATGGCTGCTTGCTCAGAAAAGCCCTCCTTAATTCTAGATTCCTTGACAACATCCACGCAGTCAATCTGAACATTGACGGATTGTCGTGAAGGGCCTTGCCCTGGAAGATAATGTCGTCCATCAGAGGCAGAGGAAGCGGAGTGCAGACCAGAAGGTCCAGCAGATTCGTATACCATGATCGGCTTGGCCAATCCGGGGCGATCAGAAGCACTTGGCACTCCTCCTGTCCGATTTTCTGAAGAATTTTTGGAATCAGGATTGCCGGAGGGAATGCGTATGCATACATTCCCGCCCAGCTGATAGCTAACGCATCTGTTGCGAAAGCGCTTGGATCTGGAATCGGAGCGACGTACGTCGTCATCTTCGCAATACTCTTCGTTGCGAACAAATCGATGTTGGGCTTCCCCCAATGGTCGAACAGACGATCCGCCACACATTGATTTAGTTGCCATTCCGTCGGTAAAACACTCATCCTTCGGCTCAATGAGTCTGCTAGCAGATTTAACCTTCCCGAAATATGAACTGCTTTCAAGGTAATCCTGTGATTCAGGCACCAGCAAAGCAGTTTCCATGTCATCATACAGAGACTGGGCGACTTCCTTCCCCCCTGGCGGTTTATGTAAGTCACTACTGTTGGGTTGTCTGAACGAATAAGAACAATCTTGCCCTGAACTTTCTGTAAGAAATGTTCCAGGCCCAGGACTACTGCTCTTAATTCCAGTAGATTTATATGTTCCTTCGACTGTTCCAGATCCCACAGCCCTGAGATCGTGGATTCTTCCAGGCAAGCTCCCCACCCCTCCATCGAGGCATCTGTGTACACAGTTACCTGAGGGTGAGGAGGGGTTAGCATCACCCCCACCAGGAGATTCTCAGTCTCCAACCACCATTGCAGGTGGTGAATTAGAGGCGCCAACACTGACACATTCGAGTCCAGTGAACCTGTACTCTGGGTCCATTGAGTCATGAGAAATAACTGGATCGGCCGCCTGCAGAAGGCGGCCTGAGGAATGACCGGTTCCAATGAAACCATCAACCCCAGCATTCTCAAGTAAACCCGTGCCAGGACATGACGACTGTCGCACATTGACTGAATTACTGAGATGAGTCTCTGAACCCTCTCCTGAGTAGGATAAACATATCCTGTCTCTAGATCGAAGAACATCCCCAGGTAAACAAACTTCTGGGATGGAGTCAGCTCTGATTTTTGGAAATTTATTATCCAGCCCAAGTCTGTGAGAGTCTTCAAAACAATCTCCAGATTGGCCGATAAACCTTCCTGGGTGTGTGCTTTTAACAGCCAGTCGTCTATGTACGTGTGGACTGCTATGCCTCTCCTGCGGTGGTATGCGGTGATCGCAAGAACCACACGGGTGAAAACCCGAGGAGCCGTGGAAATTCCGAAGGGTAATACCCTGAATTCCCACTGTCTGCCCTGGAATGCAAATCTCAGGAAGCGACGGAAACGCCTCTCTATGGGAATGTGGAAATAAGCATCCTTCAAATCTATTGAAGCTGTCCACATTCCCTGCTCTAACCCCGCCAACACCGAGCGCACAGTCTCCATCTTGAAACTGGGCGTCTCTATGAACTTGTTTAATGGCTTGAGGTTGAGAATCGGCCTCCACCCTCCGGTGTTTTTTGTTACTAAGAACACGGTTGAATAGAAGCCCGGGCACCTCTGCGCCGGCTGAATAGCTCCTTTTTGTATGAGGGAAGTTATCTCCCCCTCGATACACAACCTTTGATCTGGATCTCTCGGATTCGGAGTCCAGATCGGCACGAGAGACAGTCGCGACGGCGGGCCTGTCATCCAATCGGGATGATATCCGACTGAAAGCCATCGCAAGACTAAACGGTCCTGAGTCAACCGTTCCCACTCTTGCATGTGGGCGGCCAGCCAGCCTCCCACCGGTCCACCTAGGGAGAGAGGTGGACATAAGGAGTGCAAGAGTGGCACTGTCTCCTCCGCCAGAAACACCGGAGTGGTTCTCACCGCGGTAACCGGCCCATCAGGCACGATTACCACGACCAGATCCTCGCGCGCCCCGCCCAGCACCGCTCGCACCTCGGTGCGCAGGTGGCTGCCTGGCTGACTGCGCCTGAGGAGCCTGCGCCCCCCTCACTGCTGGCCTAACCGCACGCGGCCTAGGCCTACGCCTCCTGCGTGAGTAGAGCCATGGAATATGTCGCCTGTATTCCCCGCGAGGGGTACACAGACGTCATAATCCATGGTCACGTCCCCAGACGGCGACCCCAACAGGTAATCCTCTTCCTCCTGGCGAGAAAGATTAGACTCCGGGTCAGCAAAGAGAGCTAACCCGGACTGGCCAGGAAAGGTGCCATAGGAGGTACTGGCACCCGCGGCGTGCGGATACCCCTGGACTGATAAGCAGCCCGCGGGTTCCAGCGACAGCGACCTCTGAATCTTCGAACAACGGAACCGGCCTACGGAAAGGTGATTCAGAGGTGGGGATTACCTGCTCTGAAGCAGACGTCGAGGACGACAAAGGATTTGGTCCAGGAAGCATGCCACGAAGCAACTCTGGAACCAAATCCTTTATCGTCCTCTTCATCTCTCCCAACATCTCACTCCGGAAGGCCTCCATGTCCACCGCGGACGAGGCCTTCCTCTTACCTTTCTTACCTACACCCTCTCTCTTCGACTTCCTCTCATCCACTACCTTGTCCTTCGCCTGCAAACACAGAAACTCAGACATTAACTCGCCCTCCCATTGCTTGCATACCTCACACTTGAGCAATGGCCCACAGGGACTACAACTAAAGCACAGGTGAGGCACGAACCTATCCTTAAGGAAGCGTCCACAGGACGAACAACCAGGTCTCTGAAACAGGACAAAGGACGAGGACAATGAGTAATTTTGTTAAGGTTAGAAAACTCAAAACCAAACTAAAAGAGAGGGAAATGATCATAAAGATCAATAATCATCTGAAAACCAGCGTTGGACAAAACTTTAATTGTTAATAAAGAGCAAGGCTGATTATGACGTCATGATCCCATGACAGTAATTTAATCGATCCGAACCAACAACCAGGCGTGCGGACGAATTGTATACATAACCAGAACATCTCACGAACAGTTATTCAGACCACACCACCATCAGATACACAACGATAACAACGGCAATTACACTTAATTTTCTTAAATAATTAACCTCACCTCATATCATTACTTAGATACCTGACACCTTGTATAGGCAAACCATCCAACGTGAAGAACTGGATCACTCCACCAACTGTACGCCTCTCAACTCTCTCCACCTATGGGGAAGGAATTGGATCAAGAGGGCAAAGGGAGAAGACCTTTATACTAGGCCTCCAACTCACTGGACACAAAAATCTTGGTTAGATAACCTAACAGTAATAGTAGGAAATGGAACCTTGGTGGAGAGTAAACGAAATCTAGGATTTCTTTTTTCACGAGAGAGTTGATACTTACCTCCCTAATACTTTTGATATTGCTAAATATTGGCTTTCACTCAATAAAACACTCAGATTAAAAACAGTTAGGTGCCCCTACTGGGCAGGTAGTCAGAGGTAGTCCGGCGGATGCCAGCCCCACCACCGCGCATGCGCCGACTACTACTTCCTCTGACTAATTTATTGGCTAACACATGCAACTACCAAGAGCCTGAAGACCGAGCCTCTGTGGGGTGGAGAGGCTGGGTCCGTATCTAGGGAGGTAAGTATCAACTCTCCCGTGAAAAAAGAAATCCTAGATTTCGTTTATTTCACATCAAGAGTATACTTACCTCCCTAATACTTTTGATATTGCCAGAATTCGAAAGTGAATCTGGCGGGAGGGAGGCGAGGTCAAAAGACCAGCTCTTCCCTATACGCTTTCACGCGTTTAAGGCACTTATGACGTCTGAAAAGTGTGAGAACACAGTCAGGATTTGACAAACCATCGGATAACACAACCGATGCATGAGAGATGACCGAATGTCATATGCGCTCACCCCCCCCCCCCCCCCCCTCCTGGGAGGAAGACTAGATGACCTCAATGTCCTATACGCTCTCTACGTACTAGTGCCAAGTACTATAGGACAGAGACGAAAAGGATCCATTTTCGTATACTCTCTATGATGAACCACCTCCCACATAAACCATCACCATATTAATAATAATGGGTAACGTGACAATACAAGTAACAATGAACAACACATGAACAAGACTGACCTTGTTGAACTTGGAAGCTGTCATCATGATCCCAGTAGAGAAGCCTGATGCAGTCCCGACAAGTGGTTGTTACCATCGCTAAAGTGCGAAGTATATAAGCAATGCGGAAGCACTCCTCACAAAATTTAAAAACGATTAATGTTTCAAAATCGACAAGGCGAGAGGGTTAGAGGTGTCACGGAGGTAATGGTCTGTAAAACTTGACTCACAGTGCCACTGAGCCACGGACATAATGTCATCCACAGGGACCCCACTAAACAGGGCAGTGGATGCCACGACACCGCGGACACTGTGAGCCTTGGCCACATCAACCTGTCTCCCGGTGGCGGATTTGTGACAAAACTGAATACATTCCACAATCCACCTGGAAATGGTGTCCTTAGACGCCCTGCCATGGGGTTCAATATATGACAACCATAACGCTGACTGGTCGGTGCGCCACTCCGAAGTACGTTGTCTGTACCGGAGCAGCGCCCGTACGGGGCACCATACTTTAGAATTAGGATCATATCTACTTAAAGATGGCAAAAAAATAGGTTGACCTGGATATTTCAATGACTGATTCTAAGCCAAGAAATTAATCCTAGGTAGAAGCTTAAGGCCTTCCCCTGTAACCACAAAACGGTCATCCTCGGCTGATAAGGCGTGAATCTCACTCCTACGCCTTGCCGAGGCCGCAGCAATTAAAAATACAGTTTTAAGTGTTAACATTTTCATAGAAATGGAACTAAGTGGTTCAAAAGGCTTATCTCCTAGTACCTGAAGCACCAGAGATAAACTCCAGACTGGAATCAGTGGTGGATTCCTTGGTCTTAGATTGCCCCTGCCTTTAATTAATACATTTAATGTACTTACTTCATCACTCCCCCTATTAGCCAAGCAAGGAATAACAGTCATTAATGCTGATTTGTAACCAGCAATAGAGTTAGGCTTGAGGCTATAGGCATCATATAGGAGACAGAGGAAATCAGCCACTACCTGAATAGATGAGTCCATTGGATCAATACATCTTTTTGAGCACCACTCTGCAAATCTGTTGATTTTATAATTATATGCTCTGGAGGTTGACCCCCCTCCTGGCTTTGGCCATAAATATGGCCGCTTGCTCAGAAAAGCCCTCCTTAATTCTAGATTCCTTGACAACATCCACGCAGTCAATCGGAACATTGACGGATTGTCGTGAAGGACCTTGCCCTGGAAGATAATGTCGTCCATCAGAGGCAGAGGAACCGGATTGCAGACCAGAAGGTCCAGCAGATCCGTATACCACGATCGGCTTGGCCAATCCGGGGCGATCAGAAGCACTTGGCACTCCTGCTGCCTGATTTTCTGAAGCACCTTTGGAATCAGGATTGCTGGAGGGAATGCATATGCATACATTCCCGCGCAGCTGATAGCTAACGCATCTGTTGCGAAAGCGCTTGGATCCGGAATCGGAGAGACGTACGTCGTCATCTTCGCATTCTTCTTCATTGCGAACAAATCGATGTTGGGTTTCCCCCAATGGTCGAACAGACGATCCGCCACACATTGATTTAGTTGCCATTCCGTGGGTAAAACACTCATCCTTCGGCTCAATGAGTCTGCTAGCAGATTTAACCTTCCCGGAATATGAACTGCTTTCAAGGTAATCTGGTGATCCAGGCACCAACAAAGCAGTCTCCATGTCATCATACAGAGACTGGGCGACTTCGTTCCGCCATGGCGGTTTATGTAAGTCACAACTGTTGAGTTGTCTGAACGAATAAGAACAATCTTGCCCTGAACTTTCTGTAAGAAATGTTCCAGGCCCAGGACTACTGCTCTTAGCTCCAGTAGATTTATATGTTCCTTTGACTGTTCCAGATTCCAACGCCCTGATATCGTGGACTCTTCCAGGCAAGCTCCCCAGCCCTCCATCGATGCATCTGTATACACAGTCACCTGAGGGTGGGGAGGGGTTAGCATAACCCCCACCAAGAGATTCTCTGTGTCCAACCACCATTGCAGGTGATGAATCAGAGGCGCCAACACTGACACATTCGAGTCCAGCGAACCTGTAATCTGGGTCCATTGTGTCATGAGAAATAACTGGATCGGCCGCCTGCGTAAGGCGGCCTGCGGAATGACTGGTTCCAATGAAACCATCAACCCCAGCATTCTCAAGTAAACCCGTGCCAGGACATGACGACTGTCGCACACTGACTGAATTAATGAGATGAGTTTCTGAACTCTCTCCTGAATAGGATAAACATATCCTGTCTCTAGATCGAAGAACATCCCCAGGTAAACAAACTTCTGGGATGGAGTCAGCTCTGATTTTGGGAAATTGATCATCCAGCCTAAGTCTGTGAGAGTTTTCAAAACAATCTCCAGACGGGCCGATAAACTTTCCCGGGTGTGTGCTTTCAACAGCCAGTCGTCTATGTACGTGTGGACTGCTATGCTTCTCCTGCGGAGGTATGCGGTGATCGCAAGAACCACACGGGTGAAAACCCGAGGAGCCGTGGAAATTCCGAAGGGTAGCACCCTGAATTCCCACTGTCTGCCCTGGAATGCAAATCTCAGGAAGCGACGGAAACTCCTGTGTACGGGGATGTGGAAATAAGCGTCCGTCAAATCTATCGACGCTGTCCACATTCCCCTCTCTAACCCCGCCAACACCGAGCGCACAGTCTCCATCTTGAAACTGGGCGTCTCTATGAACTTGTTCAATGGCTTGAGGTTGAGAATTGGTCTCCACCCTCCGGTGTTCTTTGTTACTAAGAACAGGGTTGAATAGAAGCCCGGACACCTCTGTGCCGGCTGAATAGCTCCTTTTTGTATGAGGGAATTTATTTCCTCCTCGATACACAACCTTTGATCTGGATCTCTCGGATTTGGAGTCCAGATCGGCACTAGAGACAGTCGCGATGGCGGGCCTGTCATCCAATCGGGATGATACCCGACTGAAAGCCATCGCAAGACTAAACGGTCCTGAGTTAACCGTTCCCACTCTTGCATGTGGTCGGCTAGCCGGCCTCCCACCGGTCCACCTAGGGATAGAGGTGGACATAAGGAGTGCAAGAGCGGCACTGTCTCCTTTGCCAGAAACACCGGCGTGGTTCTCACCGCGGTAACCGTCCCATCAGGAACGATTACCCCGCCCAGATCCTCGCGCGCCACGACCAGCACCGCGCGCACCTCGGTGCACGGGCGGCTGCCTGGCTGACTGCGCCTGAGGAGCCTGCGCCCCCCTCGCTGCTGGCCGAATCGCACGCGGCCGAGGCCGACGCTGCGATGGTGGTTGGCCTCTGACCTGGCCACTACCACCTCGAGCCTGCAGGGGACGATACGCAGGGGGTGCGGCGCGAACGTTGGCACGACGAAGCACCTCAAACTGCTCGCGCAGCACCCTCTGGTTATTGACCACAGTAACCGTCTCCTGGAGGTGTCTACATCCCTCACCTCCAAAGAGACCAGGACCTGTCATAGGCGTACGTAGTAGCCTATTGTAGAGGTCCTGGGACGGGCACAGATTATCCAAGGCAAAAGTGCGCCTTTCCCGGACACTCCTGGTCACCGCCCGCGTCATACAGTCCAGAGCCAGGTTGATACCATCCTGGATGGCTCGCTGGGCTGTGACCGGACTTGGCTGGCGCGATGCGGATGCTGTTACTACCCCTTGTAACAGCTGGGAGACGTGGGACAGAGCGGCAATCGAAGCCCTCCCACTCTCCTCCGCATCACGCAACGCGGTATTTGCTGAACGCAACGCGTTCGAACACAAGACTCCCGTGTCAGAACGGGAGCCTGGCCGCGCATCCTCACCCAAAGCCGCGCGGTCATCCACGCTCGGCTTAGGTACCACACCGTACCGCTGGTAGTCCAGGGGCACGATGCGGCAACGCCTGGCCACCTCGCGCGGGGCCTTAGCGAGATGTCCACTCGACTTAATGGACGTCTCCGCCGCCTCGAACATGTCAACGACATGCTCTGCCAGCGGCAGAGAAGGCATAGCGTTAGCAGTAGGCTTACCAGCTAACCATGGCCTGTGATCACGCTGGCTAGCCGACTGCTCCACGGGCAGATCTGGTCTAACACTCACCAACCACTGGCAAGCGTCAGAGCAATCCTCCTCCGTGGCTAGCTGCGAGCGCTCTACAAGACGGAGGCCTTCGTCTTCCTCCTGAGCGCAAGCAACAGAGCTTGACAGCGGATACGCTGATATCCCTGGCAAGCCAGGGAGAGCATGCGGGCCTGACAATACCGGCATGCTAATCTCAATGGCTTGACCAGGAGCAGGCGCCGTGGTAGAGCGCGGGGCATATACCGCCCCACCACGGCCCCGGCCAGCACCAGCGACACTCTCGGCAAGCCGAGGTATGCGGTAACGCTGGCCTTCAGCGCCCAGGGCCACAGTCTGGACCGTGGATTCTACCCCTGGGAGAGTAGAACCGTGGAATAAGGCGCCTGTATTCCCCGCGAGGGGTGCACAAACGTCATAATCCATGGCCACGTCATCAGACGGCGACCCCAACAGGTAATCCTCATCCTCCTGGCCAGACAGATTAGACTCCGGGTCAGCAAAGAGAGCTAACCCGGACTGGCCAGGGAAGGTGCCATACGAGGTACTGGCACCCGCGGTGTGCGGATAGCCCTGGACTGATAAGCAGCCCGCGGGTTCCAGCGACAACCGTCCACGGTCCCTATTGGGCGCGGCAATAAGCCTGCTGCCAGGGTCGTGGAACGCCCCCTCTAATGGGGCCACCTCTGAATCTTCAAACAACGGAAGCGTACTAAGGAACGGTGATTCAGAGGTGGGGATTACCTGCTCCGAAGCAGATGATGAGGCCAACAAAGGATTTGGTCCAGGAAGCATGCCACGAAGCAACTCTGGAACCAAATCCTTTATTGTCCTCCTCATCTCTCCCAACATCTCGGTCCGGAAGGCCTCCATGTCCACCGCGGACGAGGCCTTCCTCTTACCCTTCTTACTTACAACCTCTTTTTTCAGCTTCTTCTTCTCCTCCTCCACCACCTTGTCCTTCGCCTGCAAGCACAAGAATTCGGACATTAGCTCGCCCCCCCCAGTGCTTACATATCTCGCAATTAAGCAAGGGACCACAGGGGCTACACTGAAAACAGAGATGAGGACCAAACTTGTCCCTCAAAAATCGTCCACAGGACGCACAACCAGGTCTCTGAAAAAGGCCAAAGGATGAGGAGTATGAGCAATCTAGTTAAGCTTAGAAACTCACCAACTCAAGAGAAGGAAAAATGATCATAAAGATCATAATTTATCAGAAAACCAGCTTCGGACAACTTTAATTGTTAATAAAGAGCAAGGCTGATTATGACGTCATTAATCCTATGACAGGAAAAAATCGATCCCCAACAAACATCCCAGTGCAAGGACGAATTGTATCTCTAACCAGAACATGTGCAGAATGGACATTTCGACTACACAACCATCAGATATATACTGATAACAATGGCAAATACTGTTAATTATCTCCCTTTCCTCTAAATAATTAACATCACCTCATATCAATAATTAGATACCCGACACCTTGTCTAGACAAACCATCCAACCTGATGAACTGGAGCACTCCACCAACTGAACGCCTCTTAACTCTCTCCACCTCTAGGGGAAGGAATTGGATCAAGAGGGCAAAGTGAGAAGACCTTTATAATAGGCCTCCAACTCACTGGACATAGAATTTTTGGTTAGATAACCTAACAGTATTAGTAGGAAATGGAACCATGGTGGAGAGACACAAACCCTCTGCTGATGTGATGTCCATTATATTTCTTCACACAGACCTGTGGACATAAACACAAAGAGAGATTAGTCTTATATAGCACCTAGTTGAAATAAACCAACTAAACAAGGCGCTTATCACGTTTAGCGCGAGTCCCGGAAACACATTACAACGGGACAAAACTCGCTAATTTTACTAGAAGTCAGCTGATTTAAAGGTCCTGGGCCCTCCTCTGGCGAAGTCACTCTTCCTGCCATCTTTATCAGGGATAAACACTTCTGAACTTTCACAAAAACACTTAGAATTGAGCCACGAAAAGCACTAGCACAAAAGCATGTGTAGATTAGCAAAGAGGAAGTGCTAGTCTGCGCATGCGCGGTGGTGGGGCTGGCATCCGCCAGACTACGCTCTGACTCCCTGCCCAGTAGGGGCACCTAACTGTTTTAATCTGAGTGTTTATTGAGTGAAAGCCAATATTTAGCAATATCAAAAGTATTAGGGAGGTAAGTATACTCTTGATGTGAAAACACATTACACCGGGGAAAACTCGCTAGAATATATTAGAAATCACCTGATATAAGGATCCTGCGCCGTCCTCCGGCGAAGCCACTCTGTCCGACATGATCTAGGCGATAATCCTTCCAATATATAGACTTAAAATGTGCTTTTAGAATTCTTTTTTAAGTGAAAGTGAAAAAACAACAAAAACATGTGTTCTCTCTACCAATAAATTAGCAAAGAGGAAGTAGTAGTCGGCGCATGCGCGGTGGTGGGGCTGGCATCCGCCGGACTACCCTCTGTCTACCTGCTCAGTAGGGGCACCTAACTGTTTTTATTCTGAGTGTTTATTGAGTGAACGCCGATATTTAGCAATATCAAAAGTATTAGGGAGGTAAGTATACTCTTGAAGTGAAATACATGACGTGTAGACGACCATCATATGACACCATAATCAACTACATGATGTGTAAGACGACCATCATATGACGTCATAATCAACTACATGACGTGTAAGACGACCATCATATGACGTCATAATCAACTACATGACGTGTAAGACGACCATCGTATGACGTCATAATCAACTACATGACATGTAAGACAGCCATCATATGACGTCATAATGAACTACATGACGTGTAAGACAACCATCATATGACGTCATAATCAACTACATGACGTGTAAGACGACCTCATAATCATGATGTCATGAATGACTTGATATAGTCTGTCTTTAATGCTTAATAGTCCGACACATTGTACGAATTGTATGTCTTTACCATTTAATAAACATTCTGTTGAATATTTTAAAACTAATTTGACTAGGCGCTGTTGCTGTCAAATTAGTTTCAAAATATTTAACAGCTTACATGTATAGTTTTCTGGAAATTGATAGTCAGAGAGTTCAGAGATCGATCGATCCCAACACAGACGAGGTGTGGGTGGAGCTTAGATAGAGATGGGCGGGGCATAGCCAAAACTAAACGAAATCAAGGATTTCTTTTTTCACGAGAGAGTTGATACTTACCTCCCTAATACTTTTGATATTGCTAAATATTGGCTTTCACTCAATAAACACTCAGATTAAAACAGTTAGGTGCCCCTACTGGGCAGGGAGTCAGAGCGTAGTCTGGCGGATGCCAGCCCCACCACCGCGCATGCGCAGACTAGCACTTCCTCTGACTAATTTATTGGCTGATACACATGCAACTATAAAGAGCCTGAAGACCGAGCCTCTGTGGGGTGGAGAGGCCGGGTCCGTATCTAGGGAGGTAAGTATCAACTCTCTCGTGAAAAAAGAAATCCTTGATTTCGTTTATTTCACATCAAGAGTATACTTACCTCCCTAATACTTTTGATATTGCCAGAATTCGACAGTGAATTCGGCGGGAGGGAGGCGAGGTCAAAAGACCAGCTCATCCCTATACGCTTTTCTGCGTTTAAGGCACATAAACTTCTGAAACTGTATGAAAAACAGTCAGGATTTGACTAACCATCGGATAACACCCCCGATGTATGAGAGATGACCGAATGTCATATGCGCTCCCCCCCCCTCCTTCCTGGGAGGAAGAGTCGAATGACCTCAATGTCCTATACGCTCTCTACGTACAAGTGCCATGTACTACAGGACAGAGACGAAAAAACTCCATTTTCGTATACTCTCAACAATGAACCACATAAATACACAAAACCATCATCATATAAATAACGGGTAACGTGACAAGACAATCAACAATGGACAACACATACACAAGACTGACCTTGTTGAAATGGCTGCTGACATCCTCTTCCCATTGGTGAAGATCGATGCAGTCCCAAATTAGTGGTTGTTTCCATAAATTAATTGTGAAATATATAAGCAATGAGGAAACCCCCTCAAAAATATATATGCCTAGTTATTTTTTCAAAATCGACAAGGCGAGAGGATTAGAGGTGTCACGGAGATAATGGTCTGTAAAACTTGACTCACAGTGCCACTGAGCCACCGACATAATATCATCCACAGGGACCCCATTAAATAGGGCAGTGGATGTCACTACGCCGCGGACACTGTGAGCCTTGGCCACGTCAACCTGCTTCCCGGTGGCGGATTTATGGCAAAACTGAATGCATTCTACAATCCACCTGGAAATGGTGTCCTTAGAAGCCCTGCCATGGGGTTCAATATATGACAACCATAACGCTGACTGATCGGTGCGCCACTCCGCCGTACGTTGTTTGTACCGGCGAAGCGCCCGGACAGGACACCATGCTTTAGAATTAGGATCATATCTAGTTAAAGCAGGCAAAATAATAGGTTGACCTGGATATTTCAACGACTGATTTTTAGCCAAGAAATTAATCCTAGGTAGCAGCTTAAGGCCTTCCCCTGAAACCACAAAACGGTCATCCTCGGCTGATAAGGCATGAATCTCACTCCTACACCTAGCCGAGGCCGCAGCAATTAAAAACACAGTCTTCAGTGTTAATAGTTTCATAGAAATGGAACTAAGTGGTTCAAACGGCTTATCACCTAGTACTTGAAGCACTAGCGATAAACTCCAAGACGGAATCACCGGTGGATTCCTTGGTCTTAGATTGCCCATGCCTTTAATTAATACATTTAATGTATTCACTTCATCACTTCCCCTCTTAGCCAAGCAAGGAATAACAGACATTAAAGCTGACTTATAACCAGCAATAGAGTTAGGCTTGAGGCTATAGGCATCATAAAGGTGACAGAGGAAATCAGCTACTATCTGAATAGATGCATCCATTGGATCAATACATCTTTTTGAGCACCATTCTGCAAATCTGTTGATTTTATAATTATATGCTCTGGAGGTTGACCCCCTCCTGGCTTTGGCCATAAACATGGCTGCTTGCTCAGAAAAGCCCTCCTTAATTCTAGATTCCTTGACAACATCCACGCAGTCAATCTGAACATTGACGGATTGTTGTGAAGGGCCTTGCCCTGGAAGATAATATCGTCCATCAGAGGCAGAGGAACCGGATTGCAGACCAGAAGGTCCAGCAGATCCGTATACCATGATCGGCTTGGCCAATCCGGGGCGATCAGAAGCACTTGGCATTCCTCTTGTCTGATTTTCTGAAGAATTTTTGGAATCAGGATTGCTGGAGGGAATGCGTATGCATACATTCTCCCCCAGCTGATAGCTAACGCATCTGTTGCGAAAGCGCTTGGATCCGGAATCGGAGAGACGTACGTCGTCATCTTCGCATTCTTCTTCGTTGCGAACAAATCGATGTTGGGTTTCCCCCAATGGTCGAACAGACGATCCGCCACACATTGATTTAGTTGCCATTCCGTGGGTAAAACACTCATCCTTCGGCTCAATGAGTCTGCTAGCAGGTTTAACCTTCCCGGAATATGAACTGCTTTCAAGGTAATCTGGTGATCCAGACACCAACAAAGCAGTTTCCATGTCATCATACAGAGACTGGGCGACTTCGTTCCGCCCTGGCGGTTTATGTAAGTCACAACTGTTGAGTTGTCTGAACGAATAAGAACAATCTTGCCCTGAACTTTCTGTAAGAAATGTTCCAGGCCCAGGACTACTGCTCTTAGCTCCAGTAGATTTATATGTTCCTTTGACTGTTCCAGATTCCAAAGCCCTGATATCGTGGATTCTTCCAGGCAAGCTCCCCAGCCCTCCATCGATGCATCTGTATACACAGTCACCTGAGGGTGGGGAGGGGTTAGCATAACCCCCACCAAGAGATTCTCTGTGTCCAACCACCATTGCAGGTGATGAATCAGAGGCGCCAACACTGACACATTCGAGTCCAGCGAACCTGTACTCTGGGTCCATTGTGTCATGAGAAATAACTGGATCGGTCGCCTGCGTAAGGCGGCCTGAGGAATGACTGGTTCCAATGAAACCATCAACCCCAGCATTCTCAAGTAAACCCGTG
Source organism: Chaetoderma sp. LZ-2023a (assembly GCA_034401795.1). Lineage (NCBI taxonomy): Eukaryota > Metazoa > Mollusca > Caudofoveata > Chaetodermatida > Chaetodermatidae > Chaetoderma > Chaetoderma sp. LZ-2023a. The sequence continues at coordinate 20,726,337 of CM067374.1, forward strand.
CCAGGACATGACGACTGTCGCACACTGACTGAATTAATGAGATGAGTTTCTGAACTCTCTCCTGAGTAGGATAAACATATCCTGTCTCTAGATCGAAGAACATCCCCAGGTAAACAAACTTCTGGGATGGAGTCAGCTCTGATTTTGGGAAATTGATCATCCAGCCTAAGTCTGTGAGAGTTTTCAAAACAATCTCCAGACTGGCCGACAAACTTTCCCGGGTGTGCGCTTTCAACAGCCAGTCGTCTATGTACGTGTGGACTGCTATGCTTCTCCTGCGGAGGTATGCGGTGATCGCAAGAACCACACGGGTGAAAACCCGAGGAGCCGTGGAAATTCCGAAGGGTAGCACCCTGAATTCCCACTGTCTGCCCTGGAATGCAAATCTCAGGAAGCGACGGAAACTCCTGTGTATGGGGATGTGGAAATAAGCGTCCTTCAAATCTATCGACGCTGTCCACATTCCCCTCTCTAACCCCGCCAACACCGAGCGCACAGTCTCCATCTTGAAACTGGGCGTCTCTATGAACTTGTTCAATGGCTTGAGGTTGAGAATTGGTCTCCACCCTCCGGTGTTCTTTGTTACTAAGAACAGGGTTGACTAGAAGCCCGGACACCTCTGTGCCGGCTGAATAGCTCCTTTTTGTATGAGGGAATTTATTTCCTCCTCGATACACAACCTTTGATCTGGATCTCTCGGATTTGGAGTCCAGATCGGCACTAGAGACAGTCGCGATGGCGGGCCTATCATCCAATCGGGATGATACCCGACTGAAAGCCATCGCAAGACTAAACGGTCCTGAGTTAACCGTTCCCACTCTTGCATGTGGTCGGCTAATCGGCCTCCCATCGGTCCACCTAGGGATAGAAGTGGACATAAGGAGTGCAAGAGCGGCACTGTCTCCTTTGCCAGAAACACCGGCGCGGTTCTCACCGCGGTAACCGTCCCATCAGGAACGATTACCCCGCCCAGATCCTCGCGCGCCACGACCAGCCCCGCGCGCACCTCGGTGCGCGGGCGGCTGCCTGGCTGACTGCGCCTGAGGAGCCTGCGCCCCCCCTCGCTGCTGGCCGAATCGCACGCGGCCGAGGCCGGCGCTGCGATGGTGGTTGGCCTCTGACCTGGCCACTACCACCTCGAGCCTGCAGGGGACGATACGCAGGGGGTGCGGCGCGAACGTTGGCACGACGAAGCACCTCAAACTGTTCGCGCAGCGCCCTCTGGTTATTGACCAGAGTAACCGTCTCCTGGAGGTGTCTACATCCCTCACCTCCAAAGAGACCAGGACCTGTCATAGGCGTACGTAGTAGCCTATTGTAGAGGTCCTGGGACGGGCACAGATTATCCAAGGCAAAAGTGCGCCTTGCCCGGACACTCCTGGTCACCGCCCGCGTCATACAGTCCAAAGCCAGGTTGATACCATCCTGGATGGCTCGCTGGACTGTGACCGGACTTGGCTGGCGCGATGCGGATGCTGTTACTACCCCTTGTAACAGCTGGGAGACGTGGGACAGAGCGGCAATAGAAGCCCTCCCACTCTCCTCCGCATCACGCAACGCGGTATTTGCCGAACGCAACGCGTTCGAACACAAGACTCCCGTGTCAGAACGGGAGCCTGGCCGCGCATCCTCACCCAAAGCCGCGCGGTCATCCACGCTCGGCTTTGGTACCACACCGTACCGCTGGTAGTCCAGGGGCACGATGCGGCAACGCCTGGCCACCTCGCGCGGGGCCTTAGCGAGACGTCCACTCGCCTTAATGGACGTCTCCGCCGCCTCGAACATGTCAGCGACATGATCTGCCAGCGGCAGAGAAGGCATAGCGTTAGCAGTAGGCTTACCAGCTAACCACGGCCTGTGTTCACGCTGGCTAGCCGACTGCTCCACGGGCAGATCTGGTCTAACACTCACCAACCACTGGCAAGCGTCAGACCAATCCTCCTCCGTGGCTAGTTGCGAGCGCTCTACAAGACGGGGGCCTTCGTCTTCCTCCTGAGCACAAGCAACAGAGCTTGACGGCGGATACGCTGATATCCCTGGCAAGCCAGGGAGAGCATGCGGGCCTGATAATACCGGCATGCTAATCTCACTGGTTTGACCAGGAGCAGGCGCCGTGGTAGAGCGCGGGGCATATACCGACCCACCACGGCCCCGGCCAGCACCAGCTACACTCTCGGCAAGCCGAGGTATGCGGTACCGCTGGCCTTCAGCGCCCAGGGCCACAGTCTGAACCGTGGATTCTACCCCTGGGAGAGTAGAACCGTGGAAAAAGGCGCCTGTATTCCCCGCGAGGGGCGCACAAACGTCATATTCCATGGCCACGTCTTCAGACGGCGACCCCAACAGGTAATCATCATCCTCCTGGCCAGAAAGATTAGACTCCGGGTCAGCAAAGAGAGCTAACCCGGACTGGCCAGGGAAGGCGCCATACGAGGTACTGGCAGCCGCGGTGTGCGGATACCCCTGGACTGATGAGCAGCCCGCGGGTTCCAGCGACGACCGTCCACGGTCCCTATTGGGCGCGGCAATAAGCCTGCTGCCAGGGCCGTGGAACACCCCCTCTAATGGGGCCACCTCTGAATCTTCAAACAACGGAAGCGTACTAAGGAACGTTGATTCAGAGGTGGGGATTACCTGCTCCGAAGCAGATGATGAGGTCAATAAAGGATTTGGTCCAGGAAGCATGCCACGAAGCAACTCTGGAACCAAATCCTTGATTGTCCTCCTCATCTCTCCCAACATCTCGGTCCGGAAGGCCTCCATGTCCACCGCGGACGAGGCCTTCCTCTTACCCTTCTTACTTACGACCTCTTTTTTCAGCTTCTTTTTCTCCTCCTCCACCTTGTCCTTCGACTGCAAGCACAAGAATTCGGACATTAGCTCGCCCCCCCAGTGCTTACATATCTCGCAATTAAGCAAGGGACCACAGGGGCTACACTGAAAACATAGATGAGGGCCAAACTTGTCCCTCAAAAATCGTCCACAGGACGCACAACCAGGTCTCTGAAAAAGGCCAAAGGACGAGGAGTATGAGCAAACTAGTTACGCTTAGAAACTAACCAACTCAAGAGAAGGAAATGATCATAAAGATCATAATTTTTATGAGAAACCAGCTTCGGACAACTTTAATTGTAATTAAAGAGCAAAGCTGATTATGACGTCATTAATCCTATGACAGGACAAAATCGATCCCAACAAACATCACAGTGCAAGGACGAATTGTATCTCTAACCAGAACATGTGCAGAATGGACATTTCGACTACACAAGCATCAGATAAATACTGATAACAATGGCAAATAGTGTTAATTATCTCCCTTTCTCATATCAATAATTAATACCTGACACCTTGTCTAGACAAACCATCCAACCTGATGAACTGGAGAACTCCACCACTGAACGCCTCTTAACTCTCTCCACCTCAAGGGGAAGGAATTGGATCAAGAGGGCAAAGTGAGAAGACCTTTATAATAGGCCTCCAACTCACTGGGCATAGAATTTTTGGTTAGATAACCTAACAGTATTAGTAGGAAATGGAACCATGGTGGAGAGACACAAACCCTCTGCTGATGTCATGTCCTTATTTCTCCTTCACACAGACCTGTGGACATAAACACAAAGAGAGATTAGTCTTGTATAGCACCTAGTTGAAAAAACCCAACTAATTAAGGCGCTTATCACGTTTAGCGAGAGTCCCGGAAACACATTACAACGGGACAAAACTCGCTAATTTTACTAGAAGTCACCTGATTTAAAGGTCCAAGGCCCTCCTGTGGCGAAGTCACTCTCTCAGCCATCTTTGTCAGCGGTAAACTTCTATATAATAGTCTTAAAAAGCTTTGAAAAGAGTATAGAAAGATTTTATCATGAAAGCATGTGTTGTCTCTCAGCCAATAAATTAGCAAAGAGGAAGTGCTAGTCTGCGCATGCGCGGTGGTGGGGCTGGCATCCGCCAGACTACGCTCTGACTCCCTGCCCAGTAGGGGCACCTAACTGTTTTAATCTGAGTGTTTATTGAGTGAAAGCCAATATTTAGCAATATCAAAAGTATTAGGGAGGTAAGTATACTCTTGATGTGAAATGAAAAGGTCCATTGGGAATTTGTGACTTTTTCTGATTTTCCAGATAATTGCGATCATGAGCAAAGTAATTGTGCAATCTTAGTGCATGGTCACAACCTTTGTGTGCTCAAATCTGAGCCAAATCAAAACACCAGTTTCTGAGATATTCTTAGAGCTAGAATTTTATCCAATCTGGACATAGCTTTTTTAATCAGGATCACAGCAAAAGTCTGGAAGTTCTCTTCCATGGGAAGTCTTTGTTGTATTAGAATTTGAGCCACACCAGATAAAATATTTTAGATACAGCTCCGGAAACACAGGCAGGCAGGCTGGCAGGCAGGCACAGACAGATTTTGTTGACTATTTTGAAATTAATTTGACTGGAAAGTGCCTAAGGCAGCAATGGCTTCCAGTCAAACTAATTTCAAAATACTCAACAATTTTACTGAATAGTTGCCTTGAAAAATGAGATATAGGGAAGATATTGGTGAAAACTTTAACTCTACTATGTACATGTATGTATGGAAAATGCAAATCTATCCCAACAAATAATTTGAATAGAGCAGTATATAGTTTTTAAATGTCAAGGATCACTTCTTAAATCTCTATGATCTTATAGCATCAGTATCTGTGGTCATGTTCATCGAGGTGTATCAATGTACATCAGGACTTCACATGATATTTAACACCACCAGCCGCCATTGTACTATGACTCTCTAGGCCTGGAATAAGAAGATGTCATTAACAAGGATGATCTCCCATCATGCCAGATCCATTATGAATAAAACTGTCTGCTCGCTCTGCTCTACATAGACTCATCAACCTGCTGCTTGCTGAATGTCTGTTTAAATAAACTCACCAACCCTCTCTTCTCTGGATGGTTGCATCATACATTGATGTAAATAACAATCTCCCTCTGCAAGACTTCCGGGTTCTAACGGACTGTTACTGGGCATCATCTCTGGTGCATTGGCTCGTGCTTTCTCACTCAAACGCTTAAAATGTGCCTCTAATTTAGGGTGTGTCTGTAACGACAAACAATGACATCAGACAGACAGAAAGTATGGAACTGATATGTCCCTCAAACCATTATCAAACTAATGCCATTTCAACTGACAATCAAACAAGAGGCCTAACGTCCTGTTGCTCACCTGGAACATTAGCATTTGAAATACTTCCAATGCTGGAAGCCATCACCACCAAAGACGTTTTGACATTTTGACGTTCCGGTAAATTTTTCATAAAATCTAAGGTTATCACCCATAAAAATGGCAAATCAAAATTGTGGACAGAAGTTCCTGAGCATACCACAATAGGGTTATTCTAGCCAAATTTGGTTGAAATACACTAAGCGACTAAAGAGATGCATTATGACAATATGTGGTACATGTTTCATAAAACCTTAAGATTTTCAGACAGAAAGTTGACCAATCAAAATTCTGAACAGGCGTTTTGGAACCTGCTACCATATAGTCCTTCTAGTAAATTTTGGTTGAAATCTGTCAAGAGGCTAAGGTGCGCTTTGATAATTTCCAGTAAATCTTTCATAAAATCTCGGATTTTCACCCCAACAAATTGAACAAACAAAATTCTGAGAAAATCAACTGGAGGGTAGCAGCATAGAATCCTTCCAGCCAAATTTCGCTAAAATTCGCCATGCGGTTTAGGAGATACGTTTTAAAGCAAAAGTTGACGGACAGAAAGAAGACAAAGGGTCACTACGGCATAAGCTCACATCCCAATGAAAACACATCATATGTCAGGAGGCTAGATGGTATTGAGTGATGAAACGCAGACATGTATGTATGTAATGTGAATAATAGCTTAACACTTTTAACTCTTACAAGCTCTAATTCTCTATGATGTAAACTTCTAGTGGTGGCATCTAAAACGTATGAAGTCACTGATCACGCTAGTTATACCTCAGTTCAGGACACAGGGGCACACTGTTGATGAAACGTCCAATACAAGCTCTTATCTGAATCATTATCCAAAGATGAAGAATGTGGAATCAATGTAGTTTATATTTGGAACTAGACTGTATTCAGACTAGGGGCTGAGGGACATCATTCTGCATCGTTGTGTCAATGCACTCGGTGGGCCCATGACGTAGACATCAAACTCAAGGCTATCTTAACCCTTTAATGGTCAAGTCGGCCATAACCGGCCTCTGCAGTGATCTTGAGCAATGTCCATTTGCAGGCCAAGAGAAGACATATTTTTGAAAATTTTCCCCTGGAATGACTGGCTCGATAACCGAGCCAGTCATTCCAGTGGTAAATTTTCAAAAACAGTCTTCTGCAAATGGACATTCAGTAAGCAAACATTTTGATTTTCTTGACCAAATTTGACCATTAAAGGGTTAACCAGTCTCAATATGTGAAGTGATGTGCCAAATCTGTACTTCTAGAGACCTACAACATGAACAGTTGTTAGAAATTGTGTGATGCTATCTTCTTGCATTCCAGATTTAGGCCCAAATATGTGTATATATCCGAATGGAATTAGTGAACCCGTGACTCAAATATTTGACTCATTGACATCAAACTCAAAACACTCGTAATGAATTGCAAACTGAAGGTGTGTGCCAAATCTGGAACTCTAAGTACTGTACTTCCATTTCAAAGCATTTACCCTTGCGTTTATCGACACGGGTAACAACCATCTTGTTAATTATAACAAGAGGCCCAAGGGCCTGTGGCGCTCACTAAACATGATGGATAATTTTTGGAAAATCCAAGATGGCCACCAAGAACATTGACCATTCTAGCCAGGTGAGGTAATAAATGTTTATACCTACCAATGTTGCTGAGACCTGTGCAAAGATCACCTTGACCTCGTGTAGTGCTTGCTGCAGCATGGGGAGGCTGGCATTCTGTAGAATGAGCCGCTCCTCAGGCAGAAGGTGTGATAAGATTGTGGATGATTTACGGTCAGATTCAGCATAAGATTGTAACTCTTCAGCTTGTGCTGTAACAAACAAGCAATAGAGAGATCTCACTCAAGTATTTGACATCATAATGAATATATGTCATTTTTTACCTGATATCACAACCAAATTACATAGGTCCGGTACGAATGGGGCAAAGGTCCAACAGTCACCATGCGAATGGAGAATTCCAGTTTTAGCTTTGACCCGCCCATGTCTAGCTAAGCTCCACATACGCTTCGCCCATGTTGGGATTGATCTATCCCTGAACTCCCTGACTATCAATTTCCAGAAAACTATACAGGTAAGCTGTTGAATATTTTGAAACTAATTTGGTTGAGTGCTGTTGTTGCCTGTGGCAGCAAAGTGCCCAGTCAAATTAGTTTCAAAATATTCAACAGCATGTTTATTAAATAGTAGATGTACAACAACACTTATTTCGTCATCAATTAAGCGTTCTTGATCAACTTATCAACGTCATTCAAGACGTAATTGATTATGAAGTCATCCTATACCGAGCCAAAAAGTTTTAGCAACAGTGAAGTTTGGTTTGTTGTATTAAGATTATGCGTCCATTTATAACCAAATTTGCAGGCATGTTTCGTCAATGTAATGTCTCGCTGATCATGAAGAAATCCAAATCATTTCTTGCATTTCTCGGCCGCACGCTTACTGCATGTGAAAATGCATTTTTCATGCATTGGCCCACATTGGCGGGTAGCGAAGGCAAAAATTCACCATATTGCAAAAGCAGATAACGAACGTTAACAGAAAACGCTTAAAAGTTTACCCTACCGAACATGGGCCGCCGCCCAGGGCTACCCGAAAATCAGCGCCATGAAGCAATGGGAAGACTCGCTGCTGGGCAGTGTTCGCGCTGTTGCTCGACTTTTTAATGTTCATGCCTCAACCATTTCCCGTCTCCGCCAACGTGAGCAGGAAACTGGACATGTTAATGACCGACCACGATCTGGCAGATCGAGAGCAACAACACCACGAGAAGACCGCTACTTAGTAACGTCATCACGACGTCACAGGTTTGAGACTGCGCCGCGGCTGTCCCGTAATTTGCACACTGCTACCGGCACTACAGTGCATCCACAAACTTTGCGAAACAGACTCCATGATGCTGGACTGCATGCCCGTCGTCCACTTGTTGCTGTTCCGCTTACTGAGCGTCACATCGAGAATCGGTTTGCATGGGCAAGAACTCATCAGCGATGGCGTGCTCAACAATGGAGCCACGTTTTGTTCAGTGATGAATCAAGGTTTTGTGTGGATGTGGCGGATGGTAAGCAACGGGTTTGGCGACATTACGGAGAACGGTATGATGCAGCCAACATCATTCAGCATGACAGATTCGGTGGCGGCAGTTTCATGGTGTGGGCTGGAATCCATGAAAATGGCAAAACAGATCTTATTGTGATTCGCAGAAATTTAATGGCTCAACGTTACTGTGAAGAAGTTGTCGCCCCTGTTGTCATCCCTTTTATGCAGAATCATGCAGACTATGTTCCAAAAAGACAACGCCTGTCCTCATTCAGCTAGGGTCACCAGTGATTTCCTTGAGGCTAACAAAGTTCCGGTGTTGGACTGACCAGCGCGATCACCGAACCTGTCTCCTATCGAACACGTGTGGGACCTTCTTGGCCGCATGGTGCGTGAGAACCATCCACATCTTCACAACGTGCGGGAGCTGGAAGCTGCAGCTCCAGGAATTGAGATGCGATTCCTCTCCGTGACATCACGTGCTTAATTCGAAGCATGAGAAAGCAATGTACGGCGGTGGTTAATGCGCGCGGAGGTCACAACCGGTATTGACAGCTGTGTCATTATTTAAATTGGACCCTTCCGTTGAATGATGCCGTGTTAAAGGCGCGATGCTAGCATTACAGTAACAAGAGACTGTTGTTCAAATTGGAAAATGACCTATTAATTAAATAATATATTTGAATCAATTTATTGTTTTTGTTAAATAACATTCATACAGTAATATTCTCAGTGTTGCTAAACTTTTTTGGTTCAGTATACATGTCACATAGTTGATTATGACATCATATGATTGATCGATAAACTGGAATCGTCCATTGTGTGTCTTTGCTGAAGTCACAATTTAATAGCCATTCTCTTGAATATTTTGAAACTAATTTGACTGGAAGATGTTGTCATTGGCAGCAACACCTCAGTCAAATTAGTTTCAAAATGTTCAAAAACAAGCAGTTACCTTGAAATTATGCTTTTAGGCTTCAGTGTTAAAATTGATTCAAACTAGAGATGAGCGGGACATATGTAGAAATGGATCCCTATATTAATATAGGTAGGTTTATAACACTGAAATGGCACAAGCAAATATTTAATATTACCAGTATAGCGGCAACATAATGTGTGTATGGTGGTGTGAGGATAAGATAGTATTCCCATTGTTACTTTGAACAAGAGGCACAGAGGCCCCCTGTGTCGCTCACCTGGAGAACTATGCATTTTTGTCAAAAGTTTAGTAGTATTTCAAATGAGTTTGTGGACATTTTTGCAAGTCCAATATGGCCGCCAAACACGCTACATTTTGATTGGTCCACTGCGGCCATGTTTCTGATGTAGCTCCTTCCTTGAACAAACTTTAATGGCACAGCAATGCCTAATCATATCTCCCAAATTTCAGCCCAATCCGCTCTGTGGTTCTGCAGTTGTTTTGGAAAAAAATAGGTTATCCAAGATGGACACCAACCAAATTGGCCGATAAGCTTTGTTTGAACAAATATGGACCTCTATGTCATAAGAATGCTTCCTACCAAATATTTTTGAAATCGGTCCAGTGGTTCTCAAGAAGATATTTATATTTTCCATTGCTTTAATATAGGAGTTTTTGATAGGAATGGCAAATATGAAATCAGGATACCAATTTTGGGCTCAAAATCCATCAAATAAAAAATCTGCCAATAGGGCTGCCAAACACGCTACATTTTGATTGGCCCATGGCGGCCATGTTTTTTATGGATTACCTTCCCTTGAACAAACTTCAATGGCCCTTAGTCTCTAATCATATCTCCCAAATTTTTGGGAAAACTAGGTCATCCAAGATGGCTGCCTAACCATTTGGTCAATCAAGTCCTCTTGAACACACTTGGCTTAACTCTTGCCCTAGATGATGTTTCATGAGTTTGAATCGATTCCCCCAGCAGTTTCGGAAAAGTAGATTTTTAAAGAGTTTCCTAAAATCGACCTAAATCCAAAATGGCCCCGGCCAAATTCGCCGATCGGGTTCATTTGAACAAACTTGAATCTCTATGCCGTAAGGATATTTCTCGCCAAATATAATTAAAATCGGCCTAGTAGTTCTCGAGAAGACATTTTAAATTTTTCATTGCTTTAGTATGGGAGCCTTTGGCAGGAAAACAATGCAAGATGGCCGCCAAACCATTTATCTGACAGTTTCGATAATGGCAAATTTGAGCTCAGAATAGCTGAAAACATATATATAACCAATTTTGGCCTCAAAATCCATCAAATAAAAAAATCCAACATGGTCACCAAACACAGCATTTTGATTGGCCCACGGCGGCCATGCTTTTTGATGGATCAACTACCTTTGAACAAAGTTTAATGGCGCTTAGTCCCTAATCATATCTCCCAAATTTTTGCCTGATCCCTTCAGTGGTTCTGGAGAAGTCGTTTAAAGGAAAAGTTGACGGACAACGGACAGACGGTCGCCATGGCATAAGCTCACTTGGCCTTTCAGGCCAGGTGAGCTAATAACACCGGACTGACATTCCTCGACCGATATAAAGATGTTTGTCCAATATTTTGAGCTTGTCATTTAGCAAGTATATATATTATATTGATACACAATTATTTTGAATTTTAATCATTCATAAAATGTCAGCAGGCGTAGATATTTCTTTTTAAACCCTGCATTTATAATGAGATTATAAAACAGTTTATGAACTCAAGTCCATGTAGGTTAATGTGTTTCGTCACGTGCTATGAACAATTTATATATAAGGTACTAGAGAGCATTGTCATACCATATGTGTATTCTAGATCATGCAGGTGATTCTCTAAGGCTATCACAAAACCAAGACGATTCCCATACTTGAAGAATTGAGACACCTGAAATGAAAGCAGCATTGGCCATTACTACTCTGATTTCAAATTAATTTGAAAGATGAAATGGTGTTCATTTTTCAACAAATTTGGTCGAAGATGTTGCTATCATACACAGCAACATCTTCATTCTAGGCAGCAACATCGTCCACCAAAATTGTTGAAATTTTTTGGAAAATGTACCCTAGTTTCTTTGCTATCGACATAGTAACAGACAAAATATTGACATCACAATGGTAACGGTTGTCACTTTTAAATATACAGACCAGATTAAGTCTTGCAGATTTAATAACATTTCCTGTTGAAAATTTTGAAGTCAAATCGACTTCGAGTCAGATTACCATTAAAATATTCATCATGTTTATAAACGATTTCCCGCCATTTTTGGAAAATTCAAGATGACCACCAAAAACATTGATCAATCAAAATTCTATATACAAGTTCAACAGAGTTTGCTTCAAATCGGCCAAGCAGTAACTGATTTCCAGAAAATCAAAGAAGGCTGTCAGAAAAATTGATCAATTAAAATTCTGTATACATGTTCTGAAACCTACCTGCTTAGTATCCTTCCAACCAAGTCTGGTTGAAATTTCCCACACAGTTAATGAGTAGCGTTTTAAACGATTTTCTGCCATTTTTGGGAAAATTCAAGATCGCAGCTGAAACAATATACCAATCAAAATTCCAGTTTGCTTGAAATTGTTCAAGCGGTTAATAAGGAGTAGCATTTTAACTGATTTCCTGAAATGTTCAGAAAATCCAACATGGGCGCAGGAAAAATTGACCAATCAAAATTCTATATACAAGTTCTAAAACCTATCAGCCTAGTATTGTTCCAGTCTGGTCTGGTTGAAATTTCCCAAGTAGTTAATGAGGAGTAGCATTTTAAATGATTTCACATTTTTTGGAAAATTCAAGATGACTGCCAAAAAAATTGATCAATCAAAATTCTCTATAGAAGTTCTGAAGCATACCACTCTAGGGTCCTTCCAACCGAGTTTGCTTGAAATCGGCCAAGTGGTTAATGAGGAGTAGGCTTTTAACTGATTTCCAGAAATGTTCAGAAAATCCAAGATTGCTGCCAGAAAAATTAATCAATTAAATTCTGTACATGTTCTGAAACCTACCTGCCTAGTATCCTTTCAGCCGAGTCTGGTTAAAATTGGCCAAGCAGTTAATGAGTAACGTTTTAAACGATTTCCCGCTATCTTTCGGAAAATTCAAGATAGCCGTAAAAAAAGTAAACGAATAAAAATTCTGTATACAAGACGTAGTACTGAAGTATACCAATCTGGTGTCCTCCTAACAGAGTTTGCTTGAAATCGTCACGTGGTTAATGAGTATGCTTTTAACTGATTTCCAGAAATTTTCAGAAAATCCAAGATGGTCACCGGGAATATTAACCAAACAGAATTCTCGTTAGAAGTGTTGAAGCCTACTAGTATAGAATTAGTCCACCCAAGTTTCGTTGAAGTCAAGCCATTTATCTTGAAGTAGGGCGTTAAATCATTTCTGGAAAACTTTCGGAAAATCCAAGATGGCTGGCAGAAAAATTAACCAATCACAATTCTGAACAGTTCTGGAGCATACCATAATAGGATCCTTCAAGCCAAATTTGCTTGAAATCGGTCAATGCATAAATGAGGAGATGCGATTTGGCATATACAACTCATGTTGAATGATATGACAAGAAGAAGATTCACCTTTCCAGAGTATCCATCCATCATCAGACCTCGTATGACATCATAATCAGCTCAGCGTGTGTATCATGACGTCACAATCATTACGTCACAAAGGGTTCCATATAGACCACCACCAAATCTCAGAGTCCGACACATTGTATGAAATAGCAAAGAATTACAAAGACATGCAGTCTTTGTAATTCTTTGCTATTTAATAAACATGCGGTTGAATATTTTGAAACTAATTTGACTGGGCGCTGTTGCTGCCTAAGGCTTACCTGTGTAGTTTTTTGGAAATTAAACGAAATCTAGGATTTCTTTTTTCACGAGAGAGTTGATACTTACCTCCCTAATACTTTTGATATTGCTAAATATTGGCTTTCACTCAATAAACACTCAGATTTAAAACAGTTAGGTGCCCCTACTGGGCAGGGAGTCAGAGCGTAGTCTGGCGGATGCCAGCCCCACCACCGCGCATGCGCAGACTAGCACTTCCTCTGACTAGATTATTGGCTGACACACATGCAACTATTAAGAGCCTGAAGACCGAGCCTCTGTGGGGTGGAGAGGCCGGGTCCGTATCTAGGGAGGTAAGTATCAACTCTCTCGTGAAAAAAGAAATCCTAGATTTCGTTTATTTCACTTCAAGAGTATACTTACCTCCCTAATACTTTTGATATTGCCAGAATTCGAAAGTGAATCTGGCGGGAGGGAGGCGAGGTCAAAAGACCAGCTCATCCCTATACGCTTTTCTGCGTTTAAGGCACTTAAACTTCTGAAACTGTAAGAAAAAACAGTCAGGATTTGACTAACCATCGGATAACACGACCGATGTATGAGAGATGACCGAATGTCATATGCGCTCCCCCCCCCTCCTTCCTGGGAGGAAGAGTCGACTGACCTCAATGTCCTATACGCTCTCTACGTACAAGTGCCATGTACTACAGGACAGAGACGAAAAAGCTCCATTTTCGTAACTCTCAACAATGAACCACACAAATACACAAACCATCACCATATTAATAACGGGTAATCGTGACAATACAATCAACAACGGACAACACATGAACAAGACTGACCTTGTTGAAAATGGCTGCTGACATCATCTTCCCATCGGTAAAGACTGATGCAGGCCCAAAAAAGTGGGTGTTTCCATAAATTAATTGTGATATATATAAGTAATGAGGAAATCACCTCAAAAAATATAAACCGATTTATTTTTTCAAAACCGACAAGGCGAGAGGATTAGAGGTGTCACGGAGATAATGGTCTGTAAAACTTGACTCACAGTGCCACTGAGCCACCGACATAATATCATCCACAGGGACCCCATTAAATAGGGCCGTGGATGTCACTACGCCGCGGACACTGTGAGCCTTGGCCACGTCAACCTGCTTCCCGGTGGCGGATTTATGGCAAAACTGAATGCATTCCACAATCCACCTGGAAATGGTGTCCTTAGAAGCCCTCCCATGGGGTTCAATATATGACAACCATAACGCTGACTGGTCGGTGCGCCATGCCGCCGTACGTTGTTTGTACCGGCGCAGCGCCCGGACGGGACACCATGCTTTAGAATTAGGATCATATCTAGTTAAAGCAGGCAAAATAATAGGTTGACCTGGATATTTCAACGACTGATTTTTAGCCAAGAAATTAATCCTAGGTAGCAGCTTAAGGCCTTCCCCTGAAACCACAAAACGGTCATCCTCGGCTGATAAGGCATGAATCTCACTCCTACGCCTAGCCGAGGCCGCAGCAATTAAAAACACAGTCTTCAGTGTTAATAGTTTCATAGAAATGGAACTAAGTGGTTCAAAAGGCTTATCACCTAGTACTTGAAGCACTAGCGATAAACTCCAAGACGGAATCACAGGAGGATTCCTTGGTCTTAGATTGCCCATGCCTTTAATTAATACATTCAATGTATTTACTTCATCACTTCCCCTCTTAGCCAAGCAAGGAATAACAGACATTAATGCTGACTTATAACCAGCAATAGAGTTAGGCTTGAGGCTATAGGCATCATAGAGGTGACAGAGGAAATCAGCTACTACTTGAATAGATGAATCCATTGGATCAATACATCTTTTTGAGCACCATTCTGCAAATCTGTTGATTTTATAATTATATGCTCTGGAGGTTGACCCCCTCCTGGCTTTGGCCATAAACATGGCTGCTTGCTCAGAAAAGCCCTCCTTAATTCTAGATTCCTTGACAACATCCACGCAGTCAATCTGAACATTGACGGATTGTTGTGAAGGGCCTTGCCCTGGAAGATAATATCGTCCATCAGAGGCAGAGGAACCGGATTGCAGACCAGAAGGTCCAGCAGATCCGTATACCATGATCGGCTTGGCCAATCCGGGGCGATCAGAAGCACTTGGCATTCCTCTTGTCTGATTTTCTGAAGAATTTTTGGAATCAGGATTGCTGGAGGGAATGCGTATGCATACATTCTCCCCCAGCTGATAGCTAACGCATCTGTTGCGAAAGCGCTTGGATCTGGAATCGGAGAGACGTACGTCGTCATCTTCGCATTCTTCTTCGTTGCGAACAAATCGATGTTGGGTTTCCCCCAATGGTCGAACAGACGATCCGCCACACATTGATTTAGTTGCCATTCCGTGGGTAAAACACTCATCCTTCGGCTCAATGAGTCTGCTAGCAGGTTTAACCTTCCCGGAATATGAACTGCTTTCAAGGTAATCTGGTGATCCAGACACCAACAAAGCAGTTTCCATGTCATCATACAGAGACTGGGCGACTTCGTTCCGCCCTGGCGGTTTATGTAAGTCACAACTGTTGAGTTGTCTGAACGAATAAGAACAATCTTGCCCTGAACTTTCTGTAAGAAATGTTCCAGGCCCAGGACTACTGCTCTTAGCTCCAGTAGATTTATATGTTCCTGTGACTGTTCCAGATTCCAAAGCCCTGATATCGTGGATTCTTCCAGGCAAGCTCCCCAGCCCTCCATCGATGCATCTGTATACACAGTCACCTGAGGGTGGGGAGGGGTTAGCAAAACCCCCGGTAAGAGATTCTCTGTATTCAACCACCATTGCAGGTGGTGAATCAGAGGCGCCAACACTGACACATTCGAGTCCAGCGAACCTGTACTCTGGGTCCATTGTGTCATGAGAAACAACTGGATCGGCCGCCTGCGTAAGGCGGCCTGAGGAATGACTGGTTCCAACGAAACCATCAACCCCAGCATTCTCAAGTAAACCCGTGCCAGGACATGACGACTGTCGCACACTGACTGAATCAACGAGATGAGTATTTGAACCCTCTCCTGAGTAGGATAAACATATCCTGTCTCCAGATCGAAGAACATCCCCAGGTAAACAAACTTCTGGGATGGAGTCAGCTCTGATTTTGGGAAATTGATCATCCAGCCCAAGTCTGTGAGAATTTTCAAAACAATCTCCAGATTGGCGGACAAACTTTCCCGGGTGTGCGCTTTCAACAGCCAGTCGTCTATGTACGTGTGGACTGCTATGCTTCTCCTGCGGAGGTATGCTGTGATCGCAAGAACCACACGGGTGAAAACCCGAGGAGCCGTGGAAATTCCGAAGGGCAACACCCTGAATTCCCACTGTCTGCCCTGGAATGCAAATCTCAGGAAGCGACAGAAACTCCTGTGGATGGGGATGTGGAAATAAGCGTCCTTCAAATCTATCGACGCCGTCCACATCCCCCTCTCCAACCCCGCCAATACCGAGCGCACCGTTTCCATCTTGAAACTGGGCGTCTCGATGAACTTGTTCAATGGCTTGAGGTTGAGAATCGGTCTCCACCCACCGGTGCGTTTTGTTACCAAGAACAGGGTTGAATAGAAGCCCGGACACCTTTGTGCCGGCTGAATAGCTCCTTTTTGTACGAGGGAATTTATCTCCTCCTCGATACACAACCTTTGATCTGGATCTCTCGGAATGGGAGTCCAGATTGGCACCAGAGACAGTCGCGACGGCGGGCCTGTCATCCACTCTGGATGATACCCCACGGAAAGCCATCGCAAGACTAAACGGTCCTGAGTTAACCGTTCCCACTCTTGCATGTGGTCGGCTAGCCGGCCTCCCACCGGTCCACCTAGGGACCGCGGTGGACACAAGGCATGCAAGAGCGGCACTGTCTCCGTCGCCATACACACCGGCGTGGTCCTTACCGCGGTAAGCGCCCTGTCAGGAACGATAACCACGCCCAGATCCTCGCGCGACCCGCCCCGCCCCGCGCGCACCTCGGTGCACGGGCGGCTGCCTGGCTGACGGCGGCTGAGGAGCCTGCGCCCCCCTCACTGCTGGCCGAATCGCACGCGGCCGAGGCCGGCGCTGCGACGGCGGCTGGCCTCTGACTTGGCCAGCACCACCTCGAGCCTGCAGGGGACGATACGCAGGGGCCGCGGCGCGAACGTTAGCACGACGCAGCACCTCAAACTGTTCGCGCAGCGCCCTCTGGTTATTCACCAGGGTGACCGTCTCCTGGAGGTGGCGACATCCCTCACCTCCAAAAAGATCAGGACCCGTCATAGGCGTACGGAGGAGCCTATTATACAGGTCCTGAGACGGGCACAGATTGTCCAGGGCAAATGTGCGTCTTGCCCGGACACTCCTGGTCACCGCCCGCGTCATACAGTCCAGCGCCAGGTTAATACCATCCTGGATGGTTCGCTGGACCGCGAGCGGGCCTGGCTGGCGCGATGCGGATGCCGTTACTACCCCCTGTAACAGCTGGGAGACGTGGGACAGAGCGGCAATCGAAGCCCTCCCACTCTCCTCCGCATCACGCAACGCGGTATTCGCCGAACGCAACGCGTTCGCGCACAAGACCCCCACGTCAGAACGGGAGCCTGGCCGCGTATCCTCACCCAAAGCCGCGCGGTCATCCACGCCGGGCTTGGGTACCACACCGTACCGCTGGTAGTCCAGGGGCACGATGCGACAACGCCTGGCCACCTCGCGAGGGGCCTTCGCGAGACGTCCACTCGTGTTAATGGACGACTCCGCCGCCTTGAACATGTCAACGACATGCTCCGCCAGCGGCAGAGAAGGCATAGCGTTAGCAGTTGGTTTCCCAGCTAACCACGGCGTGTGAACACGGTGGCTAGCCGACTGCTCCACGGGCAGATCAGGCCTAACGCTCACCAACCACTGGCAAGCGTCATACCAATCCTCCTCCGTGGCTAACTGCGAGCGCTCTACAAGACGGGGTCCTTCGTCTTCCTCCTGAGCGCAAGCAGTAGAGCTTGACGGCGGGTACGCTGATACACCTGGCAAGCCAGGGAAAACATGCGGGCCTGACAGCACCGGCATGAGAATATCACTGGTTTGACCAGGAGCAGGCACCGCGGTAGAGCGCGGGGCATATATAGCCCTACCACGGGCCCGGCCAGCACCAGCTACACTCTCGGCAAGCCGAGGTATGCGGTACCGCTGGCCATCAGCAGCGCCCTGGGCCACCACCTGAACCGCGGACCTTACTCCAGGGTGAGTAATACCGTGGAAAAAAGCGCCTGTATACCCCGCGAGGGGTGCACAAACGTCTTCATCCATGTCCACGTCGTCAGACGGCGACCCTAGCAGGTAATCCTCATCACCCTGGTCAGAAAGATTAGACCCCGGGTCAGCAAAGAGAGCTAACCCGGGCTGACCAGGAACGGTGCCATAGGAGGTACTGGCCACCGCGGCGTGCGGATACCCCTGGACTGATAAGCAGCCAGCGGGTTCCAGCGACAACCGTCCACGGTCCCCTATCGGCGCGGCAATAAGCCTGCTGCCAGGGCCGTGGAACGCCCCCTCTAATGGGGCCACCTCTGAATCGTCGGACAACGGAAGCGGACTAAGGAAAATCGATCCAGAGGCGGGGATTACCTGCTCCGAAGCCGATGATGAGGACAATAAAGGATCTGGTCCAGGAAGCATGCCACGAAGCAACCCTGGAACCAAATCTTTTATTGTCCTCTTCATCTCTCCCAACATCTCGGTCCGGAAGGTCTCCATATCCACCGCGGACGAGACCTTCCCCTTACCCTTCCTACTTACAACCTCTCGTTTCCGCTTCTTCTTCTTCTCCTCCTCTACCACCTTGTCCGTCGCCTGTAAGCAGCACAAGAATTCGGACATTAACTCGCCCCCCCAGTGCTTACATATGTCACAATTAATCAATGGACCACAAGGGCTACATCGATAACACAGATGCGGCCAGAACTTTACATGCATAAAACGTCCACAGGACGCGCAACCCGGTCCCTGAAACAGGCAAAGGACAAGGAGTATGAGCAACTAGTTAAGCTCAGAAACTCAATCCAACTCAAGGAGAAGGAAAACGATCATAAAGATCAATATACATCAAAAACCAGCATAGCGCTTGAATTGCTAATAAATACATAGCCAGCTGATTATGACGTCATTAATCCCGTGACAGGAAAAATTCGATCCCAACAAAACATCCAAGTGCAAAGACGAATTGTATGCTGAATGGATAAGTTGACTACACAACCATCAGATACATATAGATAACTCTTTTCTGGCAAAAATGTTAATTATCTCCCTTTGATTGTTTACAATAATTAACATCACCACATTATCAATAACTAGATACCTGACACTTTGTATAGACAAACCATCCAACGTGACGAACCGGAAACTCCACCATCTGCACGCCCCTTAACTCTCTCCACCTCATGGGGAAGGAATTGGATCAAGAGGGCAAAGTGAGAAGACCTTTATACCAGGCCTCCAACTCACTGGACATAATTTTCCATTTGGTTAGATAACCTAACAGTGTTAGTAGGAAATGGAACCATGGTGGAGAGAATACTAATTCTCTGGTACTGTGACGTCACCACCTAGCGTCATACAGACCTGTGGACATAAACAGAAAGAGAAATTAGTCCTAGGTAGCACCGAGTTGATATAACCCAACCAACCAAGGCGCTTATCACGGTAAACGCGAGTCCCGGAAACACAATACACCGGGAAGAAAACTCGCTAATTTTACTAGAAGTCACCTGATTTAAAGGTCCTCCGTCCTCCTGTGGCGACGTATTCCTATCCGCCATCCAAAAAAGTGACTAACACTCCAAACAAACACCACTTAAACAGTTTAAGAGAGCGAAAAGCTATTGAACAAAAAAACATGTGTGATCTCTTTGCCAATAATCTAGCAAAGAGGAAGTGCTAGTCTGCCATGCGCGGTGGTGGGGCTGGCATCCGCCAGACTACGCTCTGACTCCCTGCCCAGTAGGGGCACCTAACTGTTTTAAATCTGAGTGTTTATTGAGTGAAAGCCAATATTTAGCAATATCAAAAGTATTAGGGAGGTAAGTATACTCTTGAAGTGAAATGAAAGGTCTTCAGAGATCGATCGATCCCAACACGAGTGAGGTGTGGGTGGAGCGTAGCTAGTGATGGGCGGGGCATAGCTAAAAATGGAAAGGTCCATTGCTATCAACCTTGGGCAAGTTACTACCATTGATTAGCTTTGCCTGTATCCTTGTGTTTCTTAGCCACAACAAAAAGTGTGACAAGATTATTATATTGTGTTCCTGACAGGATAAGCCAAGTACTATATGGAGAGATCTGTAAAACACCCGGGATGCTTGGGTGGGTGTTTGCCATTGGAGTTACGACGAACTATCTTGAGGTGGGAGTCAAAAGTCAGTCATCACAAAAGCTGGACGAGACTTGAAACATTCACAGAATACCCCCCTATTTTGTTATTGTAACGAGTGGATCTAAGAGATGAAAATGGGGAGGGCTTGTAGGCCAATGCTATAGTGAATGTTCAGAAGCAGAGATGTTCCGCATACCTTCATAAACTCAGCTGAAAGATCCTCGAATAATGTAACCAGTTTCCTGAAATAAAAACATTGCAGAAAATTGTCATTTGTAAAACGTGTCTGAAACACTTGATTAAAACCAATAGTAGCTATGTTAGTCTTGTAACAAGAGGCCCAAGGGACGCCTATTACTATCTGGCAATTACAGTAGACTGGAGGGGATTTTAGTGGTCATCAATATCAATTTTAGTTTTGTTAGCGTTATGTTAGCAACTCTCGTTCGAAGTAAAGTTTGTAGGTCCCATTAATATTATCAATAACAAGGGCGCACCATTAATTCTTGTTTAGCAGTCTTTTAAATGGGTTTGTGGACATTTTTGCAAGTGCAATATGGCTGCCAAACACACTACATTTTGATTGGCGCCCATGTTTATTTGATGGATCAACTTCCCTTGGACAAATTTTGGCCTGATGCCTTCAGCGGTTCTGGAGGAGTAATTTCCGTGAAAACCAGGTCATCCAAGATGGTCGCCGAACCATTTGGTCAATCAAGTCCTCTTGAACAAAATTGGCTTACATATTGGCCTAGATGAAGATTCCCCAAGTGATTTCGGAGAAGATTTTTAGACATTTCCTGAAATTGGCCGAAATCTAAAATGGCCGCTGGGCAAATTGACCGATCTGGTTCATTTGAACAAACTCGGATCCTTATGCCCTAAGAATGCTTCCTGCCAAATATAATTGAAATCGGCCCAGCTGTTCTTGAGAAGAAGTCGTTTAAAGGAAAAGTTGATGGACGGACGGACGACGGACACACGACGGGCGGTCGCCACGACATAAGCTCACTTGGCCTTTCAGGCCAGGTGAGCTAATAATGAGACAAGTATTCCAAGACTACGTTGATTAAGGTACCTGAATTTAAATACTGTATTGATTTTTTATTGTAAGCATGTAAAAGATCAATAAAGCTTATACAAAATTATGGTATCATGTTTTAACCATAACAAAACAGGCTCCAAATAAACACGTGCTATATTGTTTTTAAGTTATCACGATCAATTATTTACAAATACTTGTGATTTATTCAATTACTCAAGAGTCCAATTACCCAAACATACCACCATTCATCTTTGATGAAAGCTGGGACGTCATCTGGCATTATCAGAATAAGGTAGTGAACATGGTCAGTGAACAGGCATGGTATACGCTAGTTACTGAACAATAATAAAGGCCTATACTATTATTATATACGACACTGAATTTGATGTACAGAAAAAGCTGCTTATGATTTCTGCGTAGTTGATTATAGGAATAATGGTAGATAAATCTCCTAATTGCAATTTTCACAAGTTGAGGGATTAACACCTTTTGTTTGTTCAAAAAGTTAATGAGGTGGCTCCCTAATGTGTGGATTTATCTTGGGATGAAATAATGCACTTTTCAAATACAGTAGAGCACAGAAATAAGTTAAAATGTTTCTGAAAAAAATTAAAACTTGAATATTTTGAACATAATTGGGTTGGACGACATTACTGCCTAGAGCCAGTTTTGGCCGGCATGACCATAAAAGGATTAAATCTCAAACATGAAGCAAATCTCTATGGAGGTATGCTCTGGAGACCAGCTTATTGGGAATCTTTAAGTTTCTCAGGAGAGGAAGAAATATGAAGATATACATATCAGTTGTTTATGAGAGTCTGCAGAGTAAATGTGAAATATAACAGAGATGGATTCAAATCAGTCAAAATGTATTAAATTCCTACTCACTTGCTGTCGCTGGTTACATAACTCATACAGAATGGGCGGACGAATCCGCGAGCCTGATGATCATACAGCGTGAAATGGTGCACCTATAAAGAAAGAAATTAGCATGAAGTGAATGGAGACACTATTGCATGAACATGGCATATTGAGCGGCGCAATGAAACCATGCATTAATATGTTGAGCTGATTACAATGCACACGATATTCTCCACAGCAAGCATATCATAAAACAAAATATGTACAAAGTTTGATGTGCTATAGTTGCAACTAAGGTAGAAATGTAAAACAAGAATTCTGTGGAATTAAATGTCTTCCCTGTCTCCTGTTTGTCACAGTGGCGTTGACCTATGACCTTGTCACTTCCGTGTTATCATGCTGCTTCCTAACATTATAGGTAACCATGCATTCAAGCTTAGTTCCAATAGGATTAACCAATCCTGAAATGTAAATGATTTGCTGAATGGAAAAACTTAAGGTTGAAAAAGCAGAGGTCAAATAGCAATATTAGAATGGCCTTGACCATCCTTTACCCTCTTGCCATAAGCAACCATGTAGCCAAGTTGTGTTCCATTAAGATTAAGCAATCCTGAAATATAACATGATAAGATTTGCTAAGCCTAAAAACGTAACATTGAAAAATAACAGTTTTATAGAGGTCAGAATGACCGTGACCTTCGACATTGTGACTTCAGTGTCAGCTTGTTGCTTCCTAACATTATACGTAACAATGTATCCTAGTTTAGTTTGAATAGGATTAACGAATCCTGAAAGACAAGCCAAGAAGCTTTGCTAAACGTAAAAACTTAACATTGAAAAAACAGAGTTTTGTATTGAGGTCAACTTGACCTTTGGTGTTGTGACCTCAGTATCATCATACAGCTTCCTAACAGTAATCACACAGCCAAGTTTAGTTGCAATATGATTAACTGATCCTGAAATATAAGCTGAGAAGTTTTGCTAAACGCCAAAACCTAACATTGTTGACGCCTTCGTTGTCGGAAAAGTGACACAGGCGAGACAAAAATGACAGACAGACAGACAGACCAACTGGCAGACAGACCAACTGGCAGACAGACAAACTGGCAGACAGGCCGACGAATCAATTTATACCTGTTGCAAGTTGCAACTAAAAACACTCATAGGGTGGACTGTGTATATAGAACATGCATCTCAGGTGAGAAACTTCCGGATGAAATCACCAATTGTATACAAATCATGGAAAACATATATAATTTCCAAAATAAATCTAAATACATCATTTACATGCATATAGAATGTATGAGCTACAAGTCTATGAGAGCTATGAGTTGAATAGAGATAAAGATGAAAACATGATATAGAGCTTCCATAGTGCACTTCATAGAAATCTTTAACCCTTTAAAAACTCACATTTGTTCATGAAGATTTCAATTTTCCCATTGAAATGTCAATTTCCACACCAAAGGAAGACTATTTTTGCAAATTTACAACTGTAATGACTGGCTCAGTTATCGAGCCAACAATTCCAGTGGTAAATTTTCAAGAATAGTCTTCTCTAGGTTTCCAAATGTACATTTCTTAAGACCACTTCAGAAGTTGTTTTTGGGAGACTAGATTTAAGGGGATAAATATCTTGTTTATCAAGTAATTCATGCCATAGGCACATATTCAATATCTCTTCTACTTTCTACAGGTCTGATGAAAACTGTATGAGGAGTTGACTACAGAGGAAGATATAGCACACTGTGAACCCTAAAAGTATGCTACGGTGTCCAGTAATCTATGGTGTCAATAAATGATCTACACATTAACCTTTTAACACTCATATCAGCCAAAAATGGCCTCTGCAATGGTCTTACGAAATGTCCATTTGCAGACCAAGAGATTATTTTTGAAAATTTACCACTGGAAAACTGGCTTGATTATCAAGCCAGTTTTCCAGTGGTAAATTTTCAAAAATAGTCTTCTCTTGGTCTGAAAATGCGCATTTTCGATGAAAAAATTGAATTTTTTAAAAACAAATTCGAGGGTTAAAGGGATAAGTGATATGCTCACCAGAGCGACACCCAAATATTGTCAAACATGATTACTTACATACGCATAAGCTCCATGTTTCAGCTCTGTAAGCAGGACCTGTGTATCCTCAGAGACCGAGAAGCCCCTGCAATAACAACAATTCAGGGATACAACCAGCCAATCACATTACTGATTTGTCTGAGCATAGTCAGAGAGAAATGACGATGAGAAGGTATTCGACTTATAGATTTCTAAAGCTTACTAGGATTAGCATAGTATGGCTTTTAAAACTTATGACACCTATAACAGCTATTGTGACAGAATGTGTTAACATCATTTCTTATTCTCATATGACACCTATAACAGTTGTTCTGACAGAATCGTGTTAGCATCATTTGTTATTCTCATATGACACCTATAACAGTTATTCAGACAGAATCATATCAGTATCATTTGTTATTCTCATATGACACATCTGACAGCTATTCTGACAGAATCTTATTAGCATCCATTGTTATTCTCATATGACACCTATAACAGCCTTTCTGACAGAATCGTATTAACATCATTTGTTATTCTCAACTGACACCTATAACAGCCTTTCTGACAGAATCGTGTTAGAATCATTTGTTATTCTCATATGACACCTATAACAGCTATTCTGACAGAATCATATCAGCATCATTTGTTATTCTCATCTGACAGCTATTCTGACAGAATCGTCTTAGAATCATTTATTATTCTGATATGACACCTATAACAGTTATTCTGACAGAATCGTCTTAGAATCATTTATTATTCTCATATGACACCTATAACAGCTATTCTGACAGAATCGTGTTAGAATCATTTGTTATTCTCATATGACACCTATAACAGCTATTCTGACAGAATCATCTTAGAATCATTTATTATTCTGATATGACACCTATAACAGTTATTCTGACAGAATCGTCTTAGAATCATTTATTATTCTCATATGACACCTATAACAGTTATTCTGACAGAATCGTGTTAGAATCATTTGTTATTCTCAACTGACACCTATAACAGCCTTTCTGACAGAATCGTGTTAGAATCATTTGTTATTCTCATATGACACCTATAACAGCTATTCTGACAGAATCATATCAGCATCATTTGTTATTCTCATCTGACAGCTATTCTGACAGAATCGTCTTAGAATCATTTATTATTCTGATATGACACCTATAACAGTTATTCTGACAGAATCATCTTAGAATCATTTGTTATTCTCATATGACACCTATAACAGCTATTCTGACAGAATCGTCTTAGAATCATTTATTATTCTGATATGACACCTATAACAGCTATTCTGACAGAATCATCTTAGAATCATTTATTATTCTCATATGACACCTATAACAGCTATTCTGACAGAATCGTGTTAGAATCATTTGTTATTCTCATGACACCTATAACAGCTATTCTGACAGAATCATATCAGCATCATTTGTTATTCTCATCTGACAGCTATTCTGACAGAATCGTCTTAGAATCATTTATTATTCTGATATGACACCTATAACAGCTATTCTGACAGAATCATCTTAGAATCATTTGTTATTCTCATATGACACCTATAACAGCTATTCTGACAGAATCGTCTTAGAATCATTTATTATTCTGATATGACACCTATAACAGCTATTCTGACAGAATCGTGTTAGAATCATTTATTATTCTCATATGACACCTATAACAGCTATTCTGACAGAATCGTGTTAGAATCATTTGTTATTCTCATGACACCTATAACAGCTATTCTGACAGAATCATATCAGCATCATTTGTTATTCTCATATGACACATCTGACAGCTATTCTGACAGAATCTTATTAGCATCCATTGTTATTCTCATATGACACCTATAACAGCCTTTCTGACAGAATCGTATTAACATCATTTGTTATTCTCAACTGACACCTATAACAGCCTTTCTGACAGAATCGTGTTAGAATCATTTGTTATTCTCATATGACACCTATAACAGCTATTCTGACAGAATCATATCAGCATCATTTGTTATTCTCATCTGACAGCTATTCTGACAGAATCATCTTAGAATCATTTGTTATTCTCATATGACACCTATAACAGCTATTCTGACAGAATCGTCTTAGAATCATTTATTATTCTGATATGACACCTATAACAGCTATTCTGACAGAATCATCTTAGAATCATTTATTATTCTCATATGACACCTATAACAGCTATTCTGACAGAATCGTGTTAGAATCATTTGTTATTCTCATATGACACCTATAACAGCTATTCTGACAGAATCGTGTTAGAATCATTTATTATTCTCATATGACACCTATAACAGCTATTCTGACAGAATCGTCTTAGAATCATTTATTATTCTGATATGACACCTATAACAGCTATTCTGACAGAATCATCTTAGAATCATTTATTATTCTCATATGACACCTATAACAGCTATTCTGACAGAATCGTGTTAGAATCATTTGTTATTCTCAACTGACACCTATAACAGCTATTCTGACAGAATCGTGTTAGAATCATTTGTTATTCTCATATGACACCTATAACAGCTATTCTGACAGAATCATCTTAGAATCATTTATTATTCTGATATGACACCTATAACAGCTATTCTGACAGAATCATCTTAGAATCATTTATTATTCTCATATGACACCTATAACAGCTATTCTGACAGAATCGTGTTAGAATCATTTGTTATTCTCAACTGACACCTATAACAGCTATTCTGACAGAATCATCTTAGAATCATTTATTATTCTCATATGACACCTATAACAGCTATTCTGACAGAATCATCTTAGAATCATTTATTATTCTGATATGACACCTATAACAGTTATTCTGACAGAATCATCTTAGAATCATTTGTTATTCTCATATGACACCTATAACAGCTATTCTGACAGAATCATCTTAGAATCATTTATTATTCTGATATGACACCTATAACAGCTATTCTGACAGAATCATCTTAGAATCATTTATTATTCTCATATGACACCTATAACAGCTATTCTGACAGAATCGTGTTAGAATCATTTGTTATTCTCAACTGACACCTATAACAGCTATTCTGACAGAATCGTGTTAGAATCATTTGTTATTCTCATATGACACCTATAACAGCTATTCTGACAGAATCATCTTAGAATCATTTATTATTCTGATATGACACCTATAACAGCTATTCTGACAGAATCATCTTAGAATCATTTGTTATTCTCATATGACACCTATAACAGCTATTCTGACAGAATCATCTTAGAATCATTTATTATTCTGATATGACACCTATAACAGCTATTCTGACAGAATCATCTTAGAATCATTTATTATTCTCATATGACACCTATAACAGCTATTCTGACAGAATCGTGTTAGAATCATTTGTTATTCTCAACTGACACCTATAACAGCTATTCTGACAGAATCGTGTTAGAATCATTTGTTATTCTCATATGACACCTATAACAGCTATTCTGACAGAATCATCTTAGAATCATTTATTATTCTGATATGACACCTATAACAGTTATTCTGACAGAATCATCTTAGAATCATTTGTTATTCTCATATGACACCTATAACAGCTATTCTGACAGAATCATCTTAGAATCATTTATTATTCTGATATGACACCTATAACAGCTATTCTGACAGAATCATCTTAGAATCATTTATTATTCTCATATGACACCTATAACAGCTATTCTGACAGAATCGTGTTAGAATCATTTGTTATTCTCAACTGACACCTATAACAGCTATTCTGACAGAATCGTGTTAGAATCATTTGTTATTCTCATATGACACCTATAACAGCTATTCTGACAGAATCATCTTAGAATCATTTATTATTCTGATATGACACCTATAACAGCTATTCTGACAGAATCGTGTTAGAATCATTTGTTATTCTCATGACACCTATAACAGCTATTCTGACAGAATCATATCAGCATCATTTGTTATTCTCATCTAACAGCTATTCTGACAGAATCGTCTTAGAATCATTTATTATTCTGATATGACACCTATAACAGCTATTCTGACAGAATCATCTTAGAATCATTTATTATTCTCATATGACACCTATAACAGCTATTCTGACAGAATCGTGTTAGAATCATTTATTATTCTCATATGACACCTATAACAGCTATTCTGACAGAATCGTGTTAGAATCATTTGTTATTCTCATGACACCTATAACAGCTATTCTGACAGAATTGTGTTAGAATCATTTGTTATTCTCGTGGCACCTATAACAGCTTTTCTGACAGAATCATATTAGCATCATTTGTTATTCTCATATGACAGCTATTCTGACAGAATAATGTTAGCATCACTTGTTATTCTCATATGACACCTATAACAGCTACATGTATTCTGACAGAATCGTCTTAGAATCATTTATTATTCTCATACGACACCTATAACAGCTATTCTGACAGAATCGTGTTAGAATCATTTGTTATTCTCATGGCACCTATAACAGCTTTTCTGACAGAATCATATTAGCATCATTTGTTATTCTCATATGACACATCTGACAGCTATTCTGACAGAATCATGTTAGCATCATTTGTTATTCTCATGACACCTATAACAGCTATTCTGACAGAATCGTGTTAGAATCATTTGTTATTCTCATAGCACCTATAACAGCTTTTCTGACAGAATCATATTAGCATCATTTGTTATTCTCATATGACACATCTGACAGCTATTCTGACAGAATCATGTTAGCATCACTTGTTATTCTCATATGACACCTATAACAGCTACATGTATTCTGACAGAATCGTCTTAGAATCATTTATTATTCTCATATGACACCTATAACAGCTATTCTGACAGAATCATCTTAGAATCATTTATTATTCTCATACGACACCTATAACAGCTATTCTGACAGAATCGTGTTAGAATCATTTGTTATTCTCATATGACACCTATAACAGCTTTTCTGACAGAATCATATTAGCATCATTTGTTATTCTCATATGACACATCTGACAGCTATTCTGACAGAATCGTGTTAGAATCATTTGTTATTCTCATAAGACACCTATAACAGCTATTCTGACAGAATCGTGTTAGCATCATTTGTTATTCCCATATGACACCTATAACAGCTATTCTGACAGAATCGTGTTAGCACAGATATGTCTTAATACTCTTGATTTAACACTTTCACACATAAAATCACACATTCTGTACATTACACAGAATACACTTGGAGGAATCCATTTCAAAAATATATACTGAGTTGTGAAACAATTAAGTTACCCCGGTGAGGTCTGGTGGTCAACTGCCATAATGCGTACCACAAACTCATTCTTATCAAACCCCTCACCAGCATCACGAGGAATGCTAATCTGTAAGCAAAAGTTGGATAGAAAATACAGATTAATAGAGCAAATGCCAAATACGCCATCAATATTTATTTATTTAAGCATTTAATGGTCAAATTTTCTCAATAAAAATTTTAATATTTGCTTATTGAATGTCCATTATCAGGCCAAGAGAAGACTAATTTTGAAAATCTACCCCAGGTTATTAAGCCATGAATTCCAGTGGCATGTTTTCAAGAGTAGTCTTCTTCTGGCCTGCAAATCTTCGAGACCAGTGCAAGGGCTAGGTTTATCTGGCTTGACCATTAAAGGGTTAAACGATCCTTCACTCTTGAAGATGATATAACTAACCCATATTCATCTCTGTACTGCTGAACTCAGAGATTCCATTATCGACGACTTCCAGTTGTATTGATAACTAGATCTCAATTTGAAAACGGTTGCACTGAAATTAATTTCATATATCAATTTAAGCACTGTGTCGCGCGAGCGTGTTTGTGACTGCACAAAATACATTGTACAATCCATGAAATAATTCGGTATATAAAATCATTTGTTAGATATTTTTTTGATATTATAGTTAACAACCGACTTCTGTTCGAATGGAGAGGCATAAAAAGCCTAAAAAACATTCCAAAAAAGGCAATTTCTCTCTACTTCCGAGAAACATTCTTTTATCTCCAAGTAGCTCTTATGGCATCCCTTCCGACTCCCATCTGTCTGTCCATCTGTATTGAAATTAATGTTAACGAAACTACTCTGAAACCATTGGACGAAATTCAACAAAATTTGACATGTGAGCTACATGTACACATATGATTGCAGAGTGCAAAAGGACATTTACATTTGGCTCTGCCCACCTGGGGGGGAAGAGAAGTCAAACAGTCAAAGCAGTGAACATGCGGAAATTGACATTTACATCTGGCAGCTTTTGGCTCCACCACCATGGAGTGGGTTGGGGTGGTGGTAAATCAAAGCGGCGAACATGGGGATTTGCGATTTGGTTGTCCAATCGAGATAAGTGCTTTCTGCCCCAGCATCTTTTGCACTATTTGATTTTGATGTAATATGACATGTTGTCTCCCCAGTGTAATGCTTATGACATAGTAGGCTTATGATGTATGATGTTGTGTCACCTCCTTAGTGTTTCTCAGTGCAGAAGTTGTGTCACCTCCGATGTGTTTCTCAGTGCAGAAGTTGTGTCACCTCTGATGTGTTTCTCAGTGCAGAAGTTGTGTCACCTCCGATGTGTTTCTCAGTGCAGTAGTTGTGTCACCTCCGATGTGTTTCTCAGTGCAGAAGTTGTGTCACCTCCGATGTGTTTCTCAGTGCAGAAGTTGTGTCACCTCCGATGTGTTTCTCAGTGCAGAAGAGTGCCCCAACAAAAGATAGTGTCCAAAGTATACACATATATATCATGGTATGAAATTAAGGGTTGAATGTAGCTCAGGCAACCAGAATGTGACTCGATATAGACTAGCATGATTCATACATGTTCTGCTGAATGATATTCCATATGTTTTCACACATAATTGATCAATTTTCTGACCCTCCTTTATGAAGTCTTCTATCAATGTTTATTACAAAACTGCCAAATTTTTCAGAAGAATGTTAGAATTAATAGCTGAGATCGTCAATATTTTGAATTAGGGCTGTGAAAGTTTAAATGGTTAACCTTTTTAAAACCATTTAGTAATCTACTAATGGGATGTTTGAGAATAAACAGATTTAACAGTTTAATTTGTGTATCTAACTTACTTAATTCTAAAAGCATGATTAGAATTATTTATACTTATAGTTTGCTGCATATTTAAGATTATTTTGTAAGTTTAGTAAAGGTCGTTTTTGCTTTAACGTTGTAGCTATCTACGGCAGCAACAATTTTCAGTCAAAATATTGTTAAAATATTCTAATTTCAAATACAAAATAGCCATCATGGTTTACTAATTCTGTTGACGCCATAATTATTGCTAAGAAAACAAATCTCGTTTAACAACGTAGGATGTGTCATCACGTTAATTTGGAAATTGTGCTGCTTTGAAAAAACACTTTACCGATGCAATAAAGTACATTGATGGCCGATGATGGGTTTTGTGACTGACCTGAGGGCAGTTACTATAAAGTTATGCGATCTGAGATACAACTTGTAAAGGATGTGTGATTCGTTGAGTCTAAGACATGTGGTTCTATGGGATCAAGATCGGTAATCCTATGGCCATCTCTATTAACCCTTTCAGCCACATCTTAATTTCAAGACAATAATACATGAAAGCAGTTGAATATTTTGAAATTAATATGCTTGGAAGCTGTTGCTGCCTTTGAATCACAAAGAAATTACATTTTCAGAAAAGTGAAAGGGTTAAAGTAACATAATATTCTGAGCCCAGAACAAATTCACCTTTCCAGAGTACCCACCCATCATATGATGTCATAATTAACTACGGGACGTGTAGAATGAGATCATAATGAATGATGTCATGAATGACGTAGATAAGTATGTCACGAACGCATATTTGAAGACGGACTATGAGTTGTTGTACGAAATGTATGTCTTTACTATTTAATAAATATCTGTTGAATTTTTTGAAATTAATTTGACTGGGTGCTGCTGCTGCCTAGGCAGCAGCAACAGCACCCAGTCAAATTAGTTACAAAACATTCAACAGCTTTCCTGTATAGTTTTCAGGAGATTTATAGTTAGGGCAGTCAGGATCGATCAATCCCAACATGGCGAATTGTGGATGGAGCTTAGCTAGAGAAGGGCGGGGCATGGCTAAAAATGGTTACGGTTCATTGTACATCATACATAGGTTGTACTGTCTTACAATCATCCCTTACTACAGCTACATTGTACACATCTACATACCAATGGTTTAGGTCCCTCGAGTTCACAGAACTCGGAAATCATGATGAAGTCATCCTGCAAAGGATGACCTTTTGGTTGCCATGGAAACAGATGATCAGATGGAGCAGGCAGCAGATATGGGCACGTCAGGAAGAGGTCAGTTTCCATGTCCCTATCCGCATCATCATCCGCCTGCGATATCGCGGCATAGCGTGACTCGCCAAACATTTTTAGCGACTGCGTGTAACCATTCCCTCTCCTGCTACGTGTGACTTGTAACTTGTGCTAGATCTGGAAATAAAATATGCAACATCTACAGGTACAGTACAGCTCCGAAGTGTGTCAAAATGCTTCCAAAACAAAACTATTTTGAACACGCAGTAAGAAATGTTCTGTTGAATAGTTTGGACATGCTTGGATTGGAAGATATTGCTGCCTTACACAGCAATGTCTTCCAATCCAAAAATGTTCAAAATATTCATCAGTACATTTTGTTTCAGTTTTGGAAACATGTGATTAAGCTATAATCTGAGCTGTACTGTAGACACAAACTAATGAATGCTTAACCAAACCATCAGGTCCATGGCCAACATCTGTTTGATGAATACTGGCATTATTGCAGGGTAGCCATGGGTTGTTACCAGCATCACACATATTGCCACGCCGCATATTGTCACGCATACTTGTATTCTATTATATATGATTATATACTCAAGCCTTTTCATGAGAATTTTGAAGGGGAGCAATATCTTGCTCTCCTGACTAAATTTAACCCAGTGACAAATGCTGTGTCAGTACACACAAATATGCTGCAATTGTTACCAAGCAACAGAGGTGAGCAATGAGTTACTTGCCTAAAATTAGTTTTAGGCGAGTGGAGGGGACAGGACAGCGATTCTATACTAATGTTATGCGATATTTAAAATTTCTGCGACTCAGAATGAAAAGTATTCAGTCATCATAGTACTCACTTGGAGATAATGACATCCCAGACAAATAATCTTCTCTTGGTTTATCAAGAACACTGTAAGAGCCACTTTTTGGCCAGCTTGAGTGCAAAAGGGTTACACAGGTACACATCAATGAGGTAGGAAATCAGGAATAAGTTTACATTGCATGTTGTGACAATAGTCAAAGCCTGTGTACACAATAGTCATTTACTATTGGGTAGATAATTGGGCCTACTGTCCTAAGCAGATAGGTAATTTACTGACAAATATCCGGCCATACCTCCTCAAACCTCTATTGGTCTTTCAGTGGATGTTCAGTTTTGTCTGATGCAGTATAATTTATGCATATGTCACATGTGTTATTTTATTTGCTACCAACACATACTGTTAACAGCTTAACCTATTTCATTCTATACATCTAGAACATATTTACTAATGCCTGGCAGTGTTTTCTTAAGCATGATAAACCACCATGAGGCTAAATATATAAGCTTGCCCCCTGGTGTCTGAGTATTTCCCACTGTCCTGGGAAATAATAGTATTTCCCGGGAAATTGCCAACCCTAAACTGTACAAATCCCC
The DNA here is from genome assembly GCA_034401795.1 of Chaetoderma sp. LZ-2023a. Taxonomy (NCBI): domain Eukaryota; kingdom Metazoa; phylum Mollusca; class Caudofoveata; order Chaetodermatida; family Chaetodermatidae; genus Chaetoderma; species Chaetoderma sp. LZ-2023a. The sequence goes on from CM067374.1 coordinate 20,760,423, forward strand.
GATTTCCACTTTGATTTAGACGTTATGTACTGCCATACTGTTTTCGGGTTTGATCTTGTGTTTCTGGATAGCAGTCTTTCGAAATTCTTCTGAATATTCCTCATGATCTTCCTCACTTGATTACATACTCTTCTGTATCCATCTGCACCTTTGGGTCTTTGATATTGCTTTCCTTGATAGGGCAGTCTTTAGCTTTATCTTTTCTATGGTATCATTGTCCACTAGATATGCATGGTTTTACTTTTGGGATGATTTATAAACCTTTGTCAGCACATGTTTGTTGTCTATAAATCCTTAATTCATTTGTGGAACAGCGTCCAGTTTAGATTCATATTGTTGTCACTCTTTAAACGAAATCTAGGATTTCTTTTTTCACGAGAGAGTTGATACTTACCTCCCTAATACTTTTGATATTGCTAAATATCGGCTTTCACTCAATAAAACACTCAGATTAAAAACAGTTAGGTGCCCCTACTGGGCAGGGAGTCAGAGGTAGTCCGGCGGATGCTCGCCCCACCACCGCGCATGCGCCGACTACTACTTCCTCTGGCTCATTTATTGGCTAACACATGCAACTACTAAGAGCCTGAAGACCGAGCCTCTGTGGGGCGGAGAGGCCGGGTCAGTATCTAGGGAGGTAAGTATCAACTCTCTCGTGAAAAAAGAAATCCTAGATTTCGTTTATTTCACATCAAGAGTATACTTACCTCCCTAATACTTTTGATATTGCCAGAATTCGAAAGTGAATCTGGCGGGAGGGAGGCGAGGTCAAAAGACCAGCTCTTCCCTATACGCTTTCAAGCGTTTTAAGGCACTTATGACGTCTGAAACTGTGTGAAAACACAGTCAGGATTTGATAAACCATCGGATAACACAACCGATGCCTGAGAGATGACCGATTTGTCATATGCGCTCCCCCCCCCCTCCCTTGGGAGGAAGATTAAATGACCTCAATGTCCTACACGCTCTCTTCGTACTAGTGCTAAGTACTATAGGACAGAGACGAAAAGGCTCCATTTTCGTATACTCTCTATAAAGAACCACAACCCACATAAACCATCACCATATTAATAACACTGGGTAACGTGACAATACAAACAATGAACAACACATGAACAAGACTGACCTTGTTGTCCTAGGAAGCTGTCATCATGAATCCAGTAGAGAAGGATGATACAGTCCCGACAAGTGGTTGTCACCGTCGCTGAATGGCGAAGTATATAAGCAATGCGGAGGCACTCTTCACAAACATAAAGCGGTTATTGTTTCAAAATCGACAAGGCGAGAGGGTTAGAGGTGTCACGGAGGTAATGGTCTGTAAAACTAGACTCACAGTGCCACTGAGCCACTGACATAATATCATCCACAGGGACCCCATTAAAAAGGGCAGTGGATGTCACGACACCGCGGACACTGTGAGCCTTGGCCACGTCAACCTGTCGCCCGGTGGCGGATTTGTGACAAAATTGAATACATTCCACAATCCACCTAGAAATGGTGTCCTTAGACGCCCTACCATGGGGTTCAATATATGACAACCATAACGCTGACTGGTCGGTACGCCACTCCGAAGTACGCTGTTTGTACCGGAGCAGCGCCCGTACGGGGCACCATACTTTAGAATTAGGATCATATCTAGTTAAAGATGGCAAAAAAATAGGTTGACCTGGATATTTCAATGACTGATTTTTAGACAAGAAATTAATCCTAGGTAGAAGCTTAAGGCCTTCCCCTGTAACCACAAAACGGTCAACCTCGGCTGATAAGGCGTGAATTTCACTCCTACGCCTAGCCGAGGCCGCAGCAATTAAAAATACAGTTTTAAGAGTTAACATTTTCATAGAAATGGAACTAAGTGGTTCAAAAGGCTTATCACCTAGTACCTGGAGCACCAGTGATAAACTCCAAGACGGAATCAGTGGAGGATTCCTTGGTCTTAGATTGCCCATGCCTTTAATTAATACATTTAATGTACTTACTTCATCACTCCCCCTATTAGCCAAGCAAGGAATAACAGTCATTAAAGCTGACTTATAACCAGCAATAGAGTTAGGCTTGAGGCTATAGGCATCATATAGGTGACAGAGGAAATCAGCCACTACCTGAATAGATGATTCCATTGGATCAATACATCTTTTTGAGCACCATTCTGCAAATCTGTTGATTTTATAATTATATGCTCTGGAGGTTGACCCCCTCCTGGCTTTGGCCATAAACATGGCCGCTTGCTCAGAAAAGCCCTCCTTAATTCTAGATTCCTTGACAACATCCACGCAGTCAATCGGAACATTGACGGATTGTCGTGAAGGGCCTTGCCCTGGAAGATAAGGTTGTCCATCAGAGGCAGCGGAACCGGATTGCAGACCAGAAGGTCCAGCAGATCCGTATACCACGATCGGCTTGGCCAATCCGGGGCGATCAGAAGCACTTGGCACTCCTGCTGCCTGATTTTCTGAAGCACCTTTGGAATCAGGATTGCTGGGGGGAATGCGTATGCATACATTCCCTCCCAGCTGATAGCTAACGCATCTGTTGCGAAAGCGCTTGGGTCTGGAATCGGAGAGACGTACGTCGTCATCTTCGCATTCTTCTTCATTGCGAACAAATCTATGTTGGGTTTCCCCCAATGGTCGAACAGACGATCCGCCACACATTGATTTAGTTGCCATTCCGTGGGTAAAACACTCATCCTTCGGCTCAATGAGTCTGCTAGCAGATTTAACCTCCCCGGAATATGAACTGCTTTCAAGGTGATCCCATGATCCAGGCACCAACAAAGCAGTCCCCATGTCATCATACAGAGACTGGGCGACTTCGTTCCGCCCTGGCGGTTTATGTAAGTCACTACTGTTGAGTTGTCTGAACGAATTAGAACAATCTTGCCCTGAACTTTCTGTAAGAAATGTTCCAGGCCCAGGACTACTGCTCTTAGCTCTAGTAGATTGATATGTTCCTTGGACTGATCCAGATCCCAAAGCCCTGATACTGTGGACTCTTCCAGACAAGCTCCCCACCCCTCCATCGATGCATCTGTATACACAGTCACCTGAGGGTGGGGAGGGGTTAGCAAAACCCCCAGCAAGAGATTCTCTGTATTCAACCACCATTGCAGGTGGTGAATCAGAGGCGCCAACACCGGCACGTTCGAGTCCAGCGAACCTGAACTCTGGGTCCACTGTGTCATGAGAAACAACTGGATCGGACGCCTGCGCAAGGCGGCCTGTGGAATGACTGGTTCCAAAGAAACCATCAAGCCCAGCATTCTCAAGTAAACCCGTGCCAGGACATGACGACTGTCGCACACCGACTGAATTACCGAGATGAGTACTTGAACCCTCTCCTGAGTGGGGTACACATACCCCGTCTCCAGATCGAAGAACATGCCCAGGTAAACAAACTTCTGGGATGGAGTTAGCTCTGATTTCGGGAAATTGATCATCCAGCCCAAGTCCGAGAGAGTTTTCAAAACAATCTCCAGATTGGCTGACAACGATTCCCGGGTGTGTGCTTTCAATAGCCAGTCGTCTATGTACGTGTGGACTGCTATGCTTCTCCTGCGGAGGTATGCAGTGATCGCGAGAACCACACGGGTGAAGACCCGAGGAGCCGTGGAAATTCCGAAGGGTAACACCCTGAATTCCCACCGCCGGCCCTGAAATGCAAATCTCAGGAATCGACGGAAACTCCTCTCTATGGGAATGTGGAAATAAGCATCCTTCAAATCTATCGACGCTGTCCACATCCCTCGCTCTAACCCCGCCAACACCGAGCGCACAGTCTCCATCTTGAAACTGGGTGTCTCGATGAACTTGTTCAACGGCTTGAGGTTGAGAATCGGCCTCCACCCTCCGGTGTTTTTTGTTACTAAGAACAGGGTTGAATAGAAGCCCGGGCACCTCTGTGCCGGCTGAATGGCTTCTTTTAGTATGAGGGAATTTATTTCCTCCTCTATACACAACCTCTGATCCGGATCCCGTGGAATGGGAGTCCAGATCGGCGCGAGAGACAGTCGCGATGGCGGGCCTGTCACCCAGTCGGGACGATACCCGACCGAAAGCCATCGCAAGACTAAACGGTCCTGAGTCAACCGCTTCCACTCTGGCAAGCGGGCGGCCAAACGGCCGCCCACCGGTCCACCTAGGGATAGAGGTGGACATAAGGAGGGCCAGAGTGGCACTGTTCTCTCGGCCTGAAACACCGGAGTGGTTCCCACCGCGGTAACCAGGCCATCAGGCCCGATTACCGCGACCAGATCCCCGCGCGCCCCGCCCAGCGCCGCGCGCACCACGGTGCGCGGGCTGCTGTCTGGCTGGGTGCGGCTGGGGAGCCTGCGCCCCCCTCACTGCTGGCCGAATCGCCCGTGGCCTAGGCCTACGTTGCGACGGTGGCTGGCCCCTGACCTGGCCAGCACCACCTCGAGCCTGCAGAGGACGATACGCAGGGGGTGCCGCGCGAACACGCTCCCGCCGGAGCACCTCAAATTGTTCCCGCAGCGCCCTCTGGTTATTAACCAGAGTGACCGTCTCCTGGAGGTGCCTGCATCCCTCACCTCCAAAGAGACCAGGACCTGTCATAGGCGTCCGCAGCAGCCTATTATACAGGTCCTGGGACGGGCACAGATTGTCAAGCGCAAACGTGCGCCTCGCCCGGACACTTCTGGTTACCGCCCGCGTCAAACAGTCCAAAGCCAGGTTGATACCATCCTGAATGGCTCTCTGGACTGTCACCGGGCTAGGTTGGCGTGATGCGGAAGCCGCTACCACCCCTTGTAGCAGCTGGGAAACGTGGGATAGAGCGGCAATCGACGCTCTCCCACTCTCCTCCGCATCCCGCAGCGCGGCATTTGCCGAACGCAACGCGTTCGAGCACAAGACTCCCGTGTCAGAACGGGAGCCCGGCCGCGCATCTTCGCCCAAAGCCGCGCGATCATCAACGCTCGGCTTTGGCACCACACCGTACCGCTGGTAATCCAGGGGCACGATGCGGCACCGCTTCGCCACCTCGCGAGGGGCCTTCGCGAGACGTCCATTCACCTTAATGGACGCCTCTGCCGCTTCGAACATGTCCACGACATGCTCAGCAAGCGGCAGAGATGGCATAGCGGTAGCCGCCGGCCTACCAGCTAACCACGGCCTATGGTCACGCTGGCTAGCCGGCAGCTCCACGGGTAGATCTGGCCGAACACTTACCAGCCACTGGCAAGCGTCCGACCAATCCTCCTCCGTGGCTAACTGCGAGCGCTCTACTAGACGAGGGCCTTCGTCTTCCTCCAGAGCACTCGCAGTTGATGTCGACGGCGGGTAAGCTGATACCCCTGGCAAGCCTGGAAAAGCATGCGGGCCCGAGAGAGCAGGCATGCTAAAATCCGCGGCTTGACCAGGAGCAGGCGCCGTGGCAGAGCGCGGGGTAAACACCGCTCTACCACGGGTCTGACCAGCACCAGCCATACCATCGGCAAGCCGAGGTATGCGGTATCCGTGGTCAACAGCACCGCCCGGGGACACCCTCTGGACCGTGAAATCTACTCCTGCGTGAGTAGAACCATGGAACACGTCGCCTGCATTCCCCGCGAGGGGTGCACAGACGTCGTATTCCATGGCCACGTCCTCAGAAGGCGACCCCAGCAGGAGATCCTCTTCTTCCTGGCCAGAAAGATTAGACTCCGGGTCAGCAAAGAAAGCTAACCCGGACTGGCCAGGAAAGGTGCCATAGGAGGGTTTGGCACCTTCGGCGCGCGGATACCCGGGGTCTGATGAGCAGACCGCGGGTCCCAGCAACAACCGTTGTCCACGGCCCCTCGGCGCGGCGCCATGCCTGCTGCCAGGGCCTTGGACTGCCCCCAACAAAGGGGCCACCTCTGAATCCACAACCGGACCGGACCTAAAGAGACCGGATTCAGAGGCGGGGATCACCTGCTCGTAAGCAGATGCCGAGGACAACAAAGGAGCTGGCCCAGGGAGCATGCCACGAAGCAACTCTGGGACCAGATCCTTTATTGTCCTCTGCATCTCTTGCAACATTTCGGACCTGAAGGCCTCCATATCCACCGCGGATGAGGCCTTCTTCTTACCCTTCTTACACACTTTCTCCTTCTTCTTCCTCTCTTCCTCCATTACCTTCTCCCTTGCCTGCAATGCGAGAAAATCAGACATTAATTCGCCCCCCCACAGCTTACATACGTCGCACTTCAGCAACGGTCCACAGGGACTGCAGCTGAAGCACAAGTGCGGGACGAAGCGGCTTTTAAGAAACCTCCCGCAGGACGGGCAACCAGGTCTCTGAAACAGGACAAAGGACAGGGACAATGAGCAAGATAGTTAAGGTTAGCAAACTCAAAACCAACTAAAAAGAGAGGACAGGATCATCAAGATCAGAAATCAAGAAGAACCAGCCATGGACAAAACGTTAATTGTTAATAAAAAGGCCAAGGCCGATTATGACGTCATCACTCTCGTGACCAAATTAATCGATCCGCAACAAGCACCAAGAGCAAGAACGAATTGTATAAGTAAACGGAACATTTCCGTTGAATTGGCATTTCGAGTACACAACAATCAGATATACAGAGATAACTCCTTCCAATTCTAGCATTGGCAAAAAGGGAAATTATCTCCCCTTTTGTTTACATTATAATTAGATACCTGATCCTTGTATAGACAAACCATCCAACGTGATGAACCGGAGAACTCCACCATAGTACGCCTCTACATTCTCTCCACCTCAGGGGAAGGAATTGGAGCAAGAGGGCAAAGTGAGAAGACCTTTATAACAGGCCTCCAACTCACTGAACATAGATCTTTTGGTTAGATAACCTAACAGTATTAGTAGGAAATGGAACCGTGGTGGAGAGAAAACATATCCTCTTGTGCCGAAAAGTCCACCAAAGCTTCTATGCGATACCTGTGGACAAAACACAAAGAGAAATGAGACATATGAAGCACCATGTTGTAAAAAACCAACATAATCAGGCGCTAATCACGGTAAGCGCGAGTCCCGGAAATACATTAAACCGGGACAAAACACGCTAGCATATCAAAGAATTCACCTGATAAAGCGATCCCGCTCCTTCTAGAGGCGAATCCTCCCTTTCCGACATGCTTCCACCAAAAAATAATCGTCAAACGTGAGCGAAAAACAAGGCAACGCGCAGAAAAGTATGAAAATCACAAAACCGCATGTAACCCTTTGCCAATAAATGAGCAAAGAGGAAGTAGTAGTCGGCGCATGCGCGGTGGTGGGGCGAGCATCCGCCGGACTACCTCTGACTCCCTGCCCAGTAGGGGCACCTAACTGTTTTTAATCTGAGTGTTTTATTGAGTGAAAGCCGATATTTAGCAATATCAAAAGTATTAGGGAGGTAAGTATACTCTTGATGTGAAAAAGGTATTGGGTTCAATTTACACATTCTATTTCTTCACTGACCTCTTTGTAATTTGCTTTGTCATAGCATTTTCTTTCCTTTATTCTGTTGATTTATGTAGTTATCCATATGATAAATTTAAAATCCAGTTGATCTGTGTTATCTCTTCTGCAATTCTAGTTTTCCCAGTTTATATTCCGAACATTGAAATCACCCATAAGTAGTAGGTATGTATATCCCTTAGTTGTAGTTTCGTACATCAATTTTGTCATGTTATCATTTTTATTTTTAGTTCCGCTATCTGACCTGTACATAACCCCCACTAGGGAGTTGTCTTGGTGGTCAAGTTTTACTTCTACAAATATCATGGAAACTTCTTTGCTTTATAGTAATTATTTGTATAGCGCAGCAATCCTCTTCCTATATCATTCTCAGTATTCTTTGAAAATGTATTATATTCTGTCCCCTCGTCAAGTGTGAATTCTGGGGTTTGCACCCGTAGCTTTTTACAGCTTTTGGGCTTCACCTCTGTGATACCAATAATCATTGCACAGACATCTTTCACTCTCATCTCATTTATTGCAACTATTTACATTATCCTTGTTCTTCGGGAACCCTTACCCTAGGAACCTTTACTAAATTCCTTGCCCAAGGCATCACCCGAATCTTGTAGCGGTATTCCCACTGGGCCATTTCTTCTTTGTGCTTTGCTTCCAAATATAGTTTCTTGCCTTGTTCGCTTTCTGCTTTGGTCAAATCATTTCCAATTTTTACGTATACTTGGTTTCAGTGCAGTTCTTGTCTGCCAAGGGTGACTAGGAGTGGTCATTCTGTCCTACTTCTAGCATCACCTTCATTACATTCTTTTGTCTCAAATTTCCCTAACCGTATCACCTTACTTATGCTCTTTTCATTCATGGTTACTTCACAAGTTTTCATTACACTTGAAACTGTATCCATGTCTTCTTTTGATTTGGAATCCACTTCTTTCACACCATAAATAATTATATTGTTTTCTCCTAGATTTGCTTTCATTCATCTCCGAAATTACTGTTTCAAAGGCTTTGGTGGTTTCTTTTGCAACAGTTGTCTGGTCTTCTCCGTCTGTTTGCTGCTGCTGCTCAAATTCTCAATCTCTTTTTGAATGATCTCTTACACTCTTACTTCATCACAATTAGTTTCAATCTCTTCCCCTAACATGTCTAAAGCAACTATCCTGCTTTCATATGTCACCATGATAGCCTGACATCCCTCCTCTATTTTCAGATCTGTGATAATATTTCTCTCAATTATCTCTCTACAGCCAACACAGAAACACATCAAGACTGAGCTTTCCAGAACTCTGTACTCGTCTTCACTTTTATTTAAACATTTTATGCAGTAGTGTTTCTTACACCTCTGACATTCTAGCATCTTCGCTTTGGGATCAGTGAAGATAATTTTACAAATTTTGCAAGTTTCCAAGCATCTTCAGCCTCTTCATCAATGTCACTTGACAGTGACTCAAAAAAGCATCCGCTTTTGTTTCTACGAGAATTCTTAATACTTACCAGATGTACTATTATGATAATGTCTATTATCTAGTCTAGCTCAAAATAAACAATTAAAACTCCGCACTCTCCTGGTCCTGCCCATACTGTGTCCGGGAATACCATAGCCCCAGGTACCGAGTCAATTCCCAATCACAGTCAGATTCGTCTTATATTTGCCTTGGCAAACTGCGAAAGCAGCTCAGCCTCACCTCAGCGGGGCGGCTGAGGAAGGGCCATAGTACATCTGGTAAGTATTAAGAATTCTCGTAGAAACAAAAGCGGATGCTTTTTTGATTCTACTTCGAATAATACTTACCAGATGTACTATAATGATAAACTCCGGATTTCGACAGCCAGGAAATGCCGGTGGGAGGAGGTGAGGCTCGAACCAGCACTCACCAACCATCCAACAGAGAAGGTTGTGAAGAGACTAAAACCCTGGCATACGCTTGGGTTCTGCTATCTGACTCATAGAGTGCTAAACTTCCATGGTCTAGACCGCGCTCCCCCCCCCCCCCCTCTTTTGTCCGCACAAAACCAGAGGGATGTCCATGGGGATGCAACACCCACCAGACCCATGTCAGCCCCAAGTCTGAGCTAGGGCAGTCCAGTAGAGTGCAAAGAAGCTACTACAACTTCAATCTTTGAAAAAAAACTATCAGTATATCGATTAGATTTTCAAATTGGAATGAGTCTCATGTCTGTATGAGAGGATAAATATACTCTTGTACCAGACTATTCACTTACTCAGTCTGGTATTTCGACTGGAAGTAAACATATTTATAGTCACTTAATTAATGTAAACACTCACCATTTTTGAGTGGCCGATCTGTTCTTGATCATCACAGGAGCTAGGCCCAATCCACGGTCGTACTCAGTCATGTGCATAGCGCTTGGTCAGTGTAGGCGGAAGACTTTTGTGATGTGTGCGAAGTAGTGGTCGGACGTGGCTTAGTTTAGGTTTGACAGATTGGCGACGGCTACTGGATTAAGTGTGCTGGAGATGTCGCGAAGGTAGAAATCAGTGAATGACGACTCGGCATGCCATTGTGCTACAGACATCACCTGCTCTAATGAGACACCCTTATAAAGGGCCGATGATGCTGTAGTGCTCGGACCTCATGGGCATTCGCACGATCAATCTGCTTTCCTGTAGCGATCTTGTGCGACATCTGAATAGCGTCAACTATCCAACGAGAAATAGTATCTTTCGAAGCACGTAAATGGGGAGCTTTGAGACATAACCACAGAGATTTCGGGTCGTCTCTCCACTCAGAAGTACGTTTCTTATACATCTTCAGACATCTGACAGGACACCAAGCACAAGAATTTGGGTCATGTCTAGTTAAACTTGGCAAATTGATCGGCTTTCCTGGATATTTAAGTGACTGATTCTTTGACAGGAAACAAAGACGTGGAAGTAATCTTAAACCTTCACCCGTGACGACAAAACGGTCTTGTTCGGCAGAAAGCGCATGAATCTCGCTTCTCCTTCTCGCCGACGCTGCTGCAACCAAGAAAACTGATTTAATAGTTAACAGTTTAATGTCAATAGATCTAATCGGTTCAAAGGGAGCATGCCCTAAAACCTGTAGAACAAGAGATAGATTCCATGATGGGATAGGAACTGGCTGTCTGGGTCGCACATTGCTCATTCCTTTGATAACTTCATTCAAGGTGTCATTCTCCACTCCATTCCCCATTGTTTGAATAGAACCTCCGCTACCACTTGGTTGAGCTGCCATTCCGTCGGACGACAAACCGTCCTTCGACTGAGAGCATCCGCTAAGATGTTCAATCTTCCTGGAATGTGTGCTGCCCGAAGAATAACATTCCTCTCTTGGCACCACAGCAGAAGGTTCCAAACCATCATACACAACTCTGGTGATCTCGTCCCGCCTTGGCGGTTCAAATAAGACACCACTGTTGAGTTGTCTGTCCTTACTAGGACAATCTTGTCTTGAATTAGACTCTCGAACTTCTGCAGTGCAAATACCACCGCTAATAGCTCGAGCACATTGATATGTTTCTGCGCATTGGTCCGATCCCATTCCCCTGACACTGACTGATTGTTCAATACCGCTCCCCAACCTGTCAATGATGCATCCGTGAATATGGACATCTGAGGTTGAGGAGGTTGTAGAGGAACACCTCGCAGGAGATTCTGTTCCGATAACCACCACTGAAGGTGGAATATCAATGGTTCTTTTACTGGTATTCTCAGAGATAACGGATCTGTTCTCTGTGACCAGAACGACATCAAATACATCTGAATCGGCCTGCGCCTGAGTGCCGCATATGGCACTACCTTCTCCAGAGATACTAGCAAACCCAGTATTCTGAGAAATTGACGCGCCGTCAGATAGGCTCCTAGAGAAAGTTGAAAAAACCCTGAGAAACCGACTCCAACACTGCAATCAGGCTTCTGACTCTGCTCTCCGCCGGAAAAGCTACGCCGTCCCTGAGATTGAAAAAGATTCCCAGATAAACAAACTCCTGGGATGGAGTCAGTTCTGATTTCTCTAGATTCACAATCCATCCTAGCTTCTTTAACAAGTCTAGGACTACTATCAGATTGCTGCGCAGAGTGACTGGATTCCCCGCCTTTAGCAGCCAGTCGTCTATGTAAGTGTGAACAGCTATGTTTCTCCTGCGAAGTAAAGAAGTCATGGCGAGAACCACCTTGGTGAAGACCCTCGGAGCCGTGGTCAGGCCGAAGGGAAGAGCATTGAATTCTCAAACATTGTCTTGGAATGCAAATCGCAGGTACTTCTGAAAAGGAATTGACATTGGAATATGAAAATAAGCATCCTTCAGATCTATCGATACCGCCCACATTCCTTTCCTCAGCCCTGTCATTACCGCTGCTACTGTCTCCATCTGAAATCTGGGAGAAAGAATAAATTTGTTCAACGGTTTGAGATTGAGAATTGGTCTCCACCCTCCGGTACGCTTCGGAACTAGGAACATGATCGAATAGAAGCCCAGCGATGACTGATCGGTGACTAGGTGAATCGCATTCTTCTGACGAAGCGATTCTATCTCTGACTGAATGGCGACTAGACGGTCTAATTCCCTTGGAATAGGAGTCCATATTGGAGTCGAGGTTAACGGAACTAACGATTGATGGATGAGCCAGTCCGGATCGTAGCCGTTTCTTATCCACTGACAGACTAAACAGTCGCGCACGACCTGTTCCCATTGGTTTAGGAATAGCCGAAGTCTGCCTCCGACGGAAGGAATCTGCACACAGTTGTCGGTCGAGATTAGCCGACAAGACGCTAAATCGTTTGGGTGAAGATTCTCGACTCCATTTGTTTCCAAAGCCGCCGGTATTGGTTCCGCCGGAAACCCGTCAGGAACGAGCCCCACGGCCGCCCCGCGGCTTCTTGTGGTATGACGGTCCGGAACCACCGCCACGGCTATCCTTACGGTAGCCGCCTCGGCCCGAACCGCCACCCTTCCTGTCGTCCTCATACGGCCTCTTACTAGAGGGCTTGTATGCGGACGAACGGCCAGGCCCTTGTGCTCCGGATGGCCTATGGGCATCACGGGCAGAAGGACAGAAGGGCGATCTAGGACGCTGTCTCTGCTGCTCCTGCCTATGCTGACGGTAGGACTGTTGCGGCTAAGTCCTCTTGGTCGACTTCCACGACTTGCCGACCACTTCTTGCTCCGCCACCATTGACGCAACCTTAGAGAGCGCTTGTCGTGCCGAGCCGCTGAACAAGCCTGGACCTATGAAAGGCGCAGAAGATAACGCAGCCCTCATCTCCGGTCCTGGTTCCACACAATCGAGAACCATTCTCCGTCGCTCTGCCAAAGTTCTCGTGATTACCCTGGCCAGGCAATCCTGAGACAGGCGCATGGTGTCCCGAACAACTCCGGGAGCAGCCTCTGGCACCTGTCCGCCTTCCGCCGTGCAGTCCAGCATACCCTGCAAGACGGTACACCCGTGCGACAGCGCAGCCATGGCTGCCCTAGCCGCATCCTCAATGAGCGTAAGCTCATTGAACGGGTCTTTGTTGGTCTGAGAAACCAAAGGACGTGACCGCCCCTTGGCCTTCCCAGCCAACGGCCTATTCAGCGCCTCACGTTCCGGAACGGAAAGCCGTGGAACCCTGGCGTACTGATGATAAGCCTGCTCCGGAAACCGGACCCTACTCCTTATCCCCTTCGGGGCCTTGGGCAACGCATAGTCTGGCTGAACCAGACGGTATGCCGCAACTTCCAACATGTCAGAAGTTTGCGTGTCCAGCGGGAGTGTAGGCACTGGACAGAGCGCTAGCCGCACGCTCTGACATCCGTTCCATCGCCGGATCGCGCTGAGATCCTAGATCAGATGCCAACCCGAGACGATTGGTCATCCATCCAAGAACCTGCACCCATTCAGCTTCGGTGCAGAAAGCGGAATCGTCCATCAAAGAACTCCCGTTTTCATCCTCCCTCTCTCTCTTAGATGAGAGGGCCACCGACGATCCTTGCTGAACGCTACGATACACGTCTCTGCCAGGACAGAGCGCATCCATAGCGCGACTACCAGCGGCACCAGTATCCAACGAATCGCCAGATACGGATTCGCCGCAGTCCATCGGCTCCAACACGGGATCCGGGACTCCGACGGCCTCAATTACGGCTGGCACTGTCACTCCGATAGGAGCCGCACCTAACGCCGCCGGGATAGCCGCAGGAACCGCAAACCACGGCTCCGCCGGCATATCCGGTTGCACAAATCGCGGATGAAAAATGCCCGACGGAACGTCGACATCACCATCCGCCTGGCAAACCCGTACAAATCCCGAGGGCGACCCCTGGGACGTACTAGGCATCGCCGTCATTGAAAGATCCGGCATGCCGGAATCTTCCCTCAGCAGCAAATCTTCCTCCTCTATCGTCGGCTCTTGAGCCAAGGACAGAGAAGGGGCAGGTGCATGACCCTCAGCAGAACTAGCCGGACCACCTAATGGTTGTCCTGCACCAGCTTGCCTCACCGGGACCGTGGACTGCAACGAGTCAAACATAGCCTTGAACTGGGCCGCCCATACGCCCAGTGCTGAATCCATCCTCTCATTCAGCCGACCTTCCAGTCCCAGCAACGAAACCTGCTGCAGCTTCACTGCCTTATCCTTCTCGATACGCTCCAGCCTCGCCCGTCGATCCTTGTCAAACTCCGCCACCAATTCCGACGACCACTTGACGCACACATCACAAGGGCTCCCGACCTTACACTTAGCGCACGCCACACAGTGATGACCCAGGTACTTCCGTTTCATGAACCTGTTGCACTTGCGGCACAACGAGTCCGAGTTCTTCGGTTTCTGCGAACACAGAGAAGAATTAAAACGCTGCACATGACAACCAATGACGAGCAATACGCACAATAGACTTGCTAGTTAAGATTTCTTAAACACATTAACTTTCTCTCAATTTAATGATTACAAGTCTTAGGCAGGAAATATTTGAAACTTTTTTGAGTGAAAATTTTTTAAAAAACACAACTCAGCCTTTAACTAACGTTAAATAACCAAGAATAACTCGCCGATCACTACAAACACCCTCGACAACTAAGCGAGAGCTAAAATCGGCGACAACAGAGTGCCTGGATACACCAAGCCAAGAACGACATAATTCATGGGCGCCGCCATTTTGGCCAAGGACGCATCCATCTTAGAGGAACCGAGTCGCAAGAGAAAATTAACCGAGTACCCGAATTAAAACTAAAAGTTAACGGGTACAGAAGCGACTCCAACAATGGCTATCATTATAAAAAATGTGCCAATTTAAGGAAATTTCAAACAGTCATTATGGCACGAATGTATAAATTCTAGATTGATACAACCTGCCCCTGTGATGATTTCCCAAGTTCCTCCATGAAGCCAGCGATGGTTTCTCGAAAAACACGCTAAACTAGCTTAATTCCAATTAATATAGAGAGCACAAAACACGCAACTTTCAATAAGCGCAAAATAGACGAATCTGACTGTGATTGGGAATTGACTCGGTACCTGGGGCTATGGTATTCCCGGACACAGTATGGGCAGGACCAGGAGAGTGCGGAGTTTTAATTGTTTATTTTGAGCTAGACTAGATAATAGACATTATCATAATAGTACATCTGGTAAGTATTATTCGAAGTAGAATGTGGATTCAGTGTTGCTCTAGGTGACTGAGTTCTTGAGATGTTCTTTGAACTAGATCTGGCATCAACTTGCATAGCTCTTGGAGTGGGACAGTAAAAATTATGACAAAATCTAACAGACAATAATTGAGACACCTCTTACTAAATACTTGAACAAGAGCTCCGCAAACGGTGCATAATACCCCGCCATGATGACAAACTAATAAATGACTGCTATCAGAAAATATTTATTTCTTCCTCAGACCACTAATCCTTATTAAGTGTCAAAGCGATCCGCTAAACGGTCAAGGAGGTATCGTCCGGAAAGCAATTTTCAAGACGGCTGCCGCTGACTGGTGGCCATATTGGATTTCGGATTATCGTAAATTTCAATAGGTTTCTTCACCAGACATATTCCAACGACCCTAGGAAGTGATCTGATAAATGGTAACGGAGATATCATCCAGAAACCTACTTTCAAGATAGCAGCCCGTTGCTGGCGGCCATCTTGGATTTTGGATCATTGTCGATTTCGATAAGTTTCTTCCTCAGACCTAGTCCAACCATTCTATCAAGTTTCAAAGCGATCCGATAAATGGTAACGGAGTTATCATACGGAAACCAATTTTCAAGATGGCCACCGGTGGCTGGCGGTCATCTTGGATTTCGGATCATTGTCAATCTAGATAGGTTTCTTCACCAGAGGTAGTCGAACCACCCGATGACGTTTCAAAGCGATGCGATAAACGGTAACAGAGTTATCATCCGGAAACCAATTTTCAAGATGGCCACCGGTGGATGGCGGCCATCTTGGATTTCATATCATTGTCAATTTCGATAGGTTTCTTGCCCAGACCTAGTCTAACCACTCAATGAAGGTTCAAAGCGATCCGATAAACAGTAACGGAGTTATCATCCGGAAACCAAATCTTGCATTTCGGATCATCGTCGATTTCGATAGGTTTCTTCCCCAGACCTAGTCCCACCGCCCTATGAAGTTTCAATGCGATTCGACAAACGGTAACAGAGTTATCATCCGGAAACCACTCTGCCGGCCACCCGCACGGACGGGCGGCGCCATTACATAATACCATGCCAAATTTTTTGGTGGGGTATAAAAATGAATCAAAAGGGCCCTATAAAAATGGACTGTATTTCCACTATCCCTGCCTCTTCGTAGAGGGGACAGATAAAACGGAAGTGGAAATAGAGAAAACGGAAGTGAATAAACCTATTATTCTGGATAATTTTGTATAGGACGCAAATCGGTTAAAATATTTACCAGTCGAAAACATGCCTCCTAGCCCTTGGCGTCTTGTGTCCCGGTTTTGTGTCCTCCAGCTAAAACATTTAACTCAGAATGAATAACTAAACAGGCCACAAATTAGAAACTTGTGCACAGTACAATCGACTATGGCCAGCCGAAACTATTACAAGTGCTAACATCAGGCAATAATGCCTTTCAACTTCAAAGGAAAACATGAACAAAGTACATGCTACCAAGATCAGCAAGTCTGCCTGAGCATAACTCCAATTTGACATGCTCCCACATTACAACTGTATGCTGTCAGAGACCGTGGTCAAGAAAGAATCGGTCACAGAATATGCGAAAAATCATCAGATAACTGCTGAAAATCATCACACCGCGCATTACAACAACTTTCAGCAAGGTTATTTGAAGAAAATCGGACACATTCTAAGATGCCAACATCCTGACCAGAATCTCAAAACAGGCCATCAAAGATAAACGGTTAACATGATGGGCCAACTGCTATTTGTTATGCAAATCTGGAACTTTAACAAAAGTTGAACCGTTAAAAAAACATATGTTCGTCTCCTATGACTAGTAGTCAAATAACAACCACTCACCCGCTGAACACATTCCTGCACTAAATGTGGCCAGCTACCTATGTTCAGCTGTCCAGTGCTTTCAACAGACATTGATCCAGCTGAGCCGTCAAACTCCAATAACGTTCATTTCTTGAAACGCGACATGTAACTACTGGGCAAGAAGTAGAATGTCCCTCTCACTTGTAAAAAATAAGGAGAACCGAAATCGAATTCTAACAACCACTTCAAAACTTGTAGATTGAAATGAAAGTTGACACAGCTGTAAAAATGCTTTAGTTTGGGGACAAAAGGCCAAAAATCGAGGTCACTTAGTGCATCCCGAAATACACATTCTTAGCCATAAGTCCAGAACGCAAGTAGGTAGAATCACCAAATTCTGCACAGACATTGATCTTATAATGTGGCAAGAAAATATTTTAGTTTGGACTCAAAAGTTGAAAAATCAAGGTCACTGTGCATACCGGAATATTTTCCTCAATAACTCTGCAGTACAAGCAGGTAGAATTTCCAAATCTGTAACATACATTCATCCTGCGGTTGGCTTTAGGGAAAACTTTGGTTCAGATCAATAGTAGGGTTGCACGATTTTTGCTTTGAAACATTGTGATCAATTTTATTTTTTTAAATCGTGATTTCGATTAAATCGTAGGTCCAAATTCCCAAAAGTATAAACTGGGGTAACGTGACAAGTCACCAAAACTGGGACTTGGAATTTCTAGAAAAAGTTGAAATAAATGACACAAAAATAGCACGAAATTAGAACACAATTTCATGCGACAAATTCTTACCATCCTATGTCTATGCTTAATGTATACCTTATATCCATCATTGCGGGAGTGAAATTATTAATTGGGACCGCCTAAATATTGCGCCTAGTTTAATAAAACATCGTTTATTTCATCAAAATTTGACATAAAATGTCGTCGAGTAAAAATATAAATCCCGCTTCCGCTTATAGCCTCCCTTTGTAGGACGAGATTAGGTCATTAGCCGAGTAGCGCGAAGACACTAATATTAGTACCCGGGGAGATACTGCACAATCCATATACATAGGACGGTAGCTTTGAGTAGGTACGAGTGTAACGGTGTAAACTCATCCCATAGTGCAGTTTATAGTTGCTTTCAGAACGTACAATTTACATTTAAGAGTAATCAACAGAACGCACAGTTCAAAATACAACAATCTGGAATGCTGTTGCGTTATTTTCTTTAGTACACAGCCTGAAATTGCTGCAGGGTCTGCAGCAAAAGAAAGAAAATTGTATGGCGGTTCGACGGAGTAACTAGCTGGTTAACAATGACAAAGGTGTTACCTCGCTATTGTTAGCTGGTTTACCATAGAGCTTTGTGTTTTGATTAGGACTTAGTGAACACATGCGTGAAGTGATCAAGAAAAAACACAATGGATACATGTGCGAATGGATAATAACTGTATTCTTTTACTGCTGAATGAGGAGTTTTAAAATCTTATAGTCTGCTCAACTTTTTCACGATTTTTCTATTTTTTTTCAATTACATCGTAGAAAATCGTGATTTTCGATTAAATGCGAAATCGCGCAAGCCTAATCAAGAGTTCAAATATCTAGGTCACAGGGTCACTATGTGCCTCCCAAAATACAGATCTCAAGCCATAAATCGGGAACACAACTAGTCAGAATCACCAAAATTGGCCCATCCTTTCATATTATATGTGGCTAGAAGTTCTATTAGTTTCAGGACAAAGCATTATATATCTAGGTCACATGGTCACAAAGTCCATACAGGAATACACATTTTTGGCCATAACACTGGAAAGCAAGAAGGTAGAAAACCAGATTTGGCACACGCATTCATATTGCGACAGCTTATGATCGCTTTGAGTTTTAGGTCAACGGATTAACTATCTAGGTTATGGTGGTCACTAAGTGCATTGTCAAGACAGAGTGCAAAGGCGTGAGTCAGCATCTCGCTTGAGTGCATTCTAGTTTTTATATTCTTCAATATGAATGTTCTGCCACAGCGGCGGTTGTAGCACAATTTTCTGTTTAGTTGTTCAATGTTACGAAGTAGGTGTGATTCATTAGGTAGGATTTGAAGTGGAATGAGCGTACTAGTCTATGATGAGTTTTGTCAATAGATTTCAATTGCTTCATATGATGATCCATGTATTAAACCTGAAGCGTTGGTTGATAATTGCTTCAAATTAGTTCTTCTGTGCTCATGTAAAACTATGCACCGAGTAAATCGTCCATGCCGGACTGACACAGCTGACATGACAGAATCTTTGATTGTACTGGGTATGTTCCTATAAGTAACCTGGCTTTGATTGTACTAGGTATGTTCCTATAAGTAACCTGGCTTTGACTGTCTTGAGAGGATATCGGGAAGCACTTGAATGCCACTTCTAATGATGTTGCCGAGTAATGAGAGCGGATGACGATTACATAGCTTTGCTGTACGAGTTGAAAGTAATTGTATTTTCCTGAGAAGACTTAGGTGAAATGTTGCTAAAAGGTCAACATGCTATTTTTGCAATATATGAAGATTTCCAATCCATAAATGAGATGAGGCATAACGTAAAAGATGTTGACAAAGATTTTAGTTGTTAGGCCATTTCACCCATCAAGTCCTGCTACAGTTAGGCTATAGAAGGTTATTCTCGCGCATGATATCCGCTCTTCAACATTAAGCCTTGTCTCCCCTTTCAGTGTACGGATGAGGCCCAGGTGAGTTACTTTTGATGATAATGAAAGTTCAGAATCAACCTGGGTCCAGTCAGTGAGTGTTTCATCGTGTTTTCTTGGTGCTGGCTTGCAGCATACAGATGACTTATCACCAATGACCTAAGCTGGAACAAACACATCACTGAGGTCTGGAGCAAATCATACAGATTCTTAGGACTATTTCTGAGACATTTATCATTCTGTTCCCAAGAAATCAGACTTCAAGCATACATGGGACCGATTAGACCAGTTCTGGAATATGCAAGTACAGTTTGTGACCCTCATCAGATAACTCTTCAGGACAAACTAGAAAATGTGCAAAAATGTGCAGCTAGATTTATCACCTCAAACTATTGCTACGAACCAGGCAGTATGAGTGTGCATGCGCCGGTGCAGTTGTGTGTTGATCTGGGAAGGCAAACTTTTTCGGTAAATACTATTGATTCTGGCTAAAATTCATCGATCGCAAGTCACAATATCATTGGAAGTACTACATCATTTGAGCCATCAATTGCGATCGCCAATTTTCAACGCTACACTCCACAGGACTGGAAGAATGGACAGATTATGCCAATCTTTAAGAAGGACAGTAAGGCATCAGCATCCAACAATAGGCAAGATCATGGAGTGGTTTGTCAGGGAGGAGTTAGTTAAACATATGTTCAGCTTTATATCAAGTTCCCAACAAAGATTCCTGAGCGGGGCGGTCATCCATCACTCAACTCCTTGACCTCATTGACCCAGGAATGTTTATACTACTGTACACGAGTCTTGTGCATCCTCACTTGGAATATGGCAATGCCATTTGGAGCTCACTATATAAATGCCATATCAAGAATGATTGCAGCCTCTGAAGCTACCAAGCCTCAAGCCTGGTGTACAGATATATGCGAGGTGACTTAATTGAAACGTACAAGTATACACATGGAATATACAGTGTGGACCAAGATCAGCTACTCCCACCAGACAAATGTGATAGAACTCGAGGCCATTCATTTAAACTACAAAATCAGCGTTTCAATACAGATACAAAGAAACGGCTCTTTAGCAACAGAGTAATCAACCATTGGAACAGCCTGCTGGATTCGGCAGTATCAGCTCAGTCTGTGAATGCGTTCAAGAGAAAACTGGACAAACACTACAAGGAAGTCATGTGCACGACAGAATTCCTGATCTCACACATCTGCACCCACATGTCAGTTAAACAGGTACGAGACAACCAAGTTGAAGAAGACAGTGAAGACCTGCTACAGGCTATTTAGCCTACACAGCAGAAATATATATGTATATGTATGACAAATATAATTGGAAACCCTAAAACTCCCACCATTGTCAGACAGAAGTAAACAAAACTGTGCACGTTATTTTGTTCTACAAAGGTCTACAGCAACAAGCAAAGGTATCATTAGACAGTCTGCAGACTCCAATTTGGAAAACCAAAAACATGCGCAACAGCCACTTCAACCAAATTTACACAAGAACTGACGTCTTTAAATTCAGTTTCCCAGTATGATAAGGGATTGGAATAAACTATCACAGGATCTTCTAAGCAGTTCAGAAAACTCTGCAAATCTTACAAATAAATTTACCGAATTAATCAGAGGCAGAAAACATGTCTAAACCAGCTACTTGATGAATGCGCGGCATTATCGTGTTTCTCTCCCATATGGGTAGAATGCTGATCGATTTTTTTTTTGCACATGATTTTACATATAAGATGTTAAATTGCATATTTTGTCTAGGAAGGGGATTTCCTTGGGGGCCAAAGATAGAAAAAAGGGGCGAGGAATTATTTTGGGGGTATGCTTTTAAGAATATATCACTATACTGACGAGGGAGAAACACGATTAGTATATATAACATACTTCCTTAATAACATTGTCAAAACACTTAGTTTGTATGGGAAGGTGTTTTCCTTGGAGGCAAGAAATAGAAAAAGGGGGGGGGGTACGATTTTAAGAATATATCATTATACTGATTGGGGGAGAAACACGATTAGTATATATACTAGTGATTGACATTCACAACTATGTTCAACACAACTATGTCCAGATACGCCATACAAAAAAGCTGCATTTTAAATAATAGCCATTTAGTAACGTGTCAATTTTATTGATTAGTATATACGCCGCAGTGAATGTTAGCGTATTTTAATCCACTTGTATTGTGAACTGATTTCTTGATCATGTTCCTCTACCACATAAAAAAAGGCTGGCTACGATTATTTTCTGTAATCACGTAGACCAAAATGCTGTTTTAACAACACTTCTGTTCGAAATAGCATTAAGTATACCTCACAAAAAACACGGAGAAGGATCGTATGATATACAGAAATTTACGACCACAGATGCAATATCATTTTCATATTATTATCTAATTTATTGACTGATTCACACGGGTTTGAAACAGGATTAATATACAGATTGCAAATTCATTACAGTTATTATTATTATGATCGTCGTTAATTCCCAGTCAATGATTAAATCATAAATTATGTGGGATTAAGATAATTCAAGACTAAAATGCTGTTTTTTTCGTATGGCGCATCTATATAGACATAATGCTTGATTCATACGGGGTAGAAACACGATTAATATACAGATTGCAAATTCATTTGAGTCATATTTATTACAATCATCATTCTTTCCAGTCAATAATTTAAATAATAGGATTAAAAACTAAAATGCAGCTGTTTTCATATGGCATATATTAAGAAAATGATGGAAAATGTATTTGTTTGTCATGTTTTAAAGGTTTCATTTAGTATGTTATATTCCAACTTTAATATTTAACCTGCAGTTTATATATATACATGTAAAACGATGGGGGAGAAACACGATTAGTATATAGATTGAAGCCTGAAACATTGGGATAATGATCATCATTATCACCTACAGATGAGTTATAAAATCGACCATAAATTCATTATTAAGATAGGTAGAAGCATAATTCAACAATAACAACAGTAAAAAATATAACGAATTGTATTTTTAATGACAAAATTATTTTTAATATACATTTCCATAAAACTAGTGTAATCTTCACAGTACGGGGGAGAAACACAATAATGCTGAATGCAAAGCGAAAATAATGTTCTTTGGATGTTTCACCATAACTAATCAAGATCAAGATCCACTGGAATTGGAAAAGGAATATCCCGAAAACACAATACAATGTCGCATTAAGCAACTTGTAAATCCATATTACAATAAGAATTATGTTGGCAATAATGGAAACTAACTAAGACATATATAAGCTATACATTACCAATCAATAGAAACATATATACGTATTTAAAGTGATTAAATATGACAAAATATATCCCTAAAAAAAGAATTTTCGTTCTGTAATCTTTAGGAGAACCTCCGTGACGGAGTAGTTCTTATTATATTATAACTTTAACTGTACATATCAGACTAACTGTACACATCGCGCTAGGTATATAGATCTATACATTAGGAATTGACTATTGAATTTTCGTCGAATGTCAATGTTCAAACTGCAGGATTTATCATGTGTTGTGATTTTAAATGTGTAGTTCAGTAGAGTTTTAGACTGACTTTAATGGGTTAACGGAGTTCCAACAGATGATGTGTTCATAAGTGATGGACGTTTTACGTGTAGACTGTAGCAGAGTTCTCTTGATAATTTTTCGAATGTTTCTAGATTGGTGTCTGATAGCTTGCAGCATCTAGAATAGCCTGCATATAGTGCTCACTGTTCATGCTGATGTTGAGTCAGCTTTAGTAGTTTTCGTATTTTTATGAGATATGGCTGTCTGACATGCTCTAGCTCTTGGCAGTCGATAAGGAAGGGGTGTTTGCTAGAAGGGAGTATGCGGGAGGTAGGTCATACTGCTGAATGATTTTCTTTAGCTTTACAGTCCAGCTATTGGATGATGGTAGTTTCACAGCCAGTTGCCTTTCTAGAGCCTCTCTTTCAACATAATTTTGACGATGTAGCATTTGTGTGAAGAAGGTTGGTATTATTTTGTGCAGCTCTCCTTCAAGTGGTAGGGTTCCTAAGAGTATGTAGACAGCTTTATTTGCAGTTGAAACTGGCAGATGCTGAATTGCTTTCAGTTGTGACTGATATAAGTTCTCTAGCTTATCTATCTTTCAACACAGACAAAACGCATGTCATGCACTTCGGCAGAAATAACCCTCAAACCAAATACTATATGACAGATACACCTGATCCACATCCTGTATCAACATCAGATGTAGAAAAAGATTTGGGGGTTCATGTCGACAGAAACCTCTCTTTTGACATACATATAGGGAACATTGTATCCAAGGCAAACAGTACAATAGGACTAATCAAGAGAACATTTACCAACATTGATCAATCTATTTTCACGCTACTATACAAATCACTTGTGCGACACATTCTTGAATACTGCAACTCAGCATGGTCTCCAAGACTGAAAAGCCAATCGCAGCTATTAGAAAGAGTACAACGCAGAGCAACAAAACTTGTCCCACAAATCTGAGAGTATAGCTACACAGAAAGACTTGAAGCCCTAAATCTAATGTCACTGAAATATAGACGGTTTCGTGGAGATTTGATTGAAACATTCAAACTCATCAAAGATCTATATAATATTGATAAGAACTACTTTTTCGAACTGTCCAATGTTACACGGACCAGAGGTCATATGCTCAAGCTCAACATAAAACGTAGCAGCAAAGATATTCGGAAGCACTCCTTCGCAAATAGAGTGGCACCACATTGGAATTCACTGCCAACAACAATAGTCAAAGCAACCACAGTCGAAATATTCAAGGGCAAACTAGACATCTTTTTCAAAGAAAGAATATTTGAATTCGACTGAACACAATTAATTGTGGTGTGGCGTTGGACGTTGCTGTTACACATATGCTTATACAACATATGTGAGCCGTCAATTCCCAAAGTCATAATACAATTATTACATCACAGTGGACTAATCTTGAAACAGCCTGTGCATCTACATGAACATGCACACATGAAGATAGCTACACGTGTTGTATCCAGACCAGGGTTGCCTGCCCTACCAGTTTAGCACTGAGGCAATAACAAGCCAATGGCTTATGCCTTGTAGATTGATGATGATGATGAGCTTGTCTGGTTCAGTCTGAGTGAGTATAAGTCCCTCAAGACGATGTACTGGTGTAATGTAAGCCTGCTCTTGCAATACCGTATGTTACCGTACCATCATCATCATCATTATCATCATCATCATCATCTTCATCATCATCATCATCATCATCATCATCATCATCATCATCATCATCATTTTACGAGGCATAAGCCATTGGCGTGTTATTGCCTCCGTGTTTTTTGTTGTAGTATGGCTTGCTCAGTCCAATTCAAAAGTTCTTTCTTGGATATCTAGTTTGTTCTTGAATGATTTGACTGTTGTTGATTAATTAAGTCTCCTCGAAACCGATAGATTTGAGAGTTTAACTCTTACCACTCCCATGTCAATATTTTCTATCTTTTGCTGTGTAAATAAGAAAGAAGCTGGTGTACATGTCTCAACAGTTTGGTTGATGCTGTTGGTGTCTATGACAGCAACATCATCCACCAAATTAAACCGAAAATTAAACACCAGATCATCTTTTAATTTAATAAGAAAATTAAAAATCCCAAACATCGGAGAGCCAAGGGCTAATACTGATTTGTGAAAATGCTGTGGTGCAGATGGGTGTTCCTCTCATCAGCTGCGGTGTGCCACATACACTCATGGTTACACCCTGCTGCGCCCAGCATCTAGCACTAGACAAAATTTTACAAAAAATTTGCAATGAAAATAAAACAGGTTACATTATGGGAGACTTCAACATTGATTTACTAAAAGAAAATTGCTTTCATTCACAAAATTTTCTCAATTTATTATAGGCCTATGGCGTCTATCCATTAATTACCAAACCAACGAGCTATATACTATTTAGAAAAAGAAGATGCCGAGCAAAACCCATTCTTAAAAGAGAACATAATTTGTCGACACTTTGGAAAAGAAAATATTGTTAAATTCAAAACCATTATGGCTAATGCAAACTGGAATGACATTATTAACTGTCAATCATGTGAAGATGCCTATAACAAATTCCATACTATATGCACAGATCTTTATGAAAGTACCTTTCCACTAAAAAAGGTTAAAGAATTTAAGCGAACCCCCACAAAGCCATGGTTAATGTAGGGGTTGATAGCTGCATGTCATAAGAAGAAAAATATTTATCAAAATTTTATCAAACACTCTACAGAGTACAATGAAACAAAACAATATAGAAATAAATTAAACCAAATGATTCGAACAGCAAAAATAAATTATTTTCATAGCAGATTTGACCACTGGAAAAATAACATCAAGGAAATATGGAAATTAATTAAGTCAATATTAAATAAACAAAACAGTAAATAAGAAACCTCAAGACTTATCTATAATAACAAAGTTGTAACTGAAAAGGAAGAAATAACAACAAAATTTAATAAATATTTTATTAACATTGGTCCCAAATTATCAAAAGAAATCCAAATTGACCCTCACGCAAGTATACAGGACTATTTAACAGGCAGCTATCAATCTTACTCTATGCTGCATCCGAGACAAGATCGACGACTTCACCGGATCATGTCAAAGTGGCTTCAAATGTGGACGCAGCTGCGCAGACATTGTATGGGCTCAACGCATGCTTGTGTCCGTAGTCATGTCCAAACACTGGGATTTCCACAAAATGGGCATGGACATGTTCGACACAATTAAACGCTCAAAGATCCTAGATGTACTACGCCAGGCCAGCTGCAATGAAGATGAGCTATGACTAGTGAGACTACTGCTTTCAGACACCAAGCTGAGAGAGTACGAGTCAAGTCAGTGAAGTCTGTAGAGTTTGAGACATGAATCGGCTCCCCACAGGGAGATGGTCTACCCCCTGTGCTCTTCACCTGTTACCTGGCTGCTGCATTGAAATCTGTGTGAGAAAACTCCACAAGTTCCCCCCACCCCACCCCACCCTCTCCCCTTGTGTCAATACTGGGCATGCTGCTAGAGATGGAATATGCCGATGATGTGGACTTTATAGATGAGGAAAAGAAACACCTTGACGAACTTCTCCCAAACCAAAAATTGAGAATCTCTTTATGAATGAATCTAAAACAGATTTCACCCACCTATACTTATCTACAAAGCATGAAACTAAAGAAAATGGCGATCCACTCCGTGACGGCGAACCATGGAGGAAAAGTAAAATCCTGGGCTCACTGCTTTGCAGTACTGCTGACATTGCTGCACGCTGCATCATGGGGAACATAGCTTTCCAGTCCTTCTGGAAGCTATGGATTCATAGATCAAAGATGCCCTTGGTAAAAAGACTATGTTTATACAATGCAACCTGCGTATCCTTGTTGATGTATAACTGCAACAGCTGGGCAGCTTTAAAGGCAGCTCTAAACAAACTTGATGCCTGCCACCGCAAACACCTATGCACCATCACTGGACACCGATGGCCAGAGAGCATAATTTCCAATGATGCACTATGCAAGATGTGTATTACACCGCTGCTGTCTGTAAAAGTCGCCCAGCAAAGATGGTCCATGTTTGATCATGTGCTAAGGATGCCAGAAGACACACCAGCACAGAGAGCCTTGGAATTCGCCCTACTCGGAGCCAGCAAATACAGAGCCAGGAGAGGACGTCATTGCATAAATCTGCTAAGCACGCTACGAGGTGACCTCAAGAAAGCAGGATTAGGTACACTCAAGTCAAGAATGGACCTGAGGAAGCAAAGGATTTTGGCTGAGGACAAGACATAGTGGGCAAAAGCAAAGAAGGACTGATTGCAGCTGTAGGATGTTTCTACTACTACAGCCGCAGAATACAGTAATCATACATATCATACTTCAATTTTTCTAAACCCTACTAACCCAGAAGAGATTTCTAAACTACTAATGCAAATTAATACTAATAAAAGTGCAGGTATTGATAATTTTAAATGGAGTATCTTTAAAAACTGTCTAATCGAGATATTAATTCCTTTAACTCACATATGCAATCTGTCTCTGGAGCAGGGGTTCTTTCAGTCATTGTTAGAAATAGCACGTGTGACACCACTATACAAAGCTAAAGACCCATCTGACTTCACTAACTATCGACCCGTCTCAATACTTCCACTGTTTTCAAAACTTTTGGAGAGCCTTTTCTATAATAGATTAATGAATTATCTAAATAAGTACTCAATAATATTTGAAGCACAATATTGCTTTAGAGAAAAACATTCCACAATGTTTGCCCTCATTGACGTGCTGGAAAATATTTCAATTGCACTAGAAAAAAAGGAACACATCCTTGGTATTTTCTTAGACCTTTCGAAAGCTTTCGACACAATTGATCATGATATCTTAATACAAAAATTATCCTACTATGGAGTAAGAGGAATTGCATTAAATTGGTTAAAAAGTTACTTAAGCGATAGGGTACAATGGATACAATACAATGGAGTTTGCTCTAGTAAAGAAAAGCTGGTTTGTGGTGTTCCCCAAGGATTAAATACTTGTCCCCCTCTTATTTCTATTCTGTATGAATGACTTACCTACTATCTGCAAAGACCACTAACTAATACTGTTCGCAGATGATACTAATGCTTTTGCCACCATAATGATACAGACACATTGTACAAAAATGTAAATGAAGAAATGGTAAAAGTAATAAATTGGTTTAAAATAAACAAATTATCATTAAATGTTTCTAAAACTAACTACATGCTTTTTACAAAAGCTAGGACAAGTAATTTACCAAAACTCTACATTAATAACCAAGAAATAAAAGAGGCTGAATTTGTTAAATTTTTAGGGGTTTACCTGGACAAAGATCTGACTTGGCAGAAGCACATAGAGGTAGTGACATCTAAGGTGGCAAGGAACGTTGGCATCATTCGAAGGCTTAAACATTACTTACCACCAACCATACTAAAAATATTATACTGCACTCTAGTACTCCCACAAATCACATATTGCAACACTGTTTGGACTAACACACACAACAATAAATTAGCAGGACTAAAATCACTTCAAAAGAAAACTATTAAATTCTTCTCCAAAATGGGGCTGGGCAAAGATATATATAAAGCAGAAAAATTACAAAAAACGTGTAAACATTGGAAAACTGCAGCTATTGTAGCACGGATCGACCAAGCGGGTACTGGCCGTCCCAGCCAAGTCGGGTCACCCATCCTGGATTCGTTCCCAAAAGCGCACCCCCTTGGGTAGAGCAGTAAGCATGTATGGGCCTATATGAGAGGCATTTCGTCATGAAAATGACTAAGTTCGTTCGAACATGTGGTGCGCATGCGCACACTCAGATGCTTCTTCGACGACACGTGTGTTGAGATCAGGAGCGAGTGTGTACATATAGTGTACCGAGATGGTACGCGTAAATGATTATAATTCATTCATTCTCATTGTTCTTGGTATCGATCAAGACCAGAATTTAACGAGCTTTTCAAAACTGAAAACTTTTTTTAAATCGTTTCAGAAATGACCGAGTTATCATCGAAATACCTGGTTAAAATATACGTAAAAATATTGCTATAACGTCGTAATCGTAATTTGTGTACACGTGACTTGCTACGTCACTTCACATATCTATGCATATCTAAATATATAGTTATTTGTGTATACGTCACAGTATTCTAGTACACTGATTGGCTGGTACATCAGCTGATGGTTGGTTCAGGCAGCCAGTTCTGACGTCCCAGCGAGTATAAGAGGGGGTGAAATTCGAAGATCAGGAGCATCGTCGGCATGGAGGCCAAGAGTCGAGAGCTGACTGGAGGTGTGGACTAGACGACTATACCTGCAGATAAGAACGATACAGAACATCCCACATGGTTCTTTGCGGCTTTGAGCTCACCCACACGTAAAAGCAGTTCTCGGATAACCCGCATATATTCAATTTTGGATGCTTCCGGATGACCATCCGGGAGCAATAATAAGCTAAAGTATGGTTCCCATTTCCGAACACCTATAAGCGGAACTTTTTGCGGGAGGGTCCTTGTGACCCGTTATGTAAATTCTATATAATTTAGAGCAGCCATGTTTCTTGGTGGATGACTCGCCGGATCTGCCCACCACGTGGAAGTGGACTTCAACCACCACACTGCATGTCGTGTGGCCACCTTTATAACTTTTTGACCGCAGTCGAGTAGACTTTGCTCGATGCGCCGCAAGAGGTATGCAACGCACCCCGCACCGTGTGCCTCAATATGTACATGCATTAATCACATTTTTATAAGTAACCCTCTCTGTTAATGGGTTATGATTAACTTTTATACTTTCGTTGCCAGACGGAGAACTTTCTTCACACCGTTCAAATCCTGATTTAGTTAGAGAGATGATCTAGTAGACATTACCTCATTGGTCTGTTTTACTGTCCTGAGTTTGTACCGTATCATCGTGCAGTCAGCATACAGAGACCCATCTGCGGAAGCCAGCTGCGGAGAGCTGCATGCAGAAACCTTCCATCCTCAGGGAACATGTCGGATCGCGCTACATGTATGTAGCACCTCAATTTCAGTAACATAGTAGCCTGTTCCATCCAAGTAACTACTAGGTCCTCAAGTAACATTACCTATTATATTTTGTCATCATTATTCTCGTCCGAATAGGGTACTGATGACTAATAGGTACCGTACCAGTCTTATGACCGCTATTTATGATTTCTTTATTACTGTGTATATTATCCTTGTTTACTGTGGGTGCTTTAACTAACTGCACCGTTTAGGTTATTGACCTATTCTTCACTCACTACCTCATTTAATTATTATGTGAAAACTGTGATATCGTTTCATTGCATTGGTTAGTTATGTATATGGCAGTTGCCATCCAGTTATTATGTTTTGTTTATTTATAAAAACTCTGGACTGCAGTACGCTAGGAAATACTAAGCAGCAACAACATACACATCACTTGTTCCTGCCACCAACAATTTTACACTGAGGTCACTGACCGTGCTCGAAATGTTTGAGCCTGGCATGCTACTGACTAACCTTACTATTCAGCTCGATAGGATAGGTTAATAGTGGTGAGGGACAATTTCTTCATTAGGAGATATATAGTGTACGCCTCTTTTCCGGCTGTTGCAGTAATCTAGCCCCGCACTCCATCAAGGTTGTGTAAAATTGGCCGAATACCTATAGAGCCTCAGATTTATCAAGATATTGTCTCTTTCCATGATCCACTAAGCCGTCATGCTTTTTAATTGTTTGGATAACCCCACCCGCACGTTGGACTGATCCGACTCTGGGAAACTATTGGAGGTTTTCGAGCAGTGACGGCCACAGTGTGGGTTCACATACATCTCCCCCATATCCTCGGATACTTGATAGATAGATACATTGCCAAAGAAGGAAAGCACTGTGAAACCATATAGGTATTACGGTAGGATGATATTTTATTACCGGCCCGCCGTGCATATTGGGCATATTGGAAATAAACCTAACGACAGATCAAAGTTTGGGTCCATAGGACTGGTGACGGATGAGACGCACATCTCCACCCAACTCATTGTGGTGTCTGGGTAGGTGGTGGATATTCGTCTCTCTGCCCCCACCATAATGACATTTCAGTCATTAAATTTGCTTGTGTAAAATGTAGCCATCGTCCAGTGATGTTTTATGTGGTTACGGAGCAGGGTATGCGGATTCGCACCCAGTTCGGATATGTTGCGAAGTAACATGTATGCTTGCTATCCATGGAGGTAGATGCTTGCTAAAGCAACCTACTGAAAGTGGGGCATCTGCGCCCATGGATGGCCATATCTAATGATAGGTAGGCTATCTGCCACTTGCGGCCAAATCTAGTTCTCGTTTCTAACACCTAAATGGTAGGTTAGGAATAGCAGAAGGCCCGCATACATAAAAGCAGCACCTACCAATACAGTATCTTAGAATAACATAAGGCAGGGACTTGTGAATCCTCCAGGAGTCGCTGGCCCCGTCTTCACGTAAACCTGTATGCATCACGTTAATTATATGTTCACTAGGATGGTCTTTTTCCTTAGCATTTGTGTTGAACAAAAAAGTGGCCCCCTTTGCCAGCTCTTTTCCTCCGCTTCGGCGTCGAAGGCATTTTTCTGTGACGGAGGCCCGCGCGAGGCACTTGCTTCTCGCATAGGCGAGATATCCTGGATGGAGGCCCGCGCGAGGCTACTACCTCTCGCACCAGCAGGAATCTCTCTAATTGTATAATGAAGGTATAATATTAAGTTAAACAGTGACCTCATTGTGCGGATACTTCCGTTGCAGAGACACCTCTGCGGATTTACGAATCCATGTGGTACCTCCGGCGACCTCACATACAAAGTGCACCAGCTAGCTCTACTTTATGTTTTGTTATTATATGCTCAGAAACCGTCAGACGATCCACCGTGTATGACAAATAGTTACATATTTTTTCTATATAATTTATTCTCCATGGTCTTAAATCAACATGGAAAGACATACCGGTGACACCTATAGCTGGGATGATACCATGCAGTTCAATCTCAGCGGCAAGTGTCGCATGGCCCCACCGGAATGATTGAGTTCCACCGGCCTTAGGAGCCAGTCTATGTACTTCGCAGAGCAACGTCATGCGGGATCCGGAACCCCGAGACTCGGAGGTAGCCAGCCCCCTCCCCTCATTCGTCGTGCATGTGTGGCACGATGGCTGAGCAATTTGTCCCGGAACGACCCAATGGAACCCCGCGAGCTACACTATATACAACTTTAAGGGATTTTTAATGGTAATTTACCAAACTCACTAGCAGGGCTCTTTAACATAAATGCAGGAATTCACTCATATAACACGACAAATGTCACAATCTGCATATACCATATAACAGAATGGAATTGTCCAAATCTAATCCCTCTGTACAAGCCATAAAACTATGGAACAATACAGACATACCCTTACACAAACAAATCATTACACAAAATTCCTTTAAAGTTCTCATCTCTTCTTAAAAGATACATATGCTAGCTAAATATAGGACTATTTGTTACTTTATGGACACTTTAACTAACTTGGACTTTAGTCGCCATCTTAGATAGATATTTGCGGGCGCCATTATTTCAGACTCTATTGTCTGCGCCGGTGAACAATTGTTCATATAAAAACATTCTCATAACGCTAATGCTAGTCATTCGTTTGCTGGCTTACAATGTGAGCACATAGTAAGCATAGCGTAGTACAATATTAGTTCTATATTTCCTATGGTGTAAATAAAAACAAATATATCTGTACACGTTACTGAAAACTGCTGCTGCTTATAGCAGCAACAACTTTCCGTCAAATTGTTGTCAATATAATCAGCTGATAATACAATTCAGTAAACGTTATAAATATATTTGTTGTCACTTGCACCATAGGAAATATCCACAACTGATATTGAACTATGCTATGCATATCTATGCTCTCACCTTGAAAGCCAGCAGAAGACTGACTAGGATTAGCATTACAAGAATGGTTTTATACGAACAATTGCTCACTGGCGAAGACAATGATGATGATAATATTAATATTGGTATTGACATATGATGTTGTTCGTGTTGTTATTATTATTGTTGTTGAGAATAATGATGTTAGTAGTAACAGTGGTAATGATACATGCAACGATAGTGATGATGATGATACTAGTGCTAATGCTGGTGTATGTTGTTATGCGTTGTAGTTGTTGCTGTTATTTTTATTGTTAATAATGATTAGCATAGTGACGATAGATGAAGACGAAGTTGGTGATAATAGTGATTTCTCTGGATCCAATCCTGTATCTGATTTCTAAAAAATGGCCAGTCTTCAACAAAACGTTAATGAAAGGATTCTATGGTGATGGGACTCAGGACTTCTCGCAGGAATCTTGATTTATCCAATCTTGTTGAGGTCCATCTATCACTTTCTGAAAATCCTCAAAAAAATATCCTAAATCATTGTCCAAATTTCGCTGCATGGATCATACAGTGGTGGGCTCCAGAACCTCATCAGATTTTTAAAGCTCTGAATCAATGAAAAGTCTAGTCAATGGTAATTATAGTGATGATGATGATGATGATGATGGTGATGATGATTATCATAATAATCATTAACGATAGTAATAGTTGTGATGGTACTGTAGCGCGGATCGGCCAGACAGGTAGGACCATCCCAGCTAGGCTGGGTACGGAACGACCGTTCCAGGTATGTTCCAAGCACGTGACCTGGGTAGGATAGTACGCATGTATAAAGCCCTACGAGAGAGGTTTCATTAAAATGGCTAAGTCCATAAGAATGCATAGCGCGCATGCACCTGCATCAGAGCTTCCATGGCAACACGTGTCAGTATTGGGAGAGAGTGTTTGCTTATAGTGTACCGAGTTGGTACTGGTGATTTCGTTCAATCATTTCATTCTCATCGTTCTTGGTACCGATCAGGACCGGAATGAAACGAGGATTTCAAAACCTTTTACCGTTTTAAAATCGGACCAGAAATGGCCGAGTTATCCACAAATGGCTCACTTAAATTATTTTCAAAATATTGCTTTAATGTCGTAATCACGTGTATATATTAAAGTAATGGGGAATGTGCTGATCACGTGATCGCCACGTCGCCCTTTCTAGCTGCATGCTGATTGGCTACTGCTCGCCCGCTGATTGGCTGGGGCGTCCTGCCTCTGACGTCACGAGTAGCATAAAAAGAGCCAAAACTCAAGAATCGAGAGCAATTTGGCGAAGATGCCGACATGACATCAAGGTTGCTGGACCAGCGCAGTGCTAGACGTGGGCTAACTGCTTACTGACTGTGGTACCGACACTGCAGCAGTGCCCTTCAGAATTCAGATCTCCTGCACCGGTGAGCAGCCTTGAACATCCACATCAAGTTTTTGTGCACTCTCGGATGGCCAGCCGAGGGCAAATTAACTAAATAAGAAGAACTCCCTTTCCGGAACACTCACAGAGGAGCTTCCCTGCGGATGGGCCTTGCGGGTCCGATGTAAATTCTACAGGACGTAGAGTCGAGGTGATTCTTGGTGGATAACTCGCCAGATCTTCAGGACCACGCTGAAAAGTGGTATCAAACTTCCACGCAGCATGTCATGTGTTTTAATTCACTTTTAGACCACAGTCTGGTGGGACTCTGCCCAGTGCGTCACAAGAGCTATGCGATGTATCCCACACAGTGTACCCAGTTATGTACATGCATATTTAATTACCACTGTAGCCCTCTATGTTATGGGCAACTTTCAAACTACCGTCGCCAGACGGACACTTTACAATTTACTGCGTAAATTAATGTATTAGTTATTCTGACAATCTAGTGGACATCTTTCTATAACCGTTCTCCTTCACCATCTTGAGAGTGAGCCGCACCAACAGTCTGCCGGCAGAAATCTTCCCAGCCCCTTCGTAATCATGCCACCTCATGCTACACATATGTAGCGCATCAATTCCCATGATTTATTAACTCTTACTGTACCGATGACCAATAGGTACTCAAGTGACTATACTATTGTGCTATTCATTATTTCCGCAATAGATACTGATGAATAATAAGACCGCATTTTTATATTTTATGTTTCATACTGTATATATTATCTTTATTTCTGTGTGCTTACAACTAACGAGCACCGTAAGGTGATATGACCTGATATACTGTTAGCACTGCACTAGTTAGTTTTGTATATGGCAAGTAGCCATCCTAGTTATTCTGTTTTGTTTAGATAAAAACTCTAGGATGCAGTACGCTAGGCAATACTATACAGCAACATTATATCCACATCACTATTTCCCCCAGCATCATTTTTACACTGAGGTCACTGATCATGCTCACATTGCTCGAGCTTGACATGTGACCGACTAAACTTGGCTATTCTAGCTCGATAGGATAGGTTTAAAGTAGTTAGGGACAATCTCTCTGTAAGAGACACATTGTGTTTTCTCCGTTTTTCCGGCTGTCGCGGATATGTAACCCCACACACCAGCTAGATTGTATAAATTGGCCAAATGCCTTAGGGCCTCTTGTTAATATCGAGTGATTGTCTCTTTCTATGCTCCTCCACCCGCAAGACTTAAGAATTGTCTGGACTCCCAACTGACACGTTGGCAGGATCCGATTCTGGGAAACTATTGGGGTTTCCGAGCGGTGATTGTAGCTCATGGGGGTACGCGCTGGTCTGCCATATCGCTCCACTCCACCGCACTGCATATACCGGATGCATGGGATTGCTGGTTAGCTGTGGTTCTCGGGGTTGCGGATCCAGTATCGCGTCTCTCCAGAAGGTACAAAGTCCAGCCTCTAGAGCCGGTGGAACGTTCACATTCCAGTGGGGCCATACAACCATTGCCACCGAGATTGAACGTCACGGTCTCGTCCCAACAGTTGGTGTCACCGATATGATGGTCCTTTACCAATTTGGAAGTCTGGACATGATGGTATAATTAAACAGTCCCAAATAATTCATAATACAAACAATATCACTCGTTTGACAGTAATGAGCAAATAATACAGTACATAGAGCTATCCAGTGTTCTTTCTACGTGGTTTCGCCGAAGGTACCATACAGATCCTTAAATCCGCAGAGGTATCCCCGCAAGGGAGCACCACAATGAGGCTACTTGATAGTTTAATATAAACTAAATACACCTCTAACACACACAAAACATTGTTGTTGAGAGAGGAAAGTGGCTCGCGCAGGCCTCCGTCACAGGAAAATGCCTTCAACGCCAAAGCGGAGGAAAAGAGCTGGCAAAAAGGGTCACTCTTTTGTTCAAACAAAAAGCTAAGTGCTGGTCAATCCTAGTGAAGCCATAATTAATGTGATGCACACTGGTTTACGTGAAGACAGAACGAATGATTTCCGAAGAATTCACAAGCCACCGTCTTATGTAGGTCCAAAGATACTGTATTGGTAGTTGCCGCATTAGCCTTCTGCTACACTCTAACCTACCATTTGGTTATTGGATACGATTCCAAGCTGTAGACACATACATCTAACTGGCGAAGATGACCAGCTTCCCGAAGGTTGCCCCACCTAGCATCTACCACAGAAAGATCGGGTGCGCACACGTTACAGAGCGATAGCTCCCGAATCATATGATGATCTGGTCCCGCAACCACATATAACATCACTAGGACAAGTTTACAGTTCACACAAGCAATTTAGAATGCGCCATATCTTTCATGGTGGAGAGTAAGAGATGGATATCCATCGCCAGTGTCCTTCCCGTGAGGGTGTGGTGGGTTCTAATACCTCAATCAGACACTACAATGAATTGGATGGAGATCTGCATCTCATCCGTCATCCATGTACTAACAGAGCTAATATTTTACCTGTCCTTAGGGCTATGTTTCCAGAATGCCCAGAGATGCACTGCAGGCCGGTGTCACAATATAAGTAATTTCTTTTCGCAGTGCTTCCTACAGTGGGGGGGGGGGGGGGGGGTAGTCTTACTAACTAGTATCCGAAGATACAGGGGGAGGTGTGTGTAAATCGACACTTTAGTTATCACTGCTCGGAAACCTCCAATAGTTTCGCAGAGTCGGATCCTGCTAGCACATCGATGGGGAATCCAAACAGTCATTAAGCCTTGCGGCTGGTGGATCATGGAAAGAGACAATAACTCGATATTAATAAGAGGCCCTCAGGTAATTGGCCAATTTTATACAACCTAGCTGGTGTGTGGTATTACATATGCACTACATCTGGAAAAGAGGCGTACGCTATGCATCTCTTGAGGAGAAACTGTCCCTAACCACTTTAAATCTATCCTATTGAGCTAAAATAGCCAGGTTTAGTTGGGAACATGTCAGGCTCGAGCAATTAGAGCATGAATAGTGACCTCAGTGTAAAATTGATGCTGGGGGGAAATATAGTGATGCGGATATAATGTTGCTGTATAGTATTTCTTAGCATACTGCGTTCTAGAGTTTTTTTAAATAAACAAAACATATTAACTAGGATGGCTACTTGCCATATACACAACTAACTAATACAGAGCTAACGATATATCACTGGTCATAGGACCCTATGGTGCTGTTAGTTGAGAGCACCCACGGAAAATAAAGATAATATTCACAAAATAAACAGAAAATATAAAATTGCGGTCGGGAAGACAGGGAAGGTACCTATTAGTCATCAGTACCATTTGCGGAAATAATGAAATGTACAATAGTATAGCTACTTTAGTACCTATTTGTCATTGGTATGGTAAGAGTTCATAAGTCAATGAAATTGAGGCGCTAATATTATATAGCATGAGATGGCACGATCTTGAGTGCAGGGAAGATTTCCACAAGCAGATTTCTGCAGGAAGACTGTTGATGCGGCACACTCTCAGGACAGCGAAGAAAAACGGGTAATGAGATGCCCATTAGATAGTCATTTTAACTGATACATGATTTAAACAATTTGTTGTAAAGTTTCCATCCGGCGACGGTAGTTGAAAAGTTGAAGGTTGCCCATTAACAGAGAGGGCTACAGTTATGATTAATTATGCAGGTACAATAACTGGTTACACTGTGCCAGATACGTCGCATAGCTCTTGCAGCACACCGAGCAAAGTCCCACCAGACTGTGATCTAAAAGTTAATTAACACACATGACATGCAGCGCGGAAGGTTGAATCCACTTTTCAGCGTGGTCGTAAGATCCGGCAAGTTATCCACCAAGAATCACCATCAGCTCTACATCCTGTAGCATCACATCAAGCCCGCAAGGCCCTTTCCACAGGATGATCTAAGTAGTTTGTTGTAAAGTTTCCATCCGGCGACAGTAGTTGGAAAGCTGAAGGTTGCCCATGAACAGAGAGGGCTACAGTTATGAGTAATTATGCAGGTACAATAATTGGTTACACAGTGCCGGATACGTTGCATAGCTCTTGTGGCGCACCGAGCAAAGTCTCACCAGACTGTGATCTAAAAGTTAATTAACACACACGACATGCAGCGTGGAAGGTTGAATTCACTTTTCAGTGTGGTCGTAAGATCCGGCGAGTTATCCACCAAGAATCACCATCAGCTCTACATCCCGTAGCTTCACATCGGGCCCGCAAGGGCCTTTCCACCGGAAAGCTCCCTTAGGAAAGTCCGGATGCGGGAATTCTGTATTGCGGAGTGTTGGAAGACTGCCCACTGGCGCAGGAGATCTCAATTCCATGAGTCACCGCAGTGATGATGGAATCACCATCAGCGCGCAGCTAGAAGTGGTGATGTGCTATCATGTGACCAGCACATTCCCCATTCAGTTAATGCATACATGCGATTACGATGTCAAAGCAATATTTTGAAGATAATTTAACCAGGAGTTTTAATGATAACGCGGCCATTTCTGGTCCGATTTTAATGAATTAAAAGTCCTGATCGGTACCAAGAACGACGAGAACGGTGCGATTTGAGAAAATCATGAGTACCATCTCGGTACACTATAAGCATACACTCTCTCCCATTCCTAACATGGTTGTCAGGGAAGCTCTGACGTGCGCGCATGCGCGCTACACGCTCTTACAGACTTAGCCATTTTTAACGAAAACCTCTCTCATAGGGCTTTGTATACACGCGTTATCCTACTCAGGGGGGCGTGCTTGGAGTGAATCCAGAATGGTCGTCCCGCACCAAGCTTAGCTGGGATGGTCAGTACCCATCCGGTCGATCCGTGCTACATGATAACTAAAGTGCCGATTTTGCATATACTCCCCCTGTATCTTCGGATACCAGTTAGTTTAGATACCCCAGCCAAGGTAGGAAGCACTGCGAAAAGAAATTATATTAGGTAACCACGGCCTGCAGTGTATCTCTGGGCATTCTGGAACATAACCCTAATGACAGGTGAAATGTTAGTTCCATATCACACGTGTGACGGATGAGATGCAGATCTCCATCCAACTCGGTATGGTGACTGGGTGCAGTCTTAGAACCCACCATGCCCTCATGGGAAGGTCACCAGCGATGGATATTTGCCTCTTACTCTCCGCCATAGGCACTATTGCACCTTCTAAAATTGCTTATGTGAACTGTAAATTGTCCTAGTGATGTTATATGTGGTTATGGTACGATGGTGACCGGATCGTCATATGATTCGGCAGCTGTTGCTCCATAACATGTACGCACGCTATCTTTCTGAGGAAGATGGTATGCTGGGTGACCTTCGGGAAACTGGGCATCTACGCCAGTTAGACTTATGTGTCAAAAGATAGGTAGGAATCCCTGCCACCTGCGGCCGAAGCTTGGAAGCATATCTAATAACTAAATGGTAGGTTAGAAATTAGCAGAAGGCCCGCATAACTAAAGCGGCAACTACCAGTGCAGTATCTTTGGACCTACATAAGATGGTGACATATGAATTCTTCGGAAGTCATCCATCCCGCCTTCACGTAAACCAGCCTGCATCACATTAATTATAGTTTCACTAGGATTGACCCACTGCACATAGCTTTTTGTTTGAACAAAAGAGTGACCCTTTTTGCCAGCTCTTTTCCTCCGCTTTGGCGTTGAAGGCATTTTCATATGACGCAGGCCCGCGCGAGGCACTTTCCTCTCGCAACAATATTATTTTGTGTGTGTTAGGGGTATAATTGGTTTATATTAAACTATTTAAGTGGCCTCATTGCGATGGTCCGTTACGGGGATACCTCACCGGATTTACAAATATGTGAGGTACCTTCGGCGAGCCCATGTATAGAGAATACCGGTTTGGTTCTATGTACTGAAAA
Organism: Chaetoderma sp. LZ-2023a; assembly: GCA_034401795.1. Taxonomy (NCBI): domain Eukaryota; kingdom Metazoa; phylum Mollusca; class Caudofoveata; order Chaetodermatida; family Chaetodermatidae; genus Chaetoderma; species Chaetoderma sp. LZ-2023a. The sequence continues at coordinate 20,800,689 of CM067374.1, forward strand.
AATTTTGCTCATCTACTAGCAAACGAGTACCATTGTTTGTGCAGTCATTTATTATTAATTATTATCATCATGTCTAGACTTTTAAATTAATGGACTGACGCAAACAGTTAGGATGAGACCATGAGGTTCAATCTCAGCGGCAATGGTCGCATGGCCCCACTGGAACATTATCGTTCCACCAGCTCTAGAAGCCGGTCTTTGTACCTTCCGGAGAGTCTCGATACGTGATCTGTAACCCCGAGAACCATAGCTAACCAGTCCTCCCGCGCATCCTGTACATGTGGTGCAACGGAGCGGAGCAATACAATGGACCAGCGTGTACCCCTGTGAGCTACACTACCTGTAAAATAGCTATAAAAATGTTAATAATTATAAGAGTGATGATCATGATAATACTGATGGTAATAATAATAATAATAATAATAATAATAATAATAATAATAATAATAATAATAATAATAATAATAATAATAATAACTGAAGCAGGAAGCCCCCCCCCCACCCCCACCATTCCCACCCGACCCTTCCCTACCCACAACGTGATGAGTAGAAAGCATATGATATAAATAGTCTATACGTCTATGCAATGCTTCAACTTATTGAGAGACACTAGGTGGAATGTTAATGTTCTGTCTGTATATGTTATAATGTCGACTGCCTGTTATACTGTTCTTTTGTCTTCTATATAGAAATATTATATACTATTGTTTTATATATGTTTATGTAAGGGGATTCATGGTACATATGATATGCCTCTAGTGAACTCCCTGTATGCACAATATATTGCAAATATCATTCAGCCAAATAAATGAAGATTCAATTCAATTCAATTCAGCATTTGTTTGCACACTAATTTGTGGAGGCCATGGTTGGTCTTATTGCTGTTGTTTTCATGTTCTGTTTGTTACTATCCAAATATCCTTCTATCCACTAGTGTCTCTTCATGCTACGACAAAATATGGACGTGGAAGCAGAGACTTATCTACCGATAATTGACATCGCTACAGAGCATGTTTTTGTCAATACACTGTATTGGAAGAATTTCAGTATGACTTTGTGTTGGGCTGGTATACGTTTGCCTGTTCAGTCGAATTCAAATGATCTTTCTTTGAAGTAGATATCTAGTTTGCTCTTGAACAATTCAAGTGTTGTTGCTTCGACTATTGTAGCTAGCAGTGAATTCCACTGTGGTACCACTATGTTAGCGAAAAGGTGCTTGCGAATTTCTTTGTTGCTGCGCTTTATTTTGAGCTTGAACCTATGCCCTCTGGTCTGTGTAATACTGGATGGCTCGAAAAAGTAGTCCTTATCAATATTATATATACCCCTGATGAGCTTGAATGTTTCAATTAAATCTACTCAAAATCGTCTAAATTTTAGTGACATTAGATTTAGGGCTTCAAGTCGTTCCGTGTAGCTATAGTCTTTGATTTGCGGGAAGAGTTTTGTTGCTCAGCGTTGAACTCTTTCTAATAGCTGTGATTGCCTATTCAATCTTGGTGACCATGCCGAGTTGCAGTATTCGAGAATAGGTATCACTAGAGATTTGTACAAGAGCATGAAAGTAGATGGGTCAATGTTGGTAAATGGTCTCTTGATTAGTCCTAATGTGCTGTTCGCCTTGGATACAATAGTCCCTATATGTATATCAAATGAAAGATTTCTGTCAATATGCATTCCCAAGTCTTTTTCTACCACTGGCGTTGATACAGAATGCATATCGGGCATATCTGTCATATAACATTTGGTTTAAGGGTTGTTTCTACTGAAATGTATGACATGCGTTTTATCTGTGTTCAAAGATAGTAGCCATATCTGTGACCACTTACATACTTTGTCTATGTTGTCCTGAATCTTACTGGTAGCTGGGTTGCCATATATCTTTGCGTCGTCTGCACATATTTTTGCAGTGGCAGGTTAGTCCATCAGGTAGGTCATTTATATATATATCAGAAAAAGTATAGGTCCCAGGACACTTCCTCATGGCACGCTGCTGGTCACCTCAATCCAGTCTGATGTGTCATTGATCCTTACTCTATGGCTTCTGTTGCATAGGTAGTTTCCTATCCATCTTATTAAGTTGTCGCCAATACCATAGCTTCTCATTTGTGTTTGGAGTCGTTTGTGTGGTACAGTGTCGAATTCTTTTGAGAAGTCTAAGTATACTATATCGACAGGTTCACTTGAGTCAAGTTTGGCTGTTATATCTTCAAAGTATTCTAATAGTTGAGCTTTACATGATCTATTATGTCTGAATCCATGCTGGCATTTGGTAAATAGATTGGCTGTTTCCCGAAAATGTACAATGTTATCTCTTATAAAAGACTCTAGGACCTTACATAAGGTAGAGGTGAGACTGATTGGCCTGTAGTTATTTGCATTGTTTTTGGAACTTTTTTTGTGTATGCAGCATACATTTGCTATTTTCCAGATGTCAGGTAATATGCCGTCTTCCAGAGACATGTTAAAGATTATGCATACTAATGGTGTACTAATTTCTTTAGCTGCTTCCTTTAATAAGCTCACTGTTATTTCATCCGGGCTATTCCTTTTATTGGGGTTGAGTCCTTTCAATTTATTTTTGATGGCAATAGGTGTTATTATTATGCCCTTTAGTACAATACAATTGCTTCTGGGGCTAATGATTGGTGTAGAATGAAAATTTTCTGAAGTGAACATACTTGAGAAGAATTTGTTAAGAATGTTGGCTTTTTCTTTATCGTCTGTAGTCATAGCGCCATTAGCTGGGTTACGTAGCGTGTTAATTGATTCATGTAGAACTGTTTTACTCTTGACATAGTTCCAAAAAGCTTTGGGATTTCTCTTGCTTTCACTCGCTACTTTACGTTCAAATGTCTGTTATGATTTTCTGATGCATCTAATCACGCCTACTTGAACCCTTTGTGTTCAGAGAGCTGAACTCAAACCTTGATGTTGAGCTGTTTGTAGGCTGCCTGATAGGGTGTCTTTTGGAAGCAGAAGTTTGGGACAGTGAAGAGACCTGGAGTTAAGCTCTCCTGCATGATGTCGAAGCCTCCAGAGATTGTGGTAGCTCAAGCTGAGGTAAAGTAGGCATATAAGCTGTGGCGGGACAAGGGCAAACCATCTTCCGATGGGTCTTACCAAAATATGAAAGTGATGAAGAAAGAGCTACGCTCCTTAAATAAACAGCTGGCAGGCAGGAACAGAAATAATGAACTACAAGATATTATGTATGCCTTAGTCTATGAAAAGACATTGTTCAACAAGCTAGTATAAGCTAGTATTTGATAATGACGACTAAATATGAAAATAAATAATGTTGAATCTTGAATCTTTAACCTAGTAGCATGCAAGCAGCGTACCTCTGGTGACAGTTCTACATCAGACCTGGAATATACTGGTACTGTACATAATACGCCTTCCGAACACCTTGACGTTTGGCACCAGCATTTCGAAGCTTGGGCCATGCCATCACCCGAAGAAGATTTTGACTCTGTACATGAACACCTGGTGTCATCAGACATGAGAATGCTAAATGAAATGGCTGAGTCTACTACTTAAAGAGGAGGAGACCTGGAGTGACATCCGGCGGCTTAAGATGAATAAGGCTGCAGATAGATTTGGCCTGACTTCTAAGCACATTAAGATAGCAGACGAGTCTATTATCAGAATCCTAACCAAGTTGTTCAACAAAATACTCAGCATTCGGATGATCCCAAATATGTTTACGGAAGACCTGTTAATACCCTTGGCCAAGAATAGGAAATCCAAAAGACTTCCAACTAACTACCGTGGAATCACTATAATCAGTGTCATCGGAAATGTCCTCGAGTTTGTGATATTGTCAAAGGTAGCTCACATCTATCAACAGGCTCAACACCCACTACAGAGAGGCTTTACTAGTAATGCTTCCTCTATGTTCAGAGCACTAATATTGACAGAGGTGGTTGATGAATTTATAGATGGTGGTGAGGACCTTCTGGTGGTCATGCTTGATGCAGAAACGGCCTTTGATACGGTCTGGCATGGAGGGTTATTTAGGAAACTGAAGCTACTTGGCATTCCAGGGGATATATGTGATCTGATGGTCAACTGGTACTGCAACTTCAGAAGTCAAGTCAAATGGATGGACCAGTTATCAGCCCCTATCACTCTACATCAGGGAGATGTACAGGGAAGCATCATATCTCCAACAAATTTCAAAGTGGTCAACCGAGAGGTTCTGCAAGATTTCAAGGCTTTGGTGCAGGTATTTGTATGGTAGACTGCTCAGCTCCAACAGTAGCAGATGACACAGCCCTGATGATTCCAGTGAATGGAATCGCTGAACATGTAGTCATTAAGTTTGCAGAAAATAGATTCAACAAAGATCGTATAGCGATCAATGGACAGAAATCAGTTTGTCTGCAGTATGATAATTCTACATCAGGACTCTGCAAAGATATTGTGCTGGAATTTAACTCTCAACCCCTGATGGTAGCAGATATGGAGACTCACTTAGGCATTCTGCATGGACCCATTGCTACTACCAATAATCAGAGCATCAGCGAGTTTATTAAATCAGCGATGGCAGGCTTGTACCAACTGCTTGGAGCAAGTAGTCACAGTAGAAATGGGCTGAACCCCACCGCTATTCAGTCCCTGTGGAAAGTATATGTTTGCCCGAGGCTGCTATATGGTTCTGAAATTGCAAGATTGAGCAACAGACAAACTCAGCAACTAGAATTATTCCAGAGGTGTTAGATGAGGCGATTCCAGAATCTTCCAGACTCCACCGCCAATATGGCTGTACTGGGATTGATGGGCAGTGTTCCAGTTGAAGCGGAGATTGACAAGAGGACTTTGTCTCTTATTAGGAACAGCCTGCAGAATCAGGATAGTGTGGAATACCAGATTGTCTTTCATCAACCCACACTCAAGGAAGCAACTCATCCAGCTGGTTTGTCTATGCAACCAGCATTTTAGACAAGCATGACCACTGCGCAGAACATGTTAGTTGATCTACCTCAAGAGTTGAGTGGAAGAGGGTCTCAAAATCTGCGGTTCATGAAGACTGGGGAAAGAAACTATTGGTAGAAAGAAGAGAAAATCCACTAAGTTCACTGAGGTTTCTGTGTACAAGCAGCCTAGATATTACTACTGTAGCCTATGTCTGGAAAAGCTCTATAGACTCGATCTGGGAGACGAGAAAAGCAAGGGTGAAGGTGAAGCTAATGTGTGGTGTTATGCATCTGCAAGTTCGTGGGGTCAAATTTGGCAGGTCGTCACCAATGTGTAAACTGTGCCATGAAGAGGCAGAAAATCGTGAACACTTTCTGCTGAGGTGTAATTTCTTTAATGAGGTGAGAAACAACCATCTGGGCAGACTAGAAGACCTGTTGTATGAACACGGCGTCACTCACCTACTGTTGGATGTTACACAGGAGAATCTTCCCGATTGCTTACATAGAGAACCGGTCCAAGGCATGGTAGAGAAGATACACAGGGACCTGACATATGGCCTGTACTGGCTTTGGCTGAGAAGGCTTAACCAACAATAGACCCAAAATGGTCGACTGGACGTTGGTACATCGCCTTGGTCTGGCAATGTACATAATTTGTATCCAGTCATCAGTTTCGGAAGGATATGGATATAATTCAACTGTTCCAAGGGTTCTCAACCAAGGGGAGGAACCTCCAACACAAGAAGAAGAAGAAGAAGAAGAAGATAGTGGACGAAAGGTTAAGTCCTATGAGTCCAGATTGTCTTCCTCTTCATCTTTCGTTGAATTAACAGACGCGTTTTGTCTTGCAACAGAGATCTTTAGAATCGTATCAAACCGATATTTCATTTCCTGTCCTGCCCTGTTGTAGCAGTAGTACTGTATCTCCATACGCTTACGACGTTATGTCTACGTCGGAGCTACAGGTCCTACCATAACCAAAAACTGAAATTAAATCAGATTTTCATCTCGCTTCTTGAGTTTTGCACTTACATCGCCCAAATTTCACACACATGTACCTTATTTAGCCGGTTATCGAAGGATATACACTTTATTGCTAAATATTCCATATATTTTGATACACGGCCCAATACATTCATGGCTGAGCGAATCCATCACTAGTTCCAGTGTGCCAGCCATTCTTGTCATAGTTACCGCTATGAATCATGGGAGATGCACTGCCTTATTTAGTAGACACGATCAAACGTGCCATATATGGGCAAGTGGGTGGAGCAGCATGATTCTCGTGCAAATTTACTACATACACAAACAGACGACAAGTGAGTGTGATGTGCAATCAGGCCACTTGCCCATATATGGTATGTTTGACCTCACGTGCTAAATAAGGCAGTGTATTTATAAGTGAATTAGAGTGGCTGGCGCACTGGAACTGGTGTGAGATTCGCTCGGCTGTGAATGTATTGGGCCGTGTATAAAAATATATTAAATATTTTGCAATAAAGTGTATATTTTTCGATAACCAGCCATTTGGACGATGTAAGTGCTAAACTTGAGAAGCAAGAGGCAAATTATGACCTCAGATGATGACCTCAAAGCTGTAAAGGAGTTGCAAAAAGATCTCCACATAAGAATAGAGAGTGAAGTCACCAGACCTATGCGATTAGGTAGAAAAATGGGTGTCAATAAGGCATGGCCCCTACGTGTATCAGTCAACAGTCTTGAGACAAAACACGAGCTACTGAGGAATGCACGACTGCTGGCAGAGAGTAGAGACGAGAGAGCCAGGAAAATATTTATCAAGAGAGATATGACCCCACTGGAACAAACAGAATTTGCAAAGCTAAAGAAGGAGAGGGATTCAAGAAACCAACAGTCAGCGCAAAACAAAGAGCATGTCCACTGGACGATCACCAGAGACGGACGGATAGTTCAAAGCATCGATGTAAGACTGCCAACAGCTCATGTAAATACGTCAACAACTTGTAATATAAATGTAAATACATATACCTGCAGCAAAAATACTCGTCTGTTATGCATATTCACAAATGCAGATTCCATCCTTAACACGTGAGTTGGAATTAGAAGCAATTATTGACAAATGTAATCCAGATGTTATTGGTGTTATGGAGGCACTGCCTAAGAATGTAAAAGATCGTCAGTCAGAGTTAAACATTTACGGCTATAACGTGTATACCAATATTGAGTCTAATGACAGAAGGGGAGTATGTATATATGCTAAAGAATACCTGAAATTTATGGAAGCTAGTGTCAAGCCTGAGTCAGCGGAAGAGTCACTATGGATAGAAACAAAGCTCAAAGGAAATGATAGTATCCTGATTGGCTGTATCTACAGATCACCAAACAGCACCAGTTTGAATGACAGTAACATCAGACTGCTTATTGAGCAGTCGTGTGATTTAAAGTATAGCCATGTGGTAATTATGGGCGACTTCAATCATCCAGAAATTGACTGAAATGTTTGCACCTCTATGTGTAGCTCAAGCAATCCAGCAAGCTTGTTTCTAGAATCAGTAAGGAACTCCTTCCTGCATCAGCATGTAAAGCAACCATCCCACTACAGAGACAATGATAAACGTAACATCTTAAACTTGAAAGTGATCAATGAGGAAGATATGATCGGTAAGATTTAGTACTTGCCACCATTGGGTAAAAGTTATCATGCCACCCTATTGTTTACAGCAAACTGCTACATCCAAGTCAGTCCATCAAAGTCACAGAAACTGATCTATGATAAAGGCGACTATGATAAGATCAGAGATATGTTGGAAAATGTAGTCTGGGATCATGAGTTGAAAGACATGAATACTGAAGAGACGTGGCCAATCATCAAGAGTAAAATCCTCGATGGTTTAAACAAAGGTGTCCCACGGAAATCCACAAGAGGTACCTCATATCATAAGCAGAATAAAAGCCCTTGGATGACTACCAGCCTTCGAGATAAAATGAAGAACAAGCGTGCAGCATTCAAACAAATTCAGATAGACACGTGATGAATCACAGTACAAAGAATATGTCAAATGTCACAATCAGTTAAAGTGGGAGGTGCGTAAAATAACGTGAGATTTTGAACATGAGGTAGCAAAGAAATCCAAAACCAACCCTAAAGGTTTTTACAGCTATGTCAAAACAAAACTAAAGACAAAGTCAGGAATTGCAGACCTGCAACTAGCGGATGGCACAATTGCAGGATCTGATGAAGAGAAGGCAGAAGAACTAAATAATTACTTTACAAGTGTATTTACCTGTGAAGACGTAACACACATCCCAACATTACCCAATACAACCGCGTCAGATAGATTGGATGAGATTGTGATTAAAGAAGATGATGTCGCCAAAATACTTAATAACCTGTCAGTAACCAAAGCGCAAGGACCGGATGAACTGCATCCTAGGGTACTGAAAGAAGCTAGTAAAGCAATTACAAAGGACCTAACTCTTTAATAGATACTTCAGAGAAAGAGTATTACCCCAAGACTGGAAGAATGGGCAGTTAACCCCAATTTTCAAAAAGGGAAAACGGTCATTACCAAACTACCACAGCCCAGTCAGCTTAACATCTGCCATATGCAAAACAATGGAACAGTTTATAAGAGATGCGCTGATGAAACACATGTCCAGCCACATCACTGACTGTCAGCGCGGCTATGTTAGCGGACAATCACGTTACCCAGCTCATAGAATCCATCGACGTCTGCAGCAAGGTGGTAGATGAGGGCAAATCAGTGGATGTCATTTACCTTGCATTCACCAAAGCACTCGACACTGTACTCCGCATGAGGTTACTAGGCAAACTAAAAAGCTATGACATAGGTGGTGACTCTCTTTGGTGGATAGAGGAATTCCTGAAGAATAGAAAGCAATGAGTAATGATCAATGGGTCTTGCTTCAGTTGGACACCGGTGCTCAGCAGAATCCCTCAAGGCAGCATACTAGGTCCTGCATTATTTGTATGTTTCATCAATGACATGCAGCAAACAGTACACAACATAGCTAAGATGTTCGCAGATGTCACCAAACTATTTGCTCAAGTTAATAAAACAGAAGACCATGATCAGCTACAGACAGACCTTGACAACTTGACAGATTGGGCAGATACTTGGCAAATGCGTTTTAATGCCTCAAAATGCAAAAGCATGCATTTGGGTAAAACAAACAACAAAACTCCATACACGGTGAATGAGAACTCTCAAACTGTCCCGTTGGAAGAAATGAACTGTGAAAAAGATCTCAGTGTATATGTGGACAACAGCTTGAATTTCAACCAGCATGCAGAAATGGCGGTAAACAAAGCAAACAGGATCCTTGGTATGATTCGACGGTCTTTTAATTGTCTCGAAGCCAGTACTCTTGTCCTACTGTATAAAAGTTTAGTCCAGCCCCCATCTGGAATATGGGAAAGTTGTATGGTTCCCCCTTGTATAAGAAAGATGTCCAGCTTCTTGAGAATGTACAACTATGTGCAACAAAACTGGTACCTGGATTGAAGCACAAAGCATATGAAGAGTGGCTTAAGGAGTTAAAACTGCCAAGCCTGATATACCGATGACTCCACGGAGATCGAATCGAAGTATACAAGTATGTACATAATACCTACAATGTCGACCAAGAGAAGCTGCTGCCACCTGATGATAGCAAGCGTACTAGAGGCCACAGTTACAAGCTTCTAAAGCAACGTTTGAACAGTGACACAAGAAAAAGGGTTTTCAGCATCCGTGGGATCAACTACTGGAACATCTTAGCAGAGTCAGTTGTATCTGCCCTGACACTGAACACCTTTAAGGGACGATTAAGGCTACTGCAGTAAAATGCTTGAAACTGACTTCCCACTCGACCCTGTTCGCACCAACATCCAAGTTAAACAGGTGAAAGAAGTTAGCGACAACAAGCATGAGAGTGAAGATCTGCTACAGGCTGTCTAGCCTAACCAGCACAAGATATCTATGTATCTAAGGCATCTATGTATCAATTATAATGGATGGTTGATAAGATCCCTCCTTGCCGTACTCCTTGGTGCACATCGTAGGGACTGGCTAAATTGTTCTGTAATTTGACGGCTGACTGCGTGACTGAAATAGCTCCTTAATTGTAGTCCACAATGACCCAGTTACTCCCATTGACTCTTGTGAGGTCTGCAATCATGGTCTTTGTCTTTAGTTTGGATCTTACATAGCCATAGAAAGCTTTGAGTTTGGTTTTCGATTTCTCATTCAAATTCCCTCTTTGTTTTTCTCACCTCACAAATCAGATATCTTAGTGAGTTCTTCGAAGAGGCTACATGTTCCATTTTTGTGTACTTGTAGTTCTTAATCTGATTATTCACTAATTGCCCCCCCCCCCCCTCTCTTGTAGGTGGGTAGTCTAGGAGTTGTAATGCGTGAGATAGCTAATGTTTTTGTAAGTGATGAGACGGGATATACCAAACAAGTAATTAACAACAAGAAGAAACGAAACTGAATGTTTCCGAGGGAAGTGGAACGAAATATCTAACTACCGTTAGTGGAAGAGTGGCTGCCTCAACAGTGGAAAAGAGTGAAAAAGCGAAAGTTGTAAGATTTGAAATACAAGATTCGATGTTATTTACGTCATTAAACCGTAGTATATACTGACCGTGGAACAGTTTAGATGAAAACATTGTCATTGCACAGGCATTTGAAGCACAGGCATTTGAAGTTTACCCGCCTATTTCATATTATTAGTATATTTCATATACTACTATATATATAATACATTATAGTTTGTTGAATGTTTCAACTGCTAATTTTGCCAGTTTTAACCAACAAATTAGTCCTACAAATGAATGTATAAACTATAAAAGCAGTTGATACATTTGAAGAGAAGAAAAAACCCCAAATGGATGCCGCTTTCGTTAGGTAGTGACGTCACATGAAATTCACAAATATTAATGAGCTGAAGAAATGAGCTAACGCTAGGGTCTTTTAAACATGTTCAGCAGGCATAAAGGAAAGAATAAAAAAAAAATTCTATCGTTAAAAAAACCATGTTTGCACTTTATGTTAATTTTGACATTTTGGTAAATGATTAATAAGCACCCACCCCTTCCTCTAGAGCCTCTCCAATACAATTTAGACGTGCTCCCGTCAATCAGGCTAATCCCACGCGGCGAAAAAATGTAACCAAAGCGGGTGGTAACTTTGGATTGTAAAAATTGCTCATTTTAGGTGCTAAATAAGCGCAAGTAAGTAATCTAAGAAAGTGCATTAAGGAAACTTGCAATTTTTATCACTACCATCAGTAATTGTATGAAAAGTTTCTTGTTTTGACCGTATTTTGCTCAAAACTTTGTCAAAAGCTTCAGAACTGCCAATCAAAACGTGGCTACTGGTAGATGTGTTCCATGCAACGTTACATCATAGAACGAGAGCGATAAAAACAAATTCACGAATTTCAGTACTCACGAATTTAAGCAACTCGACCATATATAATATATATATATAGTAGTATAGAAAATATACTAATAATATGAAATAGGTGGGTAAACTTCAAATGCCTGTGGTCACTGCACCATCCATCAAATCAATACATTAAAAAACAGACTTGATAAACTATGGAAAGACCGTCCACTGCGTTTCAATTTTGAATCTGTAGCAGACTTCACCACTGTTTATGACACAGAAGTAGACCTGACGTTAGAGGCTTGCTAAAGGCTTACAGTCAGTAGAATTTCATGTTTCATGCGTAATATGTTATGTTATGTTATGTTATCAAATACAGCTGTTAAGGTTAATAGGCCGTTGGCCTGTCAGCCGCTCAATAATCCTTCAACACCTTCATTTGCCAGGAGGTGGCTCCGCAGCTGATCAAAGGAGACAAGTCCATTCCTGGTATTTAGCAAGAGAATATGGTAGTTGGAAGCCCTCTACAGGAATCAATCATTTGAGTGAGGACCTCCAGGAACAATAATCTCCTGCTCTCAAAATGGGCAGTGTCAGCCGGAGCACCACCTGAGCAAATCTGGTGGTTAAATGATTTACCATTGACTGTATGCGGACCCCAACACATATGTGTATTTACATGCTTATGTACCACATAGGCTACTTATACACGCACGCACGCGCACACACATATATACTGGTCCCACAAACACCTGTGTCAACCTACCCTTACACACATGTAAATCATATAGATATACATATGCCCATACATATAGATACATATATATATATATACCAGTATACATACATTAGTCTACATACATATACACCCATTCATATATACACTAGAGCTGGGCGGTATTGATATTTACATGACGGTACCGGTACCATGAGAAAATACCGTGGTACCACGGTATACCGTCATCTGAGCTTGAGGCATGCCACGAAATTAGAACAATTTTTTCCATTTCCTTTTCACTTCCATCTCCAATAAACGGTAAATATAGGTAAAATAAATAAATCGGCTTCCTAATTTAGAGAAGAAAAACATGGCTATTGCGACAGTTTAGTTTCACGATTTTATTAGGTCACTATTTTTATTGACGTAATATCATTCACGGGAATATCGGTCAACGGGTGTGGTCGACTCGCTAACTATAACCCGCTGTTTGAGACATTGGGGTGCACTATTTTCAATCTGGATTGTTCTTGCTATTAATGCGTGCGACCAGCAAACGGTACATTTTTATTTTGGCAGTCGAGCGCTTTGATAAACAGAGTCCAGATAAAATCTGCGAGTATTTAAACGGGGCGAGTGTTGTAAGCTTTTATTTCTGTTGGAGTCGTATATTCTGGTACTCGCGAAAACAGACCTATACACATACATATAACACGACATTGAATATAGCCGATTCCAAAGCTTCTGATAATTACCGAGTACCCGATGTGCAGACTCGTTACTCGCTATGCTTCACGTGAACAATGCGTGTAAAAAGCTATTTCCGCGAACTTCCGACGTGTAGCCAGTTGAAAAATGAATTACAAAAACTAAAACACTATAGTTTTTAGGTGTCGTTACTTAAACTGGATTTAATCCGTAAAGAAATTTCTTAAAACAAACCAGAAAAATAAAAAATAACGACTTCAACGCTGCTCGTTGTTAATAAATTAGCATGTGATCAAAACGGCGCGAGCAAATACTACGTTTTAGTAAATTTTCATTGATAAATTCAACATAGTAATGTATTTTCCCACGGTCTAGTTCATGAACAACCAATCAGATACGTCTTTGCAAGATCGCTGTTGTGTTTGAATAGCACGCAGTTTGTATGTTATTTTGTTATACTAGCGTGTTTGTTCGGTGACAAAATGCTTGGAGTAATAAATTACAAATAATAGAAACGGGAATAGGGAATATATTATAGTGTAATTACTACCAGCGGACGGCCAGAGAATGAGTTTATTTAGCAAATAAAGCAATTTTACCGTGGGACTTTCAAGACGTACGTTTGACATACAATTCTGCCTGTCATTATTTTGTAATTGACGTCTTGACGTTTGTTTTTACAACAACCCTTTCACCTGAACTCGGCTAATAGTTAGGATGCCTGTATTTTTGGCACTATTAGCACTTATTTACCCTTGGTCAAGTCAGATTTTATGAATAGATTTCTCAAATATTGCTCAAACATTATGGACGGTATTCACGGTATTTGGAAATGTCAATGGTCACAGTATCGGTTCACGGTATACCGCGGTCCTCACGGTACTACCGTCAGACCGCCCAGCTCTAATATACACACATATGCATACATAATACATATACACATACATACACATATTTACATGTACAAAAACTCTACACAAAAATTTTTACATATATACACACAAATGCTCATATATATATTTCCTAGCTTAGATTAACCCAGTACCACTTTTCATAGGATCTTGTCTATTAATACATCTCATACCCTTCGACACATACCCACATACATATATACATACATGTACATATACACACATATACACATACTACATATATACAAAATTTACTCTATAACCCTTCAGCCCTGAACTTATATACAAAGAAAAAAGTTTGTAACAATGAATGGATGATGTGGTTGCACACCTATCCCAATAGTATACATTATTGACATTTGCGCAATACTTTTGGTTGTATTAAATGCACACTGATATGGATGGTGTGGTTACACACCTGTCCCTATAAACTGTGAAAAAGGTATGAATGGCGTGGTTCCACACCTATCCGTAGATCATATAAGAAAGACTATATACACGACTATAAGCTGGCAATTGTTATAGATGATGTAGTTCCACACCTCTCCATAATGCAGTAAAAAAGACTATGTACCTGACTCAGTGCTGCCATAATTAATACTATTATTGCACTAGTATGGATGGTGTGATTCCACTCCTATCCATAAAGTTATGTTACACAACAGTACAAGATTTATGATACAGACTTTTATTTATATTGCATTTACACACTCATAAACTGGGATGACGTGGTTACACACCAATCCCTGTATAGGAAAGTATGGGCTTGAAAAGCCAGAATGTGCCGATGTAATTTCACACCTAGCATCAACCCATATTACAGATGTTGAGACATTACAAGGGTTACAATCGGAAAGTTCCCGTTGTCGGCTTACAGTACTGTAAACATATGATGAGACCATTCCTTATCCAGTCTTGCTTTGAAACTATTTGAAGTTGGTGCCGTAACAACATAGTCAGGAAAGGCATTCCAGTCGTCAACAAATCTTGAGGAGAAGAAGTTTCGTCTGAGCGCTGTTCTGCATCTCTGCTTTTTCAGTTTGAATGAATGTCCACACGTTTTTGATTGCAGATCTTGGACCAACATCCCACTCTCAATGTCATAGATGCCGTGCATAAATTTGAACGTCTCGATCATATCGCCTTTCTCTCTACGGAAATGTAAGCTTGGAAGGCTGAGGGCTAACAGTCTGTCCTTGTACTGGAGCGCAGACAATGCCAGAATTATCTTGGTTGCCCTCCTTTGAACACCCTCCAGAAGTTTGGCATCCTTAATATACCTTGATGACCATGCTGGATTACAATATTCCAAATGGGGCCTAACTAGGGCTATGTATAGATGTTTGAGTGAAATTTGATCTAGGAATTCATATGACCATCTAATCATTCTGAGTATCTTGTTGGCTTTATTTACTTGGGTCTCGATATGGTAAGAGAACTTCAGATCTTTGTCGATGTTTACACCTAAATCTTTCTCAACAAGGACTGCATCCAGGGTGACCCTACCCTCTTTGCTGCCATCTCATACTCATAACATGGGTTGTTATAGCCCATGTGTATGACTTGCACTTGCTTGCGTTAAAGCCAAGTTGCCATGTCCCAGACCATTCTGTAAGCTTGTTGAAATCTGACTGCAGTTCATCACGGGTTTGCTCTGAACAAATAGAGGTGTAGACTTTGGTGTCATCTGCAAACATTTGTGGCATACTAGTTAGACTGTCTGGCAGGTCATTTATGAAACAAACGAAGAGGATAGGACCCAGAACACTTCATTGCGGGATACCGCTGAGCACGGGTGCCCATTCAGACGCTTCTCCATTTACGATCACTCTTTGTCGCCTATTGTTCAGGAATCCACTTATCCATTCCAATATATATATGTCCATTTATACCATATCCCATTAATTTAGTGAGCAGCCGTTGGTGTGGCACGGAGTCGAAGGCTTTCGCAAAATCTAGGTAAACTGCATCCACTGGTAGTTCTTCGTCAAGCGAGTTGAAAATAGGTGTTGCCTATAAGCGAACGCAGACACCATTTATTGCTTAAATAAATAGGATGAATTTGTATATTGTCGAAATGACCTAAATACATATGCCCAAGTATAGTACATTCGAAGCTAATTTTTAATCATGCGTGGAGGGCATTCTGGTAAATGCTGTCCACAATATTCACAACAATGCATCTGCCCATTGTCAGTGATATCCGCCAGCATTAGTGCATCTTTTAGCGGGGGCCGACACCATTAAATAGTTGTGCCAGTCCAATAACGTTATAAAATGTGTACCGACATATCGCGGTGCTCCTCGCTATTTAGGGAAATACAAACAAGTCCATAGTAACTATGATGTCATAATGAAATGTCTTCCGCTAGAATTTTTAGATCGCGTTTATCCAGACATAAGCTACAAAAAACGGGAATTAATGCATGCTGCGCGTAAATACATGAATGTACATTCCATCCTGGTGCAAATCGTGTGGTACCCGGCCTTAAATTTCCTGCTATCAGCGCTAAATACATATCACATTGACAACAACTACTTTCCATGGCCATAAGTGTTAAAAATAATAGGAGACAGTCAACCAAACCTCATATTACATGTACATACGCATAAATAGGAATAAATAAAGTTTGTATCTGGTCTGCAGCAGATGATTTAACCGTTTTACATTCTGACGTAAATGTACGCTATTTCGTGATAACAATATCACACAAATTTTGGACATTGAAAATGCGCAGTAGGTTGCCCTAAAATAACTAGGGGAACATACGCATAATGAAGACCCATATCCCATAATGCAACGGGGGCCCATGAAGAAACCACAAAAGCTATATCATAAGCCGAAACCGGACCCAAAAAAATCTCACGACCGAAAACAAAGCTTTCTCAGTCGCATGGTATATATGTTTTAGCCTGGTCCCATGTCTCATTTTCTGTTGATTTTTCCTCATTACATGTACGTACATGTTATCTATATACGCTCACTTCATTCGCGATGGCTCCACGCGAAGCCATCGCTCACTGAGTTCACTATTAATATCGCTATTTACCGTGTTAGAAAATGAAAACTGCTGTCTTAAATAATAATAACAGCCAGTTCAAGATTAGTCTGAACACGGCCTATGATAATGAAGTCGCTACGTGTTTGGACTAATTCAAGAATCAAGATTCAAAAGTTATTTATTTCATGATTAATAAATACTCACCAAACTGTTACCAGGACCGTGAGGACTGTATGACATGGCATACGAAGGTAGACTCCACCATCTAAAACTTCCTAGCCTTTTGTGTACTGCAGAATTAGAGGTGATATGATCCACAGGTTTCCATAAAGAGGGCGAGATTGGCGTACCGGCCCACTACACTGACTACTATTACTACTACTACTACTATATATAATATAGAAAGGGAGGACATCGGTAACCACCACCAGCGTTTTTGTAAATGCTATTTCGTCATGAAAATGTCTAACCAGCAAAAATTCAATAGCATCTCTTGAAAGCTGTTGCATTAATTGTAGAAATATGACAACCCTATTCATTCTCGCCGTTGCCAGTTAATCGAGCGTATGACAAACCTGTAAACCTGCTGGGACAGCAGCCATTTTAGAAATTATGTGGACTGAGCTGCCGAATGCAACGCGGCTTACGATTTGTAGGTGCAATATTATTACGTCAAAGTATTAGAATTTTCTGATTGGCCCAGTTTAAATAGACCGAGTCCGAAATTATTTTGAGTGAAGTTTGGCATTAGCAGACGAAACTTGTTTTGCGACATTAAATTAGAAATATGTCGGAATTAAAAACTGTTTCCTAGTATGTATGCTATGAAGACCATAGAATTCCATTCTCTAAACAAATAAATACCATGCCTAGTTAGGGCACGGGAAGGTGCGGAAGCCCTATTGTAATCACCGCGTCTGTCTGTCTGTCCGTCCGTCTGTCTGTCCATCCACAAAATCTCGTAAATAGCATATCATACAGAACCGCTTAAGATACTTTAATGATACTTGGTATATATGCCTCAGTTTAGATACGCAGATGTGCCTTTTGAAGGATTCACCATTATTGGTCCAATATTTTGCGTGAAAATGGGTTTTTTAATGCAAAAATTCATGATTTTTGTCAATTTTCTCGTAAACACCATATCATACAGAATCTCTTAAAATAATTTAATGAAACTTGGTTTATCCCTCAGTTATTATACGTAGATGTGCCTTTTGAAGGATTCACCTTTATCAGTCCAAGATTTTGGGTGAAAATGGGCTTTTTAATGCAAAAACTCATGCTTTTTGTCAATTTTCTCGTAAACACCATATCATTCAGAATCGCTTAAAATAATTTAATGAAACTTGATACATGTCTCAGTTATGATACGCAGATGTGCCTTTTGAAGGATTCACCTTTATCGGTCCAAGAGTTTGGGTGAAAATGGGCTTTTTAATGCAAAAACTCACGATTTTGTAAATTTTCTCGTAAACACCATATCATTCAGAATTGCTTAATATAATTTAACCCTAAGGAACCTACGAGCCGTCTAGACGGCGCACAAAAAGCGTACAAATAAACCTATGAGCCGCCTGGACAGTTTTCAATAACTGGACGTGGTGGCCTACTCGCCGTCTGCACCAGTTTTCGATCGCTAAATACGCAAGCATTACAGGCGTTTTATCCAATCAAACTTAACGTTACATTACATCAGATGATTGAATTTTATAAATCCACTGTTGATTGGTCAATTCAGTCTGTTTACAAATTTCTACGGGAAAATATAAATAGTTTTCAGTGAATGAAATTCCTAGCTTAAAATCGTCAACGATAGTGTGTCGATTCCTTTGTTTAACCGAGTACTCGATTCCCTGATGGCCGGAATCGCTTAGTGAGAATGTCTAACCTAATTTATAATTGCGTTCGGTAAAATATTACATACAGCTGAATATCTACACTGACGCCTAAAATATTTAAAGTGTGCATCCTTACATAGCTTGCCCACTAATACCATTATATCACATCCGTCATTTAGCTTCTAGGGAGATATTGGCGTGCTTCTACAGTCTAATTTCTGTTCCTCAATCATCTATCATGATAACACATGTTATGGGGCTGCTACTGGGCCAATACGGGCCCGTAACATGCGTTATTAAAGTAAGGCCAGTCATGAGACATATTGGCTTGCTATTGCCCTTTGAAATCACCTTTGTTGACTGTTCCAGTTTTATTTCCGTTTTCTATTGTTCTTTCATCTTGTAAATGTTTCTCTTCTTTCTTTCTTCAGGATCATATGGCGAATAGGATAGTGATCTGGTTGAGATTTCATGAAAATGATGATTCTGTAATTCTATCTTCTACACTATTTTATTAACCCCTACCATTCTATGTCAAAATTTTCAAATTAAATTAAAATAACTGGTGTTCTTGTCTCAACAGATTTGGTGGAAGATGTTGCTGTCGTAGATAGTAACATCATCTACCAAACCAAAGTTGTTAAAAAATGTACACCAGTTTCTATTAGTAGAAGTAGAACAGTACCAGTTTTCCAGGCTATTGGCACATTAAAAGATAGAATATTGACATAAGAGTGGTAAGGGTTAAATCTGATGCGCTTGATGTAAATCTACTGTACCATTTTATTTCGATTCACTTATTGTATAAGCTGCCATTGTAAACTACATGTATGTCAAATACAGTTTCTTCTATGTAAGAGTGTCATATTACTTAGTAGGACTGGTGATTAAATTGTTGAATATTTTGAGATCGATTGGACTGGCAGATGTTGCTGCATTGGGTGACAACATGTTCCAGTGGTAAAGCTTGCGTATTAAAGGGTTGAATACTGTATTATTTGTAAGCTATCAGTGTAAATATCAAATAAAGTTTACTTGAAGTGATAGGGAGAGAGAGAATCTCGTCTTAGGTAATCAGACTGGACTATGTATAGTAGATTTGTTGAATATATTCAGTCCAATTTGATTGGAAACTGGTGTTGTTTTGGACAACAATAGATTCCAATTAAATTTGTCAAAATATACTCAACATATTGTTTCTTTAGATTGCAGGTACTTTTGATCTTTATTGCTATTCATTCCTGGATTATTACCCTTGCCCTAAGGGGAAAGAGGGTATTATGTGTGTGCATGCGCCCGGTATTGCATCTAAAAAACTACTGATCCGATTCGTTTAAAATTTTAACACAACAAACCAACATAACCTAAACAAGGGTTGTTATTACACCACAAAACCATCCATTACTGTTCAATCACTACTTGCTAAATCAATTATCTGCATTTAGCTACCAGAATAAGATTTTTATGCTTGCATACACTCCTCCCCATGCCTATTCCTATAAATATGGACCCTCAACCAGGCTACTGGTTAGGTCCATCTCCAGCATATTAACTGATGTAGACTTGCACCAGTCTGTACTCACTCCATAGTGACGCCTGTCACTAAGCGCGCTTGCGCATGCGCACTGGAGCCCAAATAGGAAACAGATTCACTTTTCAATTATTCTGCAAGCAGAACAACTGCACAAATATTATCAGAAAGTTTTTATAGCTTTGCGCTGTGTCAGCTTACACTTGAAGGGCTTCCTCACGCTAAGATATGCCTATTATGAAGTCTATCCTCCCAAAATTATGTTTTTGGAAGTATTTCGTGGTTATATTGAACTTTATAACTATGTATATAAATGTTACCGGTTTTCGTGGGTTTCATTTTGGTGGTAACAACTTTAACATGCCTAAGTCATCATCATATATAAACACTCTATTGCTGCAGTGAGCCCTTAATCACTTTCAGTTAAAAGAAAAAACAGTGCTTTACAAGGAATTACATTTATTTCCCTATGATAGGAAACAATTTTGAATTTGAATTTTTCCGGCCTTTCTTTGAAAGGTATTTGCATGTTTCTAGACTCCTTTTATCGAAATTCTAAGCTGGAGGCTTCTTTCGTAATCTTTTTTCGTTTTTTAAGAGTGTTTTATCGACCGATAAATCAAGTGCACGTCCTCAATCTGTGAATGAGGTCACTCTGTGGAGTATGGAGGACATTTCTGTTTTAAGTGCACTACGTGTACCCCCACATCGATGTGCAGGTTTTGCATAGGGTGGTCTGCGTTCGTATCTAAGTTTCTTTAAGGATTATTCGTCCTTACAGCGCTGCCCTATGGTCGTCCTTCCCCTTCCTCCGTTGCTAGGAGACAAAAGCTGTGTCTTTTGCTATATTCTAATATGTCTAATCCAGCAGCAATGGAGGGGGGGGGGGCGGTTTCGGCGAATTCAGAAGCAATGATAGCTTTATTTGTGAGATTTGAATCCTTCGCTGTAGTTTTGACTAAATCTTTAGATGAAAGAATATCTTCTGCCATCATGGAGGCCAAGAAACAGGAATTTTCTTCTGATTCCGACGATAGGCTGAGGGCTAGCGGGCATTCCCGCAAATGGGGAAACTGATTCCTCTAACGTTAATGCAAGTATTCAGGTCTCCTAAGCAGAAGTCTAGAGCGACTGAGCTCTCGAAGGTGGGCTCGTGTAGTGCCCCGGGTCAAACCCACATTAGACTTACGGGTGACGGGCATAACCCTCAAGCCGTGGTGGCGGAGGCTGAAGCTGACGTCAATAAGCCTAGTGCTTATGCTAATGCCAAAATTTTTTTGGTCATACCGGTCGTCAAGATTCTTCATAGGTCGCCTATAGCTATAGTCCGCAATCTAGTTTTGCTAGTTCTTCCGGTTCCGTTGAGGTGGATTTGGGTCCTTGGGACTCGTGTTTACTTCCGTTTTCCGGTGCTACTTCCGCTCCGTCCGTTTCCGGTTTGTCTTCCGGTTTTGCAGGACATCCGGGTCTTCAAGATCTGGTTCTTACTTCCGTTCCGACCGTTTCCGGTATGACTAATAAGCACTTCCGCTTCCGGTTGGGACGTACTTCCGGCCTAGTGAATGAATTAAGAATAAAGAGCAATTAATTAGAGCAAATAAGCTCTCGAAGGTGGGCTCGTGTAATGCACCGGGTCAAATGCAGATTAGACTTGAGGGTGACGGGCATAACCCTCAAGCCGTGGTGGTGGAGGCTGAAGCTGACATCCATAAGCCTGGTGCTTATGCTAATGCCAATGTTTTAGATTAGTTGTAGTGGATTCAGGTCCTCAGGACAGGGGTTACTTCCGTTTCTGGATCTACCTCCGTTTTTTTCCGTATCCAGCCTGACTTCCGGTTTGCGTATTTCCGGTTCCTATGCTTATTCTGGTTTTTTAATGTACATCCGGGTTCAGTTTCCGGTTGTATTCTTCCGTTTTGCGCATTTCCGTTTCCTATTTTTTCACTTCCGTGTTCGTACATCTGGGGATATGGTCATTGCCGGTTTTCATGGTGTTCTATGATTAACTTCCGGTTCTGTCTTCCTGTTTTGGATTTCCAGTGATAGCTCTTACTGAGATTACAGGTCTTTCTTTCCTAGGATCTAGTCATCATTTTGTCTAAGAGTTAATCTTATTTCTGTAAGTGCTTTTGAAATCGGAATGTTTAGTCGCTGAAAATATTAATTCCCAGACATTGCCAGTCTTGAAGTCTCTCTTGGAATTGTAGATATTCAGCATTTATTTTTTTATCAGTGAAACATTTCAACGTAATTAAAGACTTCCGACTGGTTGCCGGATGGTTTTTTTTGTTGCAGTCGATAAGTCCGTCTGTATTCTACGCATTATCGCTAGATGTCGCAATTAAAATTAATTTTTAATTTCATCCAACTTTAGATGGCCAGTTGTCTCCGGGCCTTTTTTCACGCTCTTTTTTCATCTTATGTCGGCAGGTTGACATATTTATTTTAACCAAGAGGATTAATTTCTTGAGGAAAATTCCTGTTTATAGCGTAATTCTAATTCTGACGGGCACTGAAAGGAATAGATTCAGTAGTGGATTCATAGGGAAGAGAATGACTAAGATTAATGATTACAAGAGCAGGAAAACGCTGAGAATGGAGAAATAAGATTAGGGTGAAGGAAGAAGGAATAACAGCCGAGTTTTGAGTCTTTTTGCTTAGATTTTATATCGCCTCTGTTTTTCAGCGTTTTGTTTCGTGATTCATACCATAGTGTTTAATCATAATCTAGTATTAGTGTTTTGTGTATTTAACATCCAGCTGTTCCAGGGATTCATTATCATTCTATCAATCATTCCTTTTTATTAGCATATCAAATTCAATGACTTCCGTCTTTACAAGATGATAATATTGGTTCTAAGTGTTTAATAATAATGAGTAAAGATAAGCATAGGTCTCTTCCTTCATCCTCTGCCCCTTCTCCTTCTAAAGTGTTCTTCTAGTCATGTTCTCCTTCCTCTCTCTCTCTCTCTCTCTCTCTTTCTGTCTTCCTTCTTTTTTCCCTCCTATGGGGTTTTCCCGTATTTCATCTTCTATCAATCGTCTCCTGGGATCTTCTGGTCCTGTTCTTTCCTCTTCATCTTCCATTCTTCTTAATTCCTCTCTTCCTCTTTTGATCATCTTGATCTGATTGTTTCTATCGTTCTCTCTTTTGAGCTTGAGTTTCTAATTGTTGATTAAGGTCTGGTTTTCTCATTGTTTTCTGTTTTTAGGGATTCATCCCTTGTTCGTTCTTTCATGTCAGCTTTTTTCTCTATTCTTTCCATGTCCTCTGGTCAGGATGTTGTATCTGTTCACATTCCTTCTGACCAATCTTTTTCCTTTTCTGATTATTTACAGTTTTCTTCTCTTCTAGCCTCCAAGAGGCCTTGCTCTCCTCTTTTCACATCAAGAGTATACTTACCTCCCTAATACTTTTGATATTGCTAAATATTGGCGTTCACTCAATAAAACACTCAGATTAAAAACAGTTAGGTGCCCCTACTGGGCAGGTAGACAGGGGTAGTCAGGCGGATGCCGGCCCCACCACCGCGCATGCGCCGACTACTACTTCCTCTTTGCTAATTTATTGGCAGAGAGTTCACATGCGTTTGTGCTTGTTAGAAAGTTTTCACTCGTTTACCTGTGTAAAATAGTTTGAATATACCTGGAAAGAAAGAGAAAGATGTCAGAAAGGGTGACTTCTCCGGAGGAGGGAGCTGGATCTCTTTATCAGGTGATTTCAACTATATTCTAGCGAGTTTTTCCCCGGTGTAATGTGTTTCCGGGACTCGCGCTTACCGTGATGAGCGCCGGTTTGAGTTGGTTTTTTCAACTCGGTGCTATATAAGTCTAATCTCTCTTTGTGTTTATGTCCACAGGTATGGATTTACATTATTAGTGGACATCTCAGCACAGGAGGGTTTGTTTCTCTCCACCACGGTTCCATTTCCTACTAATACTGTTAGGTTATCTAACCAAAAAATCTATGCTCAGTGAGTTGGTGGCTTGATATAAAGGTCTTCTCACTTTGCCCTCTTGATCCAATTCCTTCCCCTTAGGTGGAGAGAGTTAAGAGGCGTGGTCTTGGTGGATTGATACAGTGCATCAGGTGGATGGTTTGTCTATACCAGGTATCAGGTATCTAACTAATGATATGAGGTGATGTTAATTATTTGAAAAAATAATGACTATTTACCATTGTTATCATTGTGTATCTGATGGTGTGTAGTCTGAATATCCAAGTGAGGACGTTATGTTAGGAATACAATTCGTTCTTGCACTTAGATGCTTGTTGCGGACCGATTTAATTTCTGTCATGGGATTGATGACGTCATAATCAGCCTTGCTCTTTATTTACATTTAAAGTTTTGTCCAACGCTGGTTTCTTATGGTTACTGATCTTTATGATCTTTTCCCACTCTTTAGTTGGTTTTGAGTTTTTTCTAACCTTGACTAACTTGCTCATTGTCCTCGTCCTGTGTCCTGTTTCAGAGACCTGGTTGTCCGTCCTGTGGCCGGTTCCTAAAGGATCGTTTCATCCCCCACTTATGCTTTAGCTGTAGTCCCTGTGGACCAACGCTTAAGTGTGAGGTCTGTAAGCAATGGGGGGGGGGGGCGAGCTAATGTCTGAGTTTCTGTGTTTACAGGCTAAGGACAAGGTGGTGGAGGAGGAGAGGAAGCAGAAGAGAGAGGGTGTCAGTAAAAAGGGTAAGAGGAAGGCCTCGTCCGCGGTGGATATGGAGGCCTTCCGGTCCGAAATGTTGGGAGAGACGAAGAGGACGATAAATGATTTGGTCCCAGAGTTGCTTCGTAGCATGCTTCCTGGACCAGATCCTTTGTTGTCCTCGGCGTCTGCTTCAGAGCAGGTGATCCCCACCTCTGAGTCGCTTTTCCATAGGTCGGTTACGTTGTTCCGACGACTCAGAGGTGGCCCCATTAGTGGGGGCGATCCACGACCCTGGCAGCAGGCTTGGTGCCGCGCCGAGGGGCCGTGGACGGTTGTCGCAGGAACCCGCGGGCTGCTTATCAGTCCAGGGGGATCCGCACGCCGCGGGTGCCAGTACCTCCTATGGCACCTTCCCTGGCCAGTCCGGGTTAGCTCTCTTTGCTGACCCGGAGTCTAATCTTTCTGGCCAGGAGGAAGAGGATTTCCTGCTAGGGTCGCCGCCTGGGGACGTGACCATGGAGTACGACGTCTGTGCACCCCTCGCGGGGGATGCGGGCGACGTATTCCATGGATCTACTCACGCAGGAGTAGAATTCACGGTCCAGAAGCTGGCCCTGGGCGGTGCTGATGGCCAGGGTTACCGCATACCTCGGCTTGCCGAGCGTGTCGCTGGTGCTGGCCGGGACCGTGGTGGGGCGGTGTCTGCCCCGCGCTCTACCACGGCGCCTGCTCCTGGTCAAGCCAGGGAGTTTAGCATGCCTGTTCTTTCGGGCCCGCATGCTTTCCCTGGCTTGCCAGGGGTATCAGCATATCCGCCGTCAAGCTCTGCTGCGTGCGCTCAGGAGGAAGATGAAGGCCCCTGTCTTGTAGAGTGCTCACAGCTAGCCACGGAGGAGGATTGGTCGGACGCTTGTCAATGGCTGGTAAGTGTTCGGCCAGATCTGCCCGTGGAGCAGTCGGCTAGCCAGCGTGACCACAGGCCGTGGTTAGCTGGTAAGGCTACTGCTAACGCCATGCCATCTCTGCCGCTGGCTGAACATGTCGTTGACATGTTCGAGGCAGCGGAGTCGTCCATTAAGGCGAATGGGTGTCTCGCGAAGGCCCCTCGCGAGGTGGCCAGGCGTTGCCGCATCGTGCCCCTGGACTACCAGCGGTACGGTGTGGTACCCAAGCCGAGTGTGGATGACCGCGCGGCTTTGGGTGAAGATGCGCGGCCAGGCGCCCGTTCTGACACGGGTGTTCTGTGTTCGAACACGTTGCGTTCGGCAAATACCGCGCTGCGTGATGCGGAGGAGAGTGGGAGGGCGTCGATTGCTGCTCTGTCCCACGTCTCCCAGCTGTTACAAGGGGTGGTACCAGCATCCGCATCGCGCCAGCCGAGCCCGGCCACAGTCCAGAGAGCCATCCAGGATGGTATCAACCTGGCCCTGGACTGCATGACGCGGGCGGTGACCAGGAGTGTCCGGGCGAGACGCACGTTTGCCTTGGACAATCTGTGCCCGTCCCAGGACCTGTACAATAGGCTACTGCGTACGCCTATGACAGGTCCTGGTCTCTTGGGAGGTGAGGGATGCAGGCACCTCCAGGAGACGGTTACTCTGGTCAATAACCAGAGGGCGCTGCGCGAGCAGTTTGAAGTGCGAGCGTTCGCGCCGCACCCCCTGCGTATCGTCCCCTGCAGGCTCGAGGTGGAAGTGGCCAAGTCAGAGGCCACCCACCATCGCAGCGTCGGCCTAGGCCGCGTGCGCTTCGGCCAGCAGTGAGGGGGGGCGCAGGCTCCCCAGGCACAGCCAGCCAGGCAGCCACCCGCGCACCGAGGTGCACGTGGTGCTGGGCGTGGCGCGCGGGGATCTGGTCGTGGTAATCGTGCCTGATGGGCCGATTGCCACGGTGAGAACCACTCTGGTGTTTCTGGCGGAGGAGACAGTGCCACTCTTGCACTCCTTATGTCCACCTCTCTCCCTAGGTGGACCGGTGGGAGGCCGGCCGGCCGCCCACATGCAAGAGTGGGAACGGTTGACTCAGGACCGTTTAGTCTTGCGATGGCTTTCAGTCGGGTATCATCCCGATTGGATGACAGGCCCGCCGTCGCGACTGTCTCTCGTGCCGATCTGGACTCCGAATCCGAGAGATCCAGATCAGAGGTTGTGTATCGAGGAGGAGATAACATCCCTCATACAAAAAGGAGCTATTCAGCCGGCACAAGGGTGTCCGGGCTTCTATTCAACCGTGTTCTTAGTAACAAAAAACACTGGAGGGTGGAGACCAATTCTCAACCTCAAGCCATTGAACAAGTTCATAGAGACGCCCAGTTTCAAGATGGAGACTGTGCGCTCGGTGTTGGCGGGGTTAGAGCAGGGAATGTGGACAGCTTCAATAGATTTGAAGGATGCTTATTTCCACATTCCCATAGAGAGGAGCTTCCGTCGCTTCCTGAGATTTGCATTCCAGGGCAGACAGTGGGAATTCAGGGTATTACCCTTCAGAATTTCCACGGCTCCTCGGGTCTTCACCCGTCTGGTTCTCGCGATCACGGCAAACCTCCGCAGGAGAAGCATAGCAGTCCACACGTACATAGACGACTGGCTGTTAAAAGCACACACCCAGGAAACGTTATCGGCCAATCTGGAGATTGTTTTGAAAACTCTCACGGACTTGGGCTGGATAATCAATTTCCAAAAATCAGAGCTGACTCCATCCCAGAAGTTTGTTTACCTGGGCATGTTCTTCGATCTGGAGACGGGATATGTTTATCCTACTCAGGAGAGGGTTCAGAGACTCATCTCCTTAATACAGTCGGTGTGCGACAGTCGTCATGTCCTGGCACAGGTTTACTTGAGAATGCTGGGTTTGATGGTTTCATTGGAACCAGTCATTACGCAGGCGCCCGATCCAGTTGTTTCTCATGACACAGTGGACCCAGAGTTCAGGTTCACTGGACTCGAACGTGTCAGTGTTGGCGCCTCTAATTCACCACCTGCAATGGTGGTTGAATATAGAGAATCTCTTGCTGGGGGTTTTGCTAACCCCTCCCCACCCTCAGGTGACTGTGTATACAGATGCATCGATGGAGGGGTGGGGAGCTTGTCTGGAAGAGTCCACAATATCAGGGCTTTGGGATCTGGATCAGTCAAAGGAACATATCAATCTACTGGAGCTAAGAGCAGTAGTCCTGGGCCTGGAACATTTCTTACAGAAAGTTCAGGGCAAGATTGTTCTTATTCGTTCAGACAACTCAACAGTAGTGACTTACATAAACCGCCAGGGCGGAACGAAGTCGCCCAGTCTCTCTATGATGACTTGGAAACTGCTTTGTTGGTGCCTGGATCACAGGATTACCTTGAGAGCAGTTCATATTCCGGGAAGGCTAAATCTGCTAGCAGACTCATTGAGCCGAAGGATGAGTATTTTACCCACGGAATGGCAACTAAATCAATGTGTGGCGGATCGTCTGTTCGACCATTGGGGGAAGCCCAACATCGATTTGTTCGCAACGAAGAAGAATGCGAAGATGACGACGTACGTCTCTCCGATTCCAGACCCAAGCGCTTTCGCAACAGATGCGTTAGCTATCAGCTGGGCGGGAATGTATGCATACGCATTCCCTCCAGCAATCCTGATTCCAAAGGTGCTTCAGAAAATCAGGCAGCAGGAGTGCCAAGTGCTTCTGATCGCCCCGGATTGGCCAAGCCGATCGTGGTATACGGATCTGCTGGACCTTCTGGTCTGCAGTCCGGTTCCTCTGCCTCTGATGGACGACCTTATCTTCCAGGGCAAGGCCCTTCACGACAATCCGTCAATGTTCCGATTGACTGCGTGGATGTTGTCAAGGAATCTAGAATTAAGGAGGGCTTTTCTGAGCAAGCGGCCATGTTTATGGCCAAAGCCAGGAGGAGGTCAACCTCCAGAGCATATAACTATAAAATCAACAGATTTGCAGAGTGGTGCTCAAAAAGATGTATTGATCCAATGGATGCATCTATTCAGGTAGTAGCTGATTTCCTCTGTCACCTATATGATGCCTATAGCCTCGAGCCTAACTCTATTGTTGGTTATAAGTCAGCTTTAATGACTGTTATTCCTTGCTTGGCTAACAGGGGGAGTGATGAAGTAAGTACATTAAATGTATTAATTAAAGGCATGGGCAATCTAAGACCAAGGAATCCACCACTGATTCCAGTTTGGAGTTTATCTCTGGTGCTTCAGGTACTAGGAGATAAGCCTTTTGAACCACTTATGTCCATTTCTATGAAATTGTTGACTCTTAAAACTGTGTTTTTAATTGCTGCGGCCTCGGCAAGGCGTAGGAGTGAGATTCACGCCTTATCAGCCGAGGATGACCGTTTTGTGGTTACAGGGGAAGGCCTTAAGCTTCTACCTTGGATTAATTTCTTGGCTAAGAATCAGTCTTTGAAATATCCAGGTCAACCTATTTTTTTGCCATCTTTAACTAGATATGATCCTAATTCTAAAGTATGGTGCCCCGTACGGGCGCTGCTCCGGTACAAACAGCGTACTTCGGAGTGACGTACCGACCAGTCAGCATTATGGTTGTCATATATTGAACCCCATGGCAGGGCGTCTAAGGACACCATTTCCAGGTGGATTGTAGAATGTATTCAGTTTTGTCACAAATCCTCCACCGGGAGACAGGTTGATGTGGCCAAGGCTCACAGTGTCCGCGGTGTCGTGGCATCCACTGCCCTGTTTAGTGGGGTCCCTGTGGATGACATTATGTCCGTGGCTCAGTGGCACTGTGAGTCAAGTTTTACAGACCATTACCTCCGTGACACCTCAAATCCTCTCGCCTTGTCGATTTTGAAACAATAATCGCCTGTATGTTTTATGAGGAGCGTTTCCTCGTTGCTTATATACATCACATTTAAGTAATGGTAACAACCACTTGTCGGGACTGCATCAGGCTTCTCTACTGGGAACGTGATGACAGCTTCCAAGTTCAACAAGGTCAGTCTTGTTTATGTGTTGTTCATTGTTAAATTTATTGTCACGTTACCCATTATTATTAATATGGTGATGGTTTGTGTGGATTGTGGTTCATAGAGAGTATACGAAAATGGAGTACTTTCGTCTCTGTCCTGTAGTACGTGGCACTATTACGTAGAGAGCGTATAGGACATTGAGGTCATCTAGTCTTCCTCCCAGGAGGGGGGGGGGAGCGCATATGACATTCGGTCATCTCTCATGCATCGGTTGTGTTATCCGATGGTTTGTCAAATCCTGACTGTGTTCTCACACAGTTTTCAGACGTTTTTAAGTGCCGTAAACGCGTGAAAGCGTATATGGAAGAGCTGGTCTTTTGACCTCGCCTCCCTCCCACCAGATTCACTTTCGAATTCTGGCAATATCAAAAGTATTAGGGAGGTAAGTATACTCTTGATGTGAAATAAACGAAATCAAGGATTTCTTTTTTCACGAGAGAGTTGATACTTACCTCCCTAGATACGGACCCGGCCTCTCCACCCCACAGAGGCTCGGTCTTCAGGCTCTTAGCAGTTGCATGTGTGTCAGCCAATAAATTAGTCAGAGGAAGTAGTAGTCGGCGCATGCGCGGTGGTGGGGCCGGCATCCGCCTGACTACCTCTGTCTACCTGCCCAGTAGGGGCACCTAACTGTTTTTAATCTGAGTGTTTTATTGAGTGAACGCCAATATTTAGCAATATCAAAAGTATTAGGGAGGTAAGTATCAACTCTCTCGTGAAAAAAGAAATCCTAGATTTCATTTATTCCATTTGAACTGTTGATTCTATGGCCTCTGGTGACTCTTCTCATCTTTTTTCTTTTCCATCTCCTAATCCTTCTATTCTTCTATTCCCTAGTCGGTCAGGGCTGAGGAGACTTTGTCCAGTCAGGGTCTCTTCGGATGACTGGTCCCTGGCTCACTGGTGGATTGCTTAGACTCTTTATCTTCCTTTTAAGGACAAGTTTTTTTTATAGACCTTCCTTCTTTTGTGTCGGCTCTTTCCTCTTCTAATTCTTCTTTCTTGTCTCCTCTGGTCCTTTCAATTGACAATTTGGTCTTTATCATGTTAATTTTCTTTGTGAATTATGTTAATTCTAAGGAATTTATACATACATGAGAGAATTCAGCCTAGGGTAGGTTTTCCTACCCTGTCATTAAATCTTAGTAAAATGATCTCTATTCACTCTGAAACATTCAAATCTGCATTAATTTTATTTTAACAAGGGGGTATGTCATGATTAAATATCATGATTCTTACTCCCAAGTCAAGATGGAGACCATCTCCCAGATCATTTCCAGTCTAGATCAGGGTATGTGGTCGTTTCCATCGACCAAAATGACGCCTTCTTTCATGTTTTCAGAAATTTTCACCGTCGTTCTATCCATCTCCACATTTATATAGACGATTGGTTAGTAAAGTAAGTCTTCTTCAATTCTCTCAGGAATTCTTCCAGAGGTTTGCAGTCTGGCATGCAACCTAGGGTGGATTTTAAATCTAAAGAAATCAAGCCTAGGTCCCTCTCAAATCTTCACGCATCTAGGCGTTTCTTTCAATGTGGCCCATGGTCTGGTCTTCCCCTCAGATCCAAGAATAGAGGCTTTATCAGTGGAAATGGAAATCCTGTCTTCTTCCATGGGCTGAGCAAGATTTCTGCTAAGAGTGATAGGTTTGATGGTCAGCGTAGAGAATGTTATTCCATGGGCGGCGCTGATGAGAAGACCCTTCCAAATGTATTTAATGTTCCTTTGGAAGCAGTCGGTTCACTCTATTTACCATCAGATTCCCATCAGAGAACACTTGATTCGTCTTCTAGATTTTTGGAAAGACCGTTCTCTGCTTCTGATGGATGTTCCACTGGTAAAGTCCTCCCCTCAGGCGATTATCTTCAAAGACGCTTCTCAGGAGGGATGGGGAGCGGTCTGGGACTCCCTGTCGGTTTCCGGTCTTTGGTCCCTGGAGGAGTCAACAGCTCATATCAACATTCTGGAATTGTGTGCTGTCAAGAAGGCTCTCCTTTCATGGTCAGATCTTGTGATAGGTCTCAAAGTCTCGATTCAGTCGGACAATTCGACAGTGATCAACAGGGGGGTGGGGTACAAGGTCATCCCTTCTTTGTCTAGAAGTGTGGAACCTTCTCTTATGGTGTCGCAAGAATCAGATTCTTCTAGTGTCTCCTCATGTCCCAGGCAGTCTGAATTTTCTTGCAGACCAACTGGCACGTCATAGCAAATTTGCCCACACAGAGTGGCAGTTAAAGAGGTCGGTTGACAAAGCCATTTTCAATCTTATGGATCGTCCTCTGGTAGATCTGTTTGCGACATCTCTGAATGCTCAGATCTCCTCTTACATGTCTCTTTTTCCGGACAGTCAAGCCCTGGCGGTGGATACCCTGTCTCAGTCCTGGACAGGAATGTTCGTCTATGCGTTCCCTCCAACGATTTTGATTCCGTTAGTGTCAGAGCTCTAGATAAGCAGAGTTTTTGCATTTTCACCCAATAAAAATTGCCAATCACTCAATTAATTTTTAACATCATGAGTACTCAAATAGAAAATCACCCAATTAATTTCAGTTCTCCTGCTAATAATGTATAATAACCCAATTAAATTCCAAAGAATCCCCAATTTACAAAATTTCTAAGAGTGAATCACCCAATTATTGAAAAGCTTATCTAGAGCTCTGGTTAGTGTTGAAGAATGTCAAAGAACAAATCTGCGAGATTCTTTTATAGCTCCTTTTGGCCAAAGAGGATTGGGTTTGTAGACCTTCTAGATCTCCTGGTAGACTTCCCTAGTCTTTTTCCATTCTCCCAGGATCTTCTGTCTCAAGTAAGAGGTCTTTGTCTTCATCCAAACCCAGAAATCTTCAGTCTGTGTGTTTGGAGAATATCGAAACTAAAGTCTACGAGAATAAAGTTTCTTCAAGATCTCCAGTAATTATCGATTCTAACAGAAGAGAGTCGAACCGCAGAGTTTACTAGTGTCGACTTAAAATTTTTGGAGAATGGTGTTCAGACCAATGTCTCGTGCCCGATTCTGTTTCTATTCCCCAAGTATTAGACTTTTTTTTAACATATCCCTTTGATTCCTTCCCTTTATCAGCTAATTCGGTTAGGGGATATAGATTTTCTCTGGCATCTTCTCTTCCTTGCCTTCTGTATGCCGATGTCAAGGACACTAAGACCTTTAATTGTTTTTATTAGAGGTCCAGGCAATATTCGGCCTCCGATAGCTAAGCCTTTACCTTCATGGAATTTGGCTTCAGCTCTTCAAGTGCTGGCAGGCAGTCATTTTTAACCTCTTTCCTCTATTAGTATTAACAGCCTCTGCTAGAAGGCGTTCAGATGTCATGCTTTTTCTGTTGAAAGGGAGAGATTTATAGTTTCAGGAGATGGTTTAGTTTTAATCCCAGAAACTCAGTCTAACCAGTTTCCTGCTAGTCCGATCATTTAAAACTTATTATCGTCTTTTTCGCCTTCCGATAAACTCTGGTGTCCTGTTAGGGCATTAAGAATGATTTCAAAAGATTTGATCCATCCCTTTTATGGTTTTCTTATGCGGAAGAGTTAACTAAGCCGGTCTCAAAGTTTACAATATCCTGATGGATTTGGGAGACGATTAAGCTTTGTTACGAGATTGCTACTCCGGAACAAATTAATCTCTCCCATATTAAAGCTCACGATGTTAGAGGAATGGCTTCCTCTTTTGCACTTTTTGCCGGTTCGTATTTAGATGAAGTCATACAGGTTGCAGGATGAAAATCTGAATCCTTTTTTCCAACCTTTTATCTGAAAGGTCAGAGTGCAGCGGCCTCCATCTTTCGTAATATTACGATTTTAACCAAAATAGCTGAAGACCATTTACCAAGCACTTCTCGCCATTTTCGTTAAGACTGGGCATCTGTAAGAAATGGTGAGAGAGGATATTTTGGTTTTTATTTATCGCTAAGTTCAAGTTTTCCTTATTTGATAATCACGGTGTGATTGATTTAAATGCACTATTATGTTATGTTATTAACATTTGGATAAGATTGGTTTGATTTTTATCCTTGTTTGTGGATTCTCAAATCGCCTCCCACCTAATGTTTTAAGTGGGGCACTGACCAAATCTACGGGTTTAGCAAGTAGTGATTGAATGGTAATGGATGTTTTTGTGGTGTAATAACAACCCCCCACATAATGGCTGCTGTCCCAGTAGGTTTACGGGTTTGTCATATGCTCGATTAACTGCCGATTTACGTTTAGAACCGATGAGAATGAATAGGGTTGTTATATGTCTACAACAATTAATGTAAAGCTTTCAAGAGATGCTATTGAATTTTTGCTGGTTAGAGTTTTTCATGACGAAATAGCGTTTACAAAAACTCTGGTGGTGGTTACCGATCGCCGAACTGTCCTCCCTTCCTATATTATATATAGTAGTAGTATATATGTCAGGGTTGGCTTGATTTAAATCAATTGATTTATATCATGATTTAAATCATGATTTAAATCACTCGATTTTTATCGAAAAAATCGTGATTTAAATCAGTTTTGCAAAAATAGAGGAATTTTCAAGTAATTAATACAATTAACAGTAATTTTGTTAAATTAAAGTAACATAATTATTTTACTGCTTCCATGGCACTTGAACATCAACACAAAATAGAATTATACACTTAATTGCTCATATTTGTCATCAGCAAGACTAGACCCAGTGCACGAGTCCACATCTACAATCTACATACTTGAGGTTCATGTACACAGTACATCACACATGTGTACAAAGTATGATCATTAAGTATGTGTAAGCTGTAAAGAAGAGGAGAATTCCATGTGCGTACATGTCACTACATGACCATTAAAGCAATAGTGTACATGAAAAGTCATGTATGGGCCAGTATGGCTATTACTATTAGTCTAATTCCAAAAGCACACTCTTTTAAAGCAAGACACTGTCTCTTTTTTCAGCTATGACATGCGTCTGGAGTCACTCTGGAGTGTCATTGAGTGTCTCGATTACTATTGGCTAGTGCTTATCAAGTTGGACTTTTGGGCTCCATTTTATTTAACACTAAAACAATAAAGATTGAAATGTTATTAAATTAAGTAGTTTACTACAACTTCAAAAATCAAAATCAGTAATTGCTGAAACTGGCAAGAAACTATATACATTGTAACACGTAAACACATCATTACATTACATTAACCCTTAGCACACTGATGTAGGAGTTTTAATTTTTCAAAATAAACATAACCCCTAGCACTCTGGAGCATGATAATTTAAATTTTCAAATTAAATTTAAAGATAAACTGGTGTACAATTTGCAACAATTTTTGTGGACGATGCTGCTGTCTGTGACAGCACCATCTTCCACAAAATTTGTTGAAAAACGTACACCAGTTTATCTTTAAATTTAATTTGAAATTTAAAAATTTCGACATCAGTGTGCTAAGGGTTAAAGATAAACTGGTGTACATTTTTCAACAAATTTGGAGGATGATAGAGCTGTCGCAGACAGCAACATCGTCCACCAAAATTGTTGAAAAATGTACACCAATTTATCAATTTTAATTTGAGCATATTTTTAAAGACAGAAGTTAACAAGGTTGATAGACTTAGACAATGATGACTTTTGCATACCTTCATAGATTTTGTGCATCTAATTAGGGCTAATTCGTTAGATTTATGCATTGCATCATTTCTGTCCTATTGCTACTCACTGTATCTGTGATGCAATTGTGAACAAAATTGAAAAATCGTTGCTAATATGACGTAATATATAAATTTTGAACTCTATATATTATTAGTTCAAACAGTGATAATTAAAGAATAGACATCCCATCATTCGTAACATAATAAACATATTGAATATTTTGAAAGCAATTTCACTGAAAACCGTTGCTGACTTAGGCAGCAACGGCTTCCAGTGAAATTGCTTTCAAAATATTCAATATGTTATGAATGATGGGATGCATATTCTTTAATTATTCACAATTAAGTGATTAACCAGAACACTCGATATATTGACTATTGAGATACCGCAATTTTTTTATAATAACGATATCGATATTCTCTCAAGCAATATCGCGCAAACCTAACTGAGTCACAGATAGATATGTCTGTCATCACTTTTCACTTTCAGTTTTCAATAATGCTGCAATTGTACTTCACTAGTCTAGTCAACAATCATCATTCAACTGAAACCGGAAGTCATTTTCTTTGTCACAGTTTAGGGACCGAAAAAGAAATACTAGTTTAGCCGCTTTTAAAGTTCCAAGTTTGTTTCTCAACTTACTCTGCACGAGCCCATAGCTGGAGAACACGCGCTCGACACCAGCTGACGCCGCCACAGCTGACATCAGACGCTGAGTGAATTCAAATGCTTCCAGCAGATCATCCTCGAAGTCACGTCTGTGCGACTTCCACCAATGAAGAGAGGTTACTCCATTAACAACTTCGTCGTTAAATTTAAGAATGTGAAATGGTGGTGCCATGGCCTCGAATTTGATTACCAAAGTCATCAAACCAGGGATTTCGGATGCTACGGTGAGTGCAGTTTCACGTTCTTGCTGAGTCAAGTTTCGACCACGGTATTTAGGGTGGAGTAGATTGGCCAGCATGTGGTGAGGTGTCACAGCTTGTTGATAACGCTTATCGGCCGCACGCTTTGTTGAATTATTAGTGTCATTATGCAGGGCCGTTTTTACATCTTTCCATAATTCAACTGCTTCTGCTATTGTGCAATTGTCCGATTGAGCTTTATCGAGAGCGCAAGCTACTGGTTTCAAACAAAGTCGGTATTCATCTGCAGAACGTTTGATTACTACATTACGAACTTTATTGGCAATGGCAACATCTATGCGGTCAGTATGTCCATCACAGATTGTCACAAGTGTCGGCCATGCCTCACAATACGAGTTTAAACAATCGTACATTGTGTTCCACCTTGTATCTGCTGGCATCACTAACTTTCTGCACGATGATTGGCGTATTTGGGCACTAGCAAAGTGGTTATTTCGGAAATACTTCACAACTTGTGTGACATGCTCCTTAACATTACCCATTTCTAAGTCCTTTGAAGTCAGATTTAGAAGATGAGGCGTGCATCCATACGCAATCATGTTGAAACCCAGTCGTTCTTTCAAGAACTCTCGCATCTTTGCTACATTAGCAGCATTGTCTGTGACGATACTACATATAATGCACCCAAAATCATTGTGCGTGTTTTCAATTGTCTGCTTCGCAATGTCATAAAGATATTCCGCTGTGTGAGGATGTCCAGAGGTGTCCGTAGTATCCACTAAGTAAATATCACCTAAGCAGGTCGTCACTGTAGCACATACGATAGGCTCGTTATGAATATTGCTCCAACCGTCTAATGCTAGACAGACAAGTTCACCTTCCAAATTTTTTCTCGCCTTCTCCCGCTCTTCTGTGTAGATAACATCCAAATATTTCCCCCCTATGTCCTTTCTGGATGGTGGTTGATAGCCTGGTCGTAAATCTTTTACAAGGTTTATAAAATGTCTATTTTCTACTAAGCGAAATGGGGAGTTCGTAGCATACACCATCCTAGCTACATCACGATCTAATTCACCACGTTTTTCTGCTGAAGTTCTGATGACATAATTCTGTAGACCATAATTCAGCTTGGGTATCTTAGCGGCCAATGTACCAGCAGCTAATTGACCGTGCACTGGGCGCTTCACTGCCGCTGAAGCAGAACTTGAAGTTGACAGAGGTTCAACTTCCATCACCACCACATCGTTTTGATCAACAACAGTTTCAACGCGCTGCTGCTGCTCAGATTGAGATGAAGTCCCCGTTTCTGTTGCGGCTACAGCTAGACCTTGAAGTGCTGGTGTTGGTGGACCTGTGCAATTGGCTGCATGTTTTTTTAACCGCTCTGGGATACCTTGGAGTTCGTGTCGGCAGACCTTGCAGACAGCCCGGACACCGGCCTTATCTGGGGTCTTCACTTTCTCATAATGCATCAATATTGGATCTTGTTTTCGGCCGGAGTTAGACATTTTGCTAATTATGGAATTGAAAATATTTCATAGCCTTTGTCACTTAAGCAGTTTTGACTGTATTTTTCAAGAATGAAAAAATGCTTTTCTATTGCATCATTTAAAAAAAATGATGCAATAAAAAAATGATGCAATAGAAAAATGATGCAATAAAAAAATGATGCAATAAAAAATGATGCAATAATAATACTGTTAAAACTGCTTAAGCGAACAAAGTTTTTTTGTATTAAGAAACCAGCAAGCTTAAAATTCAGTTAAAAATAAGTCATAAAAATACCACTTTATTCAGTTCCAAAATACAGTTTAGCAATGCATCTGGACCTGTATTAAGAGACCACCTGTCTTAAGAGACCACCTTCTGCGACTCCCACAGCCAGTGTCTTAATACAGGTTTCACTGTATAAGTTTTACGTAATTTCCTGGGATGTCGCGAATAAAAATCGATTTAAATCATTGAAATCGATTTAAATCAAAAAAATCGATTGATTTGATTTTTTTGAAAAAAATCGATTTTTTTCCAACCCTGATATATGTATAGAGTAGCGTGCTGGCTCCAGTGTAGCGGGCCAGTACGCCAATCTGGTCCACTTTATGGAACCCTGTGATATGATCGAGACCTATAAATTCCTACACAACAAGTACAACGTAGATCTCCAAGGACTCAAACACATCACTGCACTCCCACACCTTCAGTAATAGAGTCATCAATAACTGGAACTCTCTTGTCGAGGAAGTTGTGTCAGCACCCATGCTAAGCTGCTTCAAACATCGACTAGACAATTACTGGTCGGTGTATTTATATAAAGTGGACCTGCCAGAAGTGCTCAGAAGCCAGAACAAATCTGAGTGGCCTGTCGGTGAGGAACCTAACACAACAACCCCATAGTCAGTATCTGCCACAAGACAACACCACTGCAGTAAAGCTATATTCACCTTAAGTGGCCAGACCAGGTGGGCTTGTCCTACCAGTTCAGCCAAACAACACAGCAATTAAAAATTACAATTTAAAAAAAATACTGATAAGGTGGGTCCATCCTACCACCCTAAGTGATTACATCAGCAACAATGCCAATCGCTACTTGGCCAAATTGATCCAATAAGGTGGGCATGTCCTACCAATCTGCTTTCCACACATATTAAAATGATCACTAAGTGTATTAAGAAGCAGGTTAGCCATATGAGCCAACTGGATAATGCTGTCTTGGTCCACGATCTATTACTAGTCTGGAGCTACATACCTGGAATTCTCATCTGCAAGCACCCATGCCAGGCGGGTTTGCCCTACCAACCTAAAGGGGCTCAAACATCCTCCCTGGACATCACAAATAACTATTAAGGTGGGTATGTCTTACCTCTCCAGAGATTTATGTGGGTGTCACGTTAATATTACCTAACCTACAACCAACATACCTATAATCATCACTATAACCAA
Source organism: Chaetoderma sp. LZ-2023a (assembly GCA_034401795.1). Lineage (NCBI taxonomy): Eukaryota > Metazoa > Mollusca > Caudofoveata > Chaetodermatida > Chaetodermatidae > Chaetoderma > Chaetoderma sp. LZ-2023a. The sequence continues at coordinate 20,839,770 of CM067374.1, forward strand.
CCGGCCAAGTGGGAATATTGCTACCAGCACATGGTGACCACAAGGAAATCATGGTGCTACATCAGGCACACAGATAAGGTGGGCTTGTCCTACCATTCTAGCAAGCTGTTACCACAGTACAAACTTAGCCTGTAATTACTATCTAACGTAATATCCATGTGGGTCAACTAAAAATTCTAACGATCATAGGTGGGTTAGGCCTGCCGGTCATCTATGAACATTATATATGTAAAATTTGTATATAGCATGTGTGCATACATCTCAAGTACAGAGATAAGTTGGGCATGTCCCACCACCACCAGTGTAGTAGTATTAGTAGTAACGGGCATCTCCTCAAGCGCAGAGATAAGGTGGGCATGACTTACCAGTCTAGTAGTAGTAGTAAGCTACATGTACATTGCCAGCTGAAATCTGGTGTATTTATACTGGCCGAATGTAACCACTACCTGTCACATATATGTGAGTTAACTAAAAAATTATAATGATTACTAGGTGGGCTAGGCCTACCAGTCATCCATGTACATTATATATGTAAAAATGTGTACATACATGTAGGGTTGCGCGATTTTTGCTTTGAAATATCGCGATCGATTTTATAAAAAAAATTGTGATTTTCGATTAAATCGTATGTCCAAATTGCCAAAAGTATGAGTCATCAAAACTGGGACTTGGAATTTCTAGAAAAAGTTGAAATAAAGGACACAAAAATAGCACGAAATTAGAACAAAATTTCATGCAACAAATTCTTAACATCCTACGTCTACGCTTAATGTATACCTTATATCCATCATCGCGGGAGTGAAATTATTAATTGGGACCGCCTAAATATTGCGTATAGTTTATTAACATCATTTATTTCTTCAAAATTTGACATAAAATGTCGTCGAGTAAAAATATAAATCCCGTTTCCGCTTATAGCCTCCCTTTGTTGGATGCGTTTAGGTCATTACCCGAGTAGCGCGAAGACACTAATATTAGTACCCGGGGAGACACTGCACATATACATAGGTCAGTAGCTTTGGGTAACTACGATAGTAGCGGCGTAAACTCCTCCTATAGTGCAGTTTCTAGTTGCTTTCAGAATGTACGATTTACATTTAAGAATAATCAACAGAACGCACAGTTCAAAATACAACAATCTGGAATGCTGTTGCATTATTTTCTTGGAATGGATGGATTATAACTATATTCTTTTACTGCTGAATGATGAGTTTTAAAATCTTATAGTCTGCTCAATTTATTCATGATTTTTCGATTTTTCTCAATTACATTGTAGAAAATCGCGATTTTGAACAAAATCGCGATTTTCGATTAAATCCCGCAAGCCTACATACATGTATGTAGTATGCATACATGTGTCTCCTCAAGCACATATATAAGGTGGGCGTGTCCTACCAGTCTAGTAGCAGTAGTAAGCCACATGTACAACGCTAACTGAAATTTGCCGCAATATTCCGCCCCAACTGTCAGCTAGGTTGGTTAGGCCTACCGGTCTTATGATGTAAATATGTACATTGTAAACTATACACCCTATCGCACAAAAAGGAAAAAGCAAAAAAAGGGTAGAAAATACAAAAAATACCAAAGAACTACAACCACTATTCGCACACTGCGCAACCACCGGAGTTGTGAAAAAGTTTGAGATCAACAATAGGCCCTGTACGGGCCTCCAACGTCGTAGCAGATGATGATGATGATGACTGGGCAGTCCATCGAAGGCCAGGCCTATAATTGATGGATACATTAAAGGACATTATTATGTTATAAACAGACAACATTTTTAAAGAAAATGCAATCATACTGTAGTGCTTTTGCTATTACAATACAGGATGTAATTGAGACATACCTTGGCCTCGGGCGCAACAACACTCCATGGTGTTGAGAAGATTTTGTAGAATATTGCAGCCATCACCTCGGGAGTGTGCACACTCATTGGCATAGCTGGCCCGTGTCTCCCACATGTTGCTGTGGCACTCGCAGTCATATGGGCTGCCGAACATTTAAGACATGCTATATAGTATGACGTCTCTTTACTCTCTGGGCAAGACCTGTAATATGCGGGGCTTGGTTGATAAGCTTCCCTTCTCTGAGGATCCAGCACAGATTAGATGACGGTGTATCGAGGTTTTTGAGGAGGTTTTCAGCGATGGTTGTATGCATGATGAACATCTGTTCATCTGTCTAGAGTTCGGCCAAGCAGTGCGAGGTAGAACAGGAGTCGACGTGAGTGATGAGATCCGAGAGTTCATCAACTGCTTGTCTTGAGGAGCTTTACTACCAGCCCAGTGGCTACCACTGGCTCACCAACTGCTCGAGGCTGCATACCGCAAACGTCAGAACATCACCCTGAAGACAGTATTATTAAAGAGAATGGCTATCCAGGAAGACCATGTGGCAGATATACAGACCTCCTCCATGCCGCATTCGGTGGGCACACTTCGAAACAGAGTTCACCAGGCTGATGTGCTGTTCTTTCCGCATGATCATGTGGACCACAAGACCTACACATATGCCCTCACAATCATCAATGTAGCCAGTAGGTACAAGGCTGCAGTCCCCTCAGATAAGTCTGCAGGCCATGTGGCGGCCGAGTTCCAGGGTGTTTATGACGATTCACTGTCTCTCCACAGTCTCTGGCCACAGTTTTTGCGAGTGGATAAGGGTAAGGAGTTCAGAGGGGAGACTGCCTCGCTCATGCGCAAACATGGTGTAGCGGTCAGACAAGGCAAATTTGGTCATCACCGTGTCCGAGCAATCATCGAGCGGTGGAACCGGACACTGGCAGAGAGATGTTCCCACAACAAGTTGTTCAGGAGATTGCGGTTCCTGGCAATTGCTGTAGCATATGGGTGTGAGACTTACCCATTGTAGTTGAGAGATCCAACACAGAGGTCATTTGCCTGACCGGGCAGAAGCCAGTAGAGGCCGTGCGGCGCTCGGCTGTCAACCAGCCTACAGCCGAGGTGGAGGAGCTCAGATTTCCATTCGATGCCCTGGTTCACTACCTATATGAGCCTGGTGAGCTAGAAGCTGGTCGACGATGTGTGACAGACCCTAACTTATCAAAAGATGTCCACAGGATTGACAGGTATGTGGAGGCGACGGGTCAGCCGACCCTGTACTACCTGGGTAGTGGCCCCAGTTGACCCTTTATGTGAGAGGAGCTTCAGATCGCACCTCCAGACACTCGGCTACCTCCAGCTCGAGTAGCAGCTTATTGCTAGATGCATCCATTGAAGTGACAGCACTCTTGTAGCCATAGGTGAGGGTATGAACCCATCAGGTGCAATCCATCTCTTGATGTCTAAGAGACTGAGGCTTGTCTTGTTTTGGTGAAGGCTGTATATGTGGTGGTCATCACTCCTCAACATATCCAAGCCATGGTGGAAGACCTTGCACTCGGAGAAGGACTCCTTGTACTGCTCATTGCAAATCTGCTTCTTGACGACAATCTTTTTCATATCCTTCGCCTTGCAGATCTCCTGCTCATCCGAGTGCTTGATGGAGTACATGTGTCCTGGGTAGTTGCTGGTGTCGTAAAGGTCACTCCTCGCAGTAGGGTTGCACGATTTTTCGATTATTCGATTAATCGCGATTATCTAATTCAAAATGATCGTGGACGATTATAAAATGAAATAATCATGTAACCATGTTGAAATTTTTGTCAAGACACTTTTACGCTTGTGAAACTCTGCTCGCGTTACCAATCATGGAAACAAACATCGGGCTATCAGCCGAATGTGTGAATGATTAAATAAACTGAATAAATAACTGATTTGTTTGTATTGACTCATGATTAGTTTTAGATGAATAAAGATTGTTCCCTTGGTCGCTATTTGTCATTGTTGTTGTAATCACACATGCTTATCCCGCGTTCCCCATTCTCTGAATAATTATGCGCTAACAGTTTTCCCCAAAAAGTTCTAAAACTGATAGTCTGATACCACGGAAATTCAACGCATTTTCTCCCGTAAAAATTCTCACCACCTACGCCTATGTTTAATTTATACCTCAAAACATCACTTGGAAAGTGAAATTATTTGATTTGAGCACCTAAATATTGTGTATCCTTTAATAAAGGTCGTTTATTACATCAAAATTAATCCACAATTTGATATAAAATGGCGTCGCGAAAAAATACAAATCACGTGATTCGCCTCCAATTGAAGAGTTTGTTTTAGAGCGAGTACTCGGATATAAATATTCTGGAATCAGGGACTCAGAACTCTGGTTGTTATTACACCACAAAAACATCCATTACCGTTCAATCACTACTTGCTAAATCAAATATCTGCATTTAGCTATCAGAATAAAGTTTTTATTCTTGCCTATACACTCCCTAATGCCTATACCATCACCATGTAGACCCTCCACCAGGCTTCTGGTAGAGGGACCCCCTGCAATAGCCTTACAATAGACTGGCACCAGTCTGTACTCACTCCTTGGTGACGCTTGTCACTAAGCACGCTCGCGCATGCGCAGTAGGTCCCACTTGTGAAAACTAAATCACTTTTCAAATATTCTGCTAGCTATACAGTACTGTCAGCTATCAAATCGATATAAAAGTTTTAGCTTGCTAACTAGAAATTTTCCAGTTATCACGAGTTGACTCGGGAATGCCTACCATGAAGTCTATTCTTCCTAAGTTATGTTTAACTTATATATCATGGTGTTTTAGAGGTGTTTGTAACTCTAACGTTTGGAGTTACCAGTTTTCGTGTCACTACTCCCGTTTTCGAGGTTAGAGTAACCATGCCTATTATATACCATCAAGAGTAACCATGTAGTAATAATAATAGCCAGTACCACTCCTAGTAACGTAGGTCCTAGTGCTCTCAGACATATATCAGAATCTTTACTGATTCTTTCTTCAAACACTATTTAAATAGGCCAAGGCGTAGCGTCTGTGATATCTCAGTTTGCTTAAAGCTAGTTGCTTTATTTCGCATCATTTCTTATTTTTTATAGGAAGTGTCAGTATCTTCTGAGAAAATAAAGTGTGCGTCGAATAAGTGTGATCGAGTTCACGCTAAGGATTATACGGGGCATGTTTGCCTGAGGTGTACCACCTGCACCCCTTTAAAAATGTGTGGAGTGTGCAAGGGTTGGCCATTGGTCGTATCTAAAGTGTTTTTTAAGGATTTCGTGGTTAAGCCTGCATTGCCCTCAGGTCGCTCTCCCTCCGTTGTTGAAGGTCCTAAAGCAGTATCATCTGCTTCCACCTCTATTAATACGTCGGTTTCAACAAAGGAGGGGGGCAGCTCCTCTATCACAGATCCGGTTATGGCATTATTCGCCAGATTTGAATCCTTCGCAAATGTATTGACGAAATCTTTAGACGAGCGTATTACATCTGCTATTAAGGCCGCTAAAGAGGAGTCATCAGACTCCAAATTTAGCCCTCAGTCGCGATCTCGTAAATGGGGAAAGCCGGTTTCCTTAACATCAAGACAACAAATCAAGTCTCCCAAAGGAAAGTCCGGCGAGACAAGAAAGAAACCTGGTAAGGCATCCTCCGGTAGGAGCCAGGTCAAAGACCATGTTAGACTTGAGGACCAGCTTAAGTCTCAAGCGGTAGTATTGGGGGCGGAAGCTTCCGATGTGTCACCTCAAGCTACGGTCCGGTTCACAGTGATACCAATTGCAAGGAAGGTGGTAAGATCGCCGATCGCCTCTAAGGAAGCACCCGTCTATGCTCCTGGCTTGTCCGGGCAAGCGGGTTTGCTGTCCGGAATGTCTTCTGTTTTACCGGGCATCCGGAAATGAGCACCGTGATTGTTTCTGGCTTGGCTGAACATCCGGTGACTCATGAGAATATGGCTTATGCGTCAACATCCGTTTCCGGTTCTTCAGTATCCGGCTATAGAGTTTCCGGTTCCGGGAGGAACAATGTAGTTCCGGGTCTGTTAGACCCGGCGGTGCATCATATGGCGTCTTCCGTTTCCGGTTCGTTGACTTCCGCTTCCGGTAGTAGTGCTGCTACTTCCGGTAGGAAGAATGTGCATCCGGGTCTGTTGGACCCGTCTATGCACCGTTCAGTGTCCGGATTGTCAGGCTCTTCTTCCGGTAGTAGTGTGACTACTTCCGGTGGGAATTATGCTTATCCGAGTCAGTTGGATCCGTTGTTGCATACATCCTCCTTTTCCGGCCCAGTTTTGGTTAGTTCCGGTTCCGGCGGTGGTGTAGACACTTCCGGTTCAACTTATGCATGTCCGGGTCGGTTTGACCCGTCCTTGCAAGCGACTTCCGGTTCCGTTTCGGGGTTTCCTATTTCCGCTTCTGGTGACAGTTTTTCTACTTCCGGATTAGGAGATATGAAGCGTTCTATTTCCGGTCTCGGTGTTTCAGTTCCGACGGGAACTTCTGTTTATGCATCAAGTTATGAGCTGCCGAATAACTCAGATTCCCAGTCCAGTAATAGGTCTGTTAATTCCGATTCTAGTTATTTTCGCGCCGGTCCTCCCGTTTTTGATAGACATTATTCTGATCGTTCTTCTAGTGCTCAGTCTGTTTCGGCGTCAGATTTTGGTCAGCATTCCTTTCGTGAGGTAGTATCTCTCTCTCGTTCTTCATCTCCTTCCTTGTTCTCTCAAGCAGGTTCTCAGAAGAGTAGTAGTCATCCATCCTCTTCGTCTGTATCTGGCTTGTCTGCTAGGGATTTTTCGTCTTCTCATGTTTCTAATTCGTCTTCTCTTTTTCATCCATCATCTATATCTCCGCCTCCAGGTTTTCTTCATATTCCGGCTTCCCTTCAGCAGAATTATTCTGCGGCGTCTCACATACCTTCTTCTTCTGATACGGCTGTTCCTACTTTGCCTTCTTATTCTTCATCTTCTCCGGAGTTTGATCATTCGGATCCTATTGTTTCGGTCGTTCTGTCTCCAGAATTAGAGTTCCAGATAGTTGATTCGGGTTTAGATTTTTCCTTGTTTTCAGTAAGCCGCGATTCCTCTCTTCACCGATCTGTTATTTCAGCTAGATTTTCAATTTTGTCCAGATTTTCAGCTAGTGAGTTGGATCCTTATTTTTTCAGTTCTAGTCAGCCTGAGGCCCGTGTTGCTAGTGCTTATCAGTCTCCATTGACGTTGGACACTCTCTCGGACGCTCCTTCTAGAGCTTTAGCTTCTCCTTCCTCTCTGAGGATCGTTGATGCTTCTGTTTCGCTAGATTCAGACATCTGTCCTCCTCCTTCTTCTTCTTCTTCTTCTTCTCCGTCTCACCTTTCTGTCAAGGCTACTCAGAGATCAGTCAGGGCCAGGGATCTGAAGAGGTTCTATCACGAGAGGGCCTCGCCAGATGACTGGTCTAGGGCTCATCAATGGATAGCTTCGTCTCTATCTCTTCCTCTTCAGGATGAATTTTCGCTTGATCCTCCGTCGTTTGGTTCTGCGCTGTCATCTTCAGTCTCTTCAGCTAATGTTCCTTCTGTTCTTCCGGTAGATAACTTGGTAGTAGACATGTTAGATTTTTACATTAACGATGTCCAACTGAAAGATTTTTCTCTTACTCCCAAGGTAGATGCTCCAGTTCAGATTCCGAAAGAGGATTACATTAGATTGGCTTCTACTCAATCTCTGAATGGTCCGACATGGGATGTTCTTTCATCGCATCTGAAGGAAGCGGCTAAGGTAGAATCTTCATCAGACCTTTTTAGATGGGAGTCTGTCTGTCGGGCTCAGTTGAAGTCAGCAAACTTTTTGGCCCTTCTTTCAGAGGCTATGCTCAAAACTCACGAGAAAGGGGGTCAGGTTCCTCCGGAGATATTTCGTTCGTTAGTTGACCTGTCAAGAGGTTCGTTGAATTCAGTTTGCCGTTCACTAGGTTTCATCACCTCTAAGAGAAGATCAAGGAAGCTTGCTGAGGTGAATATTTCTGATTCCCTCAGGAGTAACCTGATATCTGCTCCGCCTTTCGGATCAGATATTTTCGGTCAGGATTCTACATCTATCCTTAGGGCGGAGTCTGATCGTCTCAGATCAGATAAGGATCTGCGGGATCAGATTTCGGTTTTGAGGCCGTCAGTTAAAAGGGACTCTTCTGCGGTGAAGAGTCCCTCCTCCTCTCCCAGGAGGAAGAGTCTTAGGCCGGATGAATATGGGGCTTATCCGTCAAGGGTGTTTACGAACTCTAATCGGTCCTCTCCTTCCCATTCCAGATCTGCGGAGGAGGATCGTTTTAAATCCATTTCATCTCATAGACCTAGAGTCCAGGTTCGTCAAGCCCCTCCTCAGGTGAGAAGGGGTCAATTTTTCTCTCGAGGTTACAGGTCTAGTTCTAGAGGACGCTCCTCTAGAGGTTTTCAACCTAGACGGGTTTGAAGGGGTGGCCTCAGCCCGGGTAGGCCTTTCCCAATCTCATTTACCAGTCCTTCCTCCTCTTCTACAACTTTTGGATCTATCGGTGCAATCCCTTCTTCCCAGCGTGCCAGTAGGAGGGCGCTTGTCTCTGTTCTGGGAGACATGGAAAGCCCTTGCTCAGGACTCCTGGCTGTTAGATCAAATCCGCTGGGGTTATGCTCCGTCTTGGATAGATCTGCCTCCTCCTCTGTCTTACCAGCCCAAATGGACTCCAGTTCCATCCAATCTGGAGAAGTTGGTAGCCTTGGAAGACGAATTGGAGTCAATGTGGTTGAAGAAGGCTATAGAAGAGGTTCCATGTTGGAGAGTAGACCCGGGATTCTACTCAACTCTATTTCTAGTCCCCAAGAAATCAGGTGGATGGCGTCCAATCATCAATCTGAAGAGATTAAATCTGCATATATCCACCCCAAAATTCAAGATGGAGACGGTATCTCAGATTATCGCCAGTCTGAGTCCAGGCATGTGGACAGCGTCCATAGATCTCAAGGACGCCTATTTTCACATTCTCATCCACCCTCCATTCAGAAAATTCATGAGATTCGCGTTCAAGGGGAGGGTATGGCAATTCAGAGTCATGCCGTTCGGCTTGACCACGGCCCCTTTCTTCTTCACCCGCCTAGTGTCAGCAGTGGCAGGTTTTCTGCACAGTCGTTCTATTCCCCTTCACGTTTACATAGACGACTGGTTGCTAAAAGCAGAATCTGCCTCAATTCTGGCAAGCATCATTCCAGAGGTCTGCAGTCTGGCTTCCAGTCTAGGATGGGTTTTAAATCTAGAAAAATCATCTTTGGTCCCGTCTCAGGTTTTCACCCACCTAGGTGTGGCTTTCGACCTTGGTCAAGGCTTAGTCTTCCCTTCAGAGGTAAGAGTAGAAGCAATCCTAGTAGCCATGGAAATTCTGGCTTCCTCTGCCGTGGTCAGAGCAATATTCTTTCTCCGGGTGATAGGCTTGATGGTCAGCGTCGAGAACATCATTCCGTGGGCGGCGCTGATGAGGAGACCTTTCCAAATGTATCTAATGGCCCTGTGGAAACAGTCGACCCATTCAGTGTACCATCAGATCCCGGTCAGAGATCATTTGAGGCCCCATCTAGATTTTTGGAAGGATCGCTCTCTGCTGATGATGGGTGTTCCTCTGGTCAAGTCTTCTCCTCAGGCGGTCATTTTTACAGATGCTTCCCAGGAGGGATAGGGAGCGGTCTGGGGTTCCCTTTCGGTCTCAGGCCTGTGGTCCCGAGAGGAGTCGTCAGCCCACATCAACATTCTGGAATTGTGGGCTGTCAAGAAGACTCTCCTTGCCTGGTCGGATCAAGTGCAGGGCCTCAAGATCTCGATTCAATCAGACAATTCCACAGTAGTCTCGTATATCAACAAGCAGGGAGGCACGAAGTCGTCTCGCCTGTGTTTGGAGGTGTGGAATCTCCTCATGTGGTGTCGTATGAAGCAGATTTTCCTGGTGTCCTCCCATGTACCAGGATGTCTGAATTTTCTGGCGGATCAGTTGTCTCGCCCTTCCAAATTCGCCCACACAGAGTGGCAGTTAAAGAGGTCGGTTGTCAAAGCGATCTTCAACCTCCTGGATCGTCCCCATGTAGACCTGTTCGCGACCTCTCTGAATGCCCAGATCTCCTCTTTCATGTCTCCTTTTCCGGACGATCAGGCGTTGGCGGTGGACGCCCTGACTCAGTCCTGGACAGGAATCTTCGCGTATGCGTTCCCTCCGACTATCCTGCTTCCCCTGGTTCTGAAGAAAGTCAAGGATCAAGTATGCGAGATTTTGTTGATAGCTCCATTTTGGCCAAAAAGGATCTGGTTCGTAGACCTTCTCGATCTTCTAGTAGACTTCCCTCGTCTGCTGCCAGTGTCCCCAGATCTGTTATCCCAAGTAAGGGGAAGGTGCCTTCATCCAAACCCAGGAATCTTCAGTCTGTGTGTTTGGAGAATATCGAGTGCTCGGTCACTGAGAATAAATTTTCTGCAAGGTCTCAGGAAATTATTGATTCGGCCAGGAGGGAGTCGACCCGAAGAGTTTACAAGGGTCGACTTAAGATATTCGGAGAATGGTGCTCAAATCATGATCTCGTGCCCGATTCTGTTTCTATATCCCAAGTGTTAGACTTTTTATCTTATCTGTTCGATTCCCTGCATCTGACTGCTAACACGGTTAGAGGATATAGATTTTCCTTAGCATCTTCTCTTCCTTGTTTGTTAAATGCAGATGTTAAGGATACTAAGGTGCTGAATGGGTTCATCAGAGGTTTAGGTAATATTCGGCCTCCTATTGCTAAACCGTTACCTTCCTGGAACTTGGCGCTGATTCTTCAGGTTTTGGCAGGGCATCATTTTGAACCTATCGCCTCGATTAGCTTAAAGCTTTTAACTTTTAAGGCGGTTTTTCTAGTAGCGGCTGCTTCTGCTAGAAGACGATCTGAGATCCATGCATTTTCCGCTGAAAAGGATAGATTTATTGAAGCTGGGGACGGTTTGGTATTATATCCTAGAAGGGATTTTTTGTCAAAAACGCAATCAAACCGTTATCCAGCTAAGCCGATTATTTTAAATTCTTTATCTTCGTTTTCTCCGTCTGACAGATTTTGGTGTCCAGTCAGAGCTCTTAAGGCTTATAAGCGTCGTACCGATTTTAAAAGATCCGATCCGTCTCATTTATGGGTTCCCTACGCGGAAGGGGTAGCCAGACCGGTCTCTAAAGCTTCCATCGCTAGATGGATTTGTGACACCATTCAACTATGCTACGAGATTGCTTCTCCTGAGCAAGTCAATCTCTCTCACATTAAGGCTCATGATGTTAGAGGGATGGCTACCTCTTTTGCTTTGTTTGCTGGCTCTTCTGTAGACGAAGTTATGCAAGTTGCAGGATGGAAATCTGAGTCTACTTTTACCTCTTTTTATTTGAAAGACCAGAGCGCAGCGGCATCTTTCTTTAGGAACATTACTATTTTAACCAAGAAGGCTGAAGACCATTTACCAAGCACATCCCACCATTTTCGTTAGGACTGTGCGTCAGCGGAGAATGGTGAGAGTTATTCCTTGGTTGTTGGTTTAAATCTTTATGTTTAAAGTTTTATTTGGTTGTTAATCACTGTGTGATTGATTAGGATGCACCATTATGTTATGTTATTAACATTTGTTTATGTTTGGTTTGATTTTTATCCTTGCTTATGGATTCTCAAATCACCTCCCACCAAAGTTTCGTAGTGGGGCACTGACCAAATCTACGGGTTTAGCAAGTAGTGATTGAACGGTAATGGATGTTTTTGTGGTGTAATAACAACCCCCAACAGACCCCCCTTTAGTGGGTTGGTCTGTAGTTTTATTAACCACTATAAAAACATACTTACCGTTCAATCACTACGACCCGGCCTCAGCCACCCCGCTGGGTATTGATTTGAGAATCTAGGCTGGATGTACAGCACTTAAATTTAGAAAAGTGATTTAGTTTTCACAAGTGGGACCTACTGCGCATGCGCGAGCGTGCTTAGTGACAAGCGTCACCAAGGAGTGAGTACAGACTGGTGCCAGTCTATTGTAAGGCTAATGCAGGGGGTCCCTCTACCAGAAGCCTGGTGGAGGGTCTACATGGTGATGGTATAGGCATTAGGGAGTGTATAGGCAAGAATAAAAACTTTATTCTGATAGCTAAATGCAGATATTTGATTTAGCAAGTAGTGATTGAACGGTAAGTATGTTTTTATAGTGGTTAATAAAACTACAGACCAACCCACTAAAGGGGGGTCTGTTGGGGGAATTTCTTTATATTATCATTGCGCGATAGGAACAGAGTATTATACTGATCTGAATAGCGGGTACCCGTTTGATAAACTCCTGTTAGCGTATAATATCTTGCGAGAACACGCCGCCTTCCATCGCAAAAGAGCCGCTGTCACTCCAACTTAAGAAGCCGGCTATATTGTCGTTCGTAATAATTCAATTTGGATCATTTAATGTTGATCGGCATTACAAAATTGGGGCACATTTTCTCCCGTACTTGTTTGGTACATAAATTTGGTCTTAAAAGTTATTTATAAGGAAGGTATTTAATCACGCCAAGACTGTTTTAAGCGCATTTTGACTACAAAAGTGTGGAATAAACTTTATTATATCTTGAACATACGTGGCCTACTATTAGTATTAATCTAATAGGTGGTCGAGATTTACAAATCCGAGGCCTGTATTGACTTCTAGAGGGGCCGGAAATGTATCAGGGCAGAGATCGGTCTGAAGTAGACACCCTGGGACATGATTGTTATTATTATACAGGCTATTCTTACAAATTTGCTCTTTAAAAGAATTCTGCTATACAATCTGCTGAGTTAGGGGGTGGGCTTCTAATACAGAGTTTTGCCGTTTTGAAACTGCTAAGAAATCATTGGAGCTTATATGTCAAAGTTAGGGGGTGGGCTTCTATTAGGGCATAGGCTACGATTAAGCGAAATACGGTAACTTCCGTTTTCCGTCTAGAAAAATCTTCATATATTCCTTTGTTTGCAGTCAGCAACTGGCGTATTCTGTCCATGTATGTATACCCATGTGCCTAACCCATAATCTTACAATCTGCAGTAGCATAATAACGTCCTCTAAGCAGCATTGACGTAGTTAATATGCTTCATGATTAATCATATGATCGCAATTATTTTTTTTAAATGATCGCGATTATGAAAAGTGAATAATCGTGCAACCCTACCTCGCAGCCATATCAGCATTGAGGTCTGCAGTCTGAACCTCTAGCAGGAGATTGTCAGTGTCAGTGTACAGAAGCTCACAGCAGGTCCCATACTGCAGCTTCTGCTCAGGTAGAGCTTGAGGTTGCGGTAGTGCAACACATAGCGTTCTTTGTCCCTTAGGTTAGGTATCAGTTTTTCTGCCCCTATCATGTTGACTGTTCCCACTAGAGCACACTGGTACCCTGAAAGCTACTCTTACTTCACCTTCATCCACTCTGGCACCAGTAGATAGGCATTGTGTGTATCGTGTAGCCTTTGTGGGTATTCAAGGTCTACCACCACTGTCTTACAGGATGTACCCTTTATTGGTGTCATCGTGATGTTGCGTGATCTCGACCGCAGTCTCAGCCTCCACTCACTTGAACCCAAGTGGGGAGGTGTTGGCTCATGGCCCAGTCGTAGAGGTTGTTGGCATCCAGATACATGATGTGGGTTGTTGCCCATTGTGGATCATAGGTAGGCACCTGCGGGTTGCTGGCCTTGGCGTAACACTTGCTAACCATTGATACACCACGTGTAAGCCCTTTCTCCACGAAGAGATTCATGTCATAGTCAGTGAATAATTCCAGCTCCACACCAGTGTTCTTGACTGGTGTACCCCAGGTCAACCACGGGCTTGTGTAGTAGTGGGCTGGGTCCAGATTGTATTGTTTTAGGCATGTTGTGCAGAAGCTCTCAGAGACATCTGTGAGGAGAAGGGTGTTTGAATGCAGGTGGAGGTCATGACGGCTTTGGAGTGGCTGTAGTCACTGTCAGATATGCCCTCACCAGAGAGCTTAGTGTAAAAGGCTTCTTGCGCTGTTAAGCAGATGTCGGCGAATCTCTCAGCTGTCCATATGGGTACACACCCTTGCGAAGCAGGAGCTTGTGCTGGATTGTGATTGGGAAGTCCTTGCTGCTTGCTACCAGCTTGTTAAGCGATGCTGAAAGGAACTGGGCTGAGTCGATAAACTGTGGGCTGCGGAAGCTGAAGGAGATGTACTTCTCCATGTTGTTGGGTTACAGTTTATAACCCCCTCTGTCTGCGATATGCATACCCTCGGAGGTTATGGAACACCACCGGAGTGGTGGCTTGTCAGCATGACCAGCAGAGGCGCAGCTTGTGATTACAGGCACTGTGCGCTGCTCCATTGTATCGGTCAGTGATGTGGCAGTGATCTCGGATGCTGTCTGTGACTTCACCAAGATAGAAGTCCATCACACACATGGCAGCTGACTGCAATGTTATGAGCTTGCCAGTCGTCCTGGCCATTGTCATCTCCTTTATCTTCTCCTCTTCCTGTGCGAGCTCATCCAGAAATATATAGCACTGGTGTTTCGCTGACACCATCGCAGTGAACAGCTATATAGGAGAAGCCACAGATCTCATGGTGCGATGTCTTCTGAGTGCTGCCTTGGGCTGGATTCACCTCTGGCCCCTCGATCTTGGTTGTTAGGGCTTCGAAGTGGACATATATGACAAATGGCACGTTGAGCTGTTTGTTGTGATTGGTGAACCTCAGCATGTTCCTGTCCTCGGTAGGCATCCTTATGCGCATTGGCTTGTGGTCGACTCCCGGACATGCTGGCCTGTACTGGGTAAGGAGGTCCTCCTGGGAATAACAGTGGAGACATCGCTCACAGAAGTGCATTCTCCATTTATGCTGGCTGGTCATGTAGCATGCGATTCAGGTCCTTGATCCAGATGTTGTTTGGCACCCTTCGCGATGAGCAGCAGATTCGTCCTCGGAAGGGTGGCATCTGCCTCACTCAGCTGTAGTGGGTAAATTTCCTTGACGTGCCCGAAGATATTGATTGCTAGGCCGTTCTGCCATTCGACCAGCTTTATCTGGGTGAGGGGTGTGGGCGAGTTTACACCACTGATGTCAAGAGAGTCCCAGTGCTCTGCGTACTTGGACGTGCAGCATGTATTTGCAGCTGCAGGAAATCTAGCTGACAAGAGAGGCCAATGCAGGCAATGGTCATCCAATGCAGGCAATGGTCATCCCTGTTCTTGACGATGACCACTGCATGCTTCCCCTTGATGGAAGCAGACCTGGGTTGCAATGTATGAGCCCCTACTCCCATCACCCCAGTGGCTAATAGCTAGCGATATTGAGGTACACAGCATCAACGTGTTCTACCGCCCACCCAAACCCCTCACTCAAGGCCTTGGAGCACCTTGGTTTTGGCAACCTTCACAGCCATGCCAATGTCACTTGCCTTCAGGTAGGCCTGTTCCTTAGACCAGGACAGGGGATCTGTGGTGACTTCTGTTCCGTCATTCCTCTCCTTATGTAGTATCACCCTGAGGGCGGGGCAAAACAATAATATGTGTTCCATTTGCATTTGATTAATTAATTGTTCAATCATATAATTTACAGTGTGTTCATTAATTACATGTTGAACAACAAGATAAGTAATGTGATAATATTTTGAAATTACAGTATTTGGTGAAAACTGTTGCCACCATGGACAGCAACACCGTTAAATCAATTAGCCTCATTTTAAAATTCAGATGACAAGTGGTCATTCAGTGATCGTTTGCATTGGATACGAGAAACCCCAGTAATGTTAATTTCGGCCTATTATAAAAGGGTGCATGCATCAGTAACAGTGCATGAGCGTGGTTGGAGCATGTATTCCTATCGAAAAAGCTTATTATATAATGCGAACTGATCTGACTGGTCAAGGTGGTCATTAGCTTGTATTCTTAACATTAAACTCTTATCTAAGCGTGAGGCAGGTTACATAGCTTTGTTGTGATATGTCCCTTGTTCGGAAATAAAGCAACAATAAATATGTTTATTTTAGAACTTAATTGCAATGATTTAAGATCACTTTCCATACGGACTACTTGTTACTAGTAGCAGATAGTTAAATCATGGTTTCAAGAATTAGTTTTAAATATAGGTAATCATGTAATTTTACATAATTGCGATAAAATGAATTATTCAAACAGCACGAGACTCATCCAATTACACGCTGAACCAGCGTCAATCATGCATACAAGAATTAAAGTACGAACGCATTTTATACGCAATTGGGTTATGTTAGCACTTTGAATACAAAAGAAAAATGGAAAGTCAATCATTTACAATTTTCTAATTATTATTCTGTATGTTAAATATTGCGAAACTAATTTCAATGGGTTTTGTTGCTGCATACAACAGCAGGTTACTGCAGTCACAGTAGTTTGAAAGTATTGGAAAGTTTACAGACAGAGTACCATTCATTATAAGGAATTCAGTGGAAATAGAAAATAACGGATCTATTGACGTTTATACGTTCAATTGGGTTGGCATTTTAGCCCATTAATGAACAAATTTGATAAATAATGTCATGGAACATATCGGTTTGCAGACTACAGAAGATTATTTTTGTAAATTTACCATTGGAATGGTTCATTATCAATCCAGTCATTCCAGTGGTAAAATTAAAAAAATAATAGTCTGCAAATTGATAGTTCTCAAGACCAATGCAGACACCGCTATTGTCTGACTTGGCATTAATAGTTATGATAAAATTATGATTAAATAGTATGTGCTAAACCGAAAATTTAATTACTTGGTTTTTCGGTTTAAGTATAATTATAGCGGTTTGCAAACTGTCGCTATATTGAACCGGTTTATGATGTGAGATCGGTATATCGCGCAATTCTAGGTGTCAGCGTCTCTCGCTCTCTCTCTCTCGCTCTCGCTCTCTCTCTCTCTCTCTCTCTCTCTCTCTCTCTCTCTCTCTCTCTCTCTCCCTCTCTCCCACTGCTTATATAGCACAGCTGTATTTGACTGGAATGTTCTAGAAAGTCTGTTTGTTATCTGTGATGGTATTATCATGTAATATGTCGTCATGCCTTTATCTAGCCCTTCTAAGTGTCACTGGAAGGGTCTGGAGAAGCTGCTGGTGTTGTTCATGTCATCATGCCTTTATTTAGCTTCTGTTGGATGGCCATGAGAGTCATGGGGGTGGGATTGGGTTGGCTGAGGGATATATATTTCTGCACCGTATATTGGTGTATACGTGGTAGGATACCAACTCAGGCACCACATGCCTGGCCTCGTTGGCTGCTATTGGCTCGTGCGTGGTCCATCTTGCTAGATATAAGCAGCTGGACCTATACCATCGTGTACATGTCACAGCTCTCAGCTACTCGTATGATGAATCAGTGGTGATCTGAGGCTCCATGACTGATGCCTCCTCTCACGTGTGCCATTGGTCGAAGCGATATGACCTTCCGCTCTTTGGTGAGTGTCTTCCAGAGAGCAGTGCTCTCAGCCAGGAGGAGAGGGGTGGGGGCCACATCACTGTCTTTCTTGGCCACACGTTGGTCGGCGGCCAGGATGCCCTTGACTTCATCGCTTTTGCCTCCGAACTTGGCAAGAAACTCGGAGTCATTCGCCCACATTGCCCGACAGAACAGCATACTGTTCTTTACCATCCCGCAATTCACTGTCGCTCCGACTGCGATCTTGCGGGCAGCGTTATGTCGTGCGCGTTTGATCCCACCACTGGCTCTGAGGACCCTGAGTCGGGTGAGAATAGCCATCCTGAGGTCCTCGATAGACAGTTATAAACTGCCCATGACTGCCGGCTAGTGCCTGGGGCACTTCATCTTGATGTGTTGTCATTGTGAGTGTGCGTTTTGTCGTTTATAGAGATATTTTAAACCTCCAGCCAGCCAGGTGGCGGCTCTTCATCAGACATAAGCCATGATAATCTCCGCCATAGCACTCATAGCCAGACCGAGCATGACTGCCTCCATTGTTGGGATGAGCTCGTCCATTACCTTTGCCGCAGTGGTATATGAGGCACCACTGATGGCGATCTTTGGGATGGGATGTGCAATCCCCAGATAGTGCTCGATGACCCTGTTTGCCACTGTAGTGAGGACAGTGGCGGTGGCAGAGAGAATGACCTCATTACCAGCTGTCATTTTCAACATGGTCACATTCGCTACGATGTTACTGGCAACATGAACTGCCAATGGCTTAGCCTTTGTCAGTATCTTCTGGGTCTTTTTTGCTGCTTTTGAGCTGCTTCCCTACCTTCTGAAGACTCCTGCCTTTCGGGGATTTGCTGAACTGTCGGCACCATTGTTTAAACATTGAGTATACAATGTTGTTAAATGTCTGCATTCTGCCATGAGAGAAATAATCAGATCTGTCCAGTCTGCATCTGCTAAATGATCATGTCGATAGTCAGGGATATTCATCTCTATATAGACAGCTTAAGCATGCCCAAGCTCACGAGGTACTATGACATCTTCCTCACAGAGTTGAAGGGCTATAAGTAGAAGACACTGGGTGTGTTTGCTCAGCTCTCTAGTGCTGAGCTAATGGAGGAGCTGATAGCCTTTAAGCTCTACCTACATGACCTAGGGTTTGGTAGGGGACAGATCTGCTCCATTGAATACCTCATCATGAGTGCGAATGTTGTTGAGCAGCTCCTGCAGGCTAAGGGATTCTACAAGGATTGGGAGTACTTAGCAGATGTCTTTCACTACTTTCTGTTACTACAGACAGCCATGGTATCCCCCGACTCGGAGTTAAAAAAGGCTTGAAAAAAGCTGTACCTCTGAACCATCCAGCCGTTGGCTGTTTATGCTGGCGGAAAGTATAGGGGCAGTCGGGAAGGCCAAACCAGTTCAGGCAATCGCGCTGACATCCATAAAACCCACCCGACTGCTCTAGAGCGAGAGGACAGTGAAGAGGACCCTATAATGGAGAAAGCTGGTGATGAGCACAGTAATAGCTAGCATGCGGATGGTGGCATAGCGCTGGCCTATGGTGGCCAGGATGCTGGCTGTGCCACGGTTCCACATGTGGGTGAGTTGATGTCTGTATTGAAGTCTAAGTGGACACCGGGGGAATGCCCCTTGACTATCATGTCATAGCCCCTAACACCAGGTCCTTAACATTCACGATCATGTTGCTCGATGGTGTGGAGATATGGCAAAGTTGAGTTCCCGGTGGGCCTGCTGTAACATCTGCTGAAGCTTGGCAATGAGGCTACTGGGGTCCGCGATGATGATCATATCCTCAATGAGACTGCCGAGCATGGCCTGTACCGCCTTTCCACTCACCCCATCAATAGAGGGCCACAACTTAATCTGGGACATAAGGAGGCAGTAGCACAATGCCTCCAATGACTGGTTGATTTGAACGATCCCTGCTGGTGTGAGCGCCAAAGTTGTGTGTGGGACGAAATACTTCCATGCATCTGGGTGTTCTGCCTGATGTTGGTGATGTGTATATTCTGTACCAGTACCTCGAGACCAGAATCTGGGTTGAATTAAAATGTCACAGTCTTTGTGTTTGATAGAGGAAGCCTGAGTACTCTTTTCTCGAGTCACCTTCCATAATGCCTAGACCGCTGTTGTAATCCAAAGGGGGCGTTGAACTCGCGCTGGAGGCTGCTGAAAGGCTGTAACTATTGAGCTGTGGGTCAAAGCCATTCATATCAGGCAGGCTTACACCCAGCTCATGGAGGATTCACCTCACCGTGTAGTATACATGAAACCTGAGACAGCTGGCAACAAGTGCAGCTTCGGGGGTGCCAGAATAGGAATGAACCAAGTCAACTCCACATAATATCATGGCACACCACTCGGCGAAGTTAAGCTGTTGGTTCCAGAATGAGAGGTTTGGACTGACCAGCCATGTGTGGGCTGCTGCTTTTTTGATAGCGATTGCAAAGTTGGTGAGTGGTCGTGGATTGATAGTGAAGCTGGTGCGGGAGCGCCCATCGACTATGATGAAGATCAGTGTTAGGTCTGGTATGTCATCCAATAGACCACGTCGCTGGCCATTCAAAGCAATGCCCAGGAGGGCTGGTTGGATCTGGACGATTGTTGTGAGGTTCACTGTGAAGTCTGTTTATGCTAGTCGCCTTAAACCTGCTGTGCCCACATCAGACTACTTGGCACCATATAATCCTGCAATGTGGCCCTGTCATAGCATCAGGCTTTAAGCACATCAATGTCAACATGTCCGCTGGAGCGTTTGTGTAATTTTAGGCTCACTTTAGGATTTTCGGTGCGATACAGGGTTTGGAGCTTTAGAACATGGTGGTACTCTTCATCACTGACCTGTGCATCCTCCAGAGCTTTACTGACTGACTTGTCAATAGCCTGTAGGGTACATTTTGCTAGTGTTACATACTGAGCATGTTTCTCGAGCTTCCTGGTGATCTGGCGCTGTCCATCTATCAGGGCGCTGTCCACCTATCAGGGCGGTGGCCACCACAGTGGCAGCGAGAATCACTCCACCCAGTAGTATACCGACTATCACACCCACTCCTGTAGCAAGGGTGGCAATGGCCACGACACCTGCACTAGTTCCAAGTACACTGGTTGAGAATACGAGGCCGGTGTAGGCCGTTTTATACCGCTTGCGATATCTAATGTACTTTTCAGACAAAGGTGCGAAATGACTTGGTGGGGGCGAACAGGAATCAGAGCAAAATGACCTGGATTCAGCAACATCATACAAGATTATTAGGGCCCTACACCAGAAGATGTGGAAGCCCTATTGTAATCACTGCATCTGTCTGTCTGTCCGTGTGTCCATCCACAATATCTTGTAAACAGCATATCATATAGAACATCTTCAGATATTTTAATGAAACTTAATGTATGCCTCAGTTATGATACACAGATGTGCCTTTTGAAGGATTCACATTTATAGATCCAATATTTTGGGTGAAAATGGGATTTTTAATGCAAAAACACAATTTTTGTCAATTTCCTCATAAATACCATATCATACAGAAGTGCTTAAGATAATTTAATGAAACTTGGTGTTAGGGTTGGGCGATTTTTCGATATTATCGTCAATATCGCGATATACCGAATACCGATACCGAAATCGTCATAATTTCGAGAAATCGTAAGTATCGTCAATACCGACAGGACGATATTGCACTTTTAACTGTGAGCATAATATAAATAACTAAGTTAGAAATGTCATACTCTTACCTCTATTCGGTCCAGTAATAGTCTTTAAGTAATAATCCAGTCTTTGTCTAAGGTAATAAAAACTTAATAAACTCCAAAATAATCTGTGTTCATTTAATTCATGGTTTGTTTGCGCTAATAAAATGATTTAAAGTACAAAATAATCCTTTGTTGTTCACTTTTTATAATTACATAAATAGACGCCGCCATGTTTTTTCTTGCCTCATTCTGAGTATTAGTCAGTGGGGAATACCATTTGCACCACCCACATTCCAATCTGATGGCGTCATTACTACAGGTCAACCCATTAGTCATTGATCTGCATGGTTAAACATTCTTCTGACCGTGAAAGATTTAAACTTTAAAACTTTTTAGGTCGATAGGAAACCACACACACTTAATCCCTTATCAATACCACAGCTTGGAACGGTCGGTGAGGGGGAAGTTAATCTCTTGCTTTACCGTTATACGTTTTTATGTAACTCTATACAATATATTTAGCATTTTTAAACGAATCAGATCAAAATTCATTCCACATATAACATTACAGATTTATTCTAAGTGAGAAACAGCCTTAAAATAAATAATTTAGGCCTAATTATTTCCAGTCTTCAATCTGTTGTGGCAGTTTTGGCTGCAGTGTCAACTGGGTTAATTTCACACATCCCGGCTACGCCTTGAGATCAATGGATAGGACCGCTAAGTAGTGAGCGAATTTGAATAGGTCTACAATGCGGCAAATTAGTATTTAATATTACAGACCAAATAAAATCTGATATAATTGTTTCCAGTCTTCACGCTGGTTCTCGTTCAAAATCATGCAGTGTTATTTTATTAATTTGCATCGTCTACACTAGCGGCGGGCGTGATAACAGCTGTCGGAATTCTACAGTGTGAATTCTGATTGGCTCAAGTATGATACGGCGGCCAATCAGCTTTCGCTCGACAGAATTCCTTTCTGCGCAATGAAGTTAATGCGTATTCCTTGCTCAATCTTTTGACAGTTGTTGTGAGGTAAAGATAACACAAAATACAACACAGGAACAGAAGAAAATCCTTTATTTTTCTTATTTGTGATGGATATGGTTAGTTGGATTGCATTCGTTGCTTTAAACTGTATATTGAAGGGTGTCAAAGTGTGGAATTTTGTGTATTAAATATGCGGAAATGGCAATCATGGCGATCTCAATTTACGGTTTCAATGCAACAAATTTAATGAAAATAACATCATAGCATGTAGACACCACCAATTTGAAATACATGTTATTCTATGTTTACACCCTAACTCCACACCCCACCCAAATGACGATATATCGTGATACCGCGGTATTTTAATGAGATACCGATATCGTCATGCCTTGAGCAATATCGCCCAACCCTACTTGGTGTATGCCTCAATTATGACACGCAGATGTGCATTTTGAAGATTTATGTTTATAGGGCCAATATTTTGATTGAAAATGGGCTTTTTAATGCAAAAACTTACCATTTTTGTCACTTTCCTCACAAACACCATATCATACAGAATCGCTTAAGATAATTTAATGAAACTTGGCAGGTGGCTTCTTTATAATGGGTAGATGTGCCTTTTGAAAGATTCACCTTTATCGGACCAGGAATTTGGTTGAAAAAGGGCTTTATAATGCAAACACTCACAATTTTTGTCTATTTTTTCGTAAACATATCATATAGAATCGCTTAAAATAATTTATTAAACTAATTTAATGAAACTTGATATATGCCGCAGTTATGATCTGCAGAAGTGCATTTTGAATGATTCACCTTCATAGGACCAAAATCTTGGGTGAAAAGATTTTTAATGCAAAAACTCATGATTTTTGTCAATGTTCTCGAAAACAGCATAATATACAGAATCACTTAAAATAATTTAATGAAACTAAGCAGGTATATGTAGCTTCTTTGTGATGGGTAGGCATGCCATTTGGAGAATTCAGCTTTATAGGTCCTGGATTTTGGGTCAATTTCCTTGTTTTTTTAAATTGTTATTTTTTTATATTTTGTTTTCTACTTTTTAATTTTAATAATATGAAGGCTTTAAATAAAATTGTTACCTACTACATTACAGGTATTTTCAGTGATTGCGGGTCCCTCTGAGTCAAACAACGTTTTCTAGTTTATTTTCAAATATAGTGATGAAAGTCAAAAGCAACAGGTACATTGTAGTCCAGCAAAGGCAAGCCTTCAGGTCGTGTACTCAGACCTGTCAACTCTCATGATTTCAGTGTGAAATTCACACATCTGGCTTCATTCTCACTCATGCAAGTACATCATCATCATATACACGCAAATCCTATGCATCAAGCATTTTCATTAAAATATAAAACCTATAATTTACTGTAAAATGGCGGACTGGTGATTCCATAGAGCTGCATTCCATAGCTCAATCATCAGATTATCTGACAAAAAACTGTTGCTGGGTTATCATAACCTCCAGCATGTCAATAGCAACATCTTGGAGCCCAAATATTTTAGGGAAATTGATGTTTCAGAGCATTTCTCAGAACATTTAATTTTAAAAAAATTTTAATTTTTTGAGGGGAACCCTTGGACCCCCCCCCCCCCCTAGCTTACGGAGTCTACACATTGTCGGGTTTCAAAAGTTGAGAGCTCAACACACCCCTCACATTAGTTGCAACATATAGCGTGTTATATCTAATCTACACGCACGCACGCACGCACGCACGCACGCACGCACACGCACGCACGCACCCACACACAGATAATGTGTTTTCGAGGGTGTAATATAAGAGTAGGTATTTTACCAACAAATGCTGTCAATAAATCGTAACATAAACTTACTCCTTTAACTCTTACCAAAAAGATGATGGATAGTTAAAATTTGATTGCCAGCATACAACATAACACGACAATAAACACAAAATCTTGCGATTTCCGAGAATTCCGCAAGAGGTTCTAGTCTGCAAATTGCGATCATTTCCCGGTTACAAATAAACCTGAGATTGACTGCATACATAAATTTCTGGGAACTTAACACGATTGTGCAATTATGTATGTCAAAATACATTTTTTCACGAATTAAAAATATTGAATCAATTCAATTTAGACACACAAAAACAAATGCCGAGCCTCGGGAATTGAATACAAATTTTTTGCTGGGTCCTCGAGACCCAGTTAAGGTGAGTGCTATGGGTCCTTTTTCATTTTATATGAGTAAAAAACTCAGGATGCATACCTATCAATACATGTATCTTGACAATTTTCTTCCGAATAATAACTCCTCTACCATATATCAGATTGCTTTTAATTTTCATCGGTTGATTGGACTATGTCAGGAGAAGAGACCTATTGATAGTGATGATGATGGTAAAAAATCCAAGATGGTCACCATCCACTGGAGACCATCTTGAATATTGGTTTCTAGATGATAATGATGGTAACATAACCATCTGTTCGATCAGGTTTCAACCTCTCAAAATTGACAATGATCCAAAATTGAATCTGGTGGCCATTGCACAGCCCATCACTACTTGTGGCTGGAGACTGGATCATTAGAGTCATTTACCCCTGTAACACTCGTCGGACAAAAATGGCTTCTGCAGTGGTCTTGAGAAATGTCCATTTATAGACCAAGAGAAGAGTATTTTTGAAAATTTACCACTGTAATGACTGGCTCGGTTATCGAGCCAGTCATTCCAGTGGTCAATTTTCAAAAACAGTCTTCTCTTGGTCTGCAAATGGTCATTTTCTATGAGAAGATTGAAATTTGAGTGTTTCATTTTTTCGAAACTATATACAGGAACACTGCATTTTGAATATTTTGAAACTAACTTTACTGGAACATGTAGAGCTCTGCCATCTATAGGCTGTTTTAGAAATCACCATGTTTTGTTTAATTTTTAGTTGAAATAATGAACCGGCGAGACTTTGGCTCATTTCATTCCTCCAATGTTCAGGAGCTAATCTGCCTTCCTGAGGTATGCAGCAGCAGCTCTTATATCATGTTAACCCTTTAACAGGTTTAACAATCAAATTTGTTAAAGAAAATTCACATTTTCTCATAGAAAATGTCCATTTGCAGACCAAGAGATGACTGTTTTTAAAATTAAACCTCTGAAAATGGCTTGGTTATCGAGCCAGGCATATCTGTGGTAAATTTTCAAAAAATCTTCTTGGTCTGCAAGGGCATTTCTCAGGATGACTGCAGAAGCTATTTCTGGTTGGTTTGCGTGTTGAAGGGTTAATTGTCATACATGGCTTTGTGTGTATATATATATATATATATGTATATGTATTCTGCCCATATTATCATGCTATATCTATAATGGGAATTTGAGGATGTTGTTTAACCCTTTTTCCAACAAATCCCTGAAAAAGTATATTCTTTATGGTTTAAAATTTATTCTGTTCAATATTTTGAAATTAATTTAACTGGAAACCGTTGATGCCTTAAGCAGCAACGGCTTCCAGTCAAATTAATTTCAAAATATTCAACAGTTCCTGTATGGTTGCCTTGAAAGTAAGCTATGGGGAATTCGTCGATGAAAGAGTTACAGGCATCTGACATTTAGCCGATGATGGTGGTGGTGGGGTGGGGGTTGTGTGCGGCGGGGGGGGGGGGGGGGGGGGGGGGGGGGGTTCATGGGGTTGGGTGGGGTGTGGTAGTGGTGAAGAGCTCTATTGGCCGAGTCTAGTAAGATTCGCCAAGCAAATGAAGTTTTACAATTTCTGGCTAAATATAAGTTTCATTAGCCTTTGCGATAAAAAACAATACAGAATGGCGTATGATTGCGAGCAAAGCAAAGTTATTCCAGTGGTAGATTTTCAAAAATAGTATTCATTGCTCCTCCAAACTGACATTTCTGACTCTGTGTCTCTATCAATAATTGTTGCACGTTTTGCTATTTGTTGATGTCCAGAGTAAATATTTAGCAGATCTGTTCCTTTGGGCAATGTCTATTTGGGCTACCTACATGTATGTTTTAATTGTCACTCACAATCAGCATAAGGCAGTCTTTTGAGCTCTCCGTTGAACATTTTCCACTTTCTGGCATCGTGGAAACTATAGCATGCTTGAAAGTATTATGAGGCTTGTGCGATTATTGCATTGAGTGATCGCAATCGATTATTAAAAAATAATCGTGATTACTCGATTAATCAGCTCGGATACAAATTACCAAGACATAACAACAAAAGAATATCAATGAAAAGTCCATTTGCAGGGCAAGAGAAGACTATTTTTGAAAATGTATCACTGGAATGCCAGACATTCCAGTAATACATTTTCAAAAATAGTCTTCTCTTGCCCTGCGAATGGACATACATTCACTAAGCAAAATGTAATTTTTCATGACCGATCGCATTAAAACGTAATTGAAAGTTAGGTTTTGAAATATTTTATGCAATAGAAAGTATCCATGATTATTCGATTATTTCATTTTTAATCATGTATCTTTATAGGAGGAGTATAAACCACCAAGTTTTCCATTCGTTTTACCAGACTTTGCAGAATATCGTGAATCCAAGCCAAAATGGGGCCATCACGTGCGGAACAAACATTTCTATTTGGAGGTGAGATGAGTGTCATATATTGATTTCCTGAGAAAAGAGATGATACTGATGTATGTAACATAGTCAATAGAACATGTGTTGTCGGTTTCGACAAATTGTTGTCTGTAATGATTAAATTCTGCTGAAGTTATGTGAGAAATTATTGAGTTTTATTTTCTGCACTTAATTTGGAGACAATATTACACATGGCAGATATATCAGAACTTCATGGAAATAGCCACTTTGGTCACACCACGTGCACATAAGAAATGCGGAACCTGTTACCGGCACGCTCGACTGACCAATTACAATTGATGTATTTGGCTGTGGAATGTACTATGAACAAAGCATTAAGCTAGTGTGGTGAAAGCCTGCATCGTTAGCAAGCTGAACAAACTCTGCGGTGACTTGTAGTTTCATAGCACTTTGCATTGAATGATCCTATGGTGGTAGGCTCTAATTTTGATTGGTCAAATTTTATGGCCTTCATCTTGGATTTTCTGAAAATTTTCCGGAAATCATTTAAAATGTTACTCATAATTCTATGCTAGTAGGGTTCAAGACTTCTACCGAGAATTCCGACTAGTCAATATTTCCAGCGACCATCTTGGATTGTCTGAGAATTTCAGGAAATTAGTTAAATGCCTACTCCTCATTAACCACATGGCCGATTTCAGGAAAACACGGTTGGGAGGACGCTAGAATGGTATGTTTCAGAACTTATACACAGAATTTTGGTGGGTCTATTTTTTCGGCGCCCATTTTGAGTTTTAAAAAAAATGGCGTGAAATCGTTTAAAACGCTACTCCTTATTAACTGCTTGGCCAATTATCTTGGATTTTCTGAACATTTCGGGAAATCAGTTAAAATGCTACTCCTCATTAACCAGTTCAACAGTCTCAAGCAAACTGGTTTGGGAAGACCCTGGAGTGGTATGCTTCAGAAGTGGAATGTCGCCAACCATCTTCAATTTTACCAAAAAATATTTGGAAATCATTTAAAACGCTACTCCTCATTAACTGCTTGGACAATTTCAATCAGACTTGCCTTGAAGGATACTAGGCTGGTAGGTTTCTGAACGTGTGTACAGAATTTTGGTTGGTAAATTTTTCTGGTGGCCATCTTGGATTTTCCGAAGATTTTCCGGAAATCATTTAAAACGCTACTCACCCAAAATAAATGGGCTGACTTCAACGAAACTTGGGTCGACTAAATCTATGCTGGTAGGCTTCAACACTTCTACTGAGAATTCTGATTAGTAAATATTTTCGGCGCCCATCTTGGATTGTCTTGAGAATTTTGGGAAATTAGTTAAAAGCGTACTACTCATTAACCACTTGGCCGATTTCAAGCAAACTCGATTGTGAGGACACTAGAGTGGTATGCTTCATAACTTTTATACAGAATTTTGGTTGGTCTATTTTTTCGGAGGCCATCTTGAATTTTCCAAAAAATTGCATGAAATTGTTTAAAACGATACTCCTCATTAACTGCTTGTGCAGTTACAAGCAGACTTGGCTGGATGGATACTAGGTTGGTAGGTTTCAAAACCTGTACACAGAACTTTGATTAGTCAATTTTTCTGGCGGCCATCTTGGATTTTCTTAACAATTCGGGAAATCACTGGAAATCATTTAAAATGCTACTCCTCCAATATAAATAGCCTAACTTCAATGTAAGTTGGGTGGACTAATTCTATGCTGGGCCTGACTTCAATGTAACTTGGGTGGACTAATTCTATGCTGGTAAGCTTCAACACTTCTAACGAGAATTCTGATTGGTCAATATTTCCGGTGGCTATCTTGGATTTTCTGAATATTTCTGGAAACCAGTTAAAAGCCTACTCATTAACCGCTGGTCGATTTCAAGAATACAGAATTTTGATTGGGCTATGTTTTCGGTGGCCATCTTGAATTTTCCAAAAAATGGTGTGAAATCATTTAAAACGCTACTCGTCATTAACTGCTTGGGCAATTTCAACCAGACTTGGCTGGAAGGATACTAGGCTGGTAGGTTTCAGAACTTGTACACAGAATTTTGATTGGTCAATTTTCCCGGTGGCCATCTTGGTTTTCTGAAAATTTTGGTAAATCAGTTAAAATGCTACTCAATAACCACTTGAATGATTTCAAGCAAACTTGGATGGCAGGACATTAGAGTCATGTGATTTAAAGCTTGAATACTGAATTTTTATTGGTCAATTTGTTCAGCGACTATCTTGAATTTTCCGCAAAATTCTGGAAATTTTTTAAACCGCTACTCATTAACTGCATGGTCCAGTGGCCATCTTGTTCTCCAAACTGACATCTCAAGAACTGCTGTACCGATCAGGCTGAAACTCATTAGATTTAGTTTCATTGATAACTAAGGGTGATTAAAGTTTATTCTAGAGCACTTGATCCTTGATAAAACATGGTTGTCATGGACCAATCAAAATTCCGGGTTTGACTGCCATATTGGACTTTTTATGGGCTGGATGTGTGGTCAGCGTTCATCATGAATTTCCCACTAAATATTGATTGTACTGAATTCCCAATTTTGTATTTTATTTCTAATGCTGAATTTAAAGTATTAAGTTTGTTCAAATGCTAATGGTCCAGGTGAGCGTTAAGGCCCTTGGGCCTCTTGTTTCAAAATTACATTGTAAAAAATTGTCGGAAAAAAAAATCGCGATATTCAATAATATCGGCCTATCATGCACTCCTAATTTGGGTACGTGTGTATGGATCCACCTATATCCTCCTTAGAGCATCTTTGTACTTACTTATTCTTGATTATTCTTACAGACTGAGAGCTCTCCATTCTGCTTCATGCCGGAGGCCTGTACCTTCTTAAACCACGGTGCATTTGGTTGTGCTCTGAAACAAGCGTTACAGGTGGCTCAGGTAAGATCATGTCTCTAAGGCGTGCAGTACAGGTGGCTCAGGTGATACAGGCCCCTTGGGGGGTGTGGGGGGGGGGCTCATGTTTCCTAAAAAACAGTTATTAATTCCCTAATCTTGTGACACATGGGACAAGTAATCTCTAGCAATAAATCGTTAACAACAAGTTGGTTGTAGACACGCAGAGTAGTAACAAGGCTGTTGGGTGAAAAAGTTGGTTGAAAATAGCCCAGTTTTCTATTTTTCATCTGAATTTGCTGTTGGAACCAACTTGTTTGTTGGGCGTGACACATGAGGCAACTTGTTGCTAACGACTTGTTGATAGAGATTGGTTGTCCCGTGTGGCACTGCCTACATCTGTCCATGATCAAGCTTAAATAAGTCTTCAAGTCCATCGCCGTGTGAATGGTGCTGGTCAGGATGACCTAATGGTTCAAATATAATTTTGCAATTTATGGATGCACAATTATGATATCCATGTAGCTGCTTCCCCTTGAAAGGTAAACTGCTTTTCTTTAGAATGTGATGGGGCTCTAGTCTTTGTATTTTCCAATCACACAGGAAAATGCCAAGGTTACAGTGATCATGACCAAAAATGAGTTTTTTCTCTCTGCATTTAGTTTCCTTGTATGGAATCAGCATGGCACTTCATAAGTCTGCTGACTCAAAGCGATAAGGCTGTTAGATTTTCACCTCACACAGGCAAAGGTCAAATCACCTCACACAGTCAAAGGTCAAGTAACCATAGTAGATATATCAACATTATTTTGTAAATACAATTATATAATATCATTGCCATTCATGTAGCAATGCATATATTTGCAACCACAACTGAACATTTAATCAATCTTTTCTGAGGTGTGAGCTTTTCTGGCAATAATGATCACGAGCATGTGGAAAATGTAGTTCTACAGATTCTTTGCTGGTGGGTTTTTCAGAAATGGCAGCTGTATACAGAAGGTCAACCATTGCGAGTTCTGGACAGAGAACTACTTCCACATCTGGTCTACGTTACTAGAAGATTGTCACAGTTTGTTGGTTTGTACTGTTTATTGATTCAATGATATCGCTGTATACGGTCTAATCCATTAATTGACCTTTACAGAGTATCCATCCATCATTTGACCTCGTATGACGTCATAATCGGCTCAGCGTGTGTATGATGACGTCACAATCATTATGTCACAAAGGGTTCCATATAGACCGTCATCAACTCTCAGAGTCTGACACGTTGTTTGAATTGTATGTCTTTGTAATTCTTTGCTATTTAATAAACATGCTGTTGAATGTTTTGAAACTAATTTGACTGGGCGCTGTTGCTGCCTTAGGCAGCAACAGCACCCAGTCAAATTAGTTTCAAAATATCTAACAGCTTACTTGTGTAGTTCTTTGGAAATTGATAGTCAGAGTGTTCAGAGATCAATCGATCCCAACACCAGCGAGGTGTGGCTGGAGCTTAGCTAGAGATGGGCGGGGCATAGCTAAAACTGGAAAGGTCCATTATCAATCCGGCCAAAGACAACTTCTGCAATGCTCTTGCGAAATGTTCATTTGCATGTCAAATTTTTGTCTTTTTGAAATTTTATGACTGGAATAACTGGATCGATAATCGAGCCCATCATACCAGTGGTAAATTTCTAAACACGGTCTTCTTAGCTTGCAGATTGACATTGACTGCATAACTTTTGATGTTTTTATCAACCTAGACCATTAAAGGGTTAGCTTTTCTCCTAGGCTTGCACGATTGCGTCATTAAATAAAAAATCGCAATTATATTTTAAATCGTGAATTTATATGATTGAAAATGAAATAATCGAATAATCGTGAATAATTTCTATTGCATAAAATATTTTTAAACCTGCCTTTTAACTACACTTTAATTCGATCGGTCATGAAAATAGACATTTTGCTCAGAGAATGCATGTCCATTTTCAGGACAAGAGAAGATTATTTTTTAAATTATATCACTGGAATGACTGGCTAGAGACATTCCAGTGATACATTTTCAAAAATAGTCTTCTCTTGGCCTGCAAATGAACCTTTCTAAACACCATTGCAGCTTTGGTCATTGATATTCTTTTGTAGTTATGTCTTGGTAATTTGTACCCAAGCGGATTAATCGTGTACTCAACAATTATTTTAAAATAAATGCTCACTCAAAACAATAATCGCACAAGCCTACTTTTTATTCAATGTCACCATATCCAGACCCATGCTGGCACACGCACATATGCACACATACGCACTCATGCACCCACATTTTGTATCATGTGTCTCCTTCATTACAATCTCATTATTAGCTGTCATTGTGTCACCAGTGTCTGTCTAGATGTCTGGCTTTAGGCTACAACTGTTAATGCCAGCGTTTCTATTCATCATCCTCAATAAAAATGATAGATTGATTGAAATTAAATTTGTTATAACTTTTATAGCATAATACTGATAATATTTAGGTCAGTTATTTAGAATTCCGAGTACTTGCATAGCTCATGTCATAATAAAGCTTTTTGTATATTTGTATAGGTTGTCCCTCGGAGGCATTGCCATCCGTAGTTACATCAATACCTCTCACAAAGATGATATGTATACAATGATCAGGTTTGCCAATGTATTGTACATTTTGTACATTTTCTTTTCATTTTAGTTGATCCTTTTCCTTTGGATAAATTTTCTTCTGGTTTTCTATTCAGTTTGTTAGTGTTTACAGTGTTTCAGTTGCATGCTGAGCAAATTTCCTTTCATGCTTATCACAATTTATTAAATGAAAATAAGTTAGATTGACTTAATTTCTTACATCGTGTTCAAAGTTGTACTAACTAGCATGTTTCTGTTTTTGTGTACTAACAACTTAGTCTAAGACTTGAGTAGCTCTGTGAGTGCATGACGCTTGTTCTCGTTGTGAGACCAAAAGTCTGAATGATCTGAGCTCTGAAAGTCGCCTCCTTTTATACTCTCGCCCTGGCGGACCGGAAGTCGCTGATGTCATGCCCTTATTAAGGGCATGCTTGGTCAGGTTTTTGGCGGTGCACCGATTATTTGCCGTGCAGGTAGGGGCCACTTTGGCTGTTTGGCAGTGCATTTTTTTGGCAGTGCACTCTGTTTGGCGGTAACGCAAATTTCTGGTGGTGCATTGTCTTTGGCAGTGAAAAAAATATTTTTGGTGGTACAGCGTTTTTTGTCGGTGCGGCCATTTTTGGTGATGTCATTTTTGCCGGTGCAAAAATATTTTTGGGTGCACAATTTTTTGGCGGTGCAGAAATTATTTTTGCCAGTGCACCAATCTTTGGCGATGCAACCTTTATTTTAGCAAAAAAATATAGTTTTTTCTGGACAGCTTTTTAAAAAAAATGCATTTGTGATGGTATGATGGTACTGCTTGGCCATGATTGGGGAATAATACGTCCCCTCTGTGTATATGGTCACATTTATTTCTCCTCACATTTTGCGTGATTCAGGTTTATGGTGTTTCGTTCAGAAGTAGAACTCATCAGAGGTGCAGTAAGAATGTCTGCAAGTTCTAGGTTGGTGTTTTGCCCTAGAAGGGGTGGGAAAAAAACAAGAGAAATCTGACAGGTCATGATGGTAGGCTATTCATATTTTATATTGATATAGTGTAATACACCCGCTTGAAGGATCAGGGAAATAGTACAAAGTGAGCTAACAAAGTTTCTCTACAGTACTGTATTAACAATACGTGGGAAACACACGAGAAGAAATCGAAGTGATGCTTGTAGCTTTCTGTATTCCTTGTGAAGCCGTGTAGTGATGGAGATATTTATGACATCATCGGTCCTTATGACGTCGGCGTCCTTTGTGACGTATGGCTAACGAGGGAAAGTCATGTGATAGGCTTAAGGAATGAGTTATTAATGGTGATCATCAATTGAACTAAGAACTTTTATAACTACATGCTGACTGGGACGCTGCTGGTGAACTTGTCAGAGAAGTGATGACGATATTAGCCTAATTGGTTGATGCCTATAGGTTCCATTGTGTGATGTTGGTATATCAGACAAAGATAAGTCTTTCCTGTTTTGGTTGATTGGTTCCAGACACAGGGTAGAGCAGATCAAGTTGGATTGACTTAATTTCTTACATCGTGTTCAACGTTGTACTAACTAGCATGTTTCTGTTTTTTGTTAACTTATTTATGGGCTGACAGGGATTCTCATTAGGGTCCTTTTGAGGGTATATTTATACTGCCAAAATGCAGTTTGGGACCCCCAAATGTAGTGGCAGAGTGTCCCATGGGCACCCTGAAAATCTTGTATGATTGTGTTATACTATGTTGGTTTATAGCCTTTTGCACAAAAATACCTACACAATCTATCATTAGACCACCATAATTCATAGTTGTGAGTCCATGGTACCAGCTAATTTTAGTAAGGAAGAGAAATACTGCCTGAGAAGACCAGTTGTTATTACACCACAAAAACATCTTGACCGTTCAATCACTACTTGCTAAATCAAATTATCTGCATTTAGCTACTAGAATAAAATTTTTATGCTCGCTTACATACTCCCTTATGCCTTTATCATCACCATGTATACCCTTAACCAGGCTACTGGTAAGGTAACCCCCAGCATAAGCCTCAGTATAGCCTGGCACCAGTCTGTACTCACTCCTTGGTGACACCTGTCACTAAGCACGCACGCGCATGCGCAACAGATCCCAAATAGGAAACAGATTCACTTTTCAAATGTTCTGCAAGCAGAACAGTCGGCCTGCTATCCAGCTTAAGTTTTTATAGCTTTGCGCTGAAGTTCAACTACATATTTAAGAGTTTCTGATACAGGAATTATGTCTATAATAAACTATTCTCCCTAATATGTCGATTGTATACTTTGTGGCGTTTTGGGTTTTTTTAACTCTGGTTTATGAGTTACCGGTTTTCGTGTCAAATACTCCCGTTTTCGAGGTATTACAATCCATGCCTATTTTACTATCATAAATCAAACCATGCTTTAAAATAAATCCCCTTAGTACTCGCTTATTTATTCTATTTAGTGCCTACATAAAAATAATCTTACGAAACTTCGTGAAATTCTTGGTCTTTCAGTGAGATTTTCAAATCCATTACTCTGTCTCTTGTAGAGGTTCTGCTTTCTTTAGCGGATTACCATATCTAGAGATCTCTTATTAAGTATGTTTTTTACATAATCTCTAGATGAGCGGATATCCTCTATTTACGTGATTCTATAGAGGATTAGTCTGAATAAGACGATAGGCATAATTCTTGCGGCCATTTTGCAAATGGGGGAATCCCACATCCTTCATGACCAGGCAGGAATTACGTCCTACGTAGACTAAGGCTAAGGGTCTCAGAAAAAGCCTGTAATATGACTTCTAGTAAAGTCTCAGTCTAAAGACCACATAAGTCTTGAGGGGGTGCATTACCCTCATGCAGTGGTGTCGGTGACGGAAGTTACCGATTATTCATCCCATGCAAGGTAAAGCCCTCTGTGTCCGCTCCCGTTATTGCTCCTGGCTTGTCCGGGCAAGCGGGTTCTAAATCCGGATTGTCTTCTGGTTTGACCGGGCATCCGGATATGAGCTCTGTGATTGTTCTGGCTTGGCTGTACATTCGGAGTCTCATTTTCATCTGGCTGTTTCTTCTTATATTTTCCGGTTCCAATTTTTTCCACTTCAGTTTCCGGTAGTAGTGTATCTGCTTCCGGTTGGAGAGATGATTTTCCGGGTCTGTTAGATCTGGCCAAGCATCTGTTTCCGGTTCCGGTTTGTTCCGCTTTAGTTTCCGGTAGTAGTGTATTTGCTTCCGGCAGCAGAGATGATTTTCTGGGTCTGTTAGATCTGGCCAAGCATCTGTTATCAATTTCCGGTTCCGGTTTGTTCCGCTTCCGTTTCTGGTAGTAGTGTATCTGCTTCCGGTATGAATAGTGCTTTTTCGGGTCTGTTAGATCCGGCCAAGCATCTGTTATCAATTTCCGGTTCCGGTTTGTTCCGCTTCCATTTTCGGTAGTAGTGTGTCTGCTTCCGGTAGGAGAGATGGTTTTCCGGGTCTGTTAGATCTGGTCAAGCATCTGTTATCATTTTCTGGTTCCGGTTATTTCCGCATCCCTTTCCGGTAGTAGTGTTTCTGCTTCCGGTTTGAGAGGTGCTTTTCAGGGTCTGTTAGATCCGGTCAAGCATCCGTTATCTATTTCCGGTAGTAGTGTTGCTGCTTCCAGTTTGAGAGGTGCTTTCCGGGTTGGTTAGATCTGGTCAAGCTTCAGTCTTCAATTTCCGGTTCCAGTTTTTCCGTTTCCAAGTATGTATCTGTTTCCGGTAGGAGAGGTGCTTTTCTGGGTCTGTTAGATCCTGCTAAGCATCCTACTTCCGTTTCCGGTTCCGGTTTTGTTGTATCTGTTTCCGGTAGTAGTGCTTCCACTTCCGGTATGAGAGGTACTTTTCCAGGTCTTAGATCCGGCTAAGCTTCCAACTTCCGTTTCCGGTTTCGTTGTATCTATTTCCGGTAGTAGTCGTTGCACTTCCGGTTTGATAGGCTCTGTCCGTGTCTATTAGAGCCGGCTAAGTATCCTAATTCCGTTTCTGGTTTATCAGTTTTTACTGGTTCTCTTTCCGGGAGTTATTTTCGAGCTTATGGTTATGAATCTCCTGATCGTTCAGATTCTTCTTCTAATAAGAATTCCTTAGTTCTGACTCAATTTGTTTCGCGCTATTCTTCCTACTTTTCTTTTTATGCTATGTCTACTAGAGATTTTCTTTAGTCTTGTTTTCCCAATCTTCTCTCTTTTCATTCTTTGGCAATCCCTCCTTCTCGGGGGTTTCTCACTTTCCTTTTTCTGTTTATACTGGTCTTGTTTCTATGTATCATGTCTTCTTTTTTCATCTTCTTTTTCCTCCTCTGTTCTTTCTAATTCTTCTATTCCTTCTTATTCTTCCACTTCTTCTTCACCTTTGTTCTTCTATATCCTCTTGTGTCTGTTTTTCTTTCTAAGAAACTAGATTTCTATTTGTTGTCTCTGGCTTAGTGTTCTATTTGTTTTCTGTAATCTGTGATTCCTTGCTCAGTCGCTCTTTTTCTACTAGTCTTTTGTCTTCTCTCTAGATTCTATTCCTGGATCAGTCGAGGTCAGGGATCTGATGAGGGTTTACCCGATCAGGGCCGCTGGATGATTGGTCCTCGGCTCATCAATGGATGGCCTCTTGTCTCTCTCTCTCTCTTCCTCTTCAGGATGAGTTTTTTCTCGTCTGTCCCTTTTTCTTGTTCTAGTGTTCTCTCTTTTTCATTCTTTGGCTATCCTTCCTTTGCTGGGTTTCTCACTTTCTTTCTTCTTTTTATCCTAGTCTTGCTTCTTCGTATCATCTTTTCTTTTTTCATCTTCTTTTTCCTCCTCTGTTTCTTCTAATTCTCTTCTTTCTTATTCTTCCACTTCTTCTTCATCTTTGTTCGTCTAGATCCAATTGTGTCTGTTTTTCTTTCTCAGAAAATAGTTTTCTATTTGTTGTCTCTGGCTTAGTGTTCTCTTTGTTTTCTGTAATCTGGGATTCCTCGCTCAATCGCTGTTCTGTTTCCGCTAGTCTTTTCTATTGTCTTTAGATTCTACTCCTGGATCAGTCGAGGTCAGGGATCAGAGGAGCTTTTGCCCAATCAGGGCCGCTTCGGATGATTGGTCCTCGGCTCATCAATGGATAGCTTCTTGTCTCTCTCTCTTCCTCTTCAGGATGAGTTTTTTCTCGTCTGTCCCTTTTTCTTGTTCTAGTGTTCTTTCAGTCTATTTCTAGTTTGAAGGATTCCGCTATGGTTGAGTCTTCTTCGGATCTTTTTAGTTGGGAATCTGTACAGATTAAATTGGCTATTTTTCTAGCTCTTATTTCAGAAGATGTTCTTTAGACGCAGGAGAGAGAGAGGTGATCAGAGTCCCTCCTGAGGTTCTTAGAAATTCTCTAGCCATCCTCTTTATCGTTATATTTGGTCAATCTTCTTCCATATTCTTCGGGCTGAATCTGATAGTCTTAAATCCGTCAAGGGATCTTCGAGCTCATATTTCTGTTTTGAAGCCTCTGTGTAGAGAGACTCTTCTGTTAAGAGTTCTCTTTAATCCTTCTATAGAGGAAGCGTCTCAGGTCTGATGAGTTTTGAGCTTATCCTTCTAGGATAATTACCAATTCTTCCTTGTATTCAGGTTCTAAAGTCCGATCCGAGGAGGAGGATCGATCTTCTCCTTTTTTTGCTCATTGTCCTAGATCCCAAGTCCGGCAGTCCACTCCTTCTCATGTGAGAAGGGGCTAGTCTTATTTCTGTGGACCTTTATCTAGACATAGAGGTCATTCCTTTTAAGGTTTCAGAGTAAAAGTGTCTGAAGGGATGGTTGTAGCCTTGGTAGGCCTATCCCTTTCTCCTTTTCCTGTTTTATCCCTTCCTCTTCCATTGACTTTGGATCCGTTGGTGCTCCCATTTTCTCCCAGCGTGCTAGTAGGAGGGTGTCTGTCTCTATTTTTTGGAGACTTGGTAAGCCCTTGTTCAGGTCCCCTGGATCATAGATCATCGCTGGGGATTTTTCACACCTTCCTGGATTTTTCATCCTCCTCTTTCCTTCCTTTCTAGGTGGACTCAGTTTCCTTCCTTCCCGGTGAAGATGGGAGTCCTAGAGGATGAGTTGGAGTAGATGATTCTAAGAAGGCCATAGAAGACTTTCCACTAGGGAGCTCCAAGAAGTTGGGTGGATGGTGTCCGATCATCATCTGAAGAGGTTAATTCTTCTTATCTTAACTCCAAAAATCTAGATGGAGGCCATATACTTATCACCGGTCTGAATCCGGGCTTGTGGTTCTCTTCCATAGCGATATAGGATGTCTTTCTACATGTCCTCATCCACCCTTCGTGCCTTCAGTTCTTGAGATTCATTCTCCCATGTTAGGTATGGCTTTTCGAGCATTGCCCTTCGGTCTGTCCACGGCCCCCTTTTTTCTTCACTTGTCTAGGGTTAGCCGTGGCAGGAATATTTTATTGTCGTTCTATTCACCTTCACGTTTATATAGACGATTGGCTAGTATAAGCAGAGTCTTTATTAATTCTATCAGTATCATTCCAGAGATCTGCAGCCTAGGTTGGATTTTAAATCTCTAAAAGTCTAGTTTAATTCCGGCTCTGCTTTTCCCCCACTTAGGCATTTTTATTCGATCTAGCTTGGGGTCTTGGGTTTTTTTCCCTTTAGACCTAAGAGTGGAAGCCATCTTAGTAGGGATGGATTTTCTGTCTTCCTCTTCCATGGTCAGAGCTAATTGCTTTCTCAGGGTGATATGATTGATGGTCAGGGTCAAGAGTATCATTCCTAGGGAGGTGCTGATGAGAAGACTTTTCCAATGTATTTAATGTCCTTGTGGCTTCAGTCGATTCACTCTATTACCTTCAGATTCCAATCAAAGAACCCTATTTCCCCTTCTAGTTTATTGGAAGGATCGTTTCTGATTCTGTTGGGTGTTCCTTTGTTCAAGTTTTCTCCTCAGGTGATTATTTTCACAGACGCTTCCTATGAGGAGGGGGAACGGTCTGGGATTCCCTGTACAGAGTGGCAGTTAAAGATGTTGGTTGTCTAAGCAATTTTTAACCTTAGGGATCGTTCCCACGTAGATCTTCTTGCGAACTGTCTGAATGCCAGGATTTCCTCTTGCATGCCCACTTTTCCGGTCAATCAGGCATTGGCGGTGGATGCCCTGTTTCAGTCCGGGATAGGAATGTTAGATTATGCGTCTCCCCCAACATTCCTGATTTCTTTGGTCTTGTGGAAGGTCAGGGATCAGATCTTAGAAGTTCTTCTGATAGCTCCCTTTTGGTCAAACTGGGTCTGGGTTGCAGATTTTCTCAATTTCCAGGTTGTCTTCCCTTGTCTTCTTTCAGTCTGCCCGGACCTTTTGTCTCAAGTAGGGGACACGTGTAGTCAGTCTCAGGAATTTACAGTCGGTTTCTTTGGAGAGTTTCGTCTGTTCGATCCCTGAGATTTAAATTTCTGCGAGTTCTCAGGAAATCATTGATTCTGCCAGGAGGGAGTCAACCCGCAGAGTTTTCAAAGGCTGTCTTAAATTTTTTGGAGAATGGTGTGCAGACCATGGTCTCTTGACAGATCCTATTTTCATTTTCCCAAGTGTTAGATATTTTATCTTATCTCTTTGACTCCTTATTTTTGTCTGCTAACACTGTAAGAGGTTATAGATTTTCTTTGGCATCATCGCTTCTATGTTTGTTGAATGCTGATGTTAAAGATACAAAGGTTTGTTATGGTTTCATTAGAGGTTTATGCAATATTCATCCTCCAATAGCTAAACCTTTGCCCTCCTGGAATCTGGCTCTAGTTCTTTAGGTTTTTGGCAGGCCATCACTTTGAACCTTTCTCTTCTATTAGCATGAACCGTGTAACTTTAAGTCCATTTTTTGGGTTGCATCTGCTTCTGCTAGAAGACGATCCAAAATGTCATGCTTTTTCCACCGAGAAGGACAGGTTTTTAAATCTGGGGACGGTCTAGTGTTATATCCTAGAAGGGATTTTTTAAATCAAAAACTCAATCTAACCGTCACTCAGCTAAGCCAATTATTTTAAAATCTTTAGCTTCCTTTTCACCGTCTGACAGACTTTGGTGTCCTGTCAGAGCTTTAAAAGTTTTCAAGTATCATACTGATTTTAAGAGATCCAATCCATCCCTTTTCTGGGTTCTGTATGAGGAGGAGGTAGTCAGTCCAGTCTCTAAGGCCTCTATTGCCAGATGGATTTGTGAGACCGGTGTTTTGAGATTGCTTCTTCTGATCATATTAATCTTTCTCACATTTAAGCTCATAAGTTAGAGGAAGGGCTTCCTCTTTTGCTTTTCGCTGGCTCATTTTTAGTTGAGGTAATGCTAGTAGCAGGATGGAAATCCAAGTCTACTTTTACCTCCTTTTTATTTAAAAAGCAGAGTGCAGCGCCAACCTTTTTTAGATATATCTTGTTTCTATCTAAAAAGGCTGAAGACCATT
This sequence comes from Chaetoderma sp. LZ-2023a, assembly GCA_034401795.1. Lineage (NCBI taxonomy): Eukaryota > Metazoa > Mollusca > Caudofoveata > Chaetodermatida > Chaetodermatidae > Chaetoderma > Chaetoderma sp. LZ-2023a. The sequence continues at coordinate 20,880,189 of CM067374.1, forward strand.
TACCAAGAACACTCCACCATTTTCGTTAAGACGGCTCATCTGCGTGAAATGGTGAGTCTTTCTTTGGCTTTTATTTATTTCTTTAAGTTTAAAGAAATCCTTGTTTGATAATCACTGTGTGATTAATTAAGATGCACCATTATGTTATGTTATTAACATTTGGTGAAGTTTTGTTTGATTTTTATCCTTGCTTATGGATTCTCAAATCTCTACCCACCATGGGTTCACAGTAGGGCACTGACCAAATCTACGGGTTTAGCAAGTAGTGATTGAATGGTCAAGATGTTTTTGTGGTGTAATAACAACCCCCAACAGACACCCCCCCCCCCCTTTAGTGGGTGGGTCTGTAGTTTTATTAACCGCTATAAAAACATACTTACCGTTCAATCACTACGACCCGGCCTCAGCCACCCCACAGGGTAATGATTTGAGAATCTAGTCAGGATATATGGCACTTAAATTTAGAAAAGTGAATCTGTTTGCTATTTGGGATCTGTTGCGCATGCGCAGGCGCGCTTAGTGACAGGCGTCACCAAGGAGTGAGTACAGACTGGTGCCAGTCTATACTGAGGCTTATGCTGGGACTTACCTTACCAGTAGCCTGGTTACGGGTATGCATGGTGATGATAAAGGCATAATGGAGTATGTAAGTGAGCATAAAAATCTTATTCTGGTAGCTAAATGCAGATAATTTGATTTAGCAAGTAGTGATTGAACGGTAAGTATGTTTTTATAGCGGTTAACAAAACTACAGCCCAACCCACTAAAGGGGGGTGGGGGTCTGTTGGGGGATTTCAGTTTGGGACTCTCAAATTTCAGTTAGGCCCCTCAGATTTCAGCTGGGGACACAGATTCCAGGGTGATGTAGTGGTGGGGGAGGGGTTCAGGGGTTGGGTCCTTGGTACCTACACAATTTAGATGCCATGAGAAATTCTCTGAGTTGTACTGTACGTTCCCCTTCCATGATATAGCTTCTACCTTACCCTACCTAACAGTGCCATTACATCCTATAACCCTTCCTAACTTACCCTACCTAACAGTGCCATTACATCCTATATAACCCTTCCTAACTTACCCTACCTAACAGTGCCATTACATCCTATAACCCTTCCTAACTTACCCTACCTAACAGTGCCATTACATCCTATATAACCCTTCCTAACTTACCCTACATAACAGTGCCATTACATCCTATATAACCCTTCCTAACTTACCCTACATAACAGCGCCATTACATCCTATATAACCCTTCCTAACTTACCCTACATAACAGTGCCATTACATCCTATATAGCCCTTCCTAACTTACCCTACATAACAGTGCCATTAAATCCTATATAACCCTTCCTAAATTACCCTACATAACAGTGCCATTACATCCTATATAACCCTTCCTAACTTACCCTACATAACAGTGCCATTACATCCTATATAATGCTTCCTAACTTAGCCTACCAAACAGTGCCATTGCATCCTATATAACCCTTCCTAACTTACCCTACCTAACAGTGCCATTACATCCTATATAACCCTTCCTAACTTACCCTACATAACAGTGCCATTACATCCTATATAACCCTTCCTAACTTACCCTACATAACAGTGCCATTACATCCTATATAACCCTTCCTAACTTACCCTACATAACAGTGCCATTAAATCCTATATAACCCTTCCTAAATTACCCTACATAACAGTGCCATTACATCCTATATAACCCTTCCTAACTTACCCTACATAACAGTGCCATTACATCCTATATAATGCTTCCTAACTTACCCTACCAAACAGTGCCATTGCATCCTATATAACCCTTCCTAACTTACCCTACCGAATAGTGCCATTACATCCTATATAACCCTTCCTAACTTACCCTATCTAACAGTGACATTACATCCTATATAACCCTTCCTAACTTACCCTACATAACAGTGCCATTACATCCTATATAACCCTTCCTAACTTACCCTACATAACAGTGCCATTACATCCTATATAACCCTTCCTAAATTACCCTACATAACAGTGCCATTACATCCTATATAACCCTTCCTAACTTACCCTACCTAACAGTGCCATTACATCCTATATAACCCTTCCTAACTTACCCTACATAACAGTGCCATTGCATCCTATATAACCCTTCCTAACTTACCCTACATAACAGTGCCATTACATCCTATATAACCCTTCCTAACTTACCCTACCTAACAGTACCATTACATCCTATATAACCCTTCCTAACTTACCCTACCTATGGTGCCATTACATCCTATATAACCCTTCCTAACTTACCCTACATAACAGTGCCATTACATCCTATATAACCGTTCCTAACTTACCCTACCTACAGTGCCATTACATCCTATATAACCCTTCCTAACTTACCCTACCTAACAGTGCCATTACATCCTATATAATGCTTCCTAACTTACCCTACCAAACAGTGCCATTGCATCCTATATAACCATTCCTAACTTACCCTACCTAACAGTGCATTCCTGGTATTGTATCCCCTGGTCTTCGTATAGTATCCTCCTGGTATTGTAGCCTGATCCTCTGGTCCTGGTATTGTGTTCTCAGGTCCTGGTATTGTATCCTCAGGTCCTGGTATTGTATCCTCAGGTCCTGGTATTGTATCCTCTGGTCCTGGTATTGTATCCTCGGGTCCTTGTATTGTATCCTCGAGTCTTGGTATTGTATCCTCGATTCCTGGTATTGTATCCTCAGGTCCTGGTATTATATCCTCAGGTCCTGGCATTGTATCCTCAGGTCATGGTGTTGGATCGTCATCCTCTGGTCCTGGTATTGTGTCCTCACATCCTGGTATTGTACCCTCAGTTCCTGGTATTGTATCCTCTGGTATTGTATCCTCAGGTCCGGGTAGTGTATTGTCAGGTCCTGGTATTGTATCTTCAGGTCATGGTATTGTATTCTCAGGTCATGGTATTGTATCCTCAGGTCCTGGTATTGTATTCATCAATTTTTTGAGTGAAAATCTTAGATTTTATTAAACATGTATCGGAAATTGTCAAAATGCTTCTTACCATTCTGAGCGATTTCAACCATATTTGGCTGAAAGGATCCTGTCTTGATGGGCTCCAGAACTACCATTCGGAATTTTGACTAATCAAAAATTCTAAATAGGAGTTCTGGAACGTATCACCAAATTTGCTTGAAATCAGTTACACCATTAAGGAGGAGATGTGATTTGACAGATAGAAGTTGAACAGCGGTCATGGCATAAGCTCACCTAGTCATTTGTGCCAGATGAGCTAATAATTATTACGTTGAATATTTTCACTTCAAGAGTATACTTACCTCCCTAATACTTTTGATATTTCTAAATATCGGCGTTCACTCAATAAACACTCAGAATAAAAACAGTTAGGTGCCCCTACTGGGCAGGTAGACAGAGGGTAGTCCGGCGGATGCCAGCCCCACCACCGCGCATGCGCCAACTACTACTTCCTCTTTGCTAATTTATTGGCAGAGAGAACACATGTTTTTGTGGTTTTTTCAACTTTCACTGTTATCAACGCATTTTATAGTCTTAAGAGAGTGAATATATTAGAAGGATAGTACCTGGACATGTCGGATAAAGTGGCTTCGCCGGAGGAGGGCGCAGGATCCTTATATCAGGTGATTTCTAATATATTCTAGCGAGTTTTCCCCGGTGTAATGTGTTTCCGGGACTCGCGTTTACCGTGATAAGCGCCTGTTTTAGTTGTTTTATTTCAACATGGTGCTATATAAGACTAATCTCTCTGTGTTTATGTCCACAGGTATCGGTTATGATATGTAATGGACATCACAGCATCTGAGCGTTTGTTTCTCTCCACCAAGGTTCCATTTCCTACTAATACTGTTAGGTTATCTAACCAAGATTTTTATGTCCAGTGAGTCGGAGGCCTAGTATAACGGTCTTCTCACTTTGCCCTCTTGATCCAATTCCTTCCCCTGAAGGTGGAGAGAGTTAAGAGGCGTACAGTTGGTGGAGTGCTCCAGTTCATCACGTTGGATGGTTTGTTTATACAAGGTATCAGGTATCTAAGTAATGATATGAGGTGAGGTTAATTATTTAAAGAAAATTAACTGTAATTGCCATTGTTATCGTTGTGTATCTGATGGTTGTGTAGTCTGAATAACCATTCTAACATGTTCTGGTTATGTATACAATTCGCCCGCACACCTTGTTGTTGGTTCGGATCGATTTAATTTCTGTCATGGGATCATGATGTCATAATCAGCCTTGCTATTTATTAACAATTAAAGTTTTGTCCAACGCTGGTTTTTATTCAATTATTGATCTTTATGATCTTTTCCCTCTCTTTTAGTTTGGTTTTGAGTTTCTAACCGTAACAAAATTACTCATTGTCCTCGTCCTTTGTCCTGTTTCAGAGACCTGGTTGTTCGTTCTGTGGACGCTTCCTGAAAGATAGATTTGTGCCTCACCTTTGCTTTGGTTGTAGTCCCTGTGGGCCATTGCTTAAGTGTGAGGTATGCAAGCATTGGGGGGGGGGGCGACTTAATGTCTGAGTTTCTGTGTTTGCAGGCGAAGGACAAGGTAGTGGAGGAGGAGAGGAAGCTGAAGAGAGACGGTGTAGGTAAGAAGGGTAAGAGGAAGGCCTCGTCCGCGGTGGACATGGAGGCCTTCCGGTCTGAGATGTTGGGAGAGATGAAGAGGACGATAAAGGATTTGGTTCCAGAGTTGCTACGTGGCATGCTTCCTGGACCAAATCCTTTGTCGTCCTCGGCGTCTGCTTCAGAGCAGGTAATCCCCACCTCTGAATCACCTTTCCGTAGGCCGGTTCCGTTGTTCGACGATTCAGAGGTGGCCCCATTAGTGGGGGCGATCCACGACCCTGGCAGCAGGCTTGGTGCCTCGCTGAGTGGTCGTGGATGGCTGTCACTGGAACCCGCGGGCTGCTTATCAGTCCAGGGGTATCCGCACGCCGCAGGTGCCAGTACCTCTTATGGCACCTTTCCTGGCCAGTCCGGGTTAGCTCTCTGCTGACCCGGAGTCTAATCTTTCTGGCCAGGAGGAGGAAGAGGATTACCTGTTAGGGTCGCCTTCTGGGGACGTGACCATGGATTATGACGTCTGTGCACCCCTCGCGGGGAATACAGGCGACATATTCCATGGCTCTACTCACGCAGGAGTAGAGTTCACGGCGCAGAAGGTGGCCCTGGCCGATACTGATGGCCAGCTATACCGCATACCTCGGCTTGCCGAGTGTATCGCTGGTGCTGGCCGGGGCCGTGGTGGGGCTGTATCTGCCCCGCGCTCTACCACGGCGCCTGCTCCTGGTCAAGCCAGTCAAGTTAGCATGCCTGTTCTTTCGGGCCCGCATGCTTTCCCTGGCTTGCCAGGGGTATCAGCTTATCCGCCGTCAAGCTCTGCTGCGTGCGCTCAGGAGGAAGACGAAGGCCCCCGTCTTGTAGAGCGCTCGCAGCTAGCCACGGAGGAGGATTGGTCGGACGCTTGCCAGTGGCTGGTAAGTGTTAGGCCAGATCTGCCCGTGGAGCAGTCGGCTAGCCAGCGTGACCACAGGCCGTGGTTAGCTGGTAAGGCTACTGCTAGCGCAATGCCATCTCTGCCGCTGGCAGAGCATGTCGTTGACATGTTCGAGGCGGCGGAGACGTCCATCAAGGCGAATGGGCGTCTCGCGAAGGCCCCTCGCGAGGTGGCCAGGCGTTGCCGCGTCGTGCCCCTGGATTACCAGAGGTACGGTGTGCTACCCAAGCCGAGCGTGGATGACCGCGCGGCTTTGGGTGAAGATGCGCGGCCAGGCTCCCGTTCTGACACGGGAGTCTTGTGTTCGAACGCGTTGCGTTCGGCCAATGCCGCGTTGTGTGATGCGGAGGAGAGTGGGAGAGCTTCGATTGCCGCTCTGTCCCACGTCTCCCAGCTGTTACAGGGGGTAGTAACAGCATCCGCATCGCGCCAGCCGAGCCCGGTCACAGTCCAGAGAGCCATCCAGGATGGTATCAACCTGGCTCTGGACTGCATGACTCGTGCGGTGACCAGGAGTGTCCGGGCGAGGCGCATGTTTGCCTTGGACAATCTGTGCTCGTCCCAGGACCTGTATAATAGGCTACTGCGTACGCCTATGACAGGTCCTTGTCTCTTTGGAGGTGAGGGATGTAGGCACCTCCAGGAGATGGTTACTCTGGTCAACAACCAGAGGGCGCTGCGCGAGCAGTTTGAAGTGCTCCGTCGGGAGCGCGTTTGCGCCGCACCGCCTGCGTATCGTCCCCTGCATGCTCGAGGTGGTGGTGGCCAGGTCAGAGGCCACCCACCATCGCAGCGTCGGCCTAGGCCGCGTGCGATTCGGCCAGCAGTGAGGGGGGCGCAGGCTCCTCAGGCGCAGTCAGCCAGGCAGCCACCCACGCACTGAGGTGCGCACAGTGCTGGGCGTGGCGCACGAGGATCTGGTCGTGGTAATCGTGCCTGATGGGCCGTTTACCACGGTGAGAACCACTCCGGTGTTTCTGGCGAAGGAGACAGTGCCACTCTTGCACTCCTTATGTCGACCTCTCTCCCTAGGTGGACCGGTGGGAGGCCGGCTGGCCGACCACACGCAAGAGTGGGAACGGTTGACTCAGGACCGTTTAGTCTTGCGATGGCTTTCAGTCGGGTATCATCCCGATTGGATGACAGGCCCGCCATCGCGACTCTCTAGTGCCAATCTGGACACAAATCCGAGAGATCCAGATCAAAGGTTGTGTATCGAGGAGGAGATAAATTCCCTCATACAAAAAGGAGCTATTCAGCCGGCACAAAAGTGTCCGGGCTTCTATTCAACCGTGTTCTTAGTAACAAAAAACCCCGGAGGGGGGAGACCAATTCTCAACCTCAAGCCGTTGAACAAGTTCATAGAGACGCCCAGTTTCAAGATGGAGACTGTGCGCTCGGTGTTGGTGCGGTTAGAGAGGGGAATGTGGACAGCTTCAATAGATTTGAAGGATGCTTATTTCCACATTCCCATAGCGAGGAGTTTCCGTCGCTTCCTGAGATTTGCATTCCAGTGGGAATTCAGGGTGTTACCCTTCGGAATTTCCACCGCTCCTAAGGTTTTCACCCGTGTGGTTCTTGCGATCACAGCATACCTCCGCCGGAGAAGCATAGCAGTCCACACGTACATAGACGACTGGCTGTTAAAAGCACACACCCAGGAAAGTTTATCGACCAATCTGGAGATTGTTTTGAAAACTCTCACGGATTTAGGCTGGATGATAAATTTTCAAAAATCAGAGCTGACTCCATCCCAGAAGTTTGTTTACCTGGGGATGTTCTTCGATCTAGAGACAGGATATGTTTATCCTACTCAGGAGAGGGTTCAGAGACTCATCTCCTTAATACAGTCGGTGTGCGACAGTCGTCATGTCCTGGCACGGGTTTACTTGAGAATGCTGGGTTTGATGGTTTCATTGAAACCAGTCATTCCGCAGGCGGCCTTACGCAGGCGCCCGATCCAGTTGTTTCTCATGACACAGTGGACCCAGAGTTCAGGTTCGCTGGACTCGAACGTGTCAGTGTTGGCGCCTCTAATTCACCACCTGCAATGGTGGTTGAATATAGAGAATCTCTTGCTGGGGGTTTTGCTAACCCCTCCCCACCCTCAGGTGACTGTGTATACAGATGCATCGATGGAGGGGTGGGGAGCTTGTCTGGAAGAGTCCACAATATCAGGGCTTTGGGATCTGGATCAGTCAAAGGAACATATCAATCTACTGGAGTTAAGAGCAGTAGTCCTGGGCCTGGAACATTTCTTACAGAAAGTTCAGGGCAAGATTGTTCTTATTCGTTCAGACAACTCAACAGTTGTGACTTACATAAACCGCCATGGCGGAACGAAGTCGCCCAGTCTCTGTATGATGACATGGAGACTGCTTTGTTGGTGTCTGGATCACAGGATTACCTTGAAAGCAGTTCATATTCCGGGAAGGTTAAATCTGCTAGCAGACTCATTGAGCCGAAGGATGAGTGTTTTACCGACGGAATGGCAACTAAATCAATGTGTGGCAGATCGTCTGTTCGACCATTGGGGGAAACCCAACATCGATTTGTTCGCAACGAAGAAGAATGCGAAGATGACGACGTACGTCTCTCCGATTCCAGATCCAAGCGCTTTCGCAACAGATGCGTTAGCTATCAGCTGGGGGGGGGGGGGGGGGGGATGTATGCATACGCATTCCCTCCAGCAATCCTGATTCCAAAAATTCTTCAGAAAGTCAGACAGGAGGAATGCCAAGTGCTTCTGATCGCCAAGCCGATCATGGTATACGGATCTGCTGGACCTTCTGGTCTGCAATCCGGTTCCTCTGCCTCTGATGGACGACATTATCTTCCAGGGCAAGGCCCTTCACAACAATCCGTCAATGTTCAGATTGACTGCGTGGATGTTGTCAAGGAATCTAGAATTAAGGGCTTTTCTGAGCAAGCAGCCATGTTTATGGCCAAAGCCAGGAGGGGGGTCAACCTCCAGAGCATATAATTATAAAATCAACAGATTTGCAGAGTGGTGCTCAAAAAGATGTATTGATCCAATGGATTCATCTATTCAGGTAGTAGCTGATTTCCTCTGTCACCTGTATGATGCCTATAGCCTCAAGCCTAACTCTATTGCTGGTTATAAGTCAGCTTTAATGACTGTTATTCCTCGCTTGGCTAAGAGGGGAAGTGATGAAGTAAGTACATTAAATGTATTAATTAAAGGCATGGGCAATTCAAGACCAAGGAATCCACCTGTGATTCCGTCTTGGAGTTTATCGCTAGTGCTTCAAGTACTAGGTGATAAGCCTTTTGAACCACTTAGTTCCATTTCTATGAAACTATTAACACTGAAGACTGTGTTTTTAATTGCTGCGGCCTCGGCTAGGCGTAGGAGTGAAATTCATGCCTTATCAGCCGAGGATGACCGTTTTGTGGTTTCAGGGGAAGGCCTTAAGCTGCTACCTAGGATTAATTTCTTGGCTAAAAATCAGTCGTTGAAATATCCAGGTCAACCTATTATTTTGCCTGCTTTAACTAGATATGATCCTAATTCTAAAGCATGGTGTCCCGTCTGGGCGCTGCGCCGGTACAAACAACGTACGGCGGCATGGCGCACCGACCAGTCAGCGTTATGGTTGTCATATATTGAACCCCATGGGAGGGCTTCTAAGGACACCATTTCCAGGTGGATTGTGGAATGCATTCAGTTTTGCCATAAATCCGCCACCGGGAAGCAGGTTGACGTGGCCAAGGCTCACAGTGTCCGCGGCGTAGTCACATCCACGGCCCTATTTAATGGGGTCCCTGTGGATGATATTATGTCGGTGGCTCAGTGGCACTGTGAGTCAAGTTTTACAGACCATTATCTCCGTGACACCTCTAATCCTCTCGCCTTGTCGGTTTTGAAAAAATAAATCGGTTTATATTTTTTGAGGAGGTTTTTCCTCATTATTTATATATTTCACAATTAATTTATGGAAACACCCACTTTTTTGGGCCTGCATCAGTCTTTACTAATGGGAAGATGATGTCAGCAGCCATTTTCAACAAGGTCAGTCTTGTTTATGTGTTGTCCGTTGTTGATTGTATTGTCACGATTACCCGTTATTAATATGGTGATGGTTTGTGTATTTGTGTGGTTCATTGTTGAGAGTTACGAAAATGGAGCTTTTTCGTCTCTGTCCTGTAGTACATGGCACTTGTACGTAGAGAGCGTATAGGACATTGAGGTCAGTCGCCTCTTCCTCCCAGGAAGGAGGGGGGGGAGCGCATATGACATTCGGTCATCTCTCATACATCGGTGGTGTTATCCGATGGTTAGTCAAATCCTGACTGTTTTTTCTTACAGTTTCAGAAGTTTAAGTGCCTTAAACGCAGAAAAGCGTATAGGGATGAGCTGGTCTTTTGACCTCGACTCCCTCCCGCCAGATTCACTTTCGAATTCTGGCAATATCAAAAGTATTAGGGAGGTAAGTATACTCTTGAAGTGAAATAAACGAAATCTAGGATTTCTTTTTTCACGAGAGAGTTGATACTTACCTCCCTAGATACGGACCCGGCCTCTCCACCCCACAGAGGCTCGGTCTTTAGGCTCTTAATAGTTGCATGTGTATCAGCCAATAAATTAGTCAGAGGAAGTGCTAGTCTGCGCATGCGCGGTGGTGGGGCTGGCATCCGTCAGACTACGCTCTGACTCCCTGCCCAGTAGGGGCACCTAACTGTTTTAATCTGAGTGTTTATTGAGTGAAAGCCGATATTTAGCAATATCAAAAGTATTAGAGAGGTAAGTATCAACTCTCTCGTGAAAAAAGAAATCCTTGATTTCGTTTAGTTCATGTGTTGTTCATTGTTGATTGTATTGTCACGTTACCCATTGTTATTAATATGGTGATGGTTTGTGTTTTGATGTGGTTCATCATTGAGAGTATACCAAAATGGAGCCTTTTCGTCTCTGTCCTATAGTACATGGCACTGGTACGTAGAGAGCGTATGGGACATTGAGGTCATTCTAGTCTTCCTCCCAGGAAGGAGGGGGGGGGGGGGGGGGGGGAGCGCATATGACATTCAGCCATCTCATCCATCGTTTGGTGTTAGCCGATGTTCATCAAATCCTGACTGTGTTTTCACACAGTTTCAGACGTTTAAGTGCCTTGAACGCGTGAAAGCGTATAGGGAAGAGCTGGTCTTTTGACCTCGCCTCCCTCCCGCCGAATTCCCTGTCGAATTCTGGCAATATCAAAAGTATTAGGGAGGTAAGTATACTCTTGAAGTGAAATAAACGAAATCTAGGATTTCTTTTTTCACGAGAGAGTTGATACTTACCTCCCTAGATATGGACCCGGCCTCCACCCCACAGAGGCTCGGTCTTCAGGCTCTTAATAGTTGCATGTGTGTCAGCCAATAAATTAGTCAGAGGAAGTAGTAGTCGGCGCATGCGCGGTGGTGGGGCTGGCATCCGCCGGACTACCCTCTGTCTACCTGCCCAGTAGGGGCACCTAACTGTTTTTATTCTGAGTGTTTATTGAGTGAACGCCGATATTTAGCAATATCAAAAGTATTAGGGAGGTAAGTATCAACTCTCTCGTGAAAAAAGAAATCCTAGATTTCGTTTATTTTTAACCTAATTTGACTGGAAGCTGCTGCTGCCAAAATATTCAACAGCTTAAGTGTATGATTGCGATGACACCACATTGCCAAACTGTAGAGCTAACACCTCAATGATTGAGAGAATATACTGAGGCAGACAGCCTAGGCTTTTTTCTGATTGGATGGAAAGTAAATCATTACAGCCTCCATAGACTGGAGAAATGTATCACCATTTAGTTATTAAACCTCTATGATGGCTAGATAAAAACCTAAAAGTGCCATGCATAGTCTATAAGAGGCATGTTATATCACCTGAATAGCTATTATAAGATGAAGGTGGTTTTCCTTTAACTCTCTTAGCCGGTAAATTTGCTAATTTTTGGAATTTTATCAGCCAACCATGACAATTAGTCTCAAAAACGAATTGGAAAGCGGGAAGGTCGACCAACCAATCTAATCACAGTTGAAATGGCAAACTTTAGTCAATACAACAGTTAGCAAGTTTGTAAAGATAATCAGAATGTGACCTCTTGGTGAGATAATATGCCTCGGTGGTTAGGACATAGCATGTTGCATTATATTACATGAAAAAAATGTGTCCTATTTAGTATGAGAGAAACAGTAATTACATTATAAATTAACTCCCAATGGCCAGTATTTGTCATCTATAGTTGCACCCCCCCCACACACACACACCTCCACCCACCCACCGCCGCCGCCGCCGCCGCCGCCGCCGCCACCACCAATGCACATAAATACACGGAAGAAAAAAACAGCATAACCTCACATTCCTTCGAAAAACGTGGTGATAAATATTGAACCCAATGTTTATTATAATTGTAAATTCATGAAAAACATACAACTCATACAATTTTGTGACAGACTTAAATTATATGGCTGAGCTACGTAATTATGATTGTGACGTCAACTAACATGTGACTGGTTGATTATGATGTCCGTTACTTGAGTGAGAGATTGGATTGGCATAAGTAAGGCTTGAGTGACAGTTTCAATCCTCTAAGTGAGGTGCGGTGGCCTAGTGGTTAGGGACTAGAGTCTGTAACTCGAGTTTCAGAGGTTCAGTTTCTTTTCGGGAGCAGAAACAGCTGTCCCAGCAACAGCAGCTTCCATGGCAGCAGCATTGCCAGTTGCTGCCGTGCCAGCAGTTGCCGGCAGCAGCAAGGGGAGAGGAGTAATGAGATAATCAAAAGAGAATTTAACTTACTCAAATATTTTTTCAAACTGATCCTCCGGCGTTAACCCTTACCACTCTGACGTCAATATTCTGTCTTTTACCACATTAATTGCAAAGAATCTGCTGTACATTTTTCAACAATTTTGGAGGACGATGTTGGTGTCTACAGCAGCACCATGTCCCACAAAATTTGTTGAAAAGACAACACCAGTTTATATTTTAATTTAATTTGAAAATTAAAGTTTTGACAGCAGAGTTCTAAGGGTTAAGTAACTAAAACAGTTTAATCCGTTTAGTCCATGTTTTTGTGTTCATTGTTAGAGCTTTCTTTATGTGGCCAATAACTAAATACTAATCCCATACCAAGGGCTTAATCAACAAGCTAACAATAGCGAAATACACCTATCTTGGAACAAAAGTGATAGTTAGGGCCCCGCGCCAGAAGGTGCGAAAGCCCTATAGTAATCACAGCGTCTGTCTGTCCGTCCGTCTGTCTGGCCGTCCATCTGTTTGTCTGTCTGGCCATCCACAAAATCTCGTAAACAGCATATCATACAGAACCACTTAAGATATTTTAATGATACTTGGTATATGCCTCAGTTTAGATACGCAGATATGCCTTTTGAAGGATTCACCATTGTTGGTCCAATATTTTGCGTGACGATGGGCTTTTTAATGCAAAAACTCACGATTTTTGTCAATTTACTCGTAAACACCATATCATACAGAATCGCTTGAAATAATTTAATGAAACTTGGTATATGCTTCAGTTATGATACGCAGATGTGCCTTTTGAAGGATTCACCGTTATCAGTCCAAGATTTTGGGTGAAAATGGGCTTTTTAATGCAAAAACTCACGATTATTGTCAATTTTCTCGTAACCACCATATCATTCAGAATCGCTTTAAATAATTTAATGAAACTTGATATATGTATCCAGTTTTATTTTTTGTTTTTAATATTATGAAGGCTTTGAATAAAATTGCTATTTACTACATAGAAAAAGGTATTTTCAGTGAATGCGGGGCCCTCTGAGTCAAACAACGTTTTCTAGTTTAAATGTAGTTTTGCTCACCAATCTCGCCATTTTTTTCATTCACTGGCCTACCAAGCATAAACCATGATTTTTCATTGGATACTCGTTCCATCAAGTGACACAATTTCGTGGTGATTGACCAATCAGGATGTGGCTTTTATCTAGAATTTGGCTGTATGCTAAATTCCAGAGGAAGGTGAGTTTGACGTGCTACTCATCATATGTCGAATATTTGCCAGGCGAACGCAACATTTCTTGAATTAGATGTTCCGAACATGGTGTGCTCAGCTGCGGAATAGTCATCTATAACTAACTATATTTAGGCAGTTGAACATTTCCGTCGTTATTCTCTTCACAACATTTCGCATAAAATAAGATGTTTATTGCTCAAATGTCATAATTGTACTCATGCCAACAACAACACAGATGTGATTGTGTACTTCTAAAAGTATATGCGCTTATTTTCATCAACAATTTGTGCTAAAATGAAGGCAGTAAAATAAAATTTCCTTGCTTGCTCTTGTATACATGATGTATGTATATGTCTTCTGAAACCAGAGTTACATGTGTCCATTACGTGTTCCAGAAATATTTTCAGCTCCTCTGTGTCTGCGCATTATCTGCTGACACGATTGTAACAAAAACATTTCTCGTAAGCAAATATTCTCAGCGCGTTTGTAATTTGTGCACATTTTATTTGTGTCGCAAGTTTAGAACATCCCAGACTTTTGTTGTACGCGGTTAAAATGTGGTTGCGCTAATCAGCGCTTATTTTCTGACAAGCTCAAATTTTCAGCTCATTTTTGGTGCATGTAAATCACACAAAATCATTAGTTATTTCTAGCGTGTGCTGCAGTTAATGTAGAATAAAACCATCAGGTTTATGATTCATATGTTTATTGTCTCTAGGTTAATTCTCTTACAGATAAATCACTAAACATGTATGTATTTTACGATATAAAATGTATTCCGTAGAATATTTGGAAATTAATTTGACCGGAAGCCTCTAGGTAAATTAATTTAAAACTAAATTGCTCGGTCAATGACCCGTCATCGTAAATCCCCATACTCCTGACTTTTACCCCCACCCCACCACTCGGAGAGGAGCCAATGTAAATGTCCTGTTGCACTCTACAATCATATGCATAACTCACCTGCCAAATTTGATTGAATCCTGTCTACCCATTTTGGAGGAGTTTCATTACAAAGCATTTCTGACCTTTTAACCCCTTCCCCACCCGCTGCCAAATACATGTAAATACCATCCCGCAATCCACGATTATATGGCTAACACACATGACAAATTTAGTTGAATTCCATCCAGTGGTTTGGGAGGAGGTAGTTGACGGGCAGCCAGAGGCGATTATAATATCCCCGATGTTTTTTCAAAACGTGGTGATAAATATTTAACAGTTTTTCTGTACGGTTGCTTTGAAAAAGAGATATGGGTATTAATCTGTGAAAGGGTTAAAGTAAGAACATGATGTTTGCATTTCAGGTTGTTGTTTGTGTTTCAGGGTGTGCCGCACAAGATCTGGTACTGGTACCAAATGCTACATCGGGCTCAAATGCTGTCCTGTGCAGTGTATCATTTAAAGCAGGCGATATTATCTACTGTCTTGATGTCACTTATGGTAACACTACAATTCACATGAATGATTTAACACTCAAATTTGCCAGAAAATCTTTTTAAATGTCCATTTTACAGACCAAGAGAAGATTTTATTTTAATTTATCACTTGAATGACTGGCTCGGTTATCAAGCGAGTCATCTCAGTGATAAGCTTTCAAAACTAGTCATCTCTTGGTCTACAAATGCACATTTCTCAAGACCAGTGCAGAAGCTGTCTTTGGCGTGCTTGAGTGTAATTGACCCATCAAGTATTAAGTTTGTAACTCTAATAGTTTTAGCATAATTGTAATCACAAGTGGGTTTGAAAATTTGTCACTTTGAATAAATTAAAATTTTTAATGTTACCTAGGTTACCAACATGAGCACACAAATTATTATGCCCTGCATATTTCAAGAGGGTACCTACATGTGACCAAGCACTGAAAGTCTTATTGGAATTGGATGTCACGTTAAGAATTTGCGAAGCCTTGAAAATGCTACAAAATGACAATTGCTTCACATGTTGTGGACCCCCTTGCTGTTCTAACGTCCATATCTGCAAAAATATTGAGATTTGAGAGCTAAAATTTTGCAGGGCTCCTAAAACGTACTAATAATGCAGTAGAGAGAGAATAATGAGAATTTGAATCGGTCATGCAACAAGATTTCTGAAAATTGGTTGTCTTGACACGGAATAACCCATATGGCTTCGCCTTGTGAATGTGCTATACAATTGTCCATCTCGCACCTAGACATCAGAGCATCAACAGTCGCTAAACATGAATTTGCTGCATGCTTTTATAAGACTATCACTTAATTGTGTTTTCATAAAGCTGAACCAAGAACTCTGCTTGCTGATACACGTTCTGGCTGGGAACGAGTTTCGGTTGTTTTAGTTTGACATAGGCTCATATTTGTCCGGAAATATTTTTGTTGAGCACAGTGAAATCCACTATTTCTCTGCTGTCTCTAGACCACAGGAATATCTTGTGAGCCAGAACTGACGAGGAACTTACAGGGGTGGTGGGGGGGGGGGGGGGGTAACGGCGGTATCAGAAACTGTGTACATGGGCACAGGCTTAACGTAACTCCTCAGTGTTCAATCTATTCTGTCCTGGTTCTGATGTCAGGTTATATATATCTTCATTCACCTTAGCCAATCTTTATCATTTTTAGCACACCTGGTCTGAAAGGCCAAGTGAGCTTATGCTGTAGCGACCGTCCTTTGATTGTGAAATCAGTTAACAAGTGACATCCTTTGATTGTGAAATCAGTCAACAAGTGCCATCCTTTGATTGTGAAATCAATCAACAAGTGACATCCTTTGATTGTGAAATCAGTCAAAACGTGGCATCCTTTGATTGTGAAAACAATCAACACGTGACATCCTTTGATTATGAAATCAATCCACATGTGGCATCCTTTGATTGTGAAATCAGTCAACACGTGGCATCCTTTGATTGTGAAATCAGTCAACACGTGACATCCTTTGATTGTTAAATCAGTCAACACGTGGCATCCTTTGATTGTGAAATCAATCAACACGTGACATCCTTTGATTGTGAAATCAATCAACATGTGACATCCTTTGATTGTGAAATCAATCAACACGTAACATCCTTTGATTGTGAAATCAGTCAACACGTGACATCCTTTGATTGTGAAATCAATCAACATGTGACATCCTTTGATTGTGAAATCAGTCAACACGTGGCATCCTTTGATTGTGAAATCAATCAACACGTGGCATCCTTTGATTGTGAAATTAGGCTTGCGCGATTATTGCGTTGAGTGATCGCGAT
The DNA here is from genome assembly GCA_034401795.1 of Chaetoderma sp. LZ-2023a. Lineage (NCBI taxonomy): Eukaryota > Metazoa > Mollusca > Caudofoveata > Chaetodermatida > Chaetodermatidae > Chaetoderma > Chaetoderma sp. LZ-2023a. The sequence goes on from CM067374.1 coordinate 20,896,920, forward strand.
CGATTATTAAAAAATAATCGCGATTACTCGATTAATCAGTTTGTATACAAATTACCAAGACATAACAACAAAAGAATATATCAATGTCGAAAACTGCAATGGTGTTTAAAAAAGTCCATTTGCAGGGCAAAAAAAGACTATCTTTGAAAATGTATCACTGGAATGCCTGGCTTGATTCTCAGCAAAGTATCATTTTTCGTGACCGATCACATTAAAAAAGTAATTGAAAGTTAGGTTTTGAAATATTTTACACAATAGAAAATATTCACGATTATTCGATTATTTAATATTTAATCATATAAATTCACGATTTAAAACATAATCGCAATTTTCGATTTAATCACGTAATCGCGCAAGCCTATGTGAAATCAATCAACACGTGACATCCTTTGATTGTGAAATCAGTCAACACGTGGCATCCTTTGATTGTGAAATCAATCAACAAGTGACATCCTTTGATTGTGAAATCAGTCAAGATGACATCCTTTTATTATGACATCAGTCAATAAGTGTCATCTATTCACTGACATATTTTGATTGTGACATCATCTAATCATTGACATATTTTGATTGTGACATCATCTATTCATTGACATGTTGTGATTGTGACGTCATCTATTTATTGACATATTTTGATTGTGACATCATCTATTCATTGACATATTGTGATTGTGATGTCATCTGATCATTGACATATTTTGATTGTGACATCATCTATTTATTGACATATTTTATTTGTGACGTCATCTATTCATTGACATATTGTGATTGTGATGTCATCTGATCATTGACATATTGTGATTGTGATGACATCTGATCATTGACATATTTTGATTGTGACATCATCTATTTATTGACATATTGTGGTTGTAACATCATCTATTTATTGACATATTTTGATTGTGACATCATCTATTTATTGACATATTTTGATTGTGACATCATCTATTTATTGACATATTGTGATTGTGACATCATCTGATCATTGACATATGGTGATTATGATGTCATCTGATCAGTGACATAGTGTGATTGTGATGTCATCTGATCATTGACATATTTTGATTGTGACATCATCTATTTATTGACATATTGTGATTGCAACATCATCTATTTATTGACATATTGTGGTTGTAATGTCATCTATTCATTGACATATTGTGATTGTGACATCATCTGATCATTGACATATGGTGATTGTGACGTCATCTGATCAGTGACATATTGTGATTGTGATGTCATCTGATCATTCACATATTTTGATTGTGACATCATCTATTTATTGACATATTTTGATTGTGACATCATCTATTTTATGACATTGTGGTTGTAATGTCATCTACTCATTGACATATTGGGATGTCATCTGATCATTGACATATTTTAATTGTGACATCATCTATTTATTGACATATTTTGATTGTGACATCATCTATTTATTGACATATTTTGACTGTGACATCATTTATTCATTGACATATTTTGATTGTGACGTCATCTAATCATTGACATATTGTGATTGTGACGTCAGATAATGATTGACATATTGTGATTGTGACATCTATTCATTGACATATTGTGATTGTGACGTCATCTATTCATTGACATATTGTGATTGTGATGTCATCTGATCATTGACATATTGTGATTGTGACGTCAGATAATGATTGACATATTGCGATGTCAGATAATGATTGACATATTGTGATGTCAGATAATGATTGACATATTGTGATGTCAGATAATGATTGACATATTGCGATGTCAGATAATGATTGACATATTGCGATGTCAGATAATGATTGACATATTGCGATGTCAGATAATGATTGACATATTGTGATGTCAGATAATGATTGACATATTGTGATGTCAGATAATGATTAACATATTGTGACATCAGTTGAAAAGCTTGTTTGTGAGATCGGATACATGAAGAAGCAGTGATGATCACACTAATATCTATGGTACATAGGGAGGAGATCTGGATCATTGATTGTTTGACTATAAATAATACTTGTACTTACTTACTTGTACTTAAATAATACTTGTATGATAAACAGGTGCGGTGAAGAAGTTAATACGTCATGTATGTGACACGACAGGCGCGGTGTTACAACTGGAGACATTGGCATTTCCAATCCAGAGTGAGGACTCGGTGAGTGGGAAAAACCCTATTCAAACATTTTGAGTATATTTGATTTTTTAAATCTGCTTTTAATGAAGTTGGATATAAAATAGACTGACTTTAATGCATCAGTGGGTAAAATCAATTGGTCAAGAGCTTATAGAAATTGGGAAGAAAATTTACTTATTAATGAAGTTGGATATGATACAGTCTGACTTTAATGTGTCAGTGAGTAAAATCTATTGGTCATCTAATGGTCAAGAGCTTATAGAAATTGGGTGGAAAATAGACATTTATTTTTTTTAAAGGTAGATTGTCTTGATAAAGCTTTACCATTAACCCTTTAATGGTCAAATTTGGTCAAGAAAATATAAATATCTGCCTATTTAATGTCTATTTACAGGCCAAGAGATTGCCATTTTTGGAAATTTATCACTGGAATGACTGGCTCGGTTATCGTGGTCAATTTTCAAAAAGTGTATTCTATGACCGTTAACGGGTTAAAGGGCTGTTAAAGCCAGAATTAAATCATGCTCATCATATTCCAGCATATGTTTGCATTGAAATGCTGCTGCTCACATCTTCACCTGAGTTAAATCACGCTCATATTCCAGCATATGTTTGCATTGAAATGCTGCTGCTCAAATCTTCAGCTGAGTTAAATCACGCTCATCATATTCCAGCATGTTTGCATTGAAATGCTGCTGCTCAAATCTTCACCTGGGTTAAATCACGCTCATCATATTCCAGCGTATGTTTGCATTGAAATGCTGCTGCTCACATCTTCACCTGAGTTAAATCATGCTCATCATATTCCAGCGTATGTTTGCATTGAAATGCTGCTGCTCACATCTTCACCTGAGTTAAATCATGCTCATCATATTCCAGCATATGTTTGCATTGAAATGCTGCTGCTCAAATCTTCACCTGGGTTAAATCACGCTCATCATATTCCAGCGTATGTTTGCATTGAAATGCTGCTGCTCAAATCTTCACCTGGGTTAAATCATGCTCATCATATTCCAGCGTATGTTTGCATTGAAATGCTGCTGCTCACATCTTCACCTGGGTTAAATCATGCTCATCATATTCCAGCATATGTTTGCATTGAAATGCTGCTGCTCACATCTTCACCTGAGTTAAATCATGCTCATCATATTCCAGCGTATGTTTGCATTGAAATGCTGCTGCTCAAATCTTCACCTGGGTTAAATCACGCTCACATTCCAGTGTATGTTTGCATTGAAATGCTGCTGCTCAAATCTTCACCTGAGTTAAATCACGCTCATCATATTCCAGCTTATGTTTGCATTGAAATGCTGCTGCTCAAATCTTCACCTGAGTTAAATCACGCTCATCATATTCCAGCATATGTTTGCATTGAAATGCTGCTGCTCAAATCTTCACATGAGTTAAATCACGCTCATATTCCAGTGTATGTTTGCATTGAAATGATGCTGCTCAAATCTTCACCTGAGTTAAATCACGCTCATATTCCAGCGTATGTTTGCATTGAAATGCTGCTGCTCACATCTTCACCTGAGTTAAATCACGCTAATATTCCAGCGTATGTTTGCATTGAAATGCTGCTGCTCACATCTTCACCTGAGTTAAATCACGCTCATATTCCAGCATGTTTGCATTGAAATGCTGCTGCTCAAATCTTCACCTGAGTTAAATCACGCTCATATTCCAGCGTATGTTTGCATTGAAATGCTGCTGCTCACATCTTCAGCTGAGTTAAATCACGCTCATCATATTCGAGCGTATGTTTGCATTGAAATGATGCTGCTCAAATCTTCACCTGGGTTAAATCACGCTCCTCATATTCCAGCGTATGTTTGCATTGAAATGATGCTGCTCAAATCTTCACCTGGGTTAAATCATGCTCATCATATTCCAGCGTATGTTTGCTGCTCAAATCTTCACCTGGGTTAAATCACGCTCATATTCCAGCGTATGTTTGCTGCTCAAATCTTCAGGGGTAAAGGCTTAATCCTTTAACCCTTGAATTTGTTTTTAAAAATCTCAATTTTCTCATAGAAATGTCCATTTGCAGACCAAGAGAAGGTTGTTTTGGAAATTTACCACGGGAATGACTGGCTCGTTTATCGAGCCAGTCATTCCAGTGGTAAATTTTCAAAAATAATCTCTTGGTCTGCAAATGGACATTTCCCAAGACCACTGCAGAAGCCGTCTTTGACTGATAGGAGTGTTAAACGGTTTAGCTTGTGTGTGTTGTATGTTGACGCTCCAAGAAGATGGCAGTTTAATATTAAGTGAGTTGAGTGAATGAATGGCTTTCCTTATTTATATTCTTATCGTAGATTGTCGATCTCGTCGCGAGGACACTGAAGCCAGGAACTAAGCTCGCCGTATTTGATCATGTTACCAGTCATGCGGGGTCCATCATGCCTATCCATCGCCTTATAGAGTTATGCAAACAAAGGTTAGAACAGCAACTCTTCTGCACAGACACTAACTAATCCGCTACGAACAACCTTGATATTGTGTCTCAAAATTTGAACAGAACATATAAATGTTTGTTCAAGAAAATTTCTCATTCAAAATGTCCATTTGCAGACCAAGAGAACATTATTATTGAAAACTTACCACTGGAATGACTGGCTCATTTATCGAGCCAATCATTCCAGTTGTAAATTTTCAAAAATAGTCTTCTCTTGGTCTGCAAATCGACATTTCTCACAACCGCTGCAGAAGCCGTTTTTTGCGGATATGAGTGTTAAAGGGTTAATAATAAATAAGCCATTATCATATTTACTTACTAGACTTTAATATCACGCTTACCATTGTCAGTGTTTTAGAAAATTATCTGCCGTTAAATAAATGTATGATGCTTATTTTCTCAGAGAGATCCTCTGCCTCATTGACGGAGCACATGCCCTCGGTTCTGTTCCTCTCAACATCTCAAAGCTAGATCCGGACTTTTATGCTACCAATGCACACAAGTGGCTGTGTAGTCCAAAGGGGTGTGGCCTGCTTTATGTGAAGCGAGAGTTACAGCCAACCATACATCCCCCTATTGTGTCACATGGTTTTGGTTGCGGTTTTACATCAGAGTTTGCGTGGATAGGTGAATATCGAGATGAGCACATTTAATATAATACGTTGTTATTTACTACTACATTTAATATATACTAAACATAATGCTTATTATTCCATTACGGTGGTCACTTAAAATGTTGTCAGTGTCATTTGTCAGAAAAATGTCTTCCAAATACAGTTTTAACCCTTCTTGTGTCAACATCACCTTTTATCAATTAACCCTTTCATTTGTCAAGATTTTAAAAGAAAATTCAAATATTTTCTCAGTGTAAATAACCATTTACTGGCCAAGAGAACTGGTTTTTGTAAATTTACCACTGGAATTTATGAAAATACATTTTAAAGAGTTGTTCTTTTGACCGGCTTGGCAATTATAGTGTTAATCTACATTTTTCTTAGTGAGTTTCCATAAGACTATTTTTTTTATTTCACTTCAAGAGTATACTTACCTCCCTAATACTTTTGATATTGCTAAATATTGGCTTTCACTCAATAAACACTCAGATTAAAACAGTTAGGTGCCCCTACTGGGCAGGGAGTCAGAGCGTAGTCTGGCGGATGCCAGCCCCACCACCGCGCATGCGCAGACTAGCACTACCTCTTTGCTAGATTATTGGCAGAGAGATCACACATGTTTTTTTGTGCAAAAGCTTTTCCTTGCTCTTAAACTGTTTTAACATAACTTGGTTGTGTTATTTTGGAGTGATAGTCACTGATTAGGATGGCAGGAAGGATCACTTCGCCAAAGGGGGACCTAGGACCTTTGAATCAGGTGACTTCTAGTAAAATTAGCGAGTTTTTTCTCCCGGTGTATTGTGTTTCCGGGACTCGCGTTTACCGTGATAAGCGCCTTGGTTAGTTGGTTTATGTCAACTCGGTGCTACCTAAGGCTAATTTCTCTTTCTGTTTATGTCCACAGGTCTGTATGACGCTAGGTGGTGGCATCACAGCAGCAGAGAGTTAGTTTTCTCTCCACCATGGTTCCATTTCCTACTAACACTGTTAGGTTATCTAACCAAATGATTTATGTCCAGTGAGTTGGAGGCCTAGTATAAAGGTCTTCTCGCTTTGCCCTCTTGATCCAATTCCTTCCCCATGAGGTGGAGAGAGTTAAGAGGCGTGCAGGTGGTGGAGTACTCCGGTTCGTCACGTTGGATGGTTTGTCTATACAAGGTGTCAGGTATCTAGTTATTGATAATGTGGTGATGTTAATTATAGTAAGCAAAGGGAGATAATTAACATTTTTGCCAGAAAAGAGTTATCTATGTGTATCTGATGGTTGTGTAGTCGACGTATCCATTCAGCATACAATTCGTCCTTGCACTTGGATGTTTGTTGGGATCGAATTTTTCCTGTCACGGGATTAATGACGTCATAATCAGCCTGGCTATGTATTTATCAGCAATTCAAGTTGCAATGCTGGTTTCTGATGTATATTGATCTTTATGATCGTTTTCCTTCTCTTTGAGTTGGTTTGAGTGTCTAAGCTTAACTAGTTTGCTCATACTCCTCGTCCTTTGCCCTGTTTCAGGGACCGGGTTGCGCGTCCTGTGGACGATTTCTGCATGATAAGTTCTTGCCTCATCTTTGCTATCAATGTAGCCCTTGTGGTCCCTCGGGTAATTGTGAGATATGTAAGCACTGGGGGGGCGAGTTAATGTCCGAATTCTTGTGCTTGCAGGCGACGGACAAGGTGGTAGAGGAGGAGAAGAAGAAGAAGCGGAAACGAGAGGTTGTAAGTAGGAAGGGTAAGGGGAAGGCCTCGTCCGCGGTGGATATGGAGGCCTTCCGGACCGAGATGTTGGGAGAGATGAAGAGGACAATAAAGGATTTGGTTCCAGAGTTGCTTCGTGGCAAGCTTCCTGGACCAAATCCTTTACTGTCCTCATCATCGGCTTCGGAGCAGGTAATCCCCGCCTCTGGATCAGTTTTCCTTAGACCGCTTCCGTTGTTCGACGATTCAGAGGTGGCCCCATTAGAGGGGGCGTTCCACGACCCTGGCAGCAGGCTTATTGCCGCGCCGATAGGGGACCGTGGACGGCTGTCGCTGGAACCCGCGGGCTGCTTATCAGTCCAGGGGTATCCGCACGCCGCGGTGGCCAGTACCTCCTATGGCACCGTTCCTGGTCAGCCCGGGTTAGCTCTCTTTGCTGACCCGGGGTCTAATCTTTCTGACCAGGGTGATGAGGATTACCTGCTAGGGTCGCCGTCTGACGACGTGGACATGGATGAAGATGTTTGTGCACCCCTCGCGGGGAATACAGGCGGCTTCTTCCACGGTTTTACTCACCCTGGAGTAGAGTCCGCGGCTCAGGTGGTGGCCCAGGGCGCTGCTGATGGCCAGCGGTACCGCATACCTCGGCTTGCCGAGGGTGTTGCTGGTGCTGGCCGGGCCCGTGGTGGGGCGGTATGTGCCCCGCGCTCTGCCACGGCGCCTGCTCCTGGTCAAACCAGTGATATTGTCATGCCGGTGCTGTCAGGCCCGCATGTTTTCCCTGGCTTGCCAGGTGTATCAGCGTACCCGCCGTCAAGCTCGGCTGCTTGCGCTCAGGAGGAAGACGAAGGCCCCCGTCTTGTAGAGCGCTCGCAGTTAGCCACGGAGGAGGATTGGTCTGACGCTTGCCAGTGGTTGGTGAGCGTTAGGCCTGATCTGCCCGTGGAGCAGTCGGCTAGCCAGCGTGACCACAGGCCGTGGTTAGCTGGGAAACCGACTGCTAACGCTATGCCTTCTCTGCCGCTGGCGGAGCATGTCGTTGACATGTTCGAGGCGGCGGAGTCGTCCATTAAGTCGAGTGGACGTCTCGCGAAGGCCCCTCGCGAGGTGGCCAGGCGTTGTCGCATCGTGCCCCTGGATTACCAGCGGTACGGTGTGGTACCCAAGCCCAGCGTGGATGACCGCGCGGCTTTGGGTGAGGATGCGCGGCCAGGCTCCCGTTCTGACACGGGGGTCTTGTGCTCGAACGCGTTGCGTTCGGCGAATACCGCGTTGCGTGATGCGGAGGAGAGTGGGAGGGCTTCGATTGCCGCTCTGTCCCACGTCTCCCAGCTGTTACAGGGGGTAGTAACGGCATCCGCATCGCGCCAGCCAAGTCCGGTCACGGTCCAGCGAGCCATCCAGGATGGTATTAACCTGGCGCTGGACTGTATGACTCGGGCGGTGACCAGGAGTGTCCGGGCAAGACGCACGTTTGCCCTGGACAATCTGTGCCCGTCTCAGGACCTGTACAATAGGCTACTGCATACGCCTATGACGGGTCCTGGTCTTTTTGGAGGTGAGGGATGTCGACACCTCCAGGAGACGGTCACCCAGGGCGCTGCGCGAGCAGTTTCAGGTGCTGCGTCGTGCTAACGTTCGCGCCGCGCCCCCTGCGTATCGTCCCCTGCAGGCTCGAGGTGGTGCTGGCCAAGTCAGAGGCCAGCCACCGTCGCAGCGTCGGCCTCGGCCGCGTGCGATTCGGCCAGCAGCGAGGGGGGCGCAGGTTCCTCAGGCGCCGTCAGCCAGGCAGCCGCCCGCGCACCGAGGTGCGCGCGGGGCGGGGCGGGGCGCGCGAGGATCTGGGCGTGGTTATCGGTCCTGATGGGACGGTTACCGCGGTAAGAACCACTCCGGTGTTTATGGCGACGGGGACAGTGCCGCTCTTGCATGCCTCGTGTCCACCTCTGTCCCTAGGTGGACCGGTGGGAGGCCGGCTAGCCGAGCACATGCAAGAGTGGGAACGGTTAACTCAGGACCGTTTAGTCTTGCGATGGCTTTCCGTCGGGTATCATCCAGAGTGGATGACAGGCCCGCCGTCGCGACTGTCTCTAGTGCCAGTCTGGACTCCTATTCCGAGAGATCCAGAGCAAAGGTTGTATATCGAGGAGGAGATAGATTCCCTCGTACAAAAGGGAGCTATTCAGCCGGCACAAAGGTGTCCGGGCTTCTATTCAACCCTGTTCTTAGGAACAAAACGCACCGGAGGGTGGAGACCGATTCTCAACCTCAAGCCATTGAACAAGTTCATCGAGACGCCCAGTTTCAAGATGGAAATGGTGCGCTCGGTGTTGGCGGGGTTGGAGAGGGGGATGTGGACGGCGTCGATAGATTTGAAGGACGCTTATTTCCACATCCCCATCCACGGGAGTTTCTGTCGCTTCCTGAGATTTGCATTCCAGGGCAGACAGTGGGAATTCAGGGTGTTGCCCTTCGGAATTTCCACGGCTCCTCGGGTTTTCACCCGTGTGGTTCTTGCGATCACAGCATTCCTCCGCAGGAGAAGCATAGCAGTCCACACGTACATAGACGACTGGCTGTTAAAGGCACACGACAAGGAAGCTTTATCGGCCAATCTGGTGATTGTTTTGAAAACTCTCTCGGATTTGGGCTGGATGATAAATTTTCCGAAATCAGAGCTGACTCCATCCCAGAGGTTTGTTTACCTGGGAATATTCTTCGATCTGGAGACGGGATATGTTTATCCTACTCAGGAGAGAGTGCAGAAACTCATCTCGTTAATTCAGTCAGTGTGCGACAGTCGTCATGTCCTGGCACGGGTTTACTTGAGAATGCTGGGGTTGATGGTTTCTTTGGAACCAGTCATTCCTCAGGCCGCCTTACGCAGGCGGCCGATCCAGTTGTTTCTCATGACACAATGGACCCAGAGTACAGGTTCGCTGGACTCGAACGTGTCAGTGTTGGCGCCTCTGATTCACCACCTGCAATGGTGGTTGCTCACAGAGAATCTCTTGGTGGGGGTTATGCTGACCCCTCCCCACCCTCAGGTGACTGTGTATACAGATGCATCGATGGAGGGCTGGGGGGCTTGCCTGGAAGAGTCCACGATATCAGGGCTTTGGAATCTGGAACAGTCAAAGGAACATATAAATCTACTGGAGCTAAGAGCAGTAGTCCTGGGCCTGGAACATTTCTTACAGAAAGTTCAGGGCAAGATTGTTCTTATTCGTTCAGACAACTCAACAGTTGTGACTTACATAAACCGCCAGGGCGGAACGAAGTCGCCCAGTCTCTGTATGATGACATGGAGACTGCTTTGTTGGTGTCTGGATCACCAGATTACCTTGAAAGCAGTTCATATTCCGGGAAGGTTAAATCTGCTAGCAGACTCATTGAGCCGAAGGATGAGTGTTTTACCCACGGAATGGCAACTAAATCAATGTGTGGCGGATCGTCTGTTCGACCATTGGGGGAAACCCAACATCGATTTGTTCGCAACGAAGAAGAATGCGAAGATGACGACGTACGTCTCTCCGATTCCGGATCCAAGCGCTTTCGCAACAGATGCGTTAGCTATCAGCTGGGGGAGAATGTATGCATACGCATTCCCTCCAGCAATCCTGATTCCAAAAATTCTTCAGAAAATCAGACAAGAGGAATGCCAAGTGCTTCTGATCACCCCGGATTGGCCAAGCCGATCATGGTATACGGATCTGCTGGACCTTCTGGTCTGCAATCCGGTTCCTCTGCCTCTGATGGACGATATTATCTTCCAGGGCAAGGTCCTTCACAACAATCCGTCAATGTTCAGATTGACTGCGTGGATGTTGTCAAGGAATCTAGAATTAAGGAGGGCTTTTCTGAGCAAGCAGCCATGTTTATGGCCAAAGCCAGGAGGGGGTCAACCTCCAGAGCATATAATTATAAAATCAACAGATTTGCAGAATGGTGCTCAAAAAGATGTATTGATCCAATGGATTCATCTATTCAAGTAGTAGCTGATTTCCTCTGTCACCTCTATGATGCCTATAGCCTCAAGCCTAACTCTATTGCTGGTTATAAGTCAGCATTAATGTCTGTTATTCCTTGCTTGGCTAAGAGGGGAAGTGATGAAGTAAATACATTAAATGTATTAATTAAAGGCATGGGCAATCTAAGACCAAGGAATCCACCTGTGATTCCGTCTTGGAGTTTATCGCTAGTGCTTCAAGTACTAGGTGATAAGCCTTTTGAACCACTTAGTTCCATTTCTATGAAACTATTAACACTGAAGACTGTGTTTTTAATTGCTGCGGCCTCGGCTAGGCGTAGGAGTGAAATTCATGCCTTATCAGCCGAGGATGACCGTTTTGTGGTTTCAGGGGAAGGCCTTAAGCTGCTACCTAGGATTAATTTCTTGGCTAAAAATCAGTCGTTGAAATATCCAGGTCAACCTATTATTTTGCCTGCTTTAACTAGATATGATCCTAATTCTAAAGCATGGTGTCCTGTCCGGGCGCTTTGCCGGTACAAGCAACGTACGGCGGAGTGGCGCACCGATCAGTCAGCGTTATGGTTGTCATATATTGAACCCCATGGCAGGGCTTCTAAGGACACCATTTCCAGGTGGATTGTAGAATGCATTCAGTTTTGCCATAAATCCGCCACCGGGAAGCAGGTTGACGTGGCCAAGGCTCACAGTGTCCGCGGCGTAGTGACATCCACTGCCCTATTTAATGGGGTCCCTGTGGATGATATTATGTCGGTGGCTCAGTGGCACTGTGAGTCAAGTTTTACAGACCATTATCTCCGTGACACCTCTAATCCTCTCGCCTTGTCGATTTTGAAAAAATAACTCGGTTTATATTTTTTGAGGAGGTTTTTCCTCATTGCTTATATATTTCACAATTAATTTATGGAAACACCCACTTTTTTGGGCCTGCATCAGTCTTCACCAATGGGAAGATGATGTCAGCAGCCATTTTCAACAAGGTCAGTCTTGTTCATGTGTTGTCCGTTGTTGATTGTATTGTCACGTTACCCGTTATTAATATGGTGATGGTTTGTGTATTTGTGTGGTTCATTGTTGAGAGTTTACGAAAATGGAGTTTTTTCGTCTCTGTCCTGTAGTACATGGCACTTGTACGTAGAGAGCGTATAGGACATTGAGGTCAGTCGACTCTTCCTCCCAGGAAGGAGGGGAGGGGGAGCGCATATGACATTCGGTCATCTCTCATACATCGGTGGTGTTATCCGATGGTTAGTCAAATCCTGACTGTTTTTCGTACAGTTTCAGAAGTTTAAGTGCCTTAAACGCAGAAAAGCGTATAGGGATGAGCTGGTCTTTTGACCTCGCCTCCCTCCCGCCAGATTCACTTTCGAATTCTGGCAATATCAAAAGTATTAGGGAGGTAAGTATACTCTTGAAGTGAAATAAACGAAATCTAGGATTTCTTTTTTCACGAGAGAGTTGATACTTACCTCCCTAGATACGGACCCGGCCTCTCCACCCCACAGAGGCTCGGTCTTCAGGCTCTTAATAGTTGCATGTGTGTCAGCCAATAATCTAGTCAGAGGAAGTGCTAGTCTGCGCATGCGCGGTGGTGGGGCTGGCATCCGCCAGACTACGCTCTGACTCCCTGCCCAGTAGGGGCACCTAACTGTTTTAATCTGAGTGTTTATTGAGTGAAAGCCAATATTTAGCAATATCAAAAGTATTAGGGAGGTAAGTATCAACTCTCTCGTGAAAAAAGAAATCCTAGATTTCGTTTAATTTACCACTGGAATGACTAGCTCGGTAACGGAGACGCATCCGACACAGAGACGCATCCGACACAGAGACGCATCCGACATAGTGACACATCCAACACATTCCAGTGGTAAAATTTCAAAAATAGTCTTCTTTTGACCTGCAATGTTGACGGACCTCAAGACTACAGCAGAGGCGGTGTTACCATTATAATGCCACAAGAGGGGCTAACCCCTAGCACACTGATGTCAATATTCTATCTTTGTCAATAGCAAAGAAACTGGTGTACATTTTTCAACAATTTTGGCGGAAGATGATGCTGTCGTAACGACAGCATCATCTTCCACCAAATTTGTTGAAAAATAAACACCAGTTCATCTTTTACTTTAATTTGAAAATTTTAAATTTTAACATCAGATTGGTACGGGTAAAGTTTCGCATGGCTATGATGCTTCTATTGAGGGATCCATTTCAAGATGTCCCTCACCAAAGTCTAGCTAAGCACTACCTATTTTATACACATATTTGAATCGCTTATAACACTGAACCTGACTTCCAAATTTCGAGGTAACTAAACAGGTAAGTTGTTGGATATATGACGTCGGCTAACAAGTGACATATTTTGATTGTGACATCAGATAGCTGAGTGACGGATTAGATCCCTCTATTCCTATTCGTATGAGAGCAAATGTTGTAAATTCAGGTGAAAATTGACATCAGCATATTATATATATATTTTTTGTGGCCATCTTGAATTTTCCAAAAATTATCCATCATGTCTGTATGATTACTGTATTCTGTGGCTATAGTAGTAGAAACATCCTACAGCTACAATCAGTCCTTCGGTTTTGCCAACTATGTCGTATCCTCAGCCAAAATCTGTAGCTTCCTCAAGTCCATTCTTAACTTGAGTGTACTGAATCCTGCTTTCTTGAGATCACCTCGTAGCACGCTTAACAGATTTGTGCAATGACATCCCCCTGGCTTTGTATTTGCTGGCTCCGAGTATGGTGAGTTCCAAGGCTCTGTGCTGGTGTGTCCTCTGGCATCCTTAGCACATGGCAAAACATGGACCAACTTTGCTGGGTGACTTTTGTAGACAGCGGCGGCGTATTACACATCTTGTATAGTGCATCGTTGGAAATTATGCTCTCTGGCCATCGGTGTCCAGTGATGGTGCATAGGTGTTTGGGATGGCAGGCATCAAGTTTGTCTAGAGCTGCCTTTGGAGCTGCCCAGCTGTTACAGTTATACATCATCAAGGATACGCCGGTTGCATTGTATAAACGTAGTCTTTTTACCAAGGGCATCTTTGATCTACGAATCCATAGCTTCCAGAAGGACTGGAAAGCTATGTTCCCCATGATGCAGCAATATCAGCAGTACTCCAAAGCTGTGAGCCCAGGATTTTACTTTTCCTCCATGGTTCGCCGCCACGAAATGGATCGTCATTTTCTTTAGTTTCATGCTTTGTAGATAGGTATTTGTGGGTGAACTCTGTTTGGATTCATTCCTAGAGATTCTCAATTTTTAGTTTGCCAGCAGCTATTGGGGGCGGGGGGGGAACATCGTCAAGTGGTTTCTTGTCCTCGTCTATGAAGTCAGCATTGTCGGCATATTCCTGTTTCTCGTGGCATACCCAGTGTTGACACGGGTGGGAGTGGGGATGGTGAGTTTGGTCTTATGGAACTTTCCCGCATGGATTTCAATGCAGCAGCAAGGTAACAGGTGAAAAGCACGGGATAAACCATCTCCCTGTGGGGAGCTAATTGATGTCTCAAACTCTACAGACTTCACAGACTTGACTCATACTCTCAGCTTGGTGTCTGCAAGCAGTAGTCTCACTAGTCATAGCTCATCTCCATTGCAACTGGCCTGGCATAGTACATGTAGGGTCTTTGAGCGTTTAATTGTGTCCAAGGCTCATGACATGTCGATGCCCATTTTGTGGCAGTCCAAGTGTTTGGACATGACTACCGACACAAGCATGCGTTGGGCCCATACAATGTCTGCGCAACTGCGTCCACGTTTGAAGCCACTTTGACATGATGCAATGAAGTCATCGATCTTGTCTCGGATGCGGCATAGAGTAACATTGGATAGGATTTTCCGTATGCTGTTGTGGAGCACAATGGGCCGCAGATTGGCAGAGGGGCCAGGTGGCTTCTTGGGCTTGGGTATTACAATAAGGGTGCCTTGGCCTACAGCATCGATGGGAAGGTGATGCAGAAAATCTGAATTGATTAGGCGGGTGATCGGTTTTGAGATAATCTCACTTGCATATTTGAATAATTCATTGCTCATGCCATCAGGTCCAGATGCACATCCATTTTCCAGGGCGTTAAGTGCCTTCTCAACTTCTGCTGTTTTAATTGGTGTTAGTAATGGTCTGGGGTCTCTTGAGAATGGGTGCAAGGGCTCATCATCATGGTCAGTGAACTGTTCCTTGAACCATTCTCGAATCGCCTCATCTTTGCCCTGGTCAGTCCCACTAAAGTGTCCTTCAGAGTTGTGTACAGTGAGTGGTGGTGTGTAGTCAGTAGCTCTCAGCGCTCGGGCTGCCCGAAACATTTTGTGACAGTCATCCATGGCAGTGATTTCATCTGCTAGAGAGTCTGCTTGTTGAAAAGCAAGATCTTTTAAGCAATCGCTAATGTGGCGCAGAATGTTATTGCGCTCCCAGCGTAGTTTGGTGCGGTCTTCATTTTGGCCACTGATAGATGCGCAGCCGTAACGCTTTCTGCTCTGCTGACAGTTTTACTACTAGAGGGTCATCATTACACCTAGTTCGGTTGTCTATTTACATGTAAATGCAAATGGTTCAAATGCAAATGGTCCAGATGAGTACCACAGCTCTTGTTCTGCAATGCATTCCAATGAATGAATCCACTTGTATCTATGCCCCGCTCAGCTAGCTCAGCTCCGCTCATGCTTTGCGCATCTTGGTATAGATTTGTACACTTTGAATCCTGAATTCCCAGAATCCCAATTTCATGCTAACTGTACAGCTTACCTGTTGAATATTTTGCGACTAAAGTGACTGAGGATGTTGCTGCCTATTGCACCAACAGCGCCCAGTCAAATTAGTTTGAGTGTCTGTCTGGCTATGTGCCTGTCTGTCTTGTCTTCTCTTGTCTGCCTGCCTACCTGACTGCCTGCCTGCCTGCATGTCAACCATAAATCTTTTCCTATACCGACTTGTTCTCAAGAATCAGTGGTCTGATTTCAGCCGAATTGAAATCCAAAATTGCTCTAACAACGCTTATAGGTTGATTTGTTCAGCAACCATCTTGGCTTTTGTGTTATTCTTAGAAACGTCTTTAAAAATCTCCAAAACAACTTGCCTGATTGACATGAATCTATAGAAATATCATCTAGACCAAAAACTGAACCAGGCTTTTTCACATCAAGAGTATACTTACCTCCCTAATACTTTTGATATTGCTAAATATTGGCGTTCACTCAATAAAACACTCAGATTAAAAATAGTTAGGTGCCCCTACTGGGCAGGTAGACAGAGGTAGTCAGGCGGATGCCGGCCCCACCACCGCGCATGCGCCGACTACTACTACCTCTTTGCTAATTTATTGGCAGAGAGTTCACATGCGTTTGTGCTTGTTAAAAAGTTTTCACTCGTTTACCTGTGTAAAATAGTCTGAATATACCTGGAAAGAAAGAGAAAGATGTCAGAAAGGGCGACTTCTCCGGAGGAGGGAGCTGGATCTCTTTATCAGGTGATTTCAACTATATTCTAGCGAGTTTTTCCCTGGTGTAATGTGTTTCCGGGACTCGCGCTTACCGTGATGAGCGCCGGTTTGAGTTGGTTTTTTCAACTCGGTGCTATATAAGTCTAATCTCTCTTTGTGTTTATGTCCACAGGGATGGATTTGCATTATTAGTGGACATCTCAGCACAGGAGGGTTTGTTTCTCTCCACCACGGTTCCATTTCCTACTAATACTGTTAGGTTATCTAACCAAAAAATCTATGCTCAGTGAGTTGGAGGCTTGATATAAAGGTCTTCTCACTTTGCCCTCTTGATCCAATTCCTTCCCCTTAGGTGGAGAGAGTTAAGAGGCGTAGTCTTGGTGGAGTGCTCCAGTGCATCACGTTGGATGGTTTGTCTATACCAGGTGTCAGGTATCTAATTAATGATATGAGGTGATATGAATTATTTGAAAAAATAATGACTGTTTTATACCATTGTTATCATTGGGTATCTGATGGTGTGTAGTCTGAATATCCATGTGAGGTTGTTCTAGTTGCGAATACAATTCGTCCTTGCACTTGGATGCTTGTTGCGGACCGATTTAATTTCTGTCAAGGGATTGATGACGTCATAATCAGCCTTGCTCTTTATTAACATTTAAAGTTTTATCCAACGCTAGTTTTTCTTGATTACTGATCTTTATGATCTTGTCCCTCTCTTTTAGTTTGGTTTTGAGTTTCTAACCTTAACTAACTTACTCATTGTCCTCGTCCTTTGTCCTGTTTCAGAGACCTGGTTGTCCGTCCTGTGGCCGGTTTCTGAAGGATCGGTTTGTTCCCCATTTGTGCTTCAGCTGCAGTCCCTGTGGACCGCTGCTTAAGTGCGACGTATGTAAGCAATGGGGGGCGAACTGATGTCTGACTTTTTGTCGTTGCAGGCAAAGGAGAAGGGCGTGGAGGAGGAGAGGAAGGCGGAGAGAGAGTGTTTCGACGAAGGGTAAGAGGAAGGCCTCGTCCGCGGTGGACATGGAGGCCTTCCGGTCCGAAATGTTGGGAGAGATGCAGAGGACAATAAAGGATTTGGTCCCAGAGTTGCTTCGCAGCATGCTTCCTGGGCCAGCTCCTTTGTTGTCCTCAGCATCTGCTTCAGAGCAGGGTATCCCCGCCTCTGAATCTAATTTCCGTAGGTCGATTACGTTGTTTGAGAACGATTCAGAGGTGGCCCCGTTGATGGGGGCATTCCACGACCCTGGCAGCAGGCTTGGTGCCGCGCCGAGGGGCCGTGGACATCGGTTGTTGCAGGAACCTGCGGTCTGCTCATCAGACCCTGGGTATCCGCACGCCGCGGGTGCCAATGCCTCCTATGGCACCTTCCCTGGCCAGTCCGGGTTAGCTCTCTTTGCTGATCCGGAGTCTAACCTTTCTGGCCAGGAGGAAGAGGATTTCCTGCTAGGGTCGCCGTCTGGGGACGTGACCATGGACTACGACGTCTGTGCACCCCTCGCGGGGAATGCAGGCGACGTGGTCCATGGTTCTACTCACGCAGGAGTAGAATTCACGGTCCAGAAGGTGACCCTGGGCGGTGCTGAAGGCCAGCGTTACCGCATACCTCGGCTTGCCGAGAGTGTCGCTGGTGCTGGTCTGGGCCGTGGTTGGGCGGTGTCTGCCCCGCGCTCTACCACGGCGCCTGCTCTTGGTCAAGCCAGTGAGCTTAGCATGCCTGGTCTTTCGGGGCCGCATGTTTTCCCTGGCTTGCCAGCGGTATCAGCATACCCGCCATCAAGCTCTGCTGCGTGCGCTCAGGAGGAAGACGAAGGCCCCCGTCTTGTAGAGCGCTCGCAGCTAGCCACGGAGGAGGATTGGTCGGACGCTTGCCAGTGGCTGGTGAGTGTTCGGCCAGACCTGCCCGTGGAGCAGTCGGCTAGCCAGCGAGATCACAGGCCGTGGTTAGCTGGTAAGCCGACTGCAAACGCTATGCCATCTCTGCCGCTGGCTGAGCATGTCGTGGACATGTTCGAGGCGGCGGAGACGTCCATTAAGGCGAATGGGCGTCTCGCGAAGGCCCCTCACGAGGTGGCCAGGCGTTGCCGCATCGTGCCCCTGGACTACCAGCGGTACGGTGTGGTGCCCAAGCCAAGCGTCGATGACCGCGCGGCTTTGGGCGAAGATGCGCGGCCAGGCTCCCGTTCTGACACAGGTGTCCTGTGCTCGAACACGTTGCGTTCGGCAAATGCCGCGCTGCGTGATGCGGAGGAGAGTGGGAGAGCGTCGATTGCTGCTCTGTCCCACGTCTCCCAGCTGTTACAGGGGGTGGTAACGGCATCCGCATCGCGCCAACCAAGCCCAGTCACAGTCCAGAGAGCCATCCAGGATGGTATCAACCTGGCTCTGGACTGCTTGACGCAGGCGGTGACCAGGAGTGTCCGGGCGAGGCGCACGTTTGCCTTGGACAATCTGTGCCCGTCCCAGGACCTGTACAATAGGCTACTGCGTACGCCTATGACAGGTCCTGGTCTCTTTGGAGGTGAGGGATGCAAGCACCTCCAGGAGATGGTGACTCTGGTCAACAACCAGAGGGCGCTGCGCGAGCAATTTGAAGTGCTCCGTCGTGCGAGCGTTCGCGCAGCACCCCCTGCATATCGTCCCCTGCAGGCTCGAGGTGGATGTGGCCAGGCCACCATTGCAGCGACGGCCTAGGCCGCGTGCGATTCGGCCCGCAGCGAGGGGGGCGCAGGCTCCCCAGGCGCAGCCAGTCAGGCAGCCACCTGCGCACCGAGGTGCGCGCGGTGCTGGGCGTGGCGCGCGGGGATCTGGTCGCGGTAATCGGGCCTGATGGGCCGGTTACCACGGTGGGAACCACTCCGGTGTTTCTGGCCGAGAAGACAGTGCCACTCTCGCACTCCTTATGTCCACCTCTCTCCCTAGGTGGACCGGTGGGTGGCCGATTGGCCGACCACTTGCCAGAGTGGAAGCGGTTGACTCAGGACTATTTAGTCTTGCGATGGCTTTCTGTCGGCTATCATCCCGATTGGATGACAGGCCCGCCATCGCGAGTGTCTCTCGTGCCGATCTGGACTCCGATTCCGAGAGATCCAGATCAAAGGTTGTGTATCGAGGAGGAGATAAATTCCCTCATACAAAAATGAGCTATTCAGCCGGCGCAGAGGTGCCCGGGCTTCTATTCAACCGTGTTCTTAGTAACAAAAAACACCGGAGGGTGGAGGCCGATTCTCAACCTCAAGCCATTGAACAAGTTCATAGAGACGCCCAGTTTCAAGATGGAGACTGTGCGCTCGGTGTTGGCGGGGTTAGAGCAGGGAATGTGGACAGCTTCAATAGATTTGAAGGATGCTTATTTCCACATTCCCATAGAGAGGAGTTTCCGTCGCTTCCTGAGATTTGCATTCCAGGGCAGACAGTGGGAATTCAGGGTATTACCCTTCGGAATTTCCACGGCTCCTCGGGTCTTCACCCGTGTGGTTCTCGCGATCACGGCATACCTCCGCAGGAGAAGCATAGCAGTCCACACGTACATAGACGACTGGCTGTTAAAAGCACACACCCAGGAAACCTTATCGGCCAATCTGGAGATTGTTTTGAAAACTCTCACGGACTTGGGCTGGATAATCAATTTCCAAAAATCAGAGCTGACTCCATCCCAGAAGTTTGTTTACCTGGGCATGTTCTTCGATCTGGAGACGGGATATGTTTATCCTACTCAGGAGAGGGTTCAGAGACTCATCTCCTTAATACAGTCGGTGTGCGACAGTCGTCATGTCCTGGCACGGGTTTACTTGAGAATGCTGGGTTTGATGGTTTCATTGAAACCAGTCATTCCGCAGGCGGCCTTACGCAGGCGCCCGATCCAGTTGTTTCTCATGACACAGTGGACCCAGAGTTCAGGTTCGCTGGACTCGAACGTGTCAGTGTTGGCGCCTCTAATTCACCACCTGCAATGGTGGTTGAATATAGAGAATCTCTTGCTGGGGGTTTTGCTAACCCCTCCCCACCCTCAGGTGACTGTGTATACAGATGCATCGATGGAGGGGTGGGGAGCTTGTCTGGAAGAGTCCACAATATCAGGGCTTTGGGATCTGGATCAGTCAAAGGAACATATCAATCTACTGGAGCTAAGAGCAGTAGTCCTGGGCCTGGAACATTTCTTACAGAAAGTTCAGGGCAAGATTGTTCTTATTCGTTCAGACAACTCAACAGTAGTGACTTACATAAACCGCCAGGGCGGAACGAAGTCGCCCAGTCTCTGTATGATGACTTGGAAACTGCTTTGTTGGTGCCTGGATCACAGGATTACCTTGAGAGCAGTTCATATTCCGGGAAGGCTAAATCTGCTAGCAGACTCATTGAGCCGAAGGATGAGTGTTTTACCCACGGAATGGCAACTAAATCAATGTGTGGCGGATCGTCTGTTCGACCATTGGGGGAAACCCAACATCGATTTGTTCGCAACGAAGAAGAATGCGAAGATGACGACGTACGTCTCTCCGATTCCGGATCCAAGCGCTTTCGCAACAGATGCGTTAGCTATCAGCTGGGGGAGAATGTATGCATACGCATTCCCTCCAGCAATCCTGATTCCAAAAATTCTTCAGAAAATCAGGCAGCAGGAGTGCCAAGTGCTTCTGATCGCCCCGGATTGGCCAAGCCGATCGTGGTATGCGGATCTGCTGGACCTTCTGGTCTGCAGTCCGGTTCCTCTGCCTCTGATGGACGACCTTATCTTCCAGGGCAAGGCCCTTCACGACAATCCGTCAATGTTCCGATTGACTGCGTGGATGTTGTCAAGGATTCTAGAATTAAGGAGGGCTTTTCTGAGCAAGCGGCCATGTTTATGGCCAAAGCCAGGAGGGGGTCAACCTCCAGAGCATATAACTATAAAATCAACAGATTTGCAGAGTGGTGCTCAAAAAGATGTATTGATCCAAAGGATTCATCTATTCAGGTAGTAGCTGATTTCCTCTGTCACCTATATGATGCCTATAGCCTCAAGCCTAACTCTATTGCTGGTTATAAGTCAGCTTTAATGACTGTTATTCCTTGCTTGGCTAACAGGGGGAGTGATGAAGTAAGTACATTAAATGTATTAATTAAAGGCATGGGCAATCTAAGACCAAGGAATCCACCACTGATTCCAGTTTGGAGTTTATCTCTGGTGCTTCAGGTACTAGGAGATAAGCCTTTTGAACCACTTATTTCCATTTCTATGAAATTGTTGACTCTTAAAACTGTGTTTTTAATTGCTGCGGCCTCGGCAAGGCGTAGGAGTGAGATTCACGCCTTATCAGCCGAGGATGACCGTTTTGTGGTTACAGGGGAAGGCCTTAAGCTTCTACCTAGGATTAATTTCTTGGCTAAGAATCAGTCTGAAATATCCAGGTCAACCTATTTTTTTGCCATCTTTAACTAGATATGATCCTAATTCTAAAGTATGGTGCCCCGTACGGGCGCTGCTCCGGTACAAACAGCGTACTTCGGAGTGGCGTACCGACCAGTCAGCGTTATGGTTGTCATATATTGAACCCCATGGCAGGGCGTCTAAGGACACCATTTCCAGGTGGATTGTAGAATGTATTCAGTTTTGTCACAAATCCACCACCGGGAGACAGGTTGATGTGGCCAAGGCTCACAGTGTCTGCGGTGTCGTGGCATCCACTGCCCTGTTTAGTGGGGTCCCTGTGGATGACATTATGTCCGTGGCTCAGTGGCACTGTGAGTCAAGTTTTACAGACCATTACCTCCGTGACACCTCAAATCCTCTCGCCTTGTCGATTTTGAAACAATAATCGCCTGTATGTTTTATGAGGTGCGTTTCCTCGTTGCTTATATACATCACATTTAAGTAATGGTAACAACCACTTGTCGGGACTGCATCAGGCTTCTCTACTGGGAACGTGATGACAGCTTCCAAGTTCAACAAGGTCAGTCTTGTTTATGTGTTGTTCATTGTTAAATGTATTGTCACGTTACCCGTTATTATTAATATGGTGATGGTTTGTGTGGATTGTGGTTCATAGAGAGTATACGAAAATGGAGTACTTTCGTCTCTGTCCTGTAGTATGTGGCACTAGTACGTAGAGAGCGTATAGGACATTGAGGTCATCTAGTCTTCCTCCCAGGAGGGGGGGGGGGGGTTGGAGCGCATATGACATTCGGTCATCTCTCATGCATCGGTTGTGTTATCCGATGGTTTGTCAAATCCTGACTGTGTTCTCACACAGTTTTCAGACGTGTTTAAGTGCCGTAAACGCGTGAAAACGTATAGGGAAGAGCTGGTCTTTTGACCTCGCCTCCCTCCCGCCAGATTCACTTTCGAATTCTGGCAATATCAAAAGTATTAGGGAGGTAAGTATACTCTTGATGTGAAATAAACGAAATCTAGGATTTCTTTTTTCACGAGAGAGTTGATACTTACCTCCCTAGATACGGACCCGGCCTCTCCACCCCACAGAGGCTCGGTCTTCAGGCTCTTAGTAGTTGCATGTGTGTCAGCCAATAAATTAGTCAGAGGAAGTAGTAGTCGGCGCATGCGCGGTGGTGGGGCCGGCATCCGCCTGACTACCTCTGTCTACCTGCCCAGTAGGGGCACCTAACTGTTTTTAATCTGAGTGTTTTATTGAGTGAACGCCAATATTTAGCAATATCAAAAGTATTAGGGAGGTAAGTATCAACTCTCTCGTAAAAAAAGAAATCCTAGATTTCGTTTAGTTCAAGAGAACTTATTTACAGTAAAACCCTCATTAGTAGCCGTGGCTTCTAATAGGGCAAGGGCTGTAAATCCTTTAAATCCAAATCTCTGAGAATGGGGGAGGGTGCACTTCTATGGCTCAATCTCGAAAATTGGCATGCGACTTCTATTAAGGATGTTGTTATTAATAGGTGATTTACAGTTGGTTAATTGTCTATCTTGAATGATCATGCCACCATTTTGGAAATACCATTAGTGCCTATGTACCATTCATGTTTTTCATGAGAAACTGATACTTGATAAAACAAGGACAAGTACATTCTATCTGTCAAGAATTCCTGTGCACTGAAGACTTTGAATATTTGTTATTCTCTGTGACAGGTTTGCGTGACTACAGCCCGTACATTGGACTCCACACTGTTCTAGACTTCTGGATAACCATTGGCCCAAATGACATTCGGGAACAAATGTACAAGCTGCTCAGAAAGGCTGGTGAGCATTTAGTGCCGCAGACCGGCTGTTATGTAACATTCAAATATCAAAAGCTGAAGCCATAATGATCCATTTGCTGTAACTGATATTCATTTGTATGTTAATGGGGAATATCTTAATGGTTTGTATGTTAATGGGAACTATCTTAATGTTTTGTATGTTAATGGGGAATATCTTAATGGTTTGTATGTTAATGAGGAATATCTTAAAGGTTTGTATGTTGATGGGGAATATCTTAATGGTTTGTATGTTAATGGGGAATATCTTAATGGTTTGTATGTTAATGTGGAATATTTTAATGGTTTTTGTCAGCTTGAACCCTTACAGACCAGAAACGGCACATCTCTAATAATGATATTCTGTTGAATAATTTGAAATTAATTTTGCTGGAAACTGTTGCTGCCTAGCGCACCAACAGCTTCCAATTGAATTAGCTTCAAAATATTCAACAGTT
Source organism: Chaetoderma sp. LZ-2023a (assembly GCA_034401795.1). Lineage (NCBI taxonomy): Eukaryota > Metazoa > Mollusca > Caudofoveata > Chaetodermatida > Chaetodermatidae > Chaetoderma > Chaetoderma sp. LZ-2023a. The sequence goes on from CM067374.1 coordinate 20,920,912, forward strand.
TTTGTCTCGCATTTGAAGCAGAAATCGAGACATAGGTATCACTTTTCAGATGGCGTCGGCGTCAACATTAAGATTCTGCGTTTAGCCAAAGTTCTCAGCTTATATTTCATGATTGGTTAAGCCTATTGCAACTAAACTTGGATACATGGTTACCTATCATGTTAGGAAGCAGCACGATGATGCTATGGTCACAAGGTCAAAGGTCAAGGTCACTGTGACCTTGATACAGAGCTCTGCTTTTTCAACATTAAGTTTTTGTGTTTAGCAAAACTTCTCGGCTTATATTTCAGGATTGGTTAAGCATGTTGCAACTGAACTTGGATACATGGTTACCTATAATGTTAGGAAGCAGCATGATGAGTGTTGGAGGTCAAAGGCCAAGGTCGCTGTGACCTTGATACAGAACCTATGAATGTATTTATGAAGCCTAATGCTCCTTTTGTTGGTTCTACAGCCATGTCCAGCTCATGTGAGTGACTCCACTTATCTCCTTATTCCAATTTGTTGACAAGTTGTAGCGTCTAACATATTTCATAACACAAATGACGCACTATTCTAAAAACATAGTGTTTTGTTAACATTTAGTATTCTTTCATTTAATAATACACAATCTACACAACAAAATAACCTGAAATTCCAAGTAACATTGTTATAATCTGAGCTCTGATGTTTGTCAACAAAGAGGAGGCAGGCGAGACATTTAATTCCGCGGAATTCTTGTCTTGTATATTTGTCTTGAAACTGTGACACTGCTATTTCATGCATTGAAGGGTACGTATGTCCCTTAGCGAGCCTGGAAATAATATGCGTGCCAAGGACATTATCTAGCACAAAACTATCAAATGTCAGGCACAGTTTTGTCAGTTGCAGTTTTAAACAGTCGCAGTAGTTGCAATCATGATTTGCAACAAAAGAGTGCATACAGGTATTGACAAAGGATTAAAATACTCTGCTACCTAATGTGTATCATAATCATAACGGGCACATATTTAGTTGCTTTTTGGTATGTTTCTAACAAGTTCAAGGAAAGAACACTGAAGTAGAATAGTGTTGACAGGGAGCAAATTCTGGATGTCCGGTACTAAGTAGCAGGTGGCTGACAAAATCAGACACTGTTAAAAAAAAGTTATTTCCATGTCACATGATCAATTGTACCTTTTCAGCATGTATGCTCGTGGCTAAATGGCAGACACGCTTGAGCGCTCCACTTGAAATGTTTGGTAAGGAATCATTATAACAATCTATCATATCATACCAGCATGCTTTGTGTTTTACACAGGAACTATTGTTTATCTTACACTATGCAATCATTAACCCTTTAATGGTTAAACCGGCCTCTGCAGTAACCTTGAGTAATGTCCATCTGCGGGTAAAGAGAAAAGTATTTTTGAAAATTTATCACTGGAATGACTGGCTCGATTATCGAGCCAGCCATTCCAGTGATGAATTTTCAAAAATACTTCTCTTTACCCGCAGATGGACATTCAATAAGGAAATAATTAGATTTTCTTGAACAAATTTGACCAGTAAAGGGTTAACATTTTCAAATGTGCGTTTGGCCTCTGCATTTCATCAAAATCGGTCTACATTCACAAGAGTTATTGCACCTGAGATTTTGACAGTATTTTTTTTTTGGAATCTGACTAGATGCACTAAATGGATTTCATACCTATTAAATACTTTAAATCTGTTTTCCTTGAAATAATATAGAAGGGCCTGGGCTAGCAACGATTTGACCAGCACTGTTGCTCCTTTGTTGTAGGTAGCATGGCATTAGTTGAGCTTCCACAACCTAAGAGTCAACAAGAGAAAGGTGGATTGATACATAGTCCAAATGCCACTTATAGCCAAGCGGGACACTTTCACGATCTGCTATTCCACAACTACCAAATAGAGGTATGTAGTAATATGTGCATGTCTGCGTTTAATAACCCTTCTCTTGAGCTGCTTTTCAGTGATGTATTTCATTTCCACACAGTATCTCACCTGGACTGTAAATTTTCCGTTTTTATGGTCAGGTGATCTCTGAGTATTTTCAATGAAATTGAGCATTTCATACATATTGGTCAATAGAGAGATCCATTTCACTTCAAGAGTATACTTACCTCCCTAATACTTTTGATATTGCTAAATATTGGCTTTCACTCAATAAACACTCAGATTTAAAACAGTTAGGTGCCCCTACTGGGCAGGGAGTCAGAGCGTAGTCTGGCGGATGCCAGCCCCACCACCGCGCATGCGCAGACTAGCACTACCTCTTTGCTAGATTATTGGCAAAGAGATCACACATGTTTTTTTTGTTCAATAGCTTTTTCGCTCTCTTAAACTGTTTAAGTGGTGTTTGTTTGGAGTGTTAGTCACTTTTTTGGATGGCGGATAGGAATACGTCGCCACAGGAGGACGGAGGACCTTTAAATCAGGTGACTTCTAGTAAAATTAGCGAGTTTTCTTCCCGGTGTATTGTGTTTCCGGGACTCGCGTTTACCGTGATAAGCGCCTTAGTTAGTTGGTTTAGGTCAACTCGGTGCTACCTAGGACTAATTTCTCTTTCTGTTTCTGTCCACAGGTCTGTATGACGCTAGGTTGTGACGTCACAGTACCAGAGAATTAGTATTCTCTCCACCATGGTTCCATTTCCTACTAACACTGTTAGGTTATCTAACCAAATGAAAAATTATGCCCAGTGAGTTGGAGGCCTGATATAAAGGTCTTCTCACTTTGCCCTCTTGTTCCAATTCCTTCCCCATGAGGTGGAGAGAGTTAAGAGGCGTGCAGATGGTGGAGTTTCCGGTTCGTCACGTTGGATGGTTTGTCTATACAAAGTGTCAGGTATCTAGTTATTGATAATGTGGTGATGTTAATTATTGTAAACAATCAAAGGGAGATAATTAACATTTTTGCCAGTAAAGAGTTATCTATATGTATCTGATGGTTGTGTAGTCAACTTATCCATTCAGCATACAATTCGTCTTTGCACTTGGATGTTTTGTTGGGATCGAATTTTTCCTGTCACGGGATTAATGACGTCATAATCAGCTGGCTATGTATTTATTAGCAATTCAAGCGCTAGGCTGGTTTTTGATGGATATTGATCTTTATGATCGTTTTTCCTTCTCCTTGAGTTGGATTGAGTTTCTAAGCTTAACTAGTTGCTCATACTCCTTGTCCTTTGCCCTGTTTCAGGGACCGGGTTGCGCGTCCTGTGGACGTTTTATGCATGTGAAGTTCTGGCCGCATCTGTGTTATCGATGTAGCCCTTGTGGTCCATTGATTAATTGTGACATATGTAAGCACTGGGGGGGCGAGTTAATGTCCGAATTCTTGTGCTGCTTACAGGCGACGGACAAGGTGGTAGTGGAGGAGAAGAAGAAGAAGCGGAAACGAGAGGTTGTAAGTAAGAAGGGTAAGGGGAAGGTCTCGTCCGCGGTGGATATGGAGACCTTCCGGACCGAGATGTTGGGAGAGATGAAGAGGACAATAAAAGATTTGGTTCCAGGGTTGCTTCGTGGCATGCTTCCTGGACCAGATCCTTTATTGTCCTCATCATCGGCTTCGGAGCAGGTAATCCCCGCCTCTGGATCGATTTTCCTTAGTCCGCTTCCGTTGTCCGACGATTCAGAGGTGGCCCCATTAGAGGGGGCGTTCCACGGCCCTGGCAGCAGGCTTATTGCCGCGCCGATAGGGGACCGTGGACGGTTGTCGCTGGAACCCGCTGGCTGCTTATCAGTCCAGGGGTATCCGCACGCCGCGGTGGCCAGTACCTCCTATGGCACCGTTCCTGGTCAGCCCGGGTTAGCTCTCTTTGCTGACCCGGGGTCTAATCTTTCTGACCAGGGTGATGAGGATTACCTGCTAGGGTCGCCGTCTGACGACGTGGACATGGATGAAGACGTTTGTGCACCCCTCGCGGGGAATACAGGCGCTTTTTTCCACGGTATTACTCACCCTGGAGTAAGGTCCGCGGTTCAGGTGGTGGCCCAGGGCGCTGCTGATGGCCAGCGGTACCGCATACCTCGGCTTGCCGAGAGTGTAGCTGGTGCTGGCCGGGCCCGTGGTAGGGCTATATATACCCCGCGCTCTACCGCGGTGCCTGCTCCTGGTCAAACCAGTGATATTCTCATGCCGGTGCTGTCAGGCCCGCATGTTTTCCCTGGCTTGCCAGGTGTATCAGCGTACCCGCCGTCAAGCTCTACTGCTTGCGCTCAGGAGGAAGACGAAGGACCCCGTCTTGTAGAGCGCTCGCAGTTAGCCACGGAGGAGGATTGGTATGACGCTTGCCAGTGGTTGGTGAGCGTTAGGCCTGATCTGCCCGTGGAGCAGTCGGCTAGCCACCGTGTTCACACGCCGTGGTTAGCTGGGAAACCAACTGCTAACGCTATGCCTTCTCTGCCGCTGGCGGAGCATGTCGTTGACATGTTCAAGGCGGCGGAGGCGTCCATTAACACGAGTGGACGTCTCGCGAAGGCCCCTCGCGAGGTGGCCAGGCGTTGTCGCATCGTGCCCCTGGACTACCAGCGGTACGGTGTGGTACCCAAGCCCAGCGTGGATGACCGCGCGGCTTTGGGTGAGGATACGCGGCCAGGATCCCGTTCTGACGCGGGGGTCTTGTGCGCGAACGCGTTGCGTTCGGCGAATACCGCGTTGCGTGATGCGGAGGAGAGTGGGAGGGCTTCGATTGCCGCTCTGTCCCACGTCTCCCAGCTGTTACAGGGGGTAGTAACGGCATCCGCATCGCGCCAGCCAGGCCCGCTCGCGGTCCAGCGAACCATCCAGGATGGTATTAACCTGGCGCTGGACTGTATGACGCGGGCGGTGACCAGGAGTGTCAGGGCAAGACGCACATTTGCCCTGGACAATCTGTGCCCGTCTCAGGACCTGTATAATAGGCTACTCCGTACGCCTATGACGGGTCCTGGTCTTTTTGGAGGTGAGGGATGTCGCCACCTCCAGGAGACGGTCACCCTGGTGAATAACCAGAGGGCGCTGCGCGAACAGTTTGAGGTACTGCGTCGTGCTAACGTTCGCGCCGCGGCCCCTGCGTATCGTCCCCTGCAGGCTCGAGGTGGTGCTGGCCAAGTCAGAGGCCAGCCGCCGTCGCAGCGCCGGCCTCGGCCGCGTGCGGTTCGGCCAGCAGTGAGGGGGGCGCAGGCTCCTCAGCCGCCGTCAGCCAGGCAGCCGCCCGTGCACCGAGGTGCGCGCGGGGCGGGGCGGGTCGCGCGAGGATCTGGGCGTGGTTATCGTTCCTGACAGGGCGCTTACCGCGGTAAGGACCACGCCGGTGTGTATGGCGACGGAGACAGTGCCGCTCTTGCATGCCTTGTGTCCACCGCGGTCCCTAGGTGGACCGGTGGGAGGCCGGCTAGCCGACCACATGCAAGAGTGGGAACGGTTAACTCAGGACCGTTTAGTCTTGCGATGGCTTTCCGTGGGGTATCATCCAGAGTGGATGACAGGCCCGCCGTCGCGACTGTCTCTGGTGCCAGTCTGGACTCCCATTCCGAGAGATCCAGATCAAAGGTTGTGTATCGAGGAGGAGATAAATTCCCTCGTACAAAAAGGAGCTATTCAGCCGGCACAAAGGTGTCCGGGCTTCTATTCAACCCTGTTCTTGGTAACAAAACGCACCGGTGGGTGGAGACCGATTCTCAACCTCAAGCCATTGAACAAGTTCATCGAGACGCCCAGTTTCAAGATGGAAACGGTGCGCTCGGTGTTGGCGGGGTTGGAGAGGGGGATGTGGACGGCGTCGATAGATTTGAAGGACGCTTATTTCCACATCCCCATCCACAGGAGTTTCTGTCGCTTCCTGAGATTTGCATTCCAGGGCAGACAGTGGGAATTCAGGGTGTTGCCCTTCGGAATTTCCACGGCTCCTCGGGTTTTCACCCGTGTGGTTCTTGCGATCACAGCATACCTCCGCAGGAGAAGCATAGCAGTCCACACGTACATAGACGACTGGCTGTTGAAAGCGCACACCCGGGAAAGTTTGTCCGCCAATCTGGAGATTGTTTTGAAAATTCTCACAGACTTGGGCTGGATGATCAATTTCCCAAAATCAGAGCTGACTCCATCCCAGAAGTTTGTTTACCTGGGGATGTTCTTCGATCTGGAGACAGGATATGTTTATCCTACTCAGGAGAGAGTTCAAATACTCATCTCGTTGATTCAGTCAGTGTGCGACAGTCGTCATGTCCTGGCACGGGTTTACTTGAGAATGCTGGGGTTGATGGTTTCGTTGGAACCAGTCATTCCTCAGGCCGCCTTACGCAGGCGGCCGATCCAGTTGTTTCTCATGACACAATGGACCCAGAGTACAGGTTCGCTGGACTCGAATGTGTCAGTGTTGGCGCCTCTGATTCACCACCTGCAATGGTGGTTGAATACAGAGAATCTCTTACCGGGGGTTTTGCTAACCCCTCCCCACCCTCAGGTGACTGTGTATACAGATGCATCGATGGAGGGCTGGGGAGCTTGCCTGGAAGAATCCACGATATCAGGGCTTTGGAATCTGGAACAGTCACAGGTACATATAAATCTACTGGAGCTAAGAGCAGTAGTCCTGGGCCTGGAACATTTCTTACAGAAAGTTCAGGGCAAGATTGTTCTTATTCGTTCAGACAACTCAACAGTTGTGACTTACATAAACCGCCAGGGCGGAACGAAGTCGCCCAGTCTCTGTATGATGACATGGAAACTGCTTTGTTGGTGTCTGGATCACCAGATTACCTTGAAAGCAGTTCATATTCCGGGAAGGTTAAACCTGCTAGCAGACTCATTGAGCCGAAGGATGAGTGTTTTACCCACGGAATGGCAACTAAATCAATGTGTGGCGGATCGTCTGTTCGACCATTGGGGGAAACCCAACATCGATTTGTTCGCAACGAAGAAGAATGCGAAGATGACGACGTACGTCTCTCCGATTCCGGATCCAAGCGCTTTCGCAACAGATGCGTTAGCTATCAGCTGGGGGAGAATGTATGCATACGCATTCCCTCCAGCAATCCTGATTCCAAAAATTCTTCAGAAAATCAGACAAGAGGAATGCCAAGTGCTTCTGATCGCCCCGGATTGGCCAAGCCGATCATGGTATACGGATCTGCTGGACCTTCTGGTCTGCAATCCGGTTCCTCTGCCTCTGATGGACGATATTATCTTCCAGGGCAAGGCCCTTCACAACAATCCGTCAATGTTCAGATTGACTGCATGGATGTTGTCAAGGAATCTAGAATTAAGGAGGGCTTTTCTGAGCAAGCAGCCATGTTTATGGCCAAAGCCAGGAGGGGGTCAACCTCCAGAGCATATAATTATAAAATCAACAGATTTGCAGAATGGTGCTCAAAAAGATGTATTGATCCAATGGATTCATCTATTCAAGTAGTAGCTGATTTCCTCTGTCACCTCTATGATGCCTATAGCCTCAAGCCTAACTCTATTGCTGGTTATAAGTCAGCATTAATGTCTGTTATTCCTTGCTTGGCTAAGAGGGGAAGTGATGAAGTAAATACATTGAATGTATTAATTAAAGGCATGGGCAATCTAAGACCAAGGAATCCTCCTGTGATTCCGTCTTGGAGTTTATCGCTAGTGCTTCAAGTACTAGGTGATAAGCCTTTTGAACCACTTAGTTCCATTTCTATGAAACTATTAACACTGAAGACTGTGTTTTTAATTGCTGCGGCCTCGGCTAGGCGTAGGAGTGAGATTCATGCCTTATCAGCCGAGGATGACCGTTTTGTGGTTTCAGGGGAAGGCCTTAAGCTGCTACCTAGGATTAATTTCTTGGCTAAAAATCAGTCGTTGAAATATCCAGGTCAACCTATTATTTTGCCTGCTTTAACTAGATATGATCCTAATTCTAAAGCATGGTGTCCCGTCCGGGCGCTGCGCCGGTACAAACAACGTACGGCGGCATGGCGCACCGACCAGTCAGCGTTATGGTTGTCATATATTGAACCCCATGGGAGGGCTTCTAAGGACACCATTTCCAGGTGGATTGTGGAATGCATTCAGTTTTGCCATAAATCCGCCACCGGGAAGCAGGTTGACGTGGCCAAGGCTCACAGTGTCCGCGGCGTAGTGACATCCACGGCCCTATTTAATGGGGTCCCTGTGGATGATATTATGTCGGTGGCTCAGTGGCACTGTGAGTCAAGTTTTACAGACCATTATCTCCGTGACACCTCTAATCCTCTCGCCTTGTCGGTTTTGAAAAAATAAATCGGTTTATATTTTTTGAGGTGTTTCCTCATTACTTATATATATCACAATTAATTTATGGAAACACCCACTTTTTTGGGCCTGCATCAGTCTTTACCGATGGGAAGATGATGTCAGCAGCCTTTTCAACAAGGTCAGTCTTGTTCATGTGTTGTCCGTTGTTGATTGTATTGTCACGATTACCCGTTATTAATATGGTGATGGTTTGTGTATTTGTGTGGTTCATTGTTGAGAGTTACGAAAATGGAGCTTTTTCGTCTCTGTCCTGTAGTACATGGCACTTGTACGTAGAGAGCGTATAGGACATTGAGGTCAGTCGACTCTTCCTCCCAGGAAGGAGGGGGGGGAGCGCATATGACATTCGGTCATCTCTCATACATCGGTCATGTTATCCGATGGTTAGTCAAATCCTGACTGTTTTTTCTTACAGTTTCAGAAGTTTAAGTGCCTTAAACGCAGAAAAGCGTATTGGGATGAGCTGGTCTTTTGACCTCGCCTCCCTCCCGCCAGATTCACTTTCGAATTCTGGCAATATCAAAAGTATTAGGGAGGTAAGTATACTCTTGAAGTGAAATAAACGAAATCTAGGATTTCTTTTTTCACGAGAGAGTTGATACTTACCTCCCTAGATACGGACCCGGCCTCTCCACCCCACAGAGGCTCGGTCTTCAGGCTCTTAATAGTTGCATGTGTGTCAGCCAATAATCTAGTCAGAGGAAGTGCTAGTCTGCGCATGCGCGGTGGTGGGGCTGGCATCCGCCAGACTACGCTCTGACTCCCTGCCCAGTAGGGGCACCTAACTGTTTTAAATCTGAGTGTTTATTGAGTGAAAGCCAATATTTAGCAATATCAAAAGTATTAGGGAGGTAAGTATCAACCCTCTCGTGAAAAAAGAAATCCTAGATTTCGTTTATTTCTAGCTATGTCCCACCCATTTCTGGCTAAGCTCTGCCCCATTTGTGTTTGAATCGTTTTATATACTTTGAACCCTGAACTCCTACTTGCGATATAACTATAGAGCTAAGCTGTTGACTTTTAAAACTAATTTCACTGAAAGCTGTTGATCCCTATGTCAGCAGAAACATCTCCCATTCAAATTAGTTTCAAATCAGTCAACAGAGTGTTTATTAAATTGTAAATCCATCAAAGACATACAATTCATACAGTTGATAGGCTTTGTGAGTTTCACGACGGCGAGCTCATTGTCACTGTGATTGTGACATTAGATTGTGATGTCAACAACTTGAGTAACAGATCCGATCTCTCAATTGTTTGATTACATGTTTTTAGCTCACCTGGCCTGAAAGGCCAAGTGAACTTATGTCATGGCGACCGTCTGTCGACCATCCGTCATCCATCGTTCGTCAACTTTTCCTTTAAACGACTTCTTCTCAAGAAACACTGGGCCGGTTTCAATTATATTTGGCAGGAAGCATCCTTAGGGCATAGGGGCGGCCATCTTGGATTTCGGTCAATTTTAGGAAATGGCTTTAAAAATCAACTTTTCTGAAACTGCTGGGGGAATTGATTCAAAACTCATGAAACATCTAGGACAAGGACTTGATTGACCAAATGGTTCTGTGGCCATCTTGGATGACCTAATTTTCATGAAAACAACTTCTCCAGAACCGCGAAAGGGATCAGACCCAAATTTTGGAGATATGTTTAGAGACTTAGGGCCATTAAAGTTTGTTCAAGGAAAGTTGATCCGTCCAAAAACATGGCCGCCATTGGCCAATCAAAATGTAGCATGTTTGGTGGCCATATTGGATTTTTCTATTTGATGGATTTTGAGGCCAAAATTGGTTTTATATGTGTTTTGGGCTATTCTGAGATAAAATTTGCCATTTTCGAAACTGTCGGATAAATGGTTTACCATCTTAGATTATTTTCCTGCCAAAGGCTCCTATACTAAAGCAATGGGAAATTTAAAATGTCTTCTCGAGAACTACTAGACCTATTTCAATTATTTGTCAGGAACCATCCTAAGGGCATAGAGATTCAAGTTTGTTCAAATGAACCCAATCAGCCAACTGAGCTGGCGGCCATCTTGGATTTCGGCCGATTTTAGGAAACGTCTTTAAAAACTTTTTTTCTGAAACCGCTAGGGGAATCGATTCAAAACTCGTGAAACATCATCTAGGGCAAGAGGTAAGCTAAGTTTGTTCAAGAAGACTTGATTGACCAAATGGTTCTGTGACCATCTTGGATGACCTAGTTTTCCCGAAAACGACTTCTCTAGAACCACTGAAGTGATCAGGCCGAAATTGGGGCGATATGATTAGAGACTAAGGGCCATTAAAGTTTGTTCAAGGAACGGTGATCCGTCCAAAAACATGGCCGCCATGTTCCAATTCAGAAAAAAATTTTATTTTGTCAGTCACCTTGAAAAATACACACACTCTAACACCTTTTGTGTCAACTTAGCCTTTTATTGGTTAAGGCCTCTGCAGTGGTCTTGAAAAACATCCATTTGCAGGTTAAATGAAGACTTATAATGAGAATTTACCACTGCAATGACGGGTTCGGTAACTTTTAAGGTACTATTGGCACAAGAGTGGTTAAATAACTGACAGGTTCTCCTAAGATATTTAAATTTAACTGGTATTATGAATAGAATTATATTTCTCAGAGCTACACATGGGTTTTAAGCTGTAATGATAGACATACTTGTTCTATGAAAATGACAAATTAATATTAGACAGGCATGTTTATTATATGATAGAGTCGGTAATCAATCATACACTAGGGCATCACTGGTTTGCCAATGTCAACAACATCAGTTTCTATATGACCATTTGTCACAGTTTTAATGGGGTATGAGATGGAGAGGATTGAAAATAATAAATATTTATTAATGCTAATCCTACTCATTGTCCCTTTTTCATCAAAGCTCTATATTTGTGCTTAAGATTTTCTTCCACTTCATTCCATTCCTGCCAGAGTTTCGATAGAGTGTCAAGCACCATAGTAGCACAGTATTTTAACAAATCACTAAACCTACACAGGATAGAAAGTCTAAACACTAAACCTACACAGGATAGCAGTCCAAAACCTAAACCTATACAGAATAGAAGCAGTCTAAAACCTAACCTACACAGGATAGAAGCCGTCTAAACACTAAACCTACACAGGATAGAAAGTCTAAAACTAAACCTACACAGGATAGCAGTCTAAAACCTAAACCTATACAGGATAGAAGCAGTCTAAAACCTAACCTACACAGGATAGAAGCAGTTTAAACACTAAGCCTACACAGGACAGAAGCAGTCTAAACACTAAACCTACACAGGATAGAAAGTCTAAACACTAAACCTACACAGGATATCAGTCTAAAACCTAAACCTATACAGGATGGAAGCAGTCTAAAACCTAACCTACACAGGATAGAAGCCGTCTAACACTAAACCTACACAGGATAGAAAGTCTAAACACTAAACCTACACAGGATAGAAGCAGTCTAAACACTAAGCCTACACAGGACAGAAGCAGTCTAAACACTAAACCTACACAGGATAGAAAGTCTAAACACTAAACCTACACAGGATAGCAGTCTAAAACCTAAACCTATACAGGATAGAAGCAGTCTAAAACCTAACCTACACAGGATAGAAGCAGTCTAAAACCTAACCTACGCAGGACAGAAGCAGTCTAAACACTAAACCTACACAGGATATAAAGCGATAGGAACAAGAGGCCCAAAAGGCCTGTATCGCTCACCTGGACCATAGGCATTTTAACTAGAATGGTCATTGTCAATAAGTAGAACTCTAATGAGTTGAGCAGACTTGTAACAAGAAAACAGAGGCCATGTTTCTTTATGTATCAACTTCTCTTGAACAAACTTTAATGGCCTTAGTCATCAATATCATATCACCCAAATTTCGGCCCAATCCGTTCGGTGGCTCTGGAGACGAAGTTGCTTTCATGAAAACCAGGCCATTCAAGATGGCCACCCAACCGTTTGGCAAATCAAGTTCCCTTGAACAAACGTGTTTCAGCCCGTGCCCAAAATGATATTTTATGAGTGTTGAATCAATCGCTCAAACAGTTTCGGCGAAGATTTTTAAAGACATTTCTAAAAATCAACCAAAATCCAAGATGGCCACCAACAAAATTTGCCGATCGGCTTTGTTTGAACAAACATGGACCTCTATGCCCTAAGAATGCTCCCTGCCAAATATACTTGAAATCAGTCCAATGGTTCTCGAGAAGACATTTTAAATTTCCCATTGCTTTTTGGCAGGAAAAAGATCCAAGATCGTTGGCAAACCATTTACCCGACAGTTTCAAAATTGGCAAATATGAAATCAGAATACCCACAAACATAATTTTTTATATAAAACCAATTTTGGCCTCAAAATCCATCAAATAAAAAATCCAATATGGTCGCCAAACACGTTACGTTAAATTGTAATGAAAACAGTTTGGTGTAGTACAGAATGAAATTCCTTAAATTTCTCTTATCTTTTCCAGACCTAATTTATCAATTTTCAAAGCAATTTTATGTAAAATGTGAAGGCTTGACACAATCACCGTAGCATGAAAAGGTGAATGTCAGTGTGATAATAACAAAACTTAAGCGTAACAATAATATTCTGCCTTTACCTCAACTTAGTGGTTCATATCTCATGTTGTGTTAACCGTGCTGCACCCAATCTTGGACACGTGCTAATGAGTTGGGATGACACAATTACTTTAGGGTCAATAGGTCAACACTGATAAGTGTATTGATAATCTTTTTGTATTTATTTTATATTTGAAGTCAATCTTTGTGGTTGCATTGCAAACCCATTTGTGGTTACAGGTGGTAGTATTTTGATAATGGACCATTCCAAGTTTATCCATCCATCATATGACATCATAACCAACAACATGACGTCTATGATGACATCATAATCATGACATCATGAATAACTCAATATAGTCCGTCTTTAGCACTTAATAGTCTGACACGGTGTACGAATTGTATGTCTTACCATTTAATAAATATTCTGTTGAATATTTTGAAACTAATTTGACTGGATTCTGTTGCTGCCATAGGCAGCCACAGCACCCAGTCAAATTAGTTACAAAATATTCAAAAGCTTACCTCTACAGTTTTCAGGAAATTGATTCAGGCATCGATACCAACACGAAGAAGTGTGGGTGGAGCTTAGCTAAAGATTGGCGTGGCTAAAACTGGAAAGGTGTATTATATGAAGTTATCAGTCAGCATCATTTGATAGTTCCCTCTTATCTTCCTTTAAATGAAGAAACCAATGTTGTTAGTCAGCAACAAATTCTGGCATCATACATACATAATTGACAGAATTGGAGCAAATGGTAGCATCAGACATACATAATTGTGACAGAATCAGAGAAAATGGTGGCATCATGCATACATAATTATGATGGAATCCAAGCAAATGGTGGCATCATACATACATAATTATGATGGAATCCAAGCAAATGGTGGCACCATACATACATAACTATGATGTAATCGGAGCAAATGGTGGCGTCATACATACATAATTATGTCGGAATCCAAGCAATGGTGGCATCATACATACATAATTATGACGGAATCGGAGCAAATGGTGGCATCATGCATACATAATTATGACGGAGTCCAAGCAAATGGTGGCATCATACATACATAATTATGACAGAATCGGAGCAAATGGTGGCCTCATACATCCATAATTTTGATGGAATCCAAGCACATGGTGGCGTAATACATCCATAACTATGATGGGATCCAAGCAAATGGTGGCATCATACATCCATAACTATGATGGAATCGGAGCAAATGATGGCATCATACATCCATAATTATGACGGAATCCAAGCACATGGTGGCATCATACATCCATAACTATGATGGAATCGGAGAAAATGGTGGCATCATACATACATAATTATGATGGAATCCAAGCACATGGTGGCGTCATACATCCATAACTATGATGGACTCGGAGCAAATGATGGCGTCATGCATACATAATTATGACGGAATCAGAGCAAATGGTGGCGTCATACATACATAATTATGAGAGCATTGGAGCAAATGGCGGCGTCATACGTACATAATTACTGTATTTCGCTTAATTGAAGCCTATGCTTCTATTAGGACAAGAGGTGTTCAATTTCCAACCCAACATCTCTGAGAAAGGGGGTGGGCTTATATTACAGAGTTTTCCCAAAAACGTTTTCTAAAACTGATACCACGGATATTCAACGCAAATGGTGGCGTCATACATACATAATTATGACGGAATCCAAGCACATGGTGGCATCATACATCCATAACTATGATGGAATCGGAGAAAATGGTGGCATCATACATACATAATTATGATGGAATCCAAGCACATGGTGGCGTCATACATCCATAACTATGATGGACTCGGAGCAAATGATGACGTCATGCATACATAATTATGACGGAATCAGAGCAAATGGTGGCGTCATACATACATAGTTATGAGAGCATTGGAGCAAATGGCGGCGTCATGCGTACATAATTACTGTATTTCGCTTAATTGAAGCCTATGCTTCTATTAGGACAAGAGGTGTTCAATTTCCAACCCAACATCTCTGAGAAAGGGGGTGGGCTTATATTACAGAGTTTTCCCAAAAACGTTTTCTAAAACTGATACCACGGATATTCAACACATTTTCTCTCGTAAAAATTCCCACCGGCTACGCCTAAGTTTAATGTACACCTCAAAACATCACCGGGGAAGTGAAATTATTTGATTTGAGCGCCTAAATATTGCCTATCCCTTAATAAAGGTCGTTTATTACATCAAAATTAATCCAGAATTTGATATAAAATGGCGTCACGAAAAAATACAAATCACGTGATTCGCCTCCAATTGAAGAGTTTATTTTAGAGCGAGTACTCGGATATAAATATTCTGGAATCGAGGACTCGGAACTCGGGAATTTCTATATATTATCATTGCGTGATAGGAACTGAGTATTATACTGATCTGAATAACGGGTACCCGTTTGATAAACTCGTTAGCGTATAATATCTCGCGAGAACACGCCGCCTCCCATCGCAAAAGAGCTGCTGGCTCGCCAACTTAAGAAGCCGGCTATATTGTCGTTCGTAATAATTCAATTTGGAACATTTAATGTTGATTGGAGTTACAAAATTGATGCGCATTTTCTCCCGCGCTTGTTTGGTACATAAATTTGGCCTTAAAATATATTTATAAAGAAGGTATTTAATCACGCCAAGACTGTTTTACGCGCATCTTGACTACAAAAGTGTGGAATAAACTTTATTATATCTTGAACATACGTGGCCTACTATTAGTATTAATCTAATAGGTGGTCGAAATTTACAAATCCGAGGCCTGTATTGACTTCTAGAGGGGCCGGAAATGTATCGGGGCAGAGATCGGTCTGAATTAGACACAGCCTGTGACACGATGGTTATTATTATACATGCTATTCTTAAAAATTGACTCTTAAAAAAAATTTTCCTACACAATCTGCTGAGTTAGGGGGTGGGCTTCTAATACAGAGTTTTGCCGTTTTGAAACTGCTAAGAAATCATTGGAGCTCATATGTCAAAGTTAGGGGGTGAGCTTCTATTGGCGCATAGGCTACAAATAAGCGAAATACGGTATGACAGAATTGAAGCAAATGGTGGCGTCATACATACATAATGATGACAGAATTGAAGCAAATGGTGGCGTCATACATACATAATGATGATGGAATTGGAGCAAGCTACATGCTTCCAGCTTTTGAAGCATGTGCATGGTATCAGACTTAACAAGTCTATATCTTACATAGCACAGAATAGAGGAATCCTGTCTATAGATCAATCATATGATGGTATAATCAATATCACAAGTAATCTGATGTCATAATCAATTACGTCATGAATGACACGATATAGTCAGTCATAAACACTTTATCGTCCGTCAAGTTGTACGTATTGTATGTCTTAATATTTAAAAAACATTCTGTTGAATATTTTGAAACTAATTTGACTGGCCGCTTGTGCTGCAACAATTTCACAATATTCAACAGTCTACATGTATAGGTTTCTGGAGAGTCGGGGTTCAGTTGATCCCAACACAGGCAAAGCGTGGGTGGAGCTTAGCTTGAAATGGGCGGGGCATACCTAAAACTGGATTCCTCCATTTGTCTCATATTAAATGAGTAGTTGTGAAAGATTTAATCCTTAGCAATCTGGTGTCAAAAATTTTTAATTTTCATAATTAAATTAAAAGATGAATTGGTGTTAATTTTTCAACGAATTTGGTGGGAGATGGTGCTGTCGTAGACAACAACATCTTCCACCAAAATTGTTGAAAAATGTACACCAGTTTCTTTGATATTGACACAGTAAAATATAGAATATTGACATCAGAGTGGTAATGGTTAAGAAAAGCTAGTGTGGGTTGTCAATGTTTTTCAGGTGCCGATCAAGTCCGTTCAAGGTCTGCTCTATGTCAGGATATCAGCTCACATATATAACGAGTTTGCAGAGTATGAGAAATTAGCCAGTGCTGCCCTAGAAATTGTGAATTCACCTGATTATATGGACTTTGAGGAAAGCAGTCATCTGATGGATCCCAATAACATGTATTGACCTCCTTTTGAGAAAATGTATGCATCTGATATGTTGATTAAATATACGATGTCATAATCAATTACATCACATGTAGGCTGACGTCACAATCATAATTGAGAGAAATATACCGGCAGGAAGCTGGGATAGTCTAAGTGTATGATTGATCCTATAGCTAGTAATATGTATTGACTTCTTTCTGCGAAGATTTCCCGTCTGTTCAATGTGTAATGATCACAAGATCAAGGTTCTATACAGACAAATTTACAAATGTCTAATTGTCCAATGCGATATATATATGAGGCAGAGTTTCTGTGGGGAAGTCGCAGCCACCCCCACCCCAGTACTTGGGAATTCAAGTATTTTCATGGCAAAGAATGAATTGTTGAAGACGACTACTGTTCAGTGGTCAGATACCCTGATAACGCTCAAGGAAATTTCCTCCTCCCCCTCAGGAAAGAGCCATCTCATATGACGCTGTACAAAACATAGCATCTGTTATCGGTTTCTTAATTATACAACTAAATTTATGTTGTAGTATACGGAATGTTAAATATTATGAAGATAAATCTGTGATAATTTTCGCAACAAATGTCAGAAGGTTGATTGTCGTAACTTGTCCCCAATCTACATTATAAACAAGTGCCGGTCTGAAATGCTTTTGTAAAGCTCGAGTGTAAATAAGATTAACTTGAGCAATACAATATTTTCAGGTCATTGTCCATCACTGATAATTCATGCAGGTTTACAAGGTCATTGTCCATCACTGAGAATTCTTGCAGGTTTACAAGGTCATTTCACATCAAGAGTATACTTACCTCTCTAATACTTTTGATATTGCTAAATATCGGCTTTCACTCAATAAACACTCAGATTAAAACAGTTAGGTGCCCCTACTGGGCAGGGAGTCAGAGTGTAGTCTGGCGGATGCCAGCCCCACCACCGCGCATGCGCAGACTAGCACTTCCTCTTTGCTAATTTATTGGCAGAGAGTCTACACATGTTTTTGTGCTAGAGCTTTTCTTTACTCAATTCATAGTCTTTTTGTGTGAATTTGGAAGTGATTATCCCTGATATAGATGGCAGAAAGGATGACTTCGCCAGAGGAGGGCCCAGGACCTTTAAATCAGGTGACTTCTAGTAAAATTAGCGAGTTTTTTCCCCGGTGTAATGTGTTTCCGGGACTCGCGTTTACCGTGATAAGCGCCTTGTTTAGTTGGTTTATTTCAACTAGGTGCTATATAATACTAATCTCTCTTTGTGTTTATGTCCACAGGTCTGTGTGACGATATGTAATGGACATCACATCAGCAGAGGGTTTGTTTCTCTCCACCATGGTTCCATTTCCTACTAATACTGTTAGGTTATCTAACCAAAAATTTTATGTCCAGTGAGTCGGAGGCCTAGTATAAAGGTCTTCTCACTTTGCCCTCTTGATCCAATTCCTTCCCCTAGCGGTGGAGAGAGTTAAGAGGCGTTCAGTTGGTGGAGTGCTCCAGTTCATCACGTTGGATGGTTTGTCTATACAAAGTGTCAGGTATCTAATTATTGATATGAGGTGATGTTAATTATTTAGAGAGGAAAGGGAGATAATTAACAGTATTTGCCATTGTTATCAGTATATATCTGATGGTTGTGTAGTCGAAATGTCCATTCTGCACATGTTCTGGTTAGAGATACAATTCGTCCTTGCACTTGGATGTTTGTTGGGGATCGATTTTTTCCTGTCATAGGATTAATGACGTCATAATCAGCCTTGCTCTTTATTAACAATTAAAGTTTGTCCAAAGCTGGTTTTCTGATGAATATTGATCTTTATGATCATTTCCTTCTCTTGAGTTGGTTGAGTTTCTGAGCTTAACTAGATTGCTCATACTCCTCGTCCTTTGCCCTGTTTCAGAGACCTGGTTGTGCGTCCTGTGGACGATTTTTGCAGGACAAGTTTGTGCCTCATCTCTGTTATCAGTGTAGCCCCTGTGGTCCCTTGCTTAATTGCGAGATATGTAAGCACTGGGGGGGGGGGGCGAGCTAATGTCCGAATTCTTGTGCTTGCAGGCGAAGGACAAGGTGGTGGAGGAGGAGAAGAAGAAGCAGAAAAGAGAGGGTGTGAGTAAGAAGGGTAAGAGGAAGGCCTCGTCCGCGGTGGACATGGAGGCCTTCCGGACCGAGATGTTGGGAGAGATGAGGAGGACAATAAAGGATTTGGTTCCAGAGTTGCTTCGTGGCATGCTTCCTGGACCAAATCCTTTGCTGTCCTCATCATCTGCTTCGGAGCAGGTAATCCCCACCTCTGAATCACCTTTCCTTAGTACGCTTCCGTTGTTCGAAGATTCAGAGGTGGCCCCATTAGAGGGGGCGTTCCACGACCCTGGCAGCAGGCTTAGTGCCGCGCCGAGGGGCCGTGGACGGTTGTCGCTGGAACCCGCGGGCTGCTTATCAGTCCAGGGGTATCCGCACGCCGCGGGTGCCAGTACCTCCTATGGCACCTTCCCTGGCCAGTCCGGGTTAGCTCTCTTTGCTGACCCGGAGTCTAATCTGTCTGGCCAGGAGGATGAGGATTACCTGTTGGGGTCGCCGTCTGAGGATGTGGCCATGGATTATGACGTCTGTGCACCCCTCTCGGGGAATACAGGCGACTTATTCCACGGTTCTACTCACGCAGGGGTAGAATCCACGGTTCAGACTGTGGCTCTGGGCGCTGAGGGCCAGCGTTACCGCATACCTCGGCTTGCCGAGAGTGTCGCTGGTGCTGGCCGGGGCCGTGGTGGGGAGGTATGTGCCCCGCGCTCTACCATGGCGCCTGCTCCTGGTCAAGCCAGTGAGATTAGCATGCCGGTGTTGTCAGGCCCGCATGCTCTCCCTGGCTTGCCAGGGGTATCAGCGTATCCGCCGTCAAGCTCTGTTGCTTGCGCTCAGGAGGAAGACGAAGGCCCCCGTCTTGTAGAGTGCTCGCAGCTAGCCACGGAGGAGGATTGGTCTGACGCTTGCCAGTGGTTGGTGAGTGTTAGGCCAGATCTGCCCGTGAAGCAGTCGGCTAGCCAGCGTGACCACAGGCCGTGGTTAGCTGGTAAGCCTACTGCTAATGCTATGCCTTCTCTGCCGCTGGCAGAGCATGTCGTTGACATGTTCGAGGCGGCGGAGACGTCCATTAAGTCGAGTGGATGTCTCGCGAAGGCCCCGCGCGAGGTGGCCAGGCGTTGCCGCATCGTGCCCCTGGATTACCAGCGGTACGGTGTGGTACCTAAGCCGAGCGTGGATGACCGCGCGGCTTTGGGTGAGGATGCGCGGCCAGGCTCCCGTTCTGACACGGGAGTCTAGTGTTCGAACGCGTTGCGTTCAGCAAATACCGCGTTGCGTGATGCGGAGGAGAGTGGGAGGGCTTCGATTGCCGCTCTGTCCCACGTCTCCCAGCTGTTACAAGGGGTAGTAACAGCATCCGCATCGTGCCAGCCAAGTCCGGTCACAGTCCAGCGAGCCATCCAGGATGGTATCAACCTGGCGCTGGACTGTATGACTCGGGCGGTGACCAGGAGTGTCCGGGCAAGGCGCACATTTGCCTTGGACAATCTGTGCCCGTCCCAGGACCTGTACAATAGGCTACTGCGTACGCCTATGACAGGTCCTGGTCTCTTTGGAGGTGAGGGATGTCGACACCTCCAGGAGACGGTTACTCTGGTAAATAACCAGAGGGCGCTGCGCGAGCAGTTTGAGGTGCTTCGTCGTGCTAACGTTCGCGCCGCACCCCCTGCGTATCGTCCCCTGCAGGCTCGAGGTGGTGGTGGCCAGGTCAGAGGCCAACCACCATCGCAGCGTCGGCCTCGGCCGCGTGCGATTCGGCCAGCAGCGAGGGGGGCGCAGGCTCCTCAGGCGCAGTCAGCCAGGCAGCCGGCCGCGCACCGAGGTGCGCGCGGTGCTGGTCGTGGCGCGCGAGGATCTGGGCGTGGTAATCGTTCCTGATGGGACGGTTACCGCGGTGAGAACCGCTCCGGTGTTTCTGGCAAAGGAGACAGTGCCGCTCTTGCACTCCTTATGTCCACCTCTATCCCTAGGTGGACCGGTGGGAGGCCGGCTAGCCGACCACATGCAAGAGTGGGAACGGTTAACTCAGGACCGTTTAGTCTTGCGATGGCTTTCAGTCGGGTATCATCCCGATTGGATGACAGGCCCGCCAATACGACTGTCTCTAGTGCCGATCTGGACTCCAAATCCGAGAGATCCAGAGCAAAGGTTGTGTATCGAGGAGGAAATAAATTCCCTCATACAAAAAGGAGCTATTCAGCCGGCACAAAGGTGTCCGGGCTTCTATTCAACCCTGTTCTTAGTAACAAAAAACACCGGAGGGTGGAGACCAATTCTCAACCTCAAGCCATTGAACAAGTTCATAGAGACGCCCAGTTTCAAGATGGAGACTGTGCGCTCGGTGTTGGCGGGGTTAGAGAGGGGAATGTGGACAGCGTCGATAGATTTGAAGGACGCTTATTTCCACATCCCCATACACAGGAGTTTCCGTCGCTTCCTGAGATTTGCATTCCAGGGCAGACAGTGGGAATTCAGGGTGTTACCCTTCGGAATTTCCACGACTCCTCGGGTTTTCACCCGTGTGGTTCTTGCGATCACCGCATACCTCCGCAGGAGAAGCATAGCAGTCCACACGTACATAGACGACTGGCTGTTGAAAGCGCACACCCAGGAAAGTTTATCGGCCAGTCTGGAGATTGTTTTGAATACTCTCACAGACTTGGGCTGGATGATCAATTTCCCAAAATCAGAGCTGACTCCATCCCAGAAGTTTGTTTACCTGGGGATGTTCTTCGATCTAGAGACAGGATATGTTTTTCCTACTCAGGAGAGAGTTCAGAAACTCATCTCATTGATTCAGTCAGTGTGCGACAGTCGTCATGTCCTGGCACGGGTTTACTTGAGAATGCTGGGGTTGATGGTTTCATTGGAACCAGTCATTCCTCAGGCCGCCTTACGCAGGCAGCCGATCCAGTTATTTCTCATGACACAATGGACCCAGAGTACAGGTTTGCTGGACTCGAACGTGTCAGTGTTGGCGCCTCTGATTCATCACCTGCAATGGTGGTTGGACACAGAGAATCTCTTGGTGGGGGTTATGCTAACCCCTCCCCACCCTCAGGTGACTGTGTATACAGATGCATCGATGGAGGGCTGGGGAGCTTGCCTGGAAGAATCCACGATATCAGGGCTTTGGAATCTGGAACAGTCAAAGGAACATATAAATCTACTGGAGCTAAGAGCAGTAGTCCTGGGCCTGGAACATTTCTTACAGAAAGTTCAGGGCAAGATTGTTCTTATTCGTTCAGACAACTCAACAGTTGTGACTTACATAAACTGCCAGGGCGGAACGAAGTCGCCCAGTCTCTGTATGATGACATGGAGACTGCTTTGTTGGTGCCTGGATCACCAGATTACCTTGAAAGCAGTTCATATTCCGGGAAGGTTAAATCTGCTAGCAGACTCATTGAGCCGAAGGATGAGTGTTTTACCCACGGAATGGCAACTAAATCAATGTGTGGCGGATCGTCTGTTCGACCATTGGGGGAAACCCAACATCGATTTGTTCGCAACGAAGAAGAATGCGAAGATGACGACGTACGTCTCTCCGATTCCGGATCCAAGCGCTTTCGCAACAGATGCGTTAGCTATCAGCTGGGGGAGAATGTATGCATACGCATTCCCTCCAGCAATCCTGATTCCAAAAATTCTTCAGAAAATCAGACAGGAGGAATGCCAAGTGCTTCTGATCGCCCCGGATTGGCCAAGCCGATCATGGTATACGGATCTGCTGGACCTTCTGGTCTGCAATCCGGTTCCTCTGCCTCTGATGGACGACATTATCTTCCAGGGCAAGGCCCTTCACAACAATCCGTCAATGTTCAGATTGACTGCGTGGATGTTGTCAAGGAATCTAGAATTAAGGAGGGCTTTTCTGAGCAAGCAGCCATGTTTATGGCCAAAGCCAGGAGGGGGTCAACCTCCAGAGCATATAATTATAAAATCAACAGATTTGCAGAATGGTGCTCAAAAAGATGTATTGATCCAATGGATTCATCTATTCAGGTAGTAGCTGATTTCCTCTGTCACCTGTATGATGCCTATAGCCTCAAGCCTAACTCTATTGCTGGTTATAAGTCAGCTTTAATGTCTGTTATTCCTTGCTTGGCTAGGAGGGGAAGTGATGAAGTAAATACATTAAGTGTATTAATTAAAGGCATGGGCAATCTAGGACCAAGGAATCCCCCTGTGATTCCGTCTTGGAGTTTATCGCTAGTGCTTCAAGTACTAGGTGATAAGCCTTTTGAACCACTTAGTTCCATTTCTATGAAACTATTAACACTGAAGACTGTGTTTTTAATTGCTGCGGCCTCGGCTAGGCGTAGAAGTGAAATTCATGCCTTATCAGCCGAGGATGACCGTTTTGTGGTTTCAGGGGAAGGCCTTAAGCTGCTACCTAGGATTAATTTCTTGGCTAAGAATCAGTTGTTGAAATATCCCGGTCAACCTATTGTTTTGCCTGCTTTAACTAGATATGATCCTAATTCTAAAGCATGGTGTCCCGTCCGGGCGCTTCTCCGGTACAAACAACGTACATCGGAGTGGCGCACCGACCAGTCGGCGTTATGGTTGTCATATATTGAACCCCATGGCAGGGCTTCTAAGGACACCATTTCCAGGTGGATTGTAGAATGCATTCAGTTTTGTCATAAATCCGCCACCGGGAAGCAGGTTGACGTGGCCAAGGCTCACAGTGTCCGCGGCGTAGTGACATCCACCGCCCTATTTAATGGGGTCCCTGTGGATGATATTATGTCGGTGGCTCAGTGGCACTGTGAGTCAAGTTTTACAGACCATTATCTCCGTGACACCTCTAATCCTCTCGCGTTATCGATTTTGAAAAAATAACTAGGTTTATATTTTTGATGAGGTTTCCTCATTGCTTATATGTTTCACAATTAATTTATGGAAACAACCACTTTTTTGGGACCATCATTCTTCACCAATGGGAAGATGATGTCAGCAGCCATTTCAACAAGGTCAGTCTTGTGCATGGGTTGTCCATTGTTGATTATCTTGTCACATTACCCGTTATTAATATGATGATGGTTTTGTGTATTTATGTGGTTCATTGTTGAGAGTATACGAAAATGGAGCTTTTTCGTCTCTGTCCTGTAGTACATGGCACTTGTACGTAGAGAGCGTATAGGATATTGAGGTCATTCGACTCTTCCTCCCAGGAAGGAGGGGGGGGGGGAGCGCATATGACATTCGGTCATCTCTCATACATCGGTGGTGTTATCCGATGGTTAGTCAAATCCTGACTGTTTTTTCATACAGTTTCAGAAGTTTAAGTGCCTTAAACGCAGAAAAGCGTATAGGGATGAGCTGGTCTTTTGACCTCGCCTCCCTCCCGCCGAATTCACTGTCGAATTCTGGCAATATCAAAAGTATTAGGGAGGTAAGTATACTCTTGATGTGAAATAAACGAAATCAAGGATTTCTTTTTTCACGAGAGAGTTGATACTTACCTCCCTAGATACGGACCCGGCCTCTCCACCCCACAGAGGCTCGGTCTTCAGGCTCTTAATAGTTGCATGTGTATCAGCCAATAAATTAGTCAGAGGAAGTGCTAGTCTGCGCATGCGCGGTGGTGGGGCTGGCATCCGCCAGACTACACTCTGACTCCCTGCCCAGTAGGGGCACCTAACTGTTTTAATCTGAGTGTTTATTGAGTGAAAGCCGATATTTAGCAATATCAAAAGTATTAGGGAGGTAAGTATCAACTCTCTCGTGAAAAAAGAAATCCTTGATTTAGTTTATTGTCCATCACTGAGAATTCATGCGGGTTTACAAGGTCATTCATTGTCCATCACTGAGAATCCATGCAGGTATACAAGGTCATTCATTTCCTTCACTGAAATTCATGCGGGTTTACAAGGCCATTGTCCGTCACTGAGAATTCATACGGGTTTACAAGTTCATTGTCTATCACTGAGAATTCATGCGGGTTTACAAGGTCATTGTTCATCACTGAGAATTCTTGCAGGTTTACAAGGTCATTGTCCATCACTGAGAATTCAAGCAGGTTTAGAAGGTCGTTGTCCATCACTGAGAATTCATGCAAGTTTCCAAGGTCATTGTCCATCACTGAGAATTTATGGATTTTTACAAGGTCATTGTCTGTCACTGAGAATTCATGCGGTTTTCCATGGACATTGTCCATCACTGAGAATTCATGCGAGTTTACAAGGTCATTATCCATCACTGAGAATTCATGCAGGTTTAGAAGGTCGTTGTCCATCACTGAGAATTCATGCGGTTTTACAAGTTCATTCATTGTCCATCACTGAGAATTTATGGATGTTTACACGGTCATTGTCCATCACTGATAATTCTTGCGGGTTTACAAGGTCATTGTCCATCACTTAGACTTTATGCAGGTTTACAAGGTCATTGTCTATCACTGAGAATATATGCAGGTTTACAAGGTCATTGTTCATCACTGAGAATTAATGCAGGTTTACAAGGTCATTGTCTATCACTGAGAATTTATGCGGGTTTACAAGGTCATTGTCCGTCACTTATAATTCATGTGGGTTTACAAGGTCATTGCCCATCACTGAGAATTCATGCGGGTTTACATGGTCATTGTCCATCACTGAGAATTTATGGATTTTTACAAAGTCATTGTCTATCACTGAGAATTCATGCGGGTTTACATGGTCATTGTCCATCACTGAGAATTCATGCGGTTTGACAAATTCATTCATTGTCCATCACTGAGAATTTATGGATGTTTACAAGGTCATTGTCCGTCACTGAGAATTTATGCACGTTTACAAGGTCATTGTCCATCACTGAGAATTCATGAGGGTTTACAAGGTCATTCATTGCCCATCACTGAGAATTTATGGATGTTTACAAGGTCATTGTCCATCACTGAGAATTTATGCGGGTTTACAAGGTAATTGTCCATCACTGAGAATTCATGCAGGTTTAGAATGTCATTGTCCATCACTGAGAATTCATGCAGGTTTAGAAGGTCGTTGTCCATCACTGAGAATTCATGCAGGTTTTAGAAGGTCGTTGTACATCACTGAGAATTCATGCAGGTTTGGAAGGTCGTTGTCCATCACTGAGAATTCATGCAGGTTTAGAAGGTCATTGTCCATCACTGAGAATTCATGCAGGTTTACAAGGTCATTGTCCATCACTGAGAATTCATGCAGGTTTAGAAGGTCATTGTCCATCACTGAGAATTCATGCAGGTTTACAAGGTCATTGTCCATCACTGAGAATTCATGCAGGTTTACAAGGTCATTGTCCATCACTGAGAATTCATGCAGGTTTACAAGGTCATTGTCCATCACTGAGAATTCATGCAGGTTTACAAGGTCATTGTCCATCACTGAGAATTCATGCAGGTTTACAAGGTCATTGTCCATCACTGAGAATTCATGCAGGTTTGGAAGGTCGTTGTACATCACTGAGAATTCATGCAGGTTTAGAATGTCATTGTCCATCACTGAGAATTCATGCAGGTTTACAAGGTCATTGTCCATCACTGAGGATTCATGCAGGTTTAGAAGGTCATTGTCCATCACTGAGAATTCATACAGGTTTAGAAGGTCATTGTCCGTCACTGAGAATTCATGCAGGTTTACAAGGTCATTGTCCATCACTGAGAATTCATGCAGGTTTACAAGGTCATTGTCCATCACTGAGAATTCATGCAGGTTTGGACAGAATGATAAAACAATAGCAAAATTTGGTCCAGAAACTCAAAATATTTTCTTATTGAATGTCCATTTGCAGGCCAAGAGAAAAATATTTTTTGGAAATTTGCCACTGAAATGACAGTCATTCCAGTGGTAAATTGTCTAAACTGCAAATGACCATTCGTCAAGGCCACTACAAAAGCTGGTTTTCATCAGCTTCATCATGAATGTGTTAAGCATATAGAAATTGTGAATACACCTGATTGTATGGTTTTTCACAGAAAGAGTGATGTGATTGATCCTAGTAACATGTCTGAACTTCCTTCTGAGAAAATTGATTAGTCCAATCTGTCAATCAAGTATATTACATCATAATTAATTACGTCACATGTATGCTGAATTGCTGATGTCACAATCATAATTGACAGAAATACATCGTCAAATCCGTCAAGTGTACGAATTGTATGTATGATGGATTATCTATTTAAGAAACATTCTGCTGAAAATTTTGAAACTCATTTTACCGGGCGTTATTGCTGCCATAGGTGTACCTGTATAGTTACCGTAATATTGGGATTCTAGGAATTCACGGTTCTGTCAATCCCAACACTGGCAACGCATTTGGCTGAGCTTAGCTAGATATGGGCAGGGCATATCTAAATATGTATTCATCCATTCCATTCTGAGCCAAGATGTCTTTCTTCTAGTAATGTTCTACATAGACTGTGTACATGAAGTGGGGCAAGGCAGGATTTAGTGATCTGAATGGTGTCTGTCATCCAATTGACCTTTAAACCTCAAATTTGTCCAAGAAGATTTCAATTTTCTCATAGAAAATATAAATTTGCAGGCCATGAGAAGACTGTTTTTTAAACTTTACCACTGGAATGACTCGCTCAGTTATCGATAAAAATAATCTCTTGTTCTGCAAAATGGCGACTTTGGAAGAGCACTGCGAATAGATTATTCGAGTTCAATTAAACTTTATAGTTTTAATCTTTAACATGATTTTATCCAGTCTGCATAATAAGGAAATTTATTTTGTTATTCTCTCCATAGTTTTTCTAGCATTTAGACGTATCTTATTTTCAAGTCTTCTCACAAGAATGTTCAAAACGAAAAGCTTGTATGAGTTAGGACTCGGAACGTTCCACAATTTGTATAGAGATTTTAAAATGTATGAGTTGTCACCCCATCATGAACTGAATCGATAATCGACTCGAATATGAGGTGAATAGTAACAGGTCTATCAAGATCTGTTCATCAATAACAGAAGATAAGTGATTTTCAAATTTAACCCTTTAACTCTAATATCAGCCAAAAAACGGCTTTTGCAGTGGTCTTGAGAGATGTCCATTTGCAGACAAACAGAAGACTATTTTTTTTAATTTACCGTTGGCTTTATAACCGAGCCAGGCATTCCAGAGGTAAAGTTAAAAAAACAGTGGTTTCTTAGTCTGCAAATTGACATTTTCTATGAGAAAATTAAGATTTTCTTGAACATCTTCAAGGGTTAAAGGGTGAAGGTCCACCTGTCTAAAACCCAGCATTGTAGTGAATAAAAAATGGGGATGTGTTGTGCTGATGTTGTGAGTGACACATAGATACCATTCTCAAGTGATGTCAAAATCCTTTCATCAATAACTGAGGAGTACAGATTTTAAAATTTAAAAGTGGACAACCCTTCTAAACCCCAGCAGGACAGTGAAGCACAAATCGGACTCTACTACTGATGTCGTTACCTATCCCTAGAATGGGTGTGTGAAGCTTCAGTGAGATTGAATGAGAAGTAGTTAAAATAAACGAACTGTCAACAACGACAAGAGCATAAGACAGATCCTCTTTTTCTTAAATATCTACATATAAATATGTGTAATGGGGATGATCTTGGCGCATCCTCCCCCATACCCCATCACTACACTGAACTGGGTGGGGGTGGGGGTGTAGCTGTCTCCCTGTGACCCCCTCCCATCACTAGGCCACTGTCTTTCCACAGCATAACCCTTTACCCCTTGAAATGCCAGTCACTCAAGTTAGCCTTTCCAGATATGATAAACTCTCAATACCTGGCAGGTGGTTGGTGGCACAGTCGTATACTTTTTCTGTTTACTTAATCTTTGATAGTGGCCATATCGAGCTTATGAATCCAAATGTATTCTGGCTAGTGTCTTATAAAAGGGAATATTGTGTTCTGACTAGTGTCTTATAAAAGGGAATATTGTATTCAAATCCTCTTCTTAGGAGGGAAAACATTGAGTTATCTTTGTTTTCTATATAGACCCACTTGACCGGTTTCAATTATATTTGGCAGTAAACATTCTGAGGACATAGAGAACCAAATTTGTTCAAACGAAGCTGATTGGTCGGTTTGGCAGCGGCCATCATGAACGTTGTGCTATGTTTAGAATCACGTTTAAAAATCTCTGAAACAGTCTGATTGATGTGAAGCTTAAAAACCTTCATCGAGGACAATACCTGAAGCAAGCTTGTTCAAGAGAACCTGATTGGTCGAATTGCCTTGCGGCCATCTTAAAAAAATTACTTCAGAACCACTGAGGGGCCATTAAAGTTTGTTCAGGGGAAGTTGATATGTAAAAAGCATGGCTACTGTCTGCTGTGGAACAATCAAGATGTAACGTTTTGGTGGCCAAATTGGAGATTTTTAATTCGATGGATTATGAGGGCGAAAATTGCTAAGGAAATGTCAAATTATGAATTTTCGAATAAGTCATTTGGTGGTTATCTTGGATAGTTTTCACCACCAAAAGTCCTATAGGAAACAATGGGAAATTTTAAATGTCATCTCAAGAACCACCTGAATGATTTCAATCCTCTTGTTTAGTTGTAGCTCTTATTCTTCTTTAAAAAAATCAACCAGCCTACAGAGTCAATAGATATATTCAGAAATATAATTATAACTAGAACACATTTACTGAAGTAACTGTAACTCTGTATGCTCCAAAAGCATGATGACGACAGGCACGGAGCTGCTATAGTAATCCAGTCATCTTGTCATTAACGGCAAGGGGGGGGGGGGGGGGGCAGGGCAGAAGGATGGACATCTCGGGTGGCAGGAATTCCCGAAGTGGTGGTGGCGGAAGTGGCAGATTTTACCATAGTGGTAACGGCAAAAACGATGTTTGGAGTGATGATAGTTGTGGTGAAAGCAGCCGTGGTGGTGGTGGTAAACAGCAGACGGAATGATACTGGCGATCATAATGGCTGTTGATGTGGTGGCAGCGATGGTGGAAATGGTGCCTGCAAGAGTGGTTGTGTCATCGATCATGGATACTGGTGATGATGGCGGTGGCTGCAGTATATGTTGGCATGACTGCAGTGTCAGTAGTTGCAGTGGTCATGGAAACTGTGGTTGCTGGGCTGATGGTGCTGCCAGCGCAAGTAGTCGTCGCGATTGCTGGGCTACTGGTGTCATTGGTGGAAACATCATCTGGAAAAGTGTTTAGGTCCAGGATTGGTACTGGAAGTGTTCTAGGCGGAGAAACAGTAACGGAAGACTGTCCTAGGGTTTCGCAAGCTGATCGCGGCATAATAGGTAGAGATGCCACGATCACTGGTAACAGAATCGGAGTGACGAATGACGCGGCACAGGCGTAAGCAGATGGTGCACATGAAGTCACAGGCAGCCCTCTGATTGGCGAGTCGGCAGAGGTCGGAACGATGGTCGCAGATATCACGGATACAGAGGTAATGTCGAGTGAAGGTACAATAGTAGTTCGAATGAGGTTGGTAGCTGCAGAAAATATGCTCGCAATGGAAGTTTCAACAGGAAATGGCGCGATGGTGTGGACCGCCAACGTGATAGATGACAAGATGGTTGACGTCCCAGCACGAAACGGTATGGATGGCGGAAAGTGTGGCTGTATACAATGGATGAAGAACTGGAATCGTTTGGCGACTGACATGGTGGTACCATGCATCAGTTCATCCCAAGCAACAGTAAAGTCGGGATGCAGCGGAGTGGTCATGGCAAGGTCGAATAGCTCGGTCTCGCTGTCGCTCAGATACAGATTTTGTTCAAGCTCTGTCGGATGCTTAGTGCCAGAAAACAATGTTGGTCTGGTAGCTTTTCTGATACAGGATCCAGCTGACTGTGTAGAGTGTGGTCAATGCCGATTGGCTAGATGTCATGGCCGGAGAGGAAACAGGTGTAGAGGTCACCAGAGGTCTAAACTTTCACAGAGGTGATGTCTTAGCCCCCTCCCCCCCCCCCCCCTGTTCCCAAAGGGGTGGCGGGTGAAAGGATAGCGGCGTGGCAACAGGCTCTGTTAGAAGACGGCGGAGTGTTCTTGGAGACTGCTGTAGAAGTGGATGGTTGGCTGTCATCCGCAGAAGAAAGTGGCCGCATTCCCTCAGAATCAAGGGATGCTGATGGATGGATTCCAACGGTGGAAGGAACATGGGCAGTAGAAGACGCAGAAGTCTGTTGATCGTCGTCATCGGCTGTTATCCTGGAGAGAGCGATTGGCACCGAGACTGGCACCGACAGAGAATCGCTAGCTGCGGGAAAGTCTACAGCGAACCTAGCGGCAAGTCGTTGGCCGGTGGTGGATAAGTCCTGTTTCGCAGGATTCTGGACGGCCATCCGAATGGCGTGGTCTGAAGCTTCGTCTTTGTCTTTGAGATCTGTCAATCCTTCATCCTTAAGGAGGGACTACCCCTTCCCTCAACCATGAGGTGCATTTTTGCATCTCTTTAGCGGTGATGCGGTTTCAGTAAGTTTTCGTGGAATCCGATTTGGCAGAAAAGGCACGCCGAATTTGGAAAGTATATAGGTCAGGAGATAGGGATGCAAGAAGTGATTGTGACAATTAAACGCCTGGTGTGTCAATTTTTATGGTTTGATAATGTAGCATGGGGTTAACAAAGTTCCTTGTCCAGCCAGGCTTGAATGATTTTATGGCGATCGTTCTTTATGGGCGGAATTTGCGCAAAATGATGATGTCAAGCTGAAATTTATGGGGAATCATAAATTGATTCCCAGTCATTTTATTTACAAAAATAACATATGGCACATGGCTATCAACTTCGGTGGCATTAATCGGGTACATCAACCTGAATTAATGGCTGCTTAGTGTTTGTTAACTGCAGCTGAAGAAATCATAATTCTGGCTGGTTAATGTAACGAAGTGAAAGAAGTGGCTTCTTAGTCAAGAAGGAATCCCACCGATCTGGCCGAGGCGCCATGTCTATTTTTCTCACTCATCCTGTGCGTAATATTGAATCTCTCGCTGAGCGGCATTTCTGTCATACGGGAGGGAGGGGTGAATCTTACGCAACATGGTAGCGGATTTCATTCGTTCCGCTAGCAGGATATACTGCAACAGGATTTCCCGTTGTGTATATCACGCATCGGGCTTTATCACAATTTTATATATTATGTACATCTTTGTACAAATAAGTATATATAGTATAATTGGATAGGGCGGCAAGAAGGGGGGGAGGCCATCAGGCACGGGTGGGGGTTTGGTATGGGGGTAGTTGGAAATGGAAGTCATGAGGTATTTGGACATTACCTCATGACTAAGGGGAGGGGAAATCGAGCGGGAGAAATCAATGCACAGCGGCAGCATGGAAAGGGGAGTTACTGCAGAGCGTGATATTCAACCTCGAAACGTAGGTAAGGGTGGCCTTTAAGCCAGGGGAATGGCACTGGATATTAATAATCACGGCATCAGTGCAGTTCTGTGATCCGTCATCAGGGGTGAGTGGGCTACCTGGTGACTTGGTGGGATGTGGACTGAGGCGTACATCGTCATTCACATATTCAATATCAGTCGCAGAGAGGCTGGCCTGGGTCGCGTAGGTATGATTTTCCCGCCTGTTGTCTGCTCAGGGAGGGCATTGCCAATCATGCTGTCCTCCCTGTCAGGAGGATCAGGCGTAGATTGGGGGGTGTTGGTTGGGGCGGTGGTTGAACAGTTGGCGGTCAGTACTAGGCAACATCACACTTCAGCGGCAGTAAATTCCTTTCTTCCACACACGGTTTCAGGCAATCAAAGTGGAGGAGGACATCCTTGTCATCTGACGCGCGGAGGTGATGTCACTTCCGACTTTTGGTGGAGGACAGTGGATGGGCCCTTCCACTTATAACTTAGCTTGCAACCGGCTCCATCCGGCGGAGTAGTGTGACTTAGCCAGACACGATCGTAAACGATGTATGGTTTGCCATACGCTCGGCGGTCGTGTGTGGCTATCTGATGTTTGTAAACTTCTGGAAAATGCACTCATAAGCTTTCATGTGTATCCTCCATTCACTGATGGAGAAGTTCTACATACAAAGGATGGAGAGTTCAACTCACCTGGCACTCATGGCATTACTATATTTAATGGTAGTGAGAGTTCGCATCATAGGCGCAGGCGTAAAAAAGTGAGCTGCAGTGCGATAGGCCATCATTATGAAAGGTAAACGCAAGTTTCTTTCACTTCAAGAGTATACTTACATCTCTAACACTGATATTTCTTGAATATTGACTATCACAGTATCACTCAATAAAACCTCAGATTAAAAAAATAAGGTTCCCCTACTGGGCAGGGAGTCAGTTGACAGTCCGGCAGATGCCAGCCCCAACCTTGCGTATGTGCAGACTAACACTTCCTCTTTTCCAATTTATTGGCAAAAGAGACACATGCTTAAAAGTCTTCTTGCGTTTGTCTTCACTCTATCTGGATTGTGTGAACTCCCTGATCATGTCTAACCATGCTAAAACGCTTGAGGCCATGCCAGGAACAAGCCATCAGGTGAATTCTATTACAATTTTGTCTAATTCGTGTCATGTTACACTTTGTCATGTGTTTCCGTGATGCGCGATTGGACATGATAGGCGCCATATAAACTGGTAAAATAATATTTGGCGCTATGAAATACTAATCTGTCTTTGTTTTTGTGTCCACAGGTACATGTCTTTGCTTGTTGGTCACTAAAGAAAGAAGAGAGATGGTCTTCTCTCCACCATTGCTCCCTTTTCCCATGTTAGGAAAAACGTCTATGCCCAGAGTGAGTTGGAGCTCTCGTAAGAAGAGCTTTTCACTCTGCCCTTTTGGTATCATTCCCCCTCTTATGGTGGAGAGACTTGGTGATGATGGTCGAGTTATCAAGAGCGTTGGATTGGGTAGTATCTCTATGCTAAAGATGCAGGTATTCTAGTGTTATGAAAAATAGGCATTCTATTATATTTGAAATATTTAAAGATTTCAGCTGCCCGGTTTTTCACTGTTTATCTGATGCTATCTAGCTTATTGCTTTTCCAATCCATTCTTTATGCTCTTGAATTTAGAATACAATTCGTCCATACACATGGATGTTGTTTTCTTGGTAGATTGTCTTCTTATTTTTGAAGATATGACGTCATAATCAGCCTTGCCTTTGTTATTAGCTCACCTGGCCAGCATAGCCAAGTGAGCTTATGCCATGGCACCCATCCGTCGTCTGTCCGTCATCCGTCTGTCCATCTGTCTGTTAACTTCTTTCTTTAAATAACTTCTCAAGAACCGCTAGGCCAATTTCAATCATATTTGGCAGGAAGCATCCTTAGGGCATACAGATCTAAGTTTATTCAAAGGAAGTTGATCAGCCAATTTTGGCGGTGGCCATCTTGGGTTTTGGCTGATTTTTAGAAACCTCTAAAAATCTCCGAAACCGCTTGGTGGATCAATTCAAAACTCACGAAACATCATTTAGGGCATGAGCTGAACCAAGTTTGTTCAAAGGAACTTGATTGGCCAAATGGTTCAGCAGCCATCTTGGATGACCTAGTTTTTGTGAAAATGACTTCTGCAGAACCACTGAACAGATCGGGCCGAAATTTTGGGGATATGATTATGGACTACGGGCCATTAAAGTTTGTTCATGGTAAGTTGATAGGTAACAAAACATGGTCGCTGTGGACCTATCAAATTTTAGCGTGTTTGGTTGCCATATTCAATTTTTTTCTATTATGGATTTTGAAGCTGAAATTGGTTTTCTTAACTCAGCTGGCTTGTCAGTCAGCTGTCTTATAGCGATGACCCTGTCCGTCTTCTGTATGTTCATCCGTCCATCTGTCTATCCATCACCAACAATGGCGGCTCATTTTGTTATTTCTTGATGGATTGACACCAAACTTGGTCACAATGTTAATGTTGGCACCTAATATCTGTGTTGAAATGAAACTGATAGGACCTCAAATGCCAGCATTATCAACCCTTAAATATTTGCAGTCTCACTTTCATAGGGGAAATATAGTTTTGTTCCCACCATCCACTGATTTATCACCATGTCAGATTTTATTGCCAGAGTAGATAACTCCAATTAACAGATTAACCTTTTCCCTCACTGCCTAAATATTTAAGATATGTATCATGTGCTCTAACATCTATCCTCTTAAAAATATTTTGAAATGTATTTGATTGAAAGTTGTTGCTGCCTAATGCAGCAATGACTCAGTCAAATTATTTTCAAAATAAACTCCAGCTCGCCCTACCCCTGCTGCGAACTTGGCGATTCAGCCAGATGTGCATGTGTTAAATGGATTGTGTGGTGGTGGGGAATAACCTGCTATAAAGACCACCTGTATTAAGAGACCACATGCCTTTAGAGACCATTTTCTTCACTTGTATTTAAACCTCTTAACTGTCTGACTGCTGAGTTTTTGCAGATGACATATTCAAAAGGTTATATCTCTGAACCTGATAAATATTTTGAAAAGAATTTGACTGAAAGTTGTTGGTGGCTAAGCTGCCAGCAACTTTCAGTCGAATTGTTTTCAAAATATTCAAGAAGTCGAGAGCTTTTGCACATTGGAATTATTGCCTGGACTGGCTTGCAGCAGCGAGACAGTTAAGTAAGCAGCTGTTGTTGGCGCTGATGTCATCTATTTTCCCTTAAACATTGTTCAAGATCACTATTGCAAACAACAGTCTAGAGATTGTTGTCAATATCTTGAAAACTGAAACCATTTGACTAAAAGTCATTAGAAGTGGCACCGATGGATGTAAAACTTAAGTAAGATTAGTTGAAATGCCAATGTTCCAGGTGAGCGATACAGGCCCATTGGGCCTCTTGTTAACAACATTGTTTTGTCCACACTGATTTATCTAAAATTTTCATTGGTCCTTTGGACCAGGAGTTCTTGTTCCCTTTTATTTTGGTTTTGAGTTTACTAACTTATTGACTAAAATACTCATTGTCTTTGTCTTGTGGCCTTTCAGAAATCTGGTTGTGCGTCCAGTGGACGATTCCTTAAGTCTCGTTTCGCCCCTCATTTGTGCTTTAAATGTATTAAATGTAGCAATTGTTGTCCACTGATAAATTGTGATGTTTGCCAACAGGGCAGGGGTGTGTGTGTGAGGGTGGTGGTGGTGGTTGTGTGTGTGTGGGGGTGGTGAGCTAATGTCTGAATTTCTTGTACTGCAGGCCAAAGATAAGGAGAAGCGGTCAAAGAAGGACCGGGAGAGTGAGTTAAAAGGGTAAGAGGAAGGCCTCCGTATCCATGGACATGGAGGCTTTCCGTCTTGAGATGAAGGGGGGGGGGGGGGGGGTGTTTGAAGAAGACAATAAAAGATCTGGTACCAGAGTTGCTTCGCGGCATGCTCCCTGGGCCAGATAGTTCATTGCATTCTTCATCTGCTCCCGAGCAGAAAATCCCCACCTCTGAATCTCATTTCCTTAGGGGTTTGCCAGTTTTCGCCTGAGATTTAGAGGTGACCCCAGTTGATCCCGGCTTGAGGCTTGCCTTGGCGGTAGATCCAGGGGAGGGTCTTAATGATGCCTCGCCGGTAGATCTTGGGGCAGGGGCGTTGGGTACCGTATCCGCTTATGGTACCGTCCATGGCCAGGAAGATGAGGATTTTCAGAGGGGGTTGGTTGGGTGGGGTCACGCGATAGCATCATGACCATGCGGCTAGACGAACATGCACCCCTCGCGGGGAGCACAGGCGACTTTTTCTATGGGTCTACTCCCGCAAGAGTAGCATTTACGGCGCGGAGAGTGGCCCGGGTTGGAGCCGATGGCCAGCCATATCGCATACCTCGGCTTGCCGATGGTATGGCAGCGACCGGTCCTGGTCATTTGCATGGTGAATTTTACCCCACATGGTGCTATGGCTCCAGCTCCTGGTTTAGACATGGTGCAAAATATGCCTGCTCTTTCGGGCCCACATGTTTTCGCCGGCTAGCCAGGAGTATCCATGGCTCCAGCCACGTTCTCACCTGCGAATGTTGTTGTTTAGGACGATGAAGGCCCGCGCCTTGGCAAACATTTACAGGTGGCCACGGAGGAGGACTGGTCTGACGTGTGCCAATGGCTGATAAGCGTCAGACTAGAGCTCAACGTGGAGCAGTAGGCTAGCCAGCGGGACCAGCACCCGTGGTTGGCAAGTAAACTGACTGCTGCCGCTAGGTCATCTCTGCCGCTGGCGGAACATATCGTGGATATGTTCACAGCGGCAGAGACGTCCATTAAGGCTAATGGACGGCTCGCGAAGCCCTCCCCCCCCCTCCCCCGTGAGGTGGCAAGGCGATGCTGTATCATACCTATCGAATACCAGACATACAGTGTGGTACCTAAACCAGGTGCAGATGACCTCGCTGCACTAGGTGAAAACACACGGCCAGCCTCTCATTCTGACATGGGTGCCCTGTGCATGAGTGTGATACGCTCGCCTAACACTGCGTTGTGCGATGCTGAGGAGAGTTCAAGAGCGTCCATAGCAGCGCTCTCACATGTCTCCCCGCTGTTACAGGGGATTGTAACAGCTGCATTGCATGAGCCAAGTCGCTTCTCTGTCCAGAGAGCCATCCAGGATGGTATTAACCTGGCTGGATTGTTTGATGTGATTGGTTACCAGGAGTGTCCGGGCACAGCACACTTTTGCCCTTGATAATTTGTGTCCGTCCCAGAATATTTACAATAGGATGTCAGGTCCTGGACTCTTGAGGTGAGGGATGCAAGCACTTCCAGGAGATGGTTACCCTTGTAAATAACCAGACGGTGTTATGCGAGCAATTTGACGTGCTCTGTAGAGAGCGCATTCACGCATCACCCACTGTGTATCATCCTCAGCAGTCCCGAGTTTGCAGTGGCCAGGTCAGAGTCCAGCCACCGGTGCAGTGCAGGCAGCGGCCGCCAGGTCAGAGTCCAGCCACTGGTGCAGCGCAGACAGCAGCTGCGCACGATCAGGCCTGCTGCAAGGTGGCACAAGCTCCTCAAGCGCAGCCAACCAGGCAGCCGCCAGCGTACCATGGCGCGCACGGTGCGGGCCGTAGCGTGTGAGGATCTGGTCGTGGTAACCATGCCTGATGGGTGGGTTGCCACCGAAAGTACCAATCTTCTAGAACCAGAGACAGTGCCACGCTTGCATTGCTCATGTCTAACTCTCTCCCTAGGTTGACCAATCGGGGTGGGGTGGGGGTTGGTGTGGGGGTTGGGGGGTGGAGTGGGAGTCATCTGGCCCTTCACAGGCAAGAGTGGGAGCGGTTGACACAGGATTGTTTAGTCTTGCGATGGCTTTCAGTCGGATACCATCCTGACTGTATAATAGGATTAGCATCGCATCTGTCTCTGGTCCCGATCTGGACTCAAAGTCCAAGAGATCCAGATCAACAGTTGTGTATCGAGGAGGAAATAAATTCCTTCATACTAAAAGGAGCAATTCAACTGGCACAAAATTGTCCAGGCTTCTACTAAATTGTGTTTCTAGTGACAAAGAGCACTGGAGGGTGGAGACCAATTCTCAACCTCAAGCCTCTTAACAAGTTCATAGAGACACTGTGTTTCAAAATGGAAACAGTGAAAACGGTATTGGCAGGGTTGGGGAACGGAATGTGGACAGCATCAATAGAGTTGAAGGATGCATATTTTCACATTCCAATGGCGAGGACTTTTCGCCTCTTCCTGAGATTTGCATTCCAGGACCGGCAGTGGGAATTCCAAGGTTTTACCTTTTGGAATTTCAATGGCTCAGCATACGTCCGCAGGAGAAGCATAGCAGTCCACACGTTCATAGATGATTGGCTGTTAAAAGCACACAATCAGGAAAGTCTATCAGCGAATCTGGAGAAAGTTTTGAAAACTCTCACAGACTTAGGCTGGATAATCAACTTTCAAAAATCAGAGCGGACTCCATCCCAGAAGTTTGTTTACCTGGACATGTTTTCAATCTAGAGATAGGATATGTATATCCTACTCAGGAGAGTGTACAAGTACTCATCTCAGTAATACAGTCACTGTGCAACAGTCGTCATGTCCTGGCACGGAATTACTTGAGAATGCTGGGGTTGATGGTTTCTCTGGAACCAGTCATTGCACAGGCAGCTTTATGCATGCGGCCTATCCGGTTATTTCTCATGACTATGTACCCAGAGTACAGGACACTAAACTCAAATGTGTCAGTGTTGGAACCTCTTAATCACCACCTTCAATGGTGGATCATTTGCGAGAATCTCCTGGCGGGGGTGGTGGTCACCCCTCCCCCACCCTCAAGTAACGATGTATACAGATGCATCAATGGAGGGATGGGGAGCTTGCCTGGAAGAAGCCAACATATCCGGGCTTTGGAATCTGGATCAGCCACAGGAACATATCAATCTTCTGAAATTACAGGCAGTAATTCTGGGCCTGGAACATTTCTTGAAGAAAGTTCATGGCAAAATGTTTCTAGTTCGATCAGATAATTCTACAGTAGTAACTTACATAAACCGCCAGGACTGAACGAAGTCGCCCAGTCTGTATGACGACATGGAAATTGCTCTGCTGGTGGCTGGATCACAAGATCACTTTGAAAGCAGTTCATAATCCGTGAGGGTTAAATCTGCTAGCAGACTCATTGAGCCAAAAGATGGGTGTTTTACCTACGGAATGGCAACTAAATCAATGTATGCTAAGAAGACGATGTACGTCTCTCCGATTCCAGATCCGAGCGCTATCGCAACAGATGCGCTAGCTATCAGCTGGGGGGGGGGGGTGCCTACGCATTCCCGCTAGCAATCCTGATTTAAAAAATTCGTCAGAAAATCAGGCAGGAGGAATGACAAGTGCTTCTGATCGTCCCAAATTGGCCACGCCGATCATGGTATACGGATCTGCTGGCCCTTCTGGTCTTCAATCTGGTTCCTCTTCCTCTGATAGGCAATATTATCGTCCAGGGCAACAATCCGTCAATGTTCAAATTGACTGCATTGTCAAGGAATCTAAAATTAAGGGGGGCTTTTCTGATCAATCTATGTTCATGGCAAAAGCCAGAAGAGGGTCAACCTCCAGAGGATATAATTATAAAATCAGCAGATTTGCAAAATGATGCTCAAAAAGATATATTAATCCAATGGATTCATCTATTCAGGTAGTAGCCGATTTCCTCTCACCTGTATGATGTCTATAGCCTCAAGCCTAACTCTATTGTTGGCTACAAGTCAGCTTTCATGCCAGTTATTCTTTGCTTGTCTAATAAGGCAAATGACAAATTAAATACAAATAAATACTTTAATTAAAGGCATGGGCAATCTAAGATCGAGAAATCCATGAGCGATTCCGTCTTGGAGTTTATCTCTAGTGCTTCAAGTTCTAGCTGATAAACCCTTTGAACCACTAAGTTCCATTTCAATTAGATTTTTTACACTTTAAAACTATTTTTAATTTCTGCAGCCTTAGCAAGGCGGAGAAGCGATATTCATGCCTTATCTGCCGAGGCAGACCAATATGTGGTTGTAGCGGAAGGCCTTAGGCTTCTACCTAGGATTAATTTCATGGCTAAAGACCAGTCATTGAAATATCCAGGTCAACCCATAATTTTACCAGCTTTGATTAGATATGATCCTACTTCAAAAGCATGGTGTCCAGTCCACGAATTAAACAGATACAAACAAAGTACCCTCTAGCGATTACCAACACTCTGAGTGGCATTGTGATCATAGGCCATATTTCCGAGGAAGAAGTCGTGCAAACATAATATTTACATTCTAAAAAGTGTACCCAGTCAGCGGCATCATGTGTATGTGGCCATATCCTGCCCTATGAGAAAACCTGTCTATTTAGGGGGTACTCCCAGTGGCGTGATCATAGGCCATATTTCCGAGGAAGAAGTCGTGCAAACATAATATTTACATTCTAAAAAGTGTCTACCCAGTCAGCGGCATCACGTGTACGTGGCCATATCCTGCCCTATGAGAAAACTTGTCTATTTAGGGGGTACTCCCAGTGGCGTGATCATAGGCCATATTTTCGAGGAAGAAGTCGTGCAAACATAATATTTACATTCTAAAAAGTGTCTACCCAGTCAGCGGCATCACGTGTACGTGGCCATATCCTGCCCTATGAGAAAACCTGTCTATTTAGGGGGTACTCCCAGTGGCCAGGCGCATGCGCAAAGGAGGCAAGTCTGCTCTTAGACACTCTTGCCTGCGTATGTGCATCAAGGAATTGCATCCTATGGGGTAGCCATAGCATATCCCGAGGTGGCATTTTACTGGTTCGGGTTGGCTAGTCTTTCCCGTTACCTAACCACATATTGCTGACAGTACATCTGCACCACAGCATTTTCATAAATCAGTGTTAACCCTTGCCACACCAATGCCGGAATTTAAAATTTTCATATTAAATTAAAAGATGATCTGGTGTTCATCTTTCGGCAAATTTGGTGGAGAATTTTGTTGTTGAACGTAATGATCATCACCCAAATTGTTGAAAAGTGTATACCGGTTTCTTTGTTGTTTACACAGTAAAAGATAGAATTTTGACATTGGAGTGGTAAGGGTTGAACTCTTAAATCTAACGGTTTTGAGGAGACTTAATTAATCAACAACAGTCAAATCATTCATGAACAAACTAGATATCGACTTCAAAGAAAGAACTTTGAATTGGACGGAGCAAGCCATACTACAACTATAACACTGAGGCAATAACAAGCCAATGGCTTATACTCCTGGCAAATGTTTAGCATATAAAGAAAAACTACTTCATTGAACACCAACTAAGCTGTCTCATTAACTGCATAATAGACAGTACTTTAGCTCGACCATTATTAACTAACAAATTGTCGCAATAAAACATGGTTCTTTTAAAAGATTAATGTGCCCTGCCCCCCCCCCCAAAGGATAGCTGCCACTACAATAGGGTACAGTCCGCTAACAGTAATCTTTCAGAGAACCATAACCCTTGAAGATACCAGCCATAGCCAATTGTAGAGGAAGTAACCAAACACTACACTTCCTCAAACTGGTTCATTCATGTTGAAAAGAGGCTACAGGAATATGGTCTCCCTAGTGCACATATATTGGTGGCCAACACTTCAGAGAAAGGTGAGTGCAACAAAGAGGTCCAAAAGTTGTCATTGGTTACTGGCAGGAAAGATTTACGGCAGATCACAGATACTTAACCTCCACACAATACATGCCAACAGATTCCCACCTCTTCACCAAAGTAGCAGCGGTATGGACCACATCAATGGAATGACTGGCTTGATTACTGAACTGGTCATTGAAGTGGTGACCTCTCCAGGGGTGGTGGTCTTCGCTTGATATGCAAATTGACATATTTCCTTTTTGAAAATTAAAACTGGTTATGTGGATCAAGGGTCAAAGGGTTAATAAGGAAGTACTAAATGTAATGTCCGAATTTATGAATTGTTTATGGAAGTTCTGTCTTGTCTAATTTATATATATGATATCTGTATATATGTGTGTACGGTGTCTGCCAGAACAATAGGCAATGCCTTCGGCGGACAACCTGTTATGGCTCATGAATATTGTTTATTTGGAATTATTGAATACATAATCTTGAATCTCAATCGTAACAACTATGTAAATGCTTGAAGCGAAGGTGAAAGCCAAAGTTCTATGTGGAGCACTCACAATACAGTCTACAAAAGCACTCTTCGACAAGACGAAGACGACCTCTCCAGTATGCAAGCTATACAACAAAGAATCAGAGACTATATTTTATAATATACTATGAGGCCTTGGAGGGGACTAGACTGCCGTATGTGAACTGTCTGCATGAATTTCTCATCAATAAAGTACCAGGCATACAATGTAGTGACGAGGTCATGTTGCAACTCATTATCGACTGTAGCCACACCACACTGCCAGAGACACTCCTACATATGCTAACGATCCAGAGCAGCTCTG
This sequence comes from Chaetoderma sp. LZ-2023a, assembly GCA_034401795.1. Lineage (NCBI taxonomy): Eukaryota > Metazoa > Mollusca > Caudofoveata > Chaetodermatida > Chaetodermatidae > Chaetoderma > Chaetoderma sp. LZ-2023a. Next base: position 20,963,567 of record CM067374.1, read on the forward strand.
TAAGTGGAACTAATCTCTCAAGACCTAATCTACTTCCTGTACAGAGATAGGCTGAAGCTGCTGAACATGGATTCAGTGCCCCATACAAAAAGAGCACAGTGACCAATAAGTGCAACGTCAATAACAGTAAATATAATCATCATTGAAGACATTCCCAAATTTCCGTTATTTGTCTAATTTGTTAGTTGTAATAGTTATTTTAACTACCTGGAGTTTCCAGGGTGCCTCTGACAGAGAGGAAACTTTCAACACATGGACAAGGAAGCGTGAGTGTATAATTCCATATCAGCTGCATGTATTAAAGACATTTCATTAAGCATCACAACACCATTCCAATGCTCTAAAAATACAACCACATACTTAAATCCTCCTGACAGTCTGAATTCAAATGTACGTAGTGATGGAGTTCAGGTACTGAGAAAGCTAAAGCAAGCAATTACGAAATAAAGGAACGTCCTGCTGGAATAACTCTGCTGGCAAAACTCAGATGACCTAGCATTTGTAACAGTTCCCTTTTTATACAAGTTTTAAGTTGTAGAAAAGACTAAAAGTTCCAAAATATGTTCTACTTTGTCCCAGCGGAGGCGAGCTTCCATCTTTTCGGAGTCCAAAACAAAACCTAAGTATTTGACAACCGTGACTGGGCCTACAGTTGTATGAGGTGCGAGTGGAATATTGGCTTATCGTTGTAAGAAAGTCATCCAATAGATGTAGCATGAATTGTATGTCATAGTAATCGCAATCTAACATATTGATGTAGACAGACAGTTAAATATGGGACTGGAACGGCACGCAAATGCTAACCTTGTGTAAACATTAAATGAACCATCCCATTTTATACAAAATAAATGATGGTAAGATGGGAATAAGTTTGAATATGTCTGTAATATCAGTTTTACACATCTTCACATCCTTTCTGCATATGATAATCTGTTTTATAAACATCGTAAATTGAGACATATCTGAGAGAATATTGCTCCTTATTAATTTATGCTACAATGGTCACTATTGTTGTGTGGAGAAGACAGATCTACTATTAACCGTTTTTCCCCTACATATTAAATAAAGACCAATAAAGAGAATTTTTACCATATGGAGCGAATTATATTGCCGATTTCAACAACGCTTAAAACTTTAAATAATTACCTAATGGGTACATACTAGGACCCGTATAACTAACATTACCAACCCCACACAAAATAACCACCACCAACAGTGCTGCTGCTGCTGCTGCTGCTGCTGATACTACTACTACTACTACTACTACTACTACTACTACTACTACTACTACTACTACTCCGAGTGTGTACGCTGGTCCATCCATCTATTCCGTCCCATAGCACCGCAAATACGTGATGCACGGGATGGCTGGTTAGCTTCAGTTCTCGCGTTTACGGATCTTGTTTCGCGACTCCGGAAAGTACAAAGACCGACATCTAGAGCCGGTGGAATGATCACATTCCAGTGGGGCTATGCGACCATTGCCGCCGAGATTGAACCACACCATCTCATTCCGACTTTTCGTGTCTTCGGTATGGCGGGCCATTACTCAATTTAGGAGTCTAAACATAATTACTAATAATTAAATACATACAAACAATGCTACTCGTTTGCTAGTATGAGAGAGAATATAGTACATAGAACTAAGTTGGTGTCTTGCCTATCGTGGTGCTCGTCAGAGGTACCTCACCGATCTTTAAATCGATGAGGTGTCCCTGCAAGGGAGAGTCCTAACGTGGTCACTTATTAAGCTTAATATAAACTATTATACCCCTAACAAAATATTATTGCACGAGGAAGGTGCCTCGCGCGGACCTCCATCACAGGAAAATGCCTTCAACGCCGAAGCGGAGGAAGAGAGATGGCAAAAAAGGCGACTTGTTCAAACATATGCTAAGCGTGTAGTGTGAGTCAACCTAGTGAGATTATAAGTTATTGTGATGCACGCTGTATTACGCGAAGATGGGGTGGATGATTTCCATAGAATTCAACACCGCCACCTTATGTAGGTTAAAGACACTATTGGTAGTTGCCGCTTTATTTATGCGGCCCTTCTGCTAAATTCTAAACTAACCTTTAGTTGTTAGGTCCATGTTCCAGGCTTAGGCCACAAGTGGCAGGGATTTCTACCTATCTTTTAGTGCATGAGCCTGACTGGCGGAAATGCTCAGTTTCCATATGGTAACCTTACGGAGCATCCCCTCAGATAGACAGCATGCGGGCAAGTCACGGTGTGACAGCTCCAGAATCATATAATGATCCTGTTACTTACCACGCCGCAACCACATACAACATCACTAGGACAAGTCATAGTTACATAAGCAATTGAAAAGCACATATATATTTTATGGTGGGGCGGAGGAGACAGATATCCAAGTATGGTGACCTACCTGTGAGGGCAGTGTGGGTTACAATACCACACCCAGTCACTGTAAAGGTTTAGAGTGAGATCTGAACCCGGGGACTAACATTTACCTGTCGTTAGGGTTATGTTAAAATGCCCAGAGATGTACTGCTGGCCGATTAAAATAATATAATGTTTTCGCAGTGCTTCCTACTTTGGCATGGCTCTCTAAACTAACTAGTATCTGAAGATACAGAGGGGCATTTGCGGAATCGACACTGCTCTTTACCGCTCTGAAACCCCAATAGTTCCCAGAGTTGAATCGCACGAAGGGAGGTCCAGACGATTATAATGCCTTGCGGCTGAAGGAGCGTAGAAAGAGACAATCACTCATATGTTGATAAGGAAGCCCTAAGGTACATGGCCAATTTATACTAACTAGCCGGTGTGCGGTGTTACATATCCGCTACATCCGGAAAAGTCTTACACAAATGACTCCTAAAGAGCGATCATTCCTAACTACATTTAAACCTATCCTATCGAGCTAAAATAGCCAGGTTTAGTCGATTACATGTCAGGTTCGCTCAATGAGAACATGAACAGTGACCTCAGTGAAAAAGTGAAGCTGGGGGGAAAAGGTGGTGTGGATTTATTGTTGCTGTATAGTGTAGCCTAGTGTACTGCGGTCCTAGTATTTTATATAAAGTAAACAAAACAAGTAACTAGGATGGCTGCTGCCATATATATAACCAACTATCACAGTATTGACAATAAATAAGGTCACACGACTTTGCGGTGCTCGTTAGTCATAAGCACAAAATAAAGATAATATATGCATTAAAACTGTAAACTATAAAATGTGGTCTCAGAGGACTGGTCGGTACCTATTAGTCATCTACCACCTTTCTTTCTCATCGAAGTGTGGTCTCGATTCTCGGTTCTGCGCTCCTTTTATACTACTCATGCCGTCATAGCTAGAATGCCCAGCCAATCAGTGCACGATCTGTAGCCAATCAGCTCGCGAGCTCCAAGGGCAAGGTTTTGGATTCCTTGTTTCATTCCAGTCCTGATAGGCACTAAGAACGACGAGGAAGGTTTAATTTAAGGAAATTATATGCACCAACTCGGTACATCTTAAGATGCATTCTCTCCCGACGCTGACGTGCGTTGTCAGCGAAGCTCTGACGCGCGCTACGCGATCTCACGGACTTAGTAATTTCTAGACACCTTATATGGCTTTATACACACGTACTATCCTACTAAGGGGGGGGGGGGGGGGCGGGCATGCTCAGAACGTACCCGGCCCAGTCTGGTACCCAGCTGGGCTGAGACGGTTTATACCTGACTGGTCGATCAGCGCTACACTACTACTACTACTACTACTACTACTACTACTACTACTACTACTACTACTACTACTACTACTACTACTACTGCTACTACTAGATGAATACCGCTACTGAAAATTTTATAAAAAATACTGGATGAACTGGTGAATATAACACCACCACAGTCCGCCCACCCACACACACCCCTCCCTATATGTGTTTGTAATAATAGCTACTAATTGTAGTGTATATTCTGATATGTATCTGTCTCTGTTGACTGTATTGTTACTGTTCTGTCTATATATGTAAGGTGTTCGGCAGATCTATAGGTTGTGCTTTCGGTGCATAACCTGGACTCAATTATGTAAAAACATATCACTGTCAAATAAATAACCTTTGATTTGATTTGAGTAGTCTGTACAGTTAGATAATTTTACTAACATGCTATTAGAATATTGTTAATAATTAGTACTCACTGTATGCTGTAAATAAATGTAAATAAGCATGTGGCGTGTTTATAAGCGTTTTAAAACAGTATAAGTTGTTTAACTCCAGTTCACTAGAGGTTCTATAAGAGGAGGGATTTGTGATAAATCAATCAATCAAAACCATATGTTGTTTCTGGATGAAAGGCTTAGCCTACGAGTCCAGATCCTCATCTTCAATACTCAGTAGCAAAACTGCTACGTTGTGTCTCAAAGCAGATATCTCCAGAGGTGCTTGCAAATTGCAAATCATTTCCTGGTTCGTCCATTTATTGTCCAAGCATGTTTCGATGGCTTTCACTGGCAGTGTCTTCATCATAGGGGAGTAATGCATAAGCGAAATAAACTGCATCAGAGGATGAGCCATGCATGGCTCCAAGCTTTCCTGTCAGCTCAAAGACCATGAACCATATTAAATGGCAACCACTCTGAATGGGAAACAGTTATATCTGGTGTACTGCAAAGAAAATTTTAGGAACGCTACTCTTCCTATATTACGTGAATGATTTTCCTGATGTAGTTAATAGTATTGCTAAACTCTTTGCTGATGTTTGCTAAATATACAGAGAAATGCCAGCTATGAGTGACTGCCAAGATCTGCAGCACGTCCTTGATAGACTGTCAGAATAATACAATATTGGCTACTATTTTTCAACACCAGTAAATGTTCAGCTTTGCACATTAGATGTAACTACCGATTTCACATACATACTTAATGGTGAACCCTTTCAAGAGTGTGATAATCAAGACTTACGAATACAGTTGTCAAATGACCTTAAGTCACTCAAACATATATATCAATCAATCATCAATCATATTCTATGTCTGTGAGAAGGCTAAACGCCTGTAATGACAGATTCCTAATTTCCTTTTTCGATTTGGTAATAAAACATGGGATGTATGTTGCCAGCTAGATAGTTATAGTATAGGGGTTGGTTATCCCATAGTTTATCTAATTTTGTTTCAAATAATATCATGGTTGTTGCTTCTATAACATGGTTCAGAAGACTGTTCCATAAGTCCACGATTCTATGTTTAAAGGAGTATTTTTGTATGTTTAAACGTGATCTGGATTTGTATAGTTTTAGCCTGTGTCCCCTGGTTCTTGCGTCTGATCGAAATTCAAATAGGTCGCACACTTCTGGATCATATTTTTTTGTTATAATTTTGTAAGCTTCAATAATGTCTCCTCGTACTCTACGGTATGCAAGAGTTGGTATATTAAGGACTCTGAGCCTAGTCTCATAATTTAGTTTTGATGGTCCCGAGACACTTTTTGTCGCCCTTCGCTGAACATTTTCTAACAGCTCTATATGTTTCTTGAGATAGGGGCTCCAAACCGGATTAGCAAATTCCGGATGTGGCCGCACTAATGATGTATACAGGGTTCTAAATATGTTTGTGTCAAGGGATACAAATGTGCGCCTTATTACACCCATAATGGAGTTGACTTTAGTAACTTTATCTATTATGTGCTTCTCGAAACATAGTTTATCATCAATAATAACACCTATATCCTTTTCATCCTCGCTTGGATTAATAGGGGACCCGTCTTTACCGAGAATATAGCTATGATTTTGTAAATTGGTTTTGCCAATTCGCATAGATTTACACTTATCAGCATTAAATTGTAGTAACCATTTACTGGTCCATTCTTTTAACAAGTATATATCTTGTTGCATTTCGTTAGCATCATCATTGGATTTTATGCCATGAAAAAGTTTTGTGTTATCCGCATACAGGTATATTTCACTTTTGTTAGCTATCACATTAGGTAGGTCATTTATATATAAAACAAACAACACTGGTCCTAAAACTCATAAATATCCCAGATCTTTTTAGATGTTTTAGGGTTTATACCCCCATGAGAGAGTATGATATGCATCTAGCCGCTTGAAGGAAGCTGTCGACCTGTTCTTTGTATCACACAATCTGTGTATACCTAGGTGGACCTCTTCTGCAGTAATGTTTAGTGGAGTTCAATTTAAGTGAAAGGAATCATCCCGATAAAGGTACTTTGGTGCTGTTTTTGGAACTACTGCTTTAGTTTTGGTAGAACTGAACAGGTATCTTTCACTGGATGCATCTATCTCTGCGATATTGACTGGATGCTGCATAGAATTTGCATTATTTAATACGATAGCCAGGTCATCTACGCACATTATGGCCCCTGTAGATATGAAACAAATTCAGAAAGGCCTGGATGGGAAACCAGCTTATCTAGAAGAGAGTTACTACGTTGCTTGAACAGATCTGGAGATGTGTATGCACCTTGCCTGATACCAAATTCCTCGTTGATTAGCCTAGACAGGCTGCACTGATATTTTCTGACTGAGTTAATGTCTGTATACATGCTACTATAGAGATCTCAAAGTGTGCAACGAATGCCTTGAGAATGAACTGAGTTGAGCATACTCATGTGACACACAATGTTTAATGTTTTGGAAGCGTCCATGAAGGTAATATACAGGGGGGATTTCATTACTTAGGATTTCTTAGGATGATTCTAGGGACTCAGGCTTGTGTAGCCTTTATGTCCGCCTCTTCTTTTGTCACTGCTGGGGCCGACACATGCATGACTTCCTGGCGATGTTACTTCCGCTGTAAAGCTGTACTTCCAGCATTTCCCAAATTCTGTTTAGTACGACCTAAAACAGAAAAAACTGTTTTAGTGTTTACTACAGCTTCTGGTAGGCTATTCCATAGGTCCACTACTCTGCCAGTGAATGAGTACTTCCGGATGCCCAGTCTGCATCCCTTCTTAAGGAGTCTCCAGTTATGGCCTCTCGTGATACTTTCTTTAGCTGTTCCCATCACATTTCCAGTTACTTCTGGGTCATATATGCTCCTCAGGATCTTGGAGGTCTTTATCATATCTCCTCTCATGTGCCTATATCTGAGTGTTGAGAGTGCTAATCTTCTTATTCTTTCTGAGTAATCTGGCTCTTTGAGCGAGGGGACCAATTATTTGGCTCTCTGCACATTTTCCAGCATTAAGATATCCTTTCTTGTATGTGGACCCCATACACTCACCGCATATTCCAGATGTGGCCTCCTGAGTGCTTTGGACAGACAACTGACCATCTCTTCATCGATGTACGTAAAAGATTTTCTAACCAGGCCCATGATGCCTTTTCACTTGTGCATATGGGCAGGTTCTGTTCTCAGCTGCCGACCTTCCACTCTGTGCTGTCATTATCTTACACTTGTCCAGATTAAATCTTGGTAGCCAAGTGTCTGTCCATTTTTGTAGCGAGTTCAAGTCATTTTGGAGTTTGATCTCATTTCTGGTCCTGTAACCTCACTGTACAGCTTTGTGTCATCTGCAAATAGGTATGCCATTGTGTTCACAGGTTCCGACAAGTCGTTTATGTATATTACGAACAATATGGGTCCTATAGGACACTACCTTGTGGAATTTCACTTGCCACATTTTTGGTTCCAGAATTCACTCCATTTACTACCACTTTTTGTGTTCTTTGTAACAGGAAGTTTCCAGTCCATCTGATTGCTTGACTGCTTAGGCCATATCTATTTAACTTGCTTAGTAATCGCTGGTGTGGCACCGTATTGAAGGCTTTCATAAAGTCCGTGTATATGGGGGTGTAGATTTTTTCTCCTTTTTCCAGGATCTGGGTCCGCCCATCCATTACTTTAAGCAGTTGCAGGGTAGTTGACCTTCCGGATAAAAATCCAAACTTGTTTGCTAAAAAACGGATTCCTAATCATATGATCCACAATTTGGCTATAACCAACTCCTCTATTAGCTTGCACAGGACGTGTGTCAAGCTTACTGGTCTATACAGTTGCATGTGTTTGACTTGTCGCCCTTTTTATACGCCCGCATAAAGTGGGGTCGTATTATGTGATGGCGCTCGCTGTCCATCCGTGTGTCTGTCCATCCATCTGATTTCTTGTCTGGCCCATATCTTGAAGAGTTTTGACCATACAATCACATTTTAGTTTCCAGCAGATGTGTTAGAGATAGATGAAGTGTAATGATTTCGTTTCGGCAAAATCTGCCCATATTCGCTAGAGTTATCTCCCTTGAAAAGCTCAAATTCGTCAAAATTTTCTTGTCCTGGCCAGATCTCGAAGAGTTTTGAACCTACACTCAAATTTTTTTTTTTCAGCAGATGTGTGAGGGATTGATGAAGTGTCATGATTTCATTTCTGCAAAATTCGGCCACATTTGATCTCCCTTGAAATGCTAAAATTTGTCAAAAACTTTTCACAATTGTCTTGTGCAATTGTCTAGATGTATATTAAAGACAAACTTTCTTCCAATGTTGGACGCATCCCTTAAGATTCTGCATCAAGTCACATGGCTGTAAGAGTCTTAGAAAACACTGAGGATGAAGACAAAGATCTGGACATATAGGGAGATCTGCGTCGCGGATTTGCATAAGGTTACCCGATGTATCCTACGGTTGGTCAATCACTGTAGTAGGATTAATGTGCGGAAACATTCGTTTACGAATTGTGTAAATGATATATGGAATACCCTTCCTGAAGATAGTGTGCATGCCAGAACGGTCTTTGCTTCTGAAGTAGCACTAAATAGATTCTGGGAAAACCAGGAATTAAATACGATCCCTCTGCACTCTGCCATATACCAGGAAGTCAGATACTGAGAATGGTCATGAAGAAAGATGACGTGGACATAGAGGCTGTAATCAGTCTGAGTCCACAGAAACATCCTAAGACACGAATTGGTGCTCATAAAACCGGAGGAAGATTCACAAGAAGGCCTCCTCTTAGAACTATATAAGTTGGGGATACTTACACAGATGTGGAGTCTGCTCGACAATTGGTACAACGGACTAACCAACCAAGTAAAGTGGTAAGGTGAGCTGTCCAGACTGTTCAAGATTCTCCAGGGCACCGGGCAAGGGAGATCTTTTTCTCCAAGCAATTATAGTGTTCAACAATCCCCTCCTCAAGATGATTGAATCTGCTGGAACAGGAGCCTATATTGGCGATACCTGTGTAGCCGCACCAACGTGTGCAGACGATGTCGCCCTCATAGCAAAACACCAGTACCCAGATGCTCAAGTCGCATCGACAGCAACTCAGAATTTTGCAAGTGACCGTCGGTATGTCATACGGATGGCTAAATCCAGTGGTATCATTTATGCTACACCCTCGTAAGAATCCGGCATGAGCTACAAGAATGATAACCTGGCAGTGTCTGAGGAGAACACACACCTCAGCACTCTAATGAGCGCTTCTAGCAAGGTGAACCAGAAAAGGGTGGAAAAGAACATCGCTTCAGCCCAAAGTGCAGCATACAGTCTCTTCGGTGCTGACCTACACAGAAAAAATGGCCTGAACCCAGTTGTCTGGCGGAAAATCAGGTAAATATATATTCTGCCAAGGCTAACTCATGGATCCGAGCTTTGGGAATTGACCGCCAAAGAAACCAAGCCACTATAGAGATTTTTGGCAGATCAATCCTGAGGCAGTTACAGAGCTTGTCTCCAAATACAGCAAACCCAGCTCTATATGGGCTTCTCGGAATCATACCTGTCGCCAGTGAAATACACAAGAAGGCACTCACTCTTCTAAGGAATCTGATAGCAGACTCAATGCGTCGAGAGCATACAATCATATTGCGACAACTTGCAATGAAATCTCTCTCCAGTAAGTCATGGCTGTCATACATACAACAGCTCCTCTTGAAATATTGTCTACCGTCGGCCCATGTTGTCATAGCACAGCCTCCCTCAAAAATAGAATGGAAACATCAGGTCAACAAAGCAATAGCAAGCTTCTGGGCCACGCGCCTATGGGACACAGCATCTGGAATGTCAACCATGCAGTTTATGTCGCAGTCAATGATCACACGAGAATGGGCCAGCTCCAATCTGGTCAGAGTCCACAGCAACTCTACGGGAGACCGAGAAGGCTATCGTCAAGGCCAGACTCCTGACCGGAACCTATCAACTCCAGTCTACCTTGGCAAAACGGGACAGAAAAGGCACCATCTCTCCAGTCTGTCGGCTCTGTAATGACGGCAACGAAGATACCTCACACTTCCTGATATCCTGCGCCGCCTTGGCAGAGACTCGACAGCCACACTCTCTCCAACTGTACAGAGCAATCCAGTGCAAGTCGAATGACGAAACCGTGACCCTGCTGCTGCTCAATCCACTGCATCCTGACATACCATCGTCAATATCAGTAAAACCCATATCCTTGATTGAACGAATCAGCAGAGACTGGATTCTAACCTGTCACAAAGAAAGAACCCGTCTCCTGACAGCTCTACGGCAGGACCACTGACCCACTGCACGTACAAGTTTCTTCGTTCCTGTTTGCCGTTGTGTTTTTTGCGTCAATTAACTATCGTTATCGTGTTGCTTTCAATATAAACCGTTTTAAAACTCCACAAGGAGATCCTCATCACTTGGGGGAATCTGCATGTAAAGGAGAAGAAAATTGGTATTATGTTTCCTTTGTTCAAGGTCGAAATTATTTCATGTTGCTTGTGTTTTACAAGTATTCTATTCCGGCACATGTATAATACGTGACAATTATGATGCAACGTATGTCTTAGATAGACGTTTTGAAATTTGGTGTATGTATGTTTAATTATAATTACCAGTTTTCGTTAATTGCCTAGAACTATAAATATCAATAATTTTGAACATAAACCATGGGTCTTTATTGTTCCGCTAATATCAGGAGCCAGTTCCGTAGGGAAAGCGCTCCAGAGCGCTCTGCTAGATTAGCGAGGCGGAAACTCGCCTGTGTGTTATGTTCGTATAATCCTCTTGATAGGAGCACCCACCGTAGTGGTAATAGTTAAAATCGGATAATAACCAAACGAAAATAGAGTAAAAGCAAGTAATAAACAAGGGAAAATTAAATAGACAAAACTAGGTAGAGTAGTTGGACAAGAGCAGTACAAAATAAAACAGCAAACCAAACTAGGTAGAGTGGTTGAACAAGAGCAATATAAAATTCTAACATTAAGACGCATTAATATCTAAGAATTTATCTTAAGTTTAAAACATATTTGAGCTAAAATAAAGTACAAATGTATTATTTGATGCTTTGTTGGAATAAAAGCGCTCAGGCATTAATCGATTTTAACAAAACACAGAAAGGTTTAGATGTCCAAAATGAAATCCAGTATTAATTGGTTGATTTATCACAAGTTTATATTGGTACTAAAAAAATTAAATCGTCAATTTTATGTGCTACATCGGGTAGTGCCAAGAAAAAACCCTAGGTGAACCACACGAGATGTCATACGTTCCCCTCGGACCAGGCATCCCAAGTGCCTATGGGATGTGTGGAATGGCCAGAGTAATACAACACAACACCCGCAAATGCATTGCTAAATCTATTGTGAGTCCCATTATAGGCATAGGCTAATCATCCTGTATTGGTGTTGATAATATGAATTCTGCCGCAGTATATGTTGTAACAGAGTTGTCTGCTAAGTAGGTCAACATTATACAGGTCAGAATTATACGGTAGTATCCCACAGGTGGGCAATGCAGTACAGTCTATAATAAGTTGACTAAGTAGGATAGGGTCGCTACTAAAGATGTCCCAGTGATGGAAACCACAGCATTCGGTCACTGCAGCTTTTATACCTTGTAAACTGTGTTTCCTATAGTTATGCAGAGCACCACATTGGATAAGGATGTGGGTATAGTCTTCACTTGCAATCTGACATAAAGGACAGGTTGGATCGACGTTGTTTTGATTAAATCTGCTTAGCTTTGACTGTACAATATATGTTCCAGTTAAGAATCCAGCTTTAATGGCTCCCCCTCTTTACATCCTTGACTTTGTGGTCAGTGCTACTAATAGATAAATGTTGATGGCCAATTGAGAGATCGCCAGTATTACAGTAGGCCACAGTGCTTTTGTACTCGCAGTCGCTCAATAGTGTTTGAATCCTGAATGTATTGATTGCTGATTTGACAATAGACTTTCAATTCTCCTTTGTTGGCACAGCAGCTATCAGTTTATCGATGTTTGGGAGATCATATTTTTGAAGTAGATGTTTGATTTTAATGAACCAGCTGTTAGAATCATCTTCCTTCATTATCAGCTGTCTTATCATAATGATTGTTAGCGCTTTGTTGTTACTTCTCAATATGCTGCCGAGTAGTGACAGCTGCCTACTATGTAGTTCAGCCAGGATTGGTCTAACACCAAGCAATAAGTAGATAATACACTTAGCCGTTCTAGTGGGCAATGACTGAATCTTCCGAAGCATGCTGAGATGAAAGGTTTCCAGCTGGCTGACATGCTGTTTTTTAAGAGTAAATATCTCCAGTCCATAGATTAGATGTGGCATAACATATGTTGATAGAATGCTAGAACAGATTTTTGCCGATAAGCTATTAGACCCATGCAGGCCGATTCCAGTAAGGCTGTAAAAGGTTCGCCTTGTACATGATATTCGCTCTTCTATATTTAGCTTAATCTCTCCCTTTGTTGCACGAATGAGGCCCAAGTGGGTAGCCTGAGATGATACAGAAAGCTCATGATCTCCCAATTTCCAATCTGACAGCATTACAGAGTGTCTTTTTGGTAGGGTGTTATATACAATAGAAGACTAACATAAGCTGTATCTCTAAGTCTGACGTGCTGATTAAAGTGAGGTCATCTGCCACAGTTGGACAACCTGTGTACTGTGCTCCAATGTAGGATCCAGCTTGCACAGCTTCCAGTTGTATTAATAGGTTATTAATATACATCTTGTATAGACCTGTTGACAAGATGCCTCCTTGTCTCACTCCTTGCTTAATGGAAAATGCGTCGCTAAGGAGGCCTTTCCATTTAACTCTTGATGTCAGGTCAGTATAGAGTAGGTCGATGGCATGTAAATAATGCATGTTAAGGGCTTGATCAAATAGTTGACACTTTAGTGAGTCATGGTCAACTATATCGAATGCCTTCTGCGTATCGAGAAAAGCCATGTAAGTTGGGGATTTTCTCTCTGTATGCACCAAACATGTCTCAGTGATAATTAACCCCGCCATCAGTGGGGAAAGACCTCTGGTGAATCCATACTGCAGGGAAGATTTGTCTTTTGGCAAGCTATGTTAAATTCTATTGAGGAGGATGTGCTCAAAGATTTTACCAATGATGGATGTTACTGTGATTCCCTGATAATTATTTGGATTTGTTGCATCTTTCCCCTTTTTATGGAATTTTTTGTAATTGCACCCGTTTTGAAGGTTTCTGGGATACAATTATTTTTTAGAATGAAGTTAAGCAGCTGCGTTAAGATTGGTATTACAGACTGTCCAGCATAGACAAAGTGTTCAGCAGCAAGACTGTATTCATCTGATGATTTTCGCATATGAAGTTTACCAATGGCTGTAGATACTTCATCAGTACTAATGATTGGGCATATGTCTGTATTTGTCGCATATAAACTTTGTATTAGTTGCAGATCTGTGAGTGGTTAGCAGGCATCGCAAGATCTCCATAGTAAGCTGCAAACCTATGACCCTGCTGTTCCGGATCTGTAACTACTTCTCCAATGGCAATGCTATGGAATGATACATTTTATTAAAGCGGTCTGCTATTTCACGAAACATGTTTGCAGGTGACTCGCGAAAAGCAAAACATGTTTTCACTCTGTGATGTTATTGCATGTGAAACAACGTCATATGTCGCATCTCGTTCTTTGCGATATCTCGACCAAAATCGTTCAGTGAAATTCAACCGAATTTGTTATATGCGTTATCCATATCATTATCTCAGAGATGAGGGAAGGATGGGGTGGGGAGAAATTTGCCACATCAAAAACAGGTTGCGGGTTTCCAATGAGGCAATTTAGTTTTTAGCTCACCTGGCCTGAAAGGCCAAGTGAGCATATGCCATGGCGGCTGTCCGTTATCCATCGTCCGTCCGTCAAATCGCGTCTTCTCTATCGGTTTGACCAATTTCAACCAAATTTGACTGGAATGGTCCTGAGCTGGTACCCTCCAGACGATTTTTTCTGAATTTTGATTGATCAATTTTTGTGGTGAAAATCTGAGATTTTATGAAGAATCTACCGGAAATGGTCAAAATGCTACTCCTCCTTAGCTGCTTGACATATTTCAACCAAATTTGACTAGATGGATTCTATGATAGTCGGGTCCAGATCATCTTCTCAGACACTTCCTTATAGTATAGGCTTTAGGGGGGGGGGGGGAGGGGGGTGGGTGGGGGGGGGAGTACGTGTACATGACTCTTTTAGAGCATTAACTTAAATTTTCTTGTCAAGACCTTCAGAAAAAGCTTCAGTAACACTTCCAACTCAAATACGTTTTCTTTGTAGAGCCCAAAAAGTGTTTTCGTCATGGCGCTTAAGTGGTAAAATGGCAGTATTTGGGGTTTCATGAACAAATTAATTATTTAACACCCAGAATTCTTCATTTTGATTTATCTTTATTGTTTTGGTAATCCTAACACCTCTTTAGTATGATTCATCCACCTAAACCTTAGTTTATGGTACAAAATTACCGTATGTATCGTAATTTTGGCCAAAAATCACTTTCAATATGAAAACAGCTCTAAGTTTGATCGCTTCTTAGTAATTCAATGTTGTAAGTAGACCTGTCAAACATGGTAAAAAATGTCCTCATTAAGTGGTTTGCGCGACACAAGTTCTGTAATAAGACTTCAGGGCGCTATTCGCTTAGTGTGGGTCTCATGTAACTCAAAAGTTACCCCAACCCCTAAATAATCGTATTACGGTATTTCATCAAATGACAATATCTCCTAAAGTGTCATAAAAAGTTAATTTTTGTGGCTATATATAGGTTTCTGACCCAAGGGAATTGATTGGCAACATTATTAAGAGTTTTGAAAGTGAACCTAAGTACCATATCTCCAAGATATACAGTAAAATGGATGTTGGAATGGAAAATTAAATTTCATAGTAAAAAAATCATTTGACTTGAGGCTCTAGTAGAGGCAGGTATGCAATCTCCATTGCCACCGCTCCGAGGTAAAAAATGTCAAACATGGAGTCAAAGGCCAGAGTTTTAATGAAACAGACAAGGTACAGATAAACCTTTTCTGCATTATCATTCATCATCCAGGATAACTTGTCCTAAATAGCACTAAATTACCACTAAATTATTAGTAAACATAGATAAACCGTAACAAAGAATTACAGATTTCACGCAGTCATGACAGATGGGAAGTTTGTTGCAGATGACAATCTCTCCACACATCATTGCAGAATTCAAACTAGTGGGGTTTTACAGCCAAGGGGTGATGTCTTCTTGCACCAACAGAATTTGCCACATTTGGCCACTGCTACCATACATTGGCACTTTGACCTGGAACATCTATCACACGAGCAGAAGACTGACCAATGAACCTTGAGGGTTCTCCATGATGTTGCAGGCACAAGATGACCGTGGTCATGCTGATAGCCACAATCTCCTGGTTTTAATCCCTCAACAGTTTCATGGTTGAGGTGGTTCTCCAGGGCATGCATGGTGATGGAGGCATTATAGTACCCACGCTGGATATGAGGCAAAAGGCCCTGACTAGTTGGTTGCAGGTTATGGAGAGAGCAGCACTGGCTGTAGTGGAAACCCTCTGAGATCAGTGAAGTTTGTAACTTCCCTTCCCCTTCTTAATACCTTCACCAAGTAAAGTGTGGCATTGTGAATCAACAATAGAGAGAGTGCTGGTGACATCCCAAAGTGTTTGAGAAACTTCTCTGTCTCTGCTTTTAAAGTAGCTTTTTTCTTGCCAACTCTACTGGTGATGTCACATGCTGTAAAATCCTGTAAGACTATGCAGAGCTGGCAGTACAGAACAGAGTTGATGACCCAGACACATGAATGTGCTATCTTCAACCCCAGCTCGAACCCACAGCTCCTCAAGGCCATGCTGTAAAAAGATAGGGATGTGATAGAGTAGGGCAACAATTACATCAGTATCATTGGAGGTGATGACACATACTTTGTATCCTGCATCTAGGTAATCCAAGACATGAAATAGCGTGCGAAGGTCAGCTTCTTCAAATGATGATTGAAGGTGGGTGAGTGCATTTTCTCTGCCATTGTGAACCATTATGCACTGCCAGATTTCATCTTCCCTCGTCACCTGGCTGACTACAGTAGGGTATTGTTGAGTTTCAGGAACAGTTTCACAAAGATGACAATAGATCAATATCTCCAGAAGAAGCTTGTTGGTGTTTGAAGGCCAGAAGGTTTCTGTCTCTCTTGGTAGAGATGTCCCTGGTTCAATAGAACTGTGCTCAGTTGGTACTGTATTGGTATCCTTCACCGAGGGTTCGTCCAAGTACATGTCGAACACATCGTCACATCGCCCAAACTGATGATATACACCTAAAAGGAACATGAAAGCTAAGAGAAAGTCATGGAAGGTGGACAGCCCAGTAACGTGAACCTTGCGAATAGTGGACATAATATTGATGACAAATGAAGAGTTTCTCTGATGTCTATATTCATAGTCCTCAGGTTTGAGATAAGCCTCCAATTCTTTGAGTAGTTGGCTCTTCTTCGGCTTCGTCATCATCCCGTCATCACTGAATAGCAGTGGGGAGGGCGCAACATCGTATTTCAACAGCTCATTGGTGTTAAGGCCATGATCACGGTCGATTTCAATGTCTTTCTCTGCAATGGTCATCTCCTGCACCAACTTCTTACTTGTCTTCTGTGGTTTGCTTCTGATAGTTTTCATTGTTTTAAGATTTGTTCTGTGAATGGTTTCACTGAGTCTTGCACTTTTCTCGATGAATCTATTGAGCCTAAATGTTAGGTACCTTTCCTCTCCTTTTGCAAAGACATTAAGCATGTCATTTCTGATGTCCTTTGCTATGATTTCGTTCGTCATGAATTTGATCATTGCCTGTATATGCGACTTTTTGTGAGTTGTAGTGGTTTGGGACGATTCGTGATGGTTGCAAGACTCATGTGTGTTGTCCTTCACGCCAGCATATTCACGATGAAGATTCTTTACTGCCATCCTTTCATGATAAATTATGTCCCATTGAGCCACGTACTGTTTCTGTTTGGTTTGTGACCGATGACACCATCACTGCATTTAGATGAGAGGTTGAAACTCTGCTCTAGTTTCTGGTCAACACCTACGACAGTGAAGTGGCCAGGCTTGTCCGTCATAGAAAAATTTCCATTCAAGAAGTTTGTGTAAACTGATGGTGCGGTTTCTGGCAGACATCGCATGTCTTCAAGGTGGACAGAGCACCAGCGCAAATAGTTTGTGGAATCAAATGCAGCGAACAGATATAGAGCACGCTGTACAGCATCAAGATGGAGTTCCCATATCCCTTCACGGTCAGCTCTCAACAGATCATTCACCACAGCCATCATGCGGAGGAATTGAGTCCAGAATTGGAGGTTCTCATTTACAGCCGATCGAGCTTCGATGAAGCTACTCAGATCACTGGTCAACTTGTTGGATTCAGTGGCAAGCTTTGCTATGTACTTCTGACTGTCACTGATGTTCTTCTCTGTGACACTTGTCTTGAGCTTTACCATGATGGCAAGTGCTAGTGTATATGGTTCGACACCTTTCTCAGCGAAGAATTCCTTGTAAAGAAGACGCTTGAATGATTCAGCAAGAAATTGCATGCCTTTAAGGATGTGGCTGTAATGACCTCCATTGAGAATTGAATTCTGGATGATGGTTGGACCAAAAACACCAGCCTGCAGTCAAGTAATGTCAGCTCCACTTCCGTCTAGGGCTTTTCCGTTGCACTTAAGAACAGTTTTCACCAAGTGAAATGTTCCCATAACTGGGACGAGAGTGCTAAACTCCAGTGTGTAGTACACACCCTCATCGCAATACATAGGGATTTCTCTTTGAAGCAGCTGTGATCCAATCGCCATGAAATTCTTCATTGCAGAATATACAGTTATATATTCGGTAACGGGATAAGGTAGGACAGGCAAGAATGTGAGACGCTTCGCAGGAATGTTCTCGTCAGTCCAAACAGAGTTGCTTGCACTCCAAGAAGGCATTTCTTGTAATTGAGGATAGATCGAGATTTGATCTTGTGTGACATCTAGACGGGTGAGAGACCAGATAGTATCTTTCAGTTTTGCTGCATTAGCTTTTGTAGATTCATATATATGGTCATTCACTTGTAGAATGCAGGGAGGTTAGGTCGTCGTGCTGATTTGTGGAAATCTGAGAGTACTTGACACGGTAGGATTTCCTTGAAAGGTTGTGGCCCATGTGTGACTTGAGTGTCAGATATCCTGGGTTTATTGATCGATGACACTAGTTTATCTTGATAGAGTACAGTGACGGTATCATGCTTTGAGACATTTGTGCCCTCATGGTCCCAGTTATCAATCGCACCAGATGTGAATTGGCCATGGTCAAAGTGGCTTGGTAGTGCGACAAGGTCTTGGTTGTGCTGTGCTGTGAACGATGGGAGGTCATATTGGTACCTACGTAGCTCCGTGTAACTGACTGTGACTCCTTCATGGTTTAAGATTGTAGTCACAATTTTACCCCATGTCCAAGGCCATGAATGGATTCTGCATTCATAAAATGCATGGGTGTTCTCTTTCTCCCATAGTGGTGCACATAGTACATGATTTGAAAGAGGGACTGTAGCTTTCTACAATGTTGTGTGGATAGGTTGTCATTTGCTTCTCTGTCGTCGATGGTATCCTCTTCACCAACTTCTCGATTGACAGCAAACTTCTCATCTGTTATGTGATGACTGCTTCTGCTGCTTTTTGGTATGTGTCACGATTGAAATTGTACAAAAAGCCTAAGTAGAGGATCATGAATATTCATATCATTACACGCAAGTTTTAGATCTTGAGCATCACAGAAACTATCTTCAAGACCAAAATCATAATCATCAAGAGACATCCTAATCACACTAGCACTTACTTGCATGGAATCAACTGAACGAATACACTCAGCTAATACATTTGCAGTATTTTTTGATACACGGAATACCATCACTGATTTACGCAAAGCGTCCGGATATGTAAAATCAGTTTCACTACCAAACTGGTTAATCATGAAAGCTTTAATATCTCTATTGCGGAAGTTACATTGATTATCAATATTGTTCAATCAATCTCGGATAGCACTCAGCTCGTATCCCTTGCCATATTCAGTCCTTGCTCCAAATCTGGCACAACCTGATGCCATGCAAGCTGTTTGGTGGACAATTTCGGTACCATGTCCTTGGACCATGACTCAAACTTATACATATATTTAGTCATGCACTCATTGTGGTAATAAAGATCTGCACCAAATACAGATCGTGGATCTTGCAGGTCACAATTTCGGGTGAAAACATCATCTTGAAAGAAGTTAGTTGCAGCAAGAAAATGTGAAGCACTGTTAAATTCACAAATGCGATATTTGGTGTATAGTTGTTTGAACGATTTGTTGTCACAGATAATACAGTTCAAGTCACGCAATATTGTCGCTGATGTGTCAGTATTAGGCGGGTTGCGGACAGCATGAAGGCGGGCGTTTCTATCATCTGCTATGGTTGGCTGAGAAGACGAATCTTGGCATACTGATAGATTCCTTTTAGTTATTCGTTCGAGAATGGATTTCATAGTGTATTTCTTATAACATTCATTAGTCACATGGTAAACAAAGTGATCGCCTTCAATGAGCTTGAGTCTCTTAGAAACATGGTCGTTGTGTATGTCACTGGCTTCCCATATCCGTTTACAGCCATTGCTAGTGCTTATAACTTTATCATCACTTGCGCTCTGACAGATGATACACTTATTCACATCTAAACAAACATCATCTGATGCCCTTAATAGCGTTACAGACTCCATCATCGAAAACAGTTATTCGATGTAAATGCACCCCGAAACAATGGAAAATCATATAGAGCGTTGATGTATAAATATGAAAATTATGTCATTCAGGACACTTAATGAGGACATTTTTGACCATGTTTGGCAGGTCTACTTACAATATTGAATTACTAAGAAGCGATCAAACTTAGAGCTGTTTTCATAATGAAAGCGATTTTTGGCCAAAATTAGGATAAATACAATAATTTTGTACCATAAACCAAGGTTTAGGTTAATTAATCATGCTAAAGAGTTGCTAGGATTACCAAAACAATAAAGATAAATCAAAATGAGGAATTCGGTGTTAAATAACACATTTTTTCATGAAACCCCCAAATGTTCCATTTTACCACATAAGCGCGATGACGAAAACACTTTTTGGGCTCTACAGAGAAAACATATGTGAGTTGGAAGTGTTACCCAAGCTTTTTCTGACGGTCTTATATAGAACAAGAAAATTTAAGTAAATGCTCTAAAAGACTCATGTACACGAACTCCCCCTAGAGCCACGACTATTTGCTGTTTGACATATTTCAACCAAATTTGACTAGATGCAGTCTATGGTAGTAGACTAGAAGCTAGAACTTCTATTCAGAATTTTGATTGATTAATTTTTTTGTGTGAAAATCTTAGATTTTATGAAAAAATGCTACTCCTACTTAGCTGCGGGACTGGATGCATTCTATGATGGTAGGCTCTAGAACTTCTATTCAGAATTTTGATTGATCAATTTTTTGAGTGAAAATCTGAGATTTTATGAAAAATTTACCAGAAATTGTCAAAACGCTGCTTCTCCTTAGTTACTTGACATTTTTCAAACAAATTTGGCTGAAGTGACCCTATCAAGGTAGACTAGAATTTTGATTGGTAACTTTTTTGTGTGGCCATCTTGGATTTCCCAAAAATTATCCACCATATCTATTTAAATGCAAATGGTTCAAATGCTAATGGTGCATGTGAGCGCCACAGGCCTTTGGGCCTCTTGTTCTTGTTGCAGTGGTTGGGGGTGATGGTGGATGTGGTGGTGGTTATGGTAGTGGTGGTTTGTGCTGATGGTGCTTCTTGTAGTAGTGGTGGTGTTTACTGTTGTAGGTGTTCTATTGGCATTGGTGCTGGTTGAATTTGTTATTGTGATGATGGTGGTTCTAAGTATCTTTTACAACAGAGCCACAACTGGTCGTAGCTGTTACTGTTGGTGATTATGTCGTTATTGGCAGCAGCATCAGTGGTCCTAGCCGGGAGGCCGCTGCTGGTGGACCCATGAATACATCAACGGGTAATGTGTTCACAGGGGTGTCTTCTTTGGAGACGGACTGGTCCGAGGCTCTGGCTTGGCTAGCCAGGGTGGACCCATCCGTGGTTTTGGCCACAACCGAAGAAGACATTCCCCGTCCATCGGTTGCATCGATTCGGACGGGGGTCTTGCCCGTGGCTCAGATTCAGTCCATTGGACTGGATCCACGATTCAAGGAGTTGCTCGTGTCTATTTATAGCAAGCAACTCTTGACCAAGAGACAGCTCCCTGTGGCCTCTAGGGAGGTGTGGCCAAGGTGCCGTATTCTCAGAGGGGAGTATGAGCGCTATGGTGTGGTACCAACGGTCACTGAGGATGACCATTGGGTTCTTGGGGTCCAGAGTGCTGGAGCAGGAGATCCCGCTCAGGCGCTTGTGGCCAAATCCCAGGCACACAATGAGGAAGTCCTGTCCCTTTGCGATGAGGGAGTGAGAACAGCAATGCTTGCTTCAGTCGGTGTGGGCTGAAGCTGGGGCAGGCCACCCTGTGCCACCCTTTGCCACCCTTTGCGTTAACGACGGCCTGGTGCTGTCAATGGACGCTCTGGCCAGGGTGCAAGCGCATGTTACAAAGTCCAGGAGGCAGATGGTCCTTGACCATATGCGTCCGGCTACGGCTGTCAGGGAGCGTTTTCTTGGAACGGTCCTAGCATCTTCGGTGGCCAAGCACGGGCCATCCTAGAGGACACTGCTAACATAGCGCAGAGTTGGTTAGTGGTTAACCTTCAGCTGGAACTAGTGCATCAGGCGCATGCACTAGGGGCTGTTGCTAAACCGTTAACTGTTCAACCTTCCTCCAACAAACAGAAGAAGCATAAGAGCAAGGCGAAAGCCAAGCCAGCTTCTGCTATTGCTGGACCTTCACAGCCGCCTGCGGCTAAGAAGGCGAGGAAAGTTGTGGTAAGGGTAAGTCCTCCAAGGGCAGAAAGAAGGGAGCGGATCGTACCTGAGGCTATGGTAGCTACCCTTCATATCTGCCTGGACCGTGCCTGTGCGACAGGAACAGCGGTGCTAGTTAGACCAGTCAAGCCAAGACCAAAATGGTTCTCGCTCTCGTTAAGTAGGGGGGGGGGGGCGGATTGCGAGCCAGATGTCCGCATTAGGCATCTATGCACCTATAGTGGGTGGAAGGCTCATGTGTTTCGTCGAGGCTTGACGAGGTGTGACGTCAGACAGTCTGGTCCTGGGATGGATATCCCAGGGATACATGCCAGAGTGGTGGGATTTTCCACCACAAAATCTGTCTTTGGCACCTGTTTGGACTCCCATACCAAGGGAGCCAGACAAGTTAGAAGCCATTCAAAACGAAATGTCAGGTTTGCTTCTGAAGGGAGCAATAAAACCAGCAAACCAGGGCACTCCAGGCTTCTATTCAAACATGTTCCTTATCCCCAAGAGCACAGGGGGGGTGGAGACTCGTACTCAATCTCAGGCCATTGAATTGGTTTATCCATATGCCTCAGTTTCAGATGGAAACTCCGAGATCGGTAATGGCAGGATTGAGGAAAGGAATGTGGTGTGTGTCAATCGATC
Organism: Chaetoderma sp. LZ-2023a; assembly: GCA_034401795.1. Taxonomy (NCBI): domain Eukaryota; kingdom Metazoa; phylum Mollusca; class Caudofoveata; order Chaetodermatida; family Chaetodermatidae; genus Chaetoderma; species Chaetoderma sp. LZ-2023a. The sequence continues at coordinate 20,986,365 of CM067374.1, forward strand.
TGAAAGATGCATATTTCCACATTCCAATGAACAGGGGTTGTCACAGGTTTCTGAGATTCGCGTTTCAGAATCAGGTCTGGGAGTTTGTAGTCCTCCCATTCGGCCTGTCGACAGCCCCAAGGGTTTTCACCAGAGGGGTTCTAGCAGTGACAGCGTTTCTCAGAAGAGAGAACATGGCACTTCACGCCTACATAGACGATTGGCTTATCAAGGTGGACACGCCAGCCAGGTTAGGAGTGGATACTGCTCTGACTCTGAAATTGCTTTCAGATCTAGGCTGGATAGTCAACAGGGAGAAATCCGAGTTGACGCCCACTCAACACTTCGTTTATTTGGGGATGCAATTCGATCTCAAGGAAGGCATGGTTTACCCGTCAGAGCCAGAGTGGTGTCTCTGTTAGCCATCCTCAAGACTTTGATAGGGAGACCACATTCAGGCGAGGTGGTTTCTTCAGATGATGGTCTCCATGGAGCAGGTAACCCTGTACACTGCTCTAATGCGAAGACCTATCCAGTTGTATCTGATGTCTCTGTGGAAGCAGAGAACAGAACCCCTGGTACCAGTTTTGGAGCCAATAATGTCGCATCTTGTTTGGTGGAAGGAGTGTCAGAATCTCATAGTAGGAGTTTCGCTTCATCTACCCCACCCCCAGCTGTCCGTGTACACAGATGCATCGCTGAAGGGGTGGGGGGCCTGCCTGGGAGAACAGGGTTCAGGCACATCGACTCTCCAAGAGAGTCGGCTGCATATAAATCTGTTGGAAATGATGGCAGTGGAACTGGCATTGGAAAAGTTTCTTCCAGAAGTCAGAGCCAAGGTGATATTGATATGGTCGGACAAACTTAATAGTGTCGTTGGACTAGGTCTGGGGAAGAAATGTATCAAAATCCAAGAGGGCCACCAACCACCGGTGGCCATCTTGAAAATTGGTTTCCAGATGATAACTCCGTTACCGTTTGTCAGTGGACTCGGATCGTTTTGAAACTTCATAGGGTTATTGGACTAGTTCTGGGAAAGAAACCTATCGAAATCATCGATGATCCGAAATCCAAGATGGCCGACAGCCACCAGCGGCCATCGTGAAAATCGGTTTCCGGATGATAACTCTGTTACTGTTTGTCAGATCATTTTGAAACTTAATTGGGTGGTCAGACTAGGCCTGGGGAAGAAACCTATCAAAATCACTGATGATCAGAAATCAAAGATGGCCACCGGCGGCCATCTTGAAAATTGGTTTCCGGATGATAACTGTTAACGTTTATCGGATTGCTTTGAAACTTCATAGGGTGGTTGGACTAGGCCTGGGGAAGAAACCAATCGAAATTGACAATGATCCAAAATCCAAGAGGGGTGCCAGCCACCGACGGCCATCTTGAAAATTAGTTTCCGTATGATAATTCCATTACCGTTTATCGGATCATGTTGAAACTTCATAGCATGGTTGGACTACTTCTGGGGAAGAAACCTATCAAAATTGACAATGATCCAAGATGACCGGTGGCCAACTTGAAAATTAGTTTCAGGATGATAACTCTGGTACTATTTGTCGGATCATTTTGAAACTTCATAGGGGGGGGGGGGGGTGGGTGTGTGTGGTTTGGACCAGGTCTGGGGAAGAAGCCTATTGAAATCGACGATGATCCGAATCCAAGATGACCGGCGGCCATTTTGAAAATTAGTTTCAGGATGATAACTTTGTTACCATTTATCGGATCGCTTTGAAACGTCATAGCATGGTTGGACTACCTCTGGGGAAGAAACCTATCGAAATTGACAATGATCCGAAATCCAAGATGACTGGTGGCCATCTTTGATAATTGGTTTCTAGATGATAATTTCATTACCATTTATCTGATCACTTTGAAACTTCATAGGGTGTTTGGACTAGGTCTGGGGAAGAAACGTATCGAAATCGACAATGATCCGAAATCCAAGATGGCCACCAGCCACCGACGGCCATCTTGAAGGTTAGTTTCCGGATCTTAGCTGTTTATCAGATCGCTTTGAAACGTCATAGCATGGTTGGACTCGGTATGAGGAAGAAACATATCAAAATCGACAATGATCCAAAATCCTAGATGGCCGCCAGCCACCGGCGGCCACCTTGAATATTGGTTTCTAGATGATAACTCCGTTACTGTTTCTCGGATCGCTTCGAAACTTATTATGGTGGTTGTACCTAGGTCTGGTGAAGAAACCTATCGAAATTGACAATGATCCAAAATTCAAGATGCCCCCCCCCCCCCCCCCCCAGTGGCCATATTGATAATTGATTTCCAGATTATATCTCTAATAATCCAAAATCCAATATGGCCACCAGTCACCGTCGGCTATCCTTTGGTTTCCAGATGCTAACTCCTTGACCGTTTAACGGATCGCTTTGACACTTCAGAGGATGACTACTCTGGGGCTGAGGAAGAAATAAATATTTTTTGATATCTCACGCATTGGTTTGTCATCATGGTGGGGTATTATGCGCCGTTTGCGGAGCGCTTGTTCTAATTGATAGACTTTGAAACCAAAATTTGTTTTGTATACATTTATGGGTACTTTAATATCAAATTTGTCATTGGATTTCCATCAAACTTCACAGATTTGTTCTATGCGATCATTTAGAACTAATGTGTATCAAAAAGAAATAGATTTTCAAAATTTTACCTTCTTTTTCTGCGTTTAAGCTTAAATAATTTTATGCCTTCTGGTTAAGGATTTTTGCTGCGGTTAAGGTTTATTTAAAAAACCCATTTTCACCAACAAAGGGTTATCCGATTTGAATAAAACCCTACAGATTCGTTCTATGTGATGGTTGGAACTAGTGTGCATCAAAATGAAATTGATTTTTAAAATCTTTCCATACTCACATTGCATTTGAACTTTGATTATTTTATCTCTTAGGATGTCTTAAGATGTTGTTGCGGACTTAGGCTTGTTCAGCCCGTATTCTCGCCTCTTCATTTTCCACTGACTTATACCACTTATACTTCCAGGCATTTTGTAGTCCGCAGTAGTCATACTTAATTTCTTGGTCTTGCCAGAATCGATCCAGTCTACCTCAAATTTAAACACTGAATCGATATTTACTAATGCATTGGGTAGGCTGTTCCATACATTGTTGACTCGGCCTGTAAGTGAATTTTTCCGTGAATCTAGTTTGGCCCTTTCCTTTCTTACTCTTAGACTGTGGCCTCTTGTGTAGCTGCTTTCTATTATCTCAAACATGTTGTCTGTCACCTCTGTGTCATACACTCCATTCAAGATTTTGTACACTTCAATCATATCACCTCCCAGTCATCTATATTTGAGTGTTGGCAGGCCAAGCTTCCTTAGTCTGGCTGGCTAATCTAACGCTCAGCGTGGGGACAAGCTTTGTTGCCCGCTTCTGTACATTTTCAACCACCAGGGTTTCTGTCTTACTCTGGTCCCCACACACTGACTGTATATTCAAGATGTGGCCTCACCAATGCTTTGAATAGGTACGTGAATATTTCCTCATCAAGATATTTCTTTATCCACAAACTCAAGTGTCACATGCTCTCCATTTTGTTTATATAAATGATAATCTCTCTTTATTTCCTCCTTGTGTTTTTGGCTCTGTATTGTCATTACTTTACATTTGTCTGGATGAAACCTCAATAGCTATTTATCTGTCCAGTTCTGAAGAGCATCTAAGTCTTTTTAGATCTCATCATCCGCACCCTGTATTCCTTTGTATATCTTGGTATTATCTGCAAAGAGATATGTTGCTGCCTTCACTATATCTGGTAAATCGTTTATGTAAAGGACGAACAATACCGGGCCCAATACACTACCCTGGGGAATGCCACTTGTCACAAGCATGCTTTTGGACGAAACTCCATTGACAACAACTTTTTGTTGTCTGTTTGACAAGAAGTTTTCAATCCACACGATTAGTTGTTGACTTGTACCATAACTTCTTAGCTTTCCTATTAAACGTTGGTGTGGGATGGTGTCAAAGGCTTTCATGAAGTCCATGTACACTGTATCTATCTTTCCGCCTTTATCCATAATACAGGTCCAGTCCTCCATGACCTTCAATAGAGTCCTACATGACCGTCAATAATTGTAAGGTAGTAGATCTTCCAGGCAGGAATCCAAATTGAGATTTACTAAACAGTTTATTTCTGGTCATGTGGTTCATAATCTTTGCTCTAACTAACTTCTCCATCAGCTTACATAAAACACTAGTCAAGCTAACCAGTCTGTAACTTCTGACTGAAAAGTGCTGTTACATTAGCTGTTTTCCATGTTTCTGGTACTACTCCCTCTATCAGTGATTTGTTAAAGATCAGTGTCAAAGGTAAACAGAGCACCTCTCTCAGCTCCTTAATTACATTTGGATGGACTCCATCTGGGCCTGGTGCTTTGTTCTTCACAATCTCTTTCAATATTTTCATCACTTCCTCCGTTGTAAATCATGCATCATGGAACTCTTCACCCAACTGCTTAATTTCGAGCTCAGTTATTTCTGTGTCTGGCTCTTTCGTAAAAACACTTGTGAAGAAGTCAGCCAGGACATCCGCTTTCTCTTTATCTGTGCTAGCAGTCTTTATTCCCTCATTTCCAGCTACTTTTAGTTCTGCAATTCCTGTTTTAACTAGCTTTTTGGAATTGATATATTTCCAAAATATCTGAGGTTTCCTCTTTGCATTCTTAACTATCTCCTCTTCCTGATTTCTTTTGGCTTTTCTTACTAATCCTTTGACTTGGTTTCTAATTTTAGCATGTTTGTGTTTATTTTCATATCTTGTCTCCATAAAGCGCTGCGGTGTTTCTTTCTGATCTTTTTCGTTAATGCTTCATTTAGACAGGTCAGCTTTTGCTACTTGTTCTTACTATTATTATTCGATCTTGGGATGTATTTCTCTTGCGCTTGGTTGTATTTTAACATAATAATATCCAGAGCATTAGTAGTCCATATGCATCCAGGTTAAACTTTTTTCAAATGACTATTTAGTAAATAAGGGTTTATCTGATTTGATTAAAACCTCAGATTCGTTTTATGCGATGATCCCATCTAGTCTGCGTGAAACAGGAATAGACTTTGAAAATTTTGCCATATTTTTAGGGTGTTTGGATTATTTTACGGCTGATTTGCATCCAGGTTCTGCTTATTATGCTGTGTATAAGATTTTTTCAAATAACAATTTAATCAGCAAAGACGTATCCAATTTAGACAAAATGTTTTGATTTGCTGTAGAGGCTGCTTAAATGTAGTCTGCATCATATTAATGTACTTGATTTTGAAAATGTTTCTACATGTTCCTTTTTCAGGTTTTAAATTTTGCTTATGTTTGTACCAAAATACCTTTTGCTCAGATTTGGTGTTCCAGGAGTCTGTATTGCAGGCTGCTACCAAGCAGTGAGGCTTTATGGTTCAGTCTTAAAGCTATGCTTGCCTTTTGGGTAATACCATGGGTATTTTGAGAGTCTGCTGGTCGAAGCAAAATACCTACAAAATAATATATATATATATATATATATATATATATATATATATATATATATATATATATATATAGTTAGTTATTTACTGATAAGTTTGGTTCTATGTATGTACATGTATTGGACATTATTTTTTCACTGAATAGTTAGTCCAGGGCAGGTTTAGTTCTGCGGCAACATGGCACAATATTTGGTATCTTCTGATATCTCTTGTTAGGTTTAGCAAAACTTATCAGCTTACATTTCAAGATTGGTTAACCCTAATGAAAAACAACTTGGTATACGGTTGCTTATGCCAAGAGGGTGCAGAATAATGACAGTGAGGTGATCAGATCAAAGGTCCATGTCACTCTGACCTTACTATTTGACCTCCGCTCTTTCAACGTTGAATTCTCCCTTTAGAAAATCATTTGCATTTATTTTGTCAGTATTACTAAATACTGCCAGAACTAAACTTGGACACATGGTTCCCTATACCACAAGGAAGATTCGTGCTGATAGTGATATCACTAGGTCAAAGCTCAAAGTTATTGTAACCTTGATATTTGACCTCGTTCATGCATACATGAGAGTCTTCAGTACACCGATTTCAGTGTTTTTTGGCTAAAATTGGATTTTCAAAAGTTTCAGCTTTTGATTGCATACCTTTAAAACTATCCTTTTTCTAAGGGGTTAAGAATTTGTCAGTGGTTTTCTTCAGTTGCCACTCTCATCCCTGGTCATGTTGCCACTCTCATCCCTGGTCATGTTGCCACTCTCATCCCTGGTCATGTCTATGTTTCCATTGTTAAGTTTTTATTTCCTTGTATTTGAGGATTGCTTAATCCTACAGGAAGCAAACTTGTCCACATGGTTTCATATACCATAACGAGGCAGTACGATGATAGTGATTTCAATAGGTCAACGGTCAAAGCCATTCTGACATTGCTATTTGACCTCCGTTCTTTCAACATTAAGTTTTTCCGTTTAACAGATCGGTTTACATTTATATTTCCGGATTAGTTAATCCGTGGATTAGTTAATCCGTGGATTAGTTAATCCTGTTCGAACTAAGCTTGGATACATAGTTACCTCTAATGTTAGGAAGCAGCATGATAACATTGAGGTCACAAGGCCAAAGGTCAAGGTAACTGACAAACATGAGACAGGCGAGACATTTAATTCCGCAGAATTCTTGTGTTGAATTCAATGAAATTATTTGTATGATTGTGTTTGAACTACCCATATCCAGATTGCGAGAGGGCATTTTTCTTTCGCTCCGACGTCTGCATCCAGAACAAAAAAGGTCAAATCATATAAATTATGTCCACGACGCTATCCTCCTAAGCTGTTTGGTGATATTCAACCAAATTTGTTCTGTGAGTTACTCATAAGATTGCATATTCTATAGTGAAATTTCCATTGGTTCCTGCCCCCTTGGTGCCAGGTGGTGGATCAAAAGGTCAGATATAGCAGATTTCATCAGCCATGCTTGCTCCTCCAAAGCCGTTTGGGGGAATTCAATCAAATTTGTTTTTCACAGTTAGCCATATAATTGCGGATTGCGAGATGATAGTTGTTTTGGGCTCCCTGGGGATGCAGGTTTGGTTAAAAGGTCAAAGTTGGGAGAATTGTGGGGATTGGTGTGCCATTGACTGCATTCTAGTGAGTAATGCATTATCTAAAAAATTAGTTACACAGATTTATTAGACTGATTGTTATTTTCGTATTTCAGGATATCTCATAAATGAGGCGTGTATTTCCTTACGAAGCCTGACCTGATCACAATTTACACTACACATATTACTACTGATGAATATCCGCTATTGAAGAAGCTCAGCCGGTTCTTAGCCTATTGGATGATGTGACAGCAATTCATATAGCAATAACCTGACAGATATTGCTAGCCCTGGCTCTAGTGAGGAATGGTTGATCAATCATCTAGATCAAAACCTAGCGCTAATTTTCTATTGACATTGCTTCCGTGTTGTATTGTTTTGTGTAAACCATTTATATCCATAGCCTTCTGTGAAAATAATACTGTTGAGTTGCAACCAAAACGAGCAAGACTTCAGTACAGTGTACATATCTGTTTGCCAGATACTTGTTGATTACCACGCTCAGTGTTGGATAACATGGAACCTGATTTTAAAAACCAGATGGGTACAGAAAAGATTCTTTCTCCTGTGGATGCACAACAAAATGATGTATTAAAACCTGAACTTGTTACAGAAAAGGAACCATATTCTGAACCTCAATCTGGCGAGGCATTGACACAGCATAATCATATAAAGGGTCACATAGACAATAATACATGCGAGGAAACATACATGTGTTCTATTTGTAACAAGACATTTTCTGTAAAGAGTAACTTACAGTCACACATGAAAACGTGTACAATGGAGAAGCCGTATGTCTGTTCTTATTGTTATAAATTATTCACACATAAAAGTCAATTAAAGCTACACATGCCGATTCATAGTGGTGAGAAACCATATGCATGTTCTGTGTGCAATAAGGAATTTAAGCTAAAAAGTCAAGGAATAGCACACATGCAGTCTCATTCAGCCATGAAACCATATCATTGCCTTCAGTGTGGTAAGGGATATGCACAAAAAGGAAGTTTAAAGCGACATAGTGAGAGTCATGTAGAAGGGTGTTACATGTGCTATTTTTGTAGCAAGACTTATGAATCACAGGTTAGTTTACAAGCCCACTTAAAGATTCATTTAGAAGAAAAGCCTTCCTCTTCTACTCTATGTGTTGAGACATTTGCACCTGACTCTGATTTAAATGGTGATACGAAAATGCATACAGAAGGGCAGACATACTCCTGCAGTGAGTGTAGCAAGACATTTACAAAACAATCTCAATTAGATAGCCACATGAATATTCATACAGGAGAGCAGTCTTTTAACTGCAGTGAGTGTAGTATGACATTTACAAAGCAGGCTCAATTAAATAAGCATATGAAGATTCATACCAAAGAACAATCCTACACTTCCAGTGATCAATCTGAATTAGATGCAGACATCAAAATTGATACAGTAGAGCAGTCTTACACATGCAGTGAGTGTATCAAGACATTTACAAAACAGTCTCAGTTAGATAGTCACATGAAAAGTCATACAGTAGAACAACCCTTTACCTGCAATGAATGTAATATGACATTTACAAAGCGGGCTCAATTAATTAAACACATGAAGATTCATACAAAGGAGCAATCCTACCCATGCAGTGAGTGTAGCAAGACATTTACAAAGCAGTCCAAGTTAATGAAGCACATGTTTATTCATACAGGAGAGAAACCTATCTCATGCAGTGAGTGTAGCAAGAAATTTATATATCAGTGTCAATTAAAGGAGCACATGATGCATCATACAGGTGAGAAGCCATATTCTTGTACAGATTGTGGGAAATCCTTTACACAACAATGGCTTTTAGTGAAACATGCTGCACTCCATTCAGTAGATAATTCAAAAACTTACACTTGCCTTATTTGCAGCAAGATATTAAAATCACAACATACTTTAGACCAACACATGAGGTTGCACACAGAGGAGAAGAAACACTTATGCCTTTATTGCGGTAAAATGTTTTTATTTGAATCTAATTTGATCACCCACACCAGAATTCATACTGGAGAGAGACCATATTCTTGCGTTGAATGTGGTAAAACATTTATTCAGAAAAGTAATTTAGTGATGCATGCTAAAATTCACACGAACGAAAAGCCATACCTATGCCCTCATTGTGATTACAGGTTTCTAACACAGACTGGTTTACAGAATCATATGAGGACTCATTCCGGAGAGAAACCGTTTTGCTGCACTGTATGCCATACAACATTTGCACAGAGAAGTGCATTAAATATGCACTTGATGACTCATACAGGAGTGAAGCCACATCAATGTACTTTCTGCAACAGGGCATTTCTTGATCGAAGCGCTTTTAAAGGTCATGTGAGGATTCATACTGGTGAGAAGCCATTCCTTTGCTCTCATTGTGGTAAAGTATTCTCACGTCAAATGACTTTGCGCAAGCACATCAGGATTCACACTGGAGAGAAGCCGTATGTGTGTTCTCAGTGTGATAAAGGATTTACACAGAAAAGCAACTTACTAACGCACATGAGGACTCATACTGGAGAGAAGCCTTATTCATGCTCCATTTGTGATAAGGCATATAGCCATAACTGTATGTTAAAAGCGCATATGAAAACTCATCAAGGAAAAATTGCTTAGGTTGTAATGTTGTATGATACTTACACAACAAACTAATTTACCACAAAGTTGATTTTGGTACTATGACAAATCTACAAGCATGAGAATCCATTTTCACAAGACACGCCTGATTTACAAGAATTTGACTCAAATCTGTTGCTGTCTTACACTTAGGTATAAAAATGATTTAGCTAAAGACTTAAAATATACAGAAGGCTTTAGATATTAAAGACAGTGTAATAAACAGTGACGTGAGATAATTGCAGACTCCTATGACTTGTAGCATCTAGGTTAGGCCCTACATGAGGAGAACGAATGGTGTGCAGTTTGCAGTGTGCAGTAAGAATGAAGATAGGTATCTCCTGTATGAATAAACATCTTCAATTGAACATTTAATTCAGCAAACGTCTTATCCAATTTCAATAAAACTACAGTATTTGTTCTCGACCATCATTTCATCCAGTCTTCATCATAATTTAAATGGTGTTTATATTTGGTCCGTATTTTTACATGCTTTGTCCTGCTTTTATTTTGCCAGTTGTTCACTGAACATTTAACTCATCTAATGCTTATTCCATTTGAATAATAATTTACAAATCTGTTCGATTCGATCATTGAATGCAAGCTCCATCATAAGGAAAATGATTGTCAAATTGTTTTCCATACCATTATGTTTAGTTTATTGTTGCGTACATGGGTTTTTTTGGCCGGGGACCTCGCAATTCAATACTTATGATACACCTATCCCGATGCAATACATCTCTGAATACAGATTATCAAAAGACTAGAATGACACTACCTAATGAGTAGTGATGACTTGCATTTTAACTGCCCTGAAAAAGTTATATATTGATGACTTTATTGAATACACAATCTTTGCATAGTTAAAGTTATGGCTGTAATTGCCTTCAGCAAAGGAAAGTGTGAAACAAAACATGCCAATATTTTGGCATATTTGACAAATTGATAAAATACTGGCAAGCAAAAATCTCAATCGCCATGTTTTCGTCGAGATGTTTTGTTGTAAATGATACTTATACTAAAGTAAGATGCGAAGAATGCATGAAATTCAGTCATGTCAGTACTTAATTTTAAAATCTAATTGCTAATGTTGGTATAACTCCGTGTAACTCTGTATTGCGATACACATGTGCCGATGCGAGACATGTATCGTCAAGCTTTAGTATTGCGATACACTACATATTATGACACCCCCTATTTATTCACTCACCTGGCCTGAAAGGCCAAATGAGCTTATGCCGTGGTGACCATCCTTCGTGTGTCCGTCCGTCGTCCAGGTGTCAACTTTTCCTTTAAACGACTTCTCAAGAACCGCTGGGCCTATTTCAATTAGATTTGGCAGGAAGCATCCTTGCGGCATAGGGATCCAAGTTTGTTCAAACGAAGCCGATCGGCCAATTTGGCCAGTGGGCATCTTGGATTTTGGACGATTTTTCGAAATGTCTTTAAAAATCTTATCTGAAACCGCTTGATTTATGAAATATGATCTAGCGCAAGGGCTGAACCAAGTTTGTTCAAGGAAACTTGATTGGTCAAATGGTTTGGTGGCCATCTTGGTTGACCTAGTTTTAGCGAAAATAACTCCAGAACCACTGAAGGGAACAGGCCAAAATTTGGCAGATATGATTAGGGACTAAGGGCCTTTAAATTTTGTTCAAGAGAACTTGATCCGTCAAAAAACATGACGGCTGTGGGCCAATCAAAATATAGCGTGTTTGGTGGCCATATTGGATTTTTTTATTTGATGGATTTTGAGGCCAAAATTAGTTTTGTGTAGGTTTTTGGGTATTCTGATCTCAAATTTGAAATTTTTGAAACTGTCAGATAAACGGTTTGGCAGCCGTCTTGGATTATTTTCCCGGCAAAAGCTTCCATACTAAAGCAGTGGGAAATTTAAACTGTCTTCTAGTGAACTATTGAGCTGATTTCAATTATATTTGGCAGGACGTATCCTTAGGGCTTACGAGGCTGATTGGCCAATTTGTCCGGTGGCCATCTTGGATTTTGGATGATTTTTTAAAATATCTTTAAAAATCTCCGAAACTGTTTGAGGGATCAATTCAGAACTCATATGATCTAGGGCAAGAGCTGAAGCGAGTTTGTTCAAGGGAACTTGATTGACCAAATGGTTCAACGGCCATCTTGGATGACCCAGTTTTCGCAAAAACAACTTCTTCCCCAGAACCGCTGAAGCGATCAGGCCAAAATTTGTGATATATGATTCAATTTTCAACCCAACATCTCTGTGAAAGGGGAGGGCTTATATTAGTTTCCCCCAAAAATTTTCTAAAACTGATGCCACGGAAATCCAACGCATTTTCTTCCGTAAAAATTCCCACCGGGTACGCCTATGTTTAATGTATACCTCAAAACATCACCGGGGAAGTGAAATTATTTGATTTGAGCGCCTAAATATTGCGTATCCTTTAATAAAGGCCGTCTATTACATCAAAATTAATCCTCAAATTGATATAAAATGGCGTCGCGAAAAAATACAAATCACATGGTTCGCCTCCAATTGAAGAGTTTATTTTAGAGCGAGTACTCGGATATAAATATTCTGGAATCGGGGACTCGGAACTCGGGAATTTCTATATATTATCATTGCGCGATAGGAACTGAGTATCATACTGATTTGAATAAACTCCCGTTAGCGTATAATATCTCGTGAGAACACGCTGCCTCCCATCCCAAAAGAGCCGCTGGCTCGCTAACTTAGGAAGCCTTTTAGATCATTTAATGTTGATCGGTGTTACAAAATTGAGGCGCAATACTACTTGTTTGGTACATAAATTTGGTCTTAAAATATATTTATAAGGAAGGTATTTAATCACGTCAAGACTGTTTTACGCACATTTTGACTACAAAAGTGTGGAATAAACTTTTATATCTTGAACATACGTGGCCTGCTAATTAATCTAATAGGTTGTCGAGCTTTACAAAATCGAGGCCTGTATTGACTTCTAGAGGGGCTGGAAATGTATCAGGGCAGGAGATCGGCGTAGACACCATTGTTATTATTATACATGCTATTCTTACAGATTTTCTCTTAAAAAGATGTTCCTATGCAATCTGCTGAGTTAGGGGGTGGGCTTCTAATACAGAGTTTTGGCGTTTTGAAACAGCTAAGAAATCATTGGAGCTCATATGTCAAATTTAGGGGGTGGGCTTCTATTAGAGCATAGGCTTCAATTAAGTGAAATACGGTAAGGGCCATTAAAGTTTGTTCAAGAGAAGTTGATCCGTCAAAAAGTATGGCCGCCATGGGTCAAACAATATATAGCGTGTTTGGCGGCCATATTAGATTTTATTACGGGAAGGAGCTACGTCAGAAATATGGCCGCCGTGGACCAATCAAAATGTAGCATGTTTGGCGGCCATATTGGACTTGCAAAAATGTCCACAAACTCATTTAAGACTACTCCTAAACCACCCACCAACAATTTTGACAAAAATGCATAGTGCTCCAGGTGAGCGACACAGGCCCCCTGGGCCTCTTGTTTGTGGGTAATTTGTATCCTTTTACGCCAAGAATTATAAAAATGTTAAAGCTTTTCAATAGAAATTTAATTCACATGCAATTTTACAGAGTTCTCTGCAACAATTGCATCCATTATACATCATAGTAAAAATAATTTTTATTTTTTCCATATTTTACTGAATTTTGAACTTAGATTATTTTATGAATAGGTTGCCTATGCATGGTCAGTTAATTCAATAAAGTTGTTTGTTATACAGTACACTGATTATAACTAAGGGCATATAAACATCTATGCATATGAACATGTGCAATGTGGATCATTTGCCTGTTTTTAAGACTGTGACTTGTGAGGCCCATAGTGCTTGCGCTACAGATGGAGGAGGCCGTTAGGCTTTATAGTTGTGGCGAGTAGTGCAACTTTTTTACATTTTGCATAATACTTAGAGCTTCCCTACCATGCTGTGACATGCCTTCGCAATACCATACCATGCCCTATATGATACCATACCATAGCAATCCAAACTATATTACTTTGAAATAGAATGAAGAGTGAACTATGTCACTTTTCAAAGTGCAGAGCAAAAATGGTCTCCAGATTTAAAGCAACCCTTGAAATTCCAGTGGATTATGTGGCCTAATTGCAAGCTATAACACGGCTTTCATTTTAATAAATGGAGTAGGTATTTTTTACTTTGTTTCTGTATATTGGTTAGCAGATAGCAGAAAACTTGTCTAATTAAGGACTTTATGCTATGCATTGCCTATTTAAATGCATCTGTGTGTTAATATTTATTACTACATTGGTGTATTCATTGTAATATTTTGCAAATTAATATATTAATATTAATTCAAGACGCCTTTTGGTCACAGAAACAGAGCAGGAAGCAAGCCATATGTATCACTTTTCCGACAGTGACGACGGCGGCATCAACAATGTTACATTTACGCCTTTAGCAAAACTTCTCGGCTTATATTCCAGGATCTGTTAATCCTATTGGAACTAAACTTGGATACATGGGTACGGTTTACCTATAGTGTTAGGAAACGGCATGCTGACATCGAGTTTACGACGTCAAAGGCCAAGGTCACTGTAACCTATACAAAACTTAGTTATTAGAAAACTATCAAAACACATCTCCAAGCTCTTTAATCGCTTGATAGATTTTCATCAAATTAGGCTGGAAGGTTCCTATGGTTCTCAAGGTTCTACACAGATTTTTTGTTAAACAATTTTTTGGAAGATCTTATGAAAAATTGACCAGAAATTGTCAAACTGCATCTCCTCCTTTGCCGCTTATGGTATTTCAACCGAATTTGGCCAGAAGCGCCATATGGTAGGCTCCAAAAATCATGTTTAGAACTTTGAGTGTATCCTCTTTAACCTCTAGATAGATTTCATGTTTAGAATTTTTAGTGTATCCTCTTTAACCTCTAGATAGATTTCATGTTTAGAATTTTGAGTGTATCCTCCTTAACCTCTAGATAGATTTCATGTTTAGAATTTTGAGTGTATCCTCCTTAACCTCTAGATAGATTTCATGTTTAGAACTTTGAGTGTATCCTCTTTAACCTCTAGATAGATTTCAGGCAAATCTGTCATGAAGTATTCTATGGTGCTACACTACAGATTTTCTAATAAGAGCTTCTATTAAGAATTTTGAATGGTCATATTTTTGTGTGAAAATCTTATTAATAATCTACTAGAAATTGTCAAAATGCACTTCATTCTTTGCTACTTGGCAGCTTTCACCAGTATTTCGCTAGTAGGGCACCATCCTTGTAGGCTCCAGAACTTGAGAATCTTAGATTTTATGACAAATTTACTGGAAATTGCCAAAGCGCTTTTCTTTCTTAGCTGCTTGACAAATTTCAACCGAATTATGCTAAAAGGTTCATATTTTGGTAGGCTCTAGAAATTGTATTCTGAATTTTGCTTGGTCAATTTTTTTATGAAAAGCTTAGATTTTATGAAAATTTACAGAAGGTGTCAAAGCGCATCTCCTTAACCGCTCAGTGGATTTTAATCAAATTTGTCTGGAAGGATCTTGCGGTGGTGCATTCTAGAACCTCTATTTAAAATTCTGATCGATCAATCTTTTGGTGTCCATTTTGGATTTGCTGAAAATTTGTTCAAGGGCACTTGATTGGCCTAATGCTTTAGAGGCCATTTTGGATGACGTGGTTTTCACGAAAATGACTCCTTCTCCAGGACTACTAAAGAGATCGGGCCGAAATTTGTGAGATATGATTAGGAACTAAGTTTGTTCAAGGGAAGTTGATACCTAAAGAAACGCGGCCGGTGTGTTCTTGTTACAATGCTGGACAACTCCTTAGGGTTCTACTTAGCCTATCTAGTTGAAATGCCTATGTTCCAGGTGAGTTATAAGGCTCTTGTAATGTTAAGTTTTTGCATCTAGCTTATATTTCGGGATTGTTTTAGCCTAATGGAACACTTCTCTTTTGCATTGTTACCTCTATAATGTGGATGCAGGTTGATGACAGGGAGGTCACCAAGTCTAAGGTCAAGGGAATTCTTGCCTCTACAAATCTCTTGTTATTTTTCAATGTTAAGATTTCGCATTTAACAAATCTTATCGGTTTATCTTTCAGGCTTGCTTAACCCTAATGGAACACCAACTTGGGTACATGGTTGTTTATACCAAGGCGATGCCGGGACGTCACCAGGTCAAAGGTCACGGTTATTCTGACCTTGATATTTAATCACTGCTTTTTCAACTTTAAGTTTTTCCATTTCGGAAATAATTTACATTTATATTTCAGACTTACTTAAAACTAGCAGAACTAATCTTGGACACATGGTTCCATGTACAGTATTAAGGAAGCTGCATGCTGATAGTGAGATCACTAGGTCCAAGGTCAAGGTCATCGTAGTCTTGGTAGTTTACTTCAGTCATATCTGTATTTCCAACATGTTACATTTTTTAGCTTGCTTATATTTTGGGAGCTGACCTGCAGAGCTCAGATCATTCAGATGTTTGGTCTCACATAGAGAACAAGCGTCAGGCTAATAGAAAAGTCCAGATTTTAGACTACGTCTAAACCTAAAACCCCTATATTTTAGGATTGTGTAATCCTACGGAAACCAAACTTGGACACCTGTTTTCATATACCATGCCAAGGCAGCGTGATGATAGTGAGGTCATTAGGTCAAAGGTCAATGCCATTCTGACATTGCTATTTGACCTCTGCTTTTTCAACGTAAAATTTTTCCATTAATCAAATCATTTATATTTCAGGATTGGTTAATCCTATTGAAACTAAACTTGAATACATGGTTACCTATAATATTTAGAAGCAGCATGAATAACGTTGAGATCACAAGGTCAACGGTCAAGGTAACTGTGACACAGGCGAGACATTTAATTTCACAGGATTCTTGTTATGAATATTATTACATGTATATGTTGCTCATGTTCTGTCAAATTTTGGAAAAAAGTGTCTTCACATTCCGGTTGTACTTTACGTTTTGTTTTCATGAATATTACTTGAAGATATTCTTCTTAAAATTGTTGTTAATAAGTCTTTTGTATAGTCTTAGGATATGTACCGTTGGACAATATACTATTAGAAATATCTTGTATGCTCTACAAAATTGCTGAGTCAAACTGACTTTCTGTCTGTACGTCGCATCTCTTTTGTTTGTTGGATAAAGTTAGTATATTTCACATTGTGTTATAAACGTATTATTTCACAAGTTTGTGACTTACATGTAATACTGATATTGAATACAAGTTTGTGACCTACATGTAATACTGATACTGAATACAAAAACCAGGGCTGACACCCATATAGCTACAGTTGTATGGTTACATATGATAAACAGAATGTCATCTACCATTTTAATAGACATTTCCAGTTTTAGCTATGCCCCGCCAATCTCTATCTAAGCTCCACCCACACCTCGCTCGTGTTGGGATTGATCGATCTTTAAGCTTCCTGACTATCAATTTCCAGAAAACTATCCAGGTAAGCTGTTGTATGTTTTGAAACTAATTTGACTGGGTGCTGTTGCTGCCTATGCCCAGTCAAATTAGTTTCAAAATATTAAACAGAATGCTTATTAAATTGTAGATACATACAATTCGTACAATGTGTCGGACTATTAAGAGTTAAAGACAGGCCATATAGAATCATTTATGATGATTCTGACATCATCATACATGCCGCTTAGCTGATTATGATGTCAGATTGATGGATGGATACTCTGCAAAGGTGAATTGTGAAATAAGTAACAAATAATGATAAATTTACTATTTCTAGCTCACTTGACCCGAAGTAAGCTTATGGCATGCATCTCCTCCTTAATGACTTCACAGATTGCAACCAAGTTTTGGCTGGAAGGATCCTATGGTAGGCTCCAGCACTTCTATTCCGAGTTTTGATTGGTCAATTTTTTTGGTAAAGGTATTAGATTTTATGAAAAATTTACCAGATATTGTCAAAACACATGTCGTCCTTAGAATCTAGTCAGAATTTTGATTGGTAGATTTTATGAGAAATTTACTGGAAATTAAAAAAACGCATCGCCTCCTTAGCTGCTTGATAGATTTCTACCAAATAACGCTAAAAGGACCATATCATAGGGGGGTGGTAGTCTCCAGAATTTTGATTTGTAAATTTTTTGGGTGAACATCTTTAATGATGAAAAATTTACTGGAAATTGTCATAAATGCACCCCCCCCCCCCCCCCTTAGCCACTTGACGGATTTGAGCCAAATTTGGCTAGAAGGATCCTATTCTGGTAGGCTCCAGAACTTCTATTAGGAAGTTTGATTGGTCGATATTTTGAGCGAAAAATCTTCTTAGCCACTTGACAGATTTCAATAAAATTTTGCTAGAAGTACCATATGGTGGTAGAATCCAGAACTACTATTCAGAATTTTGAGTGGTAATTCTTTTGGTGAATATCTTAGAATTTATGAACAATTTTCTGGAAGGGCCGAAGGGCCAAGTGAGCTTATGCCATGGTGGTTGTCCATCCATCCGTCCATCTGTTGTCCATTGCCCATCCATTCATCAGACATATCAAATTGCATCTCCTTTTTTATGCGCTTTGAACCAAAAGGTTCCTATGCTGGTAGACTCCAGAATTCTATTCAGAATTTTGATTGGTCAATTTTTCTTGTGGCCATCTTAGATTTTCTGAAAATTTTCCTTAAATCATTCAAAACGCTAGTCCACCAATATAAATGGCCCCTATTTCAACGAAACTTGGGTAAACTAATTCTATGCTTGTAGACTTCAACACTTGTAACGAGAATTTTGATTGGTAAATTTTTCCGGCGACCATCTTAGATTTTCCAGAAATTTCTCAAAATCACTTAAAAGCCTACTACTCATTATCCACTGATTTCGAACAAACTAAGCTGGAAAGTCCCTAGAATGGTATGTTTCAGAGCTTGTACAGAGAATTTGGATTGTTCAGTTTTTTCGGTGGTCATCTTGAATTTTCCGAAAAATGGCGGGAAACTTTAAAATGCTACTCCTCATTAACTGCTTGGGCAATTTCAACCAGGTTTGGCTTGAAGGATACTAGGCTGGTAGGTTTCAGAACATGTATACTGAATTTTGATGAGTCAATTTTTCGTGCGGCCACCTTGGATTTTCTGAATGTTTTGGAAAATCAGTTAAAAAGCTGCTCATTAACCGCTTGAACGATTTCAAGCAAACTCTGCTGGAAAGACCCTAGAGAGTGGTGTGCTTCAGAGCTTGTATACAGAATTTTGATTTGTCAGTTTGTTCGGTGGCCATCTTGAATTTTCCGAAAAATGGTTTGAAATCGTTTAAAACACTACTCATTAACCACTTGTTCCAATGGCCATCTTGTTCTCCAAAATGACATCCCAGGAACGGCCAGCTGTAT
This sequence comes from Chaetoderma sp. LZ-2023a, assembly GCA_034401795.1. NCBI lineage: Eukaryota > Metazoa > Mollusca > Caudofoveata > Chaetodermatida > Chaetodermatidae > Chaetoderma > Chaetoderma sp. LZ-2023a. The sequence goes on from CM067374.1 coordinate 21,005,417, forward strand.
GGATTAGGCTGAAATGCATTAGATTTAATTTCATCTATGACGAAGTGTGATTAAAGTTTGTTCAAGAGAGCTTGATCGTTGATAAAACATGGTTGTCATGGACCATTCAAAATTTTGGGTTCGATAGCCATATTGGATTTTTTTATTGGCTGGGTGGAACCTAAATTTCAAGCTAATTGTGTGGTCAGCATTCATCATCAATTTCCCACTAAATATCGATTGTACTGAATTCCCAATTCTGTATTTTATTTCTTGTCACTGCTGAATTTAAAGTATAATGTTTGTTCAAATGCTAATATTTCATGTGAGCGTTAAGACCCTTTGGCCTCTTGTTCATTGTCTTCTATAAAACACAAACAACACATTGTGTTCTATAAAACAATTATGTATAAATCATTACATCTAGCTTCTCTAAGCAATGCAGTCAATTAAACTTAACACATGTTAATTTGTTTTGCGAGACTTGTATGTTGTTGTATAATTGGCTACATGTATGGTAGAGTCAAGGTCTCATTTTGAATCAGTGACAAACAAACGGACAAGTTTGCAAAATCAATGCTGATCCATAATAGAAGGATCCATCTCTAGATCAGTTTGTACTTGTTGGGATCGAAGCTACATACTTTGAACCCTGAATTCTCGGTATCCCATTTTCAAGGTAATTATTCCCCCCATACCATATAGATGAAGCGGTGGGGTGGGGAGGGGTGGGGGGTTGCAGATAGCATTTACTTTGTCCATTTGTCCGCCATTTTGGTTGTTCGTACATTTGTCTGTTCCTTCATCTGTCTGGTGGAATAACTCTAGCTCTACTGGACTGACCTTCCTGACCTTCACCAATCTTGTGTTGGTAGCTGGTTCTTAGGGCGTGAAAACCCCTATCGATTTTGGGTTTAAAAGGTCATGGTCATAGTGACCCAGTTAATGAAAGTATATTGTGTTTGCAGATGATAACTCAAGTTCTATTGAAGGGATCTTAACCAATCTTAGGTGGAATGTTGTCTTTGGTGTTCCAAATAACCATACCGATTTTGGGGTCAAATGATCACGGTCAATGTGACCCAATTCATGAATTATATTGTTTTCAGATGATAACTTGAATTCTATTAAAGGGGTCTTTACCAAACTTTCTTTGTAGCCTGTCCTTGGGGTCTGAAGAACCCTATTGATTTTGAGGTCAACGGTCAATGTCATATGATAGGGACCCAATTAATGACAGTTCCGGATGATAACTCAAGTTTGATTGAAGGGATCTTAACCAATCTTGTGTGGGAGGTTGTCCTTGATGTTCCAAAGAACCCTATCGATTTTACTGTCAAACATCATGGTCATGGTGACCCAATTAATGACAGGGCTCCCACTATCCCTATATTTTAGCTATTTCCCTATGTTTTATGCTTCCCCGAGGTTTCTCTATATTTTGCTGATTTAGCCCTATAATCCCTTCTTCTTTTTTTTATAAATTCACTACTGAAAAATTTCATATGTACTTTTTTATCCCTTTTCATTGACCACTCTCTTAGATTACCAGCACTGCAACCATTGTACCTAAGGTAATACTACATAAAACTAAAAAAGATTGGTAATTTTAAATTATCATCAGCATTTGAGCTCAACCGTTCTTGGACATATTCATGCTTCACACATCTCATACGTTTCTGAGTTTTTCTACTTTTCACAACCTAAAGAATTGTCCCTATTAGTTAAAAAAGGACTGCCTCATATATATGTATGGAATGGTAGCAGCAGTTTTCACTGTTTTGGGTACAGAGACACTGACAGTCAGGGAGAGGAGGTGGAGCTGTGGCAGGAAAACAGTTTTCGAATTTATTTACAATCCAAATGATGTCCCCACCTTATATTTGAGGTGATGCAGACCACTACAACTCCAAATATTGTCTTTGTAACCAATACCTGTGCACCAAAACAGAAAACTTAAATCTGTTTGATGGGGTGACCACAAACTTGAAGTTAACACTGCAGTTGGAAAGTAACCCAGAAGAAATCAAACTCCTCACAGATGGGACTATAAGTAGGCAGACTGGGCACAAATTGCCTGCCTCACAAACACTAACAGCATGTTTGTTCAGGGGAGAGATAGGAATTTCAACAATCAAACATAATTTTTCACAAAGGTAATTCTGGCAGAGCAAAGGAAGCAATCCAGAGTGGAGCACGAGTAAACTATGCAAACCATACTAGAATGAAGAACTGTGAGCGCATCCAAATATACTGTCATGGCTGTGTAAGAGTAAAAAAATAATCTCAAAATTTTGATCAACAAACATGACAAAGAAGTGATGCAGGAAACCAGTAAGCGCAAAAGAACCTACCAGTGTCTGAGGCCAGTTCATTATAGAAGAGGAACTTGATGTAGCTAGCAGTAGGTTGAATCAAAGGCCCCACACGACATGAGGTAAAGCAAAAACAAAACTCCAGGTCTGACAAACTGGAAATTTAGAATAGTTCTGCGGGGCTGGCGAGAAGCAACAGTGATGCCAATGCACAACAAATATAAATGACAAAAACTCCTCTAATAGTTGCCTTCCCATCAGAGAGGATGGTGAACACAGGATTGAAATGGTTCCTGGATAAGACAGAGTTCCTTATTGCAGAATAGGCATGTTTCAGCGAAAACATCTACAGAGGACCTTATCGCATCAGGGCTAGAAATAAACCAAGGCAATTAAGGGAGTTGCCTTGGATGCCCGTGTCAATTGCCTTATTTCTCCACAGTTTCACCATGCTGTTTTTAGAAAGTTACTAGTTTTTCATTATTATTGTTTATGATAGGTTAAATAGTTATATATATTCTTTAAAACGTGCAGTCATTAGCCCATATACTAAATAGATACAACACTTATTCTCTTAAAATACGACAACACTTGTTCACTAGTCGTCTCTCGCACCTATATGGCCCGAGATACGGCGACTAATCCTAACTAGTATTAAGCTCAGATATTTTGTTAGATAGGGACGACTGCTCGAATTATGGAGTGCTGTTTATTGTAAAGCCTCTGTACCGGTACTGCTGCTCCGCTACAAGCAAACCCGCGTTTCCATAATTGGCCACCAACTTTTCAGCCTTCTAAATTCTTAGAGCAGCTGTCTTTTTCTATGCTACTCAGGCCTCTGGCTAACTAATTGTCTGGTAGTCCCCTCCGCCGGTTTTGTTAGCACCGACCCGGGAAATCGCAGAGGTTTCCCAACAGTGAGAATCAAAATTGTACACTGTCCAAGACAAGAACCGGGCATGGAGGACCTTTTATCGGAGTCATGACCAAGGAGACTATGTCCACTACTGCAGGATGAGGAACCAAACCCGTCGTGCCACACGTCAGGCAATGAAAGATTTCGGGGAAAATATAGCTAAAGAAGCCAAGCTTAATCCAAAAGCCTTCCACAAATATGTAAAAATCAAACTAAAAACACGAGCTGGCATCTCAGACCTCAATCACGATGGAGGCACGGCGACCGCAGACAATGTAAGGCTGCATTACTTAACAATCTCTTTGTTAGTGTCTTCACTAAGGAAGATGATGTAAACATTGAAAGTACCCAGCACCCTGTGGAATCACAATTACATGGGCTGAATCTAACAGTAGACAAAATTGCTGAAAAATTACGTAAACTTAGCACGAATAAATCAGCCAACCCTTCTTCTTTTCGATCGCTGGTATCACACTTGGAGAGCTGTTCTCAAGATGAAATCTGTGGTTTTCTGCAGTTCTTCCACAGGCCCATACAGCTTTTCAAGAAAAGAGGTTGACAAAGGCCAGATCTCTTCTCTCAGCAGCTGATACGTACTGCAACATTGAAGTATGTGCTCTGTGGTCTGTTCTGCTTCTCCACAAGGACAAGCGGGCGATGTCGTAAGGTGGAACCGCCTGTACATGTGTTGGTTTAGTCTGTTATGTCCAGTTCTGAGACGAAAAATGGTCACTTGCACTGGCCTCGAGAGATGATGGTAGGCATCTTCTGATTGAGGTGTTCTATAAAGTGACTTGATGATAGTCTTCATCTCTGTATGTGCAACCATGTTTTCTGTCTGATTCTCTTCTGCACCCACCTTTGCCATCTTGTCTGCTTCCTCATTTCCTTGGACTCCACAGTGTGAGGGGATCCACTGCAATGCTATCCGAAAGCATTTGATGGTTTGTAATGCTTCTTCAAGTTGTGGCAGCTTACCTTTGGTGATAGCCTCAAGGACGGAGCGGGCATCAGATAAAAAGACAATCTGTGCAATAGGGTCTGCTTTTCTGCTGATGGTATTAGCTGCATGGACCAGTGCTTCGACTTCAGCTCTGTAGTTTGTGCAGTGTTTGCCTGTCGGTATTGCAGCTGACTCATGTTGTCCGTTTGGATACTGTATGTGCAGTCCGGCACCTCCGCTCCTAATTGCATCTTTGGCTGATCCATCTGTGTAGATCCTTATCCATGTCTCCTGAGGGTACATTTCTTCCAGGGCCTTCTTGCTCACATCACTGTGTTCATCTTTGGTTGTGAGATGAGGTACTGTGGTGCGAATAGCTATGTTCTCTAGTTTGTTTTCCCAGGGTGGAGGATCAAGGGTGTGGTTTGGGTCTTCTATTTGTGCTGGCAACATTTCTTGGTGTTTCCTTTGAAGTGCTTTTGTCTCTTTCACAAAACTTGATCTTTTAAGTCTTCCTGATGACAGCTGTGCTTGCCTGATCTTCATCGGGTGGTTTTTGAACAATTTGACCTTTGCAGCTTGGATCAGTGCTTTGCATTCCCTTCCTTTACTAAGTGGGGGGGATGCCTACTGTCTGCTCCATTTTTTCTATTGGTGTTGATCTCATTCCACCAGTGATGATGCGCAGTGCCTGGTTTTGTACTCTGTCGAGGTTCTGTTGATGAGATTTAGCTGCTGTCATCCATGAGCTGGATCCATACTCAAGGTGTGGTCGTACGGCACCTAGGTAGATGGTCTTGAGGATCCTTTCATTGGCACCCCACTTTGTTCCTGCCAGTTTCCTCATGATGTTTAGCTTTCTTCTGGCCTTTGCCTCTGAGTTCTGGATGTGCTCCTTCCATGTTAATCTTCTGTCATAGGTGACTCCCAGGTATGTCTGCTGGTCCTCGTACTCGAGTGGAGTACCGCACAGTGTCAGATTGCCAACCTTGGTTTTGGTGGGCAGTGAGAATAGCATGGCTGATGATTTTTCTTTGTTGATGGTAATACACCAGCGATTGGCCCAAGCTGTAATTCTATCCAAGGCGAGCTGCATTCTGTATGTGGCAGTCGTGTACTCCTCGGTGCACCAGTGTACGAGGTCATCTGCATAGAGGGCTGCTTGGATCCAATTGGGCAGCTCTGCTACAATGTCATTAATGAAGAGTATGAACAGAGTTGGTGATAATACTCCGCCTTGTGGTACCCCTTGTCTCAGCAATACATTCTGTCCAGATTCTCCATACACCAGCACCCTAGCTCTGCGATTGTGTAGGTATGACTTGGTCCATCGGAACATGTTGCCACCGATGCCTGTGCGCCGGAGCTTCACGAGGAGGCCATCCTTTCACACCTTGTCAAATGCCTTCTGCAGATCGATAAAGGCAGCTAGCATCACCTTCTTGGCTTGAAAAGTGTCCTCTATGACCTGTGCAAGATGTGTTGTTTGATCTTCTATGCTCCTGTATCTTCTGAGGCCGGTCTGCTCTGATACTATAATGTTCTCCGACTCCAGGTACCACTGCAACCGCTGGTTGACGATGCGCTCCATGGTCTTGCATATGCAGCTTGTAAGACTGATAGGACGGTCGCTCAGCACTTTCGTCGTGTTCTTCCCTTTTTTCAGAATAGGAGCCATTCTGGCTTCCTTCCAGCACTGAGGAACTGCTCCATTGGGCCAACTGAGATTAAAGATGTCTAGCAACTTGCGGAGAGATGCATTACCAAGGTGTTGGATCATTTCATTCGTAATGCCATCTGGCCCGGGAGATTTCTTCCCGACAGCCCGACAATGATATTCATTATGAAATTGGACACATAGTTGTATTGGCTTTGTTTTATTGTCTCTCAATGTACAGAAATCTATATTGAAAATGAAAGGGTTAAAATTATAATTGCCAACACAATGGGACTCCTAACATACAGATGGGACCCCTGGGAAGTCAGTAGGGCTGTAACGATACATTCTGCCACAATACGATTTGTATCATGATACACTGGTCACGATACGATACGTTATTTTTTCACTAAGTTTCATCTCAATCTGTCCATTTTATGCCACTTTCCGCCTCTCAGTGCAGATAAACAAATAATTAACGTATTCAGATGTAATTTAGTAAAAATGGTGCACTTGTGCATAACTTTAGCTATAGCTTACCTGACAATGTTAACACATGAAGGACGCCAAGGGCATATTTTCTTGTATGTGTATCGTCATCATGCCTATCGCGATTCACCAATATATCGGTGAATCGTTACAGCCCTAGAAGTCGGGGGCCCGGGGCTTGGCCCAAGTAAGCTTTTGCATTAAAACGGGAACTGTATAGAAACTATTCACTATTGCAGTGGTTGTGGATAGCCGAGTGACTTACTGACATAAACACATGTCACTGGGAAAGTATTGTTATATGGAATGTGGTATATTTGCAACTTGACTTACTGACATAAAGGAACAGTATTTATATATTGACTGTGGTATATTTGCAGAACAGGAGTCATAGCTTTATTCACAATAGAAAACTAATGGTAATAGTTCTAGCAAAAGGGAGACAACAAAAATTATTTCTGCCATAACCTATAAAATTTACCTCCCTTGTAATGAATAACAAACAGGGGAGATAACCAGTCATGTAGTGAATGAGATACAGATCAGGGGAGATAACTTTGTCGCCTGCTTGACTCAAATATATAGAAAATTGCGCAATAATAGTTAGTCATCATTTACTAGAGGATCTTAGTCCTTTACCAGCCAAAAACTGTTTCTGCAGTAGCCCTAAGAAATGTCTATTTTTATACCCTGCCAAAAAATTTTGCGGCGTATTATGTAATGTCGCCGTCCGTCCGGGCATGCGGGCGGGCGGCAGAGTGGTTTCCGGATGATAACTCTGTTACCGTTTGTCGGATCACATTGAAACTTCATAGGGTGGTGGGACTGGGCCTGGGGAAGAAGCCTATCAAAATTGACGATGATCCAAGATTGGGGGCCATCTTGGCAATTGGTTTCCGGATGATAATGCCATTACCATTTGTCGGATCGCATTGAAACTTCATAGGGTGGTGGGACTAGGCCTGGGGAAAAAACCTATCCAAATCGACGATGATCCGAAATCAGATGGCCGCCAGCCACCGGCGGCCATCTTGAAAATTGGTTTCTCCTTCGATCAATACTCACCATTCTATTACTTCTGATACAGCTAGCCCTGCTAGCTGGGCCCTAGGACTATAGACTTAGTAAGCTTTACCGACTTGGAACCGGGTACTCGGCTCCCAACTGCCGAGTACCCGTTTGCCATGAAGCTCATTCTTGTTTGCATAGCAACAAGAGACACATGCTTTTTTGCAGTTGGAAGTCTTGAGATTATATTAAGTCTTTTTTCTGTGTAAATTGTGATAGCTTGTGCGCTCTCTAAAGGATTTTGGATTACCATGGATGCTGCCGATGATTACCAGGTTGTATTTTTCCATGTTATTCCATAGTTAAAAGGCTTAGGTCTTCAAAATTTTGTCTGTGTCGCATGTTCCAATCTCGAACCCCAAAGAATCTGGGACGTGTGTTAACAACGAAATATGCCAGATGATCGCCTTCCTTTAACCCCAACAGGCGATCGGCAGATATGAAATAAGGTGTTGGCTTATCGGTGTTTTTAAACACGAAAATCGGTTGACATCGTTCTCCGTAAGATCCGAGCGTGTGACGTCACACCGTGTTACTCGGATGTTTATTTGAAGAAAATGTTTCATTAATTCGCACATCTGATTCTAGGTGCTGCGTACTTTTATTAGTACCAGAAAAACTTTGGAAGTTTTGCGTGTTATCACGATCTGTTTGCAATGATCAGTGGTTTCAAAATTCTTGATTTAGATGTGTGGTCTGCAGTTTTACTGTGTGCTACAGCAGTTTGTTTACATTTTGTTGTTTCTTCACATATCGTTTTGGCCTTCGTTAGGAGTATAATTTATATTTATTAGTAAATATACCCCGAATGCTATGCGATATGATTCCTGGTTCCGTTATACATCCTTGAGGATCAGTGTATGGGTGTATTATTGCCCGCTTCGTTCTTGTCATCATAATCAATGCGATCTTTGCTGTAACGTTGTGGGGTGGGGTGCGGGAGGGTTTACAGTTAATTTATTGTCAGAATATTTGAAAATTAATTGTCTGCCTTCCATTTCTGTTTCGTTCCACTTGCTTGTTGTAGGTTCGTGCTTATTTATAGGCCAAGCCAGCTCCGCCATCATATGACGAGTGCCACAAATTCGTACAGGTTCTATTCAAGGACCATGTCTGTTTCCGCTGTACTAAGTGTAATCTTGACAGTAGGTGTAACCTTTGCGCAGTGTGGTCGTTCGATATGATGCTTAAGTTCCTTGCCCAGAAGGACTTGGCAGGGTCTGATGCGGGGTTAGGCGGTCCGAAAGTAAATCGTGGAGCGTCCGTTTCGGCCCTTGGGGGGCATTTCACGTCTGCAATCAGAGGTGGTGGAGATGGCACCGCCGGCGTGGTTTGGTCCTGCTATGCAAGGCTTCTTGCATAGCATTCTGCCCATGCTGGTGTCGTCCCTGCTGCCGAAAGTTGTAGGGCAGTCTCTCCCCATGTTTGATTCGGGTAACTCTTATAAATCGAACCAGGAAATTGAAGAGTAGAATATTGTATCAGGTTGATTGTGAAAACTCCCCTCTGGCTGACAAATAAAGGATAAAGCATTCTTAATGGACGCTTATTCCCCATGACATCTAACTTCATGATTCCATTTAGGTTAAATGTTTTGGCAATGATAGTATCAGTCATCACTTATGTCAATGACGTCACAATCATTACTGGTATCCTTATCTATTGGGCTTATTCCTACAACAGATCAAGAAACATGATTATAACCCTTTCTGGATGAATTGAGTCTATTGATCATAAAAGATCCTTTTGTAGTTCGCATCCCACAGTAATCCAGTCTATGCCCCTTACACATGACCTTGACATCTGAACATGTTTCATATTGGGGATTCTCTGACCTTTAAAATTGTACCTTTTTCCCTCCATAGGATTCCGGAGATGTGCCTGTGATAAACAGACAGACAGATGTCACCAACCACAATACTTAGACCGGCCGTTGGTGGCGTCAGTAATAAGCATTGGACCGTATAAATGTGTGTACCTCATGAGACATTCATAATTATCATTATACCCTGTACAAGATCGCACATCCAGATAGGAAATTCAATATAGATGCCCTTCATTGAGGAACATGGCCAGATTTCGCTGAAATGAACATCCAATCAGAGTTGATGTAAGAAATATTTTTATCTCACCTGGCATGAAGGGCCAAGTGAGCTTATGCCATGGCGGTTTCCTCACCCACCCACCCCTCTCCCCTGTTCATTCATCCATCAAATCTCATCTCCTTTGGCAGGCTCCAGAAGGTCTATTCAAAATTTTGATATGTCAATTATTTTTTTTTCGGTGGGGGAGGGGATGGGTGGTGACAGGGTGTGAAAATCTCCGCAGTTGCTTGTTTGGGTTCAAGCAACTTTGGCTGGAAGGATGAAGGTAGGCTCCAGAACTACTATTCAGAACTATGATTAGTCAATTCTTTGGTTGAAAATTTTTAATTTTATGAAAAATTTATTGGAAATTCTCAAAGTGCATCTTCTTGGTGGATTTTAACTGCATTTGGTTAGGACGCCATGGTGGTGGGTGACAGAACTTATATTCAAAATTCTTATCTCTCAGTTTTTAGCTCACATTTTCACGAAGTTGAAAAAAGAGATTTTGGGAGAAGGGGTAAAAATGTCGGGGTTGGCATCTGCGTCCGGACAGGTTAATCGTATTAAAATGACATTTGGGGTTATCCGATTTGAAAAAAAATTACACAGATGTATTCCATGGGATGCTTAGGATTAGTCTGCATCAAAATTATATTGATTTTATAATTTTTTCCATTCTTTTATCATGTTTGAACATAGAATATTTTATGTGTCAAGAGTTATCTTTCTTAGCTGTGTTAGTGTTTTATCTCACATTTTCACGAAGTTTAGCGGCCAGCAATGTTGAGCCGTGCTTGTAGATGGTTGGTGTCACGTGCATCCAGGGTAATATCATCAGCAGAAGTTGGTGCACAGCAGTTGATGTGTCAGATTTTGGCACCAATATTTGTGCCCTCCATCAGATGGAGAAGAACGTTGATGAAGAGTCTGTAGTGAATTGTAGGTAGGATTCCTCCCTGGCGACCACCTTGGCGTATTGTAAACGGTTCTGACAGACTTCTCAGTTTAATGGAAGATTGAGCTTCGGAGTAAAGCTCCTTGATCGTGCACCTGAGTGAACCATCTCCTCCATTGTTGTATATTTTGCGTAGTAATGAGGGATGCCATACGACATCAAAGGCTTTACAAGCAGCTAGTGTTACCATATTGAGCTGTTCATGGGTGTCTTTGGCTTCATTCGTCATCTCCGAGATTATTTGAGCTTATGTTGTGGAAGACCTTTCTGTGAAGCCGCTGCATCTTTGACTGAATACATGACCAGAGGATGGCAGCTCCACTATAACCCTTGGTGCTTATAGAGGGGGTGGGGGTGGGTGGGACGTTATCATCACTGCATTTTGCATGGAAGTCTTGATTGCCATAGACATTTGAGAGTGCATCTATAAAGCCAGTGTTCTTGTAAAAGCATTATTGGATTTTTGTTTGATAAAAGTTCACGTTAGTTCATGTTTGTTGCAGCATTTTTCACATTCAAGAGTTAATATATTTATGACTGTCTCTCTGCTCATTTATACACGCTGAGTGGGAACCTGGCCGACCATGGGTCTGTTGGAGCGATTTGCTTGGTATTGCTGCGAGTGATTTATTCTGACAGGCATCGTTTAAGGTGGTAACAGCTGAGCTTGCGCCTGTTGATAAAATGGATACTGCTGACTTCGCATTAAGGTTTGTGATATCCGTCTCGGCGGCTGGTCTTGCAGCTGCTGAGCATTTATGTGTTGACGAGGGAGTGCCGGGTGAGCTAGGGTCAGAGTATTCATTATCTGAGAATGTATTGTGTGCAGCTGCTGAAGCTATTGTCTGTTGGTTCCGATTTGTCAAGTGGATGAGGTGCCAGATGAGCTAGGGCCAGAGAGCGCATTATCTGACAATGTGCTTGCAACTGCTGAGCTATTGACCGATTCAGATTTGTCTGATGCAGAGGAGGCTGTGCTCTCATCAGTTGCTGCAGATGGTTTTGTTGTTGCTGGATTATGTGCGGCTGCTGAAAGGTTGTATGCTGGATTGAAGGTTGGGCAGTCATCAGCTGTGTCAGAGAATGATGTGCGTGATGGAGGGTCTGAGGTAGGCATGTCTACTTTGTCAAATTTACTGATTCTTTCACGGAGTAGCTTTAGTTCTAGTTCTGCTACTCTTGACTGGAGGCTTTGTAACGTGCGTCCAGATTCATCATCTTGAACTGGCTTGCAATGGCTGTTATGTTTGGTACTATAACTTGGCTGACAGCTTGGCGAGCTATCTAATTGAACAACTTGCTCAGGCACGGATGCTATCTTGAGTAATAACGTACAGTTACTAGATTTTAGCTCATCAATTTTGTTCTCCAATACTGTGATATAGGATTGTGAATATGAATTCTGCTCGAGCTTGTTCTTGAATTCTATTGCTCTTGCTGCAATCTTTTGTTCTAACACTTTAAGTTTCTTTTCTTTGCTATTAGGTAGGCTCTGTCTGTGCTTGCGCTCATTCAGTTTGATTATATTGTCATTGTCAAGTAGAGTTATTGATCTAGCCCCTGTTATTTTTGTGTTCTTTAAGGCTCTCTTAGGGATAGTCATTTCAGAGTAAACTACAGTTATTTCAGGTACAATCTCTTCCTATATGTTGGTATGGGTAGAGGGTATGTGATTCTCTATCTGGCCAGCTTCTGTTGATACCAGGCTTAGTGCTGGTTGAACATTGTCATCAGTCAGTGACTGCTGATTTAGTGGGCCTATATGTGGGTCTATCGTAGAGTAGCCAATGTTCTCTTGGAGACCAGGGTTTGTCGAGTGTATGCGAGCGGCAGTAGCCGTGGACAGACTTTCTACGATTTCCCATTAATATGTACAACAGATCTGGCGGCTAAATGGGATGTCAATCTCAGTTACAACAGGATGAGTTGGATCGAGGTTTGCACAACCAATATGTGTCACTGACTGACAGCTAGTGCATTCTATCGCATGATCCTCAACTGCAACGACGAGCTCGCACAGTTGGCATGCATTATGGCCATCAGGCTTGGCAAAATCATTGTTTGTGCACCAAGGTGATTCTATGGCCAGTAAGTTTTCCGCTTCAGTAACAGATTGGTCTACTTATCACTGATAAAATGGGGAGTATTAGATCAGAATCTGAAATAAATAAAGAGCATTGACGCAGAATTGGGATAGATAGGATGGCCAGGATTGACCCATACTGGCAGCAATTGCCCACTACAGGTACAGAGTAAACATGAGATCTGGCTGCTAGGTGAGAAAAAGGTTGAGATTTGACACGTTCGACGCCTCTGCCCCGATCACTTAATTCCCCTTACTAATGCAATGGCTGGATATGTTAGGACTAGCCAGCCTGAACGCTGTCACTGCTTAGGTTGAAGCAGGTGCATCCAGTCTACCCAGTCCGAAAAGATTCAGCATTGAGCAGCTCCCATATCTTGGATTGAAAGTTATTGCTAGTGCTATGTGGAGCCTCTCTGCTACCCGACAACACCCGTTTTACTTATTAGATATGGGACTAATACCATCAACCATTTGGTTAGGTTAAGCACGTTCAACCCATTAACGTTTTGTTTGTTCCAGTGGCGGAAGCAGTTCCTAGTCAAAGCAGCCCCAGCATTGGCAGACAAATATTGTTTTATTAGGTCTTGAGGCTTATTTGGCTTTGCAGTGTTCAAAGGGTTAATCCTTCACTTCGGCAGTTCCATTAATGGTGATTAGTGTATTGTGTATTAATGGTTTTTGGTGTATTGTGCATGGTTGCGGTGTGTCGGATACCATAGAGGGTTTATGTAGTCAGCGGTGTCGGAAATGTCAAATGATAACAGATGGGTGTCTAGACCACCAATCTGGTGTATTGGCAAAGCCAAGCTCTGTCCTTGTAGTTTATGGATAGATTAGTTTGTAACATGCAGATTGGATTCACCTGAGTTGAATTGGTGGTGGTGGTGGGTGGGTGGTGGTAGTGATAATAATAATAATAATATTAATAGTAGTAGTAGTAGTAGTAGTAGTAGTAGTAGTAGTAGTGGTAGTGGTAGTAGTAGGTGGTGGTGGTAGTAAATTGCTTTGTTATGTAAACTGATGTTCTTTGGTTAGGGTTGATTATCAGCGAGTCCTTACATTGGCAAGTACAAATGTACTACACATCAGTACCCGCCAATTATGGACTCCCTGACAATTTTCTTGAAGAATTTTATATTTAGCATCTGTTCCCATATCTTTGTGCTAGTGATGTTCCATAATTTTGTGGCTGTTATTATGATGCGTTGCGCTCCTGTTTCCGTTCTTGTGAATTTGGTATGTAGATTATGTTTCTTTCTTCTTCTTCTTCTTCTTCTTCTTCTTCTTCTTTTCGATCGATGGTATCACACTTCGAGAGCCGTTCTCAAGATGAAATCTGTGGTTTTCTGCAGTTCTTCCACAGGCCCATACAGCTTTTCAAGAAAAGAGGTTGACAAAGGCCAGATCTCTTCTCTCAGCAGCTGATACGTACTGCAACATTGAAGTATGTGCTCTGTGGTCTGTTCTGCTTCTCCACAAGGACAAGCGGGCGATGTCGTAAGGTGGAACCGCCTGTACATGTGTTGGTTTAGTCTGTTATGTCCAGTTCTGAGATGAAAAATGGTCACTTGCTCTGGCCTCGAGAGATGATGGTAGGCATCTTCTGATTGAGGTGTTCTATAAAGTGACTTGATGATGGTCTTCATCTCTGTATGTGTAACCATGTTTTCTGTCTGATTCTCTTCTGCACCCACCTTTGCCATCTTGTCTGCTTCCTCATTTCCTTGGACTCCACAGTGTGAGGGGATCCACTGCAATGCTATCCGAAAGCATTTGATGGTTTGTAATGCTTCTTCAAGTTGTGGCAGCTTACCTTTGGTGATAGCCTCAAGGACGGAACGGGCATCAGATAAAAAGACAATGTGTGTAATAGGGTCTGCTGTTCTGCTGATGGTATTAGCTGCATGGACCAGTGCTTCGACTTCAGCTCTGTAGTTTGTGCAGTGATTGCCTCTCGGTATTGCAGCTGACTCATGTTGTCCGTTTGGATACTGTATATGCAGTCCGGCACCTCCGCTCCTAATTGCATCTTTGGCTGATCCATCTGTGTAGATCCTTATCCACGTCTCCTGAGGGTACATTTCTTCCAGCATGGCTAGAGTCAGGGCCTTCTTGCTCACATCACTGTGTTCATCTTTGGTTGTGAGATGAGGTACTGTGGTGCGAATAGCTATGTTCCCTAGTTTGTTTTCCCAGGGTGGAGGATCAAGGGTGTGGTTTGGGTCTTCTATTTGTGCTGGCAACATTTCTTGGTGCTTCCTTTGAAGTGCTTTTGTCTCTCACAAAACTTGATCTTTTAAGTCTTCCTGATGACAGCTGTGCTTGCCTGATCTTCGTCGGGTGGTTGTTGAATGATTTGAACTTTGCAGCTTGGATCAGTGCTTTGCATTCCCTTCCTTTACACATTGGGTTGGGGGGGGGGGGGGGGAATGCCTGCTGTCTGCTCCATTTTTTCTATTGGTGTTGATCTCATTCCACCAGTGATGATGCACAGTGCCTGGTTTTGTACTCTGTCGAGGTTCTGTTGATGAGATTTAGCTGCTGTCATCCATGAGCTGGATCCATGCTCAAGGTGTGGTCGTACGGCACCTAGGTAGATGGTCTTGAGGATCCTTTGATTGGCACCCCACTTTGTTCATGCCAGCTTCCTCATGATGTTTAGCTTTCTTCTGGCCTTTGCCTCTGCGTTCTGGATGTGCTCCCTCCATGTTAATCTTCTGTCATAGGTGACTCCCAGGTATGTCTGCTGGTCCTCGTACTCGAGTGGAGTACCGCCCAGTGTCAGATTGCCAACCTTGGTTTTGGTGGACAGTGAGAATAGCATGGCTGATGATTTTTCTTTGTTGATGGTAATACACCAGCGATTGGCCCAAGCTGTAATTCTATCCAAGGCGAGCTGCATTCTGTATGTGGCAGTCGTTGTGTACTCCTCGGTGCACCAGAGTACGAGGTCATCTGCATAGAGGGCTGCTTGGATCCCATTGGGCAGCTCTGCTACAATGTCATTAATGAAGAGTATGAACAGAGTTGGTGATAATACTCCGCCTTGTGGTACCCCTTGTCTCAGCAATACATTCTGTCCAGATTGTCCATCCACCAGCACCCTAGCTCTGCGATTGTGTAGGTATGACTTGGTCCATCGGAACATGTTGCCACCGATGACTGTGCGCCGGAGCTTCACGAGGAGGCCATCCTTCCACACCTTGTCAAATGCCTTCTGCAGATCGATAAAGGCAGCTAGCATCACCTTCTTGGCTTGAAAAGTATCCTCTATGACCTGTGCAAGATGTGTTGTTTGATCTTCTGTGCTCCTGTATCCTCTGAAGCCAGCCTGCTCTGAAACTATAATGTTCTCCAACTCCAGGTACCACTGCAACCGCTGGTTGATGATGCGCTCCATGGTCTTGCATATGCAGCTTGTAAGACTGATAGGACGGTAGCTCAGCACTTTCGTCTTGTTCTTCCATTTTTTCAGCATAGGAGTCATTCTGGCTTCCTTCCAGCACTGAGGAACCTCTCCATTGGTCCAACTGAGATTAAAGATGTCTAGCAACTTGCGGAGAGATGCATTACCAAGGTGTTGGATCATTTCATTCGTAATGCCATCTGGCCCGGGAGATTTCTTCTTCAATTGGCGGATAGCCTTCTTCAGTTCTGCTAAACTAATGTCAACTTTCATTGCATCGTGAGTGTTGGTGTCCGTTCTTTCCTTTTGCTCTTTTCTAACCTCTTTGACGCATTCGTGGTATAGAAATGTTGCTTTCTTTCGCAAAGGCATCTGCAGCCATCTTTCCTGACAGTGTTTGTCCATCTTCATCAAGAGTAATCTTCTCTCCCCTGACACCCTCATCATTCAGTGCTTTAGTCAGTCTCCATAGCTTTGTGGTGTCTCTCTCTAAATTAAACCATGCCGTCTTTTCCCTCCAGCTTCTTCTTTTGGCCTCCAGCTTGGTCTTTAGATACCTGGCTTTAGTTTGTTGTAGTGTGAAGTGGGTTTCATGACAGGGATTACCCTCTGCATCTTCTCTGGCCTTGTCTAGTTTATCATGTGCTGCTTGCCGTTCTGTTGTCCAGTAGGGGCGGTAATTTTTCCTGAACCCTCGAAGAATCGCTTCGTTGGCAGCCTTGAGGATACTTGAATTAAATTCCTTGACCGCGTTGTTGATGTTTCTCCCTTCTACTGCTATATTTTGGGTAAGCTCATTGGAACGAATGCCGAACAAACTCCAATTTGCCTTTTTGTAGTTCCACCTTGGATATTGAGGTGAACTTGTCGAAATACTTCCAGAAAGAGAGAGGAGGACTGGGCGGTGGTCGCTTCCTCCTAACTGCGATCCGACCACTCTACTGAGGTTTCTGTGAATGTCTTCTGTACAAAATGCCACGTCCGGCGTTGTTGTCGAGTGCCACCGGCGGGAGTAGAAGGTAGGCTGATCTGTGGAATCGACAAGTAAAAGGTGCTTTTCATCTTGCCATGCTTCAATGTCTGCTCCTCGTTTATCAAGTGTTCTGTATCCCCTAGCTCTGAGACTGGCTATTAAAGTCTCCCGCAATGAGGAAGTGGCAGTCCGGGACCTGGATTGTGTCAAGTAAGAGATTCTTGTCATTAGGGCAGTAATAATTGGCAATGTCAGTCACAGAGTTGCTGGTTGTTACCTTGATCTTGATATATTCTGCCTCTTCCATAAAGGTTTTGATCTGGCTGGCGTTCACGCTGTTTCGGACCAAGGTGATCACCCCGCCTTTCTTTCTTCCTCTTCGATCACACAGGAAGATCTGGTAACCTCTGATCTTAAATGGTTTTCCTTCTTGCAGGTGTGTCTCTGATGCTGCAGATATCAATGTTGTTTTCGTACAGAAACTGTTCGAGCTCTGATTTCTTGTTGGTAACCCCTTCTGCGTTCCAGTGCATGATGTTGATACTGGGGTTCTCTTTGGATTTGGTCTTCCCTTTCGGTTGGCCAGTAGCTCTCCATCCTCGTCCCCTGGCTCCACAAGACGGGTTGATGGGACCTCCAGTAGCTGAGGGTGGGCTCCTTCGAGGCGTGGAGCCCGGCGCTGCACCTGCCTGGCGGATCCTCACAGGGCGAGCACCATTTTGGTTGATTCGATCTCCAAGTGTCATTCATTAGCGTTGTGCATAATGCTCTGGTTAGCCCCTCCAAATGTCTGGATTGACACCCAGTGGGTTACACCCCTGCGCCACGTTGAGGCCGAGCATATAGTCTTAAACAGGTGATGTTTCTTTCTAGTATTGTGTCTATGGGTGTCAATGTTGAATGTAAAGTTGGAGGCTATGGTTTGTGGCAAAGCATTGTGGTGAAAGTCTTTTACAATATTGTACATCTGTAATTTTCCAATATCTTTGAGTTTAAGTAATTTCGCTGTTTTTAATATATTCTGGCCCACTGCTGGTTTAGTAAAGAGTTTTATGCATTTATTCTGAAGGTTTTTGAGTTTTGTTAGTTTGCTCTTGTGTGCTGCAGTCCAGATAGCATTGCAGTATGTGAGATGAGGGAGGGCAGGTGTGCATTACAGAGTTTTAACAGTGTCTGGTGTCATGTACGGCTTTGGTCTTTGGGTAACACCTCCGCCCCTGGCCACTTTTGCCATAACTATTTAAATTTGTTTAGCCCAGGTCAGATGTTTGTCCAAGTATACGCCAATAAATTTAGCAAATGGGGCCAAATATGACATAAATGGTGTACAGTTTCTAGGCTACTGTTGGTGGAAGACCATTAAGTCCGTGTAAACCAATTCCCATGGGCATATATAGCGTACATTGCCCTTTACTAATTCTATCACAGATGAATGATGACAGCTGAGATGAAAGATTAATATTTCTGGTCAGACCTAAATGTGTGAACTCATCGCAGACAGTAACTGGGTTTCCATTAAGATGTCAGTAGTGACTGCTGCTCCATGTATCTGATGGGATGCTGGTTTTGAAGACAGAAATAGTCGTGAACTACAAATTGTCGAATATAACCTCTCACTGAATAGTAACCTGTCAAGAGGTGTCCTGATTTATACTCATGAATCAATAAATGCCAAGAACTGTGATACACTAAATACTCATTGTTTCAACGAGTCAGTGTGGACATCATGGATCTCACAACAAAAAGAAACAATCCTTGTTGGATGCATTTATAGAAATAACCCACCTACCGCCTCTAGGTAAAAGCGATCACGACATTCTCCAAATTTCACTGCACCCGAACATTTTAAGCCATACCAAACAGACAATTAAATCCAAACTAATATTGAATAAAGGTAGGTATGCTGAAATGCGAACAGATTTAGGAATGATGGAATGGCAAATTCTGAACGAACTCGATACAAATGAAGCATGGAACCTATTGCACAGAAAATTAACCACTATGAAAGAGCAATATATTCCTACCTCTAAGCAACAGAGCAGAAAGAAACATCTCTGGATTGACCACACCGCATCACAGTCACTCACACTAAAGAACCAAGCCTACAAAAAGTATAATAAAACTAAGAAAACTACAGATTATGAGCTTTACAAGACTGCCAGAAACACAGCTACATCATCCATCCGAAGAGCCAAACAGTCCTTCGAATGAAAAGTGGCGTCTGAAAGTAAAAATAACCCTAAAGCATTTTGGAACTATGTAAAAAGCAAAACAACTCTACATGAATCGATTAGTCATCTCCGTAACCCAGATACTGGCACCGTTAGTCCAGATGACAAAGAAAGAGCAAATGTACAATCCTTAATGATATGTACAACATTGACAAAAGCAGCTTCTTCGAACTCTCCACTAATACATACACTAGAGGACATAAGTTCAAGCACAACATGAAACGCAGCACTACGGTTATTCGCAAATACTTTTTCTCCAACAGAGTGGTACCCTATTGGAATTCACTGCCAGCAACAGTTATAGAGGCACCAACGGTTGAATCCTTCAAAAGTAAACTAGACAAGCATTTCAAGGAAATGCTTCATGATTTTGACTAAACATGATTTTCATAAAGAGACACTAGCATACAGAAGGAGATCCAGATAGTGATAAACACATTGAACAGGTCATATGCTTATCAGACCATCACAAAGTCATACTGCAATTCTGCCAATACAGTAGACTGATTTTGGAGTAGCCTCTGTATAAACAAGAACATGTTCCGTAGTGATTCCAATTACCGGTAGATAATCTCTGCTCCCACATCCGCACTTTGTGGTTGCATGAAGAGACACTTGCGTAGAGGAGGGGACTCGGATGGCGATGAGCACAAAGAATGAAATCAACAGCAATTAGACCAATCATGGCCTCCACAAGTGATCATGCAAACAAATGCTAGGCGCAGCAGGGTGTGACCATGAGTGTAGGCGGAACACCGCAGCTGACGTGGGGAACACCCATCTGCATCATAGCATTTCCCAAAACACAGCTAAAGTTTTAAATCTAATGTCACTGATATACTGACGGTTTCGAGGAGACTTAACTGAGCGACTCAAGATTCAAGATTCAAATACAATCTAGATAGATCTATTTCAAGTTCAAGTTCAAGTTCAAGATTATTTATTTTGATATAGAATATACATTTACAGTTTTACAACAGGTAGTCCACCAAAGGCAGAGCCTATGTGGCGGTGGACCCCTACATATAACATATAACATATAACAACAACAGTATAGGACATGAGAATACTGAATACATACGGTTAACATGTTATAGTCCTATATATACATATAGTTAACTGTCTCGCTGCCAAGCCTCTGCAGTCTACATTTTCCATGGAGCCTAACTCAGGGTATGCTGAGTACCTCTAAAACAATTTGACCGAACGTTGTCGGTGGCTAAGCCACAAGCAACTTTCAGTCAAATTTTTTCTAAAATACTCAGCCAATCCAGAGTCATTGCCAATTGGAGTTATTGTCCGCTTCCAGCAGTCCAACAGTTAATAGACGTATAACAATTTACATTTTTACAGGGAAAGACATGACAGAGGGATGTGTGCTTATCTTGCTTAAGTTAATAATTCTATATTACATATTCTTATTATCAATGACAAAGTATTTTTAGGCTGTGATGGTAGAGTTAGTTGTTTGGTAGTTACCATTATGACAGATATTCTTCTTATTATTAATATTATTATTATTATTATTATTTGTTCTGGTGACTGGGTGCAAGTATGAGAATAGCATGCCATGATGGTGTGTGTTTTCCAGAGTCTAGTAGGTTTCTATAATCTTCTTTTTGATATTCTGCTTAAAGTACTGTAGCTTTATGATGTCTGTGCGTGTGCTTGTGTCTGTATTATTCCATAACTGAATTGCTTTGTATGAGGGTTTTTGTTGTGCTGCTTTTGTTTGGTGGTGTGTTGAATGGAGGTTATCTCTTGTTCTTGTGTTGTGAGGATGCAATTGTGTATTGAGCATAAAAATGTTAGATAAGGATGAGGGTAAGTTGCCATTGTGGAAGTCCCTTAAGATTGTGTATAGTTGGAGCCCTCCTATGTCCTCAAGTTTTAAGACCTTTTCTGATTTAAAGATATCCTGGCCACCTGCTGTTTGTGAAAATAGTTTAATAGATTGCTTTTGCAGAGATTTTAGTTTTTTTAGTCTAGCTTGAGATGTATTAGTCCAGATAGCATTGCAGTAGGTGATGTGAGGAAGTATCATTGTGCAGTACAGGGTTTTAATAATATTAGGTGTTAGATAGGGTTTCAGTCTGCGAATGATGCCAATGCTTTTTGCTACCCTGGTAGTAATAATTTCAATATGCTTCTCCAATGTTAAATTTTTGTCCAGATATACTCCTAAAAACTTAGCATATTGTGCTTCTTGAATTATCTGGTTGTTGATATAGAGGTTTGGGAGAGATATTTCTTTTAGTTTCTTAGATTTTGTGAATAGTATATAATTAGTTTTTGATACATTTAAGGACAATTTGTTTACTTTAAACCAGTCTATTAATTTTGCCATTTCATTATTGACATTTTTGTATAGAATTTCTATATCCTTGTGGCTGCAGAAAGCATTTGTGTCGTCTGCAAAAAGTATTAGTGAGAGATGTTTGCAGACTTTGGGTATGTCATTCATATATAGGAGAAACAGCAGGGGCCCAAGAACTGAACCTTGGGGAACACCACAAACTATATTTTTGTATTCAGAGATAGCCCCATTGAATTGTACACACTGTTCCCTGTTTGACAGGTAACTCTGTATCCAGTTCAATGCAGTACCTCTTATTCCATAGTATGCAAGCTTTTGCAGTAAAATTGTATGATCAATTGTATCGAAGGCTTTGGAAAGATCCAAGAATACACCTAGCGTATGTTCATTGTTCTCAAGGGAGGTTGATAATTTTTCTATCATATCCACAATGGCAAGCATAGTAGAGTGTTTTTCTCTGAAACCATATTGAGAAGGATATATGATTGAGTTTTTGTTTAGATATTTAGTAATTCTACTAAAATACAGCTTTTCTAAGAGTTTTGAGAAAAGTGGAAGTACCGAGACTGGCCGATAATTAGTAAAGTCAGATACATCTTTAGCTTTGTATATGGGTGTCACACGTGCAACTTTTAATCTTGATGGAAATACTCCCTGTGTAAGTGAGAGATTACAGATGTGGTCCAATGGTGTTAGTATTTCTGTTACACAGTGTTTAAAAATTTTCCATTTGAAATTATCGATTCCAGCACTTTTAGCTGTGTTAATTTGCATTAGTATTTTGTAGATTTCGTGAGTATCTGTTGGATTTAGGAAAATAGAGTGTTGATAACTACCTGTTAGAAAGTCCGTTATATGTATGTTCGAGCTGGGTTGAATTTTTTGTGATAAATTAGGACCAATGTTAGTAAAATACTCATTAAATTTGTCTGCTATTTCTTTTTTGTCGTTAATGACTCTATTATTATAAATAAACCGTGATGCTTCAGTATTGGTTTTTTTCTTATTTAGTAATGATTTAATCAGTTTCCATGTTTCCTTTATATTATCTTTTTGTTCATCAAATTTATTATGAAAATAATGTATTTTTGCTGTCCTAATTATCTGATTTAGCCTGTTTCTATATTTCTTGAACTGTGAGTCATTATACTTTGTCTGATATTTAATAAAATTCAGATATAACTTGTTTTTCTTGTGACAGGCAGCTATCACCCCTCTTGTAATCCAGGGTTTAGTAGGATTTTGTTTAAATTTCTTAATATTTTTAAGTGGAAAGGCAGATTCATGGATGTTAGAGCATATAGTGTGGAAGGTGTTGTAGGCATCTTCACATGACTGTGATTCGATTACCTGGTTCCAGTTTATGTTAGCCATATTGTTTTTGAACATTTCTATATTTTCCTTTTTGAAGTCTCTACAAGTTACTGTTTCTTTTACAAATGATTTTCCTTTTTTGTTTTCTTTTTCTATATAGAAAATAGGTAAATGGTCTGAAATATCTACAACAAAGATACCTGTTTGATTCTTGCCACTTACAGCATTATTCGAGATGATGTTGTCAATAACAGTAGCCGAGCATTCTGTAATTCTTGTTGGTTTCGTTATAAATGGATAAAAGCCAGATATTTTTAATAAATTTAATAGGTCTTGAGTGTAGAAGCTATTTTGTTTTAACAAATCAATATTAAAGTCACCTAATATATAAGCGGATTTCTTTTCATTTTGTATGGTATTTAGAATTTTTTCGAATGATTTCATAAATTTGTCGTTGTCACTTCCAGGAGGTCTGTATGTGACACCGACAAGTTTATTTTCAGTTTTTTCATTGGGAATTTCAATAAAAATAGTTTCAACAAATTCTTCATTCATTGACAGGTCATCTCTCAAATCATACTGTAAACTGTCCTTTATGTAGATGCCTACACCACCACCTTTTTTAGTTGGCCTGTGTTTTTCAATGAATTTGTAATTTTGCATATTAATTAAGTCCAGTGGTGAGTCAGGTTTCAACCATGTCTCGATAATTCCTATGACGCTAAATTCATGTGAGCTGGAATCCATAAAGTTATTAAATTTATCAAAATTTTTTAGCAGCGATCTAATGTTAATATGAATCATTGAAAAGGTGATAGCATCAGTACTCTTGATAATATTATCATTAAATTCTTTCTGAAGTATATAGTCACAGAGTGGAAAATTCATACCTTCATTATCAATATCTGTTTCAGAGAAATTTGTGTATTCATTGCCCTGGTTAGAAGTATTTAGCTTGAATGGGTTTACAAGTATGTTTGCATTTATATATGTACTGTAGTCATATTTGGCACCTAGGATATTAAGCAGAAATTCGGTATCATTTTCATAGTGATTAAAAGGAAAATTAGTTTGGTTACATTGAAAACACCACCATGGCTCATCAGAACTCTGGAGTTCTTCATAATCTGTGATAGTTAGCCCTTGGGAGCATCTTAAATGCACCCAATCACCACAACAGTCACATAGAATTGCACGCTGATTAGATTTGACAGGTTTGTTGCAGGATAAGCACGGGAACCGGACAGGCATGGACAGCAAAAAATGGGTTGGCTAAAGGCTATTGCTGGCTACTGTGATGGAGAGATAGTGTTTATCTAATAAAATGAGATTATATATAATGTTAATGGATTAGATGGACATAGTTATGATATTGTCTGACAGTAAGAGAAGATCTATTGTTGGAGTTTGATAGATCACAAGTAAAGCAAGGCGACATATATGGGTAGCGGTGAGCATTTATGTAACCATAAGTTATGCCAGTTAGGCCATGGACAGATATGAGCGAAGGTAAGGCCAGGTGACATGTATTTTCGGAGAGTGACGAGTATTCAGATCACAGGTTAGACAAGCCTATGGGCATTGGGATCGTAGCTACATTTATGGATACTCACGTAACAATCATTTAAGTCATTGAAGATAGAACATCTTAGCCCTTACATTGAGAAGTTTCAAAGAAAGTAGAATCTTTGTGATATCGAACGTATACTGTTGTGTCTTTTGAA
Organism: Chaetoderma sp. LZ-2023a; assembly: GCA_034401795.1. Lineage (NCBI taxonomy): Eukaryota > Metazoa > Mollusca > Caudofoveata > Chaetodermatida > Chaetodermatidae > Chaetoderma > Chaetoderma sp. LZ-2023a. The sequence goes on from CM067374.1 coordinate 21,029,877, forward strand.
GTCAACCTGACTGGGAACCATTGCTGCCTAAGACAAAGTGGTGACATTGAGAATGAGATATATTGGGAGTTCACCTTGTTACTTCACCTACTTAGGTAATTGGTAGAACAGACAGATGTACATTTGGACTACATTTAGCACATACAATATAACAGTATGTACAACACCACTTACCAAAACAGACAGACAACAGATAACACATAGTGGTTTGTGTACTATATATTACCGTGTTGAGGATTTGCTTGGTGTCACAGTTTGCCAACTATTCTATGTGGATTCAAGTGATATCATCAGCTGTAGAATAATAATATGAAAGATTAGAACATTACATACATTTGACCATTTCACGGCAGGCCAGCCTCTGCAGTGGCCTTGAGGAACTTCCATTCTTTCCAGACCAAGAGAATGCCATTTTTGTAATTTTAACACTAGAATGATGATGATGAGACTGAGTTGAAGTGGAGGAACCTACATTATAAAGAAGAAGAATCCTTGTTAGACTTTTATTTGTTTAAAAAGCTCGTGTTTGGTACATGCAACTTAAATCTTACCAGAAGTTTCCTCCGCTATATAAATAACGCTTCAATATGACATTGCAATATTGACTATGATAGACGTTTTAAAATGTCACGTTATCAGTATTACCAGTTTTCGTAATAATCATGATCATCATTCTTAGGACTTATTAGGATATTTTTGAGGACTCAGGCTGTGTTCAGCCTCTATGTCCGCATCTTCTTCCATTAAAAATGTTCCACGTTCCTGACTTCCCGGCATCCGATATTCGGCCGTGAAATCAAATTTAATGGCTTGTTAGTTGTAGCTCCCAAAATTGATCTAAGTTACTCTAAGGCCACTTCAAAGGCGAAGACAGATTTACAATTTACTATGGCGCCAGGCAAGCTATTCCAAACATCTACCACTCTATGTGTAAACATATATTTCCTAATGTCCATTCTAATATGATGCTTGGACAGTCTCAAGTACAAAATTACACCTATAAATCCAACTAGTTTAAATAAGCAATATACTATTTTTATCAATGACATGCCATCTGTGATTGTATCTGACATTTCTTTATTTGCGGATGATACTAAAGCTTATAGAACCATAACACATGCAGATGATTGTAAAGAACTACAACAAGACCTTAACTCACTGCAGCAGTGGTCAGAAACATGGCAGGTCCGATTTAATCCTCAAAAATGTTCTGTAATGCACATAGGCCATAATCACTTTAATACTTCCTATCAAATGATAGATAATGGGAAAACCCTAAAATTACATGACGAAAATATAATCAATGACCTAGGCGTGTCAATAGATACAAAACTAACATTTGAGAGCCATATAGAGAAGATAACTTCCAAGGCTAATAAAATGACAGGCATAATATGGCGTACATTCCAATATATAGATGAAGACCTGTTCATGAAACTTTATCCAACATTAATACGCTCTCACCTGGAGTATGCTGCCCCTGTATGGTCACCAAACACATGGAAACAAGCAGAAAAACTTGAAAAAATTCAGAGACGAGCTACGAAAATGGTGCCCAACTTAAAAAATCTAAATTACCAGGCAAGATTAGAATATTTAGAACTACCAAGTTTAGTATACAGAAGAATAAGAGGGGATCTTATAAATGTCTATAAGTACATGCATAACCTGTATACTGTGGACTCTAGAAAACTTCTAATTATCCGTCCAAGAAAGAGAACTAGAGGTCATAAATTTACATTACTAAAACCAAGAGCAAATACATCCCTTAGACAAAGCTTTTTCTCTAACCGTGTCATAGACTGGTGGAACTCCCTAACGCCTGAAGTTGTTGAAGCTCCATCTCTAAATAGTTTTAAAACCAGACTAGATAAACTATTTATTCAACATCCTGTATACTATAATTATAGAGCTCTAGATAAACCATGTAATCCAAAAATGACTATTAGATAATGTAGCTCATCACCAAATTTATTGAATTAGCTGATAATAGGATACAATGTCCTAAAAAGCTGTACATGTTATGATTATTATGATTAAACGAAATAATCAACAAACTCTGACAGGCAAGACAAAAAGCAAATGTACAGCACAAAACATTTTATCTCCCAACCTACCCTGCTACTTCACAAATGCACAGTGTTGTAAATAAAATTAATGAATTTTCTGCAAGTATGTGTAGTTTAAAGCCAAAAATCATAGGCATCTGTGAGACTTGGGGGAGGGAAGATGTAACAGATGCAGTTGTGAAATTACAAGGTTATAATCTATTTAGGAATGATCGCGTAAACACGAAGGGGGGGGGGGGGGGGGTTTGCTGTTAATCCATGAATCACTAAATGCCTCGCCCAGAGATGATCTGACAAACTCAGAATTTAACGACCCAGTATGGAGTGAAATTAAGCTAAATAAGAGGGAAACCATACTTATTGGAAATTGTTATATACACCTGTGCAAAAGTTAAGCACCACCCTATTTTTACGCACATGCGAGGGTATATTCATGTGCTATGAAGAAAGCAATAGCATAAACATTTATGTACCCATCCATCTTAGTGCAAGAGGTAATAATGCAACTAGAGGAATGCTGATTATGATGGTGGGGAAACACTGTATGTTTTTGTTTGAACTTGAAAACGAGGCCTGAATATGGTTACGTTGACACAACTGACAACTATTGCCCTACAGTTGACACACGTGGCTAGATTGTCATTAATGGTGTCTGAAAACGAAGTTTAACATCTGTGCACGAGTTTGAGACTGTCATTATTAATACCGGGTATATCCACCTTGTGCCTGGATGACGGCCTGGACACGACGTCTCATGCTGGTCACCAACCGACTGATACGCCATTGTGGTATTCGTTGCCATTCAAGATGGAGTGCGTCTGTTAATTCCTGTAGGTTCTGCACAGGAGGATCCCTCCTTCTCACCATGTTTCCCAGAATGTCCCAGATATGCTCAATAGGGTTCATGTCAGGGCTCCTTGCTGGCCATGGTATGGTTTCGATGGCATTCTGGCGGAGGTATTCATGCACAGCTCTAGCACGATGTGGTCGGGCGTTGTCATCCATGAATATAGGGTGGGTTCCAGGTGCATGATTTACAAAATGAGGGACCACAACTCTATCCAGTATGGAATCTTGATATCTTTGTCCATTTAGTGTTCCAGGTACAGTCAACAGATCCAGCTTACAATCAAATGAGATGCACCCCCACATCATAACGGAACCTCCACCAAATGGAACTTCTTCCATGATGTTACGTTGGTCGTACGCCGTGCGTCTGGACCTCCATACACGAGTTCGACCATCTGTGGCATGAAGCAGGAACCAACTTTCATCGAACCAGTGTACCCGTCTCCAGGATCTCATGTTCCAGTGTCTTCTTTCGTTGCACCACCTCAGACGCTCCTCTTTGTGGTGTGCAGTGAGGAGAGGACATCTGACAGGTCTCCTAGCTTTCATGCCAGCAGCATACAGTCTCCTTTTGACGGTAGACATTGACACTCTATTGCGCGTTTCCCATTGCTGGCTGAGCACTCTGCTGTTGGTGAATGGAGATCTAACAAGGCGTACTAGAGCTCGATCATCACGGGCAGTAGTCTTCTTCGGTCTTCCAGATCTAGGCCTGTCCTTCACCTCGTTAGTTTGCCCATGTTTTGCAATCAAACGACTGATTACAGTATGGTTAATGTTCAGCTGTCTGCCAATCTCTCTGCATGACATACCAGTGGTATGCATGCCTATGATTTGCCATTTCACACGATCACTTAACCTTCGTCTTGACATAGGGCTTCACAATCAAGAGCCAATTCTCTCTGTACAAATAAACCACGGTCATGAACACAAAATTCCTAATCTTGTCGCCTAAATCTGTATGTAATGTTCTACACCTCAAACTGGACTTTTACATAACTGAACACGTGTGCTGTTTCCCGCCACGCACGGACATCAAGCGGCGTGAAGTCATGCATGCATGTGCATTTCGTACTTGGAATTATGTCAGCTAACGCGGGGACAAAAAGTATGGCAGCCTAGTTGTACCATCATGTTTCTACGTTCTATTGTTTTTGCTGGTGCTTAACTTTTGCACAGGTGTATAGATCACCAAGTAGTCCAGAAACCAATAATACCAACCTTCTTGACCTCTTAGATAAGATAAGACGCGACAAGATAAGATAAGACGTGACAAAGCCACACACCTATTGTTAATGGGAGATTTTAATATGCCAGAAAATGACTTTATCAATTGTTGTTCTACAAGCAATCCAAATAATATAGCATATAGATTTCTTGAAAAAACCCAAGAAATGTTTTTAAAGCAACATATTGACCAACCCACCCGATTCAGAGAAGGACATAATTCATCTATACTAGATCTTATATTTACCAATGAAGAACTCATTGAATATCTACCAGGTTTAGGAAAGAGTGACCACGTTGCTCTCTTGTTCACATTTGCTTGTTCACCCACTCCACAATTACAAAATGATATCGCCGGAGGATACAATATATGGAAAGCTGATTTTGCATCGATTAATCAAGAACTCAAAGATTGACTGGGATTCACGAATAGATATCAATGATATAGATACAGCCTGGAACTCGTTTGCAAACATTATAAATTCCCTAGCTGACAAGTATGTACCCCCCAAAAAATCAAGACCGTCAAACACCAGTAAATCAAAGTGGATATCTAAGGGAATACTAAAATCCATCAGGGAAAAACAGGCTATTGAAAACCTACAAAACTAGTAGACAGAGGGAAGACTACAATCAGTATCTAAAACAGCGTAATGCAACCAGTATTTTATGTAAAAAAGCACATACAGATTATGAGAAAGGTCTTGTAAAAGAATTAAAAAATAAACCAAAAAGATTCTATAGCTACATTCGGGATTGTCAGAAGACCAAGATCGCAATACCAAACCTGCAGAAAGAAGGAGGAACCTTCACTACAGATGATACTGAAAATGCAAATCTCTTAAATAATTTTTTCAAATCGGTTTTTGTAAGAGATGAAAATGATAACATGCCTCAGTTTCCAGCCAGACTTAATAAACAAAAGTACATCAAAACTATATCTATTTCAAGCAGTGATATCATTAAAAAACTAGAGAAACTAAAACCAGATAGTGCCCCCGGCCCGGATAATATTCACCCGAAACTCCTAAAAGAGTGTGCCAGCAATTTAGTGGAACCATTACACATACTATTCAAGCTTTCAATAGCAACTGGAACTATCCCCAAAATATGGCAAAATGCAATAATAACACCTATCATCAAAAAAGGCAATAAAAAACATGCAGAAAACTACTGGCCAATTTCACTTACATGTGTACTATGCAAGATATTAGAATCAATCATCAAAGACAAACTTGTACAACACTTCGAGTCCAACAACCTTTTAACGATACACCAGCATGGATTCGTCCAAGGGCGAAGCTGCTTGACAAACCTGCTAGAAACTCTAGAAAGCTGGACACAGTCCCTTGACAGTAACAACATTGTAGACATAATTTACCTAGACTATCAAAAAGCATTCGACACTACCGCACAAAAGATTACTTCACAAACTAAAGGCATACCGAGTCGTTGGCCCCATATTGACCTGGATACAAGAATTTATCCAAGATCGACAAATGATGGTTCACATCCGATGAAACTACTCAGACAGGACAAGTGTTGACAGTGGAGTTCCACAGGGCTCCGTCCAGGGTCCACTGTTATTCCTGGTATATGTAAACGACATTCCAGATGCTATTCAAAGCAACATCAAAATGTTTGCAGATGACACAAAACTCTGGACCCATATTAAAGAAGACTCAGATAGTAAAAAACTACAAAACGACCTAAACTATCTGAATGGATGGTCAGACCAGTGGCTTTTAAAATTCAATGCAAGAAAATGCACCTAGGTCATAATAATCAATTGCATAACTATACCATGAAAGACAAAAGCGAAACACATACACTGCAGATTACAACGCATGAAAAAGATTTAGGATTCTGGATAAAAAATGACCTTAAACCAACTATGCAGACTTTAAAAGCAGCAAATAAAGCCATGTATATCATGAGACAAATCTTGCCCTGTAGGTGGGGCTTAGAATACACCTCCTTCGATCAATACTCACCATTCTGTTACTTTCTGATACACAGCTGGCCCTGACAGCTGGCTCTAGGACTATAGACTTAGAAAGCTTTACCGACTCCTTGGAACCGGCTACTCGGCTCCCAACTGCCGAGTACCCGTCTACCATATAGCTCATTCTTGTTTGCATAGCAACAAGAGCTGTCCACACTTTTTGCAGGGAGAGATTTAAAGTTTTTTGAAAAGAAATCTAAGTCTTTTTATCTGTGATTTGATAGTTTGTGCGTTCTTGAAAGGATATAACTGGATAAAATGGAGAATACCGCGATGATAACCAGGTTGTATAATTCCTTATTATCCATAGTTAAAAGACTAAATTTCGTTGTGTCGCATGTTCCAATTTCTGACCCCATAGAATCTGGGACGTGTGCTAACAACGAGATATGCCAGACGATCGCCTTCTTTAAACCCCAACAGGCGATCGGCAGATATGAAAATAGGTGTTTGCTACGGTATTTCTAACACGAATATCGGCTGACATCGTTCTCCGTAGGGTCCGAGCGGGTGATGTCACACCCGTGATGCTCGGATGTTTATGTGAAGAAAATTTTTCATTAATTCGCGCATCTTGTTCTGGGTGCTGCGTACTAAAAATGGTACCAGAAACTTTGGAATGGTCAAGTTTACGTGTGATCACGATCGGTTTGCAATGATCGGTGCTGTCAAAATTCTTGAGAGATGCGTGGTCTGCGGTTTTACCGTGTGCTACAGCAGTTTGTTTACATCTTGTTGTTTTCTTCACGTATCGTTTTGGCTTTCGTTAAGAGTATAATTTATATTAATTGGTAAATATACCCCGAATGCTATGCGATATTATTCCTGGTTCCGTTATACATCCTGGAGGATCAATTATGGGTGTATTTATGCCTGCTTCGTTCTTGTCGTTATAGTCAATGCGATGTTTGTTGTAACGTTGTGGGGTGGGGTGCGGGAGGGTTGCAGTTAATTTATGGTCAAATTATTTGAAAATTAATTGTCTGCCTTCCATTTTTGTTTCGTTCCACTTGCTTATTGTAGGTTTGTGCTTATTTATAGACCAAGCCAGCCCCGCCATCATGTGACGCCACGGTGATGGGTGTGGCCGGCCAGGCATGGTACTCACCTATCTCGCCTGGTCCGGCGGTCAGAAATGGGGTGCCGTTGGCGCCCGTGTTTGGCCACGACTCCTCAACCGCTATGGGTCCGCACGGTTTTCCGTGCAGGCCTACTCCATGGACTGGTGTGTTCCATCGGGTGGCGGCGGAACCGTACGGTGCCGGAGTTCCTGGCATATCAGCAATGGCTCGCGGCGGAACCGTACGGTGCCGGAGTTCCTGACATATCAGCAATGGCTCCTAGCCGGGAGGCCGTTGCTGGTAGGGCCGTGAACATGTCAACGGGTGACGTGTTCACGGGAGTGTCCTCCTCGGAGACGGATTGGTCTGAGGCTCTGGCTTGGCTAGCCAGGGTGGACCCATCTGTGGTACCGACCACTGCCGAAGAGGATGTACCCCGTCCATCGGTGCATCGATTAGGATGGGGATCTTGCCCGCAGCCCTGATCCAGTCTGTTGGACTGGATCCATGGTTTATGGTGTTGCTTGATACTATGTATAGCAAACAACGCATGAACAAGGGCCAGCTTCTTGCGGCCTCCATGGAGGTGCGGGCGAGGGCTCGTATTCCACGGGGGGGAATACGACAGGTATGGTGTTGTCCCGTCGGTCACCGAGAATGACCGCTGGGTACTGGGTGTTCAGAGTGCTGGAGCGGGTGGCCCCAGTCCGGCACTTGTGGACAAGTCCCAGGCACACCAGGATGAAATCCTGTCCCTATGCGATGAGGGTGTGAGGGCAGCTCTGAGTGCTGTCAACCATTCGTATCGCCTTCTTCAGTCGGTGTGGACTGAAGCGGGGGCAGGCCACCCTGTGGCGCTTTCGTGCGTCAATGACGGCTTGGTGCTGTCTATGGATGCACTGGCAAGGGTGCAGGTGCGTGTGACAAAGTCCAGGAGGCAAATGGTTCTTGACCACATGCATCCGGCTACGGCAGTCAGGGAGCGTCTTCTTGGGACACCCCTGACAGGGCCTAGCATCTTCGGTGGCCAGGCACGGGCCATCCTAGAGGACACTGTAGAACAAGTACAGCACCGATGCACCAAATTAGTAGTAGGATTATGAAACAAAACTTATAAACTATGACTCAAAATACTTGGTCTACCAACTCTAAAACAATGTCGAGTCAGGGTAGGGTTGCCCGATTTTTCGATAATTCGATTATACGCGATTATTTAATTCAAAATGATCGTGGACGATTGTAAAATGAAATAATCGTATAATCGCCATGTTGAAATTTTGTCAAGACACTTTTACGCTTGTGAAACTCTGCTCGCGTTACCAAGCATAGAAACAAACATCCGGCTATCAGCCGAATGTGTGAATGATTAAATAAACTAAATAAATAAATAACTGATTTGTTTGTATTGACTCATGATTAGTTTTAGATGAATAAATATTGTTCACTTGGTCGCTATTTGTCATTGTAGTTGTAATCACACACGCTTATCCCGTGTTCCCCATTCTCTGAATAGGTATGCGCTAACGGTTTTTCCCAAAAAAGTTCTAGAACTGATACCACGGAAATTCAACACATTTTCTCACGTAAAAATTCTCACCGCCTACGCCTATGTTTAATGTATACCTCAAAACATCACCGGGGAAGTGAAATTATTTGTTTGAGCGCCTAAATATTGCGTATCCTTTAATAAAGGTCGTTTATTACATCAAAATTAATCCACAATTTGATATAAAATGGCGTCGCGAAAAAAATTAAAATCACATGATTCGCCTCCAATTGAAGAGTTTATTTTAGAGCGAGTACTCGGATATAAATATTCTGGAATCGGGGACTCAGAACTCGGGAATTTCTATATATTATCATTGCGCGATAGGAACTGAGTATTATACTGATCTGAATAACGGGTACCCGTTTGATAAACTCCCGTTAGCGTATAATATCTCGCGAGAACATGCCGCCTCCCGTCGCAAAAGATCCACTGGCTCGCCAACTTAAGAAGCCGACTATATTGTCATTCGTAATAATTCAATTTGTATCATTTAATGTTGATCGGCGTTACAAAATAGATGCACATTTTCTCCTGTACCTGTTTGGTACATAAATTTGGTCTTAAAATATATTTATAAGGAAGCTATTTAATCACGCCAAGACTGTTTTAAGTGCATTTTAACTACAAAAGTGTGGAATAAACTTTATTATATCGTGAACATACGTGGCCTACTATTAGTATTAATCTAATAGGTGGTCGAGATTTACAAATCCGATACCTGTATTGACTTCTAGAGGGGCCGGAAATGTATCAGGGCAGAGATCGGTCTGAAGTAGACACACCCTGTGACACGATTGTTATTATTATACACGCTATTCTTACAAATTATCTGCTGAGTTAGGGGGTGGGCTTCTAATACAGATTTTTGCGGTTTTGAAACTGCTAAGAAATCATTGGAGCTCATATGTCAAAGTTAGGGGGTGGACTTCTATTAGAGCATAGGCTAAAATTAAACGAAATACGGTACCTTCCGTTTTCCGTCTAGAAAAATCTTGATACATTCCTTTGTTTGCAAGCAGCAACAGGGGTATTCTCCTTCGATCAATACTCACCATTCTGTTACTTCTGATATACAGCTGGCCCTGACAACTGGCTCTAGGACTATAGACTTAGAAAGCTTTACCGACTCCTTGGAACCGGGTACTAGGCGCCCAACTGCCGAGTACCCGTCTACCATAGAGCTCATTCTTGTTTGCATAGCAACAAGAGCTATACATGCTGTTCGCAGTGGAGAGATTAAGGAATAAATCTAAGTCTTTTTGTCTGTGATTGTGATAGCTAGTGATTCTCTTGCACGGATAATTGGATAATATGGATACCGCCGAGGATAACCAGGTCGTATATTTCCTTATTATTCCATAGTTAAAAGACTTAGGTCTCTAAATTTCGTTGTGTCGCATGTTCCAATTTCTGACCCCAAAGAATCTGGGACGTGTGTTAACAACGAGATATGCCGGATGATCGCCTTCTTTAAACCCCAACAGGCGATCGGCAGATATGAAAATATGTGTTTGCTACGGTTTTTGTAACACGAATATCGGCTGACGTCGTTCTCCGTAAGATCCGAGCGGGTGATGTCACACCCGGTCGCTCGGATGTTTATGTGAAGAAAATTTTTACATTAATTCGCGCATCTTGTTCTGGGTGCTGCGTACTAAAAATGGTACCAGAAAACTTTGGAATGTTCAAGTTTTGCGTGTTATCACGATCTGTTTGCAATGATCGGTGGTTTCAAAATTCTTGATTAGATGTGTGGTCTGCGGTTTTACCGTGTGCTACAGCAGTTTGTTTACATTTTCTTGTTTCTTCACATATCGTTTTGGCTTTCGTTAGGAGTATAATTTATATTGATTGATAAATATATCCCGAATGCTATGCGATATGATTCCTGGTACCGTTATACATCCTTGAGGATCAATTATGGGTGTATTTATGCCCGCTTCGTTCTTGTCGTCATAATCAATGCGATCTTTGCTGTAATGTTGCGGGGTGGGGTGCGGGAGGGTTACAGTTAATTTATGGTCAAATTATTTGAAAATTAATTGTCTGCCTTCCATCCGTGTCTCATTCCGCTTGCTTATTGTAGGTTTGTGCTTATTTATAGGCCAAGCCAGCACCGCCATCATGTGACGAGTGCCACAAGTTCGTACGGGTCCTATTTAAGGACCATGTCTGCTTTAGATGTACTCCATGTAACCTTGATAGTAGGTGTAATGTGTGTGCAGTGTGGTCCGCAGATATGATGTTAAAGTTCCTTGCCCAGAAGGATGTGGCTGGGTCTGACGCGGGGTCAGGCGGTTCGATGTTAAATCGTGGAGCGTCCGGTTCGGCCGGTGGGGGCGCGCCGCGTCCCCAGCTGGAGGTGGCGGAGATGGCACCGCTGGCGTGGTTCGGTCCGGCTATGCAGGGTTTTCTGCATAGCGTTCTGCCCATGCTGGTGTCGTCCCTGCTGCCGACGGTTGGGGGGAAGTTTCTCCCCATGCTTGGTACGGACCCTGTCCTTGGATAGGGTTCTGGACTGGTCACCGAGGGAGCCGTCTCGTACGGCCCCCTGACAGTCCTGTCGGGCTCCGGCCCGACGTGTTCTGTCTCTCTGCGGCCACCTCCGGGTGGTCCAGTAGTGGTGGCCGGTCCGTCAGGCGTGGGAGCCGTCCGTCAGGCGTGGGAGCCGTCCGCCAGGACGGCTCCACGGTTTCCTCGTCTAGTGACAACTCTTTGGAGTCTGAAGACGAGGAGGCCGAGGAGGAGAGGTTGCTGCGGCCTGTGATGCCATGGGTGGAGAAGATGGAGGTTGATTCCGTCCTGGATGGAACCGTCCTCCATCTGTCTGGCTTGGCGCAAGCCAGGGCAGCGGCTCCGCCCGTGGTTGAGGCCAATCTGGTACCAGGCACCGGTCCCGTGATGGTTGGGGTGACGCCAGCCGACACGGTGACGGGTGTGCCGGGCCAGGCGTGGTACTCACCTATCTCGCCTGGTCCGGCGGTCAGACGTGGGGTGCCGTTGGTGCCCGTGTCTGGCCACGGTTCCGCGTCTGCTATGGGTCCGCACGGTTTTCCGTGCGGGCCTACCCCATGGACTGGTGTTTCATGGGGTGGCGGCGGAACCGTTTGGTACTGGAGCGCCTGGTGCGTCAGCGGGTGACGTGTTCACGGGGGTGTCTTCCTCGGAAGTGGAATGGTCGGATGCTCTGGCTTGGCTAGCCAGGGTTGACCCGTCTGTAGTTTCGGCCACGGCCGAGGAGGATGCGCCCCGTCCGTTGGTTGCATCGATTAGGATGGGGATCTTGCCCGCAGCCCGGATCCAGTCTGTTGGACTGGATCCACGGTACATCGAGTTGCTTGAGGCTATTTATAGTAAGCAGCTCATGACCAAGGGCCAGCTCCCTGCAGCCTCCCGGGAGGTGCGGGCGAGGTGTCGTATTCCACGGGGGGAATATGACAGGTATGGTGTGGTACCATCGGTCACCGAGGATGACCGATGGGTTCTGGGTGTTCAGAGTGCTGGAGCGGGTGGCCCCGGTCTGGCACTTGTGGACAAGTCCCAGGCACACCAGGATGAAGTCCTGTCCCTATGCGATGAGGGTGTGAGGGCAGCTATGAGTGCTGTCAACCATTTCGTATCGCCTTCTTCAGTCGGTGTGGGCTGAAGCGGGGGCAGGCCACCCTGTGCCACCTGTGGCGCTTTCGTGCGTCAATGACGGCTTGGTGCTGTCTATGGACGCGCTGGCAAAGGTGCAGGCGCGTGTGACAAAGTCCATGAGGCAAATGGTTCTTGACCATATGCGTCCGGCTACGGCAGTCAGGGAGCGTCTTCTTGGGACACCCCTGACAGGGCCTAGCATCTTCGGTGGCCAGGTGCGGGCCATCCTAGAGGACACTGCCAGCATTGCGCAGAATCAGTTGGCGGTAAACCTACAGCTGGAGCTAGTGCGGAAAGCGCACGCACTAGGGGCTGTAGGGAAACCGTTAGCTGTTCAATCTTCAAAGAAGCAGAAAGGCAAGGCGAAAGCTAAGCCTACTGCGACTTCTGCTTCGTCTGGTTTTTCTCAGCCGCCGCTGGCTAAGAAAGCCAGGAAGGTTGTGGAGGCCCCTACCCTCCCCAATGTTGCTCCTGATCGCCCTAGAGGCGGAAAGGGCAAGGGTACGGGTAAGTCCTCAAAGGGCGGAAAGAAGGGAGCGGATCGTACCTGAGGGTACGAGAGCTCCCTTCGTATCCGCCTGGACTGCACCTGTGCGACAGGAACAGCGGTGCCAGTTAGACCTGCCGAGCCAAGACCGAAATGGTTCTCTCTCTCTCTCATTAAGAAAAGGGGTGGAGCGGACCGCGAGCCGGACAACCCCGTTAGACGTTAAGGCGTTTCGTCGAGGCCTGGCAAGGTGTGACGTCAGACAGTCTGGTCCTGGGATGGTTATCCCAGGGTTACATGCTGGAGTGGTGGGACTTTCCGCCGCAGAATCTGTCTTTGGCACCTGTCTGGACACCCGTACCAATGGAACCAGACAAGTTCGAAGCCGTTCAAAACGAAGTGTCAGGTTTGCTTCTGAAGGGAGCAATAAAACCAGCGAACCAGAACACTCCAGGCTTCTATTCAAATATGTTCCTTGTCCCCAAGAGCACAGGGGGATGGAGACCCATACTCAATCTCAGGCCATTAAATTGGTTTATCCATACGCCTCGGTTCCAGATGGAAACGCCGAGGTCGGTAATGGCGGGATTGAGGAAAGGAATGTGGTGTGTGTCGATCGATCTGAAAGATGCATATTTCCACATTCCAATGAACAGGAGTTGTCACAGGTTTCTGAGATTTGCGTTTCAGAATCAAGTATGGGAGTTTATTGTTCTCCCGTTTGGCCTGTCGACAGCTCGAAGGGTTTTCACAAGAGTGGTCCTTGCGGTGACAACGTTTCTCAGAAAAGAGAACGTGGGGCTACACACCTACATAGACGACTGGCTGATCAAAGCAGACTCGGCAGCCAGGTTGAACGTGGATACTGCTCTGACTCTGAAGCTACTTTCAGATCTAGGCTGGATAGTCAACAAGGAGAAATCCGAGTTGACACCCACGCAACATTTCGTTTATTTGGGGATGCGATTCGATCTCGAGGAGGGCAGGGTTTACCCGTCAGATCCCAGAGTGGTGTCTCTGTTAGCCATCATCAAGAGTTTTCGATTGGGAAACCACATTCAAGCGAGGCGGTTTCTTCAGATGCTGGGCATGATGGTCTCCATGGAGCAGGTGATCCCGTACACTGCTCTAATGCGAAGACCTATCCAGTTGTATCTGATGTCTCTGTGGAAACAGAGAACAGAACCCCTGTCAAAAGTGGTGCCAGTTTTGGAGCCGATAATGTCGCATCTTGTATGGTGGAAAAAGCGTCAGAATCTCCTAGTAGGGGTTTCGCTGCACCTACTCCACCTCCAGCTGTCCGTGTACACGGATGCATCGCTGGAGGGGTGGGGGCCCTGCCTGGGAGAACACCAGGTCTCAGGCACATGGACTCTCCAGGAGAGCCAGCTGCATATCAATCTGTTGGAAATGATGGCAGTGGAACTGGCGTTGGAAGAGTTTCTTCCGATGATCAGGGGCAAGGTGATATTGATATGGTCGGACAATTCGACGGTAGTATCATACATAAATCGCCATGGCGGGACCAGGTCACCCACACTGTGTATCAAAGTGTGGCACTTGATTCAATGGTGCAGGAATTACTCGGTTGTTTTGAAAGCAGCTCACATTCCTGGGCAATTGAACATTCTGGCGGATGCTTTGTCTCGCAGACAGAGAATTCTGCCAACAGAATGGTCCCTCAACCCTCCAGTTCTACGAAGGATCTTCGAGCATTGGGGCAAACCCAACGTGGACTTGTTCGCCACAAGGGAAAATGCTGAAATCATGACTTATGTCTCGCCGATTCCAGATCCAAATGCCGTCGATACAGACGCTCTGGCGATAAGCTGGAGGGGGATGCACGCTTACGCGTACCCACCCACCATTCTTCTGCCGAAGGTATTGGTGAAGATCAGGGAGGAACCGTGTCTGGTCCTGCTAATAGCGCCGTATTGGCCCAGCAGGGCATGGTTCACGGATCTGCTAGATCTGCTGGTGGAAAACCCAGTGCAGTTGCCCGAGATTCCGAACATAATCTCCCAGGCCAAGGGACGCTTCCTACATGAGCGTCCCGAAATGTTCAAATTGACTGCGTGGATGTTATCAAACAACGTTCCACGTCGGAAAGCTTTTCTCGACAAGCTGCCGATTTCATCTCGGCTGCGAGAAGGAGGTCAACCTTCAAGTCATATAAGGTAATATCTTGGTATTGATACCTTTCAATCCACTATTCAGCAAATAGAAGACTTTCTCTGTGAGCTGTTCTTTTCAGGACTAGCTCCCGTCACAATTGCTGGATACAAGTCAGCTTTGGCATCAGTTATCCCTTGTCTAGCCAACAGGGATAGTCCAGAGGTGGCCCAGTTAAATGTGATGGTGAAGGGAATAAGCAATCTCCGACCGAGACAACCGGTAGTCATTTCAGCCTGGAGTCTATCTTTAGTGCTTAATGTACTGGCCAAGCACCCTTTCGAACCATTGCGTTCGGCTAGTCTAAAGCATTTGACTCTAAAGGCGGTTTTTCTATTGGCAGCTTCCTCAGCTAGAAGGCGCAGTGAGATCCATGCGCTTTCGGCAGAGAGGGACCGATTTATTGTCTCCGGAGAGGGTATGCGTCTTCTGCCAAGAGCAGAGTTTATGTCAAAGAATCAATCTTTGAGATATCCAGGCAAACCGATCATAATACCGAAGTTAACAAGGTTTGATCGTGATGCCAGTGTCTGGTGCCCGGTCCATGCTTTGACTAAGTACAGGAAACGGACTGACTCATTACGGTCGAACGATAGACATCTGTGGATCTGCCATAAGAAGCCTTATGGCGCCGCATCCATGGATACTATCTCTCGTTGGGTAGTCGAATGCATTCAGACTACTCATGAGATGGCGACTGGGCACCAGGTGCAAGGCGCAAGGGCACACGATGTTAGAGGAATAGCCGCCTCGATGAGTCTGTGAGTCCTCATTTACGGATTACTATATGAGGGATGTGTCAGACTCAGCCAATCCACTCGCTTTAGCTGTTTTGAGACGATAGCTAAGTGACCACACTGCTCTTCACCCTTTTTTCACTTTGGTAAGAAAAGAATCTAAAGCAGGCATGGTCGAGCGTGAGGATGACAACCAGATTGTGTCACTGATGGCCGGACCTGTGAATGGTTGGAGGCGGTACGTCTGAAGTCCAATTATCATAAGGTAATTCAATAGTGAGAGTTTTTTGTATCATGTCTATATGTTCATTCATCTTATATATTCATGCTCATTCCCAGGCTAATACATGTGGATATGCAAGGAGCAGTTAACCCTCTTGGCTTATTTGTGTTTCAGGCGAGATACATGTTCGTGAGTTCTCTCCATTTTCTTAGGAGAAAAAAAGGGGCGGGCAGTGATGCGAATGTGATTCGGTTCCGTTAACTTGACGGTCCTTTTAGGTCTCCGTTAGTCAAGTTTTAAGTCTAAATCTTTCTCCAAGGGGCAAAAGTAGCATTGATGGCTTGCCCCTTCCCACACCAGGTTACTGATCAAATCTGGTGTATATCAGAAGTAACAGAATGGTGAGTATTGATCGAAGGAGAATGAAGGAAATGTCAATTTCCATTTCTCCGAGATCTAACAATACTCACCATTCTGTTACGGACCCAGGCTCCCAGCCCCACGGAGGCAAGCCATGGATTTCTCTTGTTTTTTGGTGGCTATGCAAACAATATGAGCTCTATGGTAGACGGGTACTCAGCAGTTGGGAGCCGAGTACCCGGTTCCAAGGAGTTGGTAAAGCTTTCTAAGTCTATAGTCCTAGAGCCAGCTGTCAGGGCCAGCTGTATATCAGAAGTAACAGAAGTAACAGAATGGTGAGTATTGTTAGATCTCGGAGAAAGGGAAATTGGCATTTCCTTCATTCTGTCCATGTATGTACACCCATAATAACGTCCTCTAAGCAGCATTGACGTAGTTAATATAGTTCATGATTAATCGTATGATCGCGATTATTTTTCTTAAATGATCGAGATTATGAAAAGTGAATGATCGTGCAACCCTAATTCAGCGGCGACCTAATAGAAACATACAAAATTATTACACAAAAAGAAAACATTGATCCAGAACAATTCTTTTCATTGGTAGAACGATCTGGACAGCGAGGTCATAGCCTACGGTTCTTCAAACCTTGAGGTCGAACACAAATCAGGCAAAAAAATTTCAGTCACAGAATTGTAAACAAATGAAATAACCTACCAGAAAATGTGATCAAATCAAAAACCCTAAATGCCCTTAAAACCGCTCTAGACACCTTTTGGAAGCAAACCCAGCAGTAGCATAGGGTATCATATTTCAAAATGGACATAAAATAGGCAAAATGCTTAACTTCGTCCATCTCTGTAGCTCTAACTCTAACTCTAATTAGCGCCATAATGCTGTTCGCCTTGTTAACTTGGGCTTGAATGTGGCTTGAGAATGTTAAGTTCATGTCTACTGTGACCCCAATGTCCTTTTCCTGTTGTGTGTTCTCAAGATTTACCAGTGTACCATCTTGCTTGTAGAGGTGGTAGCTCTTCACATCTGGGTGTCTCATGTTGATTTTTAACTCCTGCTTTCACAGATCATTTCCCCTTATGACATCCAGATTTTCCACAATCATCCATGCCAGTCTCTGTGTAATGCAACTCTTCCAAATTCAGTGGTTGGAATTCAAACAAATTTGGTAGGTGATTATGGAGTGCATGAGGGCATTTACATTTGGCTCCGTCCTCAGGGATGGGATGGGGTAAAGAGGTCAAAGTGGTGAACATGGGTTATGCTATAACGCATCATCGACCAAGCAATCTAGTTATCAATTAGTTTCCATCGACATGTAGATTAAATTTTTAAAGCCCAACGGTGTTGTCAAGGACTTGATGCTTGATAGATAACATTATGAACAAGAGTAATCATAGATTGTAAACCACTACCGAGACTGCCCTACCATTTTTCTTACAATGTACATAGCGGTTTTGAAAGAAATTTGAACACATCCAAATTTGTTAAATCGTAGTGTTTGATCGCACCCTCTACTTAGTTAAAATTTGAGCAAAATCTAACCAGCAGTTTCCGAGATATCTATAGATTAAAATTTGTATCCAATCTGGATCCTGGGTTTTTGTCCAGATCACAGACAACTTCTGGAAATCCTTGTTTAGGTTATTGTTGTGTTAAAATTTGAAACCAATAGGATCAGTATTTTAGATGCAATACCGGATGGACACATGGACACACACGCATGCACGCACACAAATGTAATACCCCCCCCCCCTTCCCCTTGCAGGACAAGGGTAAATATCCTGCAGTCTAAAAAAGTAATCTGTTGAGTATATTTTGATAAATTTAATTGGAATCTATTGTTGCCTAAAGCAGCAGCAGCTTCCAATCAAGTTGGACTCGATATATATTCAACAAATCTACTATACATAGTCCAGTATGATTACCTAATATGAGATTCTCTCTCCCTCTCACTTCGAGAAAACTTTATTTGATATTTGCACTGGTAGGTTACACAATACAGTATTTAAATATTATTAACCCTTTAACACGCAAGCCGGCCAAAAACGGGTACAGCAGTGACCTTGCCAAATGTCCATTTGCAGATCATGAGAATATTTTCGAAAAAGTATGACTGGAATGTCTGGCGCAATAACTTAGTGGTAAATTTTCAAACAGATTCTCTTTGTCTGGAAATGGATATTTACTATGAGATGTAATTTTTTAAGCAAATTTAAGCGTTACAGGGTTTATAAAAATCGTCAAGTTTAAATTTGTTAAAATCTCTCAAATGGTGTTTCAAGCTGAAAAATAAAAGGAAAGACATTAATAACATTGCAAGATGAAGAGCAGCAAACTGCAGTAAGATTGACAAAAATGGACGCGGCAATCAAGCACAATAACTGGGGTGTCGGAATGTGTTTTGACCTGGGTGGGGTGGGGGGGCTAATCTGTGGGAGAGGGAAAACGGGGGTCATCTCCCAATTGGGCCCCCTCATTACTTCCCCATGTGAACCATATCTCCACAGTGGTCAATATCTTTAAAACAATTTTATTTTCTATGCTGATATGTCCTTCTAGGTTCCAGACCACAGGCCTTTGAATTTTCCTCCATGCATACCACTACCATATACTCTCCTCCCCCCTTACTATATATAGGGGTATATATATATATATATATATATATATATATATATATATATATATATGTATAATTATACTAGGGGGATATGTGATAAAAGGTTTGGAATTAAAAATTCAAATTATTGACAACTGTCTCTCAATACCTAAACCCCACTCAACCATTGATTTTAAATAATTTCACCATGATGGATGTTCAGTAATTTTGAGAGGCTTTCGGTTATTCAGTAATGAGAAATAGACATTATAAAGTAATTTAAAAGCGTGGAAACGTAGTTTCATTAAAATTAAACTAACTGTCATAAGCTGGTAGCATCATATCACGTGACAAAGATAACAAACGAAATTCACGATCTTCTTAACTATGGAGAGTTCTGACATTGGGTGAAAAACCTCTATAGATAGTTATTTTAATCATAAAATCCATCAAAAAAGTTCAAGATGGCCACCAAATTGCTCTCAATTTGAATGGACACATGGCTCAATAGCCATTTTGGATTTTCTGCAATTTTGGGGGTGGTTGCTTTTCTCAAATCTTCTCCCAAGCTAGAAAAGCACCATACATACTATAGACAATGTACAGAATCAAATCTGTTCAAGACAAGCTGATTTGCTGTGGCGTCTGGCGGCTATGTTAATGATATAATATGTCACAAGACAATCTCCAGATCAACTGAACTGATTACATACCATAAGTATGATTAGAGACTTAGAACTTAATAGCTTTAAAAACATGGCCACCATAGACAAATGAAATGAGAGCCCCCTCGGTTGCCATCTTGGACTTTTTTGATGGAATTTATGGTTACAATAATTATCAATAGATGTTTTTCACCCGACATCACAAATCAGCGAGTTTCATCTATCATCCATCTTGCCGGTCAAGCTAATTAGTGTCAGCTAGGGCTGGGTGGTTCGGCCTGAAAGAAAACCGGTGACGGTATCACTAATTAAACCGGTATTAACGAAATACCGGTTTAAGTGATTAGAATGATCGAAAATAATTTGAAATATGAAAATATGCTGTTTTCATTAGCTACAGTACATGTATTTTGCGATTTGACAACTGACGTAAATTGCCACGAAATTAG
Organism: Chaetoderma sp. LZ-2023a; assembly: GCA_034401795.1. Lineage (NCBI taxonomy): Eukaryota > Metazoa > Mollusca > Caudofoveata > Chaetodermatida > Chaetodermatidae > Chaetoderma > Chaetoderma sp. LZ-2023a. The sequence goes on from CM067374.1 coordinate 21,049,983, forward strand.
AACGGTAACTACGTACCACTGCTCACTTCGACGCTATCTATCTCAAAATAGTAGTTAAAATAAATAAAGTCTGGTTCATGTGATGTCGTGAAAATAACACTAACTACTAAAATGTTGATTTTCAACACTGTTATTAGGTAACTATTTTCGAAAGCGTAGTAAAATCTAACACGTGTAAGTAGGAACCCGGATATGAGAGCGAGTTTAGGCTCCTAGTAGAGTACCGCACATACGGTTAGAGTTCGTATAACCACCTACAGTATGATCTAGTCTAGTAAGTCATGTGTTTGTTTTTTGAGTACTCGGTATTTAGTAATACTTCTCAATAAATTGTCGTTCAAGCGGATGAATGTCATTCAGCACGTAACTAAAGAGTAGTCATTTCCCGGAAATCGTGCCTCAAGAATTCTCACAAAAAATGTGTTTGACTATTTTTCGAGGTTCATATGTCATATAATAAAGAGGTTATGATAATTTGACACCATAAATGCAATAATTCGTGAATCTAACTTAAATCTACTTAAATCAACACTTCATTACTTGAAGATATACAAAGACGAAAAAGAGCGGGCTGTAAAACAAAATGATGTGATTCTAACGCCTATCGAGCAGAAAAGTCATGTGATAAAAAATACTACGAATTTCATTCATAAAATCGATAGTAGTGAATATCCCGGCGGAAGGATTTGTTAACAACCAATCACATTATGCCTGCTCGTATTTGAGAGGCTAAGAGGTGTATTTTACTTGTAACTACTCCGCCAACGTAAGAATCGACTTAATCGTTTTCATTTCATAGTCCGTGATGGATCATTTTATGTTTGTCGAAATCTAAGGGAAATAATAATTTGTTTGGATTGGGAGTTCATTGTAAAGCGACGTTGTTTTCGCAGCACGTTTCTTGATTTTTTTTCTATCATGTCACATTTGGAATCCTAATTAAACATAGTACAAACTTGAATTGAAAAAAGGATTATTTGTTGCAAAGAAGAATTTTGATTTTCAAATTATTCAGTCTTACATTGAACCCGCAGAGCTTACGTCATGTAAAATTCATTGCTGGCAAATAGAATCATATTTGCCGAGGATCGTTCTCGGCAGATTTGTTGGGATTTCACCAACACCCTTGCTTTCCCACGGCTAATAGTTATAGATGACTGTATTTTATGTCTCTAGTAGCAAATGGTTACACTAGATGATAATATTAAACTGCAAGTCAAGAACAAACTAGTTTTAGACAGTCACCAGATTTTGCGCAATGGCGATCTTATGGACAGTTTTTCGGGTTTTTTATTTTCGTAATGGTTTTTAAACCGTCGCCATAAAAAACCGTGAGACGGTGTGAAACCGGTATACCATCCAGCCCTACTGTCAGCTCACTGCATTGTATGTAAAACTAATAAGGAATGTGTTGTATCTGGTCTCTAGCACAAAATGTATGATTGGAATGAGTGGCTCGGATATCGAGCCAGACATTCCAGTGATAAAATTTCAAAAAACGTATTCTCAGCTTGCAAATGAGAATTCTTCAAGACCACTACAAAATCTGCAAAGGCTTCTTTGGCTGGCTTGACCTTTAAAGGATTAAAGTTGCAGTTTATTCAAAGTTTTATTAAAGTGAATGTTATTTTCTTATTTCAGAATGCATCATAAATGAGACGTGTTTCCGTATGAAGTCTGACCTGATCACAATTTACACTACACATATTACCATTGATGAATATCCACTATTGAAGAAGCTCAGCCAGTTCTGAGCGTATTGGACGATGTGACAGCAATTCATATAGCAATAACCTGACAGATATTGCTAGCCCTGGCTCTAGTGAGGAATGGTTGCTCAAGCAATTGTCTTGTTGAAAAAACAAGTGGTTATTCTTTAACGATACCACTATTGAGATTGTTTACATGTGGTTTTGAGTTGCCATTCATTTTAGTAGCTTGGTGTGAAACTAATGATGAAAAACAAATAATAGTGTTGAGCATAGACAAAATATATGAAGACTTCCATGCAGCTATATATCAATTTCACAGACATTTATTGATTACTACTCTCAGTTTTGAGATCATGGACATTGTTTCACAAAGGCAGATTGGTGCAGAAATGATTGCTTCTGGTCATGTGGGTGCAGACCAAACTGATGTAGCTAAATTTTGGCTAGTTACAGAAGAGGAACGGTATTCTGAATCTAAGCCTTATTAGGCGTTTACACAGCATAGTCAATTAAAAGGACACATAGACAATAATACATGCGATGATATGAGGAACCATACATGCATTCTGTTTGTAGCAAACATTTTCTGTGAAAAGAAACTTAGTCACACATGAAAACTCATACAATGGAGAAGCCTTATGTCTGTTCTTATTGTAATAAATCATTCACACATAAAAGTCAATTAAATTTACACATGCGGATTTTATTAGGCGTTTACACAGCATAGTCAATTAAAAGGACACATAGACAATAATACATGCGATGATATGAGGAACCATACATGCATTCTGTTTGTAGCAAACATTTTCTGTGAAAAGAAACTTAGTCACACATGAAAACTCATACAATGGAGAAGCCTTATGTCTGTTCTTATTGTAATAAATCATTCACACATAAAAGTCAATTAAATTTACACATGCGGATTCATAGTGGTGAGAAACCATATGCCTGTTCTGTGTGTAATAAGGCATTTAAACTGAAAAGTCAAGGAATAGCACACATGCGAACTCATACATCCATGACACCATATCGTTGTTCTCAGTGTGGTAAGAGATTTAGACAAAAATCTACCTTAAATAAGCATGTGATACTTCATACAGGACAGAAGCCTTACCCCTGTAGTAAGTGCAGCAAGACATTTTTACATCAGTCTCACTTAACCCGTCACATAGCAATCCATACAGGAGATAAACCTTACTCCTGCAATGAGTGTAACAGGACATTTATACATCCATATCAGTTAAAAAGGCACATTGTAATTCATACTGGAGAACGACCCTATTCATGTACACAGTGTGGGAAGACATTTGGCCATTGTACTACTTTAAAGAGACATACTATGCTTCATACAGAAGATATACATACTTGCTCTGTTTGTAGTAAGGTTCTAAAATCACAATATAGTTTGCAAGCGCACATGAGGAGTCACACACATGAAAAAGCACATTTATGCCTTTATTGTGGTAAAACCTTTTTATATCAGAGTTTTTTAAGCAGCCACATGAAAAGCCATACAGGAGAGAGACCATTTTCTTGCCTTGTGTGTGGTAAAACATATGCTGAAAAGTGTCATTTACAGATGCATGCCAAAATTCATACGGGTGAAAAGTCTTACTTATGCAGTCTTTGCAATAAAGGATTTTTAACACAGAATGCTTTACGGACACACACTAGGACTCATACTGGAGAGAAGCCTTATTGCTGCTCTGTTTGTGCAAAGACATTTTCACAAAAATCTACATTAAATAATCACTTGATGACTCATACAGGAATGAAGCCTCACCAATGTCCTATCTGCAACTGGGCATTTCTAGATCGAGGTGCTTTTAATGGCCATATGAGGATTCATACTGGGGAGAAGCCATTCCTTTGTTCTCATTGTGGTAAGGTATTCTCCCGTCAATTGACCTTACGGAAACACATTAGAATTCATACAGGAGAGAAACCATACGCTTGCACTGTGTGCCATAAAGCATTTACACAGAAAGGCAATTTGCGAACACACATGAGGACGCATACAGGAGAGAAACCTTATTCATGCTCTGTTTGTGATAAGGCATATAGCCATAACTGTATGTTAAAAGCTCATATGAAGACGCATCCAGTAGATGTTGCATAGCTTTTAATGTGTGACACAATTGGCCATCAAATGTATTTACAGTACTACATTGCGATTCCAACAAAGTAGTATCCAAACCTGGAGTGCGTTTGTCGTGCCCTATGAGAAGAGAAAGATGGCTCAACATAGGGATCCAAATAACACAAATCGTGCACCAGGAAGTTGAAAATTTTTAGTCTCAATAGACATCCGATCACAATAAAACCATACATGCTTGCTCCATACCATCACTGCTTCAAGGCTGCGTCATAATGAAGATGATTTTAACCAATTATCAATACTTTTACGTGGTTTGAACTTCATTTATTTCAGTGTGCACCAAGAAATAGAAAATTAAAGTTTTTCAATGGAGATTTAATTTAGCAAGGGTTTATCCAATTAGCTTTACAATTCTCCTTCGATCAATACTCACCATTCTGTTACTTCTGATATACAGCTGGCCTTGACAGCGGCTCTAGGATTATAGACTTAGAAAGCTTTACCGACTCCTGGGAACCGGGTACTCGGCTCCCAACTGTCGAGTACCCGTTTACCATAGAGCTCATTCTTGTTTGCATAGCAACAAGAGCAATACATGCTTTCTGCATTGAGGATTTTAGTGTTTTTTGTGAAAGAAAATCTAAGTCTTTAATCTGTAGTGATAGTTTGTGTGTTCGTGAAAGGATTAACTAAAGGATACTATGGAGAATACCGCCGAAGATAACCAGGTTGTATCATTCTTTATTATCCATAGTTAAAAGACTTAGGTCTCTAAATTTCGCTGTGTCGCATGTTCCAATTTCTGACCCCATAGAATCTGGGACGTGTGCTAACAACGATATATGCCAGACAATCGCCTTCTTTAACCCCCAACAGGCGATCGGCAGATATGAAAATAGGTGTTATGCTATGGTATTTCTAACACGAATATTGGCTGACATCGTTCTCCGTAGGATCCGAGCGGGTGACGTCACACCCGGTCGCTCGGATGTTTATGTGAAGAAAAATTTTTCATTAATTCGCGCATCTTGTTCTGGGTGCTGCGTACTAAAAATGGTATCCGAAACTTTAGAATGATGAAGTTTACGTGCGATCACGATCGGTTTGCAATGATCGGTGGTTTCAAAATTCTTGAGTAGATGCGTGGTCTGCGGTTTTACCGTGTGATACAGCAGTTTGTTATACATTTTGTTGTTTTCTTCACATATGGTGCTGCTTTCGTTAGGAGTATAATTTATATTGATTAGTAAATATACCCCGAATGCTATGCGATATGATTCCTGGAGCCGTTACACATCCTGGAGGATCTATTATGGGTGTGTTTTATGCCCGCCTCGTTCTTGTCGTCATAATCAATGCGATCGTTGTTGTAACGTGGCGGGGTGGGGTGCGGGAGGGGTACAGTTAATTTATGAGTCAAATTATTTGAAAATTAATTGTCTGCCTTCCATCCGGGTCTCGTTCCGCTTGTTTATTGTAGGTTTGTGCTTATGTTATAGGCCAAGCCAGCCCCGCCATCATGTGACGAATGCCATAATTTTGTCCGTGTCGTGTTCAAGGACCATGTCTGTTTTAGGTGTGCCCTGTGTAATATTGATCATAGGTGTAATGTTTGTGCAGTGTGGTCCGTTGAGATGATGGTTACGTTCCTTGCCCAGAAGGACTTGGCTGGGTCTGACGCGGGGTCAGGCGGTCCGAGAATAAATCGTGGAGCGCCCGGTTCGGCCGGTGGGGGTGCTCCACGTCCCCAGCTGGAGGTGGCGGAGATGGCACCGCCGGCGTGGTTTGGTCCGGCTATGCAGGGTTTTCTGCATAGCGTTCTGCTCACGCTTGTGTCGTCCCTGCTACCAAAGGTTGGGGGGCAGTTTCTCCCCATGCCTGGTACGGATCCTGTCCTCGGACAGGATTCTGGACTGGTTACCAAGGGGGCCGTCTCGTACGGCCCCCCTCGCAGTCCCGTCTGGCTTCGGCCAGACGGGTTCTGTTTCTCTGCGGCCACCTCCGGGTGGTCCAGTAGCGGTGGCCGGTCCGTCAGGGGTGGGAGCCGTCTGCCAGGACGGTTCCACGGTTGACTCGTCTAGTGACGACTCTTCGGAGTCTGAAGACGAGGAGGCCGAGGAGGCCGAGGAGGAGAGGTTGCTGCGGCCCGTGAAGCCGCAGGTGGAGAATATGGAGGTTGATTCCGTCCTGGACGGAACCGGCCTCCATTTGTCTGGTTTGGCGCAAGCCAGGTCAGCGGCTGTGGCTGAGGCCAATCCGGTACCGTGCACCGGTTCCGTGCGGCTTGGTTTGGCACCAGCCATCACGGGAACGGGTGTGCCGGGCCAGGCGTGGTACTCACCTATCTCGCCTGGTCCGGCAGTCGGACGTGGGGTGCCATTGGCGCCCGTGTCCGGCTATGGTTCCGCGACTGCTACGGTTCCGTACGGTTTTCCGTGCGGACCTACCCCATGGACCGGAGTGTTTCATGGGGTGGCGGCGGAACCGTGTGGTACCGGAGTGCCTGGCATGTCAGCCATGGTTCCTTGCCAGGAGGCCGTGGCTGGCAGGCCCGTGAGCACGTCAACGGGTGACGTGTTTGCGGGGGTGTCTTCATCGGAGGTAGATTGGTCAGATGCTCTGGCGTGGCTAGCCAGGGTTGACCCGTCTGTGGTTTCGGCCATGGCCGATGAAGATGCGCCCCGTGCGTCGATCAGGACGGGGATTTTGCCAGGGAGGTGCGGGCAAGATGTCGTATTCCGCGGGGGGAATACGACAGATATGGTGTAGTCCCGTCGGTCACTGAGGATGACCGATGGGTACTGGGCGTCCAGAGTGCCGTGGCGGGTGGCCCCGGTCCGGCACTTGTGGACAAGTCTCAGGTACACCAGGAGGAAGTCCTGTCACTATGCGATGAGGGTGTGAGGGCAGCGATGAGCGCTGTCAACCACTCGTATCGTCTCCTTCAGTCGGTGTGGGCTGAAGCGGGGGCAGGCCACCCTGTGCCACCTGTGGCGCTTTCATGTGTCAATGACGGCCTGGTGCTGTCTATGGACGCATTGGCAAGGGTGCAAGCGCGAGTGACGAAATCAAGGAGGCAAATGGTCATTGACCATATGCGTCCGGCTACGGCAGTCAGGGAGCGTCTTCTTGGGACGCCCCTGACAGGGCCTAGCATCTTCGGTGGCCAAGCGCGGGCCATCTTAGAGGATACCGCCAGTATCGCGCAGAATCGGTTAGCGGTAAACCTACAGCTAGAGCTAGTGCGGCAAGCACACGCACTAGGGGCTGTGGGGAAACCGCTAACGGGACAACCTTCAAAGAAGCAGAAGAAGCATAAGGGCAAGGCGAAAGCTAGGCCTGTTGCGACTTCTGCTTCAGCTGGGTTTTCGGAGCCGCCGCCGGCGAAGGAGCCCAGGAAGGTTGTAGAGGTGCCTACCCTCCCCAATGTTGCTCCTGACCGCCCTAGAGGCGGGAAGGGCAAGGGGAAGGGTAAAGGTAAGGCCTCAAAGGGCGGACAGGAGGGGGGCCGAAGCCTACCTTAGGGTACGAAAGCTTCCTTCATATCCGCCTGGACCGCACCTGTGCGACAGGAACAGCGGTGCCAGTTATACCCGTCGTGCCTAGAACGAAATGGTTCTCTCTCTCTCTCGTTAAGAAAGAGGGGGGGGGGTGCGGACTGTGAGCCGGACAACCCCGTTAGACGTCGAGGCATCTATGGTGGGTGGAAGGCTCATGCGTTTCGTCGAGGCCTGGCGAGGTGTGACGTCAGACAGTCTGGTCCTGGGATGGTTATCCCAGGGTTACATGCCGGAGTGGTGGGACTTTCCACCACAAAATCTGTCTTTGGCACCTGTCTGGACACCCGTACCAAGGGAGCCAGACAAGTTAGAAGCCGTTCAAAAGGAAGTGTCAGGTTTGCTTCTGAAGGGAGCAATAAAACCAGCAAACCGAAACACTCCAGGCTTCTATTCAAACATGTTCCTTGTCCCCAAGAGCACAGGGGGATGGAGACCCATACTCAATCTCAGGCCATTAAATTGGTTTATCCATACGCCTCGGTTCCAGATGGAAACGCCGAGGTCGGTAATGGCGGGATTGAGGAAAGGAATGTGGTGTGTATCGATCGATTTGAACGATGCATATTTCCACATTCCTATGAATCGGAGTTGGCACAGGTTTCTGAGATTTGCGTTTCAGAATCAAGTATGGGAGTTTACAGTTCTCCCGTTCGGCCTGTCGACAGCTCCGAGGGTTTTCACAAGAGTGGTCCTTGCGGTGGCGCTACACACCTACATGGATGACTGGCTGCTCAAGGCAGACTCGGCAGCCAGGTTGAACGTGGATACTGCTCTGACTCTGAAGTTACTTTCAGATCTAGGCTGGATAGTCAACGAGGAGAAATCCGAGTTGATGCCCACTCAACATTTCGTTTATTTGGGGATGCGATTCGACCTCGAGGAGGGCAGAGTTTACCCGTCAGAGCCCAGAGTGGTGTCTCTGTTAGCCATCCTCAAGAGTTTTCGAGTGGGAAGCCACATTCAGGCGAGGCGGTTCCTTCAGATGCTGGGCATGATGGTCTCCATGGAGCAGGTTATCCCGTACGCTGCTCTAATGTGAAGGCCTATCCAGTTGTATCTGATGTCTCTGTGGAAACAGAGAACAGAACCCCTGTCAAAACTGGTGCCAGTTTTGGAGCCGATAATATCGCATCTTCTATGGTGGAAACAGCGTCAGAATCTCCTATTAGGGGTTTTGCTGCACCTACCCCACCCCCCAGCTGTCCGTCTACACGGATGCATCGCTGGAAGGGTGGGGTGCCTGCCTGGGAGAACACCAGGTCTCGGGCACATGGACTCTCCCGGAGAGTCAGCTGCATATCAATCTGTTGGAAATGATGGCAGTGGAACTGGCGTTGGAAGAGTTCCTTCCGATGATCAGGGGCAAGGTGATATTGATACGGTCGGACAATTCGACAGTAGTATCATATATAAATCGCCAAGGCGGGACCAGGTCGCCCACTCTGTGTATCATGGTGTGGCACTTGATTCAATGGTGCAGGAATTACTCGGTTGTTTTGAAAGCAGCTCATATTCCTGGCCGATTGAACATTCTGGCGGATGCTTTGTCTCGCAGACAGAGAATTCTGCCAACAGAATGGTCCCTCAACCCTCCGGCTCTGCGACGGATCTTCGAGCATTGGGGCAAACCCAACGTGGACTTGTTCGCCACAAAGGAAAATGCTCAAATCATGACATATGTCTCGCCGATTCCAGATCCAAATGCCGTCGATACAGACGCTCTGGCGATACGCTGGAGAGGGATGCACGCTTACGCGTACCGACCCACCATTCTTCTACCGAAGGTATTGGTGAAGGTCAGGGAGGAACCGTGTCTGGTCCTGCTAATAGCGCCGTATTGGCCGAGCAGGGCGTGGTTCACGGATCTTCTAGATCTGCTGGTGGAAAATCCTGTGCAGTTGCCCGAGATTCCGAACATAATCTCCCAGGCCAAGGGACGCTTCCTACACGAGCGTCCCGAAATGTTCAAATTGACTGCGTGGGTGTTATCAAACAACGTTCCACGTCGGAAGGCTTTTCTCGACAGGCTGCTGATTTCATCGCGGCTGCGAGAAGGAGGTCAACCTTCAAGTCATATAACAACAAGGTTAACAGATTTGCAGACTGGTGTGAAGAAAAGGGTATAAATAGCAGACTTTCTCTGTGAGCTGTTCTTTTCAGGACTAGCTCCCGTCACAGTTGCTGGATACAAGTCAGCTTTGGCATCAGTTATCCCTTGTCTAGCCAACAGGGATAGTCCAGAGGTGGCCCAGTTAAATGTGATGTTGAAGGGAATGAGCAATCTCCGCCCGAGACAACCGGTAGTCATTCCAGCCTGGAGTCTATCTTTGGTGCTTAATGTACTGGCCAAGCACCCTTTCGAACCATTGTGTTCGGCTAGTCTAAAGCATTTGACTCTAAAGGCGGTCTTTCTATTGGCAGCTTCCTCAGCTAGAAGGCGCAGTGAGATCCATGCGCTTTCGGCAGAGAGGAACCGATTTATTGTTTCTGGAGAAGGTCTGCGTCTTCTGCCAAGAGCAGAGTTTATGTCAAAGAACCAATCTTTGAGATATCCCGGCAAACCGATCATTATACCGAAGTTAACTAGGTTTGATCGTGATGCCAGTGTCTGGTGCCCGGTCTGTGCTTTGACTAAGTACAAGAAACGGACTGACTCGTTACGGTCGAACGATAGACATCTGTGGATCTGCCATAAAAAGCCTTATGGCGCCGCATCCATGGATACTATCTCTGGTTGGGTGGTCGAATGCATTTAGACTACTCACGAGATGGCGATTGGGCACCAGGTGCAAGGAGTAAGGGCACACGATGTCAGAGGAATAGCCGCCTCGACCGCCCTTTACAATGGTGTTCCGTTAGAGGACATCATGGCCGTTGCACAATGGCACTGTGAGTCCTCATTCACGGATTACTATATGAGGGATATGTCAGACTCAGCCAATCCACTCGCTTTAGCTGTTTTGAAACGATAGTTAGTGACCCACTGCTCTTCACCCTTTTTTCACTTTGGTAAGAAAAGAACCTAAAGCGGGCATGGTCAGGCGAGAGGATGTCAACCAGATTGTGTCACTGATGGCCGAACCGGTGAATGGTTGGAGGCGGTACATCTGAAGTCCAATTATCATAAGGTAATTCAATAGTGAGAGTTTTTTGTATTATGTATATGTATCATGTTCATTCATCTTATATATTCATGCTCATTCCCAGGCTAATACATGGAATATGCAGGGAGTAGTTAACCCTCTTGGCATATTGGTGTTTTCAGGCGAGATACATGTTCGTGAGTTCTCTCCCTTTTCTTATGAGGAAAAAGGGGGGGGGGGGCGTGACGCGAATGTGATTCGGTTCCGTGAACTTGACGGTCCTTTTAGGTCTCCGTTAGTCAAGTTTGAAGTCTAAAATCTTTCTCCAAGGGGCAAAATTAGCATTTATGGCTTGCCCCTTCCCACCAGGTTACTGATCAAATCTGGTGTATATCAGAAGTAACAGAATGGTGAGTATTGATCGAAGGAGAATGAAGGAAATGTCAATTATCCTTTCTCCGAGATCTAACAATACTCACCATTCTGTTACGGACCCAGCCTCCCAGCCCCACGGAGGCAAGCCATAGTTTTCTCTTGTTTGGTGGCAATGCAAACAATATGAGCTCTATGGTAAACGGGTACTCGGCAGTTGGGAGCCGAGTACCCGGTTCCCAGGAGTCGGTAAAGCTTTCTAAGTCTATAATCCTAGAGCCGCTGTCAAGGCCAGCTGTATATCAGAAGTAACAGAATGGTGAGTATTGTTAGATCTCAGAGAAAGGGAAATTGACATTTCCTTCAATTTGTTCTTTACCATCATTGCATCGGTTTACATCATGCATCGCCTTACTTCATCAAGACCGTATATATCTTTAATTTAAGATGATATGTCTATAAATTTTATATACCGATATTATGGATATAACCGGCTTCTAGTTGGACGATACTAGCATTTGATCTTCGATTCTTGCAGATATATGCAGGCACTTAGTAGCCAAGAAGATGCACATTATAAATTCCAAAGATATAAAAAATTAAAATGATTCGAAGGAAGATTACACCACCTGGAGTCTCTTACAATGGACATTTCCAGTAAATATCCCTCCATCACATGACGTCATAATCAACCACGTGACGTGTAGGATGTTTTCATAATTAATGATATCATGAATGACGTAGATATGTGTCACAAACGCATAATTGGTGATGGGCTAAGCATTGTTGTACGAATTGTATATCTTATTTAATAACCATTCTGTTGAATATTTTGAAACTAATTTGACTGGGCAACAACAGCACCCAGTCAAATTAGTTTCTAAATATTTAACAGCTTTTCTGGAAATGATAGTCAGGTAGTTCAGGGATCAATCGGTCCCGACATGGTTGAAGGGTGGGTGGTGGGGCATAGCTAAAACTGGAAAGGTCCATTACCGCTGTGATTCATTGACCCAGTGTATGCACCCTATATGTCTTCCCATATTTTTTTTGCAGCTTGTATCCTCATCAGTGAGTCTTTGTGAAATTTTTGCAGCAATGGAGATTGTAGAAAAACTTGGGACGCCAATATTTCACCTGAAATTAAGATTGTTGCAATTTCTTTATATTGGGAATGTGTCATGTTTAAAATAATCTCATGCAATGAAATAGTAGTGCACACGAATAGGTACCGAAAATAACAAATAATAACAAATATGGTTGACTGGTCCAAAATTACTGTATAAAGTAATATGTAGTAACACTACATCGAGACCATTACATTACCAAAATAAAATAGAATTTTGCGACATTTATTTGTGTCTATTTTTGTTGAATGTGCATTTGATTTAACAAAGTCTTTCTATATATATTCTGATTAGAAGTATCCTGAGCACATGAGAGACATAGATGTAAATCTGTACTAGTGTTGTTCCAATTAATCGATTTGATCGATGATTGATTGGTTTGCATGTCCAACCAACAGATCGATCATGATTTCAGAAATCGATTTTGACTGCTTATAAATTTATGATATTAAAACTGCAGAAAATGATAACTTTTTGGCATTTTATCATTTTAATTTCATTTTTACAACTATATTATATAGTGTTACTCCACACGAGTCCATAGCCTAAGACATTAACCTTCTCAACACTGAAATAGTATGCTGATGTCAAACCCACCATACCAATAACCTGTTGAATATTTTAAAACTTATTTGACTGGGAGCTGTTGCTGTTCCAATCAAATTAGTTTCAAAATATTCAACTGATTATTTCTTAAATTAGTACGGTTAAATATCCATGAACATGCAATAATATTTGCATTCAAAATTTTAGAATAGGTAAAAATGTGAAATTGTTGGTGGCGATCATTAATTGATCATTGATTAGTATGTAAAACCAATCATGGATCACAAAAATAGTACCAATTCCCAACACTAATGTGTATAATGCGAACTATTTGCTTATCTCTAAGACTTGCTTATGCCAGTCATATTTGCATTGCATGTATCATTGCTTTAGGGTTCAATCTTGTAGCTATATCCTAGATATGCACATAAAAACCCATGTCAGCAAGATAAAATCATATGTGATGGAGAGCACATCTTGTAGAAGTCCCAATACTTAGTTCTACTGATGTCAACATTTGTTGTGCCCAGACTATGTCAGCTCAGTTATTGGGTCACGTTCGACTCCTAACCATAGTTAGCTAACTAGAGTACCAGTCGAACTTCAAATAGTTAACTAGCTAGTCAACTATAGTCAACCGAGCACCCGACCTCGGTTCAGATGGTTAGTGCGATATTTGAGTAAATTTCAAAATGACAGATACCGATCGCTTGCCACGAATAAATGCATATAAAAGTGTAAATATTTCGCTAAATAACTTAGGTTCGATGAAATTATGCTTTCCCATTATATTTTAATGTTCTCAAGCCCATATTCCTTCAAACGTTATGCCATATGGACGCTTTTTGACGTCTTAGCGCACAAAAAATAACCCATTTTCATAGGTCATCAAAACAGATGACAGAAAGGGTTAATGGAGACTGGTACCCTGCTCCAAATTTTCTGCAGTAGTAATACAATAGGGAACCGGGTACCAACGAACTATAGTCGACTGGGCATAGCAACTGCGCATGATCAGTAATCCAGCAAACTGACTATAGTTAGCGAGTTGATCTTGACCATGTTCTCTTAAAACCACTGCCAATTTCCAGTAAATTTTTCAGGGCCAGTAATGTCAGTAATGGTTAGCATAAATGCTATTGATTTGCTTCGCATGTAACAGTATATAAAGGATAGTATAGGATTTCAAAATGGCTGTCATTTGAAAGATGTTTACAATTAGCATTCGTTTATGGTTTTGTATTAAATGAATTTGATCTGCTCTCTGAGCTTTATCAATAATAAGGAAAGCAAATGAGACATTTAATTCACAAATTAAATCTTGTTTATTTATGCTTATAATTTATTAACTGTATAAATGATGTACATAATTGTTTGTTAAAGGTAATTGACTAATTTTGATGAGTAAACATCAATTTTATCTGGAATTTATGTATTATTAGCTCACCTGGCCAGAATGTCTTCTCGAGAACTTCTTGGTCGATTTCAATTATATTTGGCAGGAAGCAGCCTTAGGGCATACAGATCCAAGTTTGTTCAAATGAAGCTGATCGTCCAATTTTGGATTTTGGCTAACTTTTAGAAATGTCATTAATGATTTTCTTCTCCGAAACCTCTTGGGGGGGATTGATTCAAAACTCATACAGCAGCACCTAGGGCAACAGCTGAACCAAGTTTGTTCAAGGAAAGTTGATTTGTCAAATGCTTTGGCAGCCATCTTGGATTATCTAATTTTCGCAAAAAACACTTCTCCAGAACCGCTGAACAGATCGAGCCAAAATTTGGGAGATATAATTAGGGACTAGGGCCATTAAAGTTTCATCAAGCGAAGCTGATACGTAAAAAACTGTCCACCGTGAGTCACTCAAAATGTAGTGTGTTTTGCCGGCATACTGGAATTTTTTTTTTATGAATTTTGAAGCCGAAATTAGTTTTATTGTATTATTAGCTCACCTGGCCAGAATTGCCAAGTGAGCTTATGTCATGGCCACCGTCCGTCGTCCATCTGTCCATCAACTTTTGCTGTAAAACACTACTCCTCATTAACTACATAGCATATTTCAACCTAATTTGACAGAAAGGACCCTATGGAGGTAGGCGTCAGAACTTTCGGCGGCCATGTTGGATCTCAGAAAATTTTCTAAAATACAATAAAGGCCTACTCCTCATTAACTACTTGGCCGATTTGAAGCAAACTTGGCTGGAAGTAACCTAGGCTGGTATGCTTCAGAACTTAAATACAGAATTTTGATTGGTCCATCTTGAATTTTCTGAAAACTGGCGGAAAAGCGTTTAAAACGCGACTGTTCATTAATTACTTTGGCAATTTTAACCAGATTTGGTGTCAAGAATACTAGGCTAATAGGTTTCCGAACTTGTATACAGAATTTTGATTGGTCAATTTTTTCGGCGCCCATCTTGGATTTTCTGACAATATCTGGAAATCACTTAAAAGCCTACTCATTAACCACTGGCCCGATTTCAATCAAACTCAGTGGGAACTGGGAAGGATCCTAGATTAGTGTGCTTCGGAACTTCTATACAGAATTTTGATTGGACAATCTTTTCGATGGCCATCTTGAATTTTCCGAAAATTTGTGGGAAATTGTTTAAAACACTACTCCTCATTAACTTCTTGGGCAATTTTAGCCAGACTTGACTGGAAGGATACTAGTGTTGGAGGTTTCAGAACTTATATACAGAATTTTCATTGGTCGATTTTTCTGGCAGCCATCTTGGATTTTCTGAAAATCAGTTAAAAGCCTATTCTTCATTAATGTCTGTGCCGATTTCAATCAAACTCAGTGGTAAGGGCCCTAGAATAGTATGCTTCAGAACTGATATACAGAAATTTGATTGGACAATTTTTTTCGGTAGCGATCTTGAATTTTTCAAAAATTGGCGGGAAATTGTTTCAAACGCTACTCATTACTTCAAGGCCAATTTCAGCCAGACTTGGCTTGAAGGACCCTATGGTGGTAGGATTCAGAACATGTATACAGAATTTTGATTGGACAATTTTTCTAGTGGCCATCTTGGATTTTCTGCCGTCTAGAAAATCTATTCCGAAGTTTGATACATCAATGTTTTGGTGGCTATCTTTGATTTTCTGAAAATTATCCGGAACCATTTAAAGATGGTTGGTACTCCTTAATCAATAGTCCAATTTCAACAAAACTTGGGTCGAACAATTCTATGACGGTGAGCTTCAAAATGTAAAATGAGAATCTGGATTGGTCTATTTTTTGGTGGCCATCTTGGATTTTCTGAAAATTATCCATGTCTATTTAAATACAAATGGTTCAAATGTTAACGGTCCAGGTGAGCATCACAGGCCCCTGGGCCTCTTGTTTGGATATTCTGATTTCAAGGTTGTCATTTTTGAAACTGTCAGGTAAATGGTTTCGTGGCCATATCTTGGATTTTATTCCTGCCAGAAGCTCCCATACTAAAGCTAATAGAAATTTAAAATGTCTTCTTGAGAATCACTGAGCCGATTTCAATTATATTTGGCAGAAAGCGTCCTTAGGGCATAGAGATACAGTTTTGTTAAAATAAAGCTGGTTGGCCAATTTGGCTGGCATCCGTCTTGGATTTTGGCTGATTTTGTTTGAAACGTCTTTAAAAATCTCCTAAACCACTTGGTGGATTGATGTGAAACTCAGTAAACTTCATCTAGGGCAAGAGCTGAACCAAATTTGCTCAAGAGAACCTGATGGGTCGATTTCCTTGACAGCCATCTTAAATTACCTAGTTCGCGTTGCAATTCTGACCGTAGGACTCTACATATAGGCGATCGGCCTTATCATGCTTATTGTTTAAATGCCTATATTCCAGATGAGTGATACAGACCCCTTGTTCATGTCATATATAATAAAATATAACAAAACATCTTTGATTCACTCAGAATGTCCTGAAGATGTCTTAACCCTTTAGCACTTAAATTTGTTTAAGAAAATTTCAATTTTCTCAAAGAAAATGGCCATTTGAAGACCAACTAAATTTTTGAAAGTTTACCACTGGAATGACTGGCTTGGTTATATTGAATAGTTAAATACTGTAGTCTTTTCTCGGTGCAAATGGACATTTCTCGAGACTACTACAGATGCCGTTTTTGGCTGATGTGAAAGTTAAAGGGTTAAAAGAGATATTTTGAGCAATATTATGTATCTTGTAGTGGCAACTTTGACAGCCATTCTTCCAAATAATATATAAGAAAAGACATTAGCATGTGTAGAGAATGAAGTGGATTGGCCTTGAATATATATATTTATATCTATTTATCCATCAATTAAAAAAAAAAAATTTTCTATATATATGGTTATATTTATTGGTATGAAATTTCTCATTTTTAGCTCACCTGGCCAAGTGAGTTTATGCTGTGGCGACTGTCCGGCATCCGTCCGTCTGCCAGCTTTTTGTTTAAATGACTTCTCAAGAACCACTGGGCATCCTTCGGCCATAGAGATCCAAGTTTGTTCAAGCGAAACCTAGTCGGCCAAATTTGGCCGGTGGCCATCTTGGATTTTGGCTGATTTTTAGAAACGGCTTTAATAATCTTCTCTGAAAATGCCTGGCGGATTGATTCAAAACTTACGAAACATCATCTATGGAAACAGGTGAACCAAATTTGTTCAAGAGAATTTGATTGCCCATATGATTCGGTGGCAATCTTGGATGACCTAGTTTTTGCGAAAATCACTTCTCCAGAACCGTTGAGCAAATTGGGAAGAAATTTGGTAGATATTATTAGGCAGGGCCATTCAAAGTTGTTCAAGGAAAGTTGATGCATAAACAAAAATGGCTGCCATGGACCAATCAAAATGTAGTGTGTTTGGCTGCCATATTCAATTTGTTTATTTGATGGATTTTGAAGCCGAAATTGGTTTATATTAACTCAGCTAACTTGTCAGTAAGCTGTCATGTAGCTATGACCCCTGTCCATCTTCTGTCTGTCCATCCATCCATCCGGAAGCCCTATAGTAATCACTGCTTCTGTCCATCCAGCCGTCTGTCCATCCACAATATCTCGTAAACAGCATATCATACAGAACCGCTTCGGATATTTTAATGAAACTTGGTGTATGCCTCAGTTATGATATGCAGATGTGCCTTTTGAAGAAGTCATATTTATAGGTCTAATATTTTGGTTGAAACTGGGCTTTTTTTTGTGCAAAATCTCATGATTTTTGTCAATTTCCTCGTAAACACGATATCATAAGATATAGTTTAATGAAACTTGGCAGGCGCCTTCTTTATGATGAGTAGATGTGTCTTTTGAAGGATTGACCATTATAGGGTTGATGTTTTTGGGTGAAAATGGACTTTTTAATGCAAAAATTCATGATTTTTGTCTATTTCCTAGTAAACAGCATATCATACAGAACTGCTTCAGATATGTTAATGAAGTTTGGTGTATGCCTCGGTTATGATATGCAGATGTGTCTTTGGAGCAATTCAGGTTTATAGGTTCAATATTTTAGGTGAAAATTGGGCTTTTTAATGCAAAACATAATTTTTGTCATTATTCTGGTAAACGGCATATCATACGGAATCGCTTAAAAAGAAATTTAACAAAACTTAGCAAATAGCTTCTTTATGATGGGTAGAGTTGTATCGTAACGAGCTTTTCATCCGGGGGGGGGGTTGGACTTAGCTCTAACCGTGGGTCAGCAGATAGAATGACTGCCCAACGGACTGGTATAAATGTCTATCTTAATGTGACTCTGATAGACTGACTGACAGACTGGCTGATTGATTGTTAGATCGATTCATTGACTAGTAAGTGTGCTGACTGATTGAATGACAGGCTGGTTACTACTTGTTGGCTGATTGGTTGACAGCCCAACAGCCGGCTAAATACTTCTTATATATGAACAACAACTCCAACTAAATGTTAAATAACTTGTTTTTCAGTAAAATATCACCATTCAATAATCATCAGTTGTACTTCTAGATTCAGCAGTTACCACTTTATTCCAGTCTTACTAGTGTGTTTAAGTTAGACCCCACGCTCTCTATCGTCTGTCTATCGCTTTCCTTGCACACAACTTTCAGCTCACATTTATACAGCTATTTACCCATTCATCGCCATGTCAATAAACAGAAATAGCTTTTACATAACAGCAGGTAGAGAGCCATAATAGAAATAATTAATTATCCTTTTATTTCCAAGTTCCAGAATCTGATTATTACTCGATTAATTCCCTGTAGATTTGAATGATTATTTTGAAAATAATTTAATGAAAAGTGGTTGCTGTTTAGACAGCAACGACCCTGAGTCCAATTACTTTTGCAATTAATCAGCAGAGTCCACCTGGATACCAATATGGTCAGTATATATTGTTTGTGTTACTTAGAGAATGAAAGGGTTAATAGCAGTTCGTCAAACATTATATAAATTATAATATAAGGCATACAGGAAAAGTCTATCTGTGACATGTTTACATCTAATTCTTTAAGTGTTCTTTTATCAAGGTATAAACTTGTAGAAATTAACTTGTGTCCTGCTAATTGCACACCTGCCTCACCATTTGTAGTCTATTCTTGTTGATTGGGCAGATTACTGGACAATGGGCATAATTATGGCACAAGTCTGACCTTTAACGGACGATAAGTAGACTGTATACCTTTTAATGCTGAATGGTCAGTCTACAATATTCAATGTCTTGTTTGTCGACTAGCTGGTATCAATTTTAAACTGTGTTGCATTTGGCTGTTGCTGGTATGCAACTCTTTTAGCAACACCTTTAAAATTGACACCAGAATTAGTAATTAGTTAATTAGTTAAGCGGTTAACTTTATAAGACATACATAATACTTTTAATTGCTTGATTGAATGTAGATTTTCATGAAACTAATTTTCATAAATTTCAGCACAATAATTCAAGCACCATAGTTGCTTTTTGGAGGATTCACCTTTATAGGTCCAAGATATTGGGTGAAAATGGGCTTTTTAATGCAAAAACTAAAATAAATTTGATTTCCTCGTAAACAGCATATCATAAAAACCACTTCAGATATTTAAATGAAACTTGGTGTATGCCTCAGTTATGATATGCAGATATGTCTTTTAAGGACAGTATCTCTTCTTTAATAACCGCTTGGTGGATTTTATCAAAATTTGGCTGGAACGATCCTATACTGGTAGGTTCTAGAACGTCTATTCCAAATTTTGGTTGGTCAATGTTTTCGCAGCCATTTTGGAATTTCTTTTTAATTTTCCGAAACAATTTAAAACACTACTTATTAATTAATAGCCCAATTTCAACGAAACGTCGTTGGAATGATCCTATAGGCTTCAATATATCAAATTGGAGGCCATCTGGGATTTTTTTTTTAATTTAAAAGTCTATATAAATGCAAATGGTTCAAATGCTCATGGTCCAGGTGAGCATCACAGGCCCTTGGGCCTCATAATAATAATAATAATAATAATAATAATAATAATAATAATAATGTCACATCTGCTGGTTAATTGTTCTGACTTGTTTCTGACTTATCTTGCCAGTCCATAAGCTAATCAGCTTTTCATATTTGAACAAATCATGTTTACAGTACAGCTAATAAATAAATTTGTATCTTTCCACAACAAAATACAGAAAACTGTTAGTTAGAACAGTTTTGAACATGATGTAATGAATGTGCTGTTAAATATTTTGGACTTAATTTGCTTGAAAGCCATTAGGTAGCAATGTCTTCCAGTCGAATTAAGTTCAAAATATTCAACAGTATGTTTTATTTTTTAAAGTTATTTCTAAGCTGTACTGTACCTCCAATTTGGTACAGAGCTGTAGTATGAAGAGCCTTGTGTGAATTACGACTCAGGATCAGTGTCCTATTGATAGTCATTATTTTTATCTCCCGGCATAAAATGCAGTTTGGTGTTTGGGTACAGGAATCGGGATGTCCATCTGTTCATATGTCCATCTTGTCTGTCCATCCATCCCTCCATATGTCTGTTTGTCTGTAATCATTTCTTGTCAATACAACACCTGCAGATGAATTCAGATTCTTTTGAAAGTTGCAAAATGTTACTAGTACCATGGTAGCACCTGTGGATGTGTATGTGCCTTTTCACTTCATGAGTATACGTACCTCCCTGATACTCGTGGATGTGTATGTGCCTTTTCACTTCATGAGTATACGTACCTCCCTGATACTCGTGGATGTGTATGTGCCTTTTCACTTCATGAGTATACGTACCTCCCTGATACTCGTGGATGTGTATGTGCCTTTTCACTTCATGAGTATACGTACCTCCCTGATACTCGTGGATGTGTATGTGCCTTTTCACTTCATGAGTATACGTACCTCCCTGATACTCGTGGATGTGTATGTGCCTTTTCACTTCATGAGTATACGTACCTCCCTGATACTCGTGGATGTGTATGTGCCTTTTCACTTCATGAGTATACGTACCTCCCTGATACTCGTGGATGTGTATGTGCCTTTTCACTTCATGAGTATACGTACCTCCCTGATACTCGTGGATGTGTATGTGCCTTTTCACTTCATGAGTATACGTACCTCCCTGATACTCGTGGATGTGTATGTGCCTTTTCACTTCATGAGTATACGTACCTCCCTGATACTCGTGGATGTGTATGTGCCTTTTCACTTCATGAGTATACGTACCTCCCTGATACTCGTGGATGTGTATGTGCCTTTTCACTTCATGAGTATACGTACCTCCCTGATACTCGTGGATGTGTATGTGCCTTTTCACTTCATGAGTATATGTACCTCCCTGATACTCGTGGATGTGTATGTGCCTTTTCACTTCATGAGTATACGTACCTCCCTGATACTCGTGGATGTGTATGTGCCTTTTCACTTCATGAGTATACGTACCTCCCTGATACTCGTGGATGTGTATGTGCCTTTTCACTTCATGAGTATACGTACCTCCCTGATACTCGTGGATGTGTATGTGCCTTTTCACTTCATGAGTATACGTACCTCCCTGATACTCGTGGATGTGTATGTGCCTTTTCACTTCATGAGTATACGTACCTCCCTGATACTCGTGGATGTGTATGTGCCTTTTCACTTCATGAGTATACGTACCTCCCTGATACTCGTGGATGTGTATGTGCCTTTTCACTTCATGAGTATACGTACCTCCCTGATACTCGTGGATGTGTATGTGCCTTTTCACTTCATGAGTATACGTACCTCCCTGATACTCGTGGATGTGTATGTGCCTTTTCACTTCATGAGTATACGTACCTCCCTGATACTCGTGGATGTGTATGTGCCTTTTCACTTCATGAGTATACGTACCTCCCTGATACTCGTGGATGTGTATGTGCCTGTTCACTTCATGAGTATACGTACCTCCCTGATACTCGTGGATGTGTATGTGCCTTTTCA
Source organism: Chaetoderma sp. LZ-2023a (assembly GCA_034401795.1). Lineage (NCBI taxonomy): Eukaryota > Metazoa > Mollusca > Caudofoveata > Chaetodermatida > Chaetodermatidae > Chaetoderma > Chaetoderma sp. LZ-2023a. Next base: position 21,071,856 of record CM067374.1, read on the forward strand.
CTTCATGAGTATACGTACCTCCCTGATACTCGTGGATGTGTATGTGCCTTTTCACTTCATGAGTATACGTACCTCCCTGATACTCGTGGATGTGTATGTACCTTTTCACTTCATGAGTATACGTACCTCCCTGATACTCGTGGATGTGTATGTGCCTTTTCACTTCATGAGTATACGTACCTCCCTGATACTCATTCATATTTCCTATATATGGGCCTAGCTCCAGTAAAGCTCAGATTTTGAAAGAAACTGCCCCTATTGGGCGGGTAACTGAACTGATAGCTTGGCGGAGTGTGCACAAACCTCACGCATGCGCAGACTCACTTCCTCTTTCTTGTTTATTGGCCAAAATCGTGCAACACGTCTGGATTTTTCTCTAGATGGCTTTTGCATTCACTACTCAATAAATTGGTCTCTAAAAGTGTTAGAAGTGTTTGAAATACTTGTTAAGTAATGTCTGGTCTTGCCATCCGGGCTCGAAAATGAGAAAAATAGTGTGTTGCTCTCAGGGGCAAGTGGGTCATTTAAATCAGGTTACCCAACTGTACTTCCAGGTTGCCCCAATTTCTGTAAATTCTGTTGAAAATGTTGTAAGCTACATATACTACAGAATCCTTGTAAATATCAACTCGACCATTATATTAACCCTTTAGCCCTCATATCAGACAAAAAATAACCGAGCCAGTCATTCTAGTGGTAAATTTTCAAAAACTGTCTTCTCTTGGTCTGCAAATAGACATTTTTCATGGAAAGATTGAAATCTTGAAAAAATTTGCGTGTTAAAGGATTAAGACTAAATAAAATAATTAGTCACCATGACTACATAAACATGAGTACATATACAGGCTCTGAAAATAACACATACTCACTATGAGTACATATACAGGCCCTGAAAATAACACATACTCACTATGAGTACATATACAGGCCCTGAAAATAACACATACTCACTATGAGTACATATACAGGCCCTGAAAATAACACATACTCACTATGACTACATATAAAGGCCCTGAAAATAACACATTATCTAGGTTGTCCCCAGGGCAACCAGTTTGTTAAATTTGGGTTACCCTGCAGTAAAAAGTGGTTGCCCTGGAGCACAGGAACTTGTAATTTTCGTGGCCTGGCCATGTCGCCGGAGGAGTAGTAGTGTCAGAATTAAAATGATACCACCTCCCTCAACTGGCCACCCTCTCAATCCCTGGGAAATAGGTTGTTGAGACATGTGGTTGGTGTATGCCTCCTCTAGATGGAGGCCCCAAGGGTTGTTGAGACAGGTGGTTGGGGTATGCCTCTAGATGGAGGCCCCCCCCCCAGGATTGAGAGGGCGGTGGGGGCCACCACGAATCGCCAAACGGCTGCCAGTTGAGGGAGGTAGTATCATTTTAATTCCGACACTACTACTACCAGGGTCTGAACGCCCAGTTAGAGACAAGGTCTTGACGTGATGTCATGCTTCTTGGGTAACGGGTAAAGAGTAATACTGTCATGAAACAAAAAAAAAAAAAAACTAAAACTCCCGCGCCCCACCTCTTAGGGAGAACCCCCGCATTATCGCCGACCCTCTCTAGCCTCTCTCTCTATCTCTGCGGTGGTTTTAGGTGGTTCCCCGTTTTTCCTATTTTTTGTCATTGTACCCTGTCATTGTACCCCTACACTAGTGCGTACCATTTCGAACTTGGTACCGTCTAGCTGAGGTCTTTTGAGAGATTTGAACCATGGGTTTTTTATTAGAATTCAGCGCTGTTATCAACTGAGCCAACGGAGAACCGATAATTAGATTACAAATAATGATACTAATTGATGTGCAATAATAGCAAACAGATCAATTGGACTGATAACACACTGGTAACTACAAAATTACAGTATAATATATATACGTTATCTCGAAGTGACGTCAAGATCTAGAGGGACTGATAAGCGCAGCAATACAGCAATGAGAACACACAACTTATCAGCTATAATTACTAATGCATACATGGTCGAGGTAGTTAATGCCTTGGTTCAAATCCTCGTTTTGTGTTATTAACAAACTTAAAATCACAGGTTCAAATCTCACCATAGCATTTGTGGATAACTCGGCCATTTCTGGCCCGATTTTAAAATGGTAAACAGGTTTGAAATTCTCGCTTCATTCCGGTCCTGATCGGTACCAAGAATGACGAGAATGAAGTGATTTAAAGAAATCCCCAGTACCAACTCGGTACAATATAAGCATACACTCTCACAATACTGACACGTGTTGCCAGGGAAGATCTGACGTGTGCCCATGCGTGCTACGCGTTCTTACGGACTTAGCCATACCTGTCTCATAGGGCTTTATACACACGTACTATCCTATCCAGGGGGCATGCTTGGAATGCACCCGGAGCGATCGTCCCATACCCGGCCTAACTGGGGCGGCCCGTACCCATCCGGCCAATCGGCGTTACATGATCACGTGATTCCATGTCTACAATTACTCTTTACCCACACAGTCACATAAAACCCGGGATTGCAGACCACAGACCCTCGACTGGGCCAAAGTCAAGAATAGTAGTTTGTTTAGCCCACCTATGTGTTAATACCCAATTAGACACAGCATCGATAATGGTATACCACGTGTGAACGCACAACCATACATTACGTGTAAACACTCAAAACACTCAACTACGTGTAAACGCTCATCTACAAACAATATTACACACAATGGGCCTGAGCGCCTTGTGATCAACCCCACACACACATCTGAACGCCCATTTAGAGATGAGCATCCACTATCACATCGACACGACGGACCCCCCCCCCCACAGGTTCCAGGTACTGATCGCCTTGTGAGCACCACACATAATAGGGTCTGAACGCCCATTTAGAGACAGACATCCACAGTGATATACACCATGATTACTGTTGCACATCTTCGCACTATTGCAAAGCAATTCGGCCTTAGAGGCTACTCTAATGTCAAGAAAGCCGACCTCCAGATGATTGGACAGGCCCGTGCCGAGGAGTTACAGAAGCGACTCTCCCGAGCAATGAAGACGGGAAGGTTTCCAGCGCCTACCAAAGATGATCCTTTGAATCCCCACAAGAAAGCGCAGTGGATACGTGAGCTTCGTCAGTTAGACGAGGAGGTGACTGCTAGCTTGCGAGCCAAGACTGTAGCGAGGCAGATGGCGAACCATCCACTGGAGCGCTTACCTCCCCTACGCAGGATCACTAAACGAGTGATAAGGGGCCCGAGGGCTGAACCCTTAGCCCGGAGCATGAGACGAGAAGGCGAACACATTCTCGACCAGCGTCTCGGCGAAAGGGAGACAGAGGATAGAGGACGCCGGTCAGTACACTGGAATTTCTTCAGAGGTCTAGAAGGAGACGTCACAGGCCAGATCATGCAAAAGATCCAGCAGACTGGCCAGAATGCCTTCAACCTCCGCTACACCCAAACCTACCGCATCCGTCACATCGAAGATGGTAAGGTGATGCTCTTCCACAAGAATGCTCCAGGGAGCCTGTGGCTGAACATGATAGGAGTAGCTCAGGACTGGGTGGCAGCAAGAGAGCAAGCCTGCCATGACACAGACAATATCGATTGACCCAACACCAAGTGGGCTTTCATTCGATCAATCAACATTGAGGTCAGGGCTGTCATCGACCACTAACCTCTGCTTGGGACAGGCCCCCTCCCAGACTGGCTACGACAGAAGAAGAGTATGACTGCCCTCGACACCTACAGGGACAACATGTGTCTCTGGAGATGTCTAGCGGTCCACCGAGGAGCGAGAGCTGATAGAAGTACAGCTCCTGCACGAGAGCCTGCCACACAGTTCTATGGCAGGACGGTGACAGTACCTGATGTCCGCAAGACCTCGGTGGAGCAGCTGGAGTTCTTCGCCAAGGTCGGGATTCGCGTGTATGAACCAACCGAAGAGGGCACCTGCCACTTGATCATGCAAGCGGCTCACTACCGTGACACCATGACCATCGGAGTGTGGGACCACCATGCCTTCTACATCAAGAACATCTCCAAGCTGGCACATAAACTAGTCTGCAGTCACCGTCAGCAGAAGTTTACACAGGCATGCAATCTTCAATGCCATGCTGATCACTGTACAGGCGGCAAAAAAACAATGGTGTATCCTGGCGAGAAGGTTGAGGTGCCACAGTCCGCGTATGAGAAAGCCTTCTATCCGCCCCAACCATCCAGTTCAGCGGCTACTCGTTGGATCGAGTATGAGTCAATAAACACCATGTAGAGTGTGGGCATGGTAGCGAGCGTTCGATCGAGGGTTCTCCCATAGATGGTTATGATCCGACCACCAACACCGTTCACCAGTTCCATGGCTGTTACTGGTACGGGTGTCCACAACACCAGCGAGGTGAGGATGTTGAACAAAGATACCGCAAGACAGTCCTGAGAGAGAAGCTGAGAGCATCTGGATGCACGCTTGTGGTACAGTGGTAGTGCTGTATAAAACGCTGTCCAAGCGTCCGTAAATGAGTTCGGACTGTCCCATACCCACACTTCATAGTTTACGACTTCGAAGCACTCCTAGATGGTATCAAGACTCATCCTACGGAGACTCACGATTGAGAGTACTCACATACCTATCTCTGTGTCAGTTAGCTGCTCCTTAGATGGCGCCATGAGTGAGCCCACTCACCTCTGCAATCCTGACCCCAAAGAACTGATCAGAGAGTTCATGCTGGTGATCCAACGGACAACAGGTTCTCATCGTGACAAGGTCACAGTACATACCGACAGACCTGGACAAGCTCCCAAAGCAACAGCAGCGACTGATCAATGAGTGGTGTGACCAAGTGCCTGTACTGGGGTTCAACTCTGGGCGGTATGACCTGAACCTCATCAAGAAGTACATTGTTGATGAGCTGACTGACGGTACAGGTACAGTGAAAGTTGCCAAGAAGGCTAGTCAGACCATGTTCCTCATAACACCTGAGCTACGGTTTCTCGATATGTTGAACTACCTCGGCCCAGGAGTCTCGTACACGGTATGTGTCAAAGCCTACGGGTGTACACAGCAGAAGAGCTGGTTCCCGTATGAATGGTTTGACACACATGAGAAGCTCAACTATCCAGGGCTTCCTGACTACTCAGCATGGACATCTAAGCTCAAGGGTGGCTACCTCTTGACGCGATCAAAGTGGGAACAGTGTAACCAGACATTCAGCGAGTATGGAATGCGGACATTCGCCGACTGGCTGCGATACTACAACAACCTGGATGTCAGTCCATTCATCGAAGCCCTAAAGCGGATGCGGGAGTTCTACACAGAACGAGAAATAGACATCGTCAAAGACGCGGTGTCTCTCCCAGGTGTGTCACTGCAGTGCCTCCTACGTGGAGCCGCTCAGCACATGCTGGATGATAGCCTCTATTCACCAGGCAAGGAAGCCTACGAAATGATGAAGGGTGCTGTTGTTGGAGGTCCCAGCATCATGTTCACCAGATACCATGAGGCCGGTGTGACTCAAATCCACCAGAGTGAGCGTGTCTGCCAATGTCTACTCGGCTACGACGCAAATGCTCTGTACCTGTCAACGATGGCCAAAGAGATGCCATGTGGTAAGGAGACAGTGTGCCATTGGTCCGGTGCTAGTGGTGTAGCTAGCTTTAAGGAGGCTCTCCTAGCAGACAGCTGGTTTGGGTTTGCTGAGGTGGATATAGAGGTCCCCAAGGCTCTGTGGGCAAAGTTCGAGGAAATGCCTCCTCTCTTCTATAACCGCGAGATCCCGGTAGAGGTAATCTCTTCTGAGATGCTGACATATTTAGGCCGAACAGGGAGGAAGTGGCCCACGACCCAGAAGCTGGTCGGTGCCCTCTCTGGCAAGAAGCGGCTGCTGTACACCCCGACACTCAAGTGGTATATAACCCATGGCCGGGAGATCACTGCTGTATACCGCACCATAGACTATGAGGCCAAACGCCCATTCGAGTGGTTCATGGAGAATGTTACGGAGGCCCGCCACTCGGGAGATGTAGATAAGGGCAAAGCGCTTTTGGCAGATCGCTTCAAACTCCTCGGCAACAGTGCCTACGGGAAGCTCATTGAGGCCCTAGAACGTCAGCAACACCAGTTTCACGAAGGATGAACGCGTGTTAGACAAGGCCCTGCGTAGTGCATGGTTCGAAGATCTCGAGGAGATCAATGAGTCATACGAGCTCCAGTCGCAAGCCGAGAATCACAATTCGAAGGCCCTTCCAGGTGGGAATAGCCCTTTATGAGCTTACGAAGCTGCGAATGCTGGAGTTTTACTATGACTTCCTCGATCGCTACGTAGCTCGTGACAGCTTTGACTACCTGCAGATGGACATTGACTCCGCATATATCGCTATAGCAGGCTCCAACCTCGATGACATCATTCGCCCTAAGAAGCGAGCAGAGTACCAGGCTCATAAGCGGGACTGGCTAGCTTGGGACAAATGGTCTGGACGGACTCCGGGACTGTTCAAGCTCGAGGTTGAAGGCTCTCGTGGTATCGCTCTCTGCTCCAAATGCTACTACGTGGAGAGCGCAGCTGCAAGTAAGTGCTCGGCTAAGGGGAAATGTCAAAGCGGCAGAATGAGGTATCTTGGCAGAGGTTCTACAGCGCCCTACATGGTGGGGTGGACAGAGCTAAAAACCGAAGCCTACGCATGCGCAACCAAGGTATGGTGACGTATGAGCAGGAAAAACTTGGACTCCGCTCCCGTCCTGTCATGCACGGCCTGGCTGAACTCTAAACAGACGAACAGATGGCCGTCATTCATTCGACCATCACTGAAGACCTCCTCAAACACCTCCGTACACTGGCGTCTAATCTCTGCTGGATCCTCACTGAACAGTAGATTATCGACCAATCCTCGGAAGTTAAGGGACTTGACCAGGGCGTACAGAGACGCCATCCTTATATAGTATGGCTTAAATGTTTGGTGGCCCAGATGGCCGTGAGCGCTATGGCAACGTACGGTAGGCAAGGGCCTGCGACTTCGAAGAATGTACCTACTCCTGAAGCGATGGCTGGTTTGGCTACAGAAATCTCCACACCATGGAGAGCATTGTTGGCGATCTTGCGAACCGCCTCGCCAGCCTTCGTTGTGAACAGAGCGATCAGAGCCCCAACTGCTGCCAGCAGTCCGAAATAACCTTTTACGTAAGTGCGATAGATTCCTTTCGCTCTGTGTACTAGCTTGCGGGATTCAGGCGCTGCATCATCATACTCACCACCGACATCGTAGTCTGCATCATAATCCTCCTCTTCATAGTCCTTGTCATCTATATCCTCAACTGGGTCAGCCTCTGGCTCATACATCGCTCTGTGGATCCGTCACTGGGGCAGCTATATAGTAGCTTTAAACTGTAGTCTGTAGCATGGTATCCGCAATCTTGAATGTGGGCGTGTTTGCCTTAGCGAATGGGGGACTCAAGGCGGCAGAGGTCGAGCGTGAGCGTCATAACCAGGCGATGGAGAAGCTGTCTAAGGAGAAGTTTGAGTACAGCAAAGCACTCGAGCATATGCGCCAGAGGGAGGCATGCCAACGACAACTCCGAGCTCAGGCCAACCAGAGCATCAAAGAGGCGGATGAGAGTCTCGATGAGTACTATGAGGCTGTAAAGATCTCTGAGCCAACGCTCAACTATTACGCATCGACAGGTCAGAAGACAGCAGAGCTTATAGTAGTGGTGGCAGCTGCAGCTGTGACGACAGGAATCGTGCTCTATGCACGCTCAAGCTGAATACCTGATGTGTTCGACACACATACCTTAGCATAGCCAAAGTAAAGTACCATCACACCTAATGAGCGAGTCCCAGCTATGAGGTTTCCGAGGTAGAAGCTGAGTCGGTTGCTGTGATTGGGTGGGATGTCCCTGCCCCCGAGGTGGTGACGGCCCTCGAGTGCCGACTCGAGGTCGTCGCTTCCACTGGTTAGGCGCAGAAGTGCATATGACTTTGTTTTCTGTCTGTAGAGTTGGCAATCAGCCAGCTCGCGTACCTCACCAAGAACATTGGTCCTAGCAATGACAAGCTTGAAGTCGTCTAGCGTATCCACCTGCTGGGTGGCTCCTCCCTTCTGAACCAGGACCTCAACAGCGACACAGTCCGATGCACCACGATGCAATGTCAGCTCTACCCATTGGTTAGCTGTGGCTTGAACCTGCTGGTGTTCTCGCTCCACATGCATGATCCGCTGTTTGGAACCGGTTTGCTTCAGCTCCTGGTCATTCTCGTCATGCCAGACATGAAGTCTTGGAGCATTCATCATCGCATCTGCAAGCTGTTCAGTGTACACCCGGAGGAACAGCCTATCCTGCATGACAGCCAGATTCACGTGTGTGATCTCGAGGAGGATTAAGAGTGGAACTGCCACAGGCTTCTCGACACCTGCCCATAGTTTTAATTCCATGAACCCCTCATTGCACCCCACAGTGTAGTACCCCTTTCCCTTCGCATAGAAGGTTGGTCCACGAGCCAGCGGACCTAGGACTTGGTACTCATCGTTCACATAGGTGGTGTCTACGGTGCTGTTGCTCTGCACTATCTCCCACCTGTTCAGAACCTGCGGGAGCTCAGCCGTCTGTTCTATTGTTCTCTGAAGCTTGAACTCGAGTGTCATGCTCTTGATCTCGTCGATCTGTGCCGAGATTGTAACGTCAATGTACTTCCCAGCAACGGACAACAGGTTCTCAATCGTGTATACTGGGTCGAATGACCGTCAGGCAGTCCTTCCAAGGATCAGTGCGATGTCGCGGGTTCAATGGCCCCATCTGGATGTTGCACATACTGCAGCATGTTTAAGGTCTGGGTATATAGAGGTTTTAAACGGCTGCCATGTTTGGTAAAGTTTTCCAGCAGATTGTCTATAGGCAGCAGGACAAGTCGGCACGACAGTCACAGCCACGGCATGCACTGTCCAACTGTGACAGGGTCCGAGGATTAATTCGTGACAACATTATCCACGAGCGAGCCAAGGTCACACCTCCGTCTGATACGGAGATACTGGCCGCCATAGAGGAAGGAGCACCAGCCCGTAGTACAAAAGAACTGACTCGGATACTCTGCCGGAAGTTTGACAGCACCCATGGCAAGGTACTACCCAACCTACCTGTGGCCCCAACCAACAGTCCTGTTAATCTAGCTCTCCAAAGGGCGAGGGTCGACCCCAAAGATCTACTAATGGTCGGGAAGTGGGCTGCCGTATTTAGACTCCATAGCCAGGAAGAGCGAGAGATGCTGGATAGAATCCAGTCTGAAGCAAATAACTCCCTCAAGGAGGCGGTCAGTGATGCTGTAGCAGAAGGTACTCAGGATGGGGGGGGTCACTGTTGGCCGCAAGGAGGCTGTTGAGCATATCTTCAACGAAAAAGGGCGCATGAGATTGGCCAGTGATCTGGCAGCATTTCTGAAATTCCCAGCTAATAACTACCAGGACTACCTCATCAAATCCACTTGCAAGCACGACGCTAGGGGCTCGTGGGGAAAGTGGGTGCTTCTGTGAAAAGTACCAGATGAAGAGAGTCCCAGACAAGGAGTTTCAGCGACAGTTTAAGCTTAAGCCACAGGCTTCTGACAAAACTGACGAAGTTCCTCAAGCTTCTGAGGAAGGTCCTCAAGCATCTGACGAGGTAGCGGAGACCGTGGACGAGGTCCTCAGCCTTCTGATGAATGAAAAACAAGTTGCGGCAGCTGCGACATGCTGTCAGCGATGACACGTAGAGCAGGATAGTTTCCTGGCTGGATTCAGCTTGTAGTTGAAGGTCTGCACCTTTTCCAGAGATGGCTTGAAGTGTGACAGCTCACCTGTCTCCTTGTTGCTGAAGATGAAGTGGTACAGATCAACTGGCCTCTGTACACCTGCGATAAAGTCCCGTTTGGTCTCCTTGAGGGTTAGGCTGTCGTATAAGGTCTCGAGCAGGGCACGTCCACACTTGGAGCTGAAGTATAGCAACCGGGCATTGTGGCGGATGTCCGGTGAGAAGACAGTTATCTTTGTGTGCCGGATGCGCCTGGTGATGTTGCTGAGGTAGGTGACTGTCTTCTGGTCCAATGCAGGGTCATCAATAACTAGAACAAGTGGTTCTGTCAGTCAGGCTGCCAGCAGCTTCTCCATCAGTGCTTGCAGGTTCTGCATCTTGGTGATTGGGCCATCGTACCATTGATCATTACTGTCAACCGCCTCAGTGGTGGATTCAGACACCAGAAGGATGTATTGAGAGTGTAGATGTTCGGCCAGGAGAGCCCGCAACAAGATGTTTTTCCCGTGTCCTGATGGGGCAATGAACAACACCACCTGGCCAGCATCGGCTGGCCTACTGTCGAATGGTACAGACATGCATGCAGAGGAGGGTTAGCACTTGGTCGGCGGTAGCCTCGTCTATATCTGGGAGACTAAACGGCAGTACTTCTTGCACCAGCTCTTTCGCCTGCAGAGCGGGGAATCCTGCAACTCCGGCGGATTCGATGGATGCGATGGAGGCGTCAAACATGAAATCCCAGCAGCAGCTGAGAAGATAGCGTGTAGAGGACCTGTGTCAGCACCCACAGTGTCTAGTACATCAAGTATCTGTATGATACATGCACGGGAAGCCATGACTATCCTGTGGTCTTAAACGGCAAACCAAAGAACCCTGAATTCTTCACCTCTGGTAGCTGGAGGCTGGCGGTAGCACCTTTTTTGCCATCGACAGTGATATGGCTCAGGCCGAGGGTACCTATCTTGAGATTCTCTCCATCTTGTCGGAATAAGTTCCGTGTTTTCAGGAGATCCTTAACCAGGTCCTGTGCAAAGGAGTCAGCCATAACCTTGATGGCTCCAGCCTCATCGACTCTGAGCATACCTCGCATCGTCGCCCTCTCCTTGATGTCCATCCCCTTGTATACAGTCTTGGCCTTGTTAATGGCCGATTGTCCTACCGTATCAGTGTTCACGATGAGATCTCAGGCTGGGATGGTACCTCGGATCTCCCATGGGTCTCCCTTCTCATCGAAGTCTAGGAAGGAAATAGGGGCAACAGTGTCCTCTGAACCGAGGCATGCCTCGCCCAAGTGAGCAAGATCGCCTAGCTCTTTGCTTTCTAGGTCTGTGAGTGACAGAGTCATAGTGCTATATACAGACGGCTTAAACCTACTAGTCATACCCCCAGTGAAATAGTTGCACATAGGAGGACCACGCAGTCGGTCAATGGAATAGGTAGCAGTCCTCAGGGTACTGGCCCTCTAGAGGGGCACGCCTTGTCGGCGGTCCACCATTCCCGGGCATTGGCAATCCTCAGTCCATGTGCTCGACTATGGCTACACACCGCCCTCCGGCACGCCATGCCTCATATGCTGCAGGGGTCTCGTGATCCATCTCTCACTATCCAGAGGTTTTAAGTGTAGGTGACAATGATCTCAGCCATTGCTCTCGTTGCTAGCCCTAGAACCGCAGCCTCCATTAGTGTAACACGTTCACCCATGGTCTTGGCGGCAACAGTGTAGGAGGCACCACTGAGGGCGATCTTTGGGATGGGATGAGTTATTGCGAGACAGTACCCGGCCACCCCACTCACCACTGTAGCCGTGGCGGCATGGAAGAACATCATTTCCACCTGTCATCTTCACCATGGCCACATTCGCCGCCACGTTACTGGTGACATGGCCAGAGGTTTTGCTTTGGTCAGTAACTTCTGTGTCTTGGTTCACAGCAGGTTCTCCACCTTCTGAAGACTCGCCTGGCTCGGGCAGTTGCTTCACGATCTGTACCGTTGACGTCATTGTTTAAGCACTGAGTATACAACGCGGTTAAACGTCTGCATCCCCTGTCGAGAGAGCTAATAAGATCTTCCAAGTCTGCGTCTGCCGGGTGGCCGGGTTGGTACTCAGAAATATTTGTCTCTCTATTGAGACACCTTAAACATGTCCGGGCTCATGCTATGCGAAAAGTACTATGTCTTCCGGAGGGAGTTGAAGGACTACAAGAAGAAAACGCCAGATGAGCTCGCTCAGCTCTCCGTTGTTGAGCTGACAGAGGGGCTGACAGCTGTGAAGCGCTATCTAGGATTTGGTAAGGGACAGATCTGCTTCCTCGAATACCTTATCATGGGCGGGAGTATCGTCGAGCAGCTCCTGCGAGCTAAAGGTTTCTACAAGGATCGGGAGTATCTGTTAGATGTGTTCCAGCAGTTGCAGACTGCCATGGCCTAACAGGACTCAGAGCTGAACAAGGATCTGCGATACTACAAGCTGGAAAAGGATGCGCTGCAGAACCCTCCAGCCCTTAGATGTGCATGTTGGCAGCGGGTATAGGGGCTGTAACGCATGCCAAGCTGGTTCAGTGTCTCACTGTGGTCCCCACTGCTACTGTACAGTCAGGATAGTCTTATAGCTGATTTGCTAGCGGCGGATAGGCTGATCCCGAGCGCCACAATAGCTAGGCCTGACAACATTCGTAGAGCTAGCACGGGAAGCGGTGTCATGTCGACTGGCTGCGGTGTCAGGGTCGGAATGCCTGGAGCTGCTGTGTCAACTGGCTGCAGTGTCAGGGTCAGAATGACTGTATGGCTCGTACTACGCGTAGGTGCCTTGATGGCAGTGTTGAAGCCGAAGTGGACACCGGGGGAACTCCCCTCGACTATCATGCTGTTATAGCCCCTGACTTGGAGGTCCTCAATGATCATGTTGCTCGGAATCAACCGTAGGTGTGGTGAAATAGCAAAGTCAAGTTTGCGACGGGCCTTCTGCAACCCCTGCTGGAACAATACGACTACTGGGGTCTGCCACGATGATCTTATCCTCAACGAGACTGATGAACATCGCCTGGACCTCTGCTCCACTGACACCATCTATTGAATGCCGCACCTGGCTGTGCTGTAAGGAGGCAGTAGCACAGTGCTTCCAGGGACTGGTTGATCCGAACGATCCCTGCTGGTATGAGGCCTGAGGTGGTGTGTGGGACAAAGTACTCCCACACATCTGGATAGTCCTGCCGCAAGCCAGTGATGTGCATATTTTGCACCAGCGCTCCAGGGTCGGAGTCTGGATCGAACGAGAATGTCGCTGTCTTCCGACGGCCTACTCGTCGGGGTGTTCGATAGGGGAATCCTGAGTAGTCACGTCTCGGGTCACCGTACATAACCCATAGACCGCTGTTATCACCACCATGCCACCGATAGTCTGGGTGAGCGCTGAACTCTCTGTGGTCTGCTGGCCACTGAGACGCTATGACTGTTGAGCTGTGGGTCGAAGGCGTTTGTATCAGGGAGGCTTGCACCAAGCTCATGGAGGATTCGTCGCACCGTGAAGTACATGTGGAATCTGAGACAGCTGGCGATGACCACAGCTTCAGGAGTACCAGAATAGGAGTGAAGCAGGGTGGAACTTACTCCACATCCTGCCATGGCACACCACACGGCAAAGTTCAGCTGCTGATTCCAGTATGAGAGGCTTGGAGCAGCCATCCAAGTATGAGTTTGCTTCGCATCCTTGATGTGATGGGGCGGTTGGTCAGCGGTCGTGGGTTGAGGGAGAAGCTGGTTCGGGACCGTCCATCCACCGTGATGGAGAACGGTGTTAGCTCTGGTATATCATCCAGTAGACCTCTCAGGCCAGTCAAGGGTGTACACTGTTGTGAGGTTCAGTGGGAAGGCCATCTATACTGGTGTTCTTAAAGCTACCATACAGGCAGCACACTATTTGTAGTCGTCTCGACTCCAGAGACCAGTGAGGCGACCTCCTCGCCGTAACATCTCGTTTTTTAACTCCTCCATATCAACCCACCCACTGGAGCTTTTGAGGTATTGCTGTCACACTTTAGGTTTCTCCGTGCCGTACAGGGCTTGGACCTTCAATATTTGGTGGTACTCTTCATCGGTGACCTGGCCATCCTCGAGAACTTTGCTGACAGACTCGTCGATAGTCCGTAGCATACTCTGTGCCAGTGTCACATACTTAGCATGCTTCTCAAGCCTCCTTGTGATCTGCCGTTGCCCCACCCCCAACAAGCCTGTGACCATGACAGTGGCGACTAGTGTCACTCCACCCAGCGGGATGGGGGCGATGGCACCCACCCCTGTAGCGAGAGTGGCCACAGCTACCACCCCCAGCACTGGCTCCAATCACACCTGCAACAGTGGTTGTACGCGCGAGGACGTTGTAGGCTGTCTCATATCGCCTGTACTTTTCTGCCTCATGGACCAGATTCTGCCTGATGGTATCTATCTGCTGGTGTCACCAGCCGTGGATGGTACTGCCCTCGTCAGCCGTCAGGGAGGGGTATAGTTCTGGTTGCTTCCGCCACTCTGATTTTGCCATAGTATACCTGGAGATTAAACCTGTACTATTCGTTCCCTGGGCCCGCTCTATACGACCATTCTATCCATATGATCAGTTCTGCATCACCTGCAGAATCTGCTCATGAGTCATAGAAGGGTTCATTTTGGAGAGCCTGGCGAACCATACCAGCTTGCTGGAGTCGAGACAGACGTCTCTTAGACAGTGGGCACCCAGCGCTATGTCGGGTGCCAGTAGCTTTCTGAGACGTGACATCTGGAACGTCACCTTTTGACCAAGGTAGTATGTCTGCCGCTGGATGGCTTTCTTGGTCTTACACTTCTGCGCCATCTCCTCTTCACACTGTATGACATCTGGCCCATCCTCGTCTGCGACATCATCGTAGACATCTGGCTCATCGTCGTATGTGAAGACATCGTCGTCTGTCAAGACTCCTGCGTCCCGCTTACTCTCCTCCAGGAGGGCCTGCCAGTATCAGGAACCGTCACTGTTCCTTCGCCTCCATGCAATACTCGCATTCTGTTGATACCAGCTCTCCCGCTGTAGTCGCTCTCCTTCTTGTTGCAATGCGAGCATCTGTTCGTTTAAGGCCTTTATCTGTGCAGGGGTCATGAAGGGGCAACCCTGTAGCTGGCTCTTCATCATCTCGGCCAAGGTCAGATATTCCTGATATGATATCATGTTGTCGTCAGGTCAATGAGTAACAAGTGTGTAAACTCTAAATGGGTGTCCGATATCCCATCCGTGCTGGCATATATGTTAATGAAGGTGCTGTCAAACAGGTGATTTACTTGTGTGAACAGGCTAGGACTGATAGCTTTCCATAGGTTGCTGTTGCCACTTGGGAGATACTCTATCACGTCCCGGCCGACTTCTACCAGTGAGCTGCTGTGTGCACTGCCTGGAGGTTGATGTAGCACATCAGCGTGTATGTATGTTGTGCCCCACTGGGGTACCTCGAAGACCCCCATTCTACACGGTACTGTACCACCCGTCTCCGCTCTAGAGAGGGTGAGATTACGTTCTCACCACCGGAGAGCAGCAGTCGGACAATCGGCATGGTTATATCTCCTGTTTAAACCCCTCCTATAGAGTGCTATGGAACCCATATTTGCTCCTTCGACTGGTCATGCTAACCTGGCAGATGTATACGCAGTTGATGCCGCCAAGGTAGAAGAGAGCGTTGGCAAGTCATTCGCCCTATAGTACGAAGCAAACTCAAAGGCATTCTCCCTCCACCCCATTGGTGGTGATGGGGTGGAGCTGCTCACAGACCTCAAGGATGTGTCGAAGGAGCGCCTGGGTCGCAACATAGATGGCCACAAGATTGTGTTTCGGTACGATTTCCCGAAGAGGAAGTACATCCTTGAGCCGTTGATTGAGCTCTCGGATACAGAGGTGGCAGATATCAACACCCTAAATAACGACCTCAGCTTTCATCTGGTCAAACCCTATTTGAGCGGTGCCTGCCGATGACCGATGATGGGCTGCTATTGACCCTGGCAAAAAACCTGCAACTCATATTTGAGAAGAATGAAGTGTGGTACTGCGCTGGACCCGGGGGTGACTGGCAAACATGGTTGCCCCTGTATAGACCTCCCACAGTCATTGACATAGAAGTTACTCCCCTCTCCACTGTTGTGAAAAATGATGGGACAGTTCGAAAGCTCTGCAATCGGGGATCATCCTTCCTCACCTACATAGGTGAAGGTGTCTCCCTGACGAGGGTGGGTCACCGGATCAGGGTTACAGGTGGAAAGCTCCTGCTGCGTTGTCCATTCGATGGACCAGAAGAAGCTGTTAACCTCTAGGAGGGCATCCTACGGGTAAATGGTCTGTCACATGTCTCCAAAGCCAAGGGTGCTATTAAACTGCTTCAGCGAGTCGGCCTCACTAGCCCGCAGACGACTCATATAGTCCTAGAGCTACGTTTCTTAGCCGACAGCAGAGTGAAGCAGCTAGCCCCTGCCCCTGAGGGGATGAAGATCACTATCGATCCGGATGGAACTGGGCTCGATCTGTCACAGATATTTCTCGAGGGGTTCACTCTGTTCAGTTCAACTCTTCATATATAGCCATGATTCTCATCATACTGCTCGTGCTGGCGTCTACAGCAGTGGCACAGGGTGGTGAGACTGCCATGATATTGGATGCCAAGTGGGCCCACTTCCGGGATGACCCCCAGTACAATCCTTGGGTCAACCCTTTGCGGAGAAACATTTATGACTGCTTTCACCCACGTAAAGAGATCGAGTTTGTCTGCCACTTCTATGGGGTGAAGAGGGTAGGACGTGGTTGTCTGCTGTAGACCCCTGTTCAGCACCAGATTCTCTGCGTAACATGTGAACATGCCAGAGTCTGCCGTGGTTCAAATGCTAATCACTTTAGCCTCCTCCAAGGTGAGCGTTGTCAAGGTAGATGGAAGCTACTATGGGTGGTCCCATCATGCCGATGCGACTCTGGCAGAGACTACAGGTTTGCACTCCGTCTGGTCATCTGTCGCAGTTGTTTTTTCCACACTTTTTTTACAGTCCTTTAAGGTATTCAACTGAGAATTTGTACATTCCTTTGTTATGAGAAGTTACAGACCAACTTCGAGTTCAGGTGTATACGTCAATTTTTTAATTGGTGTCATGCCCCCTTTTGACTTAAGAAATACAAAAAATATCAGCTTTCCGCACTTTTTCGCACTCCTTATAGAGCAAGTTCGAGTTTCAGACATTTTCTTCAATATTTCAGAGTTATGCCCCCTTTCGACATGAAATACTAAATATATTAGTTTTCCGCACGTTTTTTCGCAGGCTTTCACGATATTCAACTGAGAATTGATACAGTGTTTTGTTATCGGTGTTACCGATTGTTCTGTCCACCCCATCGGGGGGTGGGGGGGTTGGATCGGGAATAGATCGGGGTGTTGGTGGGGGCAGCAGTAGAACTGTCGATGGCGGGTACTGGGTGGCATCATGCTCCAGGGGCAGTTCTTTCTTTGTTTCCACACAAGGTTTCAGGTGGTCAAAGTGGAAGAGAACCTCTTGGTCGTCCAGTGCATGGAGATATAGGTCACGTCCAATTTCCGTTGGAGTACAGTATATGGTCCTTTCTATTTGTAACTTAATTTGTAACTAGCTCCAGTGGGGGCACGGGGGTGTGTGGGTGCAGAGTTGGGTCACTTACCCAGACACAGTCGTCAATGGCATATGGGTCACCATAAGCACATGGGTCATTGCTGGTTTTCTGTCATTTATAAACTTCTGGAAAGTGCGCTCGTACACTTTTATGTGCATCGCATCCTCAAGGTGTTGATGGAGCAATTCTACATACAGAGATGGGGAGGTTAGTTCTCCGGTGCATGCAGCATCACAATGTCTAGTAGCAGCCACAATTTGTGACCTATTATCATATGCGTGGGTGTAAACCCGGTACTAGAATGGACAGTGTACCATCGCTACATGGGTGAAAGTGTGTAATCCACGTTTTTACTATGTGCAAAAGGTGGCAGAGTTCCTGAAAAAGCCAACTCAACGTTAGTACCTTGGTTCAAGTGTAGCTCTAGGGGAATTCCAAAGTGGGAGAAAACCTGTAGCGACAGTAGCGGCTTCTTGATTTGGGAGGGTGAAAGCTTCTGTCCATTTGATGAAATAATCTTGAAGAATGAGAATATAGCGATTTCCATTATCCGATTTTGTCCTTGGCCCATTACATCAATGGAAACGCGTTCGAAACGACCACCTACTATATACGTTTGGAGCACAGCGGTGCAGATTTTAGTAGCACGACGCTGACAGGGGAGTGAAATGTCTTGCACAATCATGTAGTTGCTCAAGAACTGCTTCATGGTAGTTCCGGGGTACTACAAGACTATTGCGGTGATACATTATTCCGTTATGCAGGTGGCACCCTTTGAGGTATTGATGGCAATATTTAGTAGTACTGGAGGCGGATGAAATCTGCTTGCATCTGTTCATGGTCGGGTAACCAAGTTATCACGGGTCCAAGATGCACAAGATGTGGATCATTTTATTGAGGTGTGTGCAAACAGTCGGGTCTCACATCTCAGGAAAAAATTATTCTTCTCTTTTTAAGCTTCTACGGTCTCAATGGGGAGGTCATTGACGGGAGATGTAGGCATGGGCAGATCTTTAAAGCCATCAGGTGCAGAATGGGGCTCATGGTGTTTGCGGGATAAAGCCTGAGCATTTCCATGCAACTTTCCGGGATGGTGTATCATGTCAAATTGAAAACTCTGAAGGGTTTCTTACCAACGGGCAATCTGGCCTTCAGGATTACACAGTTTATGAAGCCAGCGGAGGGAAGCTTGGTTAGTTTGCAGGGTAAATGGTTTTCCTTAAAGTGTCTGAAATGCTTAATGAAATGGACTTCTGCAAGAGGCTCATGCTTAGTGCTAGTGTAGTGGCGTTCCATGCGCGAGAGGCGGCGGGATCCATAACCGAGGACTTGGTCATGCCCATTATGGTCGATCTGTGATAGAACAGCACCAATACTGGTATCTGAAGCATCAGTATCGAGGATAAAAGGGCATGAACGTTCCTGGTATATTTATTCCCCCCATCGGTCGTGTTTATGGGCTGAGCACATCTATAGCCACTAGGATTTTAGTTTGTAATGGCGCCACGTGCTGCTTACTTACTGATCGATGTTGGGAAGGGATGCATTTGGCCACCCAAGCCTTAACACTGTCATGTATATTAATACAGTGGAATCGAGCCTTTATACGTTCGGTTGTACGTTCAATAGCCAGGTGTCCTGCATTATCATGAAGTTGTTCTAGAACCTCATTTCGGTATGATTCTGAGATAATGAGGTGATCGTTGATATACAGAACATCATTGTGCAGTTGGCATTCAGCATATCACTGATAGTAATATTTAGCTGAAGTGGCTGGTAGAGAGGGTGTACCCCATCCTTGATCCATGCGTATATGTGCTGTGTGTGTCGAGCAGTTTGTCGTGCGTTAACAATCTTTTCCACCATCCAGTCCTCACAGTGTAATTCTAGAAAGGTGGGAAAGGGTTGTGTGCCATGTAATATAGCTGCATTTTCGGCGGCGTCATTCACCTCGAGTCCTATTCGGCTCAAGGCATTGGCGTTTCCATGCAATTTGCCAGGCAGATGGACGACGTTGAAAGTGTTAACTTGCAGTGATTCCTGCCACCTCGCTATTTGTCCTTCAGGTGTTTTTTTAAGTTTTTTAAGCCAATGTAGTGAGGTGTGGTCTGTATGGAGTGTGAATGGTCTCCCATACAGAAAATGTTTATTATATTTGGTGAAATATATGGCGGCCAATAACTTATGTTTTGTGGTCGCGTACTGTTTTTCAGTTTTTCTAACCATAACCTAAAACTTGTTCGGTTCCATCTTCGGCGATTTGTGATAGAATGGCGCCAATGGCAAACGAAGAGACATCAGTGTTGAGGATGAAATCGAGTTCCGGGTTTGGATGGGTGAGAATGGGCATGGTTGATAGTTTGGATTTTAACGTATTAAAAGCTTGTTCACAGTCATGGGTCCACTCGAACATGCAATCTTTCTCTGTGATTTGAAATAGAGGAGCTGCTATCTTACTAAAGTGATGGATGTAGCACCGATAGTATTGACAACGCCCGAGGAAGTTGCGAGTGTAGGTGACAGTGGCGGGTGTTTTACATTTGGCCACCGCTTGCATCTTCTCGGGTTGAGTTGATATGCCTTTGGCCGACAGGACATGGCCCAAGAACTCAATCGTGTTCCTAAAGAAATGGCACCTGTTAGGGTTTAATTTTATGTTTGGGTTCTTAAAATGCTCTAAAAGTTTGGTCAGGTTTGCCAAGGTTTGTTAGAAAGCAGGGCCAAATACAATGACATCATACAGATAACACAAGTAGATTTGACACTGAAGCTTGCAGAGCACCTGTTCCATTATTCAGTCGAAAGTTCCAGGGTGATTGCAGAGACCGTAGCACATTTTTCGAAATTGGAACAGGCCATCATGACAAGTAAATTCTGTTTCCGCATGATCAGCTTCATCCATGGCCACCTGCCAATAGCCACTCGCCAGGTCCAAAGTACAGACCCACCGCACTCCCACCATGAATCCAGAGCCTGATCGATGCAGTGGAGGGTAGGCATCTTTTACACTCATGTCATTCAGGCGTCTGTAATCAATACCGAAGTGCAATGATCTGTCCTTACCGGCGAGCACTATCGGACTTGCCCACGGAGAAGCAGAAGGTTCGATGACTCTGCCTCCTTGTGTATCGGGAGACGCCGAACAGGTTGCTGAACTGGGCGGTTATGTCTGATGTCTCTTGAATGACGTTTTAGTTTACAGGCTAGATTTAAAAAAAAGTGTATCCAAGCCAGTTCATGATCTGTGGCATGGTGTCTGGACATTGCGTGTAGATGAAAAACATAGAAAACACAGAAAAGAGTGTTTGGGGATGGCACTAGTTTTGGCGTAGTTTGCCGGGATTGGTGCTGGTGGTGCAAGAAGTTGTTGAAGCCGATTGTGATGTAGGTAAGTTGATGGTGGGCGTTTGTGTAGTGCTAGTTGTGGTATGAGGTGTCTGCATGATTAGTGTGTTGATGACACCCTGTGCTGGGATCAATTTGGAGCCGGGGAAAGAAGGTATCCATCACCAGACTAGGCATGTCTCACATGGCTCAGAAAACAAAACAACGCAGACCTTTCCATCATTAGCACCTCCTACACAGACACACTTCACTCCGAATCCAACGTCACAATTTCCATGTAATGATTATCCTTTCGTTAACACTTTTCTGAACAACAGGTTGAATTTATCGTAAAAGCCTTTCAGTGTTGTATAATACAGCACGCTATGCATATTATATTCAATTTATTAATTATTCAATTCAATTAAACTTGTGTTTATCATATTCAAACGTTAAATCCAAAATTTATTTTTAATTTAATAGCTATGGATTAATGTTAAAGACAGCTGAACATTCAACATTGCAAAGTGTATGTTGACCTGTTCTGCTTTGAATGCAAACGTGTCTTGTGTATTGTGTGTATGCTTCTTCTGCGCCAATGACAGGGTGTGTGTAGGATAGGGTGGCGGGATCAATTGGTAGACAGATAGAGAGAGCCACATTGGGTCCAGATGGGAAGAATGGTACAAAGATGCGTCAACAATCAGACAGATTGACTGGCAAGAAAATGGACGGACGGATGGACATATAGATTGACCTACAGATAAACAGACGATCAGCCAGACTAAAACGAAAACATGTAATCCTACTTTCACTAGTATGTTTTCTTACCTCAGACATATTGCTAATCTTTCACGCGGCCCTATGGGTTCCCGCCAATATGTAGTCTCCTTCTGTAGGTCTTCATGCACAGTGTTATAAAGGACTTCAAACTGCTCTCTAGTTAATCTACACTATTGCTCAAAGCTCTCATTGTCAGCATCTAGCTCTCTGACTAGTGTGTCAAATTCACCTAACTGCTTCCTCTTTTGCAACGTGCTGTGCACCGAGAAACACTTTCTCCTTTTTTCCGGAGCTGACTAGCCAACAGAAGCAACAACTCATCTTCAGATGACGATTCATCAGAGTTGCTACTATTAAACATATCTTCAGTTATGTGGTACCTCTTTACGAATTCACAGCAACTTTATGAATGTACAGGCATTCGACGATAGCGACCTATTGCATGATTTGGAGAATTTACGAAAATCAAGCATTTCAGAATCACCTAAAATGCATGCAGGCGAGTCTCAATAGACGCTGATTTAATATGAAAATCTCGCTAATATCAGGACAGTCGTCTCACGTGCGACATTTTTCGCGAGAGAATTTTAGTGCTTAGCTTAGCTCAGCTCAGCGAACATGGAAACAAGCCTTTAGGGTTGGAATTTGATTCATGTGCTATGCTCCTCTCAACGTCTTTCATTGCTTGCCTGGTAGATATCTGCTTGATTACGTAGTTTGCTGTAGGAATCGGTCTTTTGGTTCTCTAGTATGTATAAATTTGCCTTGTTTTTTTCTTTAACTTTGGGTAGTGCTTTCCGTTCATCCATACGGGTTTATGTTTCTTTAGAGTGTCAGTCCTTTTGTTAGGTATAAAATTTTCTAAACCTATGATTTTTGTATGTAGTAGATCCCAGCTTTCTTGCTTAATGTCACTGAAATATAGACGGTTTCGAGGAGACTTAAATGAAACATTCAAGCTCATCAGGGGTCTATATAATATTGATGAGGACTACTTTTTCGTGCCATCCAGTATTAAACAGACCAGAGGTCATAAGTTAAAGATCAACATAAAACGCAGCAACAAAGATATTCGCAAGTACTTTTTCGCTAATAGAGTGGCACACAGTGGAATTCACTGCCAGCTACAATAGCCGAAGCAACAGCAGTTGAATTATTCAAGTGCAAACTAGATATCTACTTCAAAGAAAGAACATTTGAATTTGACTGAACAGGCATACGTATACAAGCCCATCATAAAGTCATGCTGCAATTCTTCCAATGCAGTGGACTGATCTTGGAGTAGCCTTTGTATCTGCAAGAACATGCTTTGTAGCGATTCCAATTATCAGTAGATAGGGCTCTGCTTTCTACGTCCGCATTTTGTGGTAGCATCAAGAGACACTGGCATAGACATGGTAGAGAAGGAGACTCTGATAGCGATAAACGCAGAAAAGGAAAATAACAGCAATAAGACCAACTCGACCTTCACAAGTGAACATGTAATCAGATGCTAGGCGCAGCAGGGTGTAGCCATGAGTGTAGGTGTACACCACGGCTAAAGCTGGGAACACCCATCTGCACCACAGCATTTGCACAAATCAGTGTCACCCCTTGGCACTCTGGTCAAAATTTTAAATTTTCAAATAACATTAAAAGATTATCCACTGTTCATTTTTTGGCACATTTGGTGGAGGATGTTACTGTCCTAGAAAACTGTTGAAAAATGTACACCAGTTTCCTTGTCATTGACGCAGCAAAAGATAGAATATTGACAATATAGTGGCAACAGTGAAATCATTCAAGAACAAACTAGATATTGACTTCAAAGAAAGAACCTTTGAATTGGACTGAGCAAATGATGATGATGATGATGATGAATGTGAACGAATATAGAGTATTTATATACACTAAGTAGTATGACAGGTTTCAGTTAAATTATTCATGAACCAAACTAGATATCTACTTCAAAGAAAGAACTTTTGAATTGGACTGAGCAAGCCACACTACAACAAAAGCACTGAGGCAATAACAAGTCAATGGCTTGTGGCTCGTACGGTTCTGACGATGATGCACACTCCGTAAATCGATCAGATAATAGCATTTTGCACAAATAAAAAAAGCAGTTGGTAAAGATTTCGGTCTGAGGCTGGATCAACATCTCACAAAACATATACAGCATCACTCGGCTCATAATAGACTGCAGAAAACTATCAGATACATACCCCTTACCAAAAAATGGCCATCTGACATGCATATTAGAATCTTTAAGCTGCACTATTGGTCACACTCTACACAGAAAGAGACTATGATGTGTATCCTGTCTTCTCAATATATCCAGACTGTATCCAATCTACAAAAAGTTCCACGTGTAAATATTGCTGTTGCATTTAAATTGGACAGCACTTATACATGAGGATAAAACATTCGTTCACAGCAAACAAACTTACTTTTCTATGTAGCGGTTCAGTTCAGTAGGTAAATTCCTCTGATGTCCGGATAACCGCTGTATGTAGAGTACGGCATCACAATCTGTAGTTTTATGGATTTAGTTTATTTTAGGTTGTCTCTATTAGAGGCTATGCAGCAGAGCTGTCTAACTTGTATATCTCGTAGTATTTTAGAGCTCCGTCGTGACATCCAATCTTCTGGCATGTCTTCACCTTGCGACGATCATTCTCCACAGTAAGGGATTATATTATTGAGCTAAGCGTGTGGATGGATGGCCTATCTCGAAGATCGATTTTCGAGATTTCCCTGTTTACTAATGTTGTGTTGTGTTAGTTCACCTGCGCCTAATGATAGATGTACATTCTCTGTGTAGGGAATAAGATAAGTCTGCTGGGAGTATTATCCCGCGATTTGGAGGCTTGGGGAATATCGTTATTAACTGGAATAGTCGAGAAGTAAATTGGCCATTGAGGATGCATCAGTTATAGTATCTTCTATTGCAGTGAGACCTGCTTCTACAAGGAGGTTCCTGGATTTTAGAATGCATGGCTTTTTGATGGACTACAGGCAAAGACATACTGAGTTAAAATGAGCGGTCTTCTACACCCATGCCACCCACTGGGCAACCAGCCTTTACAGAGTATTGATTGAACCAGCTCTTATTAGCGTGCAGGATATATGTTCCGAGTAGGATCCTACATTTCACTGATGCCTTTGTTATTGAATAGCATTCGGAGCCTGCACCGTCCCATACTGGGTGTATTTTACCAACTGCTAGATTGCTACACCGGCAATAACAAGCCAATGGTGTGTGGCTCGTAAGATTCTGATGATGCACACTCACTAAATCCATCAGATAACAGCATCTTGGACAAATCAAAAATGCAGTGGTGAAAGAGTTTTCTCAGCCTTGAACATCATCTCATAAAACAAATACAGCATCACCCAGCTCATAATAGACTGTAGAAAACTATTAGATACATAATCCTTATCAAAAAAATGGCCATCTAACATGCATATTAGAATCTTTAAGCCGCACTGTTGTTTACACTCTACACAGAAAGAGACTATGATAGGTATCCTGTCTTATCAATATATCCATACTGTATCAAATCTACAAAATGTTCCACGCCGTTGCATTTAAATTCGACAGCACTTGTAAATGAGGATAAAACATTCGCTCACAGCAAACAAACTTACTTTTCTATGTAGTGGTTCAGTTCAGTAGGTAAATTCCTCTGATGTCCGGAGAACCGCTGTATGTAGAGTACGGCATCACAATCTGTAGTTTTATGGATTTAGTTTATTTTTAGGCTATGTCTCTATTAGAGGCTATGGAGCAGAGCTGTCTAACTTGTATATCTCGTAGTATTTTAGAGCTTCGTCGTGATATCCGATCTTCCGGCGTATATTCACCAGTTATTTCTGGAGCAGTCGAGTAGTAACTTGACCATTGAGGATGCATCAATTATAGTATCTTCTATTGCAGTGAGACCTGCTTCTGCAAGGAGCTTCCTGAGTTTTAGGATGACGGGTTTTTTGATGGACACCAGGCGAAGACATACTGAGATAAAACGAGTCCGGTCTTCTGCACCCGTGCCACACAGTGGGCAATCTGCCTTTACAGAGCATTGATTGAATCAGCTCCTATTTGCTTACAAGTAGGATCCTACATTTCACTGATGCCTTTGTTATTGAATAGCATTCGGAGCCTGCATCGTCCCATACCGGGTGTATTTTACCAACTGCCAGATTGTCAACATTCAGGAACTTCAGTGAACTCTTGGCTCCTGCCTCTGATTTCAGTTTGTCTTACAAGAACCCATGTATGGCATTATTGATGGTTGCTTTCCATGGTGGCTTTCAAGGAGATCATGTGATGAAGGTATCTGATATTTCTGGAGGATTTCAGATGTCAATGTAAACCACCTGTGTGAAATTTTTTATGTCTCAAGCTGTCTCTCGGCAGTACTACGCTCGATGGATCCAGTGTCCCTAACAATGTTCCCAAAGGCTGTTAGGATCCGTTTATGAATATCACCTTGTAGAGGGATTTGACTGAGCATTAATTAGACAGCTGCATCTGCAGTTTTCCCGTGGAGATATTGTGCATGCCAAAATAGTTGTTTATGAGCCATGCCAGCTTTCTTTGTCTTTGCCTGTTAGACAAATAGCCACTGAGCCATATGGGAGTAGTGGAATTACATAAATTCTGAGATGTGCCGATACTTTAGGGTTTAAGCAATTCACACCATGAAGACCAGCTCCCATTAAGGCATACAATGTCCTCCTGGCAGTGTTGATGCGGCTGCAGACAATATTCTCTGTTCCATGCTTAGAACATGTGGCCATAAATGCAAGCTTGTTTCATGGTGCTATTAGGCCAGGCATATAAAACTCTGTGTGGAGTTATATATTATTGATTTTAACCAGCATAAATTATAATGCTCATAATTATGACGACCTGAATCATATGAAATCAAGCTAGACGGTTCTAGGAGGAGAGTGGATATCAACGAGTATATAATAGCCCAATTAATAGCCAGGGCAATTAAAAAGATCCAGCATGAAGTGTGAACATAATAAATTACAGTATTCCAAGACATGTATATGCTAGATTTTTATATATAATAACATACTTATGAAAGTACAGGTTTATAATCTGATAACCATTTTCATTCTGAATTCCCACACACATGGTTTCAAGACATTGGCATAGGAAACCTTCATATTATTGTTTTTAAAATAGTCATCAGGATTTTCTGAATTTGTCAGAGTAAAAGACTGTCAACACACATACAGAATGAAAGTGGTTAAATATATTTATTTCATAGAATCGCATAAATCCCGTATACACAAAAGTACTATTAGTAGAAACTTGATTCTTAAGCAACGTATTAATGGTTTCAGACGTGTTCTGAATTTATCTTGAACATGTCCCTTGACTACCTGTCTGTTTACTTTAACTACAACTAGCTATAGAATGTAAATGAATTTGTATATTTGACACACATAATTAGCTAGAGACAGATTTATAGTCAGAGATTGAGTGAGAGACAGAATTTTTCAGGTAGATATAGAGATTCATAGAGTTAGAGATAGTTTTCTACAGATAGATAATTAATCTTTGTAACATTTAATATCACCGTAAAGTTTAGAATCACTAAAAGTTTAATATCAGTAATATTTGAAGAACGATCTTGCTTATTGTTTATTAAAGTGTCTTCACCTGCCGTCTCATCCTGAAGTGTAGCATAGCTATTTCCACCCAGCTAATCCCCCATATTTTGACATAGGTGAAAAATTGCCCCATAATAAGTGGTGGCGGTCGGGAGGTAGTTGTATTGACTACAAGAAGATCCTGTATCTCATAATCGCAGTACTAGAGCAAAATGATGCTCCAGGATGAGTCAACAACAGACAACACCACGAAGACAGTTCAATAGACAACAACATAATAATCGCTCTTATTATAATCATAGGCCATGGCAGTCAGGTTCTCAACATCCGCGACCAGGGAGATGGTGCCATCATCACCATCATCGAAGAAACCAATAGTGCTATAGGTGTGTGGAGTCCTTCACAAAATCAATTATCATACTGCAAATCGAGATTTGTGCCATGCTTCTATTGCCATAATTTCGGACACTTCGTTTATGTGTGCCAATAGGCACAGATATGTTTCATTCGTTTCGGCAAGCATAAGCAGAGGACAAAACACTTGCACTGATCAAATGCAAAGGCATGTACCAAAAACATACAATGCTAGTAACAATGAGAATAGTGACTATAGGCATATAGACGAAAGCCTACGCTTAGCTCAAGAGTTTCCATTTTCCTACATCAGTCAGGCATCTCTTGAGGCAGAAACCAGTGCTAGCGAAAGACAATTTAAATTACAAAATAAACTATTTGCTGTGATGGACAGGATGGAAGACGATAAGATCCTTCACGGCATGGAGATGCTTTCGATCTTATGCAGAGTCACTAGTGTTCTGGATGGGCTAAGTAAATGTGAAGAAGAAAAAGCTACAGTTAGTCACGAATATGAGAAGGTTAAAATGACACTTCAGGAGACCAGTGTTGAAAATAAATCATTAGAAACTGAATATAAAAAACTGAATGACCAGGTCAACAACATTAGGAGACAATACTATCTCTGTGAACAGAGTAACCAAAATAGAGGGAGAGTTGGAACAATTTTGAAAAGACCTAGAAGAAGCTAAAGAACAATTAGGCAAAAATCAGGACGAAAACGAGAGACTTAGGTATGAATTTGAAGAATATAAACGTGACTTCAGTGAGTTGTGTCATGAAAATAATTTTAACGTGACACAGCATAACACCATACTGGAGGAGCTAGAGACCCTAAAGCAAGAAAACGCTCCTAGCATAAATTATGTTAGCAAATTCAAGTAAACTACAAAAGATGATTGCCCAGGTGCGTGATGAACGAGATTATTTCGAGGAGCAGTACGAGGCATACGCAGCAGATAATCAGCGAGCAGTAGAGCGCTGTATCGAGATGGAAACAGAAATTAAGAGGTTAAAGAGACAATGAAATCAGTATCAGAGGAGAAATTAAGTGTGAAATATATAGTCAGTTGTTCTTTTAGCCATGGTAGGTTTCACCCATGAGCTACATACAATTTGCATGTGCCTATTAGGAATATTTTACGACATCATCTAATTAATTCCGTTCCATCTATATACCATTATTTTAAAATTTCATCTTGGACCTGAGCGTAGATCCATTTTTAAGTGTGTAGAGTATGCCATGATGCTATTAGGCCAAGTATAGGGAATTCTGTGCGAAGTTATATATTATTGATTTTAACCAGCATAAATTAGAATATTCATAATTATGACCACCTGAATCATATGAAATCAAGTGTGACGATTCTAGGAGTGTAGTGGATAGAGGACAATAGGCCAATTAATATCCAGTGCAATTAAAACGGCCCAGCCTGAGGTGTGGATATGATAGATTACAGTAGTCCAAGATATATGTGCTGAACCTTTATATATAATAACATACTTATGAAAATAAGGCTTATAATCTGATAACCATCTTCATTCTGAATTCCCACAAACATAGTTTCAAGGCATTTGCATAAGAAACCTACATATTATTTCGGAAATGATTTGACTGAAAGTTGTTGTTGCATCAAGCAGAAACAACTTTCACTTTGATTGTTTTTAAAATAGTCTGAATTTGTCAGAGTAAAATACTGTCAATGCGCATACAGAATGAAAGTGGTTAATTATATTTATTTCATAGAATTGCATAAATCCCGTATTCACAAAAGTACTAGTAGTAAAAACTAGCTTTTAAAATAAAGTATTAATGGTTTCAGACATGTTCTGAATCTGAATAAAATTCTGTGTTTGACCACAATGTGTATAATAATGCAGGGAGCGAGAGAGCTTAGTTGGACTCCTCTTGCGCTGCGACCCCAAGAGAAATGGTGTCGATTTCAGTCTGACTGCAGGCATTCCAATCAATGATGGTGCGCGGAAAGAATGAGTTCCGGAATTCATCTGTTGATGTTCGGTAGACAGATAGTTTTATGTTGTTTCTGCAGCACTTACGAGTTGGTCCTATAGTGATGAATTGGCCCTTTGGTAGAGCGCTGTTTCCTATCAATATTTTCTGTAGTGTCTGGATACGTTTTTGTTTTCGACGACCTTGTAGTGTAAGCCAGTTAAGTGTTGTAAGCGTGTCTGTAACACTGCTGTTTCTGTAGTAATCATTACAGACACATCGTGCTGTACGTCGTTGGATCATCTCAATCATCTCAATTTTTCTGAATGTATCTTGAACATGTCCCTTGACTGCCTGTCTGTTTACTTTAACTACCACTAACTATAAAATGTAAATGAATTTGTTTATTTGACACATGGAATTAGCTACAGACAGATTTATAGTCAGCGATTGATTGAGAGACGGAATTACACAGATAGATATAGAGATTCATACAGGTAGATAATTAATCTTTGTAACATTTAATATTAGTTTTCTACAGGTAGGTAATTAGTCTTTGTAGCATTTAATATCACCAGTATATTGTTTGAAGTAAACTTTAGAATCATTGAAAGTTTAATATCAGTAATATTTGAAGAACGATCTTGCTTATTGTTTATTAAAGTGTCTTCACCTGTCGTCACATCCTGGAGTGTAGTAGAGCTATTTCCACCCAGCCAATCCCCGTATTCTGAAATAGGTAGAAAATAACCCTGTAACACTTGCAAAAGCCAGAGTATTCACCACACACAAACATAACTATTTCTCCATTCGAGTCATAGACTCGTGGAATGCACTACCAGAAAGCGTCATTGAGGCACCATCACTAATTTCTTTTAAAGCTAGATTGGACACAGTATTCATTTCACATTCTGCATACTATAACTTTAGGGCAGTTGATGAGCCTACTCGGCCAAAAATGGCAATAAAGTCTTAAAACACAGCATCTAGTAATAGGGCATGATGTCCTAGTAAGCTGTAATATGTTATGTTATGTTAGGGTGATTATCTCTTTCGATTCCAAAATGTGTGGCTGTCTGAGACTTGGAGTGGTATTCTGTTTAACAGCAGGTCAGGTTCTGTATTGTGGTGGCTAAAGCAAATGACAGCAGACTTTGATTCACTAATCAGATAATGTTCCCGGTTGGCATAATCCTCCTGGATATTGAGAAGCGCTTGAAGCTGTCGGCTACAATAGCAGAAGCAACAACAGTTGAATCATTCAAGAATAAACTAGATATCTAGTTCAAAGAAAGAACATTCGAATTTGACTGAACATGCCATAAGTATACCAGCCCATCACACAGTCATACTGCAATTCTGTCAACACGGTGGACTGATCTTGGAATAGCCTGTGTATAGACAAGAGCATGCTCGGTAGGGGTTCCAATTACAGATAGATACATATTGGCTTCCAAGGCCACACTTTGTCGTTGTGTGAAGAGACACTAGCATAGAGGAGGAGACTCGGATAGCGATGAACACTGAAAATGAAAATAGCAATAAGACCAACCACGGCCTCAACAAGTCGGCATACCAACAAATGCTATGTGTAGCATGATGTAATCATGAGTGTAGGCGGCACACCACAGCTGATGTGGGGAATACCCATCTGCACCTAGCATTTCCACAAATCAGTGTTAACCCTTGCCGCACCGATGTCAAAATTTTAGATTTTCATATTAAATTTTTGGCAAATTTGGTGGAGAAATTGCTGTCAAGCAAACTGTTGAAAAATGTACACTAGTTTCTTTGTTATTTACACACCAAAAGATAGAATATTGACATCGGAGTGGTAAAGGGTAAACTCTTAAATTTAACCTTGTCGAGGAGACCTACTTAATCAGCCAAATCATTCAAGAACAAACTAGATATCAAAGAAAGAACTTTTGAATTTGGCTGAGGACAAAAAACACTGAGGCAATAACATGCCAATGGCTTATGCCTCGTAAAATGATGATGATGATGATGATGATGATGATTATTATAGAGACACATACAGTCATTCAGGGCATCTATGATAAATGGGTCACAAGTCAAATCTCAACACAGCTAATACCAGAGGGCATAGGCACTACTCTATATTGTATATTAGGAAACAGTCCTTTGTTAAAGGGGAACACAAGATGGGTCGCCATCATTTGCCAAAACAGACAGTTCTATCGTAGAGCCCATATGTAAGCTACTGTGTAAAATTTTCATGTGGCATTTATATATAAATCCGATTAAAATGGTGTTAAAAATGCTATGTTACTATAATTTTCTACGAGTTAATTAAACCTATGACGTCAGATTGAATCCTATCCGACAAGAACCATGATAATGACACTGAAGACAGGAGTGCATGCATTTGGATGGTGATATCTATATTGGTGATAATGCTATCCCAGTCATTTATATATGCACAGATTTAAGAGATTAAGACTTTATAACACTATCACTAAGATATTTGTTATTTTCATACATTAGTTGCCGAACCTTAAGATGTCCATTTTCTATGAAGATACATGTCAACTGCATGAATATTACAATATCTCAGGAATTTTTTAGGCTAGTATGAAAACATAAGTCCCTAGAGATGGACTGGATGTATGTAAGAACTATTTAAACTCTCACATTAATGGATGAAACTGTAATAACATTATCTGCTGTAGCGCCAGTGAGAGTGTTGATTCAAAAGTGGGAATTATATTGCTATGCCTATACTATCTCGTCATTCATTTATCTCAAGATTAAAGCTTGATATCAAAGTCGGCACCATCATAGAAATCAGACAAAGGACTGTTATTATATATTCTTCAACATTTCCGCAAATATAGTTTATATATTCCTAACACCACTGAAGGGAAACCCTTATAAAACACAATTCACAATTTTATTGCGATAGCATTGGATGACAGCAAGAAAAACGTTCAACCTATGATGTCATGCGCCTCATCCGGGAATAGAAATTTAACTGATGTATCACATATTTAAATAACGAAGATATATATTTCTAATTTAAGCACATAGCTTACAATTGTATGCCCATCTGTGCCACAGCACCTCCCAAAGTCAACCAGGGTCCTGAATAATTGCAACCAAACAAATAAACAATTTTAACTAAACAAAGTACAGGCACTAATAATACAATACCAACACAGTTTCCAGAGGCAATAACAAGCCAATGGCTTATGCCTCATAAAATGATGATGATGATGATGATGATGATGATGATGATGAATAAGTCCTGCACTCTGCAACTTAACTTATGATGAAGCTTTTCGACACTGGAGGCGGCCAGGCATACATCGTTTGTGACACTGAGTGTGCTACATAGAATTGTGCTGATAGTGCTGCCAATTCATTGGCTCATGATAAGATCAAGCTAAAGATTGATGAATAACTTATAAGCTGTTGGTGACCTTGTAACTTATCTTAACCTCCTATATAGGAGAACCGTCTAGGCTCGTATCTCTCTCACTCTCAGTGACCTGCCCGGTACTGTTTTATTTATTTATTTAGTTTTTATTTACCATCACCTACTATCGCCATTTACCACATTGGGGCATCATTGAGATCAGAGATAACAACTTCAAGATAGTGTGAGTCCACGCCATCAGCCATACCACTCAGCCGTAGCCGCCATCAGGTAGTATCCATCATCTGCGTGCATCAGACCTGAGCCTACATATCTGACAACTGACATTCCTATCAGAACGTATTCATACCTGAGCTCCTGATACAAGGCCTGACACTCGGAGTGAGTTCTTTTACGTACCCCATGGCACAGACAAAGGACAGGGAACTGCACAGGTTTTTACACCTATCCACATGCCTGATTGAGGGATCGAACCTGTAATATTTGGATTCGATTCGATTCTCGCGGCAGAGATGAACACTCTATACATGTGAGCTACGCAGCCCCATACACCTCCCTGCCATACTTGTTCTTGTTATGTAAATTCCGCCTCTTAGAGTTTCCCTTCAGCCGAGCCTCCAAATATGGAGTATATTCCTATCTGATTTCACTATATAGTTTGGGTTTTTGTGGGACAGATATGTTCTTTACAATTAATCGTGACATCATTTGGTTTCACAGGCGATTTCTATAAAGGTTAAGTCGGACTAGACCGGAGTGTTTCTTATGTAGGTTAAAGCATAGTTCGCTTGCATATTTTTCGAATGTCTCGAAGTGTGAATCCGTAAGCTTACTTGCATCCAATATCATTTGTATACAGCATTCGTCTATAGTCACAATATTCTGTTGCTGCATCAATGTTCTGATCTTTGTCATAGTTGGGCTTCTAACATGCTCTGGACAGTCCAGGAGGAAGTGCTGAAGATCTTCCATTTTGTTGCTACACAGTGGGCATTTGGTTATTGCCTTTCTGTTTCTAGTTAAGCTACCATATAGATGGTAGCTCTGCACGAGTGGTTTGGCTGTGATGGTTGCTTTGTACACTGAAGTTTTATCTGTCCCACGGCTACTCCACATCATGTGTGCTGTACCAATTTTATAATTGTGTTTCTTTAGGTATTTCAGAGTAGTTTTCTCTGCAGCCTTCTCAAGTTTATTCTCCCAGTAGATGTTAATTTGTGATGAGATTGTTTTCTTCGATGCCAATTTGTCCGGTGGGTTTTCCAACATTGTATATGCAGATGGGAATTTATATTGCTGAAGGATATTCCTGATGTTTACTGTCCAGCTGTTTGATGATGACAGCTTGATAGAAAATTGTCATTCCAAAAATATCTCATCATTTCAATCAATCAATCATAATCTATATCCTGTAAGAATAATCAGCCTGTTATGACAGGTTGTTTGGTTTTTTAAAAGTATATCTGTATTAGTTAGTGGACTGTTTCTAATAGTTGGTCTGATACCAATCGAGCTTTATATCAGCGGCGAGGTAATCATAATATAACGGTTGAGTCTTCCATAACTTATCCAGCCTAGATTCAAAAGATAATATTGTGTGTGCTTAAACTACATGTTGTGGTAGGCTATTCCATAAGTCTATAACTCGATGTTTGAAAAAGTATTTTTGCAAGTCGAGTCTTGCGCTTGGTGTGCATAACTTTAGACTATGACCCCCAGTTATAAGATTTTCTCTTAACTGAAAAAATTCACAGATTTCTGGGTCATATTTTTAGTTAGGATTTTGTAGGTCTCTATCATATCCAACACACACCCCCACCCCCCTTTCTACGATATGCCAAAGTTGGTAAATTGAGTATTTTACGTCTGGCTTCATCACTTAGGTACGATAATCCTGGTACTACTTTAGTTGCGTGTCGCTGTACATTTTCCAGAAGGTCTATATGTTTTCTAAAATGAGGACTCCATGCCTGGTTTGCATATTCGACATGAGGTCTTACCAATGATGTGTAAAGTGTTTTGCACAATTTTATGTCTAAATGCACAAATGTGTGCCGAATAATTCCCATGATTACATTTGCCTTGTTGACCGTATCAACAATATGTTTTTCAAAGGTCAACTTATCATCAGTGATAACCCCAATATCTATTTCAGTGTCAGTGAATTCTATAGGTGTACGATCTTTAAGTAATCTGTAATTGTACTCTTCTAAGGATGATTGACCAATTCGCATGCAATTACATTTCTCTGCGTTGAATTTGTACAAAGAAAGTCAGCATTCTTTTGTGGAGTTCACCTTCAAATGGTAGGGCTCCCAATAATATGTATAGAGCTGAGTTGTCAGTTCCAGTTGATAGATAATGTATGACTTTCAGATAGTATCTATAAAATTTCTCCAGCCTTTCCATTTCTGTCTGCGTTATACTCCTTGTTGTAGTCATCAACTGCAGAAGGATAAATTCCTCGCCACTTGGTTCCTTCAGGGAACCCGATTCTTGCTGCGCCACTTTACTACATTCAATAGATCCCACGAAACATAGGTCTTTAACATACCACCTTATTTCGCATTGTCAGAGTAAAATAGATGGAAATTTATGTTTTTTAAGTTAAACAAATGGATATTTGGCCCCTGAAAGATGGGATAGCTATTACATCAAAACGTTAATTATAACCAGTTTTCGTGATCTACACATTTTCTGTGCCATGTTCCACTGTTGCGTACCACTTACTAATGGATTTCTTGAGGCAGGCGAGGTGGGGTGGAAGCTAGGCTAGGCTATGCCAGGCTAGTCTAAGCTATGTCTAGGGCTACCCTAAGTTGGCCTTAGATTAGACTACGCAAACTATGCCTATGCTAGCCTATGCTGGACTAAGCCTAAAGCTATGGTATGTTAGGCTAGGATACGGTAGGGTATGCCAAGCTAGTCTATGTTAGGCTAGACTGGGATAGATCGACTATAGGCTAAGTCTAGGGTAATCCAAGCCGGCTTAGCTGTGCTCAAGCTAATCTACTCAAGCTATGCATAGGTTATAGCCAATGATAGGATAAGCCTAAGCATGGAGTAGGCTATGTTATAAGCTAGGTCTCGGTAGAATAATCTGGGCTAGTTATATATATATAGCCTATGCTATACAAGCTATGTCTATATAGGCTACCCTATGCCAAGCTAAGCCTAAGATTAGGTATGCTAGGTTGGGATAGTCTAGACTAGGTTAGGTTAGGCTAGTTTAGTCTAAGCTGGGAAGGCTAGTCCTAGGTTAGGATATGCAGGCTAGGCTAGCCTATATGCTATGTCTAGGGTAGGTTAAGGTGAGTTGGCTAGGCTAGCTATGCCTAGGCTAGGCTGCACAAGGTATGCCTAAACTATCCTAAGGTAGGCTAAGTCTAGGGGACAGGCATGCAGGCAGGCAAGCAGACAGACCAAGCCCCGCTGCAACATACAGCAGGTACCTATTTACAGCTATGTCGACTGGGGCAATGCTAAGCCAGGCTAAGCCAGGCTAAGCCAAGCCAAGCTAAGCCAAGATAAGGCAAGATACTCCAAGCCATACTAGTCTAAGCTGTACTAGTGTAAGCTATAGTGGTCTAAGCTATACTAGTCTAAGCTAAACTAGTCTAAGCAAAACTAGTCTATGTATTACTATCTAAGCCATAGTAGTCTAAGCCACACTCATCTAAACCATACCAGTCTAAGTCATACTAGTCTAAGTTATACTAATGTAAGCTATACTACTAAAAACTATATTAGTCTACGGTATACTAGTCTAAGCTATACTTGTTTAAGCTATACTAGTCTAAGCTATATTAATGTAAGCTATCCTAGTCTAAGACTAGTCTGAGCCATAATAGTCTGAGCTATACTAGTCTAAGCAATATTTGTATAGTCTAAGCTATACTAGTCTAAGCTATGTTAGTCTAGGAAGAGCTATTCTATTCTAGTCTAAGCAATACAAGTCCATGCTATGCCAGTCTAAGGCTATACTGGTCTAGTCTAAGGTATACTAGCATACTCTAAGCTATACTAGTCTAGTCTAAGTTATAGTAGTCTAGACTAAGCTATGCTAGCTAGCCAAGCTAGGCCAAGCTATGCAAGTCTAGCCATACTAGTCTAAGCTAAACTAGTCAAGCCATACTAGTTCAAGCAATATTAGTCTAAGCTTTGCTAGTGTAAGCTATACTAGCGTAAGCTATACTAGTCTGAGCTATACTAGTCTAAGCCATGCTAGTCTAAGCTCTACTAGTTTAAGTTATACTAGTTTAGGCTGCACTCGTCTAAGCTATAATAGTCTAAGCTATACTAGTATAGGCTAAGCTGTACTATATACGTCTAGGCTAAGCTATGCTATACTAGTCTAGGCTAAGTTATGTTAGTCTAGTCTAAGATATCGTACTCTAATCTAGGCTATACTAGTCTAAGCTAAGCTATGCTTGACCAGACTAATCGATACTATTCTATGCTAAGGTATGCCATACTAGTCTAGACTAAGCCATGCTATAATAGTCTGCTAAGCTATGCTATGCTATACTAGCCTAGGTTAAGCTATGTTATACTAGTCTACGATAAGCTGTACAGTGTACAAACCTATACTGGGCTAAGCTAAGCTACAATGCATAGCTTTAATTAGACTATCTCAAGTAGATGTGTGGTTGCTGAGTGGTTGGGAGTGAGCGTTGGTACCTCAAAGGTTGGCAGTTCTTCTCCTGGCCAAGCCGCCGCATTGTGTCCTTGAGAAGGTCCTTCACTCTGCGTTGATCCAGTCCACCTAACTATAAATAGGTACCTGTGAGGGCAGTGGAGGTAATGTGAATGCATAGTTTACGGTCCAACCAAGTTGAAAGCTCCCTAAGGGAGATGAGGCCCAGTGACAAGGGGTAAGAGATGTAATGTCTCTGAGTACTTCGGTGAAAGCTAAAATGTAAAAGGTAAGCTTACTTACTTACTGTCTTAGCTTAGCCGAACATCCCATAGCTTAGCTTAGACTAGTACAGCGTAGACTATACAAGTTTAGACTGGTATGGCTTAGCTTATTATGGCTTGGTTTAGTATTGCTTAGACTAGTATAGCTTAGACCAGTATAGGTTGAACTAGTGTAGCTTAGGCTAGTATACGTTAGACTAGTATAGCTTACATTAGTGTAGCTTAGACTAGTATACCTTAGATTAGTATAGCTTGCATTAGTATAACTTATACTAGTATGACTTAGACTAATATGGCTTAGATTAGTTTAGATTAGATCACCACATTTTCAGTGGAATGTCAGATAAAACGTAAGGATTTAAGAGAGCGTAAATAATTGATATTCTATAAATGAACGGGAACTTGATAACAAACACCCCCTCCCTTTTATATTTAGATTGGACGCTTCTAATTGGTAATGTGCAAAAGCAAATGATGTTGAATAATCACGTCAGATGACTCTTACCTGTTAAGCTTTATTACGCTGACCTTCAACAAGCAGACAGCCTAATATCACAACTAGAAGTACACGATTGTCGAAGGACGTCTACATAAATACAGGTTCTCTCAAAGTACATGCAGAAATCTACATACATAAAGGTTCCCTCAAGGCACCCCTCAGATATTTACATAAATACAGGTTCCTTCAAGGTTGCTGAGTGGTGCCTTTAGGGAACCTTTATTTATGTAGTTTGCTGAGGGTGCCTTGAAGGAACCTGCATTTATGTAGATGTCTGAGGGGTGCCTTCGGGGAACCTGTATTTATGTAGATGGCTAAGTGGTGCCTTGAAGGAACCTGTATTTATGTAGATGTCTGAGGGGTGCCTTCAGGGAACCTGCATTTATGTAGATGTCTGAGGGATGCCTTCACGGAACCTGTATTTATGTAGATTGCTGAGTGTGCCTTCAGGGAACCTGTATTTATGTAGATTGCTGAGGGGTGCCTTGAGGGAACCTTTATTTATTTAGATTGCTGAGGGTGTCTTGAAGGAACCTGTATTTATGTAGATGTCTGAGGGGTGCCTTCTGGGAACCTGTATCTATGTAGATAGCTATGGGGTGCCGTGAAGGAACCTGTATTTATGTAGATGTCTGAGGGGTGCCTTCAGGGAACCTGCATTTATGTAGATGTCTGAGGGAATGCCTTCACAGAACCTGTATTTATGTAGATTGCTGAGTGTGACTTCAGGGAACATGTATTGATGTGGATTGCTGAGGGGTGCCTCCAGGGAACCTTTATTTATTTAGTTTGCTGATGGTGCCTTGAAGGAACCTGTATTTATGGAGATGTCTGAGGGAGTGCCTTCAGGGAACCTGTATTTATGTAGATTGCTGAGGGTGCCTTGAGGGAACCTTTATTTTTGTAGGTGTATGGGTGGTGCCTTGAGGGAACCTGTATGTATGTAGATTGCTGAGGGGTACCTTGAGGGAATCTTTATTTATGTAGTTTGCTGAAGATGCCTTGAAGGAACCTGTATTTATGTAGATGGCTAAGGGGTGCCTTGAAGGAACCTGTATTTATGTAGATGTCCGAGGGGTGCCATCAGGGAACCTATATTTATGTAGATGTCTGAGGGTGCCTTTATGGAATCTGTATTTATGTAGATTGCTGAGTGTGCCTTCAGGGAACTTGCATTTATGTATATTGCTGAGGGGTGCCTTGATGGAACCTTTATTTATGTAGGCACCATTCAGGCATCTACATCAATAAAGGTTCCCTCAAGGCACACTCACTGATCTACATAAATACATGTTCCCTGGAAGCACCCCTCAGACAGCTATATGAATAAAGGTTCGCTCAAGACACCCCCTCAGACATCTACATAAATAAAGGTTCCCTCAAGGCACCCTCATGCAGCAAACATACATAAATACAGGTTCCTTCAAGGCACCCTTCAGACATCTACATAAATACTGGTTCCTTTAAGGCACCTCTCAACAATCTACATAAATACAGATTCCCTCAATGCACCACTCACACATCTACATAAATAAAGATTCCCTCAAGGCACCCCTCAGACATCTACATAAATACAGGTAAATACTGAATTTTTATTAAATATCCGACAAAGTATAATGACGCACAGTTCAAGAAATATAGAAACAGGCTAAATCAGATAATTAGGATAGCAAAAGATAAATTGTTTTCATAATAAATTTGACGAACAAAAAGATAATATAAAGAAAACATAGAAACTGATTAAATCATTACTAAATAAGAGAAAAAACAATACTGAAGCATCACGGTTTATTTATAATAATAGAGTCATTAACGACAAAAAAGAAATAGCAGGCAAATTTAATGAGTATTTTACTAACATTGGTCCTAATTTATCACAAAAAATTCAACCCCGCTCGAACATACATGTAACGGACTTTCTAACAGGTAGCTATCAACACTCTATTTTCTTAAAATCCAACAGATACTCACGAAATCTACAAAATACTAATGCAAATTAACACAGCTAAAAGTGCTGGAATCGATAATTTCAAATGGAAAATTTTTATACACTGAGTAACAGAAATACTAACACCATTGGACCACGTCTGTAATCTCTCACTTACACAGGGAGATTTCCATCAAGATTATAGGTTGCACATGTGACACCCATATACAAAGCTAAAGATGTATCTGACATTACTAATTATCGGCCAGTCTCGGTACTTCCGCTTTTCTCAAAACTCCTAGAAAAGCTGTATTTTAGTAGAATTACTAAATATCTAGACAAAAACTCAATCATATATCCTTCTCCATATGGTTTCAGAGAAAAACACTCTACTATGCTTGCCATTGTAGGTATGATTGAAAAATTATCAACCCCCCTTGAGAATAATGAACTAGGTGCATTCTTGGATCGTCCCAAAGCCTTCGATACAATTGATCATACAATTTTACTGCAAAAGCTTGCATACTATGGAATAAGAGGTACTGCATTGAACTGGATACAGAGTTGCCTGTCAAACAGGGAACGGTGTGTACAATTCAATGGGGCTATTTCTGAATACAAAAATATAGTTTGTGGCGTTCCCCAAGGTTGAGTTCTTGATCCCCTGCTGTTTCTCCTATATATGAATGACATACCCAAAGCCTGCAAGCATCGCTCACTAATACTTTTTGCCGATGACACAAATGCTTTCTGCAGCCACAAGGATATAGAAATTCTATACAAAAATGTCAATAATGAAATGGCGAAATTATTAGACTGGTTTAAAGTAAACAAATTGTCTTTAAATGTATCAAAAACTAATTATATACTATTCACAAAATCTAAGAAACTAAAAGAAATAGCCCTCCCAAGCCTCTATATCGACAACCAGAAAATTCAAGAAGCACAATATGCTAAGTTTTTAAGAGTCCATCTGGACACAAATTTAACAGGGGAGACGCATATTGCGAAATTATTACTACCAGAGTAGCAAAAAGCATTGGCATCATACGCAGATTGAAGCCCTATCTAACACCTAATATTTTTAAAAACCTGTACTGCACAATGATACTTCCTCACATCACCTACTGCAATGCTATCTGGACTAATACATCTCAAGCTGGACTAAAAAAACTAAAATCTCTGCAAAAGCAATCTATTAAACTATTTTCATAAACAGCATGTGGCCAGGATATCTTTAAATCAGAAAAGGTCTTAAAACTTGAGGACATTGGAAGGCTCCAATTATACACAATCTTAAGGGGCGTCCACAATGGCAACTTAACCTCATCCTTATCTAACATCTTTATGCTCAATATACAATTGCATCCTCACAACACGAGAACAAGAAATAACCTCCACTCAACACACCACCAAACAAAAGCAGCACAACAAAAACCCTCATACAAAGCAATTCAGTTATGGAATAATACGGACACAAGCACACGCACAGACATCATAAAGCTACAGTCTTTTAAGAAGAATATCAAAAAGAAAATTATAGAAACCTACTAACTAGACTCTGGAAAACACTCACCACCATGGCATGCTATTCTCATACTTGCACCCAGTCACCAGACCAAATACTACTACTAATAATAATAATAATAATAATAATAATAATAATATCTGTCATAATAGTAACTACCAAACTACTACCTCTACCATCATGGCCTAAAAAATCCTAATACTTTGTCAATGATAATAAGAACATGTAATATAGAATTATTAACTTAAGCAAGATAAGCACACATCCATCTGCCATGTCTTCCCCTGTAAATATGTTGTGAATTGTCATACGTCTATTAACTGTTGGACTGCTGCAAGCCACCGGACAATAATTCCAATTGGCAATGACTCTGGATTGGCTAAGTGTTTTGGAAACAATTTGACTGAAAGTTGCTGGTGGCTTAGCCACCGACACCTTTCAGTCAATTTGTTTCCAAAATACTCAGCATGCCATGAGTTAGGCTCCATGGAAAATGTAGACTGCAGAGGCTTGGCAGCGAGACAGTTAACTATATGTATATATAGGACTATAATATGTTAACCTTAGTATGTATTCAGTATTCTTATGTCCTATATTGTCGTTATATGTAGGGGTCCACCACCACATAGGCTCTGCCTTTGGTGGACTACCTGTTGTGAAACTGTAAATGTATATACTATATCAAAATAAATAATCTTGAACTTGAAATTGAACTTGAAGGTTCCTTCAAGACACCCCTCAGCAATCTACATAAACACAGGTTCCTGTAATCTACCTGAAAACAGGTTCCCTCAAGGCACCACTCAGCAATCTACATAAATACATGTTCCCTGAAGGCACCACTCAAACATCGCCATAAATACAGGTTCCTTCAAGGCACCCTCAGCAATCTACATAAATACATGTTCCCTCAAGGCACCCTTCACGTACACCTACATATATAAAGGGTCTCTCGCGGTACCCCTCAGACGTCCGTCTATATCTATGTATTTAGAATTTTATTGTATAAAATAAAGGTTCCCTCAAGGCACCCCTTGTGCTTTACAGAATCTGACTATGTTTTCAAAAACTGTGCTACCTGTGCGCATTCGTGCACAGTTCTGAAATAGTTCGACGTGCGTGCGATTAATACGCATATTCGGCCGAAATGAATGGGTTCCCTCAAGAAACCAAGTGGGGAGGAATTTATCCTTCTGATTACCAATTCAATTCAATTCAATTATTTATTGGCACAATTCTAGATACAAAGATATAGCCAGACATGCAGTGACAGTATACATAATGTACATTACGAGACAGTAGAAATAATGGATATTATTATATTTAAAGCAATGGATTAATATATATTATATATATATATACTATGTACATAGCACAGAACAGTATGTATGCTTCAGCCATCGATACGATAGGAGGAATATACAGACCAAGAAGAAGCTCCAAATCTCCAAAAAAAATTAGGAGCCTGTAGTTGTATCCTGAGGTGTGTAATATCAGGGGTTTTGTGCATTTGGGGACATTACCACTGCATGCCACAAGTGAATAATATTATGTGTGGCTAGAAGAAGTGTTAATAAAGATGTTTTAAACATAATACATATTATTTAATACCAGTTTTCGAAATTTATGTCAATATCGGATAATGGTTTTTCAACGGTGTAAGCACATTTTCACAGATTTAATATAAGAGTAGGGATTGTATTAAATTTTTTTTTTAATTTCGCAACTAACACACATTCACTGAAATAAAACATGCACAAAAATACAAATAAACCCTAAAATTAAAAATAAACTTACTGCTTTATATCGTGGCATATCCAGTTTCGGTGAGGCTTTAGTTTCGGTCAACTTTCGCTACGTATCCGCTGTGTAACAACACAAGTTATCATGACATAATTTTGTAATCAAATAGTACAGTAATTATCGGTAACGCTTACCGCATTTTCCTTCAAAATGTACCTTAAAATGTAATGGGAGCACTAAATCAACTTTAGCATGTAAAAAATGTCTTATTTTCATATTACTTTTTATCATGTGACTTTAAATCAT
This sequence comes from Chaetoderma sp. LZ-2023a, assembly GCA_034401795.1. Taxonomy (NCBI): domain Eukaryota; kingdom Metazoa; phylum Mollusca; class Caudofoveata; order Chaetodermatida; family Chaetodermatidae; genus Chaetoderma; species Chaetoderma sp. LZ-2023a. The sequence goes on from CM067374.1 coordinate 21,115,577, forward strand.
TGTATTTTAAATAAAAATCATACATTTTTGGATTCAAATATAGGAAATTTTCCCCCGTCATCTGTTTTATTTATACCACATGACCAATGCCAAAATCAATACTGGACAGGGTGATTCAATAGTCAATAATGGCGCAGCGCCTGTTCTTAGAACATTTTTATCAAAATCAATGAGAATGCGTATAGTATTATTCAATAACTTATGCATATTTCCATTTGATGCTTTAGTCATTAAGCCCTCACAACCAGCTCCAGTCTGAGGAACCATCATTCATTCCACCACCACACAAGAAAAAACTAGAAAATGACAATAAAACAGTTCCCCATTCTGACACCTCGGAACATTCAGCATTTTTTGCTCCATATTGTAACTTTATTGTCCAGAAACAGTCATTTGTTTTTGTTTGTTTTGATGTACGTCATTGCCTAATGGCGCTGTGTTTTGACATTTAGTTTTGGGGGATTTTCTTCTAACTTGGTGCTGGATAAGGGATAAAGTCACTAATAAGTTAGGCCAATTAATTTTTAAATATCTAAGGTATTTATTAAATTATTAGCAATTTCTGCTTAGGCACCCCGAAACTGGACACGCCACTTTAAATTTCCCCTACCTGGTCTACAGATGCAATGTCAGTATTCATCATCATCATTTTCTCAAGACTTAAGTCGTAGGCTTTTCATGTAGTCCCGTCGATGTCTTATAACTTATAATTTGTGAATACAGAAGAGAGAGGATTTGACATTGCTACGTGCTATTACTTATTAGTCATAGATATTGTATCGTCCAGTAATGTGTTTTCGAGGTTCATGTGATTTCGAGGGTACATACTTTTTACGCTGTCGCTTAGGTGATGTCAACAAACGACATGCCTTTAAATAGATACAGAAGTTTTACACCACAAGTGTAAATTTTACAAAGATGCACTTAGAACAAGTGATTATTTTATCCATTTTGATGTCAGTGTAGTGAAAAACATGTATTTTCACTATTGCTTTTTTTACCCATTATACAAATATCGATAGCTCGTAAGGGAATGATACAAATCAATCTAGTTTTTGCCTTCAACATCTGTCAGTTGCTGTGTTGCGTAGCACAGCAAATCCGTTGCCATAGCAATAATTTATTTCACCAGACGCGTGGAAATGGCATGGGGTGCTTATGGAGTTTTCAGATTGCGATTGATTTTTCTCTACCCGCAATTGTGATTCAAACATGCCCCAGTCAGGGTTGGGGTCAATTCCGACTGGAAATGGAATTGATCAGTCAATTCTGGCATTGGAATTGAAATTGATAAATCTGAGGACTCCAGAATTGGAATTGTTAAATTTTAAGCCACCGGAATTGGAATTGATAATTGGAATTGACCGGAATTGATAAATTCCAATCAATTCCAGTCATATTTGTCATAGATTTACCGAACATTGTTGGCTATAAAATGCACATGTAATATCTGCATTATACACTGATCTTTATATGCCATTAATGCATTTCATCCTAAATGATCTATATGATACCATTTACCACATTTCATTCTATATGCAGGTTGATGATATTTATTATGCCAGCTGTTATTAGATGTTTTTTATTGAATATTTTACAATTTATTTAACCGAATACTTTTGTCTCCTAAGGCTGCAACAGTTTCTATTAAAATAAATTTTAACAACTTAGTTATATGTTTGGTTTGAAGGCTTAGAATTTGAGATACTGATAATTCAGTGATGAGCAAGTTAGCCCTTAACCCGTTAACACCAAAGCCGACCAAAACAACTTCTGCAATGAGTTTGAGAAATGTTCATTGACAGGCCAACGGAAGACTATTTTTGAAAATTTACCAATGGTAATAACAGCCAGCAATTCCAGTGGTAAATTTTTAAAAATAATCTCTCACTCTCTGAATTGACAAAATAAAGATCTGATAAATGCTATGAACTTTAATACATTATTGAATTAACTCAATTCTCCATGACCAGTGACCATTTTAAACCTTTTTATCTTATGTGAGTTTTATCCAATTTTATTTCATTCTGCATTCCCTGGAAACAGGGTTTCATCTCTATGAAATCATGCCATCTTTAAAATCATACAAATTAGTTAAATTGATTTCAAATATATATGCTGGAACCAAAATAACCAAATTGTGTTAAAATTATTCATCAAAATGTTAGCAATAGTGTTCAGTAAAGTAATAACTATCATCTGCATGGAATGTAATGGGTGAAGAAAGCAGTACATCACAAGATCATTGCCCTATAATTGTACCCTCCTACATAACAAAGGAATCATTGAACAACCCCCTCTGCGAAATGTCTCTGCTTTTAAAACACAGACACCTTGACTAGAGGTGTTATTCAAACTACATACATGTGCTCAGTACTCTCACTCAGTACTGTACTATATACATTGTATTCTAATGCTTTTTAATGCAAACATTTATATAGCAAGGTTTACATGTATCTATAATAATTAGACATGGCATTAACCTTTAGCCATATTCATCAGAAAAGAAATTGGCATTAAGCTATAATTAAGTCATTGAACTAAAAATAAGATCTGCTGAATGTTGACTTTTTGGACAATAATTTGAGTGAAGGATATAACTACCTATTGGCAACAACAATTTTTATTCTAATTGTTTTAAATATTAATGGAGAAGCCAACCAAAAATGCCTTCTGCACTGGTCTTGAGGAAGGATCATGTATATGTATGCTAAGAGACTATTTTTGAAAATTTACCAGTGGAATGACTGATTCCATAACTGAGCCAGTCATTGCAGTGTTACATTAAAAAAAATAGTCTTCTCTTATCCTGCAAATGGACATTTGCTACTGATGAATCTAGTTTTTCTTGGGCATTAAAGGGGTACGAATGTTGTAAATAATGGTATGGAATTGGACTTGGAATTGATAAAATGGAATTGGAATTGAACTTGTCTGGGTGGAATTGGAATTGATAAAATGAATTGATGTGGAGACGGAATTGGAATTGATAAAATGAATTTAGGTGGAATTGGAATTGATAAAATGGAATTGACCCCATCCCTGGCCCCAGTTACCACATACTATATAAATTTCAATAATTTTTTTCTATTTTCTGGTAGGGAAAACACTTATGATCATTTTCAATACCATTTTTACCAATTTGAACTTTTAATGTTTTGGCTGAAAATTGCTGCTGCCCAGTTATCACGAAAAGCGGAATATAGCTTGATATGGATTTACAACTAGAAATTAAGTTCTGTGTTTGTATCTGAACTGTTTATAGCCTATTAGTCGGTGACAGACTCTCCTTTGCTCAAATCATAAAAATGGCATCAATTCATGGCCTCACTAGAGTTGAAATTACGCGATTACATCACCCTCGAAAACACATGATGCAATACTGAGATTGCATTTGTAGACCAGGTAGGGGAATTATATGCAGTAAGTTTATTTTAGGGTTGATTTGTGTTTTTATGCATGTTTTATTTCAGGGAATGTTTGCTAGTTACGAAATTGACAAAATTTGTTGATAAGATTCCTACTCTTATAATAAGTCGGCGAAAATATGCTTTCATCCTCGAAAACCCATTATCTGATGATACATAGCTTAATATTTGCTAGTTATTATTATGGAATGAGCATGCCCAGCAGCTGTGGTGTGCCACCTACAGCTGCTGGACTTGGCTTTTAAACGCTGTTTTATGGGATGTGCATGCTCAACAGCCACCAGCTGTGGTGTGCCACCTACAGCTGCTAAGCACTGGTTTTAAAGTGTTAGCGGCAGTGTGCCTGCCGCCTGCACTTTAAATCTAGCCTGCGCTCCCAATTTACATAAAAAATGTCTGTTTGATATCCTGTATATTGACTGTGTGCAGAGAAACTAGTTGTGGTTCATTTTCGGTATATGTCTACAGTCTACATCATATTCGAAATATTAGTCGAAGAGATATGCCGAGTTTGTCATATATAAGTCCAGTTTGACCTTGAATTTGTCTAAGTTCTTAGCTTCCACTATGTGTGCAGGTAGGTGATTCCAGATTGGTGGGGTACGTTTTGTAAAGAAGTGCTTTCTTAAGTTAGTGTTGCAGCTTTAAATTCCTAGTTTGAAGCTATGGCCGTGGGTGATGCTTGTGAAGGGTTCACTGAAGCGATTTAATAGATCAACATTGTAGAGGTTTCTTGTCACTTTGGACACCTCGATCAGGTCTTGTGATACTTCAGAGAGAACAAATTCAATGGTCTTAACCTCCCTTCATAACTGAGGTGATGTGTGTCAGGGATCAACTTGGTCGTACCCACTCTAGTGTCCGTGCCTGTTTCAGAAGGTGGGGTGACCACACCGTGTTGCAGTATTCTTGTATAGGTCTGACTAGGGTTTTGTATAGCAGTATCAATATTGTGGAGTCCAGATAGGTAAATGTTCTTTTTATAACGCCTAGTATATTGTTTGCCTTATTGACGATGGTGTTTATGTGGTAAGTTTAATTTGTTGTCAATGTGTATTCCCAGATCTTTTTCACAATCAATTATACAGTCGATAACATCTGGCAGGTCATTTATAAAGAGAACAAAAAGTACATGGCCCAGGTGACTGCCCTGTGAAACCCCACTAGTTACATCCTTGTAATCAGATTTAGTTGATCCCAGTTGCACTCTGCTTCCTGTTGGTGAGGAAATCATGAATCCAGTTTACTATGTGGCTACCCATTCCGTACGCCTGCAGTGTGTTAAGTAGTCTTACATGCGGTACCGTGTCAAATGCTTTTCGAAATCTAGGTGGATTACGTCAATTGGCTGATAGGCATCTGAAGTTTGGGTCAGGATTTCTAGATATTCTAATAACTGTGTCTTACACGATCTTCTGGGCTTAAAACCATGCTGGCATTTCAGATAGAAGACGGTTTTGTTCAACGTACTCCATTGTTGCATCCCGGACAAATGACTCCAATACTTTGCACAGTATACACGTGAGACTAACAGGCCTGTAGTTTCCAGGATAATTTTTCGGGCCTTTTTTGTAAATACACGTCACATCCACTGTTTTCCATATACTTGGTAATGTCCCTTCGTTTAGCGACTTGTTGAACAAGATGCATATTGCTGTGCTGATTTCTTTGGCTGTCTCTTTTAGAATTCTTGGTGGTATCTTATCAGGCCCTTTACTTTTGTTTGGATTAAGTTGATTCAGCCTGTTTCTACAGCAACTGGAGTTATTACGATGTTGGCTAGAAAATTTCTACTATTTCTTTGTGAAAGTTCTGGCATTTCATTAAGGTTTTCAATGGTAAAACATTTGAAAAAAATGTTAAGTATTCACGATTTCTCTGTATCTGTTGTTGCAATATTTCCACTGTTTGGATCCTTCAAGTTGCCAATGTTGTCTTTTAAGAAGGATGTATCGAGACTGAAGTAGTGAAGATGTTTGGTGAGCAGGGCCCGCAGCAAGATGTTTTTCCCGTGTCCTGATGGGGCAATGATCAGCACCACCTGACCAGCATCATCTGGTCTACTGCTGTATTGCGCTGAAATGTATGTGCATGAGAAGGATGGTCAGCAGCTCTTCAGCCGTAGCCTCATCTATATTGGGGAGATTAAATGGCAGTACTTCCTGTACCAGTTCTTTTACCTGCTGTGTGGGTAGCATTGTACCGCTGGCGGATATGAAGGATGCGATAGAGGCATCAAGCATGAAATTCCAACAACAGCTGAGAAGGTAACGCAGAGGACCTGTTTCAGTGCCCGCAGTGTCTAGCATCCATGCTTATTATGTGATCTGTAACGGCAGGCCAAAGAATCCTGACTTCTTCACCTCGGGTAGTTGGAGCTTTGCTGTTGCATTTGCTTGGCCATCCACCGTGATATGCCTCAGGCCGATGGTGCCTACCTTGAGATTCTCCCCATCTTGTTGGAATGAGCTCCGTGGTTTCAGGAGATCCATAACCAGGTCCTGTGCATAGAACTCAGTCATAACCTTGATGGCACTAGCCTCATCGACTTCGAGCATACCTCGCATCACTGCCCTATCTTTGATTCCCATACCCTCGTATACAGTCTTGGCCTTGTTGATGGCTGATTGTCCTACCGTGTCAGTGTTTCCAATGAGATCGCTGGCTGGGATGGTACCTCGTATCTCTCGAGGTTCTCCCTTCTCATCGAAGTCTAGGAAGGAGATTGGGGCAACAGTCTCATCTGAACCGAGACATGCCTCGCCCAAGTGAGCGAGGTCACCTAGCTCTTTGCTCTCTAGGTCTGTGAGTGACAGACATTGTTGGTGTATACATATGTCTTAAACCTAGTCATATCCCCAGTGGAATAGGTCGATATAGGTAGACCATGCGGTGGGCCAAGGAAATAGTTAGCAGTGCTCAGGATACTGGCCCTCCCTGCAGGGGCATGCCTTGTGGGCTAACCACCATTTCTGGGAATTGGAAGTCCTCAGTCTGTGTGGTCGACTATGTGCTACCGACTCTGGCATAGCCTGCATGCCTCATAGGCTACTGTTGTGTCATGGATCTGCCAAGCTTCCATTATATATTAGCATCTTAAAGCTAGACATAGGCCACGATGATCTCGGCCATAGCACTCGTCGCTAGCCCTAGAACCGCAGCTTCCATTAGACGGATGCATTCACCCATGATCTTGGCGGCAACATTATAGGAGGTGCCATGGATGGCGATCTTTGGGATCGGATGTGTTATTCCTAGACAGTGGTTGACAACCGTACTTGCCACTGTCACGAGGACAGCGGCTCCAGCGTCAGGAATAATCTCATTACCACCCATCATCTTCACCACGGCCACATTCACCGCCACATTACTGGCGACATGGCCTGTGTGAGTAACTTCTGGGTCTTGCTTTTGAGGTGCTTCTCCACCTTCTGGAAATTTGCCTGGCTCTCTGGGAGTTGCTTTTACAATCTGTACCGTTGACGTCATCGTTTACGCCCTGAGTATACAACGCGTTTAAATGTGTACGTTCTACCTCGAGAGCGCTAAGCAGCTCTAACCAGTCTGCATCTGTGCTTAGATTGGTACAAGGGAATATCCATAGCACTATACATAGCAGTGTAAACCATGGACCTATGCCTCAGGTACTATGACGTCTCCCACACCAAATTGAAGGGCTACAAAAAGAAGTCACCAGATGAGCTCTCCCAGCTCTGTATCGGTGAGGTAACAGAGGAGCTGACAGCTGTGAAGCTCTACCTATGATTTGGTAAGGGGCAGATCTGTTTCGTCGAATACCTCATTATGGGCGGCAGTGTCGTCAAGCAGCTCCTGTGTACTACAGGATTCTACAAGGATCGGGAGTATCTGTCGGACGTGTTCCAGCAGTTGCAGGCATCCATGTCATCCCCCGACTCTGAGTTGAATAAGGCTCTGCGCTACTACAAGCTGGAAAAAGGCTGTACCACCGAACCATACAGTTCTTGAGTGTGTATGCTGACAGCGTGTTTGGGGGCTGTCGGGCAGGCCAAGCTAGTTCAGGCAATCTCATTTGCCATGACTCCCACACTGGAAGAGAGTCAGGATGATCTATTGCTCTACGAGCAGGATCTACTAGTGGCGGAGAAGGCTGGTGACGAGCACAGCAATGGCCAGACCTACACCACTCGTAGGGCTATCGTCCTACTAGCACTGCCGGGCGGGGTGGTGGGTGTCAGCACGGGTCGCCATTTGTCGTCCAGCGCTCCTGCTGTTCAAGCGGTCGGAACGACGGTAGAACTGGCCCTCATAGGAGACCACGGGGCATAGGTGTCATGGGCGTCGGGACGACATGCACAGCTGCGTTAATGTCAGTGTTAAACCCAAAGTGCACACCTGGGGAATTCCCCTCAACTATCATGTTATTGTAGCCCCTGACCTTTAGATCCTCGACATTCACAATCATATTGCTCGAAATAAGTCGTAGGTGTGGCGATATAGCAACGTCGAGCTTACGACAGGCCTTCTGTAACAATGATCATGTCCTCAACGAGACTGCTGAACATGGCCTGCACCTCTTTTCCACTCACCCCATCTATGGAGTGGCACATGGTTGATTCGAACGATCCCTGCTGGTGTGAGCCCTGAGGTTGTGTGTGGGACAAAGTATTTCCACGCCTCTGGATGGTCCTGCCTGATTCTGGTGATTAGTGTTGGGAATTGGTACTATTTTTATGATCGATGATTGGTTTTACATACTAACCGGTGATCAATTAATGATCGATCATAACATTTTGTCATTTTTACCCATTCTGAAATTTTGAATGCAGTAATTATTGCATGTTCATGTATTGCATGTTCATGAATACTTAACCGTAATAATTTAAGAAATAATCTGTTGAGTATTTTGAAAATAATTGGATTGGAAGCTTCCAGTCAAATAAGTTTCAAAATATTCAACAGGTTATTGGTATGGTGGTTTTGACATTAGCGTACTATTTCAGTGGTGTGAAGGTTAATGTCTTAGACTATGGACTCGTATGGAGTAATACTATGTTATATAGTTGTAAAAATGAAATTAAAATAGAATTGTACAAAAAAAAAGAATCATCTGCAGTTTGAATATCGTAAATTTAAAAACGGTCAAAATCGATTTCTGAAATCATGATCGATCTGTTGGTTGGACATGCAAACCAATCAATCATCGATTAATTGGAACAACACTACTGGTGGTATGCATATTCTGCACACTCACTCCAGGCTCTGAGTCTGGATCTAATGAGAACGTCGCTGTCTTCCGACGACCAATTTTTTGGGGTGTTTGATAGGTGACGCTTGAGTAGTCTCAACTCGGGTCGCCATACACAACGCCTAGACCGCTGTTGTCTCCACCGTGGAAACGATAGTCTGAGTGGGTATTGAACTCTTGCTGGAGTCTACTGGCTGCTGAAAGGCTGTAGCTAGCGGGGCCGACAGGCTGCGGATCGAAATCATTCATATCAGGCAGGCTTGCGCCTAGCTCATTGACAATTCATCTCACTGTGTAGTAGACATGGAAACAGACAACTGGCAATGAGCACAGCTTCGGGGGTACCAGAATAGGAGTGCATCAAACCTGCGCTGACTCCGCATCCCGCTGTAGCACATCAAAGTTCAGCTGTTGACTCCAGAACGAGAGATTTGGGCCTGCCATCCAGATATGAGCTTTCTTTGCATCTTTGATAGTGATTGCAAGGTTGGTCAGTGGTCGTGGATTGATGGAGAAGCTGATGCGGGACCGCCCGTCGACCATAATGGAGATAGATGTTAGGTCCGGTATGACATCCAGGAGACCACGTAGTCCAGCTCTCGAGCGGGTCCAGAGTGTACCCAGGAGGGGTGGTTGGCTCTGGTCGATTGTCGTGAGGTTCGTCCGGAATGCCATCTATAGTAGTCATCTTAAAGCCGCTGTTCCAGCTGCGGACGCAACATACTATTTGGCACCGTAGGGGTCTTCGATGCAGCCCTGCCACAGCATCTCGTTTTTTAACTCCTCCATGTCCACCCACCCACTGGAGCCTTTGAAATATTGCTGGCACACTGAGTTTCTCTGCGGTACAGGGTTTGGAGCTTCAATATATGGTGGTACTCTTCATCACTGACCTGCCCATCCTCGAGAGCTTTGTTGACAGACTCATCAATAGCCCGTAGGCTGCTCTGTGTCAGTGTTACATACTGGTGATCTGACACGCCAAGCCGGTGGCCAGGACAGCAGCGGCAAGGGTCACACCACCCAGCGGGGTAATGACGATAGCACCCACCCCTGTAGCGAGGGTGGCATCGGTGGCCACACTAGCACTGGCTCCAATCACACTCGCAGCTGTGGTTGTGCGTGCTAGACTGTTGTAGACAGTTGTTGTTTTATATGGCCTGTGTGTTCTGCTGTACTTTTCTGTCTCATGAACAAGATTCTGCCTGATGGTGTCAATCTGCTGGAGTCGCCAGCCATGTACTGTACCACCCTCCTCAGCTGCCAGGGCGGGATATAGTTCAGGCTGCTTTCGCCACTCCGATTTAGCCATGGTATACCTAGTTCCTAAACTCGTGCCATCACCTGTAGGATCTGACTATGAGTCATTGTGGGATTCATCTTGGAGAGCCTGGCGAACCGAACCAGCTTATTCGTGTGGAGACATACCTCCCTCAAACACCCCTCTTCTCCTTCGATCAATACTCACCATTCTGTTACTTCTGATATACAGCTGGCCTTGACAGCGGCTCTAGGATTATAGACTTAGAAAGCTTTATCGACTCCTGGGAACCGGGTACTCGGCTCCCAACTGCCGAGTACCCGTTTACCATAGAGCTCATTCTTGTTTGCATAGCAACAAGTGCAATACATGCTTTCTGCATTGAGGATTTTAGTGTTTTTTTGTGAAAGAAAATCTAAGTCTTTAATCTGTAGTGATAGTTTGTGTGTTCTTGAAAAGGATTAACTAAAGGATACTATGGAGAATACCGCCGAAGATAACCAGGTTGTATCATTCTTTATTATCCATAGTTAAAAGACTTAGGTCTCTAAATTTCGCTGTGTCGCATGTTCCAATTTCTGACCCCATAGAATCTGGGACGTGTGCTAACAACGATATATGCCAGACGATCGCCTTCTTTAACCCCCAACAGGCGATCGGCAGATATGAAAATAGGTGTTTGCTACGGTATTTCTAACACGAATATCGGCTGACGTCGTTCTCCGTAGGATCCGAGCGGGTGACGTCACACCCGGTCGCTCGGATGTTTATGTGAAGAAGAAATTTTTTCATTAATTCGCGCATCTTGTTCTGGGTGCTGCGTACTAAAAAATGGTACCGGAAACTTTAGAATGATCAAGTTTACGTGCGATCACGATCGGTTTGCAATGATCGGTGGTTTCAAAATTCTTGAGTAGATGCGTGGTCTGCGGTTTTACCGTGTGATACAGCAGTTTGTTATACATTTTGTTGTTTTCTTCACATATCGTGCTGCTTTCGTTAGGAGTATAATTTATATTGATTAGTAAATATACCCCGAATGCTATGCGATATGATTCCTGGAGCCGTTACACATCCTGGAGGATCTATTATGGGTGTGTTTAATGCCCGCCTCGTTCTTGTCGTCATAATCAATGCGATCTTTGTTGTAACGTGGCGGGGTGGGGTGCGGGAGGGTTACAGTTAATTTATGAGTCAAATTATTTGAAAATTAATTGTCTGCCTTCCATCCGGGTCTCGTTCCGCTTGTTTATTGTAGGTTTGTGCTTATTTTATAGGCCAAGCCAGCCCCGCCATCATGTGATGAATGCCATAAGTTTGTCCGTGTCGTGTTCAAGGACCATGTCTGTTTTAGGTGTTCCCTTTGTAATATTGATCATAGGTGTAATGTTTGTGCAGTGTGGTCCGTTGAGATGATGGTTAAGTTCCTTACCCAGAAGGACTTGGCTGGGTCTGACGCGGGGTCAGGCGGTCCGAGAGTAAATCGTGGAGCGCCCGGTTCGGCCGGTGGGGGTGCTACACGTCCCCAGCTGGAGGTGGCAGAGATGGCACCGCTGGCGTGGTTTGGTCCGGCTATGCATGGTTTTCTGCATAGCGTTCTGCCCACGCTGGTGTCGTCCCTGCTACCAAAGGTTGGGGGGCAGTTTCTCCCCATGCCTGGTACGGATCCTGTCCTCGGACAGGATTCTGGACTGGTTACCGAGGGGGCCGTACGGCCCCCTGGCAGTCCCGTCTGGCTCCGGCCAGATGTGTTCTGTTTCTCTGCGGCCACCTCCGGGTGGTCCAGTAGCGTTGGCCGGTCCGTCAGGTGTGGGAGCCGTCCGCCAGGAGTCTGAAGACGAGGAGGCCGAGGAGGAGAGGTTGCTGCGGCCCGTGAAGCCGCAGGTGGAGAATATGGAGGTTGATTCCGTCGTGGACGGAACGGGCCTCCATTTGTCTGGTTTGGCGCAAGCCAGGGCAGCGGCTCCGCCTGTGGCTGAGGCCAATCTGGTACTGTGCACCGGTTCCGTGCGGCTTGGTTTGGCACCAGCCGTCACGGGAACGGGTGTGCCGGGCCGGGCGTGGTACTCACCTATCTCGCCTGGGTGCGGCAGTCGGACGTGGGGTGCCGTTGGCGCCCGTGTCCGGCTATGGTTCCGTGACTGCTACGGGTCCGTATGGTTTTCTGTGCAGACCTACCCCATGGACCGGAGTGTTTCATGGGGTGGCGGCGGAACCGTATGGTACCGGAGTGCCTGGCGTGTCAGCCGTGGCTCCTTGCCGGGAGGCCATGGCTGGCAGGCCCGTGAACACGTCAACGGGTGACGTGTTTGCGGGTGTGTCTTCATCGGAGGTAGATTGGTCAGAGGCTCTGGCGTGGCTAGCCAGGGTTGACCCGTCTGTGGTTTCGGCCACGGCCGATGAAGATGCGCCCCGTGCGTCGATCAGGACGGGGATTTTGCCCGCGGCCCGGATCCAGTCGGTGGGACTGGATCCACGGTTCATAGATTTGTTGGAGGCTATTTATAGCAAACAACTTATGACCAAGGGTCAGCTCCCTGCGGCCTCCAGGGAGGTGCGGGCAAGATGTCGTATTCCACGGGGGGAATACGACAGATATGGTGTAGTCCCGTCGGTCACTGAGGATGACCGATGGGTACTGGGCGTCCAGAGTGGACAAGTCTCAGGTACACCAAGAAGAAGTCCTGTCCCTATGCGATGAGGGTGTGAGGGCAGCTATGAGTGCTGTCAACCACTCGTATCGTCTCCTTCAGTCGGTGTGGGCTGAAGCGGGGGCAGGCCACCCTGTGCCACCTGTGGCGCTTTCGTGTGTCAATGACGGCCTGGTGCTGTCTATGGACGCATTGGCAAGGGTGCAAGCGCGAGTGACGAAATCCAGGAGGCAAATGGTCATTGACCATATGCGTCCGGCTACGGCAGTCAGGGAGCGTCTTCTTGGGACGCCCCTGACAGGGCCTAGCATCTTCGGTGGCCAAGCGCGGGCCATCTTAGAGGATACCGCCAGTATCGCGCAGAATCGGTTAGTGGTAAACCTGCAGCTAGAGCTAGTGCGGCAAGCGCACACACTAGGGGCTGTGGGGAAACCGCTAACGGGACAACCTTCAAAGAAGCAGAAGAAGCATAAGGGCAAGGCGAAAGCTAAGCCTGTTGCGACATCTGCTTCAGCTGGGTTTTCGGAGCCGCCGCCGGTGAAGAAATCCAGGAAGGTTGTAGCGGCGCCTACCCTCCCCAATGTTGCTCCTGACCGCCCTAGAGGCGGGAAGGGTAAGGGTAAGGCCTCAAAGGGCGGACAGAAGGGGCCGAAGCATACCTGAGGGTACGAAAGCTCCCTTCATATCCGCCTGGACTGCGCCTGTGCGACAGGAACAGCGGTGCCAGTTATACCCGTCGTGCCTAGAACGAAATGGTTCTCTCTCTCTCGTTAAGAAAGAGGGGGGAGCGGACTGCGAGCCGGACAACTCCGTTAGATGTCGAGGCGTCTATGGTGGGTGGAAGGCTCATGCGTTTCGTCGAGGCCTGGCGAGGTGTGACGTCAGACAGTCTGGTCCTGGGATGGTTATCCCAGGGTTACATGCCGGAGTGGTCGGAGTTTCCACCACAAAATCTGTCTTTGGCACCTGTCTGGACACCCGTACCAAGGGAGCCAGACAAGTTAGAAGCCGTTCAAAAGGAAGTGTCGGGTTTGCTTCTGAAGGGAGCAATAAAACCAGCAAACCGAAACACTCCAGGCTTCTATTCAAACATGTTCCTTGTCCCCAAGAGCACAGGGGGATGGAGGCCCATACTCAATCTCAGGCCATTAAATTGGTTTATCCATACGCCTCGGTTCCAGATGGAAACGCCGAGGTCGGTAATGGCGGGATTGAGGAAAGGAATGTGGTGTGTATCGATCGATCTGAAAGATGCATATTTCCACATTCCTATGAATCGGAGTTGGCACAGGTTTCTGAGATTTGCGTTTCAGAATCAAGTATGGGAGTTTACAGTTCTCCCGTTTGGTCTGTCGACAGCTCCGAGGGTTTTCACAAGAGTGGTCCTTGCGGTGACAGTGTTTCTCAGAAAAGAGAACGTGGCGCTACACACCTACATAGACGACTGGCTGCTCAAGGCAGACTCGGCAGCCAGGTTGAACGTGGATACTGCTCTGACTCTGAAGTTGCTTTCAGATCTAGGCTGGATAGTCAACAAGGAGAAATCCGAGTTGACACCCACTCAACATTTCGTTTATTTGGGGATGCGATTCGACCTCGAGGAGGGCAGGGTTTACCCGTCAGAGCCCAGAGTGGTGTCTCTGTTAGCCATCCTCAAGACTTTGATAGGGAAACCACATTCAGGCGAGGCGGTTTCTTCAGATGCTGGGCATGATGGTCTCCATGGAGCAAGTGATTCTGTTCGCTGCTCTAATGCGAAGACCTATCCAGTTGTATCTGATGTCTCTGTGGAAACAGAGAACAGTGCCCCTGTCAAAACTGGTGCCAGTTTTGGAGCCGATAATATCGCATCTTCTATGGTGGAAACAGCGTCAGAATCTCCTATTAGGGGTTTCGCTGCACCTACTCCACCCCCAGCTGTCCGTCTACACGGATGCATCGCTGGAAGGGTGGGGTGCCTGCCTGGGAGAACACCAGGTCTCGGGCACGTGGACTCTCCCGGAGAGCCAGCTGCATATCAATCTGTTGGAAATGATGGCAGTGGAACTGGCATTGGAAGAGTTCTTTCCGATGATCAGGGGCAAGGTGATATTGATATGGTCGGACAATTCGACAGTAGTATCATATATAAATCGGCAAGGCGCGACCAGGTCGCCCACTCTGTGTATCAGAGTGTGGCACTTGATTCAATGGTGCAGGAATTACTCGGTTGTTTTGAAAGCAGCTCATATTCCTGGCTGATTGAACATTCTGGCGGATGCTTTGTCTCGCAGACAGAGAATTCTGCCAACAGAATGGTCCCTCAACCCTCCGGTTCTGCGACGGATCTTCGAGCATTGGGGCAAACCCAACGTGGACTTGTTCGCCACAAAGGAAAATGCTCAAATCATGACATATGTCTCGCCGATTCCAGATCCAAATGCCGTCGATACAGACGCTCTGGCGATAAGCTGGAGAGGGATGCACGCTTACGCGTACCCACCCACCATTCTTCTACCGAAGGTATTGGTGAAGGTCAGGGAGGAACCGTGTCTGGTCCTGCTAATAGCGCCGTATTGGCCGAGCAGGGCGTGGTTCACGGATCTTCTAGATCTATTGGTGGAAAATCCTGTGCAGTTGCCCGAGATTCCGAACATAATCTTCCAGGCCAAGGGACGCTTCCTACACGAGCGTCCCGAAATGTTCAAATTGACTGCGTAGATGTTATCAAACAATGTTCCATGTCGGAAGGCTTTTCTCGACAGGCTGCTGATTTCATCGCGGCTGCGAGAAGGAGGTCAACCTTCAAGTCATATAACAACAAGGTTAACAGATTTGCAGACTGGTGTGAAGAAAAGGGTATTGATACCTTTCAATCCACTATTCAGCAAATAGCAGACTTTCTCTGTGAGCTGTTCTTTTCAGGACTAGCTCCCGTCACAGTTGCTGGATACAAGTCAGCTTTGGCATCAGTTATCCCTTGTCTAGCCAACAGGGATAGTCCAGAGGTGGCCCAGTTAAATGTGATGTTGAAGGGAATGAGCAATCTCCGACCGAGACAACCGGTAGTCATTCCAGCCTGGAGTCTATCTTTAGTGCTTAATGTACTGGCCAAGCACCCTTTCGAACCGTTGCGTTCGGCTAGTCTAAAGCATTTGACTCTAAAGGCGGTCTTTCTATTGGCAGCTTCCTCAGCTAGAAGGCGCAGTGAGATCCATGCGCTTTCGGCAGAGAGGAACCGATTTATTGTTTCTGGAGAAGGTCTGCATCTTCTGCCAAGAGCAGAGTTTATGTCAAAGAACCAATCTTTGAGATATCCCGGCAAACCGATCATTATACCGAAGTTAACTAGGTTTGATCGTGATGCCAGTGTCTGGTGCCCGGTCCGTGCTTTGACTAAGTACAAGAAACGGACTGACTCGTTACGGTCGAACGATAGACATCTGTGGATCTGCCATAAAAAGCCTTATGGCGCCGCATCCATGGATACTATCTCTCGTTGGGTGGTCGAACGCATTCAGACTACTCACGAGATGGCGACTGGGCACCAGGTGCAAGGCGTAAGGGCACACGATGTCAGAGGAATAGCCGCCTCGACCGCCCTTTACAATGGTGTTCCGTTAAAGGACATCATGGCCGTTGCACAATGGCACTGTGAGTCCTCATTTACGGATTACTATATGAGGGATGTGTCAGACTCAGCCAATCCACTCGCTTTAGCTGTTTTGAGACGATAGTTAGTGACCAGCCCGTTTTTTCACTTCTGTAAGAAAAGAACCTAAAGCAGGCATGGTCAAGCGAGAGGATGACAACCAGATTGTGTCACTGATGGTCGAACCAGTGAATGGTTGGAGGCGGTACGTCTGGAGTCCAATTATCATAAGGTAATTCAATAGTGAGAGTTTTTTGTATTATGGATGTGTATCATGTTCATTCATCTTATATATTCATGCTCATTCCCAGTCTAATCCATGGAATATGCAGGGAGCAGTTAACCCTCTTGGCATATTTGTGTTTCAGGCGAGATACATGTTCGTGAGTTCTCTCCCTTTTCTTAGGAGGAAAAAGGGGGGGGGGGGGGCGGTGATGCGAATGGGATTCGGTTCCGTGAACTTGACGGTCCTTTTAGGTCTCCGTTAGTCAAGTTTGAAGTCTAAAATCTTTCTCCAAGGGGCAAAATTAGCATTTATGGCTTGCCCCTTCCCACCAGGTTACTGATCAAATCTGGTGTATATCAGAAGTAACAGAATGGTGAGTATTGATCGAAGGAGAATGAAGGAAATGTCAATTTCCCTTTCTCCGAGATCTAACAATACTCACCATTCTGTTACGGACCCAGCCTCCCAGCCCCACGGAGCCAAGCCATAGTTTTTTCTTGTTTGGTGGCTATGCAAACAATATGAGCTCTATGGTAAACGGGTACTCGGCAGTTGGGAGCCGAGTACCCGGTTCCCAGGAGTCGGTAAAGCTTTCTAAGTCTATAATCCTAGAGCCGCTGTCAAGGCCAGCTGTATATCAGAAGTAACAGAATGGTGAGTATTGTTAGATCTCGGAGAAAGGGAAATTGACATTTCCTTCAATCCAGCATAATATCAGGGGCTTTCGCAGCCATGACATCTGGAACTTCACCTTGTCACCCTGACAGTATGCCCGCTGTTGGCAGGCTTTCTTGGATTTATACTCCACCCTCTCCTCTTCCCACTGCAAGACTTCTACAGACTCATCACACTCGTCATCCGAGAAATCATACAAGTTTGGCTCTACGATGCCCTCCTCCTGCCGGATGAGGCTCTCCCATTCTTGGACAGAGTTGTATATCTATATCTACCATCCCGGAGAAGGTGTGTGGCTGCTCCTCTGTCTCCTTTTTCAACATCTCGGCGAATGCTTGATAAGTCTGATATGATGTCATGATGGGGATAGGTCAATAAGTAGCAGCAGCGTAAACTCTTAATTGGGCATCCGACAGACCGTCCATGCTAGCATGTAGACTAATGGTGGAGCTGTCAAACAGGTGATTTATGTGGGTGAACATGTTGGGGCTGATCGCTTTCCACAGTTTGCTTGAGGCTCCTGACAGATATTCTATCAGGTCTAACCCTACTTCAGTCAGTGAGCTGTGGGAGCTACTTCCCGGTGGCGGATGTAACACATCGGCGTGTACATACGTGGTGGAATGCTGAGCTACCTTGAAGAGAACCCTTTTGTATGCAATACTGAACCACATGTCTACCAACCAGAGATGGTCTGATGACATTCTCCCCGTTTGGGGTAACAATCGGCATGGCTATACACTCTGTTTAAACCCCCTATATAGATATACAATGGAGCCTATATTTGCTCACTCGACCGGTCTGGCCGATCTCATGGATGTGTACGACATTGATGCTGCCAAGGTTAAGGAAAGCGATGGCAAGTCGTTTGTCCTCCAATATGGAGCAGACTCCAAGCCATTCTTCCTCCATCCCGTCAGTGTTGATGGTGTAGAGCTGCTCACTGGCCTAAAGGGTGTCTCGAAGGAACGTCTAGGTCGAGAGAGGGATGGGAACAAAATAGGGTTCCGCTATGACTTCCCGAAGAAGAAGTTCATCCTCCACCCCCTGATAGAGCAGTCAATGGACAAGGTTGAGGATGTTAACACTTTGGATGCTGATCTCAGCTTTCATGTCTTAGAGCCGACTGTGAAGCATGCCCCACTGATGTCATATGATGGTGTGGTGTTGACCCTGGTGCAACAGCTGCAGGTAGTCTTTGAAAAGAATGCGGTGTGGTACGCGCTGGACCTGGTGGTAACTGGCGAATGTGGGTGCCAGTATATAGACCACAAACAGTTATTGACGTGGAGGTCACCCGACTCTCCACCATTGTGAAGAAGGATGGCACGGTCCGGAAGCTTTATAACCGGGGGTCATCTTTCCTGACCTATATAGGACATGGCACAACCCTAGTTGCAGTGGGTCATAGGATTGGGGTCACTGGAGGAAAGCTCCTGCTGCATCGCCCCTTTGATGGACGAGAGGAAGCCATCAATATTCAGGAGGGTGTCTTGCGGATAGACGGTGTGTCACACTTCTCGAAGGCGAAGGACTCAATGAAGCTGCTCAAGCGTGTCGGGCTCACAAGTCCGCAAACAACCCATATTGTGCTAGAACTGCGGCTTCTAGCTGGTGGTAAAGTGAAGCAGCTAAGACCTGCCCAGATGGGGTGAGGATCGGCATCGTGGACTGCTCAGGGCTCGAAATGAAACAGATATTTCTCGAGGGGTTCACCTTGTTCGGTTTAACCCTCCATGTATAGGATGCTGGTTATGCTACTGCTCATACCTGTGGTGGCTGCTTCATAGACAGCCATGATATTAGATGCCAAGTGGGCCCACTTCCGAGACGAGCCTCAGTACAATCCCTTCCGCGACCATCTGCGTAAAAATATGTACGACGATTTCACTCACGTGAGGAAATTGAGTCTGTCTGCCACTTCTATGGTGTAGAAAGGTCTGGACGTGGTTGTCTGCAGCTGAGGCGGCACCAGATCCTCTGTGTCACCTTTGAACGTGCTAGAGTCTGCCATGGTGCAGATGGTAGGCACTTTAGCATTCTGCCAAGTGAGCATTGCCAAGGCAGCTTGAGGGGCCTGTGGGTAATCCCATCATGCCGATGTGACACCGATCGTGACTATGTGTTTGTCTGAGCAGCCTCGTCAAGCTGTTCTTGTTCTAACTCAATAGCATCACTGTAGACTGACCGCCCAGGTCATGTAAATACTTCCATAATTCCATTAGTGCCATTTCTGTCAGTGGATAGCTTCTTAACTCCTGTATTGTTGGTGGATTTCGGGCGAGTAACTCGTCTACTACTGTTGGGATTATTAGGTCAGGAAAAGCTCTCCAGGACTCGAGCGATCTATTTGCATAGTCGCCCAGGTCATGTAATGATCTTGCCACCTTTTCCCGCCGTGCCACACAGCCTACACCCTGCATGTAACTCCATAGTTCTTCGGGGTAACCCATGGTACACAATGTTGATCAGATTCATCTATGGAAGATTAGACCCTTTAATGTGTGGTTGATCACAGGTGATCGATATGTCATGTAGAACGTGTGTCTCTAAATAGGCATTCGGACCATGTAATGTGTGGTTGATCACAGGTGATCGGTATACCACTAAGGATGTGTCTCTAAATGGGTGTTCGGACGAGCTGCTGCAACGTTATCACATCTCTGTTCTGACAGCCCACCACCATCGACCGGCCTAGAAGGGGGGCAGACAGCCAGACCACTGACATTCAATTACTAGTGTGCTGCGGTATAACACGACCTAGATAAGATGTTATGTCCTAGTTATTATCCGCAGACCTACTGATAACTGGCATATTACATCAAAGAGATAACAACAGTGAGATGTTTTAAGCGTTAGCTATTTTCTGTGCTTAGGCGCATTGCATATTTTCTCGGGACACAATCCTGAGTTAGAATGTGTGCAATGTATGTGCATAATTACTGTTCTGACAGCCCACCTCCCTCCTGTAGCCGCCGATCCACGGCTCCCACCACCCTCTGTTCTGAAACACTTATTTTATAACTACTTGCCCGTTAATTTCTGATAAAAGAAGTTTGCTGCGTCCTTAGTAGTTAGATTATTCATTATGCTCCAATCAATTTCAGTCAGTTCCCTTCTCATGCTGTCATAATTGCCGTGTAGAGAAGTAATTTGTCGGGTTCCTGAATGTAGTTGTCGCCGCTGATTAGGTTAGGGTGTAGATGTATTTCTAGCATGTCATGGTCACTCTTGCCAAAAGGAGCTTCATGTGAAATGTCGATGATTACATTGGCATTGTTTGTAATAACTAAGTCAAGGATGTTTTCTTTTTGAAGTTCCCGAAGCAGGCCTAAAATTTTCAAATATTGTCGAGACCCATTTTTCGTTCTCATAAAATTTACTTTATGTAACCTTTACGCGAACTAAACTGGTTACGCCATTGCTTTGTAATAAGTGCCTGAACATTTGCGAGACCATTCTTTCGTTCCCATGAAATCTATTTTGTGCAACCTTTACGCGAACTAAACTATTGTTCTCGCAAAATTTTGAAGGCTGCGATGCCTAGTGGGTTTGTGAACAAACTGCTGTAGGAGATTATCTTGTAGACTGTCTGCAAAGCATTGACCGGTCTGATCAGTTGAGGTAGCTGTATCCCAGTTTATGTTAGGGTAGTTAAAATCTGACAATCAAACAGTGGGTTGCATTTTCCTTGTCAGTATTATTTAAAAGGCTGATTAGGTTGTCGTTGCTATTGGTGGAGCTCGGGCTCCGATACATGCATCCCAGTAGAACCTCATTATTAACCTCATTATTGTCCGGATTCATTAAAATCAGAATTATTCAAGGAGTCACATGGTGGAGCAATAAGGGACTTGTGTGTGTAAAAATTACTCCTCGTAAAGGTCTGGCATTTGTAATAAAGTCATAATTTTTCAACTGCGGTTCACTGTGTTTAATAGCTATCTGCGTGTACTTTGGAAATGCCTCAGATCATGGCTGGCTGGATTTCATTTGCTATAAGTTCAAGCTCCTGTCTTTTTGTTTAATTAATTATCACTGTTAGTGTATATACAAATAGAAGTGCATGGTGAACAAGAACTATTTACATGTGTTTTAACTGGCTTTTGTTTTAGTCAGTTTCTGGGTCCTCTTTTAATTGGGTCCAGTTTAATGATCTTAGCCATTCCGGATTATCAGTAGACCATTTGGATTGGCTTCTCTGCTCTGCTAGTTGACTTCTCAAGATACGGTTTTCTTCTTGCTCCTGTGGAGTTCTGTCTGATTGATGTAAGTTCTTGAGCCTTTGCTATATTTGGCTTTGTTGTGCTTAATTGCATCCTGGATTATTTTGTCCCTACTTTCCTCTAACTTTAATATCACCTTGATTGGCCTAGGCTTGTCTCCCTTTTTGCCTAACCAGTAGAAGGATTGAATTTCGCTTGGGTCCACCTCTGTCATCTCTTGTGCTAGCTGATCTACTTTGGATTTATCTGCAAGCTTCCTTGCTTCATCATTTTCTTAGTTGTTTTCTTATATATTAGTCATGATCACATTTTGTTTTTTATTCTGACGATCTATTAATTCATCAAACTTTCTTTAACTTTGATTTCCACTGTTTTCTGTATTTTCTCATCTATATGCTTTAGCTGATCATTTTTTATGGTAACCTGCTCCTCCAGCATTGCCAACATCAGGCCTATTTTGCTCTCTCTGCGCGTATTGCATCATGTGTTTTTCGATGGTGATGCAATCGCATAATTTCAACTCGAGTGAGGCGGTGAATTGATGTCATTTTTATGATTTGAGCAAAGGAGAGTGTGTCACCAACTATAATGCCATAAATGGGTCTGATACAAACACAGAACTTAATTTATAGTTGTAAATCCAGATCAGGTTATATTCCACTTTTCGTGATAACCGGGTAGCAGCAAATTTCAGCCAAAAAATTAAGAACGTTAAAATCCTTCAGTTTTTCTTTTGGAAATTGGTAAAAGTATTATTGAAAATGAACATAATTGTTTTGCCTACCAGAAAATAGAAAAAGATTATTGAAATTTATATTGTGTGTTGTAACTAGGGCTTGTTTGAATCGCCATTGCGGGTAGAGAAAAATCAATCTAGATCTGAAAACTACATAAGCATCCCCATGCCAGTTCCACGCTTCAGGAGAAATAAATTATTACTATGGCAACGGATCTGCTGTGCTATTCAGGCCAGTAACTGGCAGATGTCGTTGGACGCAAAAACTGGATTGATTGGTATCATTTCCTTATCAGTATTTTTATCATGGGTCAAAAACATAATAGTGAAAATACATGTTTTTCACTACGCTTACATCAAAATGCATAAAATAATCACTTGTTTTAAGTGCATCTTTTTAAAATTTACACTTGTGGTGTAAAACTTCTGTCTCTATTTAAAGACACGTGATTTGTTAACACCACCTAAGCGATGCACATGTGAAAACATCAGAAGTATGTCGCCTTGAAATGACATGACCCTTGAAAATACCTTACTGGACGATACGCCTTTCCCACATTGATGTCATTACGCTGGGATTCCCCTAAATCAAAGCGCAGAGCAAAACTGTTGGCTGGTAAAGCCGTCAATCAGCAGATGACCGGCATTGAGTTACTATTGCACAAAAGTACATTGCAATTTAAGCCGTTCCTACGATAAACTAATATGAAATTAGGCGTTGCCTGGTGGGTGAGCACAATATCCTACCCAGTCATTTCAAAATGATGGTCAAATATCACCTGTGTAACAAATCACGCCGCCATGTCCACATGGATGTGAGGATGTTACAGAGCTCTTGACAAATCGCAATTCACGTCTACCACACTGCTATGCTAAGTACTGTCATGTCTACAGTGCCACTTTACTCCCATTAGGAGGTTCGTCTGGAGGATCGATATAAATTTGAAGGACAGGAATTACATAACAGAAAAGACCCGCACTAGGCATATGGAACATAGAATTATCTATATCTCTATGCTATGGAGCAGTTGCTTATATTATCTAGTAACTGCTCACGATCTATTTTCATTGTACTTCTACCGATGTGTCGATTTCATTGGAAATTGCAGCAATACATCCTGAACAAGTATCTATATGCCTACAATAAGATTCATTATCTTTTATCAGAGCAAAATGTTGATAACTAGAGTAAATACTGTAATGAAGCATTCTTTTAACGACGGTACCCGGCCTAAAGGCCTAAATAATTATTATTATGTTCTTGATGTACTATTTACCACAACTGATATCACAATGAATTTAATTAATCTTCCCTCATTGAAATGCTGTTGTGAATGTGAGTCCTATTTCCTGAATTGTTCACAAATTAGAATCCAGTTTTATGCACATGAAAGTTTTTATATGAGATCGGGAAAACATAATTAGTGTAGCTGGTCGTATTTCAGAGGGGTAATCATATTCTCATGTCAAACAAAGAATATCGTCTAATGTGGCCTAAGGTAATCAAAACAGAGAAAATATCAAGGATGCTTTCCAGGTTAACAGTCTTCAACAAAACACTTAATTATTTGAAAATCAGTCAAAATCTTGCTTCTCTTATACAATGTATGCAATAGGTTATTTGCAAGCCGTGTGATTGTCACACATAGGCTGACAGCACAATCATAATAGACAGAAGCACTTCATCACGATGCTGGAATAATAGTCCGCCAAATGTACGAATTCTATGCCTTTGATGGATTTACTATATAATAAACATTATTGAAAATTTTGAAACTAATTTAACTTGACGCTGTTGGTGCCATAGGAAGCAACAGAACCCAGTCAAATTAGTTTCAAAATATTCAACAACTTCCATGTACCTTGACATTGCCGGGATTTTTATTATTCAAGGTCGATCGATTCCAACACAGGCAAAGCGTGGGTGGATTAGCTAGAAATGGGCGGTCCAGAGATAGAAATGGATCCCTCTATTATTACATGATGACGTGTTATGACGTAGCGACTTTCTATGCTTATTATTAATGCCGACACTTATTTTTCCATACACTTTAATCATCCGAGAGTGAGACGATTGAGCCACTGATCACGAGACTTGATAAAATTAGCAGACAAAGTGTTTCAGTGAACTAGAAGTTTCACATAGGCTATGTAACTGTTTGCGAGTTCATTATGTAGTTTGTAAGTATATGCCCCTAGGTTACCTACATATGCAGGTATTATAATGTCGACAGTTTTTCCGACACCACACTTTTCTAGTATACTCATTAATAAATAATACATTTTTTTTGGAATAAAGGTTAGGCTATTTGCGATCCTCATTCACTTCCTGGTTATAGTTGGAAGTAATCGGTGGGGGTGGGGTCGACAATCTAAAAATAGAGGCGTGATTTCTCGATATCGTATTGAAGGAGATCTCACGAGATACGAATGGGGGGGGGGGGTGGTGGATGGGTGTGTGAAGGCATTGGTTATTATGTATGTCATGGCCAAAAATCACATTGCCGTGAGAATATGATATGGGAGTATACTATATTATACAATACACATATTATGCAATACTTGGACATGAAAGGTAGGGCCTATATTCAGAACAATATGCATGAAAATAATATTGCTTAATAAATCTTAATATATGATGATTTAAATCCATACAAATTATTTTATTTTTTTAATTACTAAGTTAAATCAGGGACTCGTGTCTCTAATTCAATTTCGCAACTAAAAGAATTATATGAACTTATAAGTAATTGTGAAATCATGACGTGTTAAGACTTATTTTGTTTCATTTACATCATGGCCCACAAATTAAGCCTCTAGATAAAAGTATCCAATTTTGACAATTTTAATTTTGCTGTGAATTAGTTCGACAGTGAGAGCCAGTGATGGAAAAGTCTGAAAACCCTATGCGTGAGCATCATAATAGGGTTTTTATTATTAGCAGCGGGAATAAGTGAGGTCAGCAATGTCTTTTTGATAGACTAGCCTCTTCAACCACTACATCCTAACACATTATTACATCACACATGACGAATTCACATTGACTGTTCATAGCGTTCTGATATTGTTAGAATTCTTACATCATATTTTATTATTTATTATTAGTGACCATACTGTCCATGCACATAACTTCGGTTGATAAGCTTATTAAAGATTGCAGTCAATTTAATGCTCGATTTTTAAAGGATTTTTATACGGCAATTACAACTCTGGAATCCGGACTGACCTCAGAAGATCACAGATTTTCCCGATGCCCGATGAGGAACACACTAGCTCTCGTTTGAAAGTTTAAAACGACTTCAAAATTATTTTATATAAGTATTTTTCTTATTATGTGTACATGTAAGTATGCTGTATATGCAGTCATTAGCGCTTTGCTTGTATGCACACAGATTTGCAGCTTGCACGTACGCTCAGATGTATCCCTTTAAATGTCTATTTACCTCCTTTTTGATTTACATCCAGGTTTTCGCGACAACTTTTTCAACCTCTTAGTACTATAGTATATTTTTAAAGGAATACATTCATTTATGTACACCCGTTATCTATACAGTTCGCCAAAAGGCTGCTCGCTAAAATCACTGTTATTTAAGTCATACATCATTCGAAAGCGTATTCAATTGCTTAAATATTAATGCATCATTTTTAATATTTGTGTGAAATATTCACTGAGTTATTTGTGTATATAAAAGACACCATTAAACCTAGATTCAGTAAATCAAGCAGACAATAAGGGCTATTTTAAAATTACTATTAACGTATTAAGTGTATTAAAATTTACAAAACTATAAAAATGAATACAAATATATATGAATAGAGAATTGGGTAAGCTTTCCAATGCTGCATTCATGACTTCAATAATATTAATGAATTAGTTCTTTATATAACCTGCTTAAAGTGGGTTGTATCTGATTCCAATAGTAAAGTAATGCTGTTTGCGAGTCGGCTATCACGTTTACCAGCCGGAAGTGTTATGCGCAAAGCATTTTGGAAGGTATTTTCCCAAAATATGGTAATGTGGGAAAGGTCTATTGTTCGCATCATAGATACATAGAGTTTACTGTTGTGTAGGCTAGTTAGCCTGTGACAGGTCTTCACTGACTCCATGCCCTTCATCTTCTGGTACCTGTTTCACTGACATGTGGGTGCTGACAGGAGTGATCGGAAAGTCGGTCTTGTAATCAATGTCCGTGTAGAGCTTATCTAACCTCCCTTTGAAAGCGTTGACTGAGGGTGCTGATGCAACTGCTTCCGGCAGGCTGTTCCAGTGATTTGTGATCCTGTGGCTAAAGAAATGTTTTCTGGTATCTAGGTTGAAGCACTGTTTTAGGAGTTTGTAACTATGCCCTCGTGTACTGTCCCCATTGTTTAGTGGTAGCAGTTCAGCATAGTCCACATCATAGACATTGTGTGTGTACTTCAATAAGATCTCCACGCAGACGTCGGTAGACTAAGCTTGGTAGGTTCAGTGCCTGGAGACGTTCTTCGTATGGTATGTTTTTAAATCCTGATATGAGCTTTGTAGCACGCCGTTGAACATTTTCTAGTAGTTGTATATCCTCTTTATACACTGCCGACCACACTACATCGATGCAAGGGAGACTACCGCTTACGGCGTATGTTGATCACTATTAACTTACTTGTGGTCAGGGTACCTGTTTCAAACAGGGTTTTATTTCTAACAATTGTTTCTTTTAGTATTCTCCCGCACTCGTTGTTTTGCTGACATCGTCAAAACATGTTTATTTCAATAGATACATCATTTTTACAGATTTTATCAAAATGCAGCAGAAATAAGTAATTATTTTACTGACATTTTTATAGGACGTGTGAAAAACATGTTTTCACTATTACCTTTTTCATGGTACATAAAAATGTCCATAACTGGTAAAGAAATGAAACTGGTCCAGTTTTTGCATCAGGCGACATATGCCAGTTGCTGTCAAACTCGGCATGTTGATTTCACCAGCAAAATAATAATTATTTTCTACAGATGCAGTGAAGGGGCATGGGTTCTTAAGCTGTTTTCAAATCTGTATTGATTTTTTTCACACACATGCCCAATCCAAACATGGCCATAGTTTGTATATATATATGGTAAAATGGAAAATAATTTTAGCGTTTTATGTTATGGAAAACAATCCTTATTTTCATTTTAAGCACCAGATTTACTACTTTACAAAGCAAGGATACAGGATTTTGATTTTGAAAATGGTGTTGCTGCTGTCTGTGTATACGACAGGAATGGGGTCAATTCCATTTCATCAATTCCACCTCAATTCATTTTATCAATTCCAGTTCCAATTCTGTTTCTACATCAATTCATTTTATCAATTCCAATTCCACCCAGACAAGTTCAATTCCATTTGATCAATTCCAAGTCCAATTCCATACCAATATAAATTACGGGAGATCAACATTGTTATATTTTAATCATTTAATATCCAAAATTGACCAAGAAAAACTAGATTTATCATTAGCAAATGTCCATTTGCAGGATAAGAGAAAACTTTTTTAAAGTTTAACAATGCAATAACTGGCTCAGTTATGGAATCAGTCATTCCACTGGTAAATTTTCAAGAATAGTCTCTTAGCATACATATGATCCTTCCTCAAGACCAGTGCTGAAGACATTTTTGGCTGGCTTCTCCGTTAATATTTAAAAGAATTAAAATAAAAATTGTTGTTGCCAATAGGTAGTTATATCTTTCAGTCAAATTATTGTCCAAAAAGTCAACATTCAGTAGATCTTATTTTTAGTTCATTTGACTTAATTATAGCGTAATGCAGTTTTTTTTTGTGTTGAATATGACTAAAGGTTAATGACATTGCTCTTACCTTTAGCAACGCTCCTCTCATAGTATCGCCAGCACAAAAATAAAACAAGCATATTTGAGCCAATTAAAGCATTTGTTGTGTGTGCCCTCTCCATACGATCCCATGCATAAGCCAAGTCCTGAACTTTTGTCGGCAATACCAAGTTTACCCAGCTTGGAGTAGAAATCTCCACACACGAACAGTTGCCATCTAGCTGGGATAGTAATGGCAGAGCTCAGTTCTGCATAGAAGGAATCTAATATTTCTGGATTCTCTTTGGCTCTTTTGGTAGTTGGCCCATGTACGTTGACTATGAGAAACCTAGTGGTTGTGCGCTTTCGCGTTGGTATAGCCAGGTCGATAAAAGCAACGCGATCACTGACATATCCAAAACTTATGACATGGTCCAATACCCTTGGTCCGATTACAAAGCCTAATCCCTGTTTTTGCTCCATGAGTACTAGCTTATGACCTGTCTGAGATGCACTGGTGGCATTCCTTAGTTCCAATGGCCTATTTGCCACAAATATGGCTTTCAAGTCCCCATGCCATCACCAGACAACATGGACTGGACACATTGCTGATCGCAAAACCCCAAAAGGTTATAAGGCTACAACAGCTGTCTTCAACCAAATAGATTTCATGCTATGCAAGACAGCAGCAAAATCCCTACCTCAGGATGCTCGAGCCCTTGCACCCATTCTCTGGAGACCCCCAGGCCATTATTAACACCAATTAATACAGCAGAAGTTGAGAAGGCACTTAAAGCCCTGAAAAATGGACATGCATCTGGACATGATGGCATGAGCAATGAACTTTGACACAATTAAGCGCTCAAAGATCCTAGATGTAATACGTCAGGCCAGTTGCAATGAAGAGGAACTACGACTAGTGAGACTACTTCTTGCAGACACCAAACTGAGAGTATGAGTCAAGTCAGTGAAGTCTGTAGAGTTTGGGACATCAATCGGCTCTGCACAGGGATATGGTCTGCATTGAAATCCATGCAGGAAAGGTCCACAAGACCAAACCCCCTGGTGTCAATACTGGGCATGCTGCTAGAGATGGAATATGCCGACAATGTGGCCTCTATAGATGAGGAAAAGAAACCCCTTGACGAACTTCTCCCAGTAGCTGCAAGCAAACTAAAAATTGAGAATCTCTTTATGAATGAATCCAAAACAAAGTTCACCCACATATACCTCACTACAAAGCATGAAACTAAAGAAAATAATGATCCACTTTGTGGCGGCAAACCATGGAGGAAAAGTACAATCCTGGGCTCACTGCTTTGCAGTACTGCTGACATTGCTGCATGCTGTATCATCGGGAACATACATAGCTTTCCAGTCCTTCTGGAAGCTATGGATTCGTAGATCAAAGATGCCCTTGATAAAGAGGCTACGTTTATACAATGCAACCTGCGTATCCTTGATGCTGTATAACTGTAACAGCTGGGCAGCTCCAAAGGCAGCTCTAGACAAACTCGACACCTACGCACCACCACTGGACACTGATGGCCAGACAGCATAATTTCCAACGATGCACTATACAAGATGTGTAATACGTCGCCGCTGTCTGTAAGTCGCCCGGCAAAGATGGTCCATGTTTGTCCATGTGC
This sequence comes from Chaetoderma sp. LZ-2023a, assembly GCA_034401795.1. Taxonomy (NCBI): domain Eukaryota; kingdom Metazoa; phylum Mollusca; class Caudofoveata; order Chaetodermatida; family Chaetodermatidae; genus Chaetoderma; species Chaetoderma sp. LZ-2023a. The sequence continues at coordinate 21,145,076 of CM067374.1, forward strand.
TAAGGAATGCCAGAATACATACTAGCACAGAGAGCCAGGAGAGGACATCATTGCTTAAATCTGCTAAGCATGCTATGAGGGGACATCAAGAAAGCGGGACTAGGTACACTCAAGTCAAGAATGTACCTGAGGAAGCTAAGGATTTTGGCTGAGGACATGACACAGTCGGCAAAAGTGAAGAAGGTCTGATTACAGCTGTAGGATGTTTCTACTACTACAGCCACAGAATACAGTAATCATACAAAGCATTTGTTCCTGTAACTCTGTTATTTCGTAACACGTTTGTAACACATCTATCTCCGATGTATAATGGTGGTTGTAATATATTTGGATGCTCGGTCTCATAAGGGAAAGGACGCGTCAGTTGACAGATGAGTGATCAGTCCAACAGTCGGCCACGCCCCAATCAATACTTTTATGATCTACAAGAAATCCACAATCTGTTGAACACTAATCACAACAAGCTTGTCTATATAATACACAGTGCTTGGGAGGATTAGTCATCCAAGGATCGACGACAACAAGCACTGTTAAGCTGAATTTGTTAAATGTAACAAAATTAAGAAATGAAATATGACCAGCTGATTTTTTTGAAAATAATTTGACTGAAAGACATTCCATCATATTATTTTCAATATAATCAGTTTAAATTAGATTGTTTATTTATTAAGATGTAATAAGAAAGGTCTGGTCTACAGTACATATTTCAGCATTTAGGGTGAAATTCGTTATATTTTAATGCGCCTTCGCTGTAGACCACTATTATCAGACCGTTGTCAAAAGTTTTAACTGGCCTTGGGGTGGCAGTGGAGGGGATGGAATCTTAACCAATCGGACAGCTAGAGTTACTGGAAATCCAGATCTAGGGTGTGTTCAAGTGGCAAACAATAGATAACTATAGCTGATTATTTGCCAGTCAAATAGCGTATTCGACTGTAAAATACTTGTCTATAGTTAACTATATTTGGCAAATCCAACATGTATTTATACCCATTTCCATCTTAGCCAATCAGATTTGAGCTTTGGGATATCCCTTTTGCAAATGGTAAATGTCCATTTTACAAAAGAAATCTATAAACTGGTTGACTAAAGCACTGAGAATGGCATAAAATTTTATGCTTGGTTTATATTTCACGAGAGAATTTGAGATCAATTTAATCCATGTTACGGGCCAATGGTTATCATTAATCAAGCGAGGATGAAAAGGATATAGGTGTTATTATTGATGATAAAGTTTCGAGAAGCACATAATAGATAAAGTTAATAAAGCCAACTCCATTATGGGTGTAATAAGGCGCACATTTGTATCCCTTAACACAAACATATTTAGAACCCTGTATACATCATTAGTGCGGCCACATCTGGAATTTGCTAATCATGTTTGGAGCCCCTATCTCAAGAAACATATAGAGCGGTTAGAAAATGTTCAGGGAAGGGCGACAAAAAGTGTCTCAGGACTATCAAAACTAAATTATGAGACTAGGCTCAGGGTCCTTAATATACCAACTCTTGCATACCGTAGAGTACGAGGAGACATTGTTGAAGCTTACAAAATTATAACCAAAAAATATGATCCAGAAGTGTGCAACCTATTTGAATTTCGATCAGACGCAAGAACCAGGGGACACATGCTAAAACTATACAAATCCAGATCACGTTTAAGCATACAAAAATACTCCTTTAAACATAGAATTGTGGACTTATGGAACAGTCTTCCGAACCATGTTATAGAAGAAACAACCATGATATCATTTGAAACAAAATTAGATAAACTATGGGATAACCAACCCCTATACTATAACTATCTAGCTGGCAATATAAATCCCATGTTTTATTACCAAATTGAAAAAGGAAATTAGGAATCTGTCATTACAGGCTTTTAGCCTTCTCACAGAAATGGAATATGATTGATTGATTGATTAACATTGTAGATACTCTGTTTGTAGTATGAGCTGGGATTTTCATGAGGGTTGGGTTTTTGTGGCGATTACTACTCATTTTAAAATACACATCCTCAAGCCCAGTCACCTAGACAATATGTCATGATGTTGCGGTATTTTCCTAGATATCATTATCGTTTTCTAAAAGCCAATATCGCCCAACTCTACACATGTCTCATTATTCTGTATAAATGCCTAGGGAAACTCCAGAACACAATTGACGTCTTTCACAAATTCACCGATAAACACAAATTAATCACATATGCCGAGTTTACGTCCCTAGTAGGGTAGCTACTGGAGTTACTAGAGTAGCGCCTAAACGGCTGGCGTACGTACTCTAGTACCTACTCGGGGCTACCCACCTATCAGCAAGGGTAACTCGAGAGCGAATGACAGAAGAGTGTGTTGGTTCTAACTTGACCACACTAGTAAGACCGGAATAAAACTGTAACTGCTGAATGTATAAGTACAACTGATGAGTATTGAACGATGAAATTTTACTGAAAAACAAGTTATTTAACATTTAGTCTGAGTTGTTGTTCATATTTAAGAAGTAGTCAACCAGCTGTGGGGCTGTCAGTCAATCAGCCAACAAGTAGTAATCAGCCAGTCCATCAGTCAGTCCATCAGAGTCATACTAAGATAGACATTTATATCAGTCCATTGGGCAGTCCTTCCATCTGCTGACCCATGGTTAGAGCTAAGTTCCCCCCTGGACAGAAAGCGTGTTACGATAGTACCATAGGTATTTTGATTCAGCCAATAGATTGTCATTTCAAAATGAGACTATATCCTCTGATGTACAATTAATATACAAGTAAGCTAATTGCTATCTTCTGATAGCTCAAGATCTATATGTCTCCATGGCTTGGACATTATTTTATCACAAAATATTTAGTCCAGGGCAGGCCGGGTCCTCCGGCAACATAAGAAGGCGTGTTATTTGGTGTCTTTTACTCTTGTTAAAAATTTACCAGAATTTGTCAAATTTCTTCTCCTTACCACCTCAACTGATTTCAACCAAACTTGGGAGGAAAGGGTTCTATGGCGATAGTCTCTATAGCTTCTATTCAGAATTTTGATTCATCACTTTTTGTGCGAAAATCTTAGATTTTATGAAAAATTTTGAGAAAATTTTCAAATTCCTTTTGATCTTAAAAAATGTACTGGAAATTGACAAATCACTACTATTTCTAAATGCTTTGACCAGTTTCAACAAAATTTAGCTGGAGGGATCCTACAGTGGTAGGCTCTACACATTCTATTCAGAATTTTGCTTGGTCCATTTTTATGATGACTCAATGGCAAAGAAACTGGTGTACAATTTTCAACGATTTTGGTTGATAACGTTGCTGTCTGCGACAGCATCATCTTTCACCAAATTTGTTGAAAAATGAACACCAGTTCGTCTTAATTTAATTTGCATGTTGTAGATGAACAATATATAAGCCACATTGGGTCTCTTTTTCCAGTCCATCTCTCTATCAATCTCTACAACCATGCATGGTGTGTGCAGATTTGTATTTGATACTGTTTGTTTCTACTTTGAGTATGTTGATACAAATTTATGTTCATTAGTAGATTGATCATGGTGCCCTAAAGAAGCATAAACTATTTTTCTTGTTTGGCCATAAATCTTTGCAGCCCATCTATCTACATATCCAAATTTTTCATTTGTGTACTTTTCTTCCAGTTGGAGTAACCCGATGAAGCATTATTGGGCTAGGAAGCAGCCTATTAAGTCTGGATTTTGCTCAATAACTCTACATGGAGGACATGCTGATAAAAAAAAATTTCATATATTCTTGGAAATTGGCCATACATTTAAGTATTTGGACTTAACTGTATGGGTAAAACATTTGTTATTCCTGCCATGGATTCAAATAACCTCCTGGCTTAAGTGATCATCCTGTGGATGCATGAGGCATTTTCTATGTGAAACCTGTCGGTAGTGAGCACCTTGTTTCTTCATTTAAGTTAGGTTGAATTTGGTTTCGTTATCGGAGTACTCAGATCGAAAGTATCATGTGGTTGCTTTACCTATCTACACATGCGCACACTTTTACTCTTACTTGGAGTAGGAATAATTGAGTAGAATTTGTTGTACCACGTGATACCGTTATCCGAGTATACTCTAGGCGTTCGGTATATCCAATCAGGGTAATCGGGAGTAACCAAAAAAGTTTGGTCATTTAACAGAGATTTGACTGTCTTGATATTTTATTGTTTTCAGGATGTTTTGACAATTTGATGTGCCAAAGCTGTCAGATCACACATCCGCGAGGCCAGCATTGTGATTGTATTCATCTTTCTTTGATCATGTCCTGGACATTTTGGCAACACGGAACAGTGTAATGGTAATGTAATGCAAATAAAGATGCTATGATATAGTGATCTAGATATTCTGATAAAGTGATTCTAGACGCAGTTATTGTTCAACATCTCTGTTTATATGAAAAGTTTTCTAATGTGTGTAAAGGCGTACATAGCCAACATATAAATAGCTATATATCTGATGGCACACTTGCATTAAGCATAAACCAACACCTTGTGCACAAAACATTTTGATTTACATTTACAGGCCTGCCCAAATTGCGCGAACAAAATGGTCGTTCGCGTGGCGGTTATGCAAATGTTTTTTGCATAACCCATTATGCAAGCCAGCCTCTTGAGACGTTGACCTTACTTTAGTCTATGTCCTAAACAAAGGTTAATTTGGCAATAATATACGTCTATGAACGTTCGAAAATAGCCCTGACAAGCATATCTTTTCGTCACGTAGCGGGAAGAAAAATAGGAGGGTGTGTCTTGAAAGAGCCAATCAGTAAATGGCTCGCCTCCACTTTGTAGAGAACTAATAAATATTCATTGCCGTGAAATATTTTAATGTCCAAAATGGATGCCACAAAAGAACTTTGGTTGTAATTTTCCCAGGGACATTTCCCGTTATTTGTGTCGGTAAATCTTGCAAAATTTTTTAACTTGGCTGCTAACATCTTGTATAATAAAGGAGGTGATAATACTTTTTTAAAAATTGGACTGATTTAATAAAGATTGAAACGGATAGAACCTGGTATGTTGGGATGATTTGCGATGTAACTAGTGCCCTATCAGAGACTAGTTCCATGTCCACATTTCTATGCTAATATATGAATCGGCTATTTTCGCAATCACCATTGCTTTAACGTATTTAAATGAACGAAGCCGATTTCATTTATAAGACTTCCGTGTCCATATCTACCAAACACATTTTCATTGGATGTACGGATTAGATACAATTCGGTTACGCAAATTTTCAATTTGGGCAGGCCTGATTTAGTATAGATTAGAAAGCCATTCAGATAGGATGGATGATTCATCTCCATTTGACGAGGCAGTTGCAATAGATAGTCTTGTGCTGAAACATTTAATGCATATGCAGCATATTGGAGAGTTGCCATATACTTGTTCTCCATGTGGTAAGGCATTTGAGCATCAAAGCGATTTATGGACACATGCAATAAGCCACACAAAAGAAACCCCTTACTCAAGCACCATGTATAATAAGACATTTTATGCAGGAATTCAAATGGAAGCCAAATCTTATTCCTGTTCACAGTGTAGCACACCATTTAGAGATAAAATAGGTTTAGATATCCACATGAAAATGCATGCAGATGAGAAGACATACTCTTGTACTGATTGTGATATGACATTTAGAGAACTATGGAACTTAGAACCACACACAAAAACTCATACTGGAGAGAAGTCTCATTCTTGTTCACAGTGTGGAAATAGATTTGTATTTGAAGGTGATTTAGAGATGCACATGAAGAGTCATACAGGTGAAAAGAAATACTCCTGCACTGAATGTAATAAAACATTTGCTTGGCAATATGCACTGAAAGTGCACATGCGAAGTTATACAAAAGAGAAGTCATACTCTTGCCCCAAGTCTGATGAGTTTACACAACATGATTAATTAAAGATTCATACCGTGATGAAAACGGCTTCCCATGGGTGTCCTTATTGTGACAAGCCATTTCTAAACAAGAGTACTTTGGTGATACATTTACGAACTCATACAGGAGAGAAGCCTTACTCTTGCACTCAGTGTGTGAGAAGATTTCCAGTAAAAAAAATTTAACAAACCACATGAGAACCCATACAGGTGAAATACCATACTCTTGCATTGAGTGTAGTATGGCATTTAGTCATGCAAATAATTTAAAGCTGCACACCAACATTCAGACAGGGAATAAACCATATCAATGCACTCATTGTAGCATGACGTTTTCAGATGACCGTAACTTTAAAAACACATTTAAGAGTTCATACTGGAGAAAAACCATATATTTGCACTATTTGTGAGAGAAGTCATTCGCGCAAGGAAATAGCTTAAAGTATCACATGATGGTTCATACAGGAGAGAAGAGATGCCAATGAGCTGTCTGTGGCAAGGGATTTATAACTCAACATCAGTTAGTTAGTCATAGTAGGATGCATACAGGAGAGAAACCATATCTTTGTTTCAATTGTGGTAAAACATTTAGGATGAAGACATGTTTACATGAACATATGCAGATTCACACTGGTGTAAAGCCATATACCTGCTCCTATTGTGACAGAGCATTTGCCAAAAGCAGTACTCTGAAAACACATGTGCGGATTCATACAGGGGTGATGCCTTATACATGTGTTTTTTATAATGCTTCATTTAGATATAATTCAGTGTTAAAGGCCACATGATAAATCATCATTAGAAGACATGAAAAATATTACAATTTTTAGCTCAGCTGACTTTAAAGTCAGCTGAGCAATAGTGATCCCCACCCCACTCCATCAAATGCCCGTCCATTCGCCTGTCTGTCAATCTGTGGGTTGTGGAGACTTTCAAAGCTAACTAATATGTTCCTATCACCATCTAGTATATAAATCCAAAAATGAAGCTAATTCGATTATAAACATATAAATAAGTTGTTATGACCTATATTATGTGTATATTTTACTGCACTTAATCACAGGGGACTAACATATAATACCTTGCGGCAATGAGTATGTTAATTTCTTTGCTAGATTTGAAAATAGGAGACTGTGGCCAATTTCAGTGCAATATCGTAAATTGCTTATTTATAGCTGCAGCTTTAAATCCTAATCTCTGACAAAGGATGGGGGTCTTCTATTAAGTATATCTGAAATGGTTAAAAAATAGACAACACGGAAATTGAACACAACTCACTGGTACAAATTCTTGCCGCCTTACGACTATGCTTAATGTATACTGCATAACCATCATCGCGAGAGTGAAATTATTAACTGGGATCCTTTAAATATTGTGTATGCTTTAATAAGCATCATTTATTTCCTCAAAATTAATGCAAAATTTGAATAAAATAGCATTGTAAAAATATATAAGTCATGTGATGATCCGCTAAGAACATGTTTAGATTGTCACTTGTGCTAATCGAGTAGCCCGGGTACTACACATCATAATTTCGCCAACCCATGTATTCTAATTATACCGCTGAGCGGGTAACGGTCATCATAGGGGGCGGGTAAAATTAGAGAAAAAAGTTAAGAAAAAGACTTACATTTTTACTACTTTTATTACAAGCTGAGATACACAATGAATTAATGAAGCTTTACAACTCTTAAATGTCAATATGCATCGTATCTCTAGTCCACCGGCCTCATCAGAATCTTGGTGTTTGTCAGAGATCACCTCGGCAGTTATTGTACCTCCATGTTCCAGAAAAAAACGTGCGACTTTGGAAAATTCCCTAGGTAAATGTCTGCACAATGTTTCGTCACTGTACACAGAAATGGCGTATTTATCATGTAGATTTTCTATTTCTTGGCGAGTAGTTAAATGTTCCCCTATCTTTGGTAGCCAAACCTCGCAATACACATGAAACCCACAGATAACACTGTCCTTAGAATAAGTATGTAAATCCATCGTAAATAAACAAGTTCCTAGCTTTGCGAGGGGAGTTATTGTTCTTTATGCAAGCGTTCAACAATGATGTCGCTAGATGCTGATACTATGTGATACGATATGCGATGCATGATGCCGAATCTACAACAGGCTAGCATATAGAAAAGGTCACTTCGTACATGTAGTCAAGCCACCTTGGCCTAATTAGTTTTCGCGCCAATGTTTTATAATTGTTTTGGGTTCAGATAAATTCCAGGGTCGCTTTCAATACATATCTTTTAGCTAACATTGCAAGACGTAGAGCAAAATTAGTACTGGATAGCATAGGCCTAATGGATGGAAAATCCTCTGATCTTACCTATAAGCTAAAAGTTGTAAAATATGCTGAAGCATGCAGCATCGCGGTATTTTAAAGTCCACAGAAAAACTATACAAGAATGGTGCGCAAATAAAGAAAAAATACAAAATGAATGTTCGTCAAAACGTGAGGTGTAGGCAGGCCGATTGTGTACAAACATATTGAAGAAACTGTGGTAAAATTTGTCAACGATCGTCGTGAAGTAGGAGTACGTGTGACTGGTACCGCACTTAGACGTGAAGCTCTACGTCTGCATAAATTAAGTGGGAAACAAAATTTTAAGGCTTCGTGTGGCTGGTATAGCGCTTTCATAAAATGAAACAAACTAACTCAGCGAGGAACTACGCATATTAGCCAGAAGCCGAGGACTATTGTTGACCACCGTGTTGACAATTTTCTGAATTTCGTTATTCGCATGCGAAAATTCCGTGGCTATGATATTAGTGAAATTGGAAATATGGACGAGACCCCTGTATGGCTCGAGATGCCTTGAAAATCCACTCTGAATGTTAAAGGAGAAAGAGATATTTCTGTATCATCCACTGGTCGTGAAAAAGACTGTGTCACCATGACATTGGCTGCAAAGGCAGATGGCACAAAGTTGGCACCCCTTATGTTATTACCAGGTGTCAGACCTCTACCTGCTAAGGACATTCCGATCCGCGTTGTAGTGTATATGTGTGGAGCAGGCCAAAAATCATGGGCAAATACAATTCTGGTTGCAACGCATATAGCGACGAAATAGTACTAAGAGACGTCTGCTCGTGTGGGATGCTTTCCGTGGCCATCTTACGAATGGTGTGAAGAAGTCTGTGCATGAAATATATAACAGTGATTTAGCCGTAATACCTGGTGGTTGCACAAGCAAATTACAGCCAGCAGATGTGTCTTGGAACGCGCCGTTTAAGAAGATGATGGCTGAGCGTTATGACGAATGGGTTTTTTCCGGCACCGTAGAGCTAACAAAGGCTGGAAACCGAAAGCCACCGAATAAAGCGATCCTGCTCAGGTGGGTGAATGAGTGCTGGAATGGTGTGATGCCAGAGATCATTCATCGATCATTCTTGAAATGCGGAATTAGTAATTCTTTGGATGGGAGCGAAGATCATTTCTTCGATGAACATGAAGATGACGATCCATTTGCCGGCTTTGATGAAGCCGATGTCGAAGCAGCAAAGGAATTTATGGACAACATCGGTGACAATGCACCTTTAGAAGTAGAACTCGACGAAAGCGAGGCAGAGATGGTCACAAGTGATGAGGAAGGAAGCGACCTGGACCGTGATGGACATTGATTCTATTATAGTTACTGTATATGCCTACTGTGTTTGTGTATATTTTCGTGCTATGTTTTTTGTTGTTAATACTTTGCAAAACTTTTAAGACTATATTTTGTGTTTAAGTAGTTCTGAATATTGGTAAGTAGAATTTTTTTCACTGTTGCTTCTGAAAAACATGGGGGCAGTATAATTGGGAGGGGCGGGAAAATTAGAATAAATACTGTAAATAGGATGGTAGCCATGAGTAGATACAAGAGTGACGGCCCAGTCTCACATAAATTATAATGTACTCTGCAAAATCGTCTGCGATTTATGAGCCAAATATACTGGACTCAGAACTCAGAACTCAGCAATTACTATTACTTATCAATGCTTTGTGAGTCCAGGCCTGGGGTCAAATACGGTTGATCAAATAAAATACAAATACAGGATTTCTATTTCTTACAAATACAAATATGCCATTCTCAATTTTAACAAATCATCTTTCAAATACAAATACAAATATAATATATGACATACCGATGCAAATTAATAATTTAATGTCTATATTTCAATAAGGTCACATTTAAGGGCAGATGTTGTAAATCCCTGTTTATCTAATTATTGACATCTTTCTGATTTTGTCTGACCAATCCGTGTGTGGTTCAGTTGTTTGTCAAAAATATCTTTCTTAGGTTAAATAATTTTTAATAGACATATCTGGTCTGTGGAGATAATAGGGTTAAGCATATAGCCAACTAACATTAAACACTAAAAAATAAAAGTTATACTATTAGTTTATGTTTTTAAAGTTTGTAACATTTTTCATGAATTATTCTATTTTTATTTCGAACTAGTATTGACCTGTCAGAAACTACATTTTTATTTCAGTTGAATTGTAACATGATTTTGCTAACATAGCATTGATCTAGTAGTGTCCTCTTCATTATCTGGCAAAGTCAGTTGCATTCACTATATAGTTTGAATCATTTCCAATATGCTTTGACTCTAGTTCATTCTGAATACTTGGGATCATGCTTTAAGTGAGTTAAATATGAAACATGATGAATATTTTGAGAATAATTTGACTGAAAGCTGTTGCTAACAAAAGCATCAATCACTTTCTGTTAAATTATCTAAATACGATGTAGTGGATATATACTGCATGGATACTTACACATTGTTGTCAACACCATACACATGTAGATAGAATGGAATGGGTTTACTATCAAATGTGGAGGTGTCTTGTAAATGTCTCTATTCTGTGGAGGTGTTAACTAAATAAGTTGGCCTCAAGGTGGAGCGAATTTTGCCATGCATGATATTCCTTTCAAACTTTTAAATCTTACATTTCACTCTATTTAATTCATTTTTTATATCTCGATAAAGTAAATTCCGAGAATTAAATTAAGAATTAAATATTATTACAACAGAGACTGTTAACCCTTTCACCAACAAATGTTTGAAAAAGTATATATGTTATGATATGTTGAATATTTTAAAATTAATTTGACTGAAATCTGTTACTTCAATGGCAGCAATGGCTTCCAGTCAAATTAATTTTTAAATATTCAACAGTTTCTCTGTATGGTAGCTTTGAAAATGAGATATGGGGAATTCATTGGTGAAATGGTTAAATCCTGCACTGATTATGTTGTTCCAGCTAATTTGAGAGAAAGTGAATGTTTCCCACAGTAGCAATAACCTGCTGTCAGGTTTCCTGAAATTCAGAACGAAAACTCTTGATGGAGAAGTAGAATCTTTCAATAATCTAACATCCAGGTGTGTTTTGATTATATTTTATTGACAAGAGTCACTGACCAGGCACACTGTTTGAGGACTGGGGAATTATGCAGAGGTGTGAGATCTTCCATAACATGCTACACGGATAACACATTTAAAGCTTAACTTCTTTGATCTTGAGGCCTGCTATCAACATTGCAACAATATAGACGATAGTTGTTGAATATTTTGAAAATAATTTGACTGAAAGCTGTTGCTACTTTAGGCACCAATAACTTCCAGTCTAATTAGATTCATTGTAACAACATATCTCTTTCATATGATTCCTTGCATAGTTTGTTGTATATCTATCTGGTATTTAGAGTACAAAGTGTTACTAGTTAAAAGTGCTATTCACAAAGCCACATGCTTCATAGGAGAAGATGGAAAATGATGTCTTGTCCACTCTGTTCATTGTTTACAATCACATATGAGATATATGAAGCTAGTATGATTAACCCTTTTCAGTCTGTATATCTTGATGATATTTATTATGTAGATATCTGATAGTATTTGATGGTATTTGACCAAATACGCCAAATACAGTGAGCAAATACAAATACAAATAGTGTTTTGTAAAACTGCAAATACTAAATACAAATCCACAAAATTAGCGTATTTAAATACAAATATGTATTTGACCCCAGGCCTGGTTGTGACCGAGTATTATACATTTAAATCCCATCCGCAGTATGGGTACTCGTTTGCTAACTTCATTTTTCGTTAATAGGAGTCGTTTTATACAAGTGCTGTGATTTAGATGCTTTTTCCGTGAGAAGTTGTTTCAAAGTAAATTCAAATTTCTTTTTTATTTGACATTTATAAGTTATTAACTCAATAAAAATCCTTTATTTACAGAAACCGCTGAAACTTTGACACGACTTCTATTAAATATATTTGCTTTTATAAAGCTGCTAAGAAACTGAAATGGCTGAACTTCAAAAATTGGTATGCAACTTATATTAATGTATTAAAGATGCGGCTTCAAATCAGAGATTTATGAGATACAGAGAGTATAAGGAAACATCTTTTTCATTACGTCCCTTGAAAATGTTTTCACACATGGAGCCCAATTGGGAAAGGTATTACTTGGATGGCAGGGATGGTCATATTTATCATTATTGACTTCTAACTTTGTGGTGGATATCTTGGCTCATAAGCTACAATCAACATAAGAAGCCTTTCTGGATAATACAGATCAAAGTCATTGGGATCATTGGTAAATTATTCTGGCTGCACACTTTGTCATCTGTGATGTACAGTGACCAAACTTGCTTTATGGATGCATTGTTAGCTTAACGATGCATTGTTAGCTTAAGGTATGTCCAAAATCAAAAGCAGGTCAGCATAACCGTTACTTCTCCAATACTTACCATTACATTACTTATGATTACAACCAACTTGTTGTTTGTTCTCTAAGGTTACTAAACTTTTACAGACTACCGATTCCTGGAACCTGGTACCCGCCCCACCAACGGGTACCCGTTCCCATAAAGCCTCACCCTTGTTAGCTCACCTGGCCAGAAATTTTCTTAAAAGCGCTACTCCTCATTAACCGCGTGGCAGATTTCAACCTAATGTGGCTGGAAGAACCCTATGGGGGAAGGCTTCAGAACTTGTATACAGAATTTTGATTGGTCAATTTTTTCGGCAGCCATCTTGAATTTTCCAAAAATTTCCGCGAAATTGTTTAAAGCGCTACTCCTCATTAACTCCTTGGACAATTTCAACCATCCATAGCTGGGGAATAGTATGCTGGTATGTTTCAGAACTTGTAAACAGAATTTTGATTGGTCGATTTTTCCGGCAGCCATCTTGAATTTTCCAAAAAATGGCGGGAAATCGTTTAAAATGCCACTCCTCATTAACTTCTTGAGCAATTTCAACCAGACATGGCTGGAAGGATACTAAGCTGGTAGGTTTCAAAACATGTATACAGAATTTTGATTGTTCAATTTTTCCGGTGGCCATGTTAGTTTTTCTGAAAATTTGTGTAAGTCACTTAAAAGCCTACTCCTCGATAAGCACTGGGCTGATTTCAATCAAACTTGGCTGGAAGAACCCTAGCCTAGTATGCTTCAGATCTTATATACAGAATTGCGATTGGTCAATTTTTCCGGCAACCATCTTGGATTTTCTGAAAAATGGCAGGAAATTGTTTAAAACACTACTCCTCATTAACTGCTTGAGCAATTTCAACCAGACTTGGCTGGGAGGATATTAGGCTGGTAGATTTCAGAACCTGTATGCAAAATTTTAATTGGTCCATTTTTCTGCCGGCCATCTTGGATTTTCTGAAAATTTAGGGAAATCAGTTAAAAGGCTACACCTCACATTAACCGCTTGAATGAGTTCAAGCAACCTTGGCTGGAAGGACCCTAAAGCGCTATGCTTCGGGGCTTGTATATAGAATTTTGATTGGTCAATTTATTCAGTGGCCATCTTGAATTTTCTGAAAAAATGCTGAAAATCGTCTACTCATTAACTGCTTGGGCGATTGGGTGGGAGGGGCGGTTATGCGAATGCAAGTCGGTCAGAACTTGAAACGGACTTTGTCAAGTTTAGTCTCATTCTTTCTCTAGGGCACTTAAGTCATTTCTGGCTTGCCTCTTCCGACCAGGTTACTGATGTTATCAATAAGTAATGTAATGGTAAGTATTGATCAAAGGAGAATCCGAGATTTAACAGTACTTGCCATTACATTACAGACCCTGCCTCCCAGCCCCACAGAGGCAAGTCATGTGTCATTCACTCATGCTTTAGCTATGTTAATGAGTGAGGCTTCATGGTAATGGGCACGTGGTTGTTGTGTTGGGTACCCGGTTCCAGGAATCGGAGAGCCTGTAAAGGTCTAGTAGCCTTAGAGTGCAAACATCAAGTTGGTTGTTATCAATAAGTAATGTCATGGTAAGTATTGTTAGATCTCGGAGAAAGGGAAATTGAAATTGCCTTCAGCTTCACTGACCAGTGAACATCGTAGAAAATACTGTCAAGACTCTTTCACATATAGTCACCAAACCTGGTGTATGTAGCCTAATAGTGTGTATAAAAAAAATAGGACTAACGTTTCACTGTTCACTGAATATCACGGAATAGTCTTGTCTGGGCTTTAGTTTCAAGAGTTTCATATGCAGTAACCAAACTTTGTATATGGATGTATTTTAGGCTAAAAGTATGCTGCACCAAAAGTCGCTCACTCTGACCTTTTCATGGGTCAGTGAAAATCATTGGAAATTCCTGTCTTGATTCGTCAAGTTTTTGGGTGAAAATCTTAGATTTTATGAAAAATCTACCGGAAATGGTCAGTGCTACTCCTGGTTAGCTGCTTGACATATTTCAACCAAATTTGACGAGATGCATTCTATGGTGCTACACTCTGGAACATCTGTTCAGAATTTTGATTGATAAATTTTTTGGGTGAAAATCTTAGATTTTTTTTTTATCCACCGGAAATTGTCAAAATGCTACTCCTCGTTAGCGGCTTGACATATTTCAGCCAAATTTGACTAGATGCATTCTATGGTGGTAGGATCTGGAACTCCAATACATAATGTTGATTGATCAATTTTTGTGTGAAAAGCTTAGATTTTATGAAAAATCTACCGGAAATGGTCAAAATCTTACTACTCCTTAGATGCTTGACATATTTCAACCAGATTTGACTAGATGGCTTCGATGGTGATAGAATTTTGATTGATCAATTTTTTGCATGAAAATCTTAAATATTATGAAGAATTTACTGGAAATGATCAAAACGTATCTCCTCAACCATGAAATGAATTTCAACAAAATTTGGCTGGAACAAGTAGGCTCCAGATGCTCTTTTCAGAATGTTGAGTGATGTTTGGGTGAAAAGCTTAGATTTTATGAAATATTTACTGGAACTTGTCAGAACGCATCTCCTCCATCTGCTGGGCCGATAACAATGAAACTTGGCTAAAATAAAACATTGGCAGAAACATGAACTTTGTATATATAAAATTTGATTCATTCAGAGATATGATTAGGCACTAAGGGCTATTAAAATTTGTTCAAGGGAAGCTGATACTTCAAAACCATAGACCAATCAAAATGTAGCGTGTTTGGTGGCCATATTGGATTTTTTTATTTGGATTTAGAAATTGGTTTTATATAGGTTTTTGGGTATGCTGTTTTCAAATTTCCTCTGGAAACTGTCGGATAAACGGTTTGGCGGCCATCTGGAATCTTTCCCGCTAAAAACTTCCATACTATTATATTTTAAATGTCTTCTTTTCGAGAAGCACTGGTGAGCCAGATTTCAATTATATTTGACAGGAAGCATCCAGGCTTAAAGATCCAAGTTTGTTTAAAGGAGAGCTGATTGGCCAGTGGCCATCTTGGATTTTGACCGATTTTTAGAACTGTCTCAAAACCCTCTCTGAAACCACTTGGGGGATTGGGTCAAAACTCATGAATTGTCATCTAGGGCAAGAGCTGATCCAAGTGTTCAAAGGAACTTGATTGGCCAATTGTTTTGGCAGGCCTATTTGGATTTTTTTATTTGATGGATTTTGAGGCTGAAATTGGTCTTATATAGGTTTTTGGGTATGTTGATTTCAAATCTTCCACTTTCAAAACCGTCGGATAAACGTTTTGTTGGCCATCTTGGATCAATTCCCTGTCAAAATGTCTAATACTAAAGCAATAGGAAATTTAAAATTGTTTCTCAAGAATCACTGGATTGATTTTAATGGAATTTGCTAGGACAGATCCTTGTTCTTGTTGCAGTTCTGGCCTAACCTTAGGGTTCTACGTATAGACGGTGACCTTTATTGTTGAACTGCTTATATCCCAACTGAGCGATACAGGCCCCTTTGGGCCTCTTGTTTCAATGGGCATATTTTCTTTTCAAAACATTTCTGGAAATTCAGTTAGCTGATTACTTACCGGTATACATGTTTAACCAGCTGAATGATTTCATACCAAAGTAGGCTGAAAGAACATAGGCTTATGATCTTGTATACCTGAATCTGTCCATTTTTCCTGCAGCCATCTTGGACTTACTGAAACATCAACTTTTGTTTCAAAAGAGTATTCCTCATTAAAGAGTTGGTCGAATGACCTTGTGGTGATAGCCTTACATTTATACATAAATTTGATTGGGCAGTTTTTCTCGCTGACCATATTTGATTTTTCAGACGCTTCTGGAAAATCTGATAAAAGACTACTTCTCATTAACTGTTGTTGATCTGATTTTAAGGCGAGGGGCAGACATCGTTATGACTAATTTCACTTTCTTTATTAGAGCCAGTATTCAGCCAGTACAGTTTAAAAATTATTTTATGGTCTTTAGACCAAATATGTTGACATCAGTTTGGAATTAAATTTAAGTACCTGTTACGCACGTTTTAAGTATTAGGCAGTCGAGTGTCCGGGCTCTTGGTCTTCTCGTTTCTATACAGCAATCAACACAGGTATATGGATTCATTGTATGCTAAATGTATGTCCCATCTTAAAAGAAGGTCAACATTACCTGCTTTTCATGGTTCACTGAACGTCTTAGAAAATTTGTACCTGGGTTGTAGTGTTAAGTGTGTATGGATACAGTCACTGGGTTTTTTTCAGTACAATGAGCATTTTAACAGTCGTTAACAGTTAGGGCTATTGGTACATCTTAGGCTAAAGGTTTGAGGTCAATTAAGTTTTCCTGTTTGCTCTTAGAATGAAGGAAAAATTGTCCTTGGAGTACCTCCTGTTATGTAATGGAGCTCTAAAACCTGAGTAAATGATTTGTAACTTTTTCCGTCAAAGGTTTTCATTATTTGCAACTTTAACTCTTTAATGGTCAAATCTGGTCAAGAAAATCTAAATATTTGCTTATGGAATGTCCATTTACAGGCCAGAAGACTATTTTTGAAAATTTACCATTGGAATGATTGGGTCGGTTTAAAAATTTCAAACATACTCTTCTCTTGGCCTGCAAATGGACACTCAGTTTTCTCTGGGTTAAAAGGGCTAAATCAACAGACCAGAAAGGACAAAGGTCTGATGTATGGAATGTTTTGTTGAATATTTGAAACTAATTTGGCGGGGAGCTTACAGTTGCCGGGCTATGATGGTTATGGCAGCAACAGGTTCCAGTCAAAATAATTTCAAATTATTCAAGCTTATTAGTATTGTCTTCCATTTGAGACACTGTAATTTCTGGGGTTGGCAGTTTAAAAAAACATGGCTGCGAAAGGCCAATCAGAATTCGCTGTTAGGTGGCCATATTTGTTTTTTTATGCATTTTGAAGCCGAAATTGGTTTTATATAGATTTTTGGGTATGAGTGATTTCAAATTTTCCACTTTCCAACCGTCCGATAAACTGGTTGGTGGCCATTTTTAATTTTTTTTCCTGCCAAAACTCTGATGAGCAATACAGGCCTCTTGGTCCTCTTCTGGTGGCCATCTGGTTCTCGAAATGACATCTCAGGAATGGGTGTATGGACCAGGCTGAAACTCATAATTAAATTTCATCAATAACTAAGTGTGATTCAAGTTTGCTCAAGAGAACTGGATCTGTGAACAGTAATCAAACATGGCTGTCATGGACCAATCAAAATTTAGTGTTTGGTAGCCATCATAGACTTTTTATTGGCATGATGGAGACTAAAGTTTGATCTGATTGTAGGGTCAGCATCCATCACTACTAAGTACTATGTGTACAGAATTCCAATTTTGTATTTTGCATCTTGTTCCTGTTAAACTTAAAGAAATATGTCTGTTCAAATTCTAATAGTTCAAATGCTAATGGTCCAAGTGAAAGTCAAGGCACTTGGGCCTTTTGTCCACACAAAATGTGCACCGATTTTTCCTTTCAATACAAAAATTGTAACATTTCCAGCCAAAATTGTTAGGGCTCTGGTTGGTGTTGCTGGTCATTCTAGTACAGGAAAATATAATAAATGGTTATTCCTATTAACTGCTGGATATATTTTAATCAGACTTGGCTATGATGGTAGGCTTCAGAACATGTTAACTGATTAGTCTGATTACCAGTAAATAATATGCTCTGCTTTCATTTTGGGGTTTTTGCTGAGAATTCCAGTTGATCATTTAAGAGACTGCTTGCTCCTGAATCACTTGTTTAATTTTAGCCAATCTTTGCTAGAGGAACCCTAGTGTGTAGTCTTCAAACCTTGCTAAGCTTTAAGAATCCAATCATTGTTCAAATACTACTGTTCCAGGTGTGCTTCTTTTATGTTTTGTTGTCACTATAGTGTCTATATAGCGTGATATTGTTCTTGTTCTATTGTATTGCTACACAGGTGTTCTTTATTGAAACTTTTGAGTTGGTTGCCATGATCATTACTCTACACTCTGATGGTTACATTTTGTAGCCATTTAACACAGGATTGACTACATGTATGTTTCTTTTCTTTTTTTCAGGACAATCTAACAGCATAATTTGAAGATGATCAGTATACAATAGATTACACCGTTATGAAGCAAGCATTGTGACTAATCCACTTTCAAAATATATAATTGCACATCTCATTAACACAGAACATTGTACTAGTACTATAAGCATATGGAGTGACTATAAAATTGTTGGGAGACATTGCTCTCTGTATTCAGCGGATATAGATGAACAGATACAGATATCTATGTTGTACATAATGTTTTGATTTCTGATTTTGCAGAGATTTGAAAAACTAATCAGATAGGATGGATGATTCATCTCTAGTTAATCAGGCAATTACAGTGGATATTGCCATGATGAAACATTTGATGCATGTTGAATGGAAACCCCTCTCTTGCTCTTTTTGTGGTAATGCATATGAGCATCAAATTGATTTATGGACACATGTATCAAGCCACACAAAAGAAAATCCTTACTCATGCACCATGTGTAATAAGATGTTTTTTGTAGGAAATCGGAACGAAGAAGACCTATATTCTTGTTCACAGTGTAGCAAATTATTTACAGATAAAATAGATTTCGATACCCACATGACAACGCATGCAGATGAGAAGCCATGCTCGTATACTGATTGTGATATGGCATTTAGAGAATTATGGAATTTAGAAACACACACATTGACCAATATTGGAGAGAAATCTTATTCTTGTTCTCAGTGTGGCAATACATTTGTATGTGAAGGTGATTTACAGATGCACATGAAGAGCCATACTGGTGAAAAGAAATACTCATGCACTGTATGTAATAAAACATTTGCATGGCAATATGCAATGAAGGTACACATGCGAAGTCATGCAAAAGAGAAGTCATACTCTTGCCCCAAGTGTGATAAGGTATTTACACAATATGATGAATTAAAGAAACACACAAAGATTCATACAGAGACAAAAAAGCCTTCCCATGCTTGTTCATATTGTGGCAGGCTGTTTCGAAACAACAGTACTTTGGTGGCACATGTGCGAACTCATACAGGAGAGAGACCATACTCTTGCACTTTCTGTGGTAGTACATTTACCGAAAATAAAAATTTACAGTGTCACTTAAAAACCCATACAGGTGAGAAACCATATTCATGCACAGAGTGTGGTATGGCATTTCGTAACAAACATAGTTTAAAAGGCCATTCATATACTCATACAGGGGAAAGACCTTATCCTTGCATTCATTGTGACAGGAGATTTGCTGATGAGAATAATTTACGTGCACATTTAAGAATTCACACTGGGGACAAGCCTTATACCTGCACTATTTGCAAGAAATCATTCACACAAGGAAACACCTTAAAATATCACATGATGGTTCATACAGGAGAAAAACGACACCAATGCTCTGTCTGTGGCAAGCGGTTTATAGGTCGATCTCATTACAATAATCATATCAGGACGCATACAGGAGAGAAACCTTATCTTTGTTCTCATTGTGGCAAATCTTTCAGGATGCAAAAGTGTTTAGATGAACACATACGGATCCATACTGGAGAGAAACCCTTTATCTGCTCATATTGTGATAGGGCATTTACAAAGAGAGCTACAATGAGAACACATATGAGGATTCATACAGGGGTGATGCCTTATACATGTGTTGTATGTGATACTTCATTTAGATATAATTCTGTGTTAAAAGCTCACATGAGACATCACACATAGAGAAGACACCTATGAACTGTGCTAACTGCTGAACATTTGTGAACTAATTAAGAGATCATTGACTGGGTACAGAAATGTTTACTCCCCAGAGTTATCGCCTTAAAATAGAGGATCAGGTTTCCAGATCATAACTGTTGCATGCCTGCATTATCTGTCTGTCTGGAGTTATGGTCTTTTTCATCATTTGCTGCTGGACTAACACCAAATTGGTCAGAAACCTTGACTTTCACCCTTGATTTGCGCCTTAATTTTGGCACCTTATAAAAAATGTATTTGTGTTTCAATATTCGTCTCTTATTTATGCATGTTAAAGGTTTTTAAAAAATGAACAAATCATTTTTAGGTTGGCCACTATTTTGATCAATCCTGTCAACTGGCCAGAGATATTTTCAGCTAAGCTTATATTCTTGGTCCAAATGCTGCTTTGACAACTGTTCTTTGCATTTTGAGCTTGCCTGGCCAGTGTGCTCAAGAGCACTTAATGCAATGGTGACTATCCATCCATCGTCTGTCCACCATTCATCAAATTTTGCCATCCTTCAACTTTCGTTCTTAGCCGTATCTCCTCCTAAACCTCTAGGTGGATTTTAAGCACGTATGGGTGGAAGTCATGGTGGTACACGTCAGAACTTTCGGAATTTTAATTGGTTCATTTTTCTGGCGGCTATCTTGGACTTTCTGATTTTCCGGAATAAAGTGTCTCTCCTTAATCAATGGCTCGATTTCAACGACACTTGGGTGAAATGGTCTTATGGTAGTAAATTTCAACACTTCTAAGGAGAATTTTGATTGGTAAATATTTTCAGTGGCCATCTTGGATTTTCCTAAAGAAAATGTGGAAATCCTGTAACACCGATCTACTAAACCACTTGACAGATCTTAACTAAATTTGGCTGGTGATAGGATTCAGAACTTATGTTCAGAATTTTGATTGATCAGTGTTTCCAGTGCGAATCTTAGATTGACTGTCTGGAAATCTTTCATAACACTACACCTTAAAGGGTAACACAAACAGAAAATAGCCAAAGCGTGGCAAATGATACCTTTGTATAAATTAAATAAATAATGTTTTCGAATTACTAACAGATAAATTTGTATATGGAAAGTTATTTTCTATTTCCCCTGAGAATCACTGAGTGACATCATTACAGATAGAGTTTGTGAAAATTTGTCAAATTCTATTTAATTCATAAAATGTGATAAAAACTTATTTTTAGCAGTTTAATTCTCATTTGTGATCTTTAACCAAAGGCCCGATTACAACTAATCAAGGGTGGGAGGATGCTATCATCGTACACTTCAGCTCTTCTACAATGAAATTTGATTGGTACATTTTTCAGCAACCATCTTTAATTTTCCTCAAATTTCATACATTTAAAAAAAAAATTCTTTTAACTAGATTTGAATGGTAGAATCCCACAATCATAGGCACTAAAACGTCTGTTCAGAATTCTGATATATCCGTTTCTGGAAGACATCTTGGAAAAACGTATCCTCTCCTTCAAATATGATTTGATCTTTTTTCAAAGTTGGCCCGACTGACCCTTGGGTTGTAGGCTTTCAGTACATCTAAAGGAAATTTGATTGGTTTACCTTTATCGCTGGGAATCTTGACTTTTAGAAATCCCTCGGAAATCATCCCCATGTCTTTAAAAATAAATCGATTCCAACTATATTTGCCACGATGATCATTAGCGTTCCAGGATTCATAAAACTTGTACAGAAATTTGATTGGTAAATTTTTTGCAGTAATCTTTGATTTCGGAAAATATCCATGGATGAGCCTCTTGTTTATAGGAGCCTCATGAACTTTCTCACAGAAATACTAGTCAATAAACAATTTAATAATGAGCCAGCTACCTTTCAGATAATGATTACTCTTGGTTTTTAGCTTGCCTTTACAAAATAAAGCAAGATATTGTTAGAGAGTGGAAAGATTGGTGGCAACAGTGGCCGGTCTGGTTAAGCTTTTTATACCTGGCCAAAAAAATTGTCGGGGTATTATGTGATGGCGTTGGCGGGTGGATGGCTGGGCTGGCGGCAAAGTGGTTTCTGCATGATAACTCTGCTATAGTTTATCAGATCGCTTTGACACATCATAGGATGATTGGAAAGGTCTGAGGAAGAAACTTCAAAATTGACAATAATCTGAAATCCAAGAGGGCCGCCATCTTAAAAATTGGTTTCCGCACGATAACTCTGCTACCATTTATCAGATCGCTTTGAAACTTCATAGTGTGATTGGACTAGGTATGCGGAAGAAATCTATCGAAATTTACGATGAGCTGAAATCCACGATAGCCACCAGCCACTCAAATTCCATACATTGGTGGCGATCTTGAAAATTGGTTTCCGGATGATAACTTCTGTACTGTTTATCGAATCGCTTTAAAACTTCATAGGGTGGTTGGACTATGTCAGAAAGAAACCCATAGAAACTGACGATGATCCGAGATCCAAGATGGTTGACAGCCACTGCAGCCATCTTGAAAATTGTATTCTGGATGATAAAGATGTTACTGTTTATGTTATCACTTTGAAACTTTATAGGGTGGATGGACCATGCCTGGGGGAAAATATTTTTTCAAAATTAACGATTTTCTGAAATCCAACATGGCCACCAGTGGCCATCTTGAAAATTGGTTTCCATATGATAGCTCCATTACTGTTTATCAGATTGCTTTGAAACTTCATAGGTAATTGGACTAGGCCTGGAGAAGAAACCTATCGAAAATACCGATAATCTTAAATCCAAGATGGGCGCCATCAACTTTTTTTTAAATGAATTCTCATGAATCACTGGCCCGATTTCAATTATGTTTGGCAGGACGCATCCTTGAGGCAGAGAGGTCTGAGTTTGTTCAAACGAAGCCGATTGGTCGATTTCGGCAGCGATTTTGTTTATTTTTGCTCTATCTTTAGAAACACCTTTAAAACCCTCCGAAACACGTTGAAGGGCAGGGATTTGGGAAATATGATTAGTGGCTAATGGCTATTCAAGTTTATCAATGGAAATTAGTACATTAAAAATATTGTCCCCATCGACCAATCAGTAATTAGCATCTTGTCTATATTAAAATTTGTATTTGAATTTTTAAATTTACTTTTTATATAAATTATTTAGTATGCTGATTTCAAATATGCCACTCGAAATTATCAGATACCCATATTGGATTTTCTCCCGCCAATAACCCTCATATGTCGAGAACCACTGGACCGATTTTGACCAAATTTGGTAGGATACAGCCTTGCATCATAGGGATTGAGTTTGTTCAAATGTACCGATGGACCAGTCATCTTGGATTTTGGCAAATTTTTAGACACATCTTTATATTCTCAAAGCTGTTTGGGGGATTGATTTAATACTCATGAGAGTCCATCTAGGGCAACAGCTGAACCAAGTTTCATTAACCAAATGCTTCAGCAGCCATCTTGGATGACCTAATTTTCACGAAAATTACTCGAACTGCTGAACAGATCGTGTCAACTTTTGGGAAGTATAGTTATCTATTAAGCACCATTCAAATTTGTTCACGGGAAGTTAGTATGTTAAAAAACATGACCACCATTGACTAATCAGTATTCAGTATTCAAATTTGCCATTTTTTAAATTATCGGATAAATCCTTTTGCAACCATCTTGGATATTTTCCCACAAAGATTTATAGGAAAGTCATAGGAAATTTAAAATGCCTTCTTGAGAACCAATGGACCAATTTTAACCAACTTTGGTTGGAAAGATCCTTAAACCATAGGGATCCAAGTTTGTTAAAACAACTGCTATCTGCTAATTTAGCTGGTGGCCATGTTGAATTTTGACTGATTAGAAACATCTTTAAAAATCTTAAGAAACTGCTTTGGGGAATTGATTCAGAACTCATGAAACATCTAGTAGTGCAACAGCTTCATCCAGGTTAAGTTTTTAGCTTGCCTGGCCTGAAAGGCCAAGTGAGCTTCTGCAATGGCGACCGTCAGTCAGCTGTCAACTTTTCCTTTAAACGGCTTCTTCTCAGAAACCATGAGGTCCATTTCAATTATATTTGACAGGAAGCATCCTTAGGGCATAGAGATTCAAGGTTGTTCTAACGAAGCCTATCGGCCAATTTGGCCGGCCACCATCTTTAATTTTGGCTGATTTTTAGAAATGTCTTTAAAAATGTCCGAAACCGTTTGAGCGATCGATTTAAAACTCATGAAATATGATCTAGGGCAAGCACTAAACCAAGTTTGTTCAAGGGAACTTGATAGGCCAAATCGTTTGGCGGCCATCTTGGATGACCTAGTTTTCGCCAAAACGACCTCCAGAATCGCTGAACAGATTGGGCGCAAATTAGGCAGATATCATTAGGGACTAAGGGCCATTAAAAGTCGTTCAAGGGAAGTTGATATGTAAAAAAACATGGCCGCCATAGACCAATCAAAATGTAGAGTGTGTGGTGGCCATATTGGATATTTTTATTTGAGGGATTCTTAGTTTTCATATTTTTTTAGTATTCTGATTTCAAATTTCCCATTTTCAGAGCTGTCGGATAAACCATTTGGTGACCATCCAAAGATTTCCCCCCCCCCCTCCCCACCTGCACACCCCCCCCCCCCCCTGCCAAATACAACCATACTAAAGCGACAGGAAATCTAAAATGTCTTCTTGAGAACCACTGGGCCGATTTCAATTATGTTTGACAGGAAACATCCTTAAGGTATAGGGATCCAGGCTTGGTCAAAGGAATCCGATCAGCCAGTTTGGCTGGCAGCCATCTTTGATTTTGGCAGATTTTTTAAAAATGTCTCTGAAACCACTTGGGGGATCGATTTAAGACTCATGAAATATCATCTAGAACAAGAGCTGAACGACGTTTGTTCACGGTAAGCTAATTGGTTAAATGGTTCGGTGGCCATCTTGGATGCCCTAGTTTAGGCGAAAATGACTTCTCCAGAACCGCTGAATGGCTCTGGCCTAATTTTATGAGATATGATTATGGACTAAGTGCCATTAAGCTTTGTTCACGGGAAGTTGATATATCAAAGAACATGGCCGCCATGGGCCAATCAAAATATAGCGTGTGTAGCGGCCATATTGGATTTTTTGTTTGATGGATTTTGAAGCTGAAATTGATTTTATGTTGGTTTTTGGGTATTCTGATTAAAAATTTTGCCATTTTCGAAACTGTTGAATGAATGTTTTTTTGTGGCCATCATAGATCTTTTTCCCGCCAAAAGCTCCCATACTAAAGCAATAAGAAATTTAAAATCTCTTCTGGAGAACCACTCGGCTGATTTCAATTATCTTTGATATGAAGCACCCTTAGTGTAGAGGGATACAAGTTTGTTCAAAGGAAACTGATTGGCTAATTTGGCTAGTGGTCATCTTGGATTTTGATCGATTTTTAGAAACTGCTCTGAAACTGCTTGCGGGATTGGGTCAAAGCTCATGAAATATCTATGACAAGAGCTAAACCAAATTTGTTTAGGCGAACCTGATGGGTCGATTTTCTTGGCAGCCATCTTGGATGACTTAGTTCTTGTTGCAATTCTGGCCCGATCCAGGCTGAAATGCCTATGTTCCAGGTAAAGAGATACAGGCCCCTTGGGCCTCTTCTTTCAAATAGCAAGTTGATAATATAACAACCAGCTCTAACAGCATATAAAGCTTTAATAAAAACTGCACTTTTCATCCCTTGTTTCTCTTATTGCCACCACTCTCACGATGTCTCTCTCTCTCTCTCTCAGTAAAATTTATATCAATATTTCTCATAGATTATTAAATAATTACTAATCTCAGTTAACTACTGTTATTAATTATTGTGGAACACCTGCCACCTTGATGTATTTATTGTATTATAACTGTATGTTTGAACATAAAATAGCTTTACACCAAAGTAGCATTCCTGATGAGTAGTTTGAATGATAACTGAACATCACAGTATATCAGAATAAGATTTATTTATTTATTTATTTATTTATTATGATTATATTAATGTAATATATATTGTCATTTTATTGTTTGTAAATATTGTTAACTGCTTATCTTTCTAGGCTGTGTATAACACTCTGAAGCCTGGATTCCCAGAATCTCAATTTCAAGTTAACCCATAGCCAGCAAAAGCTCCCAAGTCAAATTACTTTCAAAATGCTCAACAGAATATGTATTAAATTGTAAAGGATTTCAGTGTTTGTAATTTCCAGCTCAAATGGTTAAGAGTACAGTGTGCTTAAAGCTGTCATGTCATGTTAAAATTAGAAATATATAATAAAGTTGTGTATCTAATCCATGTCCTTGGTCGGTAACTCAGCATTAAGAATTGAGTTATTGATAGTATGAAAGTGACCAGACTAAGCCTACTCTCTGCTAAAACATTTACTCACTACACTGAACTACTCTTTCAGTTAGCTGTAAACTAGCATAAGTATTATGTAAACAACCTACGCATAATACTAGCTATGTTACAGTGGTCGAAATATTTAAAATTATTCAACTGTCCCAAGGATGGGTAGAATTTAGTTTTACCTTCATGTTCATGATACCTATTCAGCAACATTGGTATAACAGTCTAAATCAGATGACCTTAGATCTCAATTATAGGACAATGACATGGGGAGCTGTTAAATATTCTGGAAATAATTTGACTGGAATGGCTTCTAAGAAAATTATTCTCAAAATATTTAGCAAATCTCTAATTATTGTCTGTTTTTTAAATTGAGATAACTGGATGTTATTCTAACATTACCGATTTAGAGCCCAACAATTGATATCTATTTCATAGTAGAAGTTTATTATATATAATCAGTCATACCTGTCATATATGACAGGTGTCACATATGACAGCTGTCACATGACTCGGAGCCAGCAAATACAGAGCCAGGTGAGGATGTCATTGCATAAATCTGCTAAGCATGCTACGAGGTGACCTCAAGAAAGCAGGACTCGGTACACTCAAGTCAAGAATGTACCTGAGGAAGCTAAGGATTTTGGGTGAGGACAAGACACAGTGGGCAAAAGCGAAGAAGGACTGATTGCAGCTGTAGGATGTTTCAACTACTACAGCCACAGATTACAGTAATCATACATACATGACTGAGGACAAGACACAGTGGGCAAAAGTGAAGAAGGACTGATTGCAGCTGTAGGATGTTTCAACTACTACAGCCGCATATTACAGTAATCATACATACATGACTGAGGACAAGACACAGTGGGCAAAAGCGAAGAAGGACTGATTGCAGCTGTAGGATGTTTCAACTACTACAGCCCCAGATTACAGTAATCATACATACATGACAAGTAGATTTTCTTTGTAACTGTCAGCAAAACCCACCTGTCAATGACAGGTAGATAGGCAAACGTCTCAATTCCTGATATTATTAGCTCACCTGGCCAGAATAGGCAAGTAAGCTTATGCCATGGCTACCACCCGTCATCCGTCCATCAACCAACTTCTGATTAAAAACTCTACTTCTCAATAACCACTTGGTGGATTTCAAACTATTTGCATGAAAGGTCCCTATAGGGGTAGGCTTCAGAACTTGCATAGAGAATTTTGATTTGTCAATCTTTTTGGTGATTGGTCAATTTTTTAAAAATTTAAATATATTTTTTGAAAAATGTACTGGAAATTGTCCAAATGCTTCTCCTTAGCTGCTTGACAGATTTCAACAAATTTGGATAGAATGACCATGTCGTTGTAGGCTCCAGAATGTCTATTGGGGTGAAAATCAGACTTTATGAAAACTTTACCAGAAATTGTAAAAACACATCTCCTTAACCACTTGGTGGATTTTTCTCAAAATTCGGCTGGAAGAAGTCCATAGTGGTAGGCTCTAGACCATATATTCAGAATTTTTGTTTGTCGAATTTTGGACAGCTATCTTATATTAGGCTCTAGCACTTATATTCAGAATTTTGGTTGGTCGATTTTTCGACAGCCATCTTAGATCTTTTGAAAATTTTCCGGAACCATGTAAAACGCTAAGTACTCCTTAATTAATTGTGCAATTTCAACCAAACCTAGGTGGAATGATCCTATGGTAGACGTAGACTTCAACTTAGCAAATGAGAATTTTAATTGGTCAATTTCTTTGGTGGTCATCTGATTTTTTTTAAATTATCCACCATATCTATTTAAATGCAAATGGTTCAAATGCTAATGGTCCAGGTGAGCGTGACATGTCGGTATGCCTCTTGTTGTGTGTCAGTGTCTCTTACATATCTGCATACTGCTCACACACAAATATCATGGCTAAATGAGAGGTTGAATGTATTGAGCAAGCGCTTAATATTTGGCTAGGAGGAATTAGGCAGTTTACGTTCAAGGTATCAATGCCAAGACTCCTAATTGTGTGTTGCCTAAAACAAAAGATATTGCACTGGAGGTTGTTGCTTCTTAAGGCAACAACTCCATCCAGTCAAATAATTTTTTAATATTCAGCAGAGTATGTCATGCAAAGAGATACAGAACTCTGAAGATATAAGAATTCTGTATTAAATTTTAATTTGCAATGTGGGTGTACAGTTGAATGTAAGAATCTATCAGAAATAGTCTGAAAATACACAAATACAGTGACAACGTATTTAAATACAAATCCTTTTGCTTTAAATTCTTTTCAAATACAAATATCTGAAAAATGTATTTAACTTACGTTAAATACATGTAAACATACTTTTGTATTTGACCCCACTTTTGTATTTGACCCCACTTTTGTATTTGACCCCACTTTTGTATTTGACCCCAGGCCTGTTAGGGACTAAGGGCCATTAAAGTTTGTTCAAGGGAAGTCGATTGCATAAAAAACATAGCCGTCGTGGACCAATAAAAATGTAGCGTGTTTGCCGGCCATATTGAATTTTTTTATTTGATGGTTTCGCTTAAAAATTGTCTCCAAAACGGCTTTTGGGATTAATTTGAAACTCATGAGATGTCATCTAGGACAACGGCTTAACCAACTTTTTCATCTTGGATGACCTAATTTAAAAAAAAACTACTGATGGGATTGGGCCAAAATTTTAGAAATATGATTAGGTACTAAGGGCTAAGTTTGTATCAAGATGCATGGCTGCCACTAAGGGTGAGTCAAATTTGTTCAAGAGAACTTGATCTGTGAACAGTAATCAAATATGGATGTCATGGACCAATCAAAATTTAGGGTTTAGTGGATTTTTTATTGGCGTGATGGAACCTAGAGTTTGATCTGATTGTGTGATCAGCATCCATCATTTATTTCAACTAAATACTGTCTTTACAGCATGCCAAATTTATTTCAACAAAATACTGTATTCATAGTGAATTATTTTTTTTTGGTTGGATGGAGCCTAAGGTTCGATCTGATTGTTTGGTCAGCATCCATCATTTATTTCTACTAAATACTGTGTACTAAATTCTAATTTTGAATTTGTCTTGTTTCTGCTAAATTTAAATAAGTTATAATGTCTATTCAATTTCTGATGGTTCAAATGCTAATGGTCCAGGTGCTCCAGACAAAGTGTACCGATTTCTCTCTTCCTGACAAAAATTTTACCAATTTCAGCCAAAATCATTAGGGCTCGGGTTGTGGCCCCTGGCCTTTCTAGTACAAGAGAACAGTAAAAATGGGATACTCCAACTGCTGAACAGATCTTAATTAAACTTGGCTGTGTTGGTAGGCTTCAGAACATGTTGACAGAAATCTGATTAGTTAACATGCTCTACAGTCATTTTGTTTTTTGCTGAGATTTCGAGTTGATCATTTAAGAGACTGCTTGCTCCTGAATAACTTGTCCAATTTTAGCCAAACTTTGCTGGAATAACCTTAGAGTGTAGTCTTCAAACTTTGCTAAGCTTGAAGAATCCAATCTTTGTTTAAAGATAGCAGGTGTACTTCTTGGTACGTCTTGTTATCACTTAGCATTATAGTGTCTATATAACGTGATACTGATTTTGTTCTATTGTATTGTTACACAGTTGTTCTTTATTAAAACTTTTAAGTTGGTTGCCATGATCATTACTCTACACTCTGATGATAACATTTTGTAGCCATTTAACACGGGATTGACTACATGTATGCTTCTTTTCTTGTTTTCAGGACAATCTAACAGCATAATTTGAAGATGATCAGTATGCAATCGATTACACCATTATGAAGCAAGCATTGTGACTAATCCAGTTTCAAAATATATAATTGAACATCTTGGCAACATGGAAACTTGTACTAGTACTATAAGCATTTGGAGTGACCATAAAATTGTTAGAAGACACTGATCTCGGTATTATGAATAGAGTAATCTTTGTCACAGATGATAGCGATCGTGATTAGAACACTGTTGGAAATACTTATTCTTATTATCCTTTTTTGCTTATGGATTAAACTGTCAGCAGATATAAATGAACAGATACCGATATCTATGTTCTAGATAATGTTTTAATTTCTGATTTTGTAAAGATTTGAAAAACTAATCGGATAAGATGGATGACTCATCTCCTTTTAATGAGGCAATTGCAGTAGATATTGCGATGCTGAAACATTTGATGCATATTGAATGGAAACCTCTCTCTTGCTTTTTATGTGGTAAGGCATTTGCGCATCAAAATGATTTATGGATACATGTGGCCAACCACACAAAAGAAAATCCTTACTCATGCACCATGTGTAATAAGACATTTTACGCAGGAAATCAGACTAAAGACTACCTATATTCTTGTTCGCGGTGTAGCAAATCATTTACAGATAAAATAGGTTTTGATAGCCACATGACAACACATGCAGATGAGAAGCCATGCTCGTATACTGATTGTGATATGACATTTAGAGAACTATGGAATTTAGAAACGCACACACAGACCAATATTGGAGAGAAATCTTATTCTTGTTCTAGGTGTGGAAATAAATTTGTATGTGAAGGTGATTTACAGATGCACCTGAAGAGCCATACTGGTGAAAAGAAATACTCATGCACTGTATGTAATAAAACATTTGCCTGGCAATATGCAATGAAGGTACACATGCGAAGTCATGCAAAAGAGAAGTCATACTCTTGCCCCAAGTGTGATAAAGTATTTACACAACATGATGAATTAAGGAAACACACAAATATTCATACCGAGATGAAAAAGCCTTCCCATGCTTGTTCATATTGTGGCAGGCTGTTTCGAAACAACAGTACTTTGGTGGCACATGTACGAACTCATACAGGAGAGAGACCATACTCTTGCACCTTCTGTGGAAGTACATTTACCGAAAATAAAAATTTACAGTGTCACTTAAAAACCCATACAGGTGAAAAACCATATTCATGCACAGAGTGTGGTATGGCATTTCGTAACAAACATAGTTTAAAAGGCCATTCATATACTCATACAGGAGAAAGACCGTATCCTTGCATTCATTGTGACAGGAGATTTGCTGATGAAAATAATTTACGTGCACATTTAAGAATTCACACTGGGGACAAGCCTTATACTTGCACTATTTGCAAGAAATCATTCACACAAGGAAACACCTTAAAATATCACATGATGGTTCATACAGGAGAAAAACGACACCAATGCTCTGTCTGTGGCAAGCGGTTTATTCGTCGATTTCATTACAATAATCATATCAGGACACATACAGGAGAGAAACCGTATCTTTGTTCTCATTGTGGTAAATCTTTCAGGATGCAAAAGTGTTTAGATGAACACATACGGATCCATACTGGAGAGAAACCCTTTATCTGCTCATATTGTGATAGGGCATTTACAAAAAGCGCTACAATGAGAACACATATGAGGATTCATACAGGGGTGTTGCCTTATACATGTGTTGTATGTGATACTTCATTTAGATATAATTCTGTGTTAAAAGCTCACATGAGACATCACACATAGAGAAGACACCTATGAACTGTGCTGACCTCTGAACTAGTTGCACATATGTGAATTAATTAAGACATCACTGACTGGGAGCAGCATGTGTGCTTCACTTTTGATTGGTTTCATGTGTGAGGTTAGAATGCCTGCATGGATTCACATCAAATCTGTTACATACAAATTCTGATTTTACTGTCCAAAGTTATCTCTTTAAAACAGAAAATCTGGTTTTCAGGTCATAACTATTGAATGCCTATATTATCTGTCTGTTAAGATTCATGGCCCGTTTATTTGCTGATGAATAAACACCAAATTGGTCAGAGATTTTCATTTTTGCACTACCGATTAGCACTATGAGTATGAAGTGTCCAAACCTTCAAGAAACAGAATTAAGCAAGTATTGAAAACTAAGGTGGAAAAACATCTGGCCCACTGGTCTTGCCACTCGATGGATTAATGCCAAATTTAGCAGATATGTTGCTTTTGGTAATATGTCTTGGCATTCTGGAAATGGCATGACTTATGTAATTTGTTCAGGTTTCTGTATTACAATATTTTGATTAGGACTGTTGTGAGTCACTACTTTCTATGCATCACATAGCTTGGTTAATGCATGTAATAATGATTTTTAACTCGACCTTATGAGGTAAAATGAGCTATTGTGATACCCTGCATGTTGTCTGGTGGCGGTGGCATCATCGCCGTCCAATTTGCGTTTAGCTCAACTTTTGTGTTTATATCTCAGGTTTTGTTAATGATACTGGACCCAAACTTGGCCATATGTTTCGTTATACTGACACTACATCTCACAATGACCTTAGGGTCAAAAGGT
Source organism: Chaetoderma sp. LZ-2023a (assembly GCA_034401795.1). Classification (NCBI taxonomy): domain Eukaryota; kingdom Metazoa; phylum Mollusca; class Caudofoveata; order Chaetodermatida; family Chaetodermatidae; genus Chaetoderma; species Chaetoderma sp. LZ-2023a. The sequence goes on from CM067374.1 coordinate 21,178,049, forward strand.
CACGGTCAATGTGACCTTGATAAAAAAACTGCTTTTTTTAACATTAATATTTTGCGTTTAGCTCAACTTTCCTGTTTATATCTCGTTTGGTTGATGTTGATTGTACTGGACCCAAACTTGGACATCCACTTCCTTATATGGTCAAATGATCAACGGTCATGGTCACTGACCTTGGTAAAAACCTTGTTTTTTCAACAGTATCATTTTCCTTTTAGCTCAACTTAGCAGTTTATATCTCTCATCGTTGGTTAATTATACTGGACCCAAACTTGGATACATGCTTCCTTATAATAACACGGCATCATACAATGACCTTGTGGTGAAAAGGTCAATGTGACCTTGGTAAAACTATTTTTTCAACATTATCATTTTAACAGTTCATTTTGGTTAATCATACGGGACCCAAACTTGGATATATGCTTCCATATGATGAGAGGGCATCACATGATGATATTCGTTCTTTTGGGCATTGGGGTCAAGGTCACTGACATTGGTAAAACCTTTACTTTTTCAATATTAACGTTTTGTATTGAGCTCAACATAGTTGGTTAAGTATAATGGAGTCAACCTTGGATACATACTTACTTATAATTGGAGTGCATCATACAAGGATGTTGGGTCAAAATGACAAAGGTCAAGCTTATTGTGACATTGCTAAAAAAAAAAGTGGGATTTTTTCAACATTGATATTTTGTGTTTGCTTCAACTTCGCAGTTCAAATCTTATGTTTGTTTAATCCTCCTGGACCCAAACTTGTACACATACTTCCTTATAATAAGAGTCACAACATTTTAAAATAACCTTTGGGCTAAAGGGTCAAAGGTAAATATTATTGTGATATTGGTAAAATTTTCACATTAACATTTTGCGTTTAGCTCAACTTATTAGTTCATATCGCATATTTCGTTAATCATACAGGACCCAAACTTAAACACATGGTTCCTTATAAGGAGAAAGCATGACACAATGTCCATCAGTGTCAAATGGTCCAAGGTTATTGTGGTCTTCGGGAAAACTCTTTTCAACATTAACGTTTTGTGTTTAGCTCAGCTTAATCATACTGGAGCCAAAGTTGGACACATGCTTCTTTACCGCGATTGTGAATGGCATTTTGGTGTCAAAATGTAAAAGGTCAAGGTCACTGTGCCGTTGCTAAAACCTAGTTTTTATGAAAACTTACCTTTTACATTTAGCTCAACTTAGCGGTTTGTATCTCATGTTTGGTTAAGCATACAGGGACATCATTTCTTATAGTGAGATAGCATAACACAATCTCCTTGGCATCAAAAGGTCATGGTCAGTTTGATAATGACAAAACTCTAGGGTATTATCAACAACATTTTGCTTTTACTTCAACTTAGAGGTTCATATCTCATGTTGTGTTAATCATGTTGCACCTAAATTTGGACACTTGTTAATGACAGGGGATAAGTTAATTACTTTGGGGTCAAAAGGTCAATACTAATGGTCATTGATAAGTATATCCGTAAGCCTTCTATCTTTATTATTTTATGTTTGAAGTCAAACATCATAGTCCATGCAAAGTCGTAGTCAAGCTTCATGGTTGCATTGCAATCACACTGGTATATCTTTATATTATAGAATTGTTAATGTAGTATTGTAGGGTATCTGAGGTGACCAAATTATGTACACTCGGCCTTAATTTGGGCATCTTGTAAAAAATTTATGTGTGTCATTTTGTGTTGATTATAAATGTTTTTAATAAAAGACTGTATCATTATTAGGTTGCAAACTATGTTGATCAAGCCTGTCAACTGGCAAGAGATATTTTCAGCTACGCTTATCTTCTTGATCCAAATGCTGCTTTGACATCTGTTCTTGACGTCTTGAGTTCACCTGGCCAGTGTGGACAAGAGAGCTTATGCAATGGTAACTATCCATCTGTCGTCTGTCCGGCGTCCATCAAATTTTGCTTTTAAAAGTATCCTAAAACTCTAGCTGGATTTTAAGCATATTTGGCTGGAAATCATATATGGTGATACACTTTAGATCTTCTATTAATAATTTTGATTGGTGAATTTTTCTTGGTGCCATCTTGGACATTCCGAAGATTTTCCAGAAATCCTTTAAAATGCTTCTTAATCAATGGCCCAATTTCAATGAAACGTTGGTGGAATGCTCTTTGAATGGTAGGCTTCAACACGTCTAAGGCGAATTTTGATTGGTCAATTTTTTCAGTGGCCATCTTGGATTTGCTAAAAGAATTTCTGGAAATCCTTTGAACCTATCTCCTAAATCACTTGGCAGATTTTTAGCTAATATTGGCTGGAAGGATCCTATGGTGATATGCTTCAGAACTTATATCCAGAATTTTGATTGATCACTTATCAGTGTCCATCTTGGATTGGCAGAAAACTGTTTGGAAATCTTATAACACTACACCTTCTTAACCAAAGGCATGGTTTGAACTATCTAAGATGGGATGATGCTATCATTGTACACTTCAGCTCTTATACAATGAAATTTCATTGGTAAATCTTCGCCAGCTATCTTTAGTTTCCCCCAAATTCCATACATTAAAAAAATGTAACTACTGTCCCGATTTCAACCAGATTTGGATGGAACAATCCCACCATCGTAGGCACCAGAACTTCCATTCAAAATTTTTCTGAAGACATCTTGGAAAAACATATCCTCTCCTTCAGATATGCTCTTATCTTTTTTAAAACTTGGCCTGAATGAGCCTTGGGTCGGAGGCTTCAGTATATTTAAAAGAAATTTGTTTGGTCTAACTTTATCAATGGGCATCTTGACGTAGAAATTCCTCAGAAATCATCCACATATTTTGAAAAATAGCTTGATTGTAGCTATACTGGTCTGGATGATCCTTGGAGTCCTAGGATTCAGAAATTTGATTAGTAAATTTTTTGGCAGTAGTCTTGGATTCCGAAATGCGCATGGAATCGATTAATATATTTGTAGTAAAGCGCTGGGCAAAATTTCTACTTTTAAACCTTCAATTTGTTTTTCTCTCCCAGACTGTTTAATTTCTTACAAAAATTTATATGACTACATGTAGAATATGGCCTTTCTATTGAAATTCCAATGCTGGAGGTGAGCAATACTGGCCCCTTGAGCCTCTTGTTGATAGAAGTCACATGAACCTTCTCACAGAAATACTTTTCAATAAACAATTTAATAACTAACCAGCTGCTTTTCAGATAATGATTACTTTGGGTGCAAGCAGTTGGTTTTTAGCTTGCCATTGTGAAATAAGGCACGGTATTGTGAGCGTGAAAAGATAGGTGGCGACGGTGTCAGTATCTGGTCTGGTTACGCGTTTGTAAAATGACAATTACATCAACAATGGGTTATCCGATTTGATGAAAACGTCACATTCTATAGCATGCTATAATGCATAAAAAAGAAATAGATTTTCAATTTTTTTTTCATATTGTTTGTGGCGCTTGAACTTAGACTATTTAATCACTTCATGTTATGTTTTGCTGTGTTTACGGGCTGTAGCTCATCTGGCCAGAATGCCCATGACAGCTTATGCTATGGCAACAATTCGTCATGGATCCATCAACTTTTTCTTTAAACGACTTCAAGAACTACTTCCCTGATTTCAATTATATTTGGCAAGAAGCATCCTTAAGGGCATAGAGGTCCAAGTTTGTTCAAAGTTTGTTCGAGGCAACATTATTGACCAAATGCTGCATTAGCCATCTTGGATTGCCAAAATTTCACGAATACACCTCCCGAACCGCTGAAGGGATTGGGTCAAACTTTGGGAAGTATTGTTAGGGATTAAGCGGCATTCAAATTTGTTTACAGGATGTTAGTATGTTAAATAACATGGCCACCATTGCCCAATCAGTATGCAGCGTCTTGGTGGGTCAATGCAGCCATCCTGGATTTTGGCAAATTTTTTGATACATCTTTAAAAATATTCTCCAAAACCGCTTTGGGGGATTGATTCGATGCTCATGAGACTCTGTCTAGGGTAACAGCTGAACCAGGTTTGTTCGACGGAACATGATGGACCAAATGCTTAGGCAGCCATCTTGGATGACCTGATTTTCATGAAAATTCCTCATGAACCGCTGAAGAGATCGGGTCGAACTTTGGGAAGTATAGTTAGGGATTAAGCACCATTCAAATTTGTTCAAAGGAAGTTTGTATGTTAAAAAACCTGGCCAACATCAACCAATCATTAGTCAGTGTCTTGGCAGCCATATTAGACGATTTTTATTTGATGAACTTTAAAGCTGATAATATTTTTATATAGTTTTTTGGGTATGCAGATTTGAAAGTTTCCATGTGTGAAACTCGTATGTACATTTTCCTGCCAAAAACTCCACTAGTAAAGTAGTAGGAAATTTAAAATGTCTTGTCGACAACAGCTGGACAGATTTTGACCAAATTTGGTAAGAAACATCGTCAGATCAGAAGAATCCAAGTTTGTTCAAATGAAATTGATCAGCCAATTTGGTCGGCAGCCATCGTGGATTTTGGCAAGTTTTTTTAAACAGCTTGGAAACTGCTTGGGGGTTGATTCGAAACTCATGAAACATCATCTAGAGCAAGAGTTGAACCTGTTTTTTCGTGGGAACTTGATTGGTCAAATGCTTTGGTGGCCATCTTGGAACTGCTGTGGGTAATCGGGCCAAAATTTGAGAAATATTTGGGACAGGGCTTGTTCAAGCGAAGTTAGCATGTTAAATCACATGGCCACCATCGACCTATCAGAATTCAGCGTCTTGGTGACCATAGTGGAATTATTTATGTGATGGATTTTGAAACTGAAATTGGTTTTATGTAAGGTTTTTTGTGCATGCCGATTTCAAATATGCCACTTTCGAACCTATCCGATAAACGGTTTTGCGACCATCTTGGATTTTTTCCCGCCAAAAAACTTGCATAGGAAAGCAATGGGAAATTTAAAATGTCTTCTAGAGAACTGCTGGACCGATTTTAACCAAATTTGGTAGGACACATCCTTGATTCATAGGGATCCAAGTTTATTCAAACAAATGCAATCTGCTAATTTGGTGGCCATCTTGTATTTTGAATGATTAGAAATGTCAGTCTTCTGAAACTGCTTGGGGATTGATTCAACTCATGAAACATCATCTAGTGCAACAGCTGCAATCAGGTTAAATGAACTGTACAGTGGGGTGGAGGTGGGTGGGTGAGGTGTGGAGGTGGGGTGGGTGTGGGGTCTATCATATCTTCTGACAGTTAATACATAGTGATAAGCTGTTTGCTGACTTCTGATAGCTTTTGATATATATATATATATATATATATATATATATATATATATATATATATATATATATATATATATATATAGGGAGAGAGACCAGGGAGGAGGCCGTTTTGCTCAGCCTGACCATTATAGGGTTAAGTTGACACAAGAGGGCTAAAGCTTGTTTACCGAAATTTGTATTTGGACCCTGTGACAGATCAACAGCGAGTAACAATGATTCACCCTTTGATGGTCAAGAATGGCTAAGGTAAGACATTTTGAAAATTTACCACAGGGATGACTGGCTATCTCGGTGTGTCAGTCATTGCAGCGATAAATTTGCAAAAAAATAGCCTTTTCCCGACATGCAAATAGACTTTCAATAATGACATATTCCTCAAGACCACTATAGAGACAATTTTAGCTGGTTTGGCCATTAATGAGTTGAACAAAGGCCGGTGGTGATCAGTCCACTGTGAGCTTAGATAAGTACCACATGCCACGGCATTCATAGTGATAAGCTGTGTTGATAAGATCAAGCTTGAACGGGAATTCACACCTATAAGTTGTTGGTTATTCAAAGAAATACCTATGAGCAGACGTCGCTGCTACATGCGGATAATCATTTAACCCCCGTTGGCTCTCAAAGTTGTTCAAGTAAATTAAAATTTTCTCATAAAAATCCCCATGAGCAGACCAAGAGATGATTGTTTTTAAAAATTTGCCATAGCAATGACTGGCTCAGTTATTGAGCCAGTCATTACAGTGGTAAAATTTAAAAGACAAAACCTGTCTCCTCTTGGTCTGCAAATTAACATTTCTCAAGACGACTGTAGGAACCATTTTTGGGCAGGCTTCAGTGTTAAAGGCTTAAATCGGAAATCGGACAGCATTGACAGATAGAGCATGGCAGTAAATTCTGAGAATTAATTTGTCAAAAAGTTATGCATTTTCTTTGAGGGCTATCTTACTATTTCACATAAATATGTATATTTGATCAATTTTTCCTGTGTACATTTTTACGATTTTTGTAATCGTGTACACTTCACCTGAACGTACACGTATACACGTGCCCAGTCCTAATATATATATATTATATATATATATATATATATATATACACCTGTACAAAAGTTAAGCACCAGCAAAAACAATAGAACGTAGAAACATGATGGTACAACTAGGCTGCCATACTTTTTGTCCCCGCGTTAGCTGACATAATTCCAAGTACGAAATGCACATGCATGCATGACTTCACGCCGCTTGATGTCCGTGCGTGGCGGGAAACAGCACACGTGTTCAGTTATGTAAAAGTCCAGTTTGAGGTGTAGAACATTACATACAGATTTAGGCGACAAGATTAGGAATTTTGTGTTCATGACCGTGGTTTATTTGTACAGAGAGAATTATCTCTTGATTGTGAACCGCTATGGCAAGACGAAGGTTAAGTGATCGTGTGAAATGGCAAATCATAGGCATGCATACCACTGGTATGTCATGCAGAGAGATTGGCAGACAGCTGAACATTAACCATACTGTAATCAGTCGTTTGATTGCAAAACATGGGCAAACTAACGAGGTGAAGGACAGGCCTAGATCTGGAAGACCGAAGAAGACTACTGCCCGTGATGATCGAGCCCTAGTACGCCTTGTTAGGAGATCTCCATTCACCAACAGCAGAGTGCTCAGCCAGCAATGGGAAACGCGCAATAGAGTGTCAATGTCTACCGTCAAAAGGAGACTATGCTGCTGGCATGAAAGCTATGAGACCTGTCAGACATCCTCTCCTCACTGCACACCACAAAGAGGAGCGTCTGAGGTGGTGCAACGAAAGAAGACACTGGAACATGAGAGACGGGTACACTGGTCCGATGAAAGTCGGTTCCTGCTTCATGCCACAGATGGTCGAACTCGTGTATGGAGGTCCAGACGCACGGCGTATGACCAACGTAACATCATGGAAGAAGTTCCATTTGGTGGAGGTTCCGTTATGATATGGGGGTGCATCTCATTTGATTGTAAGCTGGATCTGTTGACTGTACCTGGAACACTAAATGGACAAAGATATCAAGATTCCATACTGGATAGAGTTGTGGTCCCTCATTTTGTAAATCATGCACCTGGAACCCACCCTATATTCATGGATGACAACGCCCGACCACATCGTGCTAGAGCTGTGCATGAATACCTCCGCCAGAATGCCATCGAAACCCTACCATGGCCAGCAAGGAGCCCTGACATGAACCCTATTGAGCATATCTGGGACATTCTGGGAAACATGGTGAGAAGGAGGGATCCTCCTGTGCAGAACCTACAGGAATTAACAGACGCACTCCATCTTGAATGGCAACGAATACCACAATGGCGTATCAGTCGGTTGGTGACCAGCATGAGACGTCGTGTCCAGGCCGTCATCCAGGCACAAGGTGGATATACCCGGTATTAATAATGACAGTCTCAAACTCGTGCACAGATGTTAAACTTCGTTTTCAGACACCATTAATGACAATCTAGCCACGTGTGTCAACTGTAGGGCAATAGTTGTCAGTTGTGTCCTGAATATGGTTACGTTGACACAACTGACAACTATTGCCCTACAGTTGACACACGTGGCTAGATTGTCATTAATGGTGTCTGAAAACGAAGTTTAACATCTGTGCACGAGTTTGAGACTGTCATTATTAATACCGTGTATATCCACCTTGTGCCTCGATGACGGCCTGGACACGACGTCTCATGCTGGTCACCAACCGACTGATACGCCATTGTGGTATTCGTTGCCATTCAAGATGGAGTGCGTCTGTTAATTCCTGTAGGTTCTGCACAGGAGGATCCCTCCTCACCATGTTTCCCAGAATGTCCCAGATATGCTCAATATGGTTCATGTCAGGGCTCCTTGCTGGCCATGGTAGGGTTTCGATGGCATTCTGGTGGAGGTATTCATGCACAGCTCTAGCACGATGTGGTCGGGCGTTGTCATCCATGAATATAGGGTGGGTTCCAGGTGCATGATTTACAAAATGAGGGACCACAACTCTATCCAGTATGGAATCTTGATATCTTTGTCCATTTAGTGTTCCAGGTACAGTCAACAGATCCAGCTTACAATCAAATGAGATGCACCCCCATATCATAACGGAACCTCCACCAAATGGAACTTCTTCCATGATGTTACATTGGTCGTACGCCGTGCGTCTGGACCTCCATACACGAGTTCGACCATCTGTGGCATGAAGCAGGAACCGACTTTCATCGGACCAGTGTACCCGTCTCCAGGATCTCATGTTCCAGTGTCTTCTTTCGTTGCACCACCTCAGACGCTCCTCTTTGTGGTGTGCAGTGAGGAGAGGACGTCTGACAGGTCTCCTAGCTTTCATGCCAGCAGCATACAGTCTCCTTTTGACGGTAGACATTGACACTCTATTGTGCGTTTCCCATTGCTGGCTGAGCACTCTGCTGTTGGTGAATGGAGATCTCCTAACAAGGCGTACTAGGGCTCGATCATCACGGGCAGTAGTCTTCTTCGGTCTTCCAGATCTAGGCCTGTCCTTCACCTCGTTAGTTTGCCCATGTTTTGCAATCAAACGACTGATTACAGTATGGTTAATGTTCAGCTGTCTGCCAATCTCTCTGCATGACATACCAGTGGTATGCATGCCTATGATTTGCCATTTCACACGATCACTTAACCTTCGTCTTGCCATAGCGGTTCACAATCAAGAGCTAATTCTCTCTGTACAAATAAACCACGGTCATGAACACAAAATTCCTAATCTTGTCGCCTAAATCTGTATGTAATGTTCTACACCTCAAACTGGACTTTTACATAACTGAACACGTGTGCTGTTTCCCGCCACGCACGGACATCAAGCGGCGTGAAGTCATGCATGCATGTGCATTTCGTACTTGGAATTATGTCAGCTAACGCGGGGACAAAAAGTATGGCAGCCTAGTTGTACCATCATGTTTCTACGTTCTATTGTTTTCGCTGGTGCTTAACTTTTGCACAGGTGTATATATATATATATATAATCACAGAAGACTGCAAACAGCTTACCAGTATATATTAACTGTCATCAGATATGATGGCCCACTGGATACAGTAATTTTTAGTGAACAAATGTATAAAAATTGTACAAAGACGTACAATTTTTATATATTCGTTTACTGAATAATTAGTCCAGGGCAGGCCATGGGATAATATATACAGGCAAATAACGTTAGTTCGCTGTTGTTTACACCAGAGGGAAAATTGCTTAAAACATGTCAAAGTGTCACTGTCTCTTGGTGTAGTTTCAATGTCTTGACATACAGTATCCAAAACATGTAAGGATGCATGTTAGTGTAAAGAAAGTGTAAAGGCGTGGTGTGTATAAAAATTAAATCAGTGTAATCCACATTTCACAACATTGTCTACTGAGCATTAAATGAAATTGTTCTGATGTTCAAAATGCTTGTCTTTGCTATAGTTTCAATATTTTGACATACAATTACCAAGAATTCATTCTGTGAGTAAAGGTTTATCCTGTATCATAAGTTTGTCACGGTTCACTGAACATTCATAAGTTTGTCACGGCTCACTGAACATTCATAAGTTTGTCACGGCTCACTGAACATTCATAAGTTTGTCACGGCTCACTGAACATTCATAAGTTTGTCACGGTTCACTGAACATTCATAAGTTTGTCACGGCTCACTGAACATTCATAAGTTTGTCACAGCTCACTGAACATTCATAAGTTTGTCACGGCTCACTGAACATTCATAAGTTTGTCACGGCTCACTGAACATTCATAAGTTTGTCACAGCTCACTGAACATTCATAAGTTTGTCACGGCTCACTGAACATTCATAAGTTTGTCACGGTTCACTGAACATTCATAAGTTTGTCACGGCTCACTGAACATTCATAAGTTTGTCACAGCTTACTGAACATTCATAAGTTTGTCACGGCTCACTGAACATTCATAAGTTTGTCACGGCTCACTGAACATTCATAAGTTTGTCACAGCTCACTGAACATTCATAAGTTTGTCATGGTTCACTGAACATTAGTGAGAATTTTGTCTAACTTATAATTTAATTGTTTTCTCATCAATGACCACTAGACAATGAAAGTGGCACTACAGGGTAGAGTAAATGTGAGAGAGCTATAAAAACAGGCCAGTGTCACCTTTAAACCTTTTTCGGTTCACTGACCACAAGGCATTTCTTGTCTTGCCTATATTTTCAAGTGTCATCCCGTTTCTCTTCATGACACTTTGTGCATTAACTGTCTGGCTGCTGAATTTCTGCACAGTACATTTTACACGCGTGTTAACTTTGGAAATACTGCATATTTTGAAAACAATTTGACTGAAAATTGTTGGCGACTAAACCACAAGCAACATTCAGGGAAATTGTTTTCGAAATATCCGACAGGTCCAGAGTTATTGCCCATTCAAATTATTGTTTGGTTGCTTGCAGCAGTTGAACAGATAAATTTATTAATGCATGTTAAGCACTTCTGTCGCATATCAACAGTAAGTCAGTGCTAGATACGTTTCATCATTTACTGAACATTGGTTTTGTGGGCCGAGAGTATACTATGCGATGCAATGCATCACTAAGCTCTGATTTCTCCTTTCTCAGCAATACTATTAAAGAAGTAATTAAGGGATCTGATTCGTCACTCAAGTATATGATGTCATAATCAATGACGGCATCTGTAGTCGCAATCAAAATGCATAATGAATGATGTAGTTAGCTCCGTTATGAAGATTCTAGTCTGTTATGTGTACTAATGATGTGTTTATGATCGATTTACTGTTTAATAAACATTCCGTTGATTATTTTGAAACTAATTTTGCAGTGACAATTCCCAGTCACTTAAGTTTCAAAATATTCAACAGTTTACCTTGAAATTGGGATTCTGGGAAGGCAGGTGTTAAAGCATATAAATAATTTCCAACATGCACAAAAGTGGGCGGAGCTTAGCTGGAAATCGGTGTGGCATAGGTAGTAATGTGCAGGGCATACCGTGAACTGGATTCATCTATTACTGAAAGATTTATAAACTCTATTCTAGTGGGTGAATACTAGAATTTTAATATCAATTCATATATATATATATATATATATATATATATATATATATATATATATATATATATATATATATATATGGCACCCAATAATCAGGAAAATACAGATTAGAAACATATATTGAAAATGTAAGCACACATTTAATGGCAGAATTTCAACACCATTTCTCAGAGAACACCAAAGTATTGCATGTGTGCTTCATTACTATGTCAGCTACTGATGATATTATGACTCTGACATGTATACACCTTATATACAGCATTAACAATGTTGATTTGGAAAAGAATATTGTGATATCTCACATCATGTGTCAATATATGTACTTAGTCAACACAAGCTACATTAAATAACAGAATAGAGAAATGTAAACCCGTAATTGCATCATTATACAATTATTGTTAAATACAACAATTAACCCAGCATGTACAAGCATTTGGGACAATTACCACCTCACCTTGCTCACTCTTGTAAAAAAGATTTATTTCATCCATTTTTTCTTTTATTTCCACCACCCTCTCCCTAACTTTTGTCCCACTTTTGGTACTCTCCCTCCCGCCCACCCTCCTCTCTCCCCTTGCTCTCGCGCATGCACACACTACTCAGTGCAATTTATATTAGTATTTGGCATACCCGTATCTCAGTTATCTTTACTACTGTTATTAATTACTGTTAAAAATCCACCACCTTGAAGTATTTATTGTATTATAACTGTATGTGTATGGGAGACATGGTTGTACCACACATGTCTTATCGTACTCCTGATTGAAGAAAAAATAACTTTACACCAAAGTAGCATTCCTGATGAATAGTTTGGATGGTAACTGAACATCACAGTATATCAGAATAAGATTTATTTATTTATTTATTTATTTATTATGATTATATTAATGTAATATATATTGTCATTTTATTGTTTGTAAATGTATATTAACTGCTTATATTTCTATGTTGTGTATAACACTTTGAAGCCTGGATTCCCAGAATCTGTATTTTAAGTTAACCCATAGTCAGCAACAGCTCCAAGTCAAATTACTTTCAAAATACTCAACAGAATATTTATTAAATTGTAAAGGATTTCAGTGTTTGTCCTTTCGAGTTCAACGAGTTGAACTCTTGGTCAAGAGTACAGTTTGAAATTCCTTGAAAATCCCTGAAAAGATTTACTTGAAAACCTCTTGAATTTGTCATTGTCCAACTATCCTGGCTCTGGCAGAACAAGCAAAAATATATAAATTTATATGATAATTATTTTAATTACAGGATTTTTATTCAGAATTTAATCTAATCTGTATCTAAAATGTGATTAAAATATGATAATAAAGGCAGATATATGGGAGGAACAGACGGCTAGAGGGAGATGTAAAGGATGATGTACCTTTAAAAAAGACTGTTGACCTTAAAAGAAATCTTTGAAAAGACCTCAAATTCAATTTTCAAAAATCTGTGGGAACCCTCTCTAGCCAATCCATGTCCTTGGTATCTAGCTCACCATAGCGTACTTAAAGCTGTCATATCACGTTAAAATAAGAAATGTCTGTAATTATGTGGTGTAGGCAATCCATGTCCTTTATCGGTAACTCACCATTAAGAACCCTGTTATTGATTCTATGAAAGTGACCCGACTGAGCACTACTCTCTGCTAAAACATTTACTCAACACACTGAACAACTCTTTCATTTAGCTGTAAACTAGCGTAAGTATTATGTAAACAAGCACCGCATAGTGCTCGCTATGTTACAGGGGTCGAAATGTTTTAAATTATTCAACTTTCCTGAGTGACGGGTAGAATTTTGTTTTACCTTCATGTGCAGACTAGTACCTATTCAGCAGCATTGGTGTACAGGCTACAGATGGCCTTTTATCTCAATTTCAGGGCAAGAGACAAAACCTGTGGTATGTTTCATGAAGTATGTCATGTGGTGCAAAATTTAAAAATGCAAGACTTAGGAGCTGAATTCTACTATTATTCAGCATTCACTGTCTGAAAACAACGCTGAAAGGGGGATTTTATTTTTAAGATAGTAATAATTAGTCGGTTTCTGAACTTTTCATACTGCTAGGTTTTTTGTATTCAACTGATACGTTTGTGTAGAGCATATTTTGGCAACTTCGCGAGTAAATTTACTCTACGGAAAAGTCCCATTCGAATACAGACATTGAAGCTTATTGCTGGTGACATATGACAGGTAGATTTTCTTTATGACTGTCACCAGCAAAATCCACCTGTCAATGGCAGACAGACAGGCACACATTTTGACCCCTGATTTTATTGTGTGACAATGTCTCTTACATACATGCATACTCTCACACGCAAATTTCATGGCTAAGTGAGAGGTTCAATGTATTGAGAGAAAAAAATGAAAATGCCATGGTCATGTTATCAAAAACGAAAATACTATGGGTGAGTTAATGAAAACAAACATGCTATGGATGAGTTACCAAAAGCGAACATGCTGTGGTCGAGTTACCACTATACTGATTAGGATTGATTATTTTAACACATTGTACTCAAGAAACCAAGGACCCAAGATTTGGATCCCTCGGTATGTACCCACCTGGGATGGTACCCAAAGTTTAGGTCTAAATATGGGACCCATAAATATGGTACCCACGGTAAGTACAATCACTGGGCATGTGCAATGACTGGAACCCAAAGCCAGATCCAAAGGCTTATAAATAGGGTACACAAACAGTGTCAGGAATCTGACTCCCAGAACCTTCAGGACAAGCGTCGTGTATACAAATCCAGAGTCGTGGCATTCCATGTTAAAACTAATTGATTATTGTAAGACTGCATGTCAGTTGTAAGGAAGTTGGTACTATTGTAGTGCATGTTGTATTTCTATATTCTATTACTTATACTAGTTATTGTCTCTACATATTATCAAATAAAATATAATAAGTCAAATGATTTTCTTTGTTTTAACATTCTTCAAGACCTCAACAGAGTCCATGTCTCTGCTAATGCCACACTCCATCCATTGTCTGGTTGTTTGTGTGCAGAGCCAGGAGAATGTGTTCCTATTTGTTACACTTATCTAATAAACAAGTAATTTCCAAAACAACTCTAAATTGTCGGCAGATAAAACCATCACTTCTGGTATGTGGATGCCATGTTAGGAGACATTGTTTGTGTTTTAACTAGCAATAAAACTCCAGTGTATGCCACTAAATCTAGAACATTTGCATGGATTTGATTCAAATTTGCCATACTACATAGTGAGAAAAACGTGTTTTAGATACAGATTTTATATATGTTTTTGAGTAGTGTGTCCAATGTCAAAGATGATCAAACCTCCATCTGTTTTATGAACAAGAGAAGCGAAGAGCTACAAATTCCTGCCTACATTTCATGTAGATGTTGCTGTTAAAGGGATGTTAATCTCATCTCAAATGTTCTATTGCACCGATGGAGTATAGTTTATAGATTCCATATCATTCATATCCTGTCACGTTCCCTTATCACAATTATCTGCTTTGTAATATTGAGTAAATGTTGAACAGTCATCGCCGCAATACTGTCTCCTCAAGCGATAGTGTGTGATGTCATGTAAGTTCCAATGCATTACATTTATTATGTAACATTTAGGAGTAAGAAAAAGGCCTTGCAGTATATTGTCCACAATATTGATCTCAACATCGTTGCACTTAGATAGCTTCGAGCCAAAGCAAAGCATCTTGTCCTTAGAGACTATTCTAAGGTCAATAAAGTCTACCCTCTGTGGATGATTGGACCTATCTGTGCAAGACATTTCAAAGGTGAAAAGGACAACAAAATGCAATACAATATTGGTGACGCCTAGGAATCTCATGAAAGCACAGTGACATGGCCAGTGATTCCACTGCAAGATTAGAAGTCAAAACGTTTGCTACTTGAACATCTAACTCATCTGCTAGGCACTGCTTACTTTTAGGAAGCATCCAACACAGTGCTTCATATGAACATATATTGCAACAATGTAGATAACAAGAACATGGACAGTGCCTTAGAGAGTCCTCTTTAGCCTCAAGAGAGGCATCACAGACTAGCTCATTACCAACCGCTCAGACTGCACATAATGGCTTGTACTGCCAATGCAAACTACACCGTATCTGCCACATTGATCATGATTGTATGAGGCTCTTCCCCAAGAAGTAGCTGGGGAACCCATTGACGAACACAGACCTAAACCCTGCTGCTGATCCCATCCAAAGGAGTATCAACACTAAAAGCCAGTGGAAATGCTGCTGTCAATGCCAAACAAAAAGTATCTATCCATAGCGACCAATTCAAGTGCAACTGCTAGCTCCTTATATTTATCACAGCTTTTAGGGCCAAAAGCATTTGAATCTGAGAAAATAGAAGACAGAGCGTCACTGTTAGTATATCTGACCATTTTTAAAAAATGACAACAAAAGATGGACGAACAATCCAAACATTCTGGCTAAGATTTTGAGAAGAAAAGATGATTCACATGATATGAAATACATTTTAGGTTTGATCTTTTCCAGTGCATTGCTAAATGGAGATTTTTCGTAATGAAATGTGTTAGAGCAGACTCAAAATAATCAGCAGGAGTTTCAATGTAATAACACATTCTGAAGATATTTCTAGCAATTCTATTGACAGTCATTGTTAACTAAGGCAGCAACAACATTATCGAATTCTCAGAATAATTAGTGTCGAGCTGTCAATATTATTAGCTAATACATGTTTGTATAATTAGCTAGGCCTGTGTCATAAACGTGAAATATATTTGTATAGATGAGTAGATCAGCAAAGCACCTGCATGAGCTGTGATGCAGTGACATGCTTACCTTCGGACTGAACAGTTTTGAACATATTTCATGTCTGATCTTGACAACGTAAACGACACAGGTCTACCGAATTGTACCTACATATGTTAGCTAACCACAATGAAAACCTGGCAATGATTATTGTGGGAATAATTTGATAAATTTGTTGCTAATTTAGTCAGCAACGACTGTCAATCGAATAGCTCAGAATGTTATTACATTGATAGTCCTACTGATTATTTAGAAAACAATCTGGTTGGGAGTTGTTGCAGCAACGATTTTCAGTCAAATTGTTTTCAAAACATTAATTAGTAGAAGTTTAATTTTTTGGTGATTATTTTGCAAATAATGTGAGGGAAAGTTATCAGTCAAATTACGATAAAAAATATCTAGCTTCGCACGTTCCACGTTTACAATAGGAAATTCACATTTAGAATCAAACTACTCTGCGCTTACTACACGCTATGCAGGTAGATATGCTCATCTCGGAGGCCAACAATACAATGACTATTACTAGCGATGCAAGAATGGTTTTATACTTGACTTGGTGCGACAGCGAGAACAATAGAATCCCAAATAATGGCGGCTACAAAAATCAAAGTAAAATGGCAGCGCAGAAGATGGTCATCACTGAAATTTTCAAATATTTTCCTAGTGTTGTTGTTTCAGGATAACTAAGCTCGAGAAATTGGCCTGAATCTGGAGCTGACACTTTCACTAATGAACTTATGCAGGTGCTAGCATCTCTAAAACAATGACACACATAGTAAACAGCCTTCATTCTGCACCTCCCCATCGACGCTGGTGGCTCTAGTGCCCTGATCTCATTGACCAAACTAAGGAAGCCATCTGAAACGTCAGCAGCCCTGCTACCTCCTCTACAACGCCTGGAAGATACTCTCCAATGTGACTTTGCTCCCCATCTCAGAAAAGATTGACTGTTTCACTAAATTGACATGTCGCATGCTTTCATTACTATCGAATGATAAAAAATCATCGACATACTACAACTGACTGGATGTAATGACGATGAGCTGTGACTATTGGCAGACACCAAACTGAAAATACATGTTAAAAACATAGGCCCCAATTTACAAACAGTGATTATCTCTAAGCTCGTAGAACTCTCATAATCAGGCTATGATCATGCGTTTATATTTAGTCACGAATTTACGAAGGGTGATTATTCTGCACGCGTCTAAGCAGGCCAACTAATTTAGTCACATGTGTCTAAGTAACAAAAGAATTATTAACCGTCTGCCGGGGGTAGTTTATCTCAAAATAGTCAGTCTTTCCTACCAGGCAGTCTTCTGTTATTATCTAACCCAGAGCAATCAGAGACAGACACGCATGCACACACACACACACACACACACACACACACACGCACATTTGTATCTCGCGAGATCCGATACGAGATCGAGAAAAGTATCTCGTCTGTATTTAGTAGCCATTGGCGTAGTGATTTCCACCAGAATATGGTGGTAGGGAGAATTGAAACTTAAAATGACACCAGCGCTACTCTCCTCATAGCAGACAATATTGATTCACATAAAACAAGATGATATAAAGCCTAGGGTAGTCTGTATGACAAGTAGTTAACAGAAAAATAGTCCCTCTGAATTTGTCATAAAATTCAATTCTGTCGCGCACAAAATGAAGTCAAGAATTTGCTGACATTGTGTGGATGCTGATATCACATGACCAACTGGATGGATCGATTCGATTTTAATGTCTATCAAGCTAGTGATACAGAGGTTAAGATGATACCAAAATCAACACAGTCCACTGTGTTGCTTTTACACTCCGCTACGGAGATAGACTGGGTCCCGATCTGTCTGGTCTGTGTAACAGTCTAGTCGTTGTGATGACATAATAAGATGGTCGGTCATTACATTAGAGGTGTATTCTCAAAGAAGCCATGCCTCTATTTTGAGATTGTCCATCGAGCACATCACTTGCCCTACATACTTTGACGAGCTTACATAGGAGCCAACAGGCCCATCCACACGAAGGTCCCTCTGTGGTGTTAGTAGTGGAGGTTTCCTTCACTTAAATTTAGTCATTGCCCCCGGGTGATATCTTCCCGGGAGCGTAAAAAAACTTGCGATGCAGATGTGGTGGCGAGTGCTCAAAACCGAATGGCACCACAGTTGGCTATATGGAGCCTGCTATACGGTTAGCAGTTGCCCACGACTTGCTTAGTCTCGGACCAGGTACCTTACCACCACCACCTCTCTGGTGATGAAAATTAACTCAAAACATATACATGTGACTGACAGAAAGAATCGGGCCGAAATCTGGCAGATATGATTAGGGACTAAGACCCATTAAAGTTTGTTCAATGGAAGTTGATCCATCAAAAAACATGGCCACACCCGGCCAATCAAAACATAGCATGTTTGGCGGCCATATTGGACTTTCTTCGAGAACTGCATGACCGATTTCAATTACATTTGGCAGGAAGCATCGTTAGGGTGTAGAGATTCAAGTTTGTTCAAACGGAGCTGATCGGCCAGCTTGGCCGACAGCCATCTTTGATTTTGGCCTATTTTTATAAATGCCGTTAAAAATCTTCTCCGAAACCGCTTGGTGGATTGAAAGAAACCCCATGAAATATGTCTAGGGAAAGAGCTGAACCAAGTTTGTGCAAGGGAACTTGATTGGTCCCATGGTTCCACGGCCATCTTGGTAGACCTAGTTTTAGCGAAAACGACTTCCAGAACCGCTGGATTAGGCCCAAATTTGGCAGATATGATTAGGGACTAAGGGCCATTAAAGTTTGTTAAACATGGCCGCCGTGGCCCAATCAAAATATAGTGTGTTTGGCGGCCATATTGGATGTTTTTATTTGACAGATTTTGAGGCTGAAATTGCTTTTATATATGTTTTTGGTTATTCTGATCTCAAATTTGTAATTTTTGAAACTGTCGGATAAACGGCAGCCATCTTGGATCATTCCCCCCCCCCCCCCCAAAGCTCCCATACTAAAGCAATGGGAAATTTAAAATGTCTTCTCGAGAATTACTGTCCCGATTTCAATTATATTTGACAGGAAGCATCCTTAGGGTGTAGAGATTCAAGTTTGTTCAAACGACGCCGATCGGCAAATTTGGTCGGTGGCCATCTTGAATTTTGCCTGATTTTTAGAAACGTCTTTAAAAATCTCCGAAACCGCTTGCAGTCCAATTCAAGACTCGTGAAACATCATCTAGGGCGAAAGTCCAAATTAGTTTAATAGCCATCTTGGATGACCTAGTTTTCGCAAAAACAACTCCAGCACCTCTACTTATAGCTAGTCACCTTTCTAGTTTAAATGCCTATGTTCCAGGTGAGCGATACAAGTGCCTTGGTCCTCTTGTTAAAATTATACCTTGACCATAACATGCGTTGACATGCACATTCTTGGCAGTGCAACTTGTGGACTCCACTATTTGCTCCCGTGAGCTGGGTGCTTGTATAAGTCGATGCATATATAAGTAATCGGCACTCCACGACCCCTCCTGCGTGTGCTGCTGAGAGGGTGTGGGTAGAGGTGTAGGGTGGGGATAAAGAGGATACGTCATCTGCCCCTGAGTATGTTATTAACACTCTCTTGGTCATGGTTTGTCCGCAGACCAAGAGCAGATTATTAACCTCACCACGGCCATAGACCGGCCACAGTGTGTTAGAACCGAAGAACATGCTACATACTCATTCTTATTACATAAACTTGCTACATACCGATATGAAAGAGGCGAACTGGGCACACTTGGAACCAAGAAAAACCTGCTGTAGCTAAGGACTCTGACTGATGCTAAAGAAATGGTCGGTAAAGAAGTATTATGACCATTCTTATTCTTAGCGTTCATAAATGACATCGCTGATGAAATCCAGTCAACAATCTGACTGTTCGCGGACGATTATCTTCTGTACAAAACAACTCTACAGAATGACCTTGACACTCTCATAGAATGTCAAAAACATGCCAAATGGAATTCAATGTTTCAAAATGCAATATTCTCAAAATAACACAATGAAAGTCTAGCATGAGCAGCACATGCCCCATATCTTTGAGTAGAGCTGAGTTGCAAGCTTAAATGGGACAAACACATCTCAAACATCATAAACCAAGCTCATCGGACACTTGGCTTTCTATGTCAAAAAATGTGTGGCTGCCCTCAAATCATCAAAAAAGAGCGAGTACACAACACCCCCCCCCCCCCCAGCCACTCGTCATGGACCTAAAGTGGAATACAGCTATATAGTCTGGGACCCACCCACACAGGAACTAAAAAACCAAGTCAAGTCCATTGAGAAAGGCAGCAAGGTTTGGCTTAGCATCCTATTTACCAGTACCCTCAACGTTGTGTCTCCAACATGATAATGGAACTTGGTTGGGAATCAATTTTTCCACGTTTTCCCATGGTTTCTTTCATCACGGAAGAAATAGTTTCTAACACTAGTTTCTTCCGGAAAACCCCCAAATATTTTTCAAATGCTTAAAAGTTGTGTAAACATTGTATTGAGAGCAATCAAAGTGGCCATATATAGATAGCAATCATATTTAGTTTAATTTGCAGTGTATATTGGCATAATATTGGTGTAATTAACTCTTTAACACACAAATTTGTTCAAGAAAATTTCAATTTTCTTGTAGAAAATGTCCATCTGCAGACTGAAAATTTATCACTGGAGTGACTGGCTCGTTTATTGTGCTACAAAACTGGTAAAAATAATGACTAAAACAATTCAGTGAATATGTTAACTCTTTCATCCCTAGTAATAGTAAACCAGTATCTCAACGTTAAAGCAATTTATAGGGAAACTGTTGAATATAATTTGAGCAGAATACCTTGCCTACTTGTCCTAGTTAGAATTCAAATAAATTTATTTTGAAAAGATTCAACAGAAAATTTTTGTTTTAGATAATAAAGAATGTGTAATATATGGTGTGTTGTTTTGACAAGATTAAGCCTATATATGTTGCAGAATCTAAGCCTAGGACACATGATTACAGTATATAATAGCTTACAGTCCATTACCTGGTTAAATCAGATTCAGCCTATGATCTGAGCTAATCTTAATAGAAATGCAATTTATTCTGAATTCCCTAGAAAGTTTGTTTACCGTAGTTATCTAAATATTAACCCAGCTAAGAAAATTAAAAAACCAATTTGATTGGCTAAAAGATTATGTTTTAATCATTTAACACAAAAGCCAGCCAAAAACACCTTCTGCAGTGGTCTTGAGCAATGCTCTGCAACGGAAGACTATTTTTGAAAATTTGGCACTGGAATGACAGGCTCGATAACCTAGCCAGTAATTCCAGTGGTAAATTGTCAAAAATCACCTTCTGTTGGTCTGCAGATGCCGAAATGGGACACTTTATCTGAAAAAATTGAAATCTTCCGGAAGAAATTTAAGTGTTAATGGCGTAACAATTAATTAACAATATGTATGCTGAGGATGTTTTAGCTTATGAGTTTCATCCATCAAGTATCTATGATGCAAATTGAATGCATCATTATTTTGTTCATATGTGTATGTATAACTGTCATTAACAAATCTTTAATTGATAATTTTATCACATAAAAAAAGAATTGAAGAAAAACACTAACTTTATTTCTTTTGTATTTGAATCCTTTGGAAGCCAAGCTTCTGGTAATGCAGAATTAGGTGGGTTAAGTAAAGGCATATTATTCCTAATTACAAGAGAATGAGGGTATATTGTCAATGTTTAGAAAAATTATCTGGACTATCAGTATCCTTGGGAGTTTCTTCCACCTTTCTTCCACTTTCTTCCGA
Organism: Chaetoderma sp. LZ-2023a; assembly: GCA_034401795.1. Lineage (NCBI taxonomy): Eukaryota > Metazoa > Mollusca > Caudofoveata > Chaetodermatida > Chaetodermatidae > Chaetoderma > Chaetoderma sp. LZ-2023a. The sequence continues at coordinate 21,199,911 of CM067374.1, forward strand.
GGAAAAAATTGAAGAAATGTGAAAGAAACCCCTTTCTTCCAGTTTCTTCCAGGCGGAAGAAACCCAACCCTACTACAGACACTCCAAACAACCATCAGTTAATACCAGCATTCATTCCTACCTACCAAGAACAGTGCCACTCTGGGACAGCCTTGCCGACCCAACCACCTCGACACCGGATGTAGATACCTCAGGGAGGCAAACATCTGAAAACACCAAACATTCCTTGCAAATATGTATATTGTCTGTTTTTAATCCACTGGAATGGTAGCTACTTTTCCAGACTCACACCTAGACATGATGATACAGGCCAGAAGATACAGGTCGCAGATTCCACAACTCGTCTAAGGATCATACATGATTCAACGGTAGACAGTGCTCGAGCCACTTACGAAAATAATCCAAAGAAGGCACGTCGGTCCCTGTATCAGTTACTGGGAGCAAGAATGCACGGTAAAGGTGGGTTTCCTCCCATGATACTAAGAAGCATGCTTCTGGTGTATATAATACCAGTATTAACATTAGAGATTGCGCTGCCATGTAGAAGAGAATTAGACTTTCTGGAGAAAGAATTCAGAAGCATTTTACACAAGCTGCTCATGCTTCCAGCAACGGTAGCAGCAGTTGTATGCTACTCCCTCCTAGAAATGAGGCCGGTAGAAGCAATTATTGACGCCAAGATATTGGTCTTTCTGGGAAGCATCGGTCGAGAAATGAATACAGCAGAATATGAAATACTTAACAGACAACTGGTGCTTAAAAGATATAACAGCGACAACTGGATATGTACAGCAAGGAATTTGCTGGCAAAACATTAGCTATTTTGGATAACCCACCAACTAATCCAATCATTGACTATCCTATTTGAAAAAACATTCTCGCGAAGTACATTGCTGAACCTTTGCTTGACTATGCTGTGTTTATGTCCTCTACATGTTGTATCCCTTTTAGTAAAGAGTTTGTCTATATCCAGTTTATAGATTTTGTGGACTACCCTGTATACAAGTAGCATGTCTGCTCTAAGTATTCTATACGCTAATGTTGGTAGCTGTAATGATATGATATGATATGATATGATATCGTTTACAGCTGAAATATATTAAGCATGTTGAAGCCCGTCAGCTGGTCCTAGCACTCATAGCTTAATACTAATCTCCACTAACGCATAGTATTTACAATAGTATATGTTTGGGTCATAACTCATTCCGGAATTTAGAGATAACCCAGAGTTGTATTTACAGAACTTGCTTATAAATGAGCCGGTGTGCTATCAAAATTTTAACATACAATAAATGACAATACAAGTGTAATTATAACATGAACTGATGCGGGTCAAGTTTATGAACTGGCCTGGATTACCATACCCAGTTCCTATCCCTATAATTTACTAGACATTGATACATTTACAAATGCACTTACTATATGGACTGGTGTGGTTCCACACCCGGTCCACACTCGCTGATGTAATGCCCTTAGTCTGTTTTCGTATGTTAACCCTCTCACTCTTGTGATCATTCTTGTAGTCCTCCTTTGCACTTTCTTGAGTTCAGAGTTCTCTGTTTTATTTACTGTGTACCAGACTGACACACAGTATTCAAAATTTGGTCTGACTAATGATTTGTACAGTTGGGCAAAAGATTCTCCGTCTACATGCTAGAATGTTCTATTAACTATAGCGAGTTTACTGTCAGCTTTCTTTATGCACCCATATATGTGTTGCTTGAATGTTATCGAATTATCAAACGTAACCCCTAAGTCTTTCTCTTCGTCTGCTACAGCTAATCTCTGATCATTTAGTTTATCAATCAATCAATCATGTTCCGTCTCTGTGAGAAGGCTAAAAGCCTGTAATAACAATTCCTAATTTCCTATTTCAGTTTGGTAATAAAACATGGGATTTATATTGCCAGCTAGATAGTTATAGTATAGGGGTAGGTTATCTCATAGTTTATCTAATTTTGTTTCAAATGATATCATGATTGTTGCTTCTATAACATGGGTCGGAAGGCTGTTCCAAAAGTCCACGAATCTATGTTTAGAGGAGTATCTTTGTATTTTTTAATGTGATCTGGATTTGTATAGTTTTAGCCTGTGTCCCCTGGTTCTTGAGTCTGATCGAAATTCAAAAAGGTTGCACACTTCTGGATCACATTTTTTTGTTATAATTTTGTAAGCTTCAACAATGTCTCCTCGTATTCTACGGTAAGCAAGAGTTGGTATATTAAGGACCATGGGCCTAGTCTCATAATTTAGGTTTGATAGTCTTGAGGCACTTTTAGCCGCCCTTCGTTGGACATTTTCTAAGAGCTCTATATGTTTCTTGAGATATGGCCTCCAAACCTGATTAGCAAATTCCAGATGTGGTCGCAGATTAATAGGGGGACCCTTCTTTACCGAGAATATAGCTATAATTTTGTAAATTTGTTTTGCCAATTCGCATAGATTTACACTTATCAGCATTAAATTGGTGTAACCATTTACTGGTCCATTCGTTTAACAAGTATATATCTCGTTGCATTTCATTGGCATCATCGTTGGATTGTATGCCATGAAAAGGTTTTGTGTCATCCTCATACTGGCATACTTCACTATTGTTAGCTATCACATTAGGTAAGTCATTTATACATAAAACTAACAACACTGGTCCTAAAACTGATCCCTGTGGTATCCCGCTAAATACTTATACTGTAAATTTGCACTGCAAACGTGGGTTATGTTTCCCGAAATTGATTACTTTGCACTTCTGACATTGCGTAGATGTTGATATCACATGAACCACTGGATGGGTCAAGCCGATTTTAATGTCTGTATCAAGTTAGTAATAAGGAGGTTAAGATGATACCAAAATCAACACGATCCACAGAGTTGCTTTTACAGTCGACTACGGACATAGACTGGGTCCCGATCTCTCTGGTCGCCGAAGTGGATTGAGTCAGTGTAACAGTCTGGTCGTTGTGATGACATAATGTGCTTGTTAAGTGATGACGTATTTCCGGGTTCAGCTTGATTGTTAAATACACAAAACAATGTTTTCGTTTAGCAACAAATGATGACCTCATAAATACGCACATGATGTAACAAAGCAAAATACACACTTCCGGGTTGCGGATCACGCGCAGTGAAATGATATAAATGAAACTTATTGAAACATGGAAAATTATAAAATCACTTTCGAATAAAAACAATAGAAAGGCACAACAGACCCAGTTTCTCTACAATAATAAGGTAATCACGGATATCAATGAAATTCCAAACGGTTTCAATCAATATTTTGTTAACATAGGTCCAGATCTCTCAAAGAAAATCATATCTACATCAGGAATTAAATACAGTGATTACCTCAGATACTTCTGCTTATCAATCCTCTTAATTTTTTGTTTATCCTGTTAACAATGAAGAAATCTACACTATATTTAATTCACTTAATCCTGCAAAATGTGCCGGCGTAGATGGGTTTAAATGGAGCATATTTAAACACTGCATATTTGATTTACTAATGCCACTCAACCATATCTGCAATCAATCACTAGTACAAGGCATATTTCCATCCAAACTAAAATCTGCACGTGTCACTCCAAATATATAAAGCAAAAGACTCGTCCAACTTAAAAAATTACAGGCCTGTCTCAATATTCCACTTTCCTCTAAATTAATGGAGCGATTAATGTATAATAGATTAATCAATTACCTAAAAAAAGGAAATTTTATATGCTTCACAGTATGGATTCTGCCAGAAACACTCAACAATGCTCGCACTAGACAGAAGAAAATAATTGAATCAATTGACAAGAAAGAACATATATTGGGCATCTTCTTGGACCTTTCAAAAGCTTTTGATACTATCAATCACAATATATTATTAGGAAAACTTGCCTATTATGGAATCCGAGGATGTGCACTTGTCTGGTTTCAGAGCTAATTAACTGATAGAACACACTGCGTGCAATTTAATGCAACCTGCTCTGAAAACAGGAAATTAACCTGTGGTGTTCATCAGGGGTCAATTCCTGGCCGTCTGCTGTTTTTACTCTATATGAATGACTTGGCAAAAATTTGCCATAATGTGTCATTAATACTGTTTGCCGATGACACCAATGCCTTTTGCTCCGACAAAAACTTAGAGTAAATAAAGAAATGGAAGAAGTTTTTAATTGGTTCAAAGTAAACAAGCTATCATTAAATGTTGATAAAACAAACTACATGCTATTTTCAAAGTCTAGACAATCAAGAAACAATAGTATTCCAAAAATCTATATTAATAAAAAAGAAATTGAAGAAGCTCCTTTTGTTAAATTCTTAGGAGTTTATTTAGACAAGAACCTGACCTGGGGCAAACAAATTGAGGTAGTCACAGCTAAAGTAGCAAGAGGCATTGGGTCATTCAAAGACTAAAGCCATACTTAACACAAGCCACTATTAAAATCCTGTATTCCACACTGATCCTTCCACACCTCACATACTGCAATGTCATCTGTACTAACACACAAAAATCCAAATTAACAAATATACAAAGCATGCAGAAAAAATGCATTAAAATGTTCTCAAAAAGAGCAAAGGGTCAAAACATCTTCAGAACACAAAAACTTCTTAAACTCACAGACATAGGTAAGTCACAGATGATAAACATTGCCAGAGCCTTTCATCACAAAATCCTACCTAAATCTATGACCCACATATTTATACAACAACAACGACGACGACGACGACGACGACGACGACGACAACAACCTGTTCATGCTCACATTGGGCTCAGCGATGCTGTAAAACTTCCACATACACAATCCTAACATTCCACATTACGTGTTAAAGAACAACAATGTTCCAATACCAAGCTATTGTCTAACAATCCGCGAGGGCTGTCAAAATGGGTTTTTTTCTGGAATCCTGGTGTTAAAACCTGAGTCAAATTGGACCAGCACTCCTCAAGATATACACAGATCCAGAACTTGATCCTATCTGGATCCAGGATCTTACTATTTAGATCACGACCGGAGTCTGGGATGCAAGTGCACTACAACTTACTACACTGCGTAAAAGATGTGAGCCCAAACAGATCAATAGAGTTCTAAGAAACCCAGACATGACAGACATACTAAGAAATAGACTCCCACACACACTCACATGGTCACATTTACTCACTTTCCTCTATAGAAAGAAGGTGGTAATAATAATAATAATAATAATAATAATAATAATAATAATAATAAAAATAATAGAAACAGAACGAACCACACACACACACGCACGCGCGTACGCACGCACGCACACACACACTTCAATCATTCCATAGCCCATCCCAATGAGTGCATAATCACATACGTACACATAAACATACATATGGACTGGCGCGGTTACCACACCATGTCAACACTATTACAATGCAATTGAGATTGGGCTTAACTCCTAGTATAATTAAAGCATGGGACGGCGTGGATGCCACACCAAGTCCACTGATCAACATTAAACACTTGTGCACGCACGCACGCACGCACGCACGCACGCACGCACGCACGCACACACACACTGCATGGGACGGATACCACACCAAGTCCACTGACCAACATCAAACTATTTTCCTATGTACTGTACATGTTATTTTCATACAATGACAGTTAACCCCTACCACTCTGGTGTCAGTAATCCAACTTATACTGTGGGAATAGCAAAGAACCGGTGTACACTCTTCAACAACCCCGGTTGAAGACGTTACTGTCTGCGACAGCCCCCCCCCCCATTTTGCCGAAGAGTGAACACCTGTTCATCTTTTAATTTAATTTGATAATTGGGAGCTTTGACACTAGGGTGGCAAGGGTTCACAGTGAGCGCTTTTGTACATCTTTGCATATGTGGTATTCTCACGCAGGGTTATCTTCTTTACAATACCTACATGTTACATAATGTGCTAGACGTGTAACAACACATATGCATGCCTGTAAAATGTCATGGAACGGCGCGGATGCCACACCAAATCCAATGACAAACATCAAACCAACGATTAATGTGTACGAGTCCTATCTACTAATATTATTAGATTGCTATATTCCTTATTTAAATTCAATATTATATAATTTGTACATATGGCAGTCTGGCGTAGATTCCACACCTAGAGCCAATGCAACCTTATCTTGTAAATGTATATGATACATGTGTCTTAAGTTATTCAAAGTTGTACTTAACTCCGCACAGATGTGTGTCTAGTTTTGATTTGAAATCGGAGATGTTTTTTGCTTCAACCACGTGTTCTGGTAGTGCATTCCACTGTGGCGCGATTCTTTTGGTGAAGAAGAATTTCTGTATGTTCTTGCTACAGTGGTCTACTCTTATTCTGTAATTGTGTCCCCGTGTTATGTTGGAGCTAGGTTCTCTAAAGAAAATGGATTGGTCTAGGTTGTACATGTTGTTCTTCAGTTTGTATACTTCGATTAAGTCCCCACGAGTTCTCCGGTATTTAAGAGAAAATAACCATAGTTCTCGTAGTCTGTCCTCGTACTGCAGACCTTTCCTTGTAGAATTAGTCAGGTAGCTCGGCGCTATACTGCTTCTATAGTTCTTGACTGTCTCATGAGTTGTGGTGACCAGACCGAGTTACAATATTCTACAATGGGCCTCACTAGTGTCTTGTATAAAAGAAGAAAGGTGGTCTTGTCCATGCGGCTAAAGGTTCTTTTCATGATTTCTAATATACAGTTAGCTTTTGTTGTGATGATGTTAATATGAGTGTCGAAAGTAAGTTTGTCATCGATATAGATGCCTAGATCCTTTTCACAGTGTGTAGGGTTTATAGGCGGGTGCATTTCAGTATCTGTCATAATGTATTGGATATCAGGAGTGTTGTTTCCTAACTGCAGAACCTGTATTTTGGCTGAATTAAATCTCAACTGCCAATCCAATGACCATTTGCATGCCATGTCAACATTTCTCTGGATATCAGAGTTTTCCGGATTACCAATTAGTTTAGTATCGTCTGCAAATATTTTGCAAATACATTCTATGTTATAAAGTAGATCGTTTATAAACAGTGTCAAACATCAATGGAATTTACCAAGAGAATAAATCAAATCAAATCATAAGTGACAAATCTTTGCTAGAATTCGTTTCTTGCTATGTGTTGAGACGAGTTTGGAAAATTTGAAGAAATTTGGTCCTTTGCGATAATTTTTTGGCAAATGTTTACTCGCTTATTTTGAAAGAAGTCACAAATGCATAAGTAATGAAACTTGTCTCATTTCATTCCTACAGAGGTTGCAAACACGTTCTGCTCTGTTAGTTCCACCCCACCATCCCTTTTCTATTGGTAGACAATGATTGCTTGTTCGGAATCTTATAAACAGTATATTGTTTCTCTCACCATGTTTAAGAGGTTCCCTTCCTCAATTTATTTTAAAACTGTTATATATTTTCCCTTTCCATGATTAATTCATATGTGCGTGCCATGACTGTATAAATTGATCCTCGAGGTTTTTGGTTATTGTTGTTTGTGTTTGGTTAAGGTTATTTATTACTTGGTTTCTCCAGAGGTGGCTGTGTTCTGTGTTGTCTAGTATCGTGTTAAAGTTTATAGATGACGAGTCGGGTACCGTCCTACTTAACGGACGCATGCCTAATCAGAATTTTGAGTTATATAAGGGAAATAACTCCACACGTTTATTAGCACCCTTGCGTACACTAGATGGAGTATTCGGACTTGAAAGATTTGCACGCGATCTGCCTTACGTCATTCACATTGGATAAAATGGCGGACAATGTCGGCTCTGACGAGCAGGATGATTCCGAGAAAAACCGCCATCCTACGAAAAACCACAGCGGTCTTGAAATGAATAGTGATAACGGTAAGTACATAGAATAAGGTTTGTCAGTTTTCTTCTATAAAAATGTACTGACGTGTATGAGCTCTCGCTATATTCGAATCGCTATGAATGATAAATGTGGGCGACGTCACTGAGCTGTCAGATTTTTGTCCTCTTTTCATTGGAAATCAAGTATTTTTGGTTTGGTTGAAATTCCATTGATGTTTGACATTCCGATGCTTTTTGAAGGACACAGACAGGAAAACAACATTAAACAAGCATGTTTTCAATCATTATCAAGATCCGAATATTGCTTTAGTTTAGATTACCCTTTGAAAAATCATTTTAAAGAGAAACTTGTTATATTTTCGTGGCATCGTTGTTAGTCTTTTGGAGGGTCCTCTAATTCTGGAGTACCAAGCAGACTGACCCACAATACGATAACTTGCATGAATCACTTTCCATATGCAAATACGAATAAATGGACTTGATAATGATTTGCTACTCGGGCAACTACCGGATCTGGGAAAATTTGTGAATTTTTACTCTCGTTATTGTCAGCAATTTGTACTCGATAATTTTCACCCATTTTTAACAATAGAACGCTGCCGTGATTAAATAGATTCAAAATTCAAGATTCTTTATTTCCATATCGGTAAATAATTCAACAATTCAATACAGGCATCCACAAAAGGCAAGGCCTATGATGCGGTGGACCCTTGACATATAACATAAATTTGTAATATTGTGTTTATACATATAACAAACTATTTATGGATGATGATAAAACAGAACTAGATTGATCAGTCGATGACGCGTCATCGCAAATCCCCATGTTCACTGCTTTGAACTTTTGACACACACCACAACCCACCTCCGGGGCGGAGCCAAATGTAAATGTCATTTTGCACTCTGTGATTATATGGGTAACTCACATACCAAATTTGGTTGAATTCCGTCCAACAGTGTCAGGAGTTGCATTACAATCAATTTCATGACCTTTTGACCCCATCCCCCACCCCTGGGGTCAGGGCCAATAGTAAATGTGCTCATCCACTCCACATTAATATGGGTAACTCACATACCAAATTTGGTTGAATTCTGTCCAGTGGTTTCAGAGGAAATGCATTACAACCAATTTCTGCATGTTAAAATTTGACCTTTTAACCCCTCTCCCGCCCCCTGGGGCGGAGCCAAATCTAAATGCCCTCTTGCACTCTGCAATCATAGGAGTAACTCGGGTATAAAATTTGGTTCAGTTCCGTGTAATGATTTCAGAGGAGTTGCATTACAATCAATTTCATGACCTTTTGATCCCATCCCCCACCCTCTGGGGCAGGGCCAACTGTAAATGTGCTCATATACTCCACATTGATATGGGTAACTGACATAGTAAATTTGTTTGAATTCCGTCCAACAGTGTCAGAGGAGTGGCATTCCAATCAATTTTTTTATCTTTTAACCCCCACCCCTCACCCAGCCCTGGGGGTGGGGGGGGGGGTGGGTGCAGGGACAAATGTACACATGCTCATGTACTCCACATTGATATGGGTAATCCATAGACCAAATTTGGTTGAATTCTGTCAAACGGTTACGGAGGAGATGCGATACATTCTATTTCTGCAGGTAAAGATTTTACCTTTTGACCCCTCCCCCACCCCCTGGGGGCGGAGTCAACTCTAAATGGGCTCGTGCACTCTGCAATCATATTGGTAATTCAGATATCAAATTTAGCTAAATTCCGTCTAGCGATTTCAGAGGAGTAACGTTACAACTGATTTGACCCCTTGGGCGGAGCCAAATCTAAATATCGTCTTGCAAAGCGGAATCATATGGGTAACCCACATACCAAATTTGATTTAATTCCACCCAATGGTTTGGGAGGAGATAGCTTGATGGACGGAGGTGATTACAATATCCCCGACCAACGTTTTTTTTAAATGTTGGGATAACAACTTGGGGCCTGTTTTCGTGACACTTGGTTCGTGGTTGACTGACGTGGTTCGTGCATTTTGGTGTTGCGGAAGTAGAAGTTATACTGACTTGTTTCTTCGAACAAGGAGGTTCGTTAATTTCAAGATGGCGACGCAAAAGCTAAAGTTTATAACTTATTTGAAATACGAAATCTCGTCAATATGTTTAGTGGATGCAATCGTCTGCGATTTACATAGACTGAAAAGTCCAAATCGAAATATGATCATATTAATTGCTAAAGTTAACTCAATTTAGAATCATCATCATCATCATCATGGATCTCAGGACCCAAGCCTATGGCTTTTTATCTCCCGGTTGTGGTAGTAGTTATGCAAACTTTGTTAGAATGCTTGAGGATGCAAAACATTACACCACAATTGCGATTGACAAGCTTCGTCAATTTGCATAAAAGCTGTTTTGGCATTTCTGGTTCCTGGTTTGAACAAAGTTATCAAATTCATTGACTCGGTCAGTCGCGAAAACTGGCCCATAGATGTAGTTTTTACTATAAAAACTTTTTGAAAGTAGTTATCAGTAAAAACACCATGACCGCATATGGGCTACCTATGCTGCTATAGTGTGGTTGTAACTTAGAAACTAGGGTGGGCATGATGGTATGCGTGGATCAGATTACTGTACGATGCGAAATGCCGATATGTTTTATAAAAAAACCGAAACATCAGTAATGATTATGACATCATTACCAGGTATTTTATTGCCAAAACGCTTAACCCAAAATGGAAATTCATTTAGTACTGCACAATTGAAATAATTGTTATAAATGATGTATTATATGGAGAATAAATGGTTCTATTGAACCAGGGTTTCAGAATCTATGACTTCTGAATCCCTTTATCGACGTTATCTTACGTTGAATATTTATAAACTAATTTGAATGAAACAAGAACCCTATGTTGAAGAAGTCGCCACTAGATCGAAACAGCCATTATCAATCCATATTGGACTGATCCTGGCTGATCCAATCCCTGTTCTTTCTTTGAGTTTTGATGTCAATCGCATCAAATCGATTTTTCGATCCGATGTCACTTATATCAATTCTCAAAGAATATCACAGACGATTTAGTTTACTTAAGTTTCTCCCCCAGGCCTAGTCCAAACACCCTATTACTATGAAGTTTTCACCTGGAAACCAATTTTCAAAGTGGTTGCTGGTTGCCATCATGGATTTTGGATCATAGTCAATTTCCATAGGTTTCTTCCCCAGATCTAGTCCAACCAGCCTATGACGTTTGAATGCGATCCGATAAACGGTAACCCGGTTATCATCTGGAAACCACTGCCATCACATTTTTTGACGGGATGTAAAAATTAGTTACAAAATGTCATACGGTATTGCTTGCAAAATTAGCTTCCTAATTAGTTATGCATCTAATATGTATGATATTCAATGAATTATGCATATTTGATGGGTTTGGGAATCAAAATTTGAGAATGTAAAATTTGAGATGTCACATATATTATTTTTTACGTGTTAGTCAATAAATCCTGTAATATTGCGCATCTAATATTTCTGGCAATCGACGCAGTGTATGACATAATGTCTAATATACGTTGATTTATGCATGTTTTGGCACCTGACTTATAAATAAATCTTTAATATCTGCGGAGTGGTAGTGCGCCACTCTTGGGAAAGAATCTTTTAAGAAATTGTATTTAATATACGTGGGGCAGACTAAATTGTCCGGAAATTGGGCATATATCAAGGACCAGGGCCATCTGAGTCATAGATTCAATTGGAGAGCATCTACATTTTCAAAATTTTCAATGTGAAGGGCACAGACTGCTTGACCTTGAGTATACATAAGGACAGAAACATTAGTGTTGGGAATTGGTACTATTTTTGTGATCAATGATTGGTTTTATATACTAAATGATGCTCAATTAATGATGGATCATAACAGGTTCTCATTTTTTACCCATTTTGAATGCAGTAATTATAGCATGTTCAAGGATAATAACCCATTTCAAACCAAGTCACATGTATGACAGATTCTTAATAATTTAAGAAATAATTTGGTGAATATTTTGAAACTTATTTGACGGGAAGCGGTTGCTGCCTTAGGCAGCAACAGCATCCAGTCAAATAAGTTTCAAAATATTCAACATGTTATTGGTATGGTTGCTTTGAAATTAACATACTGTTTCAGTGCTGAAAGAATTAATGTCTTAGACTAAGGAGTAATACTATATAGTTCTAACAATTAAATTCAAATTCTTTTCCAAAAAGTATTTGTTTTCTAGCATGACCAGATAAAAGATATTAATAAAGTCTATTTATAAACAACCAAAATCGATTTCTGAAATCATGATCGATCGGTTGGTTGAACATGCAAACCAATCAATCATCGATCAAATCGATTAATTGGAACAACACTAAAAAACATGTTTAAAGATTTTCTCTGAAACCGTGTAGCCAATTGATTTGAAACTCTAAAAAATTCATCTAGGGTAAGGGCTGAAGGGAGTTTGTTCAAAAGAAGCTGGTTGCTAGTGGTTGGTTGATTTTCTTGGTCGCAATCATGCATGACCTAGTCAGGTGTTCACTAAAACGACTTATTCTCCAGATCACTAATGCATCAGGCTGAAATGTTGTAAATATGATTAGGGACTAACAGCCGGTCAAGAGTAAGGGGTGACCTTGAAGATTAAGTTCTTCATAAAGGCCTGCGCCTTAAACCCTTCACTGGTCAAACCGACTAAGACTGACCTTGATTGGTCAAACAGACTAAGACTGACCATCACTGGTCAAACAGACTAAGACTGACCTTCACTGGTCAAACAGACTAAGACTGACCTTCACTGGTCAAACAGACTAAGACTGACCGTCACTGGGCAAATCGACTAAGACTGACCTTTATTGGAGTATTGTTGTCTTGTGGAATGTTACTCTTCAAACCAGGAGAAAAGCATTTTTGAAAATATACCACTGGAATGACTGTTTTTCGATTTAACCAAGCCAGTCATTCAAGTGGTCAATATTCAAATAGTCCTCTCTTGGCTTGAAAATGGACATTGCAATATTTTGAGGGGTTAAATGGGAATTCTCCTTGACATTACATGTAGCTGCAAAAGGTATTGTCAAAGTTACGATCCTTCATCCTTGGTCCATTTGATTAAAAATATATATTTCCATACTTGTGTATGAACTTGTATATTAAACAAGATTTTGTCACAAACCTGGTCATTGGCATGATTGGTGCATTTGACTAGAAAGATATATATTTGTCCCCACGTTTTGAAAAAATGTCGATATCATAGTCGCCTCTACATGTATCTATCTGTCTCTGTCCACGCTATTACCTCCCAAACCATTGGGTGAAATTCAACAAAATTTTGTATATGTGTTACCCACAAGGCCTACATATCTATATGATTGCGCTTAGCAAGACAAGATTTAGATTGGGCTCCACCCCCAGGGGTTCAGGGTAGGGTTGCGCGATATTTGCTTTGAAACATCGCGATCGATTCTATAAAAAAAAAATCGTGACTTTCGATTAAATCGTAGGTCCAAATTCCCAAAAGTATACACCAGGGTAACGTGACAAGTCACCAAAACGGAATTTCTAGAAAAAGTTGAAAATAATACAAAATTAGAACACAATTTCATGCGACAAATTCTTACCATCCTACGTCTATGCTTAATGTATACCGTATATCCATCATCGCGGGAGTGAGATTATTAATTGGGACCGCCTAAATATTGCGTGTAGTTTAATAAACATCGTTTATTTCATCAAAATTTGACATAAAATGTCAAATAAAAATATAAATCCCGCTTCCGCTTATAACTTCCCTTTGTAGGACGAGTTTAGCTCATTACCCGAGTAGCACGAAGACGCTAATATTAGTACCCGTGGAGATACTGCGCAATCCATATACAGAGGATGGTAGCTTTGAGTAGCTATGGTAGGAGCGGCGTAAAGTCGTCCTATTGTGCAATTTATAGTTGCTTTCAGAATGTGCGATTTACATTTAAGAGTAATCAATAGAACGCACAGTTCAAAATACAACGATCCGGAATGCTGTTGCGTAATTTTCTTTAATTGACATGACAACCGAATCAAAAAGGAAAAAATATTACACCGCCTGAAATTGCTAACCCTAGAATTAAAAAGAATAATGTTCACTGATTGCCTAACACTCTGCAACTAAGTATATACTTGGTATTTCAAGACAGACTCAGGGTCTGCAGAGAAAGAAATAAAATTATATAGCGATTCGACGGAGTAACTAGCTGGTTAACAATGACAAAGGTGTTACCTAGCTATTGTTAACTGGTTTACCATAGAGCTTTGTGTTTTGATTAGGACTTAGTAAACACATGCGTGAAGTGCTCAAGAAAAAATATGATGGATACATGCGCGAATGGATTATAACTGTATTCTTTTACTGCTGAATGATGAGTTTTAAAATCTTAAAATCTGCTCAATTTTTTCACGATTTATTTTTGATTTTTTTTCAATTACATCGTAGAAAATCGCGATTTTGAAAAAATCGCGCTTTTCGATTAAATCGTGAAATTGCGCAAGCCTAGTTCAGCGGCGGGGTCAAGACGGCAAATATCCTAAAAACAGTTGGTCACTCTCTCCTCAAAAACCGTTGTGTCGAATTCAACCAGATGTTGATTACCTATATAATTGTGGATTGCGTGACAACATTTACTTTTGGCTATGCCCCCATCAGGACTCAAGGGGCATGGTCCAAAGGTCAAATAACCAAAAAAGTGACTCACGCAATCTCCCCCTCCCTCCCCCCAAACCGTTGTATGGAATTTAAACAAATTGGGTATGTGTGTATTCACATTTGGCTCCACCAACATGGTTAGGGGGTCAAGAGATCAAAGTTGTAAATGTTGGGATTTGCGATGACATGTGATGTCATGTCATCGACCAAGCAATTTAGTTCTTTATTAGCTCAGGTCTGGCCTGAAAGGCCAAATGAGCTTATGCCATGTCGGTGTCCGTCCGTTGTCCGTCAACTTTTCCTTTAAACGACTTCTTAAGAACTGCTGAGTCGATTTCAATTATATTTGGCAGGAAGGATCCTTAGGGCATCTATAGGGATCCAAATTTCAAATGAAGACGATCGGCCAAATTGGCATGCAGCCATCTTGGATTTCAGCCTATATTTAGTAATGTCTTTAAAAATTTTCTCCGAAACCACTCAGGATCGATGCAAACCTCATGAAATATGATCTAGGGCAGGAACTGAACCAAATTTGTTCAAGTGAGCTTGATTGGCCAAATGGTTTGGCGGCCATGTTGGATGGACTAGTTTTGCGAAAATTTCTTTTCCAGAACTGCTGAACGGATCGGGTCGAAATTTGCCATGTCTTATTAGGGACTAAGGGCCATTGAGCTTTGTTCAAGGGAAGTTTGTCCATCAAAAAAGTCCCCCCAGTGGATCAGTCAAAATGTAGTGTGTTTGCCGGCCATATTGGATGTTTTTATTTTATGAATTTTTAAGCCGAAATTGGTTTTATATAGGTTTTTGTGTATTCTGATTTAAAATTCTGATTTTCAATGTTTGAAACTGTCGGATAAACGGTTTGGCGGCCGTCTTTGATCTTTTTCCTGCCAAAAACTCCCATACTAAAGCAATGGGAAATTAGGAAATGTCTTATTCAGAACTTCTAGGCCCATTTAAAGTACATTTGGTAGAAAGCATCCTTAGGGCACGGGATCCATGTTTGTTTAACAAAATTCATCATGGATTTTGTCCCATTTTTAGTAACGTCTTCGAAACCACTTTGGGGACCGGTTCAAAACTCATGAAGCATCATCTGGAGAAACAGCTGAACCAACTTTGTTCGAGGAACTTGATTGGCCAAGTGCTTCATGGGCCATATGGGATGACCTAGTTTTCACGAAAAGTACCTCCAAAGTCGCCAAAATTTGGTAGATATTATTAGGCCTAAACGCCATTAAAGTTTGTCCATGGAAAGTTGTCAAAAACATGTCCGCCATGAATCAATCAAAATTTAGCTTTTTTAACAAGCCATGTATTTTCTGTAAATTTTTTATCTCATAAAAAGACTACTTACTAACTACTGGGCCAATTTGAATAACACTTGGCTGAACCTTCTTCACAGAAATTAGATTGGTAAATCTTTCCAGTAATCATCTGGTTTTGTTCTGTTGTGGCAGTGGTCAATAATTCCACGTCAGCAATACAGGCCATGTGGAATTCTTGTTTTATAAGTTGTAAGGTAAGTGGAAAGATATAAGGATCCACTTAGTATTTAACTTCTTGCTCACAATTGGAACAGTCCCAGAATGCATAGGTATATATATAGCTACAGGTAATATATAGCTACAGGTAATATATAGCTACAGGCAATATATAGCTACAGGTAATATATAGTTACAGGTAATATATAGTTACAGGTAATATATAGTTACAGGTAATATATAGTTACAGGTAATATATAGCTACAGGTAATATATAGTTACAGGTAATATATAGCTACAGGTAATATATAGTTACAGGTAATATATAGCTACAGGCAATATATAGTTACAGGTAATATATAGCTACAGGTAATATATAGTTACAGGTAATATATAGCTACAGGTAATATATAGTTACAGGTAATATATAGCTACAGGTAATATATAGTTACAGGTAATATATAGCTACAGGTAATATATAGTTACAGGCAATATATAGCTACAGGCAATATATAGTTACAGGTAATATATAGTTACAGGTAATATATAGTTACAGGTAATATATATACACCTGTGCAAAAGTTAAGCACCAGCAAAAACAATAGAACGTAGAAACATGATGGTACAACTAGGCTGCCATACTTTTTGTCCCCGCGTTAGCTGACATAATTCCAAGTACGAAATGCACATGCATGCATGACTTCACGCCGCTTGATGTCCGTGCGTGGCGGGAAACAGCACACGTGTTCAGTTATGTAAAAGTCCAGTTTGAGGTGTAGAACATTACATACAGATTTAGGCGACAAGATTAGGAATTTTGTGTTCATGACCGTGGTTTATTTGTACAGAGAGAATTAGCTCTTGATTGTGAACCGCTATGGCAAGACGAAGGTTAAGTGATCGTGTGAAATGGCAAATCATAGGCATGCATACCACTGGTATGTCATGCAGAGAGATTGGCAGACAGCTGAACATTAACCATACTGTAATCAGTCGTTTGATTGCAAAACATGGGCAAACTAACGAGGTGAAGGACAGGCCTAGATCTGGAAGACCGAAGAAGACTACTGCCCGTGATGATCGAGCCCTAGTACGCCTTGTTAGGAGATCTCCATTCACCAACAGCAGAGTGCTCAGCCAGCAATGGGAAACGCGCAATAGAGTGTCAATGTCTACCGTCAAAAGGAGACTGTATGCTGCTGGCATGAAAGCTAGGAGACCTGTCAGACATCCTCTCCTCACTGCACACCACAAAGAGGAGCGTCTGAGGTTGTGCAACGAAAGAAGACACTGGAACATGAGATCCTGGAGACGGGTACACTGGTCCGATGAAAGTCGGTTCCTGCTTCATGCCACAGATGGTCGAACTCGTGTATGGAGGTCCAGACGCACGGCGTACGACCAACGTAACATCATGGAAGAAGTTCCATTTGGTGGAGGTTCCGTTATGATATGGGGCTGCATCTCATTTGATTGTAAGCTGGATCTGTTGACTGTACCTGGAACACTAAATGGACAAAGATATCAAGATTCCATACTGGATAGAGTTGTGGTCCCTCATTTTGTAAATCATGCACCTGGAACCCACCATATATTCATGGATGACAACGCCCGACCACATCGTGCTAGAGCTGTGCATGAATACCTCCGCCAGAATGCCATCGAAACCCTACCATGGCCAGCAAGGAGCCCTGACATGAACCCTATTGAGCATATCTGGGACATTCTGGGAAACATGGTGAGAAGGAGGGATCCTCCTGTGCAGAACCTACAGGAATTAACAGACGCACTCCATCTTGAATGGCAACGAATACCACAATGGCGTATCAGTCGGTTGGTGACCAGCATGAGACGTCGTGTCCAGGCCGTCATCCAGGCACAAGGTGGATATACCCGGTATTAATAATGACAGTCTCAAACTCGTGCACAGATGTTAAACTTCGTTTTCAGACACCATTGACGACAATCTAGCCACGTGTGTCAACTGTAGGGCAATAGTTGTCAGTTGTGTCAACGTTACCATATTCAGGCCTCGTTTTCAAGTTCAAACAAAAACATACAGTGTTTCCCCACCATCATAATCAGCATTCCTCTAGTTGCATTATTACCTCTTGCACTAAGATGGATGGGTACATAAATGTTTATGCTATTGCTTTCTTCATAGCACATGAATATACCCTCGCATGTGCATAAAAATAGGGTGGTGCTTAACTTTTGCACAGGTGTATAGTTACAGGTAATATATAGTTACAAGTAATATATAGTTACAGGTAATATATAGTTACAGGTAATATATAGCTACAGGTAATATATAGTTACAGGCAATATATAGCTACAGGTAATATATAGCTACAGGTAATATATAGTTACAGGTAATATATAGTTACAGGTAATATATAGCTACAGGTAATATATAGTTACAGGTAATATATAGCTACAGGTAATATATAGTTACAGGTAATATATAGTTACAGGTAATATATAGCTACAGGTAATATATAGTTACAGGTAATATATAGCTACAGGTAATATATAGTTACAGGTAATATGTAGTTACAGGTAATATATAGTTACAGGTAATATATAGTTACAGGTAATATATAGCTACAGGTAATATATAGTTACAGGTAATATATAGTTACAGGTAATATATAGCTACAGGCAATATATAGTTACAGGCAATATATAGCTACAGGCAATATATAGTTACAGGCAATATATAGCTACAGGTAATATATAGTTACAGGTAATATATAGTTACAGGTAATATATAGCTACAGGTAATATATAGCTACAGGTAATATATAGTTACAGGTAATATATAGTTACAGGTAATATATAGCTACAGGTAATATATAGGTTTCTGCAGTAGGCCATAGCTCGATAACCGAGCCAGTCATTCCAGTGGTAAATTTTCAAAAATAGTCTTATCTTGGTCTGCAAATGGACATTTTATGAGAAAATTGAAACTTTTTTTAAACAGATGTGTGGGTTAAAGGGTTAAATGACAATAGAAGTTTCGGACTCTGGGCACTTTTAGCTACTTGATGACCAAGCTGCCGAAAACCAGCATCAGCAGTGGTCTTGGGGAATCACCATTTGACACTTGCAGACACCTAATTTGAGACTTGCAGGCCCCTAATTTGACACTTGCATACCCCTAATTTGACACTTGCAGACCCCTAATTTGACACTTGTAGACCCCCTAATTTGACACTTGTAGACCCCTAATTTGACACTTGTAGACCCCTAATTTGACACTTGTAGACCCCTAATTTGACACTTGTAGACCCCCTAATTTGACACTTGCAGACCCCTAATTTGACACTTGCAGACCCCTAATTTGACACTTGCAGACCCCTAATTTGACACTTGTAGACCCCTAATTTGACACTTGTAGACCCCCTAATTTGACACTTGTAGACACCTAATTTGACACTTGTAGACCCCTAATTTGACACTTGTAGACCCCTAATTTGACACTTGTAGACCCCTAATTTGACACTTGCAGACCCCTAATTTGACACTTGTAGACCCCCTAATTTGACACTTGTAGACCCCCTAATTTGACACTTGTAGACCCCCTAATTTGACACTTGTAGACACCTAATTTGACACTTGTAGACCCCCTAATTTGACACTTGCAGACCCCTAATTTGACACTTGCAGACCCCTAATTTGACACTTGTAGACCCCTAATTTGACACTTGCAGACCCCTAATTTGACACTTGTAGACCCCTAATTTGACACTTGTAGACACCTAATTTGACACTTGTAGACACCTAATTTGACACTTGCAGACCCCTAATTTGACACTTGTAGACCCCTAATTTGACACTTGTAGACCCCTAATTTGACACTTGCAGACCCCTAATTTGACACTTGCAGACCCCTAATTTGACACTTGCAGACCCCTAGAACACACAATCTTACCACTGTAATGTGTGGCTCAATAATTGATGCAGTCATTCCAGTCTGAACATTTTAAAAATAGTTTTCGCTTGACCTGTGAAGTGACATTCAGTATAAATATTTAGCTTTCTTAGCCAAATATGACCAGTGAATGGTTAATCTGAACACCTGTTCCCAATGCACGGACTGAATATATGTATAATATTCTTGATTGACATTTGTAATTTAAACTAATGGCGGTCTGACAGCTTTATTAATTACAGTATATTGCCTATTATGGCATCTAGGTCTAGTGGTATATATATTCGATTGATCAGTGATTTCTGCAGAGATATAGATTGATTAGCTTTTAACCATTTCAGGGTCATGGACAGTGCTCTATTACTATAACACATCCTTTCTCATCCAGTTCAAGTAAATACATGGAGATTTGCAGTCAAATTAGTTTAAAAATAAATCTCATTCTTCTATGGTTGTTTTGGAATGACGATACATTTCGTTCTGTCGTTTCAAGCTGTGTGAATTTCTTGCATGTAATATTACTGGTAATAAAAATAGTTAATTTTGCCACCACGTTTCAGAGTATTGTATCAATTATAGGCATTCTGTGAAGTTTTTATGCACACATGACATGTTGGTAGAAGTGTGAAGTGGTCATGTGGATACTGTCAGTTTCACGAATTCAAGCTCAAAGCATTGAATTTAACCTTTTAGTGGTCAAATTTGGTCAAAAAAGTTAAAATACTTTCTTATTGAATGTCCAGCTGCAGGTAAAGAGAAGAATATTTTTGAAATTTATCACAGCAATGACTGGCTTGATTATTATTCCATGGGTAAATTAAAATAAATACTGTTCTCTTTAGCTGCAGATGGAGATTTCTCAAGACATGATTTCTCTGCAGCAGAGGCCGGTTTTTGCCGACTTGACCATTAAGCGGGTAATGTTTAAGAATTTTTAGGCAAGTTACAAGTGTTCCTTATTGAATGCCCATTTGCAGGCTCATTGAAGATTACATTTTTAATCAAGCCAGATATTCTAGTGAAAAACTTTAGATTATTTTATAATCTTTTACTGGCACAGGTTTTGTCTGGCTTGAAACGGTTATATTATTTATCATTATTTGAGTCATTAGCTGAGCGGTACATGTATGTATTGTCTGACTTGTGAAAATATCGTGCCACGGTGACTAAACATGGCCCAGTAGTTAGACACCTTTGTATGTCAATCTGTGGACCAGCAAGTGTACACCTTTGTATGTCAATCTGTGGACCAGCAAGTGTACACCTTTGTATGTCAATCTGTGGACCAGCAGTTGTACACCTTTGTATGTCAATCTGTGGACCAGCAGTTGTACACCTTTGTATGTCAAACTGTGGACCAGCAAGTGTACACCTTTGTATGTCAATCTGTGGACCAGCAAGTGTACACCTTTGTATGTCAATCTGTGGACCAGCAAGTGTACACCTTTGTATGTCAATCTGTGGACCAGCAATTGTACACCTTTGTATGTCAATCTGTGGACCAGCAGTTGTACACCTTTGTATGTCAATCTGTGGACCAGCAGTTGTACACCTTTGTATGTCAATCTGTGGACCAGCAAGTGTACACCTTTGTATGTCAGACTGTGGACCAGCAGTTGTACACCTTTGTATGTCAGACTGTGGACCAGCAATTGTACATCTTTGTATGTCAGACTGTGGACCAGCAAGTGTACACCTTTGTATGTCAGACTGTGGATCAGCAATTGTACACCTTTGTATGTCAAACTGTGGACTAGCAATTGTACACCTTTGTATGTCAAACTGGCCCAGCAATTGTACACCTTTGTATGTCAATCTGTGGACCAGCAATTGTACACCTTTGTATGTCAAACTGGACCAGCAAGTGTACACCTTTGTATGTCAGATTGTGGACCAGCAATTGTACATCTTTGTATGTCAAACTGTGTTTGTATGTCAAACTGGACCACACCTTTGTATGTCAGACTGTGGACCAGCAGTTGTACACCTTTGTATGTCAATCTGTGGACCAGCAAGTGTACGCCTTTGTATGTCAGACTGTGGACCAGCAGTTGTACACCTTTGTATGTCAGACTGTGGACCAGCAATTGTACATCTTTGTATGTCAAACTGTGTGTGTATGTCAAACTGGACCACACCTTTGTATGTCAATCTGTGGACCAGCAATTGTACACCTTTGTATGTCAAACTGTGTTTGTATGTCAAACTGTGGACCACACCGTTATATGTCAATCTGTGGACCAGCAATTGTACACCTTTGTATGTCAAACTGGACCAGCAATTGTACACCTTTGTATGTCAGACTGTGGACCAGCAATTGTACATCTTTGTATGTCAAACTGTGTTTGTATGTCAAACTGTGGACCAGCAATTGTACATCTTTGTATGTCAAACTGTGTTTGTATGTCAAACTATGGACCAGCAATTGTACACCTTTGTCAAATTGTAGACCAGCAAGTGTACACCTTTGTATGTCAAGCTGTGGAGATCTATGGATGCCCTATAATGCCTTACAACACATCTATAGCCCAGTCAGATCTACATGTGGGCCTTTAACACAACCTGTATTGAATGGTGAAGATGAAAACCTGTGAAAATGACATGTACTTATTCAATGTGCTAGAATTATGACACCTTGACATTGTTTAGCGTATTTGGAGTCAATGTGGAAAGATACTGCACATGTGCGGTTTGTGAGTACACACGTGGCGGGTGAGTCGTTCAGGACTTTAGCCGATAGCTCTGGGTTTGCATGTTCACTTATCAGCCAATCGGCCATGTTGTGTCCTTGAGAAATTCATTTTTACTTTCAATTTCTCCAGTAAACCTAGCGATAAATACTAAATAGGTGCCTTTGATGACATACATTCGCGCCCGTATATGGCTGCCACCAAATGGATGACCAAATGAATGAGGGCCGGATATAATGTCAAGCACTTAGAGCTCATGTATTCGCGTGAATAGCCACTAAATTAATGAACCATCTACTATCTATAATTGTGGGCTGTTGATGTTGAGAATACTGGACAACATTTGACGTAGACTTCTGCTGAGGTGCATGGATAATGTCTGACTATTTATGCTATTTAGAAAAGTTTTGTTTAGTTTTCAAATTACATGCATGCAGGATTAGCAGAACTGAAAGCTAATTCGGTTAGCGTTTTAAATTGTCGAGTTTTAAATTTGTGCTGTCTGCTTCATCCATGTCATCTGACAGATAATTATTCCCCCATATAGATCTATATGGCCATTAGGGGTGGGGGGGGGGGGGTGGGTGTTTGTGTGTATAGCACAGCACTGCATTTGCTTTGTCCCTCTGTTCATCCTGTCATTCATCCATCCATCTGTCCGATGGGATAACTCTAGCTCTACTGGAGCAATCTTCACCAGAATTGGGTTGGAGGTTGTTTTTGGGTGTCCGAAGAAGCGTATTAATTTTGTGGTCAAAGGTCATGGTGACCTAATTAATGACAATATTGCGTTTCCGGATGATAAAGTTGAGTTTTATTGAAGGGATCTTTACCAATCTAAAGTGTGAGCTTCTGCTTGGGGGTCTGAAGAACCCTATCGATTTTGGGATCAAACAGTCAAGGTCACATTGACCTAATTAATGACATAATATTTTGTTATTCCATAATAACCTGGGTTCTGCCGCGCCAGTTGCTTAGGGAGGGTCAAATGGCCCACTGTCTAGAAGATCGTTCACTTGGTCAAATGATGAGTCAATTACATATATGGAAGAAAGTTATGGCCTTAAATCCTGTGGGCCATTGACCCATGTGTGAAGGGAATGTAAGGACATTGTGAATTTTATAGTGCTAAATGGTGCAAGGGCCTGGCTCAGCAGAACCCTGAATAACTACTAATATTGGGTGGGAGTTTGTCCTTGGGGTTTGTAGAACCCTATCGATTTTGGGGTAAATGGTCATGGTCATAGTAGCCTAATTATGAACATATTGCGTTTCCGGATGATAATGTGCGTTATATTGAATGGATCTCTACCAATCTTGACTGGAAGCTTGTCCTTGGTTGTCTGAAGAACCCTATGATTTCTGGATCAAATGGTAAAAAATCAAGCTCACAGTAACCCAATTAATGACATGTTGCGTTTCTGGATGATGGCTCAAGTTTAATTGAAGGGACCTTTACAAACATTGTCTGGGAGCTTGTCGTTGGCTGTCTGAAGAACTCTATCTCTTTTGGGTTCAAATAGTCAAAGGTCACGGTGACCTAGTTAATGACATAATAGTGCATTTCTGGATGGTAACGAGTTCTATTGAAGGGATCGTTGCCAATCTTGAGTGCTAGGTTATCCTTGCGGTTGCGAAGAAGCCTATCAATTTTGGTGTCAATGGTCAAGGTCACTGTGACCCCATTAATAATATATTGGGTTTCCGGATGATAACTCGAGTTCTATTGAAGGAATCTTTAGCAATCTCGGGTGGGACATTGTCTTTGGCATTCCGAAGAACTTTATCGATTTTAGGGCCATACGGTCAATGGTCAAGGTCTCGATGATCCAATTAACAACATATTGCATTTCCGGATGATAACTCGAGTTTTGTTGAAGGGAGTGTTACCAATTTTGCTTGGGAGGTTGTGCTTGGCGGAAGTGGGGTGTTGGGGGAGGGGGATGGGTGTGTGTGTGGGTGACCATGCTTTAGCAATCATTGATTCTCATTCTTGTTTCAAGTCAGCAGTGTGCGCTAGGAAGCTTGTCTTGTGCATGGAGTTTTCCTGCTCTTCATGTTCTATCCTTACATGCATCTGTGTTTGGATGTCATGTACTCCAGTGGCAGGTCACTAGTGACATTGGTGAACAAGCGCCTTGTATAGTATTGTAGCATGATCAGGCTTACCTACTGCGCTCCTCCATTGACTTCTGCCTCATGTCTGTTATAATGGAAGCCACTGAATCACATTGATTAACCCTTTAACCCTTGAATTTGTTCAAGAAAATTTCAATTCTGTCACAGAAAATGTCCATTTGCAGACTAAGAGAAGACTACTTGTGAAAACTTACCATTGGATTGACTTTTCAGTTGTTAATTTTCAAAAATAGTCTTCTCTTGGTCTGCAAATAGACATTTCTCAAAACCACTGCAGAAGCCATTTTTGACTGATATGAGCGTTAAAAGGTTAACAGTCATGGCAGTGTACAATGTATTTGACATTCATAGCAAAACGTTTACACATGTCTAGTTCCTAACTTCTAGTGTATATGCACCATTGACCGTGAGGCATGAGCGTGTGTATATGCACCATTGACCATGGGACATGAGTGTATATGCACCATTGGCCATGGGACATGAGTGTATATGCACCATTGACCGTGAGGCATGAGCGTGTGTATATGCACCATTGACCATGGGACATGAGTGTATATATACCATTGGCCATGGGACATGAGAGTGTATATGCACCAATGGCCATGGGACATGAGTGTATATGCACCATTTGCCATGGGACATGAGAGTGTATATGCAACATTGGCCATGGAACATGAGTGTATATGCACCATTGGCCACGGGACATGAGATTGTATATGCACCATTCGCCATGGGGCATGAGTGTATATGCACCATTGGCCATGGGACATGAGAGTGTATATGCACCATTGACCATGAGATATGAGAGTGTATATGCACCATTGACCATGGGACATGAGAGTGTATATGCACCATTGGCCATGGGACATGAGAGTGTATATGCACCATTGGCCATGGGACATGAGAGTGTATATGCACCATTGGCCATGGGATATGAGAGTGTATATGCACCATTGGCCATGGGACATGAGAGTGTATATGCACCATTGACCATGGGACATGAGAGTGTATATGCACCATTGGCCATGGGACATGAGAGTGTATATGCACCATTGGCTATGGGACATGAGAGTGTATATGCACCATTGGCCATGGGACATGAGAGTGTATATGCACCATTGGCCATGGGACGAGAGTGTATATGCACCATTGGCCATGGGACATGAGTGTATATGCACCATGGGACATGAGAGGGTATATGCACCGTTGGCCATGGGACATGAGTGTATATGCACCATTGGCCATGGGACATGAGAGTGTATATGCACCATTGGCCATGGGACATGAGTGTATATGCACCATTGGCCATGGGACATGAGAGTGTATATGCACCATTGGCCATGGGACATGAGAGTGTATATGCACCATTGGCCATGGGACATGAGAGTGTATATGCACCATTGGCCATGGGACATGAGAGTGTATATGCACCATTGGCCATGGGACATGAGAGTGTATATGCACCATTGGCCATGGGACATGAGAGTGTATATGCACCATTGGCCATGGGGAGAGTGTATATGCACCATGGGACATGAGAGTGTATATGCACCATTGGCCATGGGACATGAGAGTGTATATGCACCATTGGCCATGGGACATGAGTGTATATGCACCATGGGACATGGGACATGAGAGTGTATATGCACCATTGGCCATGGGACATGAGAGTGTATATGCACCATTGGCCATGGGACATGAGAGTGTATATGCACCATTGGCCATGGGACATGAGAGTGTATATGCACCATGGGACATGGGACATGAGAGTGTATATGCACCATTGGCCATGGGACATGAGAGTGTATATGCACCATTGGCCATGAGACATGAGAGTGTATATGCACCATTGGCCATGGGACATGAGAGTGTATATGCACCATTGGCCATGGGACATGAGTGTATATATACCATTGGCCATGAGACATGAGAGTGTATATGCACCATTGGCCATGAGACATGAGAGTGTCTATGCACCATTGGCCATGGGACATGAGAGTGTATATGCACCATTGACCATGAGACATGAGAGTGTATATGCACCATTGGCCATGGGACATGAGAGTGTATATGCACCATTGGCCATGGGACATGAGAGTGTATATGCACCATTGGCCATGGGACATGAGTGTATATATACCATTGGCCATGAGACATGAGAGTGTATATGCACCATTGGCCATGAGACATGAGAGTGTATATGCACCATTGGCCATGGGACATGAGAGTGTATATGCACCATTGCCTATGGGACATGAGAGTGTATATGCACCATTGGCCATGGGACATGAGATATCATTGTTCAATATTTGGTATTTTAGTGTTTAACACTCAAGCTATCCAAAAACCGCTGCAGTGGGCTTGAGAAATGTCCACTTGCAGACCAAAGGAAGAGTAAATTTTTTGAAATATTGACCGCTTGAATGACTGGTTTGATAACGAGCCAGTCATTCCAGTCATACATTTTTGGTCTGCAAATGGATATTTTCTATGAGATTTGATGGTTAGAGGATTTAGAACTGAGTCAAATTAACCTAGTTTCTCAATTGACATATCTGTCATTTGAACCGAAAATTATTCAGCCAGGTGTGTAACATAATAATATAATAGGAAAAAGGCAAACATTTCATAAAATAAAATTAAAATACATCTCTCCCTATGATTGTGGTTAATTGGAGTTAAATATTAAATTTAAAGATTTTGTTCAAAAATTACAGTACGGATGAAGTATTTGAACCTCTAACAAACAAGATTCTCAAGAAAATTTAAGTCGCTTAGTCATTAGTGAATGTCCATTTGCACGCCTATATTAGAGAATATTTTTGAAAATTTACCACTGTTCTAACTGGCTATGTGACCGAGTCTCAATCCGTTGATAAAGTCTCAAAAGCAGTCTTCTTGGCCTGCAATGTACCTTTACAGCTTATCCATCCATCATATGACATAAACAACGTGTTGGATGACGTCATATGACATAAACAATGTGTTGAATGATGTCATATGACATAAACAATGCGTTGGATGATGTCATGACATAAACAGTGTGTTGGATGATGTCATATGACATAAACAACGTGTTGGATGACGTCATATAACATAAACAACGTGTTGGATGATGTCATATGACATAAACAGCGTGTTGGATGAAGTCATATGACATAAACAACGTGTTGGATAACGTCATATGACATAAACAATGTGTTGGACGCCGTCAAATGACATAAACAATGTGTTGGATGACATCATATGACATAAACAACGCGTTGGATGATGTCATATGACATACACAGTGTGTTGGATGATGTCATATGACATACACAACGTGTTGGATGCCATCAAATGACATAAACAATGTGTTAGATGACGTCATATGACATAAACAACGTGGTGGATGACGTCATATGACATAAATAACGTGTTGGATGATGTCATATGACATAAACAAGGTGTTGGATGACATCATATGACATAAACAATGTGTTGAATGACATCATATGACATAAACAACGTGTTGGATGACGTCATAATCATAACATCATGACTGAGTCCGACACATTGTACTAATTGTGTCTCTACCATTTAATAAACATTCTGTTGAATATTTTGGAACACCTAGTCAAATTAGTTTCAAAATATTCAACAGCTAACCTGTATAGTTTTCTGGAAATTGATAATCAGGGAGTTAGGAGATCAATGGATCCCAACACGAGCGTGGTGTGGGTAGAGCTTAGCTAAAGATGGGCAGGTCATAGCTAAAACTGGAAAGGTCCATTGTGTGGGCTTTTGTCCAGACCATTGCAATGGTCATTTTTGACCAGCTTGACCATTAGTGTTAAGTACTCATGTTGCACCATTGCTAGGGCTGCAGCGAGCGTGTGTCAGCTTCCTGCCAGGACCCGGAGATACGACACCACACCAGATTACGAAAAATGTCCGAATGGAAGGCATGAGAGTTTGGCATCGTAACAAACCAGGTAATTAAGCGTTTGTTTGTGGATGATGTCATCACGACTCACGAGAGGCAATTTGTGATTTCGTGTTTCTGGCACGCTGTTGTGAAATGTCATTTATTTGGGTCAGTTATGTGTCTTTGCTAGTAATGTTTTTTTGTGTCGTAATTTGTAATTCTCTGATTGCCTGCAAGATCATGTTTTCATCGTTGTTTTGTTGAGGTGTGCAATCTGATCATCTTCAGATTGTTCACATTGCTCAGATTGCTATGCTATCTCCTTCAAAGCACATTCAACGTTCTTTTAGCCATTTCACCGGCGAGATCCCGATATCTCATTTTCGAGGCAACCAGACAGAAAAACTGTTGAATATATTAAAATTAAGTTGACGGGAATGTATATTCTTTACGTTGTAAAACCTATTCTGTTGAATATTTTGAAATGAATCTGACTGGAAGCCATTGCTGTCTTAGGCACCTTAGGCAGCAGCGGCTTCCAGTCAAATTAATGTCAAAACATTCAACAGAAAAGTTTTTATATCTTAACATATTTACTTTTTCACGGATTTGTTGGTGAAATTGTTAAAGCCACTTTTTCCCAAGTATTTAATCGAATATTTGAAACTAATTTGGTTTATGCACATTGCAACAGCAGCTTTCAGTCATCAGTCAAATAAATTTCAAAATATTAAAAAGAAATATTATTACGTCATATTGAAGCAGTTGTTGTTGTTTTTGTAGCATTGACAAAGTGTTGATGTTTACACTGTCCCAAAGTTGACCCTTTAACACCCAAGCTGGCCGCCAAAACTGGCTTCACCAGTGATCTTGTGGAATATCCAAGAGAAGACTTTGAAAATTTACCAATAAAATGACTGGCTTGTGGCTCGATAACTAAGGGGGTCATTTTAGTGGGATATTTAAACAGATAATTTTCTTGGTATACAAGTGGAAATTTTCTTAAGCATATTTGAGCGTTAAAGGGTTAATGGCCACCTACTTGTGGAAAGCGACCTTTATAAAAATATTGCTCGCACATCACTTTCAGGGATGGAAATAAAAATAAAACTCAGTCAATCTGCACATTCACCCTTTAAAACACATATCAGCCAAAAACGGCTTCTGCAGTGGTCTTGAGAAATGTCCGTTTGCAGACCAAGAAGACTATTTTTGAAAACTGTCCATTGAGAAATGTCCATTTGCAGATCAAGAGAAGACTATTTTTGAAAATTTACCTCTGGAATGACTGGCTTGATAATCGAGCCAGTCATTCCAGTGGTAAATATTAAAAAATAGTCTTGGTCTGCCTATGGATATTTTCTATGAGAACATTTAAATTTAGTTGAACAAATTCAAGGATTAAAGGGTTAACAAACTGGACCAAGCCCTGCACGCTTCAGTAATCATTTGTACGCCAAACGGGCCAGTCATTTCAGGTATAGATTTACAAAAAATGGTCTTGACCTTCAAATGGACATTCAGCATGCAACAATTTACATTTTCCTAAAGGTTTAAATACTCATTACTGGACTGAGTGTAACTGTAAGGTTGTGCGACTTTCAGCATGGCATCATGGTATGGATCATGATAAACGTCAATGTAGTTCTCAACCCTAAAGCTAGATGATCATCAAATCAACCGGATACACAATCCCATTTGTAATGAACTCACGCTTTTACCCAGAGCATTACGTTTCGACACCCGCAGAGACAGAAATCTCACCAGGAAAGGTGCTGAAACCAGCTACACATATCTATGAGTATTGATTTTACTCGTCCATTCAAACCGTAGCACAATGTATATGCATTGTTCCTGTGTGTATATTAGTAATACACGAGGTACGCTGACTGTAATGAGAGACGTTTTGTTCCGCCTCCGGTACGTGATGCCAGCAGAGTCATGCTTTTTAACCCTTTAATGGTCAAATTTGGTCAAGAAAGTCTAAATATTTGCTTATTGAATGCCCATTTGCAGGCCAAGAGAGGACTGTTTTTGAAAATTTACCACAGGAGTGACTGGCTCGGTTATCGAGCCAGGCATTCCAGTGGTAAATTTTCAAAAATAGTCTTCTCTTGGCCTGAGAATGGACATTCCCTAAGACCACTACAGAGGCTGTTTTTGGCCAGCTTGACCATTAAAGGGTTAAACTGGTTAGTGATCAACAGAGGTTCAGAACAGCAGAATGTTTTATTATAATTATTGAATGCCCATTTGGAAGCCAAGAGAAAACTATTTTAGAAAAATATTCCATTGTGGTAACTGGCGCGATATTCGAGCCGGTCATTCCAATGGTAAATTTTCAAAAATAGTCTGGCTTGCTACTGGACATTCTTGAAGACAGCTGGAAAGTGTGTTTTGCCGGCATGCCCATTAGAAAGTGTTAACCTTTTTACCCTCATATCAACCAAAAATGGTTTCTACAGTGGTCTTGAGAAATGTCAGTTTTTAGACCAAGAGAAGAGAATTTTTGAAAATTTACCAGTGAAATGACTGGCTCGATAACTGGTAAATTTTCAAAAATGGTCTTCTTGGTCTGCAAATGGACATTTTCTATGAGAAAATTGAAATTCATTAGAACAAATTTGAAGGCTAAATGTTTAAAGCTGACATTTATCATGCTAATATTGTACTGGTGATCCTGAATGGTTATCATTGCTTCATATGGCCTCCAGCATTGATAACTGACTCACATTCTGAATATGGTGATAAATTGTAAGCTGTTGCTATCCCTAGATAAATGCCAGCAACAGATTTTAGCAGCTCTGTTACGCTGTATTTTCAAACTGCATCACACTTCCATTTACAATCTTGTTTAAAAGCTAGGGTACATGGGACGGATGGCGGCAGTGGTGTGTGTGGGTTTCTTATCCCGGCTTAACTGTCTGTCTGGTGAATTTCTGAAGACTACATTTTCCATGGGGTTTAATTCTGGGTATGCTGAATATGCTAAGCTACAACAAATTTCAGTCGAATTGTTCTCAAAATATTTAGCATGTCTACAATTATTGCTCATTGAAATTATTGTCTGGTGGCTTGCGGCCTTCAGACAGCTCATAAGGGTTACGCAGATTGGATTGTGGTCATTGATCTTGTCTAGTGAGTGATAATTATCCCCTGAGGTGGAGGCCAGGTAGAATTATAGGAAGCCATTTCCAGGCATGCCAGGTGTGGAAGAAACAGGAAGTAAATGTCTTGTGATTTGTCACGGCGCTGTGTTCTGTATGGCCTCTGTTCACTCAGTCTCCTCTTTTCACTCAGTCTCCTCTTTTCACTCAGTCTCCTCTGTTCACTCAGTCTCCTCTGTTCACTCAGTCTCCTCTGTTCACTCAGGCTGAGTCGCCATTATGCATTAACCCTTTAATTGTCAAATGTAGTTAAAAGATATAAATATGTGCTTATTGAATTTCCATTTGCACGTCTGATAATTTTTTGAAAATTTACCACTGAAATGAGTGTCTCTGTGACGGTTATCGAGTCAGCCAGGCATTTCAGTGGTAAATTTTCAAAGATAGTCTTTTCTTCTTGCAAATGGACATGGCTCAAGACTACTGCAGTTACAGGTCTTGGTCAGCATAACAATGGATTAATCTGATCTGTCGCTCAAGTATACAACGTCATAATCAGTTGCGTCACATGTAAACTGATGTTGCAATACATAATTGACAGAGAATACTCCATCAGGAAGCTGTAATAGTCAGTGTCTGTCAAAGTGTACAAATTGTATGACTTTGAAGGATTTACTATTTAATAAACATTTTGTTGAATATTTTGAAATTAATTTGACTGGTCCCAGTTGCAAAACATTCAACAGGCTCAACGATGTCATTGATTGTGACGTCATCCTACACGTTGTGTAATTGATTATGACATCATATGATTGATGGATAATCTGGAAAGGGCCATTATGGCGCTAACTACAGAAATATTTCCATGGTTCTGTCGAGGTACCAGAGTACTGGAGCCTGACATCACACGATCTAAAAAGGTTTGTTTAAGCAGAATAGAACCCCCACCACCCCTACCACCAGCCCCTCTGTTATTGGCAATTATTCATTCTGGAAAGTTACTGAAGAAATTGTCAGTCAACCTATTTAACCCTTTAACCCACAAATTTGTCCAAGAACATTTCGCATAGAAAATGTCCATTTACTGACCAAGAGAAGACTATTTTTGAAAATTTACCACTGGAATTACTGGCTCATTTATCGAGCTGGTCATTCGAGTGGTAAATTTTCAAACATAGTCATCTCTTGGTCTGCAAATGGACATTTCTCAAGACCACTGCAGAAGCCATTTTTTGCTGATATGGGTGTTAAAGGGTTAATATCCTATTAAAAGTCTTAACCTTCCTAATTTTCGTCTTATTGGTCATAAATAACATTTGACATATAATGTGAATCAGCTGATTATCTTGAAAACAAATTTCAACACCCACCCCACCCGCACCTCACACACCCTCCTTAAATACAGCATTTACCTTTAGTCAAAATTATTTCTAACGCTAAAGTTCTTATTATAGCTGCAGCTTATAAAAGCCGGCTAGAATTCTGGACAAAGTGTCTTATTATTAATGATGGCGAGTTTGTGAGGAAGGATGAAAGGACTATTTGAATGCGATCTCACAATAGGTAAAGATGCTGAGGAGAACATGTGACAATATTACAGGTATTGTATGCAACATGAACAAAGCATTGAGGAGGCGTGTTTTGGGAGATTAGTGGACTGATCACCTGCAGCTTATGCTTGCTAGAATTAACACTTTCATCTCTACAGTACTGAGCTACAGATATTTATTTTCATCATTACTTGGTTAAAATGAGCATCATTTTGTCATATTATTCTTTAAAAAAATAGTAGAACATCGCTTATGATACATATGGTTTAACATTTTAACCGCAGATTTGTTTAAAGAATTTCAGTTTTCTCATAGAAAGTGTCCATTTTCAGACCAAGTGATTATTTTTGAAAATTTACAATTAGAATGTCTGGTTTGGTTATCGAGTCAATCATTCCAGTGGTAAATTTTCAAAAGGAGTCTTCACTTGGTCTGCAAATACACATTTCTCAAGACCACAGCAGAAGCCGTTTTTGGCTGATATGAGTCTAAAATGGTTAAAAAACCCATATCCTCTGCCTTTGATCGGACTTTTGTGCAGAAAACGGCAGTCTTTTAAACCCATCTCATTCCGTATTTAATTATGGCACTATCAATTGTGAAGGCTCTATCTAATGCCTTTCTTATTATCATGAAAACAATTTCATTGAAAGTAACTGCAGTAGACTGCTACAACTTTCAGTCAAATAGTTTTCAAAAGAAGATTTATATAAATTGTTGAAACTTGATTTCTAGAAATTCATGATTATAAATGGGGTTAACCGACGCTGTGTTGGTTTTGTTCACAATTATAATTTGGTTTTCTTTATGTGAAATCACCTGTATGTATGCACCACGTGTATCGTGAATCTGTTATTACACATCTGATGCGCGTGAATAATGCAGGTTCGATCTTGGTTAGGTTTGCTGGAGTGGGTGGTGTGTGTTTGTAGTTCACGGAAAGTTAGCTTCATGGATGAAAGTCTAGCTCTTAAGGATGTTTTTACTTGGGGTACGTATATGATAATATACTGTTAGGTAGTAATTAAATTATGTGTGTATCTGTCGAATTGAATTAATCAATTATTGGTCGGTCGTTTTGACCCTTGAAACTGTAGGAAAGATGTTACAAATTTTGAAAACAATTTGAATGTTCTGTTCAGTCAATTTGTTGAAAGAGTATAAGTTCGTTAACCCTTTAATGGTCAAGCCAACCAAAACCAGGCTCTGCAGTGATTTTGAGAAAGATCCAAGAGAAGACTAATTTTGAAAATTTATCACTGGAATAACTGACTCGTTTATCGAGCCAGTCATTCCAGTGGAAAATTTCAAAAATAGATTTCTCCTCACTTACGACATGTACGCTTATTAAGGAAAATCTTAAATTTTTTGACAAATTGTGACCATTAAAGGGTTAATAAATAGTCCTTGTGTTGCCTGATTATGCATCATGTGGATGGAGTTGTCAGGTTTTATGAATGTTAACCTGATGACGAAGATGACGTCAGTTTTTGTTGGGCCCTGGATTGCGGCATGCAGTGTACACAAAGAACTATCTAGAGCTGTTAAAAGTTTTTCGATACACATTAAATTTCATCATAGGCTGGCCCGATCACAATAAATCTTTACAGATCTGTTCTCTGTCATCTTTGAATCCTGAGTGCATTATGCTACAGGAGGAGGAGGAGGCGTTCATTCAATAAACATTTTAATCAACCTGTCAATTGTTACAGTGATTACATATAAGTATTTGCATATAACCATGTACAATGTGGACCATTTGTATACCAAGCACGTATGCACATGCACGAACGCACGCTCACACACAGCTGCCGCGACCTGCTCGACCCTATGTGATTACATACCATACCATGTGAGCAGCTAGACATTCCAATAGATACCATAGCAATACACCTTTCTCACATTGACGTCATTACGCCAGGATTCCCCTAAATCCATGTGCAGAGCAAATCTGCTCGCTGGTACCTCCGCCAACAAGCCGCTGACCTGCGTTGAGTTACTTTGGCGCTAAAATACACCGCAATCTAAACCATTCCTATGATACACTAAAATCATTATATTATTTAAATCATATATCATTGGAAAACGCGTTCAATTGCCGAAACATTAATGCATTATTTTTTATATTTTTGGAATGTTTTCACTGAGTTATTTGCGTGTATAAAATACACCATTCAACCTAGATTCATTAAATCAAGTGGAGTATAGGGGATATTTTTAAATTGCAATCAACTGTATTAAATTTTAGAAAATTATAAAAACTGATACAGAAATGTATAGAAAATTGGCTTAGCTTTCCAATGATGTAAGACTTCAAAAATATTATGAACATAGTTTTTCATATGCACTGCCTAAAGCGCACTGTTTCTGATTCCCATAGGAAAGTAATGCTGATTGCGCGTCGGCTATCGCGGTTACCAGCCGGAAGTGGCAAGCGCGATGCATTCCGGGAAGGTATTTTCCCAAAATATGCTAATGTGGGAAAGGTGTATTCAAATTTTGTGACTGCTGCTGTATATATATATATATGTGTGATATGCGGAAAAATAAACGGGCTTGATACATGGAGCGCAATCTTTATACGTTACAAGTATTGAGTAAATCCTGTTTTCTGCATACTTAGCATATATCTGCATTAGGCTTGTAGGGTGATTAAGAAATAGGGTTAACTTAAAGTTATCAGCGGTTTGATAGAATATTTCATGTGAGGTTTTACTTTTTAGCTCGACTTTACGAAGTAAACTGGGCTGTTGTAATATACTGCACGTCGTCCAGCAGTGGTGGTGTTGGTGTCATTGTCCAATTTGCGTTTAGCTCAACTTTTCTGTTTATATCTCATGTTTGGTTAATCATACTGGACCCAAACTTGGACACATGCTTCCTTATAATGACACAGCATCACACAGTTACGCTATAATTGGAGGGCATCATACAATGGTGTTGGGGTTAAAAGGTCAAAAGGTCAGTGTTATTGTGACATTCCTAAAAACTTGTTTTTTTTACATTAACCTTTTGACTTAGTGGTTCATATCTCATGTTTGGTTAATCATGCTCTACCCTGTGGTGGTCAATATTATGGAATCGAGGATATTCTAAGGTATTGTGAATTGTGATATGGTTTTTAAAGAGCTTTCCTTTAAACCTTGAATAATACAGGAATTATCAGCATAAAATTTTCCAAAAATTCTGGAATATATCTCAAACCCAATGTTCTCGGAATGCAGTGATTTCCGTGCGACGGCGTTCTCGGAATCCAGGCGACTAGTCTATGGGTTTCTTATGTTTTCAAGTGCCTTCTCTTGAAGCCTAGATGTTCCAGCATTAACGATGAGGACACAATATTCTGAAAATCTTGGCGTATTCCTGACTCCTGTCATGAATGGTCATCAATACGACAGAATCCAGCATTTTCTAAAGTTTTCCGACATCGTCTATTTTCTGGATTCTCATGGATTTCTGCTCACCTGACTCCGCCCACAGAGACGTTCTTGAATCTTGTGAATAAGCATTAATGTTTACTTATGACTGGAAACAGTATTTGAGCAGTCAAAAATTTTTAGTCGGAGCTCGCAACTAGTATACATGTAAATATATTTTAAACATTTCTGAGAAAGATGCCAAAGTCACAGCTATAGCGTGTTGCATTTGTTAAAATTTCTAAATTGTACTAAATTTAATTAACATCTTCAGGTAGTGCTTATATGCTTTCCAAACTTTCTTTATCAGAAAGTGATTGGTAGCGGTATAATCTTGTAAATGTACAAATGTACACCATTGTCATGGATTTGTACAAATGTATGCCGTCCGAGTAATTTGTCGTGCCAATATCAGCACAACAATTTGCAATAAGCGCACATAAATATTAATTCTAATATGATACTAACTGTAATTTTCCTTAAAAAATTATACTATTGAAAACTTGGCAGCAGCTGTGCGTATGTTCTGTTTTGTTGGCTTGTCAGAATCCTGTCACAAAGACTTAGCGTCTCTGAAAACAGGCACGTGTGACAATATACAAACAGTCCTGTCAGCGTGGTCTGCCCGCTAGAGAAGTATTGTTGTACCTTTTTGTTGAAATAAGGAGATGAATCTGCTAATTTGTTCCTATAGAGATATGACTCAGGTGTGCTAGTGTGAACAAAGGTATGTTTGTTCCTGGGTTAACAGGAGGATGATCTTCAGAGCAGAACGCATTTCATCTGAGCCAGAACTGCTTTGTGTTCCTGATAATAAAGATATAGCTCATTAACCCAGAAATTTGCAGAGAAGACTAAAATTAAAAAAATAAATAAAACTAGAATGACTGGCTCGATAACCTTTTCTTGGTGCTTATCTCAAGACCACTGCAGAAGCTGTTTTTGGCTGATATGAGTGTTAAAGGGTTAACTGTCTGTTGACCATATCAACCCTGAGGAAACTCTTGAGTCTTAGTATCAACCCTTATAAAAGCATATTTCTGGTAATAGACTGGCAACAGACTCGCAAGATGTGACAACAGACTGACAATAAACTGAAAAAAAATGAACACTGACAATAGACTGACTATAAGAGCTCTGGCATTAATTAAAGAAGAATTGACAATAAACTGGCAATAATGCAAGTTTATTGAGAGACCTGGTAATAGTCGGACAATAGCCTGACAATAAACTGGCAGTTGTTATTATACCTGTCACCAGCACATGTACGCACATGCACAAAGGAGCCCAACTAGGAAACAGATTCACTTTTCAAATATTCTGCAAGCAGATAGCTTAAAATCCAGTCTAAGTTTTGTGTACTTCTTTACTGTGTCAGTAACTGATTTGTGGGATTAATAATGGAAAGATCATGCCTAATATGAAGTCTCTGTTGGCAAAGTTACGTTTGTTGAATGTTTTATGGATTTCTGATGATTTCTTGTTCTTACGTAACTTCGTTACATGTTTTCGTGGTAGTCAACCATGCCTTCCATTTCATCATCAATGCCATTTACTATTATTATTTAAGTAGGTTTTCTCCTACTAAGATCAAGGAATCTTCCTTCGTTTTCTATATCCCTAGAAAGTTTTTAGGGTGTCATTATTCATTGAGATATTTGAATTCATATTTTCCCGCCTTGAGATTCCTTTTTTAGAGAATGTTTTTCAATTCTCTGAGGCTGTATGCTTCAAGTTTTACATATTTTTTCATTTTTAGGAGTCCGTACAATTGGCGGATATAGTATTATATTTTTCTGCGAAGTGTGATCGTTATCCGCGCGGCTAAGGATGAATCTTCGGATTCTGTCAATATCTTGGAAGGCTATGTCCGCAAATGGGGGAAGCCGGTGGCCCTCACGTCCAGGCATGAGGTTCGGTCGCCTAAACCTAAGCCGAAAGATTCTAAGAAGGAGCCCACAAGGTGTCTTCTTGTAAAACCCACCTAAGTCTTGAGGAAGGGCATTACCCTCAAGCTGTGGTGTCGGCGACGGAAGTCCCCGATTCATCCCCATATGCCAAGGCTCATTTTTCCGTAATTCCTTTTTTGGTTTTTCCCCCGAAAAATCGGTTACTTCCGGTCTAGCTAGCACTTCCAGTTTGTGCTCATCTAGAAAGATCTAAGAAGAAGCCCACAATGTGTCTTCGTGTAAGTCACCGGGCAAAATCCGCCTGTCTTGAGGAACGGCATTACCCTCAAGCTGTGGTGTCGGCGACGGAAGTCCCAGATTCAGCTCATTATGCCAAGGTTCAATCTTCCATGATACCGATAGCCAGGAAACGTCCAGAGATCGCCAGTCCTTAACCTAGTTCCATCAGGAAGCTGGGTAGCTTCCGGTTTGGCAAGCACTTCGGTAGGTGCTTGGTAGATTCGGGTCTGCAAGACCCTGTTCTACTTTCGGTTTCCGTACCTCCCTCTTCCATTTCCGGTATGGCTTCCGGTTTGGCCGGATATCCGGGTCCTCAATTTTCCGGTCTTCATACAGAAACATTGCCAGTCTTTTAGTCTTTTGAATTTATACAGACATTCAGCATTTATTCTTTAGCAGTAACAGTATTTCAACGTAATTAAAGACTTTTCCGACTGGTTTCCATATGAGATTTTTAGTTTAACTTTTTTCATATGCGCCTGTCGTAGGTTTTAAATAGAACACTCAGCTGATAAGGCAGTTGTATTCTTCTGTCAAGCGTGTATTTTCACTTAGTCTTAACGTTCCCATGCTTCGTTATTTAATATTTTCTTTTGGAGGTAGTATATTTTATTGATTTATTTATTTCTCTTTCTATCTAAGTTTCTACGCATCATTTCTAGATGCATAATTTTTCTTTCATCCGCCTTTAGATGGCCAGTTGTCTTCGGGCCATTCAGCCTTTTCTCTCGCTCCTTTCTTCACTTATGTTGGCAGGTTGACAAAATTATTTTAGCTTATTCTAATGTATTTTTTATCTCGGTTTTTATTCCTTTTTTTCCTTTTATGGGTTATTTCTGCTTTCTAAGTGTCTTTTTATTCTTGTGGATATTATTCTTGTTTCCATTTTCTTCTCGGGGTTCCCTCTCTTAATTCTATTCCTTATCAGTGACTTAGTTTTCTTCTCTGTCGTCGTGTGTGTGCGTGCGTGTATGTTACATTTCATTGCATTACTCACATTTTAACGGTTGATTTACATTTTGCATCATGCAAGGCTGTATTTGATCTTTATTACTTTAGTATTATAGGGGCAATTCCCTTTTTTAGTTTGCTTAGCAGGGCATCATTTTTTAGACGAGCTATCACTCTCACTCTCACAGCTTGCCTAACTTTCATCCCAGGAGAGCAATTAATAGCTCTCCTTAAATCTCAAATCTTTGTTCACGGTTTAGATATTTTACTTCTTACATGTAAGCGCAGATTTATATCATTCAAATGTATTTGCAAATTTTCATTCTGCTAGAGGAGCGATCACTCGCCTAACACTGATCGTGAAACTGGCCATGATTTTTTAGAAATTAAGTCCGGGTTTAGCATGAAACATTTCATGTTATGTAGATTTCACTTTATTCTTTCTTCTGTTGATGGACTGAGAGTTCTTGCTCTATCGCTATTATATATATATATATTTTTATTGACGTTGTTCTGACATTGATTTCTTGGTGTCTTGTTATGGTGAAAGATTTCAGAAATTCTTTTCCATTTTCTTTCGTGCTAAATGAAGAGTTCATGTCTAGAATCATGTAGCTGTCTGGACAAGTTTTTTACAAAGAAATTTAGATCCAGGATTTAATCCCTCTGCATAGCTTTCGGCTGCAGCAGGAATTCTTCATCATCTATCAATTCAGACAATTTATCTTTGGTTTTCTAATTCCTCGAGTATAGTTTCTACATTCAACTCTTTCAATAATTATTCCATAGGTATGCATGTTGTCATCCATTATAATTTTCAAAAAGTCAAGGCTAGTCCTTTCAAGTTTCACCCATCTGGCTGTCTTTCGACCTGTATCAGGGCGTAGTCTTTCCTTCAGAGGCATTGTGGAGGCAATCTTGTTGGCTATAGACATTCTGACAACCGCTTTCTCAGTCAGGGCAAGATTGTTTCTCAGCGTTCTAGGCTTGATGGTCAGCGTCAAGAATGTCATTCTCTGGGCGGTACTGATGAATGGACCCTTTCAAGTGTTCCTGATGTCCCTCTGGAAGCAGTCAATTCATTTTATTTACCATCAGATTCCCATCAGAGAACACTTGATCCCTCATTTAGACTTTTGGAAGGATCGTTCTCTGCATCCGATAGTTGTTCCATTAGTCAAGACCTCCTCAGGTGATTTTTTTCACAGACGCTCCCCATGAGGGGTGGGGAGCAGTCCGCATCTCCCTGTCGATTTTAGGTTTTTGGTGCTTGGAGGAGTCGACAGCTTTCATCAATATCTTGGA
This sequence comes from Chaetoderma sp. LZ-2023a, assembly GCA_034401795.1. Classification (NCBI taxonomy): domain Eukaryota; kingdom Metazoa; phylum Mollusca; class Caudofoveata; order Chaetodermatida; family Chaetodermatidae; genus Chaetoderma; species Chaetoderma sp. LZ-2023a. The sequence continues at coordinate 21,241,051 of CM067374.1, forward strand.
GTTGTGGGCTGTCAAGAAGGCTCTCCTCAGAATCTCGATTCGATCAGTCAATTCCATGGTAGTTTTCTACATCAACAGACGGGGAGGAACGACGGCTTCACTTCTTTGTATGGAAATTTGGAATCTTCTGTTGTGGTGCCGCCAGAACCAAATCTTTCTAGTTTCCAGTCATGTTCCAGGCAGACTGAACTTTCTTGCGGACCAGGTGGTAAGACCCAGCAGGTTTGTCCACTTGTTTAAAAAAATTGGTTTTCAAAGCGATTTTTCAGCATCAGGGTCGTCCCCACGTAGATCTCTTTGCGACATCTCTGAATGCCCAGATCTGTTCCATGTCTCCTTTTCCGGACAGTCAGGCTCTGGTGGTGAACCTGGTGGTCTCAGTCCTGGACAGGGATGTTTGCCGATGCATTTCCTCTAACTTTTTCGAGTCCGTTGGTTCTGAAGACAGTCAGGGACCAGATCTGTGAAATTCTTCTGGTAGCCCCTTTTTGGGCAAAGAGGATATGGTTGGTAGACCATCTCGATCTTCTGGTAGACTTTCGTTGTCTTCTTCCAGTGTCCCCAGATCTCTCTCAAGCAAGGGGCACATGTCTTCATCCAAATCCAGAAATCTTCAGTCTGCGTTTGGAGAATAACGAGTGCCCGGTCCCTGAGATCAAGTTGATCCTTGACTCTTCTAGTAGGGAGTCCACACGTCGAGTTTACAAGGGTCGACTTAAAATCTTTGGAGAATGGTGTTCAAACCATGGTTTCTTGCCTGATTCTTTTTCGATTCTTTACAACTATCAGATGACACCGTTACAGATTTTCCTTGGCTTCTCTTCCTTGTCTCTTGAGTGCCGATTTGCAATTGTTTTATTAGAGGGTTGGGCAAAGTTCGTCCTCCAGTAGCTAAGCCTTTGCCTTCCTGGAATTTGGCCTTAATTCTTCCATTATTGGCAGGTCACCATTTTGAACCAATTGGATCTGTCAGTCTTAAACTTTTTCTTTGTTGCTTTCGCTTCTGCCAAGAAAGATCAGAATTTCATACTCTTTCTGTAGATTAAGACAGATTTATTGAATCTGGGGTTGGCTTAGTTTTATATCAAAGAAGGGATTTTGTATCGAAGACCCAGTCTAACCGTTACCCAGCCAAGCTGATTATTCTTAAATGTTTATCGTCTTTTTCGCCGTCTGTTAAGTTCTGGTGTCCTGTCAGGGCCTTAAAAGTCTATAGACATCGAACCGATTTTAAAAGATCCAATCCTTCCCACTTATGGGTTCCATACGCGGAGGAGGTAGCTAGACCAGACTCTTAAGGCCACTGTTGCCACATTGATCTGTGAGACCATCAAATTCTGATTTGAGATTGCCTCCCTTGGCGAGATCAAATTAGCCCATGTCAAGGCTTACGGCGTTCGTGGTATGGCTACTTCCTTCGCTCGTTTTTCTGGGTCATCATTGGACGACGTCATGCAAGTCGCAGATTGGAAATCTGAATCAACTACTTTTGTCTATTTAAAGGATCAGAGCCCAGTGGCCTCATTTTTGTGTGGAAATATAACAATTTAAATATAACAAAACAAGCCAAAGTCCATTTACCAAGCACATCCCGCCAATTTTGCTAGACTATATGTCTGCCGAAAATGGTGAGAATTTGCTCTTGTTTGTTTATTTCCTTGAGTTGACAATTTTCCTTGTTTGATAATCAGTGTGTGAATGTTATGGATACTCTGTTATGTTATTTTATTAACATTTGGATAGGATTTGTTTAATTTTTATCCTTGTTTTATGATTCTCAAATCTCCACCCACCAAGGGTTATTAAGTGGGGCACTGACCAATTTTACAGGTTTAGCAAGTAGTGATTGAATGGTATAGATGTTTTTGTAGTGTAATAACAACCCCCAACAGACACACCCCCACCACCCCTGTGGGCTAGTCTAGTTTTATTAACCACTATAAAACATACTTATCGTTCAATCACTACAGCCTGGCCCTCAACCACCCTGCGTGAGAATGATTTGAGAATCAGTTTATTGTGTATCGCAAATATTTGGAAAACTGAATCTGTTTCCTAGTTGGCTCCTTTGTGCAAGAAACTAATTTGTAGCTGACAACAAGCTGACAATAATCTAACAACAGGCTGGGATGCAAATGACAATACACTGGTAGGAAACTGGTATCGCACTGACAATAATCTGACAATAGACTGATAATAAAAAGGAAAACCTGTGGTGGATGATTCTTGCCAGTATATTGGCATACGTATCTCCAGTGTGTTGTCAGCTAACTGGTGAGAAAATATTTGGGACAAACTTCTGACAACATACTGACAATGTAACTGACAATACACTGAAACTGTTCCACATTCCTCCTATTGTCAGATGTTCAGTGCATTGTCAGTGTATAACCAGTGTGTTGTCAGATGTTAAAATGTTACCAGTGTATTGTCAGTTTATTGTCAGATAAATTTCTATTAGATATATGTAAGACTGTAAATTTGTTGTGTCTCCTCACTTACTGAGTTTCATAAACCATCATTACCAGTCTGCTGTTAGTGTATTACCAGCTTATTGTCAGTGGGTCAGAGTACAGGATGACATCTGACAATAGACTGGCAATCATCTGATAATTTATTGCCAGTTTATTACCATATCTGACAATAATATGACAACAGACTGATTTTACACTGACTTGGAGTTGGCCAGGAGTAGTCATCAGTCAAATTACATGTAGTTTCAAGATATTCACCAGTTTTCCTGAATAGTTACCTCGAAATTGGGATTCTGGTAATTCTGGGTTCAAAGTATAAAAACTGATTCCAACACAAGTACAGAAATGGGTGGAGCTTAGCTAGAAATTGATGCTTCTTGGTGTTGACTGGTCTATATGCTAAAAAAATGCAAGCCATTTAACCCTTTAACCCTCATATCAGCCAAAAATGGCTTCTGCAGTGGTCTTTAGAAATGTCCAATAATCGAGCCAGTCGTTCCAGTAGTAAATTTTCAAAAAAGTTCTCTTGGTCTGCAAATGGACATTTTCTATGAGAAAACTTAAATTTTCTTGAACAAATTTGAGTGCTAAAGAATTAAGTAATTTTCAAGGCATTGCGCATGTTCCAAATTTATAGATTTATGAGAGTACAGCAGTAGATTACAGTGATTGTTAAAATGTATCTTACTTGTATAATTCCACCCAAGTAAACACTGCTCTCCCATAATAACCATCATGCTCCATTTCATATTTAACCACCTCTATCATCTGCTGTATCAAATGTATTGTGTAAATAACAGTATTGTCAGATACAGAGCATCTGCCTATGAATGAAAGGTGGTAATAATTTTGGCTTGCATTATCACCACAGTGAAGTGCTTCCTCTACTGAAGGTGTGCTGCTGCTGCTGCTGTCTAACTCACAGACACTTAGCTGGCTCCTGCTCAAAGGTGTAGAGGCGGGGGAGGGGGTTTGGAGGGGCGTGGGAGGATGAAATGTATACACACATCTTTGTATTCTTTGTATTCTTAAGATCATGCGTAATTGAAATACAGGGAATTAGATTTAAGTTTCTAGATTACATCTCACAAATAACCTTTGTTTTCAAAACAAAAACAGAAACATGTTAATTAGTAGCATTGTGAACACGATGCAGGAAATGTTCCGTTGAATGTTCTGAACTTGCATTGATTGGATGGCATTGAGCTCTAGTATTGTATGTAGCAGATATAGGTGCACTCGTTCTTGATGTTTTAACCAAATTAATGGTCCAGATTTGGTCAAGAAAATCTAAATATTTGTTTATTGAATGCCCATTTGCAGGGTACGAGAGGACTATTTTTGAAAATTTACCACTAGAATGACTGGCTCAGTTATTGAGCCAGACATTCAAGTGGTAACATTTAAAAAATAGTCTTCACTTGACCTGCAAATGGACATTCCTCAAGACCACTGCAAAAGCTGATTTTGGCCAGCTTGACCATTACAGTGTTAACCCAATTAATGGTCACAATTTGTCCAGAAAATTGTTAGATTTTGCTGAAGTAGTAAATGTCCATTGCCATGGCAACAGAAGACTATTTTTGTCTATCTCTGCAGGAAATGGAGGATGGCTTAACTGAATTATCTGAATTGCATCCTGGCATCTAGAATTCGAGAATTATGCAGAATGTTAAACTTTTTCAAATTGCCCAGTAAGCTCAACATGAACAGGCCCAGACCTCTAGTTCAAAATTTACCGCTAGAATGACTGGGCTCATTTCAAAACGGGTCATCACTTATGTTGCAAATGGACATTGGTCACTCCCAATCATGCCAGTGTGGAGGACGGCTTTGGCCGGTTTGACCATTAAACAGTTAAACACTATAAAATGTTCTGTGCACATTAACAAAATCCTTGATTGATTTTACGATTATGCTTGGTAGAATAGTTCAAGCATCAGTCCATTTAGTCACAATTACATCTAATTTGCATAAAAATATTGGAAATTGCATGAAATTGTTTAAAACCAGCTTACATTTCATACAGTGTAAGTGGACTTCTGATCCCTGGTTTTATGTCAGTCTCCTTCAGGAAGCTTATAAGTTAAAAATATGAATGCTTTAACATTCATATCAACCAAAAAATAGCTTCTGCAGTGGTCTTCATAAATGTCCATTTGCGGACCAAGAGGAGACAGGTTTTGAAAATTTACCACTGGAATGACTGGCTCATTAACCGAGCTGACTGGCTCGTTAACTGAGCCAGTCATTCCAGTGGTAAATTTTCAAAAATAGTCTTCTCTTGGTCTGCAAATGGACATTTTCTATGTGAAATTTTCTTAGAAAAATTTGGGGGTTAAAGTAGGTTTGCGTGAGTATTGCGTTGAGTGATCGCGATCGATTATTAAAAAATAGTCGCGATTACTCGATTAATCAGCTTGGGTACAAATTACCAAGACATAACAACAAAAGAATGCCATTGACGAAAATTGTAATGGTGTTTAGAAAAGTCCATTTGCAGGGCAAGAGAAGACTATTCTTTAAAATGTATCACTGGAATGCCTGGCTCAACTTTCGAGCCAGGCATTCCAGTAATACATTTTCAAAAATAGTCTTCTCTTGCCCTGCAAATGGACATACATTCATTAAGCAAAATGTAATAAATGACCTTTATTAAAGGATACGCAATATTTAGGCGCTCAAATCAAATAATTTCACTTCCCCGGTGATGTTTTGAGGTATACATTAAACATAGACGTAGGCGGTGAGAATTTCTACGGTAGAAAATGAGTTGAATTTCCGTGGTATCAGTTTTAGAAAACTTTTGGGAAAACTAATATAAGCCCACCCCCTTTCTCAGAGATGTTGGGTTGGAAATTGAACACCTCTTGTCCTAATAGAAGCCTAGGCTTCAATTAAGCGAAATACGGTAGCATAGAAATATTCCACTCATATCGTAAATAATTTTTAGCTCAGCTGGCCTGAAAGGCCAAGTGAGCTTATGCCGTGGCGACCGTCCGTCATCCATCCTTCTGTCAACTTTTCCTTTAAACGACTTCTTAAGAACCACTGGGCCGATTTCAATTATATATGACAGGAATCATCCTTAGGGCATAGGGATCCAACTTTGTTCAAATGAAGCCGATCGGCCAATTTGGCCGGTGGCCATCTTGGATTTTGGCCTATTTTAGGAAACCTTTAAAACTTTAAAAATCTCTGAAACCGCTCGGGGTATCGATTCAAAACTCATAAAAGCTCATCTAGGGAAAGACGTAAGCCAAGTTTGTTCAAGAAGACTTGATTGACCGAATGGTTTGGCGGCCATCTTGGATAACATGGTTTTCCCGAAAACGACTTCGCCGGAACCGCTGAAGGGATCAGGGCGAAATTTGAGAGATATGATTAGGGACTAAGGGCTATTAAAGATTGTTCAAGGGAAGTTTATCCCTCCAAAAACATGGCTGCCATGCGCCAATCAAAATGTAGCGTGTCTGGTGGCCATATTTGATTTTTTTGTTTGGTTGATTTTTATGCGAAAATTGGTTCTATATATGTTTGGGTATTCTGAGCTCAAATTTGCCATTTTCGAAATTGTCGGATAAACAGTTTGGTGGCCATCTTGAATTATTTTCCAGCCAAATGCGCCCATACTAAAGCAATGGGAACTTTAAAATGTCTTCTCTTGAACTACTAGGCTGATTTCAATTATATTTGGCATGAAGAATCCTTAGGGCTTAGGGATCCAAGTTTGTTCAAATGAAGCCAATTGGGCCAACGGCCGTCTTGGATTTCGACCGATTTTTAGAAATGTCTTGAAAAATCTTCTCCGAAACTGTTTGAGGGATCGATTCATAACTCATGATATGTCATCTAGGGTAAGAGCTGAACCAAATTTGTTTAAGAGAACTTGATTTAGCAAACAGTTCGGCGGCCATCTTGGATGACCTATTTTTTTTTCAGAAAAGAACTCCAGAAATGCTGAAGGGATCGGGCCGAAGTTTGGGATATATGATTATGGAATAAGCGCCATTGAAGTTTGTTCAAGCGAAGTTGATCTGTAAAAAACATGGCTGCCGTGGGTCAATCAAAATATAGCGTGTTTGGCGGCCATATTGGATTTTTTTATTTGATAGATTTTGAGGCCGAAATTGGTTTTATGTGTTTTTGGGTATTCTGATCTCAAATTTGCAATTTTCGAAACTGTCGGGTAAACGTGTTGCCGGCCATCTTGGATAATTTTCCAGCAAAAGAGCTCCCATACTAAAGCAATAGGAAATTTAAAATGTCTTCTCGAGAACCACTGGGCCGATTTCAATTATATTTGACAAGAAACATCCTTAGGGCATGAAGATTTAAGTTTGTTCAAAGGAAGCCAATCAGCCAATTTGGCCGGCGGCCATCATGGATTTTGTCATGGAAATGTCTTTAAAAATCTTCGCCGAAACTGTTTGAGTGAGTGATTGATTCAAAACTCATAAAATATCATTTAGGGCACGAGCTGAACCAAGTTTGTTCAAGGGAACTTGATTTGCCAAATGGGTGGGCGGGCGGTCATCTTGGATAGCCTGGTTTTCATGAAAGCAACTTCATCACCCGAGCCACTGAAAGGATTTTGCCGAAATTTGGGAGATGTGATACTGATGACTAAGGTCCATTAAACTTTGTTCAAGAGAAGTTGATGCATAAAGAAACATGGCCTGTGTTTTCTTGTTACAACTCTGCTCAACGTATTAGAGTACTACTTATTGTTAATTACCATTCTAGTTGAGAGGTCCAGGTGAACGATATAGGCCCCTTGGGCCTCTTGTTTATATTTGGTCTTTGTATTATTGAAAAGATTAAGTAAAAGATTAGCGGCATATATATAATATACCTATTTATCATTTTACAACCTACTTCGCAAAGAAAATCCTGGCGTCTGCAGTGGTGTTCAGAAATGTCCATTTGCAGATCAAGAGAAGACTATTTATAAAAATTTACCACTAGAAATACTGGCTCAGTCATTTCAGTGTTAAATTTTCAAAAATAATCTTGGTCTACAAATGGACATTTTTCTGAGAAATTTAAATTTATTTGAAGAAATATGAGTGTTAAATGGCTAAGCAGCTTATGAAGCATTAGAGCGATCCCTCTCGCGTGTATATAAATACTATAATTGCCGGGTATTTATATAGTGAGGTACAGTAAAACCTGTCTGTAGTGGACACTGCATGGGTCATATTTTGCAGTGGCCACTAAAGACAGGTGGTCTCCTAATACAACTTGTTTGCTATGGTAACTGGGTTCTGAGGACAAGCCATGATGTTTCATTATAACAGGGTGGCTTATGACGACTCATCTGAATGCATCACCTTCTTTTGGACCCAATCACAGGTATCTGTTATAGGCAGGTAGACTGTATTAATTGTTAAGCTCAGTAAATAACCATTGATTACATTTCAATAGTGATATTTTATTAACCCTCTAATGGGCAAGAATGCTCAATAATGGTCAAGAAAATAAAGATTGCTGCATAGTGAATGTCCATTTGTGTGGGCAAAAGGAAACTATTTTTGAAAACTTATGATTGTATTATGACTCGGGTTCGCTTCTCATTCTAACTTATTTATCAATAATCATATAGTTTTTAGCCTGCTACTCGGAACCTGTGCAGAGACGTGTTTTGGCTGGCTTGTGTTCAAGGGTTAAAAGACCCTATTCAGGGTGTCCCATGTTCCAGCGCTAAGCTTGAGTTCCAGCGCTAAGCTCGGTTCTAATAACTTTATTAACTGAGCTGAAAAAAGTATAGTATTTATGATATAAAACTTATTCTGTTGAATATTTTGTAATTAATTTTACTAGAAGCCGTCCATTGCTGCCTTGCAGCAATGCCTTCCAGTCAGATTAATTTCAAAATATTCAACAGTTTTCCTGTATGGTTTGCCTTGAAAATGAGCTAGGGGGAATTCATCATTGAAAGTGTTAATTAATGTACATAAGTTGGGTTAGGTGATGAACTAATATTTTGAGAACTATTTGATTGAACGGTTCAGTTGTGTTGCTATTGCTGCGTATCTAATGAAGTCAGGTGTGAAATTAGTGTCAAAATGCTTGACAAGATTTGATAATTTTAGCTGTGAAAATCGATAGTACCTATCATAATTATTGTAATACAGGAAAAAAATGTGGTAACGCTTTACTAGTTACGCAGAGCAAGGGAGGTAACTCGTAGTCACAGAAAATCGCTTCCTGGATGGCGGAGGCAAGAAAATATGTATTTTGAAAACGTTTCACTGATATTTGAAACTGGCTCATTCAAAGACTCTCAGTCATATCAGCGAAGAGTTTTCAAAATATATATTATTCAACTATCCTAGAATTATCTAGTTACAAAGCATCAGAGTTACCACCCTTGGGATTTGTCATGACTGCAATTATAAAGATCTGGATCGTTATGATTGAAATCAAATCTTAAGATTATATTAAATTACTGATCATTGAGGCGTGATAGAGCAGATATCGCATGTGATAGGTCGGAACATGAATGAGATAATTTGTCCTTTCATAGACACCGGATACATCTCTAAGAGTGTAATTACTGTCCTGGAAAGATTATTATAGAATGTACCAGCGGAGGCTAAGGGATGGCCAGGAGGTTAAGGGATGGCTGCCGTTATATATATAAAACACACAGAGAGAACGGTATTGCATGTGTGTATGCATGCGTGCGTGCGTGCATGGAATGTACCAACGGGAGGCTAAGGAACGGCCATTATATGTAACACACAGAGAAGGTTATTGCATGTGCATGCGTGCGTGTGTGTCTGTGTGTGTCACATACACGTATGTGTGCACACCTGTGTACATCTGTCCATCCATCTGTCTTTCTGACTGTCCATCTGTCAGTGCAAATCTTGAGTTTTCATTCGATAACTACTTTTGCGTGGAGTATTTTGACAAAACTTCATGGGAAGTCTCATTATTTATTAGTTATATTTTTTTAGCTCACCTGACCTGAAAGGCCAAGTGAGCTTATGCTATGCCGACTGTCCGTCATACGTCACGTTTTCCTTTAAGCGATTTTTCAAGAACAACTTGGCCAATTTCAATTATATTTTTCAGGAAACACCCTCAAGGGATAGAGATTTAACGAAGATGATCGGCTAATTTGGCCGTTGGCCATCTTGGGTTTTTGGTCGATGTTTGGAAATGGCTTTAAAAATCTCCAAAACGGCCAATGTGGGTCGATTCAAAACTCATGAAACATTATCTATGGCAACAGTTGAATCAAATTTTTTCAAGGGAACTTGATTGACCAAATTCTTTTGTGGCCATCTTGGATAATGACTTCTCCAGAACCACTTACAGGACTGGGCTGAAATTTGGAAGATATGATTAGGCACTAAGGGACATTAAAGTTGGTTCAAGGGAAGTTGATACATAAACAAACATGGCCAAAAGGTAGCGTGTTTGGTGGCAATAATTGATTTTTTTATTTGATGAATATCGACGAGGAAATTAGTTTTATATACATGTAGGTCTTTGGGTATGCTTATTTCAAATCTGTCACTCAAAACTGTGGAAGAAATGATTTGGCGGCCATCTTGGATCATTTTCCTGCCAAACCATAATACTAAAGCAATAGGAAATTAAAAATGTCTTCAAAAACCACTGGGCTGATTTGAATTATGTTTGGCAGGCACCATCCTTAGGCATAGAGATCCAAGTTTGTTCAAACGGAGCCGATGGGCCAATTTGGCCGATGGCATCTTGTATTTGTGCAGATTTTTGGAAGTGTCTTTAAAAATCTCCGAAACCGCTTAGGTGATTGATTCGAAACTCATGAAATGTCATGTAGGGCAACAGCTGATCCAAGTTTGTTCGCGGGAACTTGATTCGCCAAAATGCTTCGGTGGCCATCTTAGGTGGCCTAATTTTCAGGAAAAGGACTTCTCCAGAACCGCTGAACGGATCGGGTCAAAATAGTGAAGATACTGATTCAAGCCATTAAGGTTTGTTCATGGGAAATCGATATGTTAAAGAACATGGCCGCTGCGGACCAATCAAACTGTAGCATGTTTGGCAGCCATATTAGATGTCTTTAATTAATGGCTTTTGAAAATGAAAATGGTTTTATATATGTTTTTGGTTATGTTGATTTCAAATTTGTCACTGAAATCTGTCGGATAATCGCTTTGGCAGCCATCTTGAACCATTTTCCCGCCAAAAGCTCCCATACTGAAACAATAGAAAATTGAAACTGTCTTCGTGTCTGGCAGTCCAGCACCACTAAACCAAATTTGGTGGGACACATCCTTGTTCTTGTGGAAATTTTGGCCAAAATCTTATGGTCCTACTTATCAGTGATGACGTTTCTAGTTGAAATGCCTACATGTTTGATCCAGGTGAGCGATAGGCCCAAGTGTGTATTCATAATCATTATCCCCTTTTGTTTGTACATGCATCCATTCGTCTCTCCAAACTGGTCGGATTATGTCATCTCACTAAGAAGGCTGCCATTATGAGGGGATAAACCGACCTCTGCTATGGTCTTGTGGAAGGCCCATTTACAGGTTAAGGGAATAGAATTTTTGAAAATTTACCACGAGTGACTGGCTCGATAACCAAGCCAGTCATTCCAGTGATAAATTTACAAAAATTGTATTCTCTTGCCATCTAAATAGACATTCAATAAGAAAATATAAAAAATTTCTTGACCAAATTTGAGCATTAAAGAGCTAAGACTAATAACTAAGATAATTTCCAGAATTTGGTCATTATCCAGATTTACAAAACTGCTTCTGGATCGGACCAAGTTTTGAATCTATTGATATCTGTGAAACGGCTGGCCAGATTAAACTCAAATATTGTAACGACTAGAGGGTTTTTTCCAAGAGACAAGGATCCCACAACTTTAATTGACAAAAAAAGTGGTGAGACGAGCTGTAATTACAACATAGGCTGCTTTGTCAGAAATTTCAAAACGTTTGACCGGCAGGCAGGCAGGCAGGCACGCAGACTAGGACACTCGTAGATCTGATATTAAAAAATGTAAAAGCAGAAGGGCGAGGGTCATGTAATTATTTTGCCAGAGAAAGCAGCTTCTGTCCCTGGTTTTCACATTTTAGCCCTTGCCATGGACCCTTTTATCACAGTGAACAGGAGATAACTGCACTCTTTTGAACCATCAATTAATCATCTTCCACTGGACCATACATCATATTGAAGTTTGCGTACTGCATGATAGAATGAGTTGATAGCACTGTTTCTGTCACGCATGCCTTCCTGCTTGCCTACCTCTTCATGCCTTTCTATGCGTGTGTGCGTGCGTGTGTCTGTCTCTGTCTGCCTACCTGGCTGTGTGCGTGCGTGCGTGTGTGTCCGTGCATACCTCTGTCTGTCTGGCTGTCTGTCCATCTCTGTCTGTCTGCCTGCTGTTCCTTCATTTTTTCACGCTATATTTATCCAATCTATCTGACTAGATCTGGATGTGTCCTATCAATACTCATGTCTCCTGCTGACATTTGTATAGATCTTTCTAAATCAGATCGTTTCTCCATAACATTGAACTTGTAAATTGGTTTTCCACTCTGACAAATTATCTGTACGCTCCGTTGTCCTAATTGCTCTTGAGGAAAACATCTGCCTTAGCTGCTGCTTTAACCTCAACGCTATCAAAATCAATAATACGTTGATGAGATTGCTGTATGTATTTTTAGGGTATGGATGCTGGTTAAGATACCTCTCAATCTCAAATCTCAGCATGAATCAAATGTGTGTCTTCCTGTTTGTCTAAATATGGACCATATTTGTGTAAATTACTTTATTATCGAGTCAGTCGTTATAGTGTTAAATTTCCCCAAATAGTCTACTCTTATCCTTCAATTGGACATTCTATAAGACCCCAAGCTACAGAGTCTGGTTTGGGCCGGATGGACCAGTAAGGGGTTAAATATATATATATATATATATATATATATGTATATATATATATATATATATATATATATATATATATATATATATATATATATATTTACTCCTTTCATCACTAATCCATGTATATTAGCTGGTAAACATTTTTATCCTCTCACTTTCCAAAAGCAGGGGATTGTGTTTGTTTCCGTTCATTTATAATGCATACCAGTAGGGTTTCTTTCTCCTTGAACCCAAAATACCAAATCGCAAAATTGATTTCAATTTAATAAATATTGGGTTGAATATTTAGAAACTAATTTTACTGGTAAAAGGTTCCTGTTAAATTTGTTTCAAAATGTTCAACAAGCTATCGTTTGTGCATATTTCTGTTTCCATTTTGATAACTTGGAGTTGTAGTATCGTAAATGTCATTTAACCCTTTAATACGCATATCAGCCAAAAACGGCTTCTGCAGTGTTCTTATGTCCATTTGCAGACCGAGAGAAAACTATTTTTGAAAAGTTACCACCGGAATGACTGGCTCGATAACCGAGCCAGTCATTCCAGGGGTAAATTCTCAAAAATACTGTTCTTGGTCTGCAAATAGACATTTTCTATGAGTAAATTGAGATTTTCTTGAATAAATTCAAGCGTTAAAGACCTAATGAATACCTGGATGACGAGGGTCTGAAGGTGACTATTATATTTATGGGTCAGACGGTCAAGGTCACTGTTGTTAAACATTGTACATCTGTACAGTTATTGATGTTCTGTTGTGCAGTTCTACCCCAATGGTTTCTGTTATTAAGATTTGAACCCTTTCACTGATAAATTACATATTAAGATTTGAACCCTTTCACTGATAAATTACATATTAAGATTTGAACCCTTTCACTGATAAATTACATATATCTCAAATTCTCAATCTCGGGGCAAACAAACAGGAAATCTGTTATATATTTTGAAATTAATATGACTGGAAGCCATTCCTGTGTAGCGAAGCTAATTTACACCTATCTCGAGACACAGGGATTGGCTTGGTAGCATTAGCTCTGCTACACTTCAGAAAATGCCAGGATGAGGTGGCAGGCGAAAATGTGTGAAGACACTTCAATAGTATTCAACAAGACAGTTCTTCAAATAATAAATGACTTCAACTTTTAATAATTTTAAATTGACTCTATACACAAACTGATGTTGATACAAAATTTCTAAACAAACTAAGAACGCTTTATCTATCTACTATTCTGGCTTAAATCTCTGTCTACTATCTATCTCTCTATCTCTAGCTCTGACTCTCACTGTTTCTCTCACTCACTCTATCTGTCTCTTATACAAATTCATTTACATTTTATAGCTAGTTGTCATTAGAGTCAACAAAAAGGTAGTCAAGAGACATGTTTAAAATAAAGTCAGAACATGTCTAAAATCATTAATAATTTGTTTAAGGAATACAGTTGTTATTACACCACAAAAACATCCATTACCGTTCAATCACTACTTGCTAAATCAATTATTTGCATTTTGCTATCAGAATAAGATTTTTATGCCTGCATACACACCTCCCCATGCCTAATCCTATTGCTATGGACCCTCAACCAGGCTACTGGTTGAGTCCCACCTCCAGCCTACCATCAGGTATAGACTGGCACCAGTCTATACTCACCTCATAGTGACGCTTGTCGCTACGCGCGCTCACGCATGCGCATCAGAGCCCGAATAGGAAACAGATTCACTTTTCAATTATTCTGCATGCAGAATAGTTGTCTAAAAATATTTATATAAGTTTTTGTGTTTTGCGCTGTGGCAGCGATACCTTTTGACTTTATATCTCGGAACAATATGCCCAATATGAAGTCAATCCTCCCTAAGTTACGTCTAGGAGTATAATTGTGTTTATATGGTATCTTATAGACGAATTTATATATTACCGGTTTTCGCGAAGATCGTTTTTGCTTCGTGGTATCTTGATTGTTATGCCTATCCTAAATCATCATCATCATTGATAATGTCCAGTCCATATATAGAGCCTGTAACGAAGTTATTTCGAGTGCATTATAAGGATTATATTAAAATCCCTTGAAAGTTTCTGGTACGGAAATTTGAATTTTCCCGCCGTTAGAACTGAGTTGAGGGTGTGTCTTGTGTGAGAGTTTGAGCAGTATGCTCCATTGTTACGTTTTTTCGTTTGTAGGAGTTAGCGAAAAGGTCAGATAAGACTAAATGTTCGTCGGCAAAATGTGATCGTCATCACTCGATTCGCCGGGCACGTTTGTGCGAAGTGTCCTGTACTACTAATGCTATGTGTGTATTTGTAAAGGGTAGCCGGTTTTCGGTAGCGAAAGCGTTCTTTAAAGATTGTCGGTCTAACAATCGCTGCCTCTGGTCGTCCTTCCCCTTCCTCCGTTGCTAGCAAGACAAGGGCGGTGTCCTTTGCTTCAACCTCTGTTCCGTTATCGGTAGCAACGGAGGGGGGATATTCATCGGGAAATTCGGACGCCGTGATGGCGCTCTTTGCTAGGTTGGAGTCGTTTGCCACCGTTTTGACGAAATCACTTGATGAAAGGATCTCTTCTGCAATAAAAGAGGCAAAAAGGAAGGAGAGCTCGTCAAGCTCCGAGGATAGCCCGAAGGCTAGCGGGCGTTCCCGCAAATGGGGGAAGCCGGTCCCCCTGTCCTCTAGACAGGTGATGGAATCGCCGAAAAAGCAGAAGACAAGAGCATCTAAGCTCTTGAAGGTGTGCTCGGAGGGTGCACCACAGAAAATCCACGTTAGACTAGAAGGTGACGGGCATAACCTTCAAGCAGTGGTGGCGTCGGTTGAAGCTGGCGTCCATAAGGCTAGTACTTATGAAAATGCCAATGTAACGGTGGTTCCGGTGGTTAAAGTAGTCTCGAAAGCGCGCGTTGTTGAGAGGTTGTTACCTAGTCTTGCTAATTCCGGCTACTTCCGTTTTACGATTCTCATTCTTTTTCCGGCCGGACTTCCGGTTTAGCGAGACATCCGGGTCGTCAAGATCCGGTTCCGGCTTCGGTAACTTCCGTTTCCGGAAGGACTTCCGGTTTGGGGTGTGGGGGGGGGGGGTGTGTGGTGATCCGGGTCGGCAAGATCCGGTTACCACTTCCGTTTCGGTAACTTCCGGTCTGTCTTCCGGTTATGTAGGACATCCGGGTCCTAGAGGTCTAGTGTCTACTTCCGTTTCCGGGTCTTTTAGCGCTTCCGGATATCCGGAGTCTGAGGACTCTTTTTATTTTCCGAATTCTGGTAGAGGCGTTTCCGGTTCCGGGGTGGACACTAGTCAGTTTACTTCCGCTTCCGGTATTAGAAGTGTACTTCCGGGTCGGTCAGACCTGGATGTAATTCCGATTTCCGTTTTCATGAGAGCTTCTGGAAGAATGCTTTGCATTGTTCAGCAATTTCCGGTTCCGTTTTTTCAGTTCCCTCTTCCGGTTAGTCTGTACATCCGGATTGTAGGATCTTGATCAGTTCCGGTAGTCTACTTCCGGTTTTATCCATTTCTTTTTTCTTTTTTTCCACATCCGGATTTCCTACAGCCGGGGATAGGGTCATTTCTGGTTTTACCCGGCATTACATGTTACATCCATTTCCGGGTTTTCAGCTTCCTCTTCCGGTAATTCTGTACATCCGGGTTGTAGGATTTTGGTCAGTTTCCGGTAGTATACTTCCGGGTTTATGCATTTCCGTTTCCCTTTTTCCATATCCGCATTCCTAGAATCTAGTCATCTTCTTGCTTAGAATTAGTCTTATTTCAGTTTTGTTTAATATTGGGAATGTTAAATTGCTGAAAATAGTCATTCCAAGTCATTGCCAGTCTTGTAGTCTCTCTTGGAATGATAGTCTATTCAGACATTTATTTGTTTATCAGCGACAATTTCAGCGTAATTAAAGACTGTCCTGACTGGTTACCGTATGGGATTTTGTTGCAGATTATTTTCTATGCGCATTTCATAAGCCGATAAGTCAGGTGGTATTCTACGCATTATTTCGAGATACGATTTTTGCTTTCATCCAACTTTAGATGGCCAGTTGTCTTAGGGCCATTCAGCGGTTTTTCTCGCTCCTTTTACCTCTTATGTCGGCAGGTTGACATATTTATTTAACCAAAGGGAGTTTATTTGTGGAGGGGATAACCCTGATTCTTAAGTAAATCGTAATATAATTTCGTCAGGCGCTGAAAAGAATTAGATTCAGTAAAGGTTTCATAGGATCATTATGAGTACAGGATTAATGTCTACAAGTACATTATTCGCTTAGAAAGGATAATCAATCGGATAAAGGGGCAGGCAGGAGGAATATGAGTCAGATTCTTCTGCGTGGACATAGCTTCGGTGAGTTCGTTTTGTTTTCATTTTTTCCAGATTTTTGTTTGGTTTTCCTTTTATAGCGTAAATTTTGCTCTATTTTGACTGGGTGGCTGCGGGCCTTCGGACGGGGGTTCGGGGGGCAGGCCTCGGGATTTGCTGGGTACTTTGGGGGCAGTTTGGCTGAAGGTTGGTGGTGATGCCACCGGCAATTTTCGGTTGGATTATTCCCGGATTATTCGGTGAGTCTTGGGTTTTTGCTCGTTGAGGTTGTTGTCTGGGGGTTGGCGGCGGGCCGGTTGGAGTGGGGTGGGGGTTGCGCTGGAGGGGGGAAGAGCGGATGAGAATCTTTGGATTTAAGCATCTACCAACTATTTCGGTCAAAATGTTTTCTAAATTTTTGCAAGTCCAGAGATATTACAGTCGTGATATGTCGTCTGCAAAATTCAGTATTCAATCAGTTAATAGCTAGTATCAGTGTTCAATCTTTCTTGGGGATTTCTAACACAATGGCATTTGTTAGTACAAAGATGAAATTATTGATGCTAAGATTATGAATATAAGAATCAATAAATTTATTAAAATCTTTTAAGTTTCTGCCTCGTGGCATAAATATCGAATTGTTTAGGATATCTAATTTATCAGCAAGCCCGAGCGGCTAGGCAACCGTTGATGTATTCAATACAATTTTTTATTAAATCTCCATTGTTATACAATGTTTAAATTAGATAGTCTAATGTGGGCCATAGTTCTCTTATCAGGACCTTGTGACTTGTCATGTATGCTATTCATAGAATTGTGATGACGGTCATCACTAGTGACTTTCCCGTAGTTCATGTAGATCTCGGGCACAGGGTTTGGCTATATCTTGACTCTAAACACTCCCATAGACTTACTATGGGGTTTTGGGTTGCCACAATCTCTGGTTAAATCTCTGTAAATAATATTATCTATAATTTTGCAGAGTCTTTAGCATTATTAATAAGTTAGGCTAGTCTGATATGACCCTTTTTGGTCTCCATTCAGAGTAAGCGGTATTATTAAAATATCCATAATAAACGTGAGTTACCTATTTAGTGAGGTATAAGCGTTATGATATAGGCCAGGATTTTTGGCATATGTAATCTATGTGTTTTCTATGAGCACTCCTCTTTAGCATATAGTAAGTTTGACTCTTCTTTAAGGGGGGGGGGGGTGGCCCTTATTAAAAGGGGCTAGATATTCCTGGATCTAGAATCCTTCTATGTAGTCTCCTCTTCCAAAAAGCTTTTCTGTTCCTTATTATTAGAAGCTATTAGCTTTAGAGGGGTTGTTGTTTGTCTATGATTGTCAGGGAGTCTATAGAAGAAGCTATTCATTGGAAAGTAGATCCAGGCTTCTGTGCATTGGTCGGATTGTCTGTTAGGCTTCTAAATCTCAATTCGTTCAGTCATGGCCATGGAGTTTTCTTTCATTTTTATAAGGAGGAATGAGGTTTAGTCTTATGGATTGTCCTCTAGTAGAGCTGTTCGCGGCCTTTCTGAATGCTCAGATCTTCTCTTACATGTCTCCTTTTCCGGACAGTCAAGGCCTGGTGGTGGATGCTCTGTCTCAGTAGTGGACAGGAATGCTCGCCTATGCCTTCTCTCGAACGATTTTGATTCAGTTAGTTCTGAAGAGGGTCAAGGATCAGGTTTGCGAAATTCTTCTGATAGCTCCCTGTTGGCCAAAGAGGATTTGGTTTTTAGACCTTCTAGATTTTCTGGTAGATTTCCCTCTTCTTCTTCCAGTATTCCAGGATCTTCTATCTTAAGTAAGAGGTCTTTGTGTGCATCCAAATCCAATAAATTTTAGTCTGTGTGTCTGGAGAATCTCGAGTCTGAAGTCCTCGAGAATAAGGTTTCTTCTGATATCAGGAAATGATTGACTCTGCCAGAAGGGATTCGACCCGTTGAGTTTACAAGGGTCGATTTTAAAACTTTAGGTGAATGATGTTCAGACCAAGGTTTCGTGCCCGATTCTGGTTCGATACCCAAATTATTAGATTTTTTATCTTATCTGTTTGGGTATTTTCATTTGTCAGTTATTACGTTCAGGGAGTATAGATGTTCTCTGGTGTCATCCCTTCCTTGTCTTCTGTATGCCGATGTCAAGGATACTAAGACGTTTAATAGCTTTATTAGAGGTGTAAGTAATATACGTCCTTCGATTGCTAAGTCTTTTCCTTCCTGGAGTTGGGCTTTGGGTTCTTCAAGTTTTGGCAGGTCGCCATTTTGAACCTATTTCTTCTACCAGTAGTAAGCTTGGTTTTGTTTTTAATTGTCAAAGCTGTTTTTTCTTGTTGCTACAGCCTCTGCTAGAAGGCGTTCAAGAGATTCATGCTCTTTCTGCTGAAAAGGAGAGATTTATAGTTTCAGGAGACGGCTTTGATATCCCAGAAGGAATTTTTTATCTATAACTCGCACTAACCGCTATCCTGCTAGTCCGATCATTTTAAAATCTTTTCGTCTGTCGCCATCCGAAAAATTTTGGTGTCCTATTAGGGCATTAGGAACCTTCAATCAGCGATCAGATGTTATAAGAATCGATCCATCTCATTTATGTTTTTCATACGCGGAAAATTTATCTAAGCCGGTCTCAAATTCTTCGATTGTCAGATGGATTTTGAGAGAATACTTAGTCCTTGTTATGAGATAGCCTCACCGGATCAAATTAATCTCTCCCTTATTAAAGCCGATGAAGTTAGAGGTATGGCTACTTCTTTCGCTCTTTTTGAGGGATCGTCTTTAGATGAGATCATGCAGGTAGCAGGAGGGAAATGTGAATACACCTTACATCCTTTTAGCTCAAAGACCAGAGTGCAGGCTAATCATGGTGTGATTGAGCTAAGTGCACTATTAGGTTACGTTATTAGCATTTGGATAAGATTGATTTAATTTTATCCTTGTTTGTTAACTAAAAAAGCCGAAGACTATTTACCAAGTACTTCCCACCATTTTCGTTAGGACTATGCGTCTGTGAGATAGGGGGAGAGTCTTCTTTTGGTTTTTAGTTATTTCTTTAAATTCAACTTGTTGTTCGTATTTGCTAATCACGTTGTGATTGAGCTAAATGCTATATTAGGTTATGTTGTTAACATTTGGATAAGATTGATTTAATTTATCCTTGTTTGTTAACCAAAAAAAAAGCCGAAGACTATTTACCAATCACTTTCCACCATTTTCGTTAAAAGACTGCTTCGGTGAGAAATGGTGAGTCTTCTTTTGGCTTTTAGTTATTTCTTTAAGTTCAACTTGTTCTTATTTGCTAATCACGTTGTGATTGAGCTAAATACACTAATATGTTATGTTAATAACATAGGGATAAGATTGGTTTGATTTTTATCCTGGTTTATTGATTCTCAAATCTCCTCCCACCTTATGTGGACAGGGGGCACTGACCAAATCTACGGGTTTAGCAAGTAGTGATTGAACGGTAATGGATGTTTTTGTGGTGTAATAACAACCCCCCCACAGACCCCCCTTGCGGGTTGGTCTGTTGTTTTATTAACCACTATAAAAACATACTTACCGTTCAATCACTACGACCCGGCCTCAACCACCCCGCGTGGTAAGATTTGAGAATCAGACTAAATATTTTGCACTTAAATTTAGAAAAGTGAATCTGTTTCCTATTCGGGCTCTGATGCGCATGCGTGAGCGCGCGTAGCGACAAGCGTCACTATGAGGTGAGTATAGACTGGTGCCAGTCTATACCTGATGGTAGGCTGGAGGTGGGACTCAACCAGTAGCGTGGTTGAGGGTCCATAGCAATAGGATTAGGCATGGGGAGGTGTGTATGCAGGCATAAAAATCTTATTCTGATAGCAAAATGCAAATAATTGATTTAGCAAGTAGTGATTGAATGGTAAGTATGTTTTTATAGTGGTTAATAAAACAACAGACCAACCCGCAAGGGGGGGTCTGTGGGTTTTTTTTACTAATAGTACCTTTGTGAATACCAGATTTATGCAATTCAATGAAAAATATAATTAACCACTCATTCTGTATACTTGCTGACAGTATTTTACTCTGACAAATTCAGAAAATCCTGATGACTATTTTGAAAACAATCAAAGCGAAAGTTGTTTCTCCTTGAGGCAGCAACAACTTTCAGTCAAACTATTTCCAAAATAATATTCAGGTTTCTTATGCCAATGTCTTGAAATCATGTTTGTGGGAATTCAGAATGAAAACGGTTATCAGATTATAAACATGCATTTTCATAAGTATGTTATTATATATAAAGGTTCAGCATATACATGTCTTGGAATACTGTGGTTTATTATGTCCACACTGCATGCTGGGTAGCTTTAATTGTCCTGGCTATTATTTGGGCTATTGTCCTCTGTCCACTATACTCCTAGAATCGTCACGCTTGATTTCATATGATTCAGTTGGTCACAATTATGAACATTCAAATTTAGGCTGGTTAAAATCAATACTATATAACTTCACACAGAATTTCCTATACCTGGCCTAATAGCACCATGACACCTGCCTTAGGCAGCAATGTCAAGGCAGCAATGTCTTCCAGTCGTAGTGATTTCAAAATGTTCAACAGAATATGCTATGCGTCATAAAGAATTTACTTTCTTGGGGATTTGTTGTTGAAAGGGGTAATGGCCAAGCCGGACAAAACCAGTTTCTGTTTGTGAGGAATGTTCATATGCACACCAAGAGATTTTTGACAATTTACCACTGGAATTACTGGCTAGATAATTTAGTGACATCCACTACACAGTAAAAATTAATTTCCTTGGCCAAACTCGACCACGCAAGGGTTAACTTATTATTGACATAACCTGACTACCATCTCCAAGTCCTTAATCAAAGCAAAGCCTGACTGCCATCTCCACAGTCCTCAATCAAAGCAAAGCCTGACTATCATCTCCACAGTCCTTAATCAAAGCAAAACCTGACTATCATCTCCACAGTCCTCAATCAAAGCAAAGTCTGACTACCACCTCCACAGTCCTTAATCAAAGCAAAACCTGACTACCATCTCCACAGTCCTTAATCAAAGCAAAGCCTGACTACCGTCTCCACAGTCCTCAATCAAAGCAAAGCCTGACTACCATCTCCACAGTCCTCAATCAAAGCAAAGTCTGACTACCACGTCCACAGTCCTTAATCAAAGCAAAACCTGACTACCGTCTCCACAGTCCTCAATCAAAGCAAAGCCTAGCTACCATCTCCACAGTCCTCAATCAAAGCAAAGCCTGACTACCGTCTCCACAGTCCTCAATCAAAGCAAAACCTGACTACCATCTCCACAGGCCTCGATCAAAGCAAAGCCTGACTACCATCTCCACAGTCCTCAATCAAAGCAAAGCCTGGCTACCATCTCCACAGTCCTCAATCAAAGCAAAGCCTGACTACCGTATCCACAGTCCTCAATCAAAGCAAAACCTGACTACCATCTCCACAGTCCCCAATCAAAGCAAAACCTGACTACCATCTCCACGGTCCTCAATCAAGGCAAAGCCTGACGACTACCATCTCCACAGTCCTCAATCAAAGCAAAACCTGACTACCATCTCCACGGTCCTTAATCAACGCAATTAACCCTTTAATGGTCATGATTGGTAAAGAAAATTGCAATCTTTACTTAGTGAATGTCCATTTACAGGCCAAGAGAAGACTATTTTTGAAATTTTACCATTGTAATGACTGGCACGGATATCGAGCCAGTCATTCCAGTAGTAAATTTTCAAAATTAGTTTTCTCTTGGCCTGCAAATGGACATTTCTCAAGACCGCTACAGAAGTCATTTTTTGCTGATATGAGAGTTGAAGAGTTAAGAAGGCGTTTATTTTGGGTTTCAATTGATCAAAGGACAAGGTCGCCTGCCCTTAATGATGGCAGCGCATGTTGAATGGTGTACAGTATATTAACTCATGGGAATTCTAACAGACAATTAAACAGTTAATAAAAAGTACATTAAATATAAATATATGTGCAAATGTTTGACCCTCTTCTTGTTGACATAAATGCTAATTGATTCATATGCAAGTAGAATCTTGTGTCATGATTTGGAAATATTTGCTAAATGGGTAAGCGTTAACTCGTAACAAAATCAGCTTGTTAGATTTAAATATGTATCTAATGTTTGATAATTGAATAGAACTCGTTTATATCTCTTTAAAGTCCATAACAAAGGATGTATTTGTGTGTGTACTTTGTGCTGATTCGTGCAAGCAGTTAACGCTTTATTCTTTAATAAGGTACACATATAAAAATGCTTAATAGAAATAAAAACCAGATAACAACTATAATATATACACATATACTCTGTCCAAATATTACTATACTTGCTATGCCTGTTTAATCGTTTATAATAAGGATACATATTTTCTATTTACCACAACTGGTGAAGAGTTTGGCAGACATTTAAACATGCCTGTGTCTCGTTACTAATCAACTTCTAAGACAGACCTCGGGTATACACGTGCTGAACTACCTTGTCTGTGGGGTGGGTTCTTTAATCACTTACTGGTCAATGTTGGTCAAGATCATATGATATTTTGATCATTGACTCCATTTGCAAACCTAGAGAAGACTTGGAAAATTTATCACTAGAATGACTGGCCACGTGATTGAGCCAGTCATTCTAGTGGAACAATTTCAAAAATAGTCTCCTTGATCTGTATATACACATTCCTACAGAAGATTGCATAGGGTGATTTACAGGTGTCTGATCACCTGTGTTAATGGACCATGATTGTTTGCAGACTGCTCAGCGCAAATGCACACATTTAACTGTCTTTACTGCTAAATTTGTGTGGGATACATTTTCCAGAGGACATAACTCATCAGCAGCTGAATATTTTGAAAACAATTTGACTGAAAGTTGTTGGTGGCTAAGCCACCAACAACTTTCAGTCAAATGGTTTTCAAAATATTACACATTTCCAGAGTTACAGTCCCTTGAAATGATTATTCGGCGGCTTGTAGCAGTGCAACATTTAATACTCAGAATCTGGCATCTGTGCCACGCAATCTGTAACCGCATGTGTTATAAATCTTTAATTTGATTTATATGTAAATGTGACGTACGTGTACTGGTAATAACTGACTGTTATCTTTCTAGCACCTGTCAATATTTCATGCTTACCTTGATACCTGCATGCCAAATCTAAAATCGTAAGATCTCACTTTAAATATTTGCATATTGAATGTCGATTTACATGTGAAAAGATCTAAGCTGTTTTTGAGAAATTATCATTGAAATGACTGTTTTCGGTTATAGAACTAGTCGTAAATTTTCAAAAATAGACTTCTTGGCTTACAAATGGTCATTCCTCAAGACGATGTGCTGCAAACGTTTCCTTTGGTCAGCTTGATCGTATTCTAAAAGGTTATGGCAGGCTTACAAGCCGTTCTGTGTTTTGTAGGTAATTTAACATAATGCTCTACCTTTGTCAGCAATGGCCCCGTGTACTCTGGTAGTGAAAGTGTTAATATTGAGAATAATACAGCAACATCAGAGTTAAATATAGATTACGTAATCCTGCCTCCCTGACGTAGTAAATAAATACCTCAGGAAACAGGTATATATGTCAGATTATTGCATGCGTTCTCACACACTTGTTAGGTATATATGTAAAACAACATATATGTAGCAGTAATACTAATAGTGCAATATAATAATTATTATTGTTAGCGCACCTTCCCTGAAAGGCAAAGTAAGCCCAAGCCATGGTATATATCTGCCATACAGTTGTAGAACTTTCAGCTAAAGACAGCTTTCAAGGATGACTGCACTGCCTCACATACATCATTCACCAGTAAAACGTGCTTCCTCTTAAAGCAGGCTTTTTGAATTTCAGAATGAAAAAGATTAACTGCCACTATGGTCAGATACTTGAAAAATATGTTAACTAGATTGGACGGTTGACGACCCATCATTGCAAATCTCCACATTCACTTCTTTGACCTTTTAAACTCCGTCCCTCCTACAGGCAACCCCCACCTCCAGCCCACGCCCCCTGGTGGATGTAGCCAGTACATGTCCTCTTGCGCTCCCAATTACACAGGTAGCTCACCTACCAAATTTGGTTGAATTCCGTCCAACGTTTTTGGAGGAGGTGCATTACAATCAATTTACATGCACATACGCATGAGTTGGTGGTGTGGATGTTGTGGGAGGATAATATCATCTTTCCATATTTTTCAGGATAATTTAATGATCTTTAATGATCTTAATAACGTTTTCACAAATAAGAGAGAGGAGATAAAACTATTTTGTTGTCACAATTAACCCGTTTACTCTTTCAATGCTAGATTCTTAAATAAATAACCTTAATGCTGTTGTTTTGGAATTAATATACAGGAACTTAGCTGTTAAAGGATTACAGGTTATATTGATAACTCCCTGACCACAGCAAGCCACCAAATCAGAATATTAATGCCCAAAAACGACCACAGACATGGGGTTGGTCATAGTTTTATTAACCACCTAAACATTCTTACCATCAATCATGACCCACCATCATTTAGCCCCAGAGAAAATTCAACCTATCTTTTGAAGCTCAATATCCAGTAACTTTAACTCCTCTATCCTATTCTAGGCTTCTAGAATGGATGAACTCCTTCTTATCACACTTATCTAGACTGGCTTCAGTTTTACGACCTTTATACCCCTGCTTTAAATATCATAGGGACGTTGCAGCAAAATGTGTTAGATTCAGGAAGTTCTTGTTACTTTAACCTAATTCTTATTATTAAAATAATGACAGCCAGGTTCAGGGAATCTATTTAAAATGTCATTAAAATATATAAATGTTGAAAGGCCTGTGGCATTTTGTGACTCGGTTTATAGCTGGTGCCTTTTAAAATCTGTTTATCTTGAATTAATTATGCGCCTAAAGTAAGCATGATTTCCTGACAGGTAATTAATATAGCACATGATAACAACCTGACAATTAAAATTCAGTTAAAATTCAGTTGAAACAAGCATTCCAGAGAATTCACAGTTGCACCCTCCCGAGTTTTTTGTGTGTGTTACTTTGACCCCGAAATAAATACAGTTCCTCGTGACCCTGATGCCAACCTTCCGGCCGAGTTTGTTACGATCCCTTCAGTGCAGGTCTCAAAATAAGCCATGGCAACTAAGGCAAGTCATGCCTCCTGCCTTAGTGCCCCTTAATTGTGCAAGATATATGTAAGGCAACAAGTACCTTAATGGCCCTCCTCTATTTCCTTGATGTCTGTTATAAACAAGAAATAATGTATTCAAAGTACATGTAACTATTCAGTCATCGCTCTGTAGACAGCAACGCTGAACATCCTCCCACTGTAATGTTTGTACTGTAGAAGGGGAATAAGGGGTTCTTGAGCTGGATTGCTTATGTATGATTGCTGTATTCTGCGGTTGTAGTAGTAGAAACATCCTACAGCTGAAATCAGTCCTTCGCTTTTGCACACTGTGTCTTGTCCTCAGCCGAATCCGTAGCTTCCTCAGGTCCATTCTTGACTTGACTGTACCTAGTCCTGTTTTCTTGAGGTCACCTCGTAGCACACTTAGCAGATTTACGCAACGACATCCTCTCCTGCCTTTGTATTTGCTGGCTCCTAGTAGGGCGATTTGCTTAATAAAGTCCAAATGTTGCCTTCATATCCTTCCTCAGGAAGCATAATCTGCCTTGACATCGCGAGACATTGCCTTAGTACCCCTAAAATTATGAAAGCCGTTAAGGCATCATTACCTTGCTCTTTTTACTGACATCTTCAAGCCCTGTCAGTGGAACTTGACCGCTTTGGGGATCAATTCGAAACTCATGAAACATCATCTAGAGCAAGAGCTGAACCAAGTTGGTTATAGGGAACATGATTGGGCTAATTAATGCATTGGCGGCCATTTTGGATGAGCTATTTTTTGCGAATACAACTTCTCCCGAACCATTAAGTGGATCGGGTTGAAATTTGGGAGATATGATTGGTGGCTATGGGCCATTAAAGTTTGTTCAAGTGAACTTGATACATTAAAAACATGGCCGCTGTGGAGCAATCAAAATGTGGCGTGCTTGGTGGCCATATCAGATATTTTTTATTTGATGGATTTTGAAGCCAAAATTGGTTTTGTATATGTTTGGGTATGCTGATTTCATTTTTGCTAATTTTGAAACTGTCGGATAAACAGTCTGGCGGCCAGGTTGGATTATTTTCCCACCAAAAACTGGCATATTAAAGCAAAGGGAAATTAAAACATATCTTGTTATTGAGAACCTCTAGGCTGATTTCAGATTTTCAATTATAGTTTGCAGGAATTCCGATTTTTGGCGGAGATCCGGGTTTGTTCAAGCAAAGCTGACCTTGTCATCTTGGATTTTGGCAGATTTTTAGAAATGTCTTTAAACGCAAAGTGTTTGGGGGGGATTGATTTGAGACTCATGAAACATCATCTAGTGTAACAGTGGATCCAACCTTGTTCGTGGGTAACTAGATTGGCCAAATATTTCAACGGCCATCTTGGATGACCTAGTTTTCATGAAAACGAGCTCCCCCCAAACCGTTGAAGAAATCGAGCCGAAAATTGTTATGTATGGTTAGGAACTAAAGGCCATTCTAGTTTGTTCAATGGAGGTTAGCACATTAAAATACATGGCCACCATTGACCAATCAGATTTCAGCATTTTGGTGGTCGGATTGAAATTTTTGTATTTTAAAACCGAAATTGGTTTAGTTTATTTTCTGTGGTATGATTTCAAATTTTCCACTTTCGAAGCTGCTGGATAAAGGGAGTTGGCAGCCGTCTTGAATTTTTACTGCCAAAAAATGCCATAGTAAAGTCATTGGAAATTTAAAATGTCTAGTTGGACTCATCCTTGTTGCAATTCTGGCCAAAACCTTAGAGTTCTACTTGTATAGCCGATGGCCTTTCTATTTGAAATGCATGTGATCCGATACAGGACTCTTGGGGATATAGGCTCATTTGGCCTGTCTTTTTATTAGAATTTCTGTTATGAGAAATTTATTGTCCTGCCTTTTACATTTCCCAGCAAGCACCTGATAATGTGTCATACATTTACAATATATCCATTTATTTCATAACTCACTCAATCTATGGAAAGTCTCTGCCAGTAACTCCAATCAATGTGACAGAATAAGAAGCGTGATGACTTAATCGCAGTTTGTCATTCATAGCTTGAAAGACATTGTATTGACATGTGATATATACTGAACCAAAAAAGTTTAGCAACACTGAGAATATTACTGTATAAATGTTATTTAACAAAAACAATAAATTGATTCAAATATATTATTTAATTGATATGTCATTTTCCAATTTGAACAACAGTCTCTTGTTACTGTAATGCTAGCATCGCGCCTTTAACACGGCATCATTCAACGGAAGGGCCCAATTTAAATAAGGACACTGAGCTGTCAATACCGGTTGTGACCTGCGCGCGCATTAACCACCGCCGTACATCGCTTTCTCATGCTTGGAATTAAGCACCTGATGTCACGAAGAGGAATCGCATCCCATTCCTGGAGGAGTGCAGCTTCCAGCTCCCGCACGTTGTAAAGATGTGGATGGTTCTCACGCACCATACGGCCAAGAATGTCCCACACGTGTTCGATAGGAGACGGGTCCGGTGATCGCACTGGCCAGTCCCACACCGGAATGTTGTTAGCCTCAAGGAAATCACTGGTGACCCTAGCTGAATGAGGATGGGCGTTGTCTTGCTGGAACATAAAGTCTGCATGATGCTGCATAAAAGGGATGACAACAGGGGTGACAACTTCTTCACAGTAACGTTGAGCCGTTAAATTTCCGCGAATCACAATAAGATCTGTTTTGCCATTTTCATGGATTCCAGCCCACACCATGACACTGCCGGCACCGAATCTGTGGTGCTGAATGATGTTGGCTGCATCATACCGTTCTCCTAAACGTCGTCAAACCCGTTGCCTACCATCCGCCACATCCACACAAAACCTCGATTCATCACTGAACAAAACGTGGCTCCATTGTCGAGCACGCCATCGCTGATGAGTTCTTGCCCATGCAAACCGATTCTCGATGTGACGCTCTGTAAGCGGAACAGGAACAAGTGGACGACGGGCATGCAGTCCAGCATCATGGTGTCTGTTTCGCACAGTTTGTGCATACACTGTAGGTGTGCAAATTGCGGGACAGCCGCGGCGCAGTCTCAAACCTGTGACGTCGTGATGACATCACTAAGTAGCGGTCTTCTCGTGGTGTTGTTGCTCTCGGTCTGCCAGATCGTCGTCGGTCATTAACATGTCCAGTTTCCTGCTCACGTTTGTGGAGACGGGAAATGGTTGAGGCGTGAATATTAAAATGTCGAGCAACAGCGCTAACGCTCTGCCCAGCAGCGAGTCTTCCCATTGCTTCATGGCGCTGATTTTCGGGTAGCCCTGGGCGGCGGCCCATGTTCGGTATGGTAAACTTTTAAGCGTTTTCTGTTAATGTTCGTTATCTGCTTTTGCAATATGGTGAATTTTTGCCTTCGCTACCCGCCAATGTGGGCCAGTGCATGAAAAATGCATTTTCACATGCAGTAAGCGTGCGGCCGAGAAATGCAGGAAATGATTTGCATTTCTTCATGACCAGCGAGACATTACATTGACGAAACATGCCTGCAAATTTGGTTATAAATGGACGCATTGTTTTAATACAACAAACCAAACTTCACTGTTGCTAAACTTTTTTGGTTCAGTATATATACATCTATTATAAATTTGTGTCATTAACATGTAACATTTTATCCATTAACCCGTAGCACATTGATGTTAATATTCTATTTTTTACGGTGTCAGTAGCAGAGAAACTAGTGTACATTTTTTCAACAATTTTGATGGAAGATGTTGGCATAGACAGCGCCATCTTCCACCAAATTTGTTGAAAAATAAACACCAGTTCATCTTTTACTTTAATTTGAAAATTTTAAAATCTTGACATCAGAGTGATAAGGGTTAATGCGGTAATGCTCTATTCGGACAAAACGGCTTCTGCATTGGTCTTGAGAAATGTTCATTTGCAGATCAAGAGAAGAGTATTTTTGAAAATTTATCACTGGAATAACTGGTTCGGTAACGGTAACTTGAGGGTTAAAGGTTTAACACCTGAAATTACAGTGTCTCTAATTCTGAAATTACAGTGTCTCTAATTCTGAAATCGCAGTGTCTCTAATTCTGAAATCACAGTGTCTCTAATTCTGAAATTACAGTGTCTCTAATTCTGAAATTACAGTGTGTCTAATTCTGAAATCACAGTGTCTCTAATTCTGAAATTACAGTGTCTCTAATTCTGAAATTACAGTGTCTCTAATTCTGAAATTACAGTGTCTCTAATTCTGAAATTAGTGTCTCTAATTCTGAAATTACAGTGTCTCTAATTCCGAAATTACAGTGTCTCTAATTCTGAAATCACAGTGTCTCTAATTCTGAAATCACAGTGTCTCTAATTCTGAAATTACAGTGTCTAATTCTGAAATCACAGTGTCTCTAATTCTGAAATTACAGTGTCTCTAATTCTGAAATTACAGTGTCTCTAATTCTGAAATTACAGTGTCTCTAATTCTGAAATCACAGTGTCTCTAATTCTGAAACTACAGTGTCTCTAATTCTGAAATTACAGTGTCTCTAATTCTGAAATCACAGTGTCTCTAATTCTGAAATCACAGTGTCTCTAATTCTGAAATTACAGTGTCTCTAATTCTGAAATTACAGTGTCTCTAATTCTGAAATTAGTGTCTCTAATTCTGAAATTACAGTGTCTCTAATTCTGAAATCACAGTGTCTCTAATTCTGAAACCACAGTGTCTCTAATTCTGAAATCACAGTGTGTCTAATTCTGAAATTACAGTGTCTCTAATTCTGAAATTACAGTGTCTCTAATTCTGAAATTACAGTGTCTCTAATTCTGAAATCACAGTGTCTCTAATTCTGAAATTAGTGTCTCTAATTCTGAAATTACAGTGTCTCTAATTCTGAAATTACAGTGTGTCTAATTCTGAAATTACAGTGTGTCTAATTCTGAAATTACAGTGTGTCTAATTCTGAAATTACAGTGTGTCTAATTCTGAAATTAGTGTCTCTAATTCTGAAATTACAGTGTCTCTAATTCTGAAATTACAGTGTGTCTAATTCTGAAATTACAGTGTCTCTAATTCTGAAATTACAGTGTGTCTAATTCTGAAATCACAGTGTGTCTAATTCTGAAATTACAGTGTGT
The DNA here is from genome assembly GCA_034401795.1 of Chaetoderma sp. LZ-2023a. Classification (NCBI taxonomy): domain Eukaryota; kingdom Metazoa; phylum Mollusca; class Caudofoveata; order Chaetodermatida; family Chaetodermatidae; genus Chaetoderma; species Chaetoderma sp. LZ-2023a. Next base: position 21,271,950 of record CM067374.1, read on the forward strand.
CTAATTCTGAAATTACAGTGTGTCTAATTCTGAAATTACGGTGTCTCTAATTCTGAAATTACGGTGTCTCTAATTCTGAAATTACAGTGTCTCTAATTCTGAAATTATGGTGTCTCTAATTCTGAAATCACAGTGTCTCTAATTCTGAAATTACAGTGTGTCTAATTCTGAAATTACAGTGTCTCTAATTCTGAAATTACAGTGTGTCTAATTCTGAAATCACAGTGTGTCTAATTCTGAAATTACAGTGTGTCTAATTCTGAAATTACAGGTGTCTAATTCTGAAATTACGGTGTCTCTAATTCTGAAATTACGGTGTCTCTAATTCTGAAATTACAGTGTCTCTAATTCTGAAATTATGGTGTCTCTAATTCTGAAATCACAGTGTCTCTAATTCTGAATTTACAGTGTCTCTAATTCTGAAATCACAGTGTCTCTAATTCTGAAATTACAGGTGTCTAATTCTGAAATTACGGTGTCTCTAATTCTGAAATTACGGTGTCTCTAATTCTGAAATTACAGTGTCTCTAATTCTGAAATTATGGTGTCTCTAATTCTGAAATCACAGTGTCTCTAATTCTGAATTTACAGTGTCTCTAATTCTGAAATCACAGTGTCTCTAATTCTGAAATTACAGTGTCTCTAATTCTGAAATTACAGTGTCTCTAATTCAAAGCGACTACAGAAAAGCTGACGAATATTTTGAATCTAATTTGCCGAGAACTTTCTCCTAGTGAAATTAGTTTCAAAACATTCAACAGAGTATTCCTTACCGAATAAAAAGTATATAATTTCATGCCTGTAATGGCTAAAGGGTTAACCCTAGAATCACAGCACCGTGAATATTTTTTTAAATAATTTAGCTAGGATAGATTTTCTGTCTTATACAGCAACAGGTTCTAGTCAAATTAATTTCAAAATATTCAAAGAGTATTTCTTACATCATAAAGACTGTCTCATATTAGTTCTGTACATTAACCCTTTAAAACTCAAGTCAGCCAAAAATGGCTTCAATTGTGGTCTTGAGAATTGTCCAGTTGGAGACCAATAAAAGTCTATTTTTTTTATTTACCACTGGAATGACTGGCTCGAATATTCGAGCCAGTCATTCCAGTGGTGAATTTTCAAAAATAGTGTTCTTGGCTTGAAAATTTAGTTTCTATGAGAAAATTGAAATTTCCTTGAACAAATTTGATGTGTAGATGGCTCACAAAAAGTTCACAATATTACTGCATGAATCATGAGTCTCTTTACATATTGACACATTTACGCATGATGCCAGTTTTTACGGTATTACTCCGGCTTGAATTTCACCTGCGCTATGGAGGTATATATATCGTGAAGCCATATTATTGGCTGTCCTTGATTACACCAGAGACTTATACTCCTGAGATTCAATATTCAATGTATTCTTTCAGTGCTCTCAGTCAGAGCACTAGGAGTACAAGTAATAACAGTAATAATAGCTGTAATTTATTCGAGCAGAAAATCACACAGCCATCAGCTAGCAGCAACCTTTATGAGGGAGAGGATTTGATATTAATATTTCTGACATGATCAATTCAACCCTATAAAATGTGATCAACTTTATAAAGTCTGTCTTCTTCTGCCAGAAATTCAAATAAATAATTTTTCTGTATCCTCGGTATATATGTTAATATACCTCATAATAATTGTCTGTGAACGTTGTGGTCTTGATAAACCGGTACACGTGTGTGGTTTTTCGGTTGTTTTAGGTCACTGTGTAAAATTGGATACCTTGTGTCTTGTGACTCGTGCTGCAAGCGGGAATACTTAATACTTTATTTGATAATTTATACGTATCTAATGGTGCGTTGTGGCTGGGATGTGTGTAGTTAATAAATATGATGTTATAGAGTGCTTTACACTGGAGTGATAGCGTATTGCTGGCTGGATCATAGCCATTGTCAGCGCTGACATTATCATATAGCGGCTGTGTGTAATGGAATGTGTATAATGGAAGGTGAGACACAAATACATTATATATATATATGATCTGAATTTTCAAATAATTAATTCTGGAAATAATTTAACCCTTTATTGGTCAAATTTAGTCAAGAAAATCAAAATATGTGTTAATTAAATGTCCATTTACAGGCCAAAAGAAGACTATTTTTTGGAAATTTACGACTGCAATGACACGCCTGGATAATGAGCCAGCCATCCCAGTAGTAAATTTTCTAAAATAGTATTCTCATGGCCTGCAAATGGCCATTCCTCCCGACCACTGTAGAGGCCGGTTTTGGCCAGCTTGACCATTAAAAGATTAACTGCAGATCATTGATGCCACATTTAATGGTCAAACTTGATTAAGGAATGTCCATCTGTATGCTTAACTTTTTTAAGCCGTGAATTTGTTCAAGAAAATTTCAATTTTATCGTTGAAATTGTCCATTTGCAGACCAAGAGAATAGTACTTTTGAAAATTGACCACTGAAAAGATTGGCTCGTTTATCCAACCAGTCATTCCAGTGATCAATTTTTAATGTACTATTCTATTGGCCTGCAAAATGGACATTTTCCAAGACTACTACAGAAGCCGCTTTGTGGCTGACTTGTGTGTTAAAGGGTTAAGAGACTAATTTTGAGAATTTACCGCTGAAGTCATTGACTCAGTGACCCAGTCAATCTAGTGGGAAATTTTCAAATATTGTTTTCAATTAGTCCGCAAATGGATGTTCCTCAAGAGAACTTTAGTGGCAGGTTTTAGCTGGCTTGACTCTTAACCATTTAACTCTCGAATTTGTTCAAGAAAATTTTAATTTTGTCATGGAAAATGTCCATTTGCAGACAAAGACAAGAGTATTTTTGAAAATTTACCACTGGAATGACTGGCTCGGTTATCGAGCCAGTCATTCCAGTGGTAAATTTTCAAACATGTTTTTCTTGGTCTGCAAATGCAAATGCACATTTCTCAAGATGAGTGCAGAGGCCGTTTTTGGCTTAAAGGTGTACTATTTAAATCGATACTTTAATTCATTCAAATATGTTCAACATTGGGTATATATATATATATATATATATATATATATATTATTATTTATGGTTCAAGAAATTTTTTGTTGGATATTTTCAAACTAATCGGACTAAGGTATTGCTGCAACAGTAATTAAATTTAACCTCTAGAACACATTACACGTACTTGTACAGATTATAGATAGTTTGAAATTGAAAGGTACATGTAGTACTTGTGATTTCAGGGAGAAAGCTTGAATAGAGAACTATTTATGGATATAAATATTGATCATCACATTAATATACAGGTGAACCTATCTAGTATGGACACCTGTATTTGGGATGGCAACAAGATGGCGGTTCTTTATGACATATGGTCATAAGATCACCTATCTTAATGAACCACTGTCATTATGTTCCCCCCAAAACTATTCACCATATGAGGTGTATTAACTGACCACGTATTTTTATTGACCACTTTGATGGTCAATGCAGGATCCATTATAGGGGTCTTTATAGTGTAAAGTGAGGATATTTCTGTGACTCTGTGTGTGTGTGTGTGTGTGTGTGCGTGTGCTATATACATGATGATGATGCTACATGGGTATTTTGTTGAGCGCTAATGAAGGACTCATGTAATAATGACTGTAGACAGATGATGCAGGAATCAATTAGAATGTCAGCAGACCAGTTAACCCATACCACTCTGATATCAAAGTTTTTAAATTTTTAAATTAAATTCAATGATGTACTGGTGTTCTTTTTTCAACAAATTTGGTGGAAGATGTTGCTGTCATAAATTGTTGAAAAATGTGCACGAGTTTCTTTGCTATTGACAGAGTAAAAGATAGAATACTGACATCTGATTGGTCAGAGTTAATAATACAAAGCTCATGAATGATTTAACACTCAGTTATGCATATATAATACCACTTTGCTTGTGGATCACTATGGCTGCACCGATGTAAAAAACTGTGTATACGTGTATCCGTGCGCGTGTGTGTGTGTGCGTGTGTGCGTGTGTTCACGTATATATAAATATATGTGTTATGGTGAATGAGTGAAATGGGCTTGGTGGTTTTATTATATGTGTATGCTAAATGTAGATTGTATTGTCCTGTTAAGTGTGTCATCAGGGTCATGTCTTGATCCCTTGTGAATGAGTAATTAGCTGATGGACTGTTAATGATGCTGCCTTATTTAGCCTTAATACGCTCAAGCTCAGCCACTGGAGATCGTGATACATCACAGCGGTACTAGACATATATGATAATGTGGATGTACCGAATCAAACTCAATTCTGACGCAGCTGAAAGTGTTTTTAAAATAAAGAAAAAGCTTTAAAATGTGTAATAAAGACTGGCGATGAAAAAATAGAAATTTCTTATGGTGACTCAATGGACCTTTCCAGTTTATACATCTATCATGTGACGTCATAATTATGTGAAGTGTGGCCTGATGACGTCATAATCAACGACGTCATGAAGGATATAGATAAGTTTGTCACGAATACATAATTGGTGACGGACTATATGTTGTTGTATGAATTGTATGTCTTTACTATTTAATAAGGAAGCCACAGCACCCGGTCTAATTAGTTTCGAAATATTCAACAGCTTACCTGTATATTTTTTTTGGAAATTCGTAATCAGGGAGCGAGATGTGGATGGAGCTTAGCTAGAGATTGGTCTGGCAAAGCTAAATCTGGAAAGGTCCATTGGCAGAATGGCAGGGAAAGAGAAAAATATTTTAGCCAGGCCCCATAGGATCCAAGAAGAATGCTAACAGTTTTAAATTGGAAATTCAATTCGTCTAGAGCTTATCCGATCTCATTAAAACTTTAATGATTGGTTTTAAAGTATCCAGTCGCAATCATGTTTTTCCATGTTTTGAACTTAGTGTGCACCAAGAACGTTCAATGGGTAGGTAAACCACCAAGGGCTTATCCAATCTCAATAAAATGCCTGACTGGCCCTCTGAGATACTATGCCATGCTATACCATGCCATATCATGTCATACCATGGCCATGCCATACTATACCATGCCATGCCGTGCCGTGCCATGCCATAGCAATGTATATTTCACTACATCACCAGGTATGCTGTGTTATATAGACGGCAAAACAAAAGGGCACACCCATAACGCAGTCCTAGTTTATAAAAATCTACCTTCAGTCATTCAAGTGGTTGATATGATTTATAAAATAAATGTTTTTCGACTTGTTTAAGTCATAGATAGTTCTAGAAGATTCTGTGCTGCAGAGTCTCCATGTTTGTCCCAGAGCTTGGCAATTAGGTGTGTTAGATGGTGAATGTCTGCAGTGTAGTGGCCTGTAACAAGCTTGGTCTCTGACGCACACGTATCACTACAGGCATAATAGATATTAGATTGACTCTGGTGTATCATTGTCGTGACAGGCTCTATGTGTTAGTAATTACAATATACTACACCTAATTGGATAATATGAGATAATAGGTGCTGGCCATTATTGGTCTATGCATATTTAACTATGTATGTTTGTGAATTTATATCAGTGTTGCTCAGATAAGCTACTGCGCCATAGATACAGAATTCAACTCCAGGATTTCACATGTTAGCCTTCTGGCTACTGAGTTTTTGCAAATTACATATTCCAGGGGTTATATCTTTGGACCTGCTAAATATTTTTAAAACACCAACAACTTTCAGACAAATTATTTTCAAAATATCCAGCAAGTCAAGAGCTTTTGCTCATCGAAACTATTGTGTGGTGGCTTGCACCAGCGATACAGTTAATTAATCAGCAACCAAGTAGTCCATAATATATGTGACTGATATTGTGATTAACTCTCTGACTGCTGCAAGTCACCACACAATAATTTCAATGGGCAATAACTGAACCTGTTGAATATTTTGAAAACAATTTGACTGAAAGTTGTTAGTGGCTTAGTTTTCAAAATATTGAGCATATCCAGAGTTAAACCACGTGAAAATTGTAGTCTGCAGAAATTGAGCAAGCAGACTGTTAAATTTGGATACATGTATGGCTGGAGTGGGTTGACACCATATTTCTAGGGTAGACACTAGAACTGACCCATGTAATACTGGTAACAATATTGCTGTAACCAGTTGTTAATATAACCGGGAAGAGCTTATATACAGCAACACTGTTTTCAAAATTACCCCAGTTCACATGGAAAAGTTGAACAATACAAGTTCATTAAGGGTTGTATGTGATTAACCCTTTAATGGGCAAGCAAATCTAAATCCTCACTTAGTGAATGTCCATTTGCTGGTCAAGAGAAAATGATTATTGAGCCAGTCAGTAAGTAAAGGCCTTCTCCTGACCTGCTAATAGACGCTACTCATGACCACTGTAGAAGTCAGTTTTAAAAGGTGAATGTAATTGTGGAATTTGTCAGTTAAGGGAGGCATGTGCATATACTCAATATGGGCTTTGATGTATTTATTGATTCAACCGTCATATTTTATCCCATCACAATCGTCACTTAACACTCATAGATTAATTTATTATTAAATGTCTCGGATGCACCCCCCCCTCCTGCCCGCCACACATTGCAGGCAAGAATGTATCCACATTCACGCTACTTGGTATGTACCCAGCACCCATTACACAATCCAGTTATATTAAGTGATTGCTAATGATTTGTAATGAACATTCTTTTAAAATAACTGCATTCACAATTATACATTCTTACCCCTTTAATGGTCAAATTTGATTGAGAAAATCAAAATATTTCCCATTTGAATATCGATTTGCAGAGCATGAGAATACTATTTTTGAAGATTTACCACTGGAATGACTGGCTCGGTCATTCCGGTGGTAACTGTTAAAAAATAGTCTTCTCTTGTCTGATAGATATCCATTCCGCAAGACTACTTAAGCAGCCGGTTTTACCCGGCGGTGTGACCAAGAAAGGGTTAAGTATTTATGTGCATATATAAAATATTTATGTGTTAGAAATTTGAATGCACTCATGCGTGAAGATTCGTATCGTTATTGCCATTCACTCTTTCTTGTCATTATGGATTAAAATTATTTAAAAAAATGTATTGTTTACACAATTCATTCTAACTGTCCCCCCTGATATAAATTATAGTGTCTTGCTGATTGTTTTAAAGGCAATAGGTTTGAAAGTCGTTGCTTAAAATGTAGTAACTGTGTATACATGCACTTTCTGTAGTGAGTCTATCTCGTAGACGCTTCGACCTAGATCACTGATTCAGTGTTAACCCCGCAAATTTGGTTTTAAAATTTTCACTTTTCTCATAGAAAATGTCCATTTGCAGATTATTTGGATTATATTTGAAAATTTACCACAGGAATTACTGGCTCGATTATCGAGCCAGTCATTCCAGTGGTAAATCTTCAAAAATAATCCTCTCCTGGTCAACAAATGGATATTTCTCGCCGCCATTGCAGAAGTAATTTTTTGGTAATGTGGTTGTTAAAGGGTTAAGACAGGATTGATTATTGGAAATTGTAATAAAATGGAAATGATTGGTGGATGAAGGACAAATCTGATCATTTCAGCTTTTCAAATTTGTATGTGATGACAGCTAGAGACAGGAAGATTGTCTATTGATTGTATATATTTATTGACAAATTTATTTGTTCCCATACTAAAAGCATGACATGTCAGCCGTGGTATTGATTCAAAATATGATGAAGGACATTAAATTCAGGTGAAATTTATAATTCTATTTTTGTCATTCGTATAAATTCTTTCGGACAGACAAATATTTGTATATACCCAGGCGAAACAATAATAAGGCCATATTTACTCTGTTCCAAGATTGAAGGTTTAGGAAAATATTACTATTCACGCACGCGCGCTGCACATATGCCCTAGTTCATTGTGGGCTTGTGCGATTACGTGATTAAATCGAAAATCGCGATTATTTTTTAAATCATGAATTTATATGCTTAAAAATGAAATAATCGAATAATCATGAATATTTTCTATTGCGTAAAATATTTCAAAACCCATTTAATGCGATCGTTCATGAAAAATTACATTTTTGCTTAGTGAATGTATGTCCATTTGCAGGGCTAGAGAAGACTATTTTTGAAAATGTATCACTGGAATACCTGAATTCTCAAGCCAGGCATTCCAGTAATACATTTTCAAAAATAGTCTTCTCTTGCCCTGCAAATGGACTTTTCTAAACACCATTGCAGTTTTCGTCATTGATATTCTTTTGTTGTTATGCGTTGGTAATTTGTATCCAGCTGATTAATCGAGTAATCACAATTATTTTTTAATAATCGATAGCGATCACTCAACGCAATAATCACACAAGCCTAGTTCATTGTTTGTAGTACTAAAGGACTAGTGTTATAGTACAGCCCATAAAAATGTTTCCAAGACAAAAACAGAAACGTGTTAGGGAGTACGAAATGCTATGTTGAATATTTTGAGCATAGTTAGATTGGAAGACATTCAAATACAATGGCGGATTCCAGTTTATCCATCTGTTAGATGATGTGATAATCAACTACATGACGTGTAGGGTGACGTCATAATCAATTACGTCATGATTTACAGCACTCAGTCAAATTAGTTTCAAAATATTACTTGTATAATTTTTGGAAATTGAGATTCAGAGAGTGCATGGCTCAATTGATCCCAACACTAGCAAAGCATGGGTGGAGCAGCGTAACTAGAGATGGGCGGGGCATAGCTGAAACTTTAAAACAGGATTCCTCCGTTGTGTTCCAAATATTCAACAGTATGTTTTATTTTGCAGAACTCTACTGTAGCTGTAGTAATTGCCTGAGTTCCAGTCCACAATGTTAAACCTTTAACACTCATAGCAGCCAAAAATGAATTCTGCCAGTGGTCTTGAGAAATGTCCATTTGCAGACCAAGAAGACTATTTTTGAAAATTTGCCACTGAATCGCTTGATAACAGAGCCAGTCAGTCTAGTGGTAAATTTCCAAAAATAATATCTTCATCTGCAAATTGACATTTTCTATGGGAAAAATGTAATTTTCTTGAACAAATTCGACAGTAAAGTGTTAATAGAGCATATCATAATCATACAGATTATATCTGTAAAACTTGGCATAGTTGGAAGGTGGTGCAGGGGTGGGGGGGGGGGGGGTGCACATGGCGTATCTGAGTCACTTACATGTAATAATAAATCATTATGGAGCACACATTATATATTAACTGATAGTCACGATAGACAGATGAATTAGTTGTGATGTTCTATAGTTCTAATATGCCTTTTTGAGCGCCAAAAGATGTCTGTAGCAGTCAGATGATCTTTCATCCAAATTTGTGCATTTCTAGAGCCACATTGTCTGACAGCTTGAATAATTGTGTGAGTTTTAAATCCTCTGCCAGGATGAGCGAATAAGAGGAGAGTTAATGGAGGATTCTGCTTTAGCCATCAATCGTATGATACACCTGATGTGTAAGATGGCATCATAATCAATTACGTCATGAATCATTTAGCTAAGTTCTTTACGAACGCTTAACTGATGACGGACTAAGTGTTGTTGTATGATTTGTATGTCTTTGCTGTTTAATACACATGCCGTTGAATATTTTGAAACTAGTTTGACTATGGCAGCAACAGCACCCAGTCAAATTAGTTTCAAAATATTCAACCGCTTACGTGTATAGTTTTCTGGAAATTGATGGTCACAGATTTCAGGGATCGATCGGTCCCAACACGGGTGAGGTGTGGGTGGAGCTTAGCTAAAGATGTGTGGGGCATAGCTAAAACTGTGTTCCTCTATTGTGGGAGTGGTCATGCCTAGTGCGTCATTCAGACTGTCCCTGTCTACCTATCACCAAGCTCTGATGGCTGATTGAATATTATTGACAGATAGCTTTACTAATGCGCTTGAGCTTGTATGTTTGATTGACAGATAGACTTACTAATGTTCATGAGCTTGTATGTTTGATTGACAGATAGACTTACTAATTAATGTTCATGAGCTTGTATGTTTGACTGACAGATAGACTTACTAATGTTCATGAGCTTGTATGTTTGATTGACAGATAGACTTACTTATGTTCATGAGCTTGTATGTTTGACTGACAGATAGACTTACTAATGCTCATAAGTGTGTATGTTTGATTGACAGGTAGACTTTAATAATGCTCTTGAGCTTGCTATCATAGAGATTATTTATGAATTAACCCTATGTTTACTTACATGTTTAATACAAATAATGTAAGTTAGAATTTCACTTGACAATAATACTAGTGTCATTTCATTGATAAAGTAGATGTTGTGTAATTTTTATCAGATTAATCATTTAATGGCCATACCAGTCAAAACAAGCCTCTGCTATGGTCTTATTGAATGTCCATTTACAGGCCAAGAGAATACAATTTTGAAAATTTACCACTTGAATGACTGGCTCGATAACCTAGCCAGTCATTCCAGTGATAAATTTTCAAAAATTCTATTCTGCCTGTACATGGACATTCAATAAGAAAATATCTAAATTTTCTTGACCAAATTTGAGCAGTACAGGGTTAAGTGGATGAATCCGTCACGCAAGTTAATAAGATGACTCATACTCTATCTTTTTAACGTTCCATCAATCATATGACCAACTGACTTAAATCTAAATTATCTTCCCTTATTATTCCACATGTGTTGAAAAAATGACGGCAATATTCCAATCGACCATCTGCCTGTCAGTCCAGCTACCTCCTCTGTAACTGTTTGTCAGAATTCAACCAAATTTGTTATGTGAGTTACCCATATGTCTGTGCATTGCGAGGTTTACATTAGGCTCCCCCCTTTGGCTGGGTGTGGAGGGTGGAGGGCGATCATAACATTAATGTTGGCAGAATTCAAGCAAACTTGGTACACGTATTGGCCATGCGGATTGTAAGCCAACATTTACATTATGCTCCCCCCCCCCCTGGTGGGTGGGGGTGTGTGTCTGGGTGGGGTGGGGTGGAGTGAACTTCAAAGTTGGCATAATTCAGCCAAATTTATTATGAAATTTGTCCATGTGATTGTGGATTGCGCGATGATATTTACATTAGGCTCCACCTAGGGGTGGGTATTGCGGGAAATTTTGTATTGCAATATATTGCAATATTTTTCGATGTATTGCGATACATATTGCAATATATTGGATGCGTGAGAAACTGCAAGCAAAGGCTTCATGAAGCTCTCTACATGCTGGAATTCTTCACTATATAGTTATTGTAAATGTACCATATATATAATGATTATTATCTATGCTAACTTTCAGTATGCCATCTCTGTCCTCAAAAACACAGATAAACTGTTTTGAGTATTTTCAAATTAATTTGATTGGAAGCCGTTGCTGTCTTAGGCAGCCATGGCTTTCAGTCAAATTAACTTCAAATTATGCTATATTTTAAAGTCAATCTTGTTTTCAATCTGGGATTTTTTTTAGAAACAATCTTACTGGTATTTGGTTATTTGCCATTTGGTATGGACCATTAATAAATTAATGGCATTTGAATGATTTTACTGTCTAAGACAGCAAATCGCCAATGTCTTCCAGTCAAACTATTTTCAAAATATTCAACATTCAATTCATCTACTCTAATTGACTAACTTTGTTAGTTCTTAAATTGTGTATGTATGACTGCCTTGAAATTGAAATACTATGATTTCACTGCTGAATGCTAATAAAAACAAAATAAATGATTAAATCATGACAGCATTTCTTGTTTTAGTCTTTTATTTACCCCCATGGGCCATGGCACACACTGCCAAACCTTGAACAAAAATCAAAGCTGTGTACATGCAGTAGTCAGACTACTGAATAATACTGATTATTGAGTATTGATTGATTAATGAATAGTAACTAGTAAGATACAGTACTAAGTAGTAGCAGGTTAACAATAAAAAGCATGGCCTGGCAGCTACAAGCTACATTCTCTAATCTCTACAATTTTAGAAATATGCTTGAAGGGTTAGTTTTGAGAATAATGTGACTATTGACTAGAAGCATTTCTGCTTAATGCCAGAAGCTAGTTCTGTCTAGAGTAGAAGTGGCTGCTATGCAAATAGTAAAATTATTTTCAAAATATTCAGTCTTCAGAATATTTCTAATTAACTTTCTGGAATGGTTGCCATGAGATTTAAGTGCTGGGATAAATTTTTTTTATTCATGGCAAATTAGTGAAATTACGAGAAAACAGAAATGTGGAATTAATACTAATATTGTTGAACTACTGAATAAAAGCCATTAGAAAATAGAAACCACAGTTACTTCATATTTTTCTTCAAGAATATGAGTTTGTCAACATGAGTACCCTTGAGAAGTGATCTCTGTGCAGTTACGATGTCACCCGCTGTGGAAAAGACTCGCTCCGATGGTACACTCGTAGCTGGTATAGAAAGAAAACACATAGCTAGTTTAGCTATAAGGGGACATTTATGTTGGTTTTCCTTCCATCAGGAAAGTGGATTATTACTTAATTCCAGTGTCTCTAATGCTCGGTATGTTGTAACCTGTTCTTGTGCAATTACAAGTGTTGGTTTTGGTGGTTCCTGTTTAGTTTTATAATAGTCGCCCCCTAATACATCACATAAGGATGACAGTCTACGGTTTTTACAGGGTGGAATGGTTGGCTGATCATGCACTACTGAAACCTGATTTTGATTGTTCTCACATATTCCATCCAAATGTGGCAGAGGTGGCATTGTAATGTCACCGTTAGCTGCTGACTGAGGTATTTGTGGTGTAGAGACGTGTTGAAACTCTGATAACTTGGCCGCTTCACTCGCCAATCTATTAAATGTATCAAACTTTAGCTCCTCATCAATGAAAGGCAAAGATTTGAATCGTGGATCCAATGATGCTGCTAATAACAATGTATCTTTCTCTTTGACATACCTATCACAAAGGTCATCATGAACAGCCTTTTTCATTTCAACTACTGCAGCCGAATCACCATCTTTTGGTTGCATTAAATGGTTTAACAGTCTTTCCTGTAAAGGCAGGATAATGGACACTGTGGGTGCTGATTCAGTACATAAGGCTGTAGTCATGATTTTCAATGGCTCTAAACAGTTCACTACTTCTTCGGCTAAGGAAACATCGTCATCTGATAAAGTAGCCAAATCAGCTTTATCCTTGCACTTTAAGTCTTTACATCGCAGTGTTGATATTACAGCACATTGCATTTCTAGAAATCTCGCTACCATATCATATGCACTGTTCCACCGTGTTGCGACATCAATGATCAATTTATGGGATGGCAATGACAACAGTGAAGCCTGAGTTTTTAGCAGAGCTGTTGCTGTTGTACTGCGATGAAAAAATGAAACAGTTTTTCGCACACGGGCAAGAAGATGAGAAACACGTTTCACTTTTAGCGCCTTCTGCGCAGCAAGATTCAGAGTATGAGCAAAACATTTAACATGAAAAGTGGGGACCGTTTCATTTATCAATTCAACACATTTAATCATGTTACTCGCATTGTCCGATACAATGGGTACAGGCAGATGTACTGGAATATTCCACTCCGTTATGGAATCTAAAATAACAGTGGCCAGGTTTACAGCTGTATGTGACTCTGGCAGTTGCCTAGTCTGCAACACATAGGAGCGCAGAGACCAATCCTCTTTCATATGGCATGAGGTAACTGTGACATATGATTCCACTGCTCTGCTTGTCCATCCATCGGTAGTGAGAGCGACCTTTTAAAATATAAAGACATCAAATTCATTTACTAACGGTCTTGGTATTGATTACAGCTACTTGCCTTGCCCGCTGCTCGAGTATTTTCAACCCTCTTTTATTGCTTATAGAGTTACAGTCATCAGCTAGCAGCTACATTTATGACAATATTGAAACATTAGCATATTTCCGAAAATGTTGGTCCCGATCCCACCCTCCCAGGATGCTTCATAATAAGGAAATATTAGTTACCTCTCCGTCCGGGATGTATAACAATTGTTATACATCCCGGACGGAGAGGTAACTAATATTTCCTTATTATTAGCATATTTGTGTGGTGAATATTTTGATACACATGTATGTTGAATATGTGTGTAACAATTCGCCTGTATGATACTTCTGACAAAGAGATCCATTCAAAATATTCTCAAGCGTGACCCCCCCATGGTGGTGAGGGTGTGTGGGAAGGGATGGTGGTATTGGTGTTGAGCGTCAAAGTTGTCAAAAGCATGTGAATTTGCGATGGCATACAATCGACTGCACATCTAGATAGTTTTAGCTTTAAACAATTTTTTTCTGTTAAATTGATGATTTATGTGTTCTTATTAAATATTCATATTTTTATTGGATTTTCTATTTGCAGTGTCGTCGAGTGACACACGTCTAACTGACAGCCAGACAAGCAGTAGCAGTCGTCCGGCGTCCGCGACCAGCTCACAGACTCTCAGTCCGACACATAAAGGTAAGAGATATTGTAATTTAGCATCAGTTTTCAGCAACATTATGTGATCAGGAGCATAACACATCGAAAATCTTAATTATTCTTTGCTCACCGAGGGTGGGTGGGGGTGGGGTGGGTGTGTCAAGTGAGTTTATGGCATGGTGACCATCCGTCATCCATCTGTCTCACAGTCCATCGGTTGGCTGGCATCCCCTCTTTAAAGGGTTAACCTTTTGTTTAAACGACTTCTCAAGAACCACTGACCGATTTCAAATATATGGGTCACAACGGACGTGCTGGGTAGTGGTCTGGTGATCTGACCACTATCCAGTAAAGAGGTAGCCTTTATCCCGCTGCTTTGCAAGTGAGAATAAGTGTCAGGCTTCACTGACATAGAGATAAAAGATTACAATAGACTAGGTTGTTGTTACACGATTTCAAATATAGTTGGCAGGAAGCATCCTTAGGGCATACCTCTAGAACCATTGAACAGATTGGGCTGAAATTGGGAGATATGATTAGTGACTAATCGCCATTAAGGTTTGCTCAAGGGAAGTTGATCCATGTAAAAAAGCATGGCCATAGCAGACCAACCAATATGTAGCATGTTTGGTGGCAATATTGGATTTAATTATTTGATGGATTTTGAGGCCGAAAGTGATTTTATATATGTTTTTGGATATGTTGACTTCAAATTTGCCAGTTTCAAACCTGTTGAATAAATAGTTAGGTGGCCATCTGGGATCTTTCTCCCATCAAAAGCTCCCGAACTAAAGCCATAGGAAATATAAAAGTTTGATATTTTTGTAAAAAGCTTGTAAGATGCTATGTTGTCCTGACGCTAACCGTTAGTGTCAGGACAACATAGCATCTTACAAGCTTTTTACAAAAATACAAATTTTTGCTTGAGAAAAGCGTGATTTCATCCACAAGACTTTCAAGATGGATACACCGACTGCAGCAACTTCTGCTATATCAATTGAATCTACAGAAACCATTGTAGACATGATGAACAATGCTGTGATTGACAAAGTGGGTTCAGACATTCCACTAAAAAGGCCAACCCTTTTGGCCAATTACTAAGAATCAAGAGATTTTGTAGCAGAGATAAAGACTTCCTCAAACATGCGCATGACGTAATACACTATTATGTCATACGCGGTTACCCAGAAAAAGACTTGGAAAACTGTCTCAACAGAACCCTTGAAAAAACAAGGAAAAATCTACTCTCGCCCAACACAAAAACAAATTTCAACTCGCATCCCATGCATTATGGATTTCCACCCACATAGCAAACTAGCTTAAAATGTTATCTTACGCCACTGGGACCAACTACAGAGCAGTCCCAAATGTAGGGCAACATTCCAGGAACCGCCATTATTTGGTCACAGAAGGAATCCCTCCTTCAAAGACACACTAATAACGGCCAAATTTATGGATGCAAAAACTTTTGGCATTCAAGGCAGAAACATCACCAACCCTGTCATTCCATGCAACAAACACAATTGCGCATTTTGTCAACAAATGGACAAAAAACGCACATTCAAATGCTCACACACTGGGCTCAACTATCATACTAAAACAAAAACATTCTGTAACACAATGAATGTGGTTTATTTAATAACGTGTAATACATGTTCTAAACAATACATTGGTGAAACTAAACGAGAATTTCAGATACGTATTAAAGAACATCTTAGGGACATTAAAAACAAAAAAGGCACACCAGTAGCCATTCACTTTAATCTCCCCAATCATAACATCTCTTCAGTCAACTACAGAATCATTGAGGTGTTCCATCGCGATCCTGAATCCACGGAAGCAACGTCTATCCGTAAGGAACGCGAGAAATTCTGGATCCACCAGCTACATAGCATGGACCCAATTGGAATTAATCACGCTGATTGGTGACAATCTCTACCTGAAAGTAGTACAATAAATGAAATATAAAATGTTGTCTTCTAGGCAACCAATTGACCGCTTGTTTAAATCGTGAATGTATAGGATTACAAATTAATCATGAATGAATTCTAGTAAATACTGCATAATAACTTCAAAACACCTTTTAATTACTCTGTAATGCGCCGGTCATGACAATTGACATTTTGCTCAACAAATGTATGTCCATTGACAGACCAAGATGCTTGAGCCAGGAATTCCTGTGATACATTTTCAAAAACCAGTCTTCTCTTGCCCCCTGCATATGGACATTTCTAAACACCATTGCACCTTTCATCAGTGATATGGCTTTGTTGTTGTCTTGGTAACTTTTACCCCTGGAGGTTGATTAATCGAGGAGTCAAGATTATTCTTAAATAATCGATCTTGATCACTCAAGACTGTAATCACATAAGACTATAGGAGGCGCCTCAGTTTACTTCATCAAAATCCTGACTCTAGGATGAATATCAGAATAATCGCCTCAGAACGGTCCCTTTAACCCTTACAGACCAGAAACAACAAATTATCCTTTATGATGAAGGCAATATTCAGTTTAATATTTTGAAAATAATTTAACTTGGAGCTGTTGCAGTAGCAAGTTCCAGTCAAATTAGTTTCAAAATATGTCACAGCTTTCCTGTATTGTTGTCTTGCTCTTGATTGAGACTGTGACATTTCACTGGTTAACCCTTTAACACTCATATCAGCCAAAAACGGCTTCTGCAGCGGTCTTGAGAAATCTCCATTTGAAGACCAAAAGAAAACTGTTTTTGAAAATTTACCACTGGAATGACTGACTCGATAACCGAGCCAGTCATTCCAGTGTTAAATTTGCAAAAATATTCTTCTCTTGGTCTGCAAATGGACATTTTCTATGACATGTATGATAAAATTGAAGTTTTCTGGAACAAATTCGAGGTTTAAAGGGTTAAGCTTTGATTTCAATTAGGATCTGAATATAAGCTTAACTCTAACATTCAAATTTGCTTTAAAAAATTTTAATTTTCTGAAAGTGTAAATTTTCAGACAATGAAAATTTTTTTTGAAAATTTTTCACTGGAATGTTTGGCTCGGCTTTCGAGACAGGAATTCCAGTTATAAATTGTCAGAAATAGTCTTCTTGGCCTGTAACTGGTCAGTGAGTAAGCAAAACTCTCAGCAATCTTGGACAGGGAATGGTTAATTATGCGTTTAGCCAGGTTTTTAGATTCATCCATCTTTCACCTGTCAAGTGTACTGTAGCCATGATCTAAGATTTTACATCACCAATGAAGTAGACAATTACTGAGCTGCTTTGCTGCATGTACACCATCTCTTTGTCCGCTCTCTCTGGACAGTGGATTGGATACACGCCTACATAGATGAATTGTACTGAGTGAGTGATTGAACGATAGTGGCCGCCAGAGATTTGACTCCATTAGAACCCATCTGTCGTTGAATCTGCGAAAGTCACTGGTGAGGCCAAACAATGTAGTGGTAGCAAAGCATTGTGTTTTGATCATTAAGACAAATCAGAAGGTCAGAGAGTTTATCATTTGTGCAGGCATTGTGTAATGTACAGCATCTATTGCTCTCAAGATACATCTGAAGGTCAGAGAGTTTATCATTTGTGCAGGCATTGTGTAATGTACAGCATCTATTGCTCTCAAGATACATCTGAAGGTCAGAGAGTTTATCGTTTGTGCAGGCATTGTGTAATGTACCACACATGTATTGCTCTCAAGATACATCCGAAGGTCAGAGAGTTTATCGTTTGTGCAGGCATTGTGTAATGTACCACACATGTATTGCTCTCAAGATACATCCGAAGGTCAGAGAGTTTATCTTTTGTGTAGGCATTGTATTGCTCTCAAGATACATCTGAATGTCAGAGTTTATCGTTTGTGCAGGCATTGTGTAATGTACCACACATGTATTGCTCTCAAGATACATCCGAAGGTCAGAGAGTTTATTGTTTGTGCAGGCTTTGTATTGCTCTAAAGATACATCTGACGGTCAGAGTTTATCGTTTGTACACATGTATTGCTCTCAAGATACATCCGAAGGCCAGAGACTTTATCGTTTTAGCAGGCATTGTATTGCTCTCAAGCTACATCTGAAGGTCAGAGAGTTTATCGTTTGTGCAGGTATTCTGTAATGTACCACATGTATTGCTCTCAAGATACATCTGAAGGTCAGAGAGTTTATCGTTTGTGCAGGCATTGTGTAATGTACCGCATGTATTGCTCTCAAGATACATCTGAAGGTCAGAGAGTTTATCGTTTGTGCAGGCATTCTGTAATGTACCACATGTATTGCTCTCAAGATACATCTGAAGGTCAGAGAGTTTATCGTTTGTGCAGGCATTGTGTAATGTACCACATGTATTGCTCTCAAGATACATCTGAAGGTCAGAGAGTTTATCGTTTGTGCAGGTATTCTGTAATATACCACATGTATTGCTCTCAAGATACATCTGAAGGTCAGAGAGTTTATCATTTGTGCAGGTATTCTGTAATGTACCGCATGTATTGCTCTCAAGATATTTCTGAAGGTCAGAGAGTTTATCGTTTGTGCAGGCATTCTGTAATGTACCGCATGTATTGCTCTCAAGATACATCAGAAGGTCAGAGAGTTTATCATTTGTGCAGGCATTGTGTAATGTACCGCATGTATAGCTCTCAAGATACATCTGAAGGTCAGAGAGTTTATCATTTGTACCGGCATTCTGTAATGTACAGCATCTATTGCTCTCCAGATACATCTGAAGGTCAGAGAGTTTATCATTTGTGCAGGCATTGTGTAATGTACCGCATGTATTGCTCTCAAGATACATCTGAAGGTCAGAGAGTTTATCATTTGTACCGGCATTCTGTAATGTACAGCATCTATTGCTCTCCAGATACATCTGAAGGTCAGAGAGTTTATCATTTGTGCAGGCATTGTGTAATGTACCGCATGTATTGCTCTCAAGATACATCTGAAGGTCAGAGAGTTTATCATTTGTGCAGGCATTGTGTAATGTACCGCATGTATTGCTCTCAAGATACATCTGAAGGTCAGGGAGTTTATCATTTGTGCAGGCATTCTGTAATGTACCGCATGTATTGCTCTCAAGATACATCTGAAGGTCAGAGAGTTTATCATTTGTGCAGGCATTGTGTAATGTACCACATGTATTGCTCTCAATATACATCAGAAGGTCAGAGAGTTTATCATTTGTGCAGGCATTGTGTAATGTACCGCATGTATTGCTCTCAAGATACATCTGAAGGTCAGAGAGTTTATCATTTGTGCAGGCATTGTGTAATGTACCGCATGTATTGCTCTCAAGATACATCTGAAGGTCAGAGAGTTTATCATTTGTGCAGGTATTGTGTAATGTACCGCATGTATTGCTCTCAAGAATGCATCTTTTGGTCACTAGATTATTGACAGAGGAACAGAAGAGTGAGCCATTTGCCCATATGTGTGTCATAGTATGGATTGGTTTCTGAACTAGATTATGAGTGTGGATTTACATGAAAGTTACTGTCAATACCTCGTTAAAAGCCCTTCCATGGATTTGTGTTTCAGCGAAATATGTTCATATTCTCCAATATTATCTCCCCTGAAAAATTTACTATAGAATATGTTGACTTGGAAGATGGCTTACGGATTGTAATGTAGATGTTTTCCACCAATACTTTGTATTCATGAACGTGTATTTACGCAGCTCCGGTAATCAGTTAAATCCTTCACTAAACGTTGTATTTGACATAAGTACACATTCTAGGCATGCTGCAACATTGTTATTTCTTCTTGCTCGGCCTAGCATAATTAGACCAACGACAGCCCCCACCCCCACCCCAAACCAGTTATTGTGCACAGATATTTCAGATTTTGAACCTATTTAGTCCTTAATATTAATCAAACAAAATATTCTAATTATATTATAATCCAATGTCTGATTTTTGGCAATTAATAACGTGAGTTGAAATGAGATCCAATTCATCTAGATCTAGAATATTTATCGATTTTTAACACATCTGCGATTTTAATCTACACATGTTGATGAAAAGCTGTCGGGGATATTGCGGGATATTGCGGTCATTTCCTTCCATCCATTTCATGATATGTTCATCTATTTATCATGCTATTTCAGCTGAAAACCTTTAGTAGAATTCCACCAGACTTTCTTTATGCGAGTTAGTTAGCCAGGTGATTGTGTATTGTGAAATGTCATGTGATGTTGCAAATCAGCTGCTGGTGCAGAGATCTGAAGATTTTCATCGACCTGACATGAAATGTGGGAGTTGGGGTTCGGAAAATAGTGATATGTCTGTCTGTCTGTCTGTCTTTGTCCTTCTGTCTGACCATCATCATCCAGGTTGTCCAGCTAAAAATCTGTCTATGTTTGTCTGTAACCATTTCTTTCCAACCAATCTCCTACAGTTTGGTTGCAATTCCTGTGAAGGTTGGTAAATGCTACAAATACCACCTGAAGATAGTGAAATCTGTATATATTTGCCAGAGTTATCTCTCCTGAAAAATTTAAAATTCATCACAATTTTCTTGTCCTTGCCCAATGCCAGTTCTAGATTAGTTTAGAACCTACACTCACAATACTTTGTGTAATATTCCTTCAGATTGCAGTGTGATAACCTTTCAATGAAATCTGTCTATATTCGCCAGGGGTATCTCCCTGAAAAACATAATAACATTCATTGAAATGTTCTTGTTCGGGTCAGATCTCGCAGAGTTATCAGCATGCAGTCACAATTTCATTGTCCAACACAGATGTCAAAGAATTCTGATCCTACACGGATACTGTCCATATTTCCTGGACTGATGTAAAACTTGCTGAAAAATATGTTTTCAGCTAGATTCTAGGCATGTTTAGTTCAAATTTGATACATGTGAGGACATAATTGTGATCATGATTCAGCAAAAGTATTTTGTATTTGCCTGAGAAACTTAAAAAACGTTAAACGTATCCTGTAGTGCCTTAATCAGTTATGGACCTAAACTTGCAGGTCTTTTTACTCACACCTCTAGATGCAAGGGTTAACCCTTTAAATAACCCTCGAATTCATTCAAGAAAATTTAAATTTTCTCATAGAAAATTTCCATTTGCAGACCAAGAGAAGACTATTTTTGAAAATTTACCTTGGGAATGACTGGCTCGGTTATCGAGCCAGTCATTCCAGTGGTAAATTTTCAAAATAGGTCTTCTTTTGGTCTGCAAATGGACATGTCTCAAGACCTCTGCAGAAGCCATCTTTGAGTGCTGCTTCTTGTTCTTCTTTCTATGACTGCTTCTCCTGGACGGATCTTCTCCAAACTTAGGTTTAACCTTGCCCACGCGGCCCTGAACACGTGTGCCAATTTATGGTAAAAACATGTACCTCAACAGCTTTCAGCAACATCGTTGTCAAAATAGACATTATTCAATACATGTAACTCTAGTTCTACTAGAGCGATCGTCTCCAAACTTGGGTGGATGATTGTCCAGAAGGTGTGCGCCAATTTTAAACGCAACAGCAACAGCTTTCAACAACTGCTTTATTAAAGCACCATCTGTTCCTAAATAGGTCAATTTTGACACCACAGCAGCCTGATTGAAAAATATCTCAATGACGCGGGTTTTGGGCAATGTTTGTTTGTTCAGTGCATATGTTAGGGGGAGATGCAGTGTCATGATTTCATTTCTCATTGTCTGACTAAAGTATTGTCCTTTACAATTTAACAATGCATCAATCCTTGATGTGTGTTTATCTGGAATGTTTGTGCCCGTGGGGGAATATGCCGTATTCTGATGGCTCTTATCCTCTTGTTGTCCACTTTCAGATTGAACCGTTGTTGTGTTCAATCAAATATTGATATTATTGATTCCAAGAATACACATTTCTGTTGTTTGTTTAAATCTTTATTTATCCTGCCATTCAAGATGCTTGCTTTTGGTACACAATATGCAACAAATATCTCATTGTACAATACAAGTTCACATAGTATTATCCACACGATCATGCCCATGTCGAATTCAAATTCCTAATATAAACCTTTACTTATCACGTCAGCAGAAACTGACCTCTGCAGTGGTCTTGGAGGAATGGTCATTTGCCGACCAAGAGAAAACTGTTTTTGAAAGTTTACCTCTGAAATGCCTGGCTCGATAACCGAGCCAGTCATTCCAGTGGTAAATTTTCAATAATAGTCTTCTCTGGATGGCCTGAAAATGGACATTCAATGAACAAATGTTATGATTTTCTTGGCCAGATTTGACCATTGTAGGGTTAAGCTAATCCCCAGTGATCACATCTGCATGTGTCTACCTGCGTTTAAAAAGCCAGCCCATGACATACATACAATGTATTAAAATTATTATTTTTAGATGTGCACATTCAGGCTCTATGTTGTATGTGTCAAATACATTGTTGTTAATTGACCAATCCTATTGGCTATAATAATTTCTGTCTACGCTGTCTTCTCCTAATTGATCGTTCTCCGAAGTCCGAGTAGCTCCAGTTCAAGACAACTATGTCAAGAAAAATAAACAAAAGTAGACCAGTATGGGAGACACAGTAATAAGACTTGTCTTATCACAACTCAAACTCAGATAAAATATAAATTGTCTTTAACCCCTCTTGTGTCAACAGCACCTCGAAGTGCTCAAAATACTACTTGATATATCAACTACACATTTTGATGGTCAATATTTTTCAAATATTTTAATTTTAGAAGACTATTTTTGTAAATTTACTACTGATTTTTTTTCCCGCCGTCTTGGTCATTAAAGGGGTAATGGTAAAGAAAATAAAGTTTTTACTTAGCCAGTGTCTATCTGCAGGCCGAGAGAAGAGTGTTTTTGAAAATTTACCACTAGAATGACTGGCTCGGTTACCGAGCCAGTCATTGTAGTGGTAAATATTCAAAAATACTCTTCTCGAAGCCTTTCAAATAGCCATATCTGAAGACCACTGCAAAGTTGTTTTTGGTCAGTTTGAGCATTAAAGGGTTATGTTGAGGTTAAACCAGAAGTACAGAAGCTGAATATCTATGGCCACATGTTTTGAAAGAAGTGAGGGGATATTGTAATCTTATTCTTCAGCTTGGCCCATGTTTAATCTGTTGGTTATCACCCTGATCACCATAATCTACTCTATCACAGGTATCCGTTATAAGTTGGTATTTAAGCAGTCTGTTACATGCAAAAACAATGACAGATATGAAATTACATACCCTACCCCCCCCCCCCCCCCCCCCCCGCATTCAAACATACTTTATCTATTAGTGTCATCTGATTTGTCTTAATATTATCTTTGCAAATAGACATTTAATGTAAAAACTCTTCTATATATAATAATCATATACACCTGGATAATCCACGTTTTTTACGATTGCTGCGTAAAAAGTAATAATACTTAGACATGATTCATGAATTGTATGTTGTTGGGTTTTCTGACACATGTACGTACAGCAGAAATATCTTGAGTAATGTATTTTCAGGGCTCTTAGAATTTAAGAAAGTCAGGTATTATTATAGGTTAGAAGTTTTTCAAATTCTGGTATCTGCCAGAGAGTGGTTTGTGCAAGTTTATTAACCTTCTAGCTGTCAAGCTGGCAAAAAAAAAGCTTACAATGCAATGTATTTCAGGATTATGTTCATTTGCCGGCCAAATTTTTGAAAATTTGTTAAGGGACTGATTGACTTGATAAGCAAGCTAGTCAGTCCAGTGGTAAATTTTCAAAAATAATCTTACACATTCAGTACCCGGTAAGCAGAAATTGCGGTGTTCTTACCCTTTAACTCTCATATCAGCCAAAATGACTTATGCAGTGGTCTTAAGAAATGTGTATTTGCAGATCAAGAGAAGACTATTTTTGAAAATTTACCACTGGAATGACTGGCTTGATATCCGAGCCAGTCATTCCAGTGCTAAATTCTCAAAAATAATCTCTTGGTCTGCAAATTTCACATTTTCTATGAGAAAATTAAAATTTTCTTTAACAAATTCAGGGGTTAAATGGTCAAAGCTTAAACTCTAGACACTTGTCAGTGTCTTTTTATCAGTGCATCGATGTAAGCTGAAACGAGAATAGCAATACCACAATGCAACGTGTTTGTTCATGTCATGTTGATGCTGAAAGAATGATTACACGATTCATCAAAACTAGAACATGTAAGAAAATCTGGCTTCATTAATATTAACTGAAAACCACCACACAATAATCTCAGTGGCCATTAACTCTAGACATGCTGAATATTTTGAAAACAATTTGACTGAAAGTTGTTTTTGTTGGCTTAGCCACCAACAACTTTCAGTCAAATTGTTTTCAAAATATTCAGCGTATACAGAGTTAAACTCTACGGAAAATGTAGTGTGCAGATTTCAGCAGGCAGACAGTTATGGTACACTAATGGTGAATTATCATTGTCCACGCTTCACCCATATATATATATATATATATATATATATATATATATATATATATATATATATATATATATATATAGTCATTACCGTGAGATCGCATAGTCAGTCCTCCTTTGATAAATATGGGACAAACGTTCATTTGCAGACCAATGGAAGACTATTTCTGGAAATTTTTCACTAGAATGACTGGTTTGATAACTTATCCAGTCATTCCAGTGATACATGCACATGTAGATTATAAAATAATAATTTCCTTGGTCTGCTTGACTGCTACTACTGGATATTTCCTTTGAAATAATTGAGAATTTTCTTTTTTGCGGGTCAATGGGTTAAATAGTGCGCTATTATGTTGTAAAGTGTGACCAAAATAAAGAGAATTAACACACCACTGTCCTTTAGAGTTAAAGTTTCTGTAAAAGATTTCACCTCTCATACCCTGCCCTCCTTTTTCTCCATCTCTCCCTCCATCCCCCCTCCCTCCCTCTCTCTCCCTTCCATATCTCTCCCATATCCCCCCTCTCCCTCTCTCCCCTTCTCTCCTCTCTCCCTCCCGCCCTCTCCCCCTTCTCTCTCCCCTCTCTCACCTCCCCCCCCCCCCCCCACTCTCCCATCACCTACCTCCCTTATGTTTATGATATACTTTTAATAATTGATGGACAGTATATGAGTCAGTATCTTTGTTATATAAGGGCTTAGCCTGGATTCAGACATATTGCCATTTCTAACTACTCATTGTAGCTTCATGGCTCTACGCAACGTGACAGCTGGAAAACAGGCATACACACACGTATATTGATCTGTGAAGACTTTATTTGATAGACCAGTTTTTCTCTAGCGGAGCCGAACCGAGCGCCGCTGATCGCTAAATATACGAGATCTTTCTACGAAGAAGTCTTACGATGTTAATTTTGCCAATAGATGAATAAGATAAATATGCATGACTGTTGGTCAAAGAGACGCAATTTGTCCGATACTGTAAATCTGTAGTTTTATGTGTTTTTGTTAATAACTGTCAGTGTAGTTAGAGGGCTTGTGTTATGGAATCTCGGCGGCACACGGCGAGCAGCATCTAAATGGCGGTGGTGTACTTGAGGAGTGCTATATTAGATCACGCATTGTTATATTGTACAGGCAATGAACAGTGGAGCCTGTTCAAACCAGTGTCTCCTCGTTGACAGACCCAGCTGGATCTCTTGTGTACTGGATATGATATGTTAGTTTATAAAGCATAGATCACTTCTGAGTTACAGATTCCTACCTTATCCCTTCACTGTCATTAGTGGAACTGGGCTGAAAGGTCAAGTCAGCTTATCCCATGGCAACTGTTCATCCATCCGTCTGCCTGTCCATCAATCAACCTTTGCTCTGAGATGATTAGTCATACTCATTAACTGCGGGGCTGATTTCAACCAACCTGGCTGGAATGACCCTATAGATTTCTGGAATTACCGTTAATTTCCGTGTATATTGCGCTATCGTGGATAGTGCGCACCCCTAAATTTGACCAAAATCGGCCTGAAAAAACCTTCTTTCCGTGTATAGTGCGCAGTAAGATTGAGAGACATGTGAACGAAAACTGGTAACAAAAGAATCAATGACTTACTGCGTGTCGAATACGCTTTCCTTATAAAATCCCATTTGTGGCGTGCGTTACTCTGTTGTTTAATCACGGGAATATCATTTGCATATACTTTTAGCAAATATTTTGTATTAAACTTTATTGAACGATATAAAACGATATAAAAATACAAATATAATTTCCATCAGAACAGGTTAGAATCCGAATTTGATTTGAGCAGAGCTCATTAACATAAATGGTCGTTAGAACATAAAAAATCGGATATTTATTTTGTTTCAATTCATAAAATATGAGTTTTGTGCGCTGATACTCGAGAATAAAATCGATTTTAATTTTAAAAAACTCAAATCCATTTTGGCTCACTAATAGTGCCGGTAATTACTTTGATAACTATCAAAGGCGAGCCCATGAGATTTTGTTCAATCAGATACGCAGTAGATGAGTGGTTTCAAGACTCGGTTCTCAGTCAGTGTAGTCAGGTGGTGGGGCGGGGTGGGTGGATTAACGCGGTCAGAAGTACAATAAACAAAGGTGATAGAGCTGACCGTCTGCCGTTTACAAAATCGACAGTGATCAATTGTGGGTATTGTTTGAGTGGGGGTGGGGTTTATATAATATATTATAGTATATCATCATCATAATATATTATAATATAGGGCAATAATCTAGTTTATTCCACGCATTGTTTATTAAATAAATTGAATTATCTTCAATTTGAAATGATTTTCTATTCTCATCCTTTCGTTTCTAGTTACTTTGTCATACGTTGACGGCTGTGACCTTTAACCTTAACCTGTCAATCATAATCATCCTGCCCGCCGATTGGTCAAAACATTGTGCCGTTTAGCACATATAAAACATTCCTTTCTATATCTATGTAAATGCTAGATCGCCTTGAAAAACATCGGCCCTATCATTATTTTTTTAACACATTTATGTCCGTATCTGTGTAGCAATCTATGGATTTTAAACATCTCTATGTTCAACTTGGGAAGACAAGAGTAACCTCCCCTTATATATATAACTTAGAACAAATTACAGGAAACAATGGCGTTGTAAAAAAGTTGAATGATGGTTTATTTGATCATTTTACAACACTATGATATTTAATAAAGGTATAACACAGTATTTAGACAGTAGTAAGGCATTTCAACGATCTATTAGTACCATTATAGACATGTTAGAATGCGATCGTTATTCCCGACTGATTCCCGATCCATAAAATCACATTTTCAGCTCTGAATTTTGTGATTCTGACGAAAAATTCTGAGGAAAAAAATGGGACAAATATTTATCCTTGTATATAGTGCGCAGGAGCTTTTTATAGCATGTAATTTGAGTAAAAAAGTGCGCAATATACACGGAATTTAACGGTATATATATAAATTTGATTGGTCAGTTTTTCTGGTAACCATCTTGGATTTTCTTAACATTTATGGGAAATCAGTAAAAAGGCTATTCATTAAATTCACAACTGCGCCATTTTCAATCAAACTTGGCTGGAACCTCTGGAAGGACACTATAGTTATACGCTTCCGAACGTGTCTACAAAAATGTGATTGGTCAATTTCTCTGCCGGCCATCTTGGATTTCCCAAACTCCTCAGGAAATAGTGTAAAAGCCTATTAACCAATTGGCAGATTTCAAGCAATCTTTGCTGGAAGAACCCTAGAGCTTTAGAATTTTTTCCATTACACATTTGTTTGCATTTTGCTCGTTTTTGTGGGTAGGGAAACATATTCTGAGTATCCAATATTTATTCATGTCTGTAGAATGAAGGTTGGAGAATTTACTCCAGTATCATATAAAACGGTACAAATAAGTCAGTTTGGTGAAATTATACGTGGATACTGGGAAATAATGCTGAAATGTCTGATATTTTCTACTGTGAAAATCGTGATCTTGCTAAGAACACGTCTCTAATCATCAGTAATTGTGTATGGGTTCATAATGGAAGACAGACATAAATTTCTGGTGTCCTCGAATATGATTACTTGACCGGTTTGTTCTATGCAATCAAAATAGTAGTCCAATATGTAGTCTGGTTTAGCCAGCCCTGCAATCGAAAATAAGAAACATATCCAAAACATTCAGATAAATAATAAAAATGAAGACTTAGATAGATCGCTTATAGTTTGAACAGAAGACAGCGGGACACCTTGTTTGTTGAGTACTGTCATGTGGTACAGAATGTCATCCAATCATCCAATCAGTTTATTTTTACACTAGGATAAGCAATTGGGTTGTATTCTTGAATAACCAAACACGTGAAGTCACCCACTGAATAAGCAATCGATCGGGATCAAAATGTCATAGAGGAACTGTTAGCATCAGGATGTTCAATAATTGGTGATTTGAATGCCATCTTAAAACAGAATTCTGAGATAATATATACAGGTCTTGTCATTCTTGTGAGCTAACCTATTAGTTTAACCAAAAGGTTATGCAGAGCTATAGTGCATAACCTACCTAGTGATAGGTTAGCTGGGTCAGAGATCGGAAAACCTGTTTTTCGGTTACTAAAATTTTTCAAATTTTCTGACGTTTTATTTACCTTCTGCATTCGACTGGCCGTATTTATATCTTATCAGTCCAACAGATGTCATGAATTGGATAGTTAGGCAGAATTGGCTACCATTCCCCACAGTTTGGTTCAAGGACCAACTTAACCACTTGCATGATTTTAACCACACTTGTCTGCAAGTACCCTAGCGTCAAGCATTTTAGCCAAACTTGGCTGCAAGTACCCTAAAGTCAAGCGTTTTAACCAAACTTGACTGCAAGTACCCTAGCTTCAAGCATTTTAGCCAAACTTGGCTGCAAGTACCTTAAAGTCAAGCGTTTTAACCAAACTTGGCTGCAAAGTACCCTAGAGTCAAGCGTTTTAACCAAACTTGACTGCAAAGTACATGTGTACCCTAGAGTGAAGTGTTTTAACCAAACTTGGCTGCAAAGTACCCTAAAGTCAAGCGTTTTAACCAAACTTGACTGCAAGTACCCTAAAGTCAAGCGTTTTAACCAAACTTGACTGCAAGTACCCTAGCTTCAAGCATTTTAGCCAAACTTGGCTGCAAGTACCTTAAAGTCAAGCGTTTTAACCAAACTTGACTGCAAAGTACCCTAGAGTCGAGCGTTTTAACCAAACTTGGCTGCAAAGTACCCTAGAGTCGAGCGTTTTAACCAAACTTGGCTGCAAAGTACCCTAGAGTGAAGCATTTTAACCAAACTTGGCTGCAAAGTACCCTAGAGTCAAGCGTTTTAACCAAACGTGACTGCAAAGTACCCTAGAGTGAAGCATTTTAACCAAACTTGACTGCAAAGTACCCTAGAGTCAAGCGTTTTAACCAAACTTGGCTGCAAAGTACCCTAGAGTGAAGCATTTTAACCAAACTTGACTGCAAAGTACCCTATAGTCAAGCGTTTTAACCAAACTTGACTGCAAAGTACCCTAGAGTGAAGCGTTTTAACCAAACTTGACTGCAAAGTACCCTAGAGTGGTAGGCTAAAAATCTTCTGTGTGCACAAATTTGATTGGTATATTTTTTCCTCTGACCATCTTCACTCAGTAACCCGAGTAAGGCTGATTCTAAACAAAATTGTCTGTAATAAGCTTCTCTTCAGCTCTTAGCCAGTAAATTAGGTTGTTTTGTGATTTTATTAGCTAACCATGAGAATTATTCTATAAGAAATGAATTGGTGAGTGGGTTAGGTCTGTCCCTGCAGCTAAAACTGAGATAAATGCTTACCTTATTTCAATAAAGCAAAATGTTATATTGTCTCCAGGTATTTTACCTTTTAACCATCGAATTTGTTCAAGAAAATTTAAATTTTCTCAGAAAACGTCCATTTGCAGACCAAGAAAAGACTATTTTGAAATTTACCACTCGAATGCCTGGCTTAATTATCGAGCCAGTCATTCTAGTGGTAAATTTTCTAAAATAGCCTTCTCTTGGTCTGCTAATGGACATTTCTCAAGACCCCTGCAGAAGTTGTGTTTGGCTGATATGAGTGTTAAAGGGTTAAGTCAGATGTACTTTACACGTAGTTGTTTGATTATTTAAGTTAAACATGTGCCATGTCCTAACATGCGTACTTAACTGTTGCCACTCTGATGTTACTATTCTAACGTTTACTGTGTCAATAGCAAAGAAACTAGTGTACATTTTTCTACAATTCTGCTGGATGGTGTTGCTGTTGTACAATGTTGCTGTACATCTACAACAGCAACATCTACGAAATTTATTTTTCATCTTTTTGAAAATTAAAAGTTTTGACAGTGTTAAGGGTTAATAATATTATGTCCTATTATATGTATGCTTTACTGCAGGCCTACTTAGGTTAGTTACCCATTTCACCTCTATAACACACTGGCCATGCAAATGTGACAAATTATGTACTATAGCTCATAATTAATTCATGCTCAATAATGTGAAAATAATTTACTAAACGAGGATACTGCTGCATCTGGTATGGTAGCAACAGCTTCCAGCCAACTTTATTGCTTGCAACATATTTAACAAGTTCTTTGTAGGTTTGATTCTGAAATTTAGATACGTTATGTTTTCAATGGTTATATTCTTTACCAGCTGTCATCAGTAAACATTTCCAACAGCATAGGCCTGTTTTTACCTGGATTGAGTGACGTATGTCGGCTGAACTAACGGCCATGATTCATTCTCACATTTCCTAGCTTTATTATATGTCCACATGCATACATGTATCTCACTGTCATCAGATCCATACCATGAGTGCTTTAAACAATTACAGGACAAGCCCCCCCCCCCCCCCCCCCCACACACACACACACACACACACACATGTACAGGTGCATTTACACGGATGCACGCACGTATGCACACACAATGTATGCACACATTCACACACAAAATTTGGTTCTTCAGTGTCTTGTTACAACATATCACTTGGTAAATCTACCAATTTCATCAGACCTATTTCCACTCCATCCCACTCCACCCAACTCCACCTAACCAACTGAAAAAAACTAATAAACAAAACAAACTTAAATTTCATTAAAAATCTTGTGTGTGTGCTAGTGTTGGTAGAACATGCGAACAGTACGCGTCTATTAATTTGTCCTTATATTGGGAAGGAGTGTATGGAGTGTCCTTCATAGTGTTTGTTTGTTCAGGCTGTATTTCTAATGTAGTATCTTTAGCACACTTGGCTGATTGTCATTTTCCTTTGGGGTATTACATGTAAGATGCCCATTGATTTTGGGGGATGAAGAATTCAAAGTTCAACGTCTTTGTGATGCAATATGTCCCAATTAAACGCTCTGGGTTTGTGTATCTGAATGATGACTTCAAGTTCTACTCAAGTTATTCTGAAGGGATTCTTTGAAGATTTTGGTGGGACATTGCCCTGGGGTTCCTTTTAGAAGCCTATTAATTTTGGAGTCAAAAGGTCAGCGTCAGCGTCAGGTCACCAAATTACACAGATATTTTGGTCTCCTGATGACAACTTAAGTTCTATTGAAAGGTCTTTCACTAAACTTGGCTGGAAACCAGTTGAAGAACCCTATTGGGTTTGGTGGAAAAAGTTCAAAGGTCATCTTTGTATTGATGACCCGATTAAGGAAATTGTACAGTATTTCTGAGTAAATTTTAAATTCTTTTTAAAGCAGTTGTCCCCAAATATGTATGTTCCAATTAGGCATGCAAAGAGGGCTCTGTTGAGTTTGTAGTCAAAAGGTCATAGTAACCTAAGTAAGGAAATTGTATTGCTGCTGATGGTTTGAGGGCCATAGCTTGCACAAATCTTTTATTGTCATTCTTGTTATTTTTGAACAAATATCTCTGATATTGTGTTTGTGGTGTTTTCTTTAAATGAACAATTCCTTATTGAGCTCGACTTTGTCCATTATTGACCACGTATCTGTCAGAGTTGATTGTGTGGCTTTAACCACTTTGACGGTCAAATTTGGTTAAGAAAAGCAAATATTCGCTTATTGCATGTCTATTTACAGGCCAAGAGAGGACTATTTTTGAAAATTTACTACTGGAATGACTGGCTCGGTAAATTATTGAAAATAGTCTTCTATTGGCCTGCAATTGAACATTCTCCATGACCACTGCAGAGGCTGTTTTTGACTGGCTTGACCATTAAAGGGTTAATGTTATTCTCAGCATTTCATCATGTACATGTATGCCATCATTTATATTTATTGCACACTATTGATAAAATTCTCCCAGAAGAATTTTAAGGCAGCAAAAACAAATTTCAACCAATATTTGTTGAAACTATCCATAAACTTAATTAAGCTCTAGATTTCACAGAATCTATTAGGAAACTCATTAAATAGTCAGTGGTCAGTGATACAGTGGTTTTGTTGTTGACCTGATATTAACCTGCTATTAAACACAGATCTGCTATAATTTACTCATGAATACAGCATGCTTACAATAGTATTATTGTAACAGCTGGTTGTCCTGAGAATGAACAAACTTGATGTGGCAGCGTGTGATGAATTCATGCTGACCAGTGGACTTAGTGTCCAGTATTGACACATTGACCAGCTACCTGTAGTATTGATGCTTGTAATGGATCAGTATTTACACTGTAAACATGTTACCATTGTTAGCATGTGTAATGTGATGATGGAGAACAATCTGAACATGATAAAGCTTTCATCGTTCACTGTTTAATTCACACTTAACCGTGCTGGAATATTCAAGCTAGGCAAAAAAACCGTTCTCTGTAGTCTTGAGAAATGGCCACTTGCAGACCAAGAGATTATTTTCGAAAATTTAACACTTGAATGACTGGCTCGATAAATGAGCCAGTCATTCCAGTGGTAAATTTTGAAAAATCTATTCCTGCTCTACAAATAGACATTTTCTGTGAGAAAATTGAAATTTTCTAGAACGAATTTATTGGCTAGAGGGTTAACATTCTAACCTGTCTATAGCAGAGACCTGTATAAGATGGCAGTTCCTAAAGACAGGTGCCATAAGACATCTTATAACGAGCAAGATTGATTACAATCTGCAATATGGTGGATTGTTAAGGATAGAACATTAAATCCACATAGAACAGCATCAGGTTGAGCTAGGTGATAACTGACAGGGTCATTAATGGGACATTGTTCATTCAATTTGTTCAGTTGAAGGCCAAGAGTGAGCCAGTCATTCCAGTGGTAAACTTTCAAAAATAGACCTCTTGGTCTGCAAATGGACATTTCTCAAGACCACTCCAGAAGTTGCTTTTGGCTGATTTAAGTATTAAAGGGTTAAACAATGTCTAATTCATTTCCAGGTGGAAATAAAAAGGAACGAGAGTGTGATCGTGATGAACGAATACGATTAGCGAAGGTACGACAAGCTGAGGAGCGGCAGAAGAAACTTGAAGAACTGCGACATGCGCAAGAACAGGCCGCCCAACATCGCAGGAAACTGGAGGTGAGCTAGCTTAGTTCTAACACAAATGTATCACTCACCAAATAAATAAATAAATAAACAAGCAAACATACTATAGTATAATGAATAAATATAAGAGTAAAATGGGCTCTTTTTTGCAATGGCGCTGGTGTCCAGCAAGATTTTGGATAATAATTTCTGTAGACGAGTAAGGACATATGAATACTTGGTTCTGAAGTTATGTATACAATATGGTGACCAATCATTTAGCAAAGCGTCTTTGTTTCTTTTTCAGTATTGGTTAATCATATTGGAACTATGCTTGAATTAAAGCTTAACGTTGAAGGACACGTGTTTGTACCAGGGTCACAACGATCTTGACCTTTGACTTTGTGATACATATGGCATATGTGTCACAAAGTCAAAGGTCAAGATTACTGTGACCTTGGTACAACCTCTTGTTCTTTAATGCTTAGCTTTAGTGGTCCAGATCAAAGGTCACGGTCATCTTGAACTTAGTACAAAGATACACATTAGCATCGTGTTATGTCTTACATCATCATTGTACCATTATTGCATGCAAACTAAACCGTGTATCTCTGAATTCTACCAAAACAAGTAGAGCTGTTTTTCGACCATGAGAAGAACACAAACAAGTGTTAATTTGGTGGGTGTCTCATTAAATTAACTTATTTCACTTCTTATTTCAGCAGCTCTTGTGGCATTTCACCATGAGTGTCATTAGAATATGGCTTATTTATATGTATGTTTTTCAGGAGGTGCGACGTCAGCGGATTGAAGACCTAAAGCGTCGTGATGAAGAAAGACGTGCCGCTGTGGATGATAGACGGAGGCTGAGAGAAGCACAGGATCAGGTGACTTTATATATATATTTCTCACAGGTTCGCATACATTTTACACATTTTGATGCTAAAAGTTGTTGCTCATGTATGTCTGTAGGAGTGCTCAAGTTGCGGTCATTTGTGATGAAAGAGGTTTTATCTAAGTGTCATCTGGTTGAATAATATTTGTGCAGACAAATGATCCGCAATACCGCAAAATTAGAATGCTTAAGTTTTTGTATCCAATGCAATGTTTTGTGTTATAGTGAAATCATTGCTTAAATTGTTTTAATACATTAGATTTTGCACCTAATTTAAAATTATTATCTCTCCCCTCCTCATATAACTATGTGGGGGGATATATAATGTTTGCTTTGTCCGTCCGTCCTTCCATCCGGCCATGCATACAGTTCCGTGTGATAACTCAAGTTCTACATGTTTTGAAGGGATCATTGCCAATCTGGCATGGGAGCTTTTCCTTGGTGGCCCGAAGAACCCTATCGATTTTGGCATCAACCGGTTAAAGGTCACGGGCACGGTGACATAATTAATTACGTAATATTGTGTTTCCAGATGATAACTCGAGTTTTATTAAAGGGATCATTACCAATCTGGCGTGGGACGTTGTTCTTGGTGGTCCTAAGAACCCTATCGATTTTGACGTCAAATGGACAAAGGTCAAGGTCACAGTGACCTAATTAATTACATAATATTGTGTTTCTGGATGATAGTTCAAGTTCTCTTGACGGGATCGTTACCAATCTGGCATGGGAGCTTGTCCTTGGTGGGCCGAAGAACTCTATCGATTTTTGGGTCAACGGTGAAGGTGACCTAACTAATGATGTAATATTGCCTTTCCGGATAATAACTTGAGTTCTATTGAAGAGATCGTTCCCGAACTGGCGTGGGAGCTTTTTCCTTGGTGGTCCCAAGAATCCTATCTATTTTGAAGTCAAAGGTCAAGGTCACTGCGACCTAATTAATGATGTAATATTGCGTTTCTGGATGATAACTCAAGTTTGATTGAAGGGATTGTTACTAATCTTGGGTGGGAGGTTGTCCTTGGTGTTTCGAAGAACCCTATCGATTTTGGTATCATCGGTCAAGGTCACGGTGACCAATCTTGGGTGGGAGATGGTTAATGGAATGGGGGACATAGTTTAGCGATCTCTGATTGTCGTTCTTGTTGTGACAGAAATGGTTGCGAAGGACGTGGTAAAAAGATATGTGAAAAGATATAAAATATTTCTGTTCTGTCTCTAATATTCTATAATCACAGCACATTAATTTTTAGAAGTACAGCCTTGTTAGCGATAATTGTGTCGCTGTATAGCGGCATCCAACGTAGCATGAGTTAGCGCCAGGGAATGCGCAAGAAACTATGCTTGATTTTCGGAGAGCCTTGGAAACTTTGATCGCAGCTTAAGTTGGTCGGTTAGATCACTCCCGGGTTTCCAGATGTTAGTGACTACTATGCTTTCAGAGTGCATAATAGACATAGATATCATAAACACTAAATCACTCATTGCACCTTGAAATTATGTCTATCATAGAATTTAATGAAACACTAGCAGCTTACAATTTCACAGCATATTTAGCAATATAATCTGGCGAAATACAAATGAAACTGAAAAAAAATCTTCCTCATTTTATTTTGCAGAATTTATATAAATTTGATACAGTAGTAATCTATCTTACTAGATTGCTCAGTCGATAAAATGTCATCGCAAAACCCCACGTTCACCACTTTGACTTTGAAACACCCCCCGTCACCCTAGGGAGCAGAGCCAAATATAAATCTTGCACTCCCCACTCATATGGGTAACTCACATAGCAAATTTGGTTGAAATCCGTCGAACACTTTTAAAGGATTTGCTTCTCAATCAATTTACACATGCACGCACGCACGCACGCATGGATGCATACACGCACACACCGGCGGGACGGCATAATCACCACTTCTTCGGAAAATGTGGTGATAGAAATAGTTGTTTCCAAAACCAATTTTTCATATTTGCTTTTGAGATTGTGCCAGTGATTTTAAACCGTCATGTCTGCAAAACCGTTGACACTTTTGAACACTAATATACTGCATAGCGCTACAGCACTGTCTATGGGCCACATTAAGGTCCATCCTTTCAACTTATATTGACCCTTAGTACAGCGTCGCTAAGTGAATAATTTTCAGAATTTTCTGTTGTCAGACCTACTCACCCCTCGGTGGTCATGTCCTTCCCCTGCACTCAGTCCTGATGACAGTTGATATTGACAAGAATAATAATCTTTATTTAATTATTAAGGGTATATCATCAGTAAACTGCTCTTTCCTAAGCACAATAAACTATGTACAGATAAATAAACAACCAAAATATACATATATGTACAAACATACTCATAAAGCGCATGTATGCAAACACGCATGCACGCACGCACACACATACGCGCGCATGCACAGACGCACGTGTACACAGACACACACAATATACATATTCACATTATATATTACATATATACATTAAAATATACAAAAGTATCCATTAATGCACTGGATATTTGTGTAAGACAGCAATGACTTTTAATTACATAGTTTTCAACAGTTGTCTCCCTTGAATTCATATTACTGAGAATTTAGTAGCTACTTACTTAATACATATAATATATTAATGCGAATTCATATTATGATAGAATAATGATAGTTTGAGATTGTGTAATGCTGTTAGTTAATGCTTTCCAGAGTTGAACTGCTGCATATGAATCAGCAAGATCATTTTCAAAACAAACACCAGATGCCGTGCTAAGTAGAAACACTAAATAATGAAGTTGGAAAACCTGTAGATATGTAAATTTAAAAAAACCACCTTTCGCTTTCATGCTCAAATATTGTAATAAATTTACAAAAAGTCTAATGTTGGTTTGAAGCTTTGGATATAACTACTAATCTACAATTGTTTATTATATACTAACTTTTTTACTTCAGTCTAAGCGAGAAGCCATCTTGAAGCGTACAAGCGACCGGCTGGCCCGTTATGAAGAATGGAAGATCAATGGCCGTAAGAAAGGTGTGCGAAATCCGTTTGGTTTTGGTAGTCGAGCTCCTCGACAAATTTGTGACAAGCATTCTCGCCGAGCATCATCGCAGAGCGCGATGTATCGACGATCACCTAATGGCTCTGATTCAGACTCATTTACTCGGCCGCAGCGCCGTGCAATCTCGGCGTGTAGCACGGTGAGACGACATTGCTGTGTCGATCTGCGACCACGTGATGGTAAGATGCTGCCCAGGGTGGGTCCATTGGGGGTCCAATAAATAATATTTTTCAAACAGATTAAGTTTTCAAATTAATTTCAAAGTTATTTTAGTAATAAGTGATCATGCCACAGTTTATTTTTTTACTTTATATATGAAGAGTAATAGACGTTGAACTTGTTTATAGTATAATGATCACCTTAGCAACCAGATGCAGATCACTAAAGACAGGTCATCCTTAACAGTGTAATGTTGAGGACCAGCAGAATCAACCTCTACAGTCGTCTTGATGAAGTTTAATTTGCAGGCCAAGGGAAGACTATTTTTGAAAATTTATGCCTAAAATGCTTGGCTCAACAACTGAGACAGTCATTCCGGTGGTACACTTTCAGAAATATTCCCCCCTAGCGTGTCTACATGTACAAATGGACATTCATTATGCAAAAATTATTTTCTTGACAAATTCTGACCATTAAAGGGTTAAATCAAGTCAATGAAGGATTCCAGTTTATCCGTCAATCATATTATGTCATAATCAACTATGTAATGTGTATGATGACATCATAATCAGTTATGTCATGAATGACGTAGCTAAGTTTGATATGAGGCTTAATTGATGATGAACTAAGCGTTGTTGTACGAAGTGTATGTCTACTACTTATTTAATAAACATGCTGTTGAATATTTTTAAACTAACTTGACTGAGCTAAGTTCAGGGATGGATCGATCCAAACATGGGCGAAAAGTGGGTCGAGCTTAGCTAAAGATGGGTGTGGCTAAAACTGTATTCCTCCATTGTGAGTATCTAGCTCTTGGTGGTCTGTAAGATTGTGTTTGTTTAAGACAAATTGTCCGAGTTGTCAATCGCCATCTTGTTTTAAACCTCACCAACAAAATCCTGGATAGCGAGCGCATTCTTTACGATATAAAACATATTCTGTTTAATATTTTAAAATTAGTTTAACTGGAAGCTGTTGCTGCCTAAGGCAGCAACAGCTTCCAGTCAAATTAATTTCGAAGTATTCAACGGTATTCCTGTATGGTTGCCTTGCAAATGGGCTATGGTGAATTCATGGGTGTAAGAGTTAAACACACACTATGTTATCTGCCAATACCAGCTGCTCTATCAAACACGGTTGACTGACAGCATTACTGGGATGATTGGAAAGTTTTTAATTTATTTTTTGTATACTTAGCGCTTTGCTTCAGTCTTTTCTTTATTATACTTGTTTTAGTTATAAATCCGGCATAAAATAAAACACATTTTCCTTATTTTCTGCCTACTTTACATATATATATTTACTATGCTTAAAATCTACATATACTATCATCGTTCGCTGGGTGGAAAATATGATCACATGACTAATTGTTTGTGTTGATGAAAACATTTAAATAACCGAGACCTGTAACTTAATCTAATATAACTTTAAATTAATTTAATTAAATGTTTAAATTGTAACAAATATGATGGCGAATTGGTGAAATATCAAGGCAGTAGCTGAATCTGTAGCATGTGTTTGTTTTTCAAAGTTGATGTTGTGAATCAGTGTTGTAATAAGCCATTGATTAATCAAGCAGATAGATCATACTAGTAACGAGATCATGAAGATATTTCGGGTGAGACAGACAGACGGGTGGTTGGTGGTGGTAATGAAAATAAAAAACTACGTAGGGTAAGATTATGAGAATGAGCGATTGAAATATAACGGATATAACTTCCATTCTTGTGTTGCCATAGCTATATAAATTTCAGTAAATTCTTATAATATTCCTATTAATATGCCATTAAATCTTTCATGACGAAGCCGGCTAAAATGACCTCTTTATTGGTCTCGAGGAATGTCCATTTGCAGGCTAAGAGAACATTATTTCAAAATGTTACCACTGGAATGACTGGCTCGATAACCGAGCCCGTTATTCCAGCGTTAAAGTTTCAAAAATAATTTTCTCTTGGCCAGCAAATGGGCATTCGATCGGTAAAGTTTTTGATATTTTTTTAACAAATTAAGCCAATAAAAGATTAATTGTATTATATCTCCATTGCTAGATAACAACTGTCTTTCATCTTTAGAACAGTACTGCTTCAAGATACAGTTATAAGCAACGGGTTACAGCAACATTATAATTTCATCACACCTTTGAGAATCGATCTTCTTTGCTGTAATATTAGATATTTTATTCCTATACTACATTTGTATATTTGGATATATATATTTAAACAGCTACAATTACATGTTTTAACTGGGTCCCATTGAAAATGTACCACACCTGTGAGTACACTAGTGTTGCGACATAGGTGACTTTGACAACAAATGGCACAAATTTGACTGACTGACTGACTGACAGACCGACTTATACTAGTTGTAAGTCACAACTTAAACGGTTACCCTCAATTCATGTATGCACTATTTTCCACCTATAAACAATTTTCAAGACTATTTCATAAATATATCCTTTAACTAACCACTATGAGGCATGATAGGTGTTATTAGCATGTGCATATTTCATTGTGATGCCCTGTACTTGTGCATAGTCATATCTGTGAATTTATTTTGCTATTAAAAATTGTGTGGACACAATTTATTATAAATTGTAATAACGATGTATGCGACGATTAGCCTAACGTCGTCTACTCGTTTGTAGACAAAAATTCCGAACGATTCAGTATAATCTGTAACATATTTATACCGTTGTTACTGTCAATATTTCTTCCTTCAGCATCACTAATGTTCTTTTAGTTTTATGTTTTTAAATAGTTTTAAGTACACGCCTAAGCTTACTGAGGTTTAAATTGAAATTCTAGATTAAAGTATAGTTTTGAATATTTGCGCACTATACCTGTTAAATATCAGCATGTATTGCGCTATTTGTTTGGGAACATTTATACGCTGGACATAATAATTAAACAAGGGATGCGATAGGGTTTTGGCTTAGGCAGATTTGTCAGAAATGTTTGACTGACAGGCAGACTAATTTATACTGGTTGCGAGTCGCAACTAAAGACATACGACAATTCAGAACTTTAACTCTCTGAACTCATTTGCTTTGCTTTGATGTTTCCAGAGTGGATATGATATAAAGTGATTTGGGCCTAAATTGCACCATCCTTAATTTGAACTCTCAGCAAACTGAATCCAATATAAATATTTGGAATACTTTTCAAATAATCAGTAGTGCTTTAAATATTGTTTAAATAAGCTCCGCTCACTAATTGTTCACAGATTTGAATAGATCCTAATAACACTGAAGACTGAATTCCCCAAATTCCAATTTCAAGATGAATATACATGTAAGCAGTTGAATATTTTGGAACTAATTTAAACGGGGCAGCAACAGCTCCCATTCAAATTAGTTTCAAAATATTCAGCATATTGTTTATTAGCTCACCTGGCCTGAAAGGCCAAGTGAGCTTATACCATGGCGTCCATCCGTCGTCTTTCCGTCCATCGTCTGTCCGTCAACTTTTCCTTTAAACGACTTCTCAATAACCACTGTGCCGGCGGCCATCTTGGATTTTGGCTGATATTAGGAAATGGCTTTAAAAAGTCTTCTGTAACCGTTTGTGGGATTGATGCAAACCTCATGAAAGATGATCTAGGGCTGAACCAAGTTTGTTCAAGGGAACATGATTGGTCAAATGTTTCGGTGGCCATCTTGGTTGACCTAGTTTTAGTGAAAACGACTATCCCAGAACCGCTAAAGGGATCGGGTCGAAATTTGGCTGATAGAATTAGGGACTAAGAGCCATTAAAGTTTGTTCAAGGGAAGTTGAACCGTCAAAAAACATGGCCGCTGTGGGCCAATCAAAATATAGCCTGTTTGGCGTCCATGTTGGATTTTTTTATTTGATGGATTTTGAGGCCGAAATTCATTTTATGTTTTTTTTGGGTATTCTGATCTCAAATTTGCATTTTTTGAAACGGTCGGATAAGTCGTTTGGCGGTCATCTTGGATCATTTTCCCGCCAAAAGCTCCCATACTAAAGCAATGGGAAATTTAAAATTTCTTCTCGAGAACTACTGGGCCAATTTCAATTATATTTGGCAGGAAGCATCTTAGGGCATAGAGATTCAAGTTTGTTCAAACGAAGCTGATCGGCCAATTGGGATGGTGGCCATCTTGGATTTTGGCAGATTTTTAGAAATTTCCGAAACCGCTTGGGGGATTGATGCAAACCTAATGAAATTTGATCTAGGGCATGAGCTGAACAAAGTTTGTTCAAGAGAACTTA
This sequence comes from Chaetoderma sp. LZ-2023a, assembly GCA_034401795.1. Lineage (NCBI taxonomy): Eukaryota > Metazoa > Mollusca > Caudofoveata > Chaetodermatida > Chaetodermatidae > Chaetoderma > Chaetoderma sp. LZ-2023a. The sequence goes on from CM067374.1 coordinate 21,313,900, forward strand.
ATTGGTCAAATGGTTCGGCGGCCACCTTGGTTGACCTAGTTTTAGCTAAAACAACTCCAGAATCGCTGAAGGGATCGCGTCGAAATTGGTAGATATGAATAGGGATTAAGGGGCATTAAAGTTTGTTCAAGGGAAGTTGAACTGTAAAAAAACATGGCCACTGTGGGCTAATCAAAATGTAGCGTGTTTAGTGGCCATATTGGATTTTTTAATTGATGGATTTTGAGGACAATTGTCTCTATATATGTTTTTGGGTATTCTGAGCTCAAATTTGCCATTTTCGAAACTGTCGGATAAATGGTTTGGCGGCCATCTTGGATTATTTTCCGCTAAAAGCGGCCATACTAAAGCAATGGGAAATTTAAAATGTCTTATCGAGAACCACTAGGCTGATTTCAATTATATTTTGAAGGAAACATCCTTAGGGCATAGGGATCCAACTTTGTTCAAATGAATCCGATCGGCCAATTTGGCCAGTGGCCATCTTGGATTTTGGTCGATTTTTAGAAATGTCTAAAAATCTTCACCGAAACCGTTTGGGCGATTGATTCACAACTCATAAATTATCACTTATGGTTCGAGCTGAACCAGGTTTGTTCAAGGGAACTTGATTGGCCAAATGGTTGGGCGGCCATCTTGGATGGCCTGGTTTTCATGAAAGCAACTTCGTCTCCAGAGCCACTGAACAGATTGGGCCGAAATTTGGGGGATATGATATTGATGACTAAGGGCCAATAAAGTTTGTTCAAGAGAAGTTGATACATGAAGAAACATGGCCTCTGTTTTCTTGTTACAAGTCTGCTCAACTCATTAGAGTTCTACTTATTGTTAATGACCATTCTAGTTGAAATGCCTATCGTCCAGGTGAGCGATACAGGCTCCTTGGGCCTCTTGTTAAGTTGCAAATTGAGCAAAGACACTTTCATGACATACCTTAATCATTGAGTGTGATGGCAGCTAACAAGGGATATATTGTACTATGACATCAGATACTTGAGTGACACATCGGATCCCTCCTTTATAGCAAGGCGCTTGTTAAGTAATATAGATATATCTAGCTACATATAATCAGAGCTTTTATTCTATCGATTCTGTACCTACTAAGCACTGATCAGATGTTTAAAGATTATCCGCTTAATCAAGCGGTTAAGGGACAAACTTGGGCCAGAAAGTATATTTCTCTTTTAAGAGAATTACCCTTTACAGAACAAGATAAAAATATATCTGAAAACTTGCCAATGAAATGCTACGTTGAGTTACCCAGCTGGTGATTGGAACTTTCCAGTAACGAGTTCAGAAGCTATTCTACTGTCCTAGAAGTGAGCCTTTCTTCCATTCTTCTATTTAAAGAAGCAAATTTATATAATAGGTTTTTCCTATTTGGATGGAAGATGTCTATAAGCTTTGTTTCTAAATTTTAAAAATGGAGAGATGGGATCTGTCACTCACATCATAATCAATTATGTCACTAGTTAACTGACATCATGATCATAATGCCATATAGCTTCATCAGAAAATTAAAAACTGTCAATAATGTACAATTTGGGTCTGATAATTTGCAATTTAATAAGTATTCTGTTGAATATTTTAAAACAGTCAAATTAGGTTAGAAAATATTCAACAGCTTACCTGTATAGTTTCCTTGAAAGTTAGATTCTGGGAATTCAGGTTTCAAATCGATTCCGACATGCGTAAAAAAGTTGGTGGAGCTTCGCTAGAAATGGGTGGGGCATATCTCTCAATTATGTTTTCATTCCTGGTAAGTTCTGATTTTCAGTTGCTTTATAGTTAATCATCTTGATAATACTATTAAATCATGTTGTAGGCGTGTATCTAGTTTAATATCCAAAGATAGCCCTGGTGACGTTATCCTACCCTCTGTGCCCACCAATGGACCCACCTATGCTTTTGTTGTTGGGTACCCTGACCCATCCTGGCCTTGCTTGCTGTGTACCGTCGTTACTAGCGAATGCATGAGCCGGCACGTGTATGCATGTCGTTAGATAGAGGTAAGTGTTGAAAGTCATGCTGTCTGGATCGAAACTGGAACACGTGCTTCATCACCAGGGTTTTTCTAACATCGTCTGTTTGATGAGGAACGTTTTTAAAATTCTACAGCAAGTTTATATTTTGTTGTTAGATTCACGAGTTTTTGGGCGTGTGTTCAAATTATTAAATGTAGATATTGTATCGAATGTCTATGTTTCATACCGAGTGATTAACTGCCTCTCTGCTGAATTTGGGCAGACTACATTTTCTATGGGATTTCACTCGATATGCTGAATTATTTTGAAAACAATTTGACTGAAAGCTGTTGGTGACTAAGTCACCAGAGTGAAACCCCATAAAAAATATTTTGAAAACAATTTCACTGAAAGTTGTTGGTGACTGAGTCACCAACAACCTTCAGTCAAATTGCTTTCAAAATAGTCAGCAGGTCCAGATTTATTGCCCATTTAAACTATTGTCTGGTGATTTGCAGCAGTCAGGCACTTAACTCCTTCACCATTGGAGATAGAGTCGATACAATAAATTGTTTAAGAAATATTCTCTTGAATATTCAATCTTTCAACGGCCAAGATTGCTCAAGAAAACCAAAATCTTTGCTTAATCAATGTCCATTTGCAAGTCAAGAGAAGACTATCTTTGAAAATTTATGATTTAAATGGCTGCCTTGGTTATTTACCCAGCCATTTCAGCAGTAAATTTTCAAAAATAGTCTTGTCTTGTCTTGCAAATGTGCATTTCTCGAAACCACTACAGTTAAGTGTTAAGACTAATTTAACTGGATGCTTTTGCAGTAAATATCAGGTGATATGCTTACCATTATAGAACTTGACAGAGAACTAACTGCTTATCTGGGAAAAAATCTTTCGGTCTTAAATTTTATCAAAATTAAAATAGAATGGTTTGTAAATTTGTCTAGCTGATGTTATAGAAGCCTTGGTTGAGAATCACGCTAACGTCGACATAAGTGATGCGGTATGTATGGTATCTTTACTTATTCTATAACTATTACATTTAGCTCGCATGAGTGGCTACTACTGATTAATATCTGATTGAGTGAGAATGTGTGTAATACGCCTTAATATAGGCAGACTTAGTGCTGCGTTTGATTTTACTCTGTTTTAGAGAAAAAATTAGTGTTTGTTATTAACAGGATTTATAGATATGGTCTTGTGAACGTGCACTGAACATCATTGCTTGTGCATTGCGAATGACTTGTATTTACAACTAATTTGATACTGAATGTGAATAGATTTACTGACCATTCTGTTGTATAGACTCATTTATGCAATTATAAGATTAAATATCAGATTTCATGGATGCCCTGTTTCTTTAGAAACTCGTGAAATCCTTGTAGCAATGGTTATTGTCCAGTACATACCTCTTAGAGTGGCTGGTTTGAGTCTCTTCAAGTTTGATACCTTGTGGCAAGAGAGCACTTGGAATAGTGGTTCATATCTTAACCCTTTAAGGGTCAAGCTTCGTCAAAAAATTATCAGGCTTGGTCAAGAAAATTTAACATTTTACTTAGTGAATGTCCACTTGTCAGCTAAGAAGACTTGAAAAATGTTACCACTGGAATGACTGGCCCGATTATCGAGCCAGTCATTCCAGTGGCAATATTAAAAAAAATATCCTCTGTCTGTAAATGGACATTTTCTGAAGACTACAACAAAGGCCAGTTTTGGCTGGCTTGACCACTAAGGTGTTAACACGCCGCTTTGACCTTCATTAGTGTAACTTAGGTCTTGTTCTCACTGGAGACTTAACCGGCATAGCACAATACTGAGGTATGGTGTTATTCCCGATTAACTCTCCGGTGAGAACACGGCTTTAGTTTTGTTATTTCCAAATTCCACCTCAATGCACCAGTAGTGATGTATCAGCATTGTGTGTCATATTGTCTAATAATAAGCTTGATTCAAAGGCAGATGTTTATTTGTTTATCAGCAGTATGCTTTGAACGCTTTCTAAGTGTCAATTAGAATTTAGTAATTTTATTTTTGCTAGATGCTTTGTCAGGATAGAATACAGAAGGCCGCAATTCAAGAGTTATAAATATTTCATTTATTTATTTATTCATTTATTTTAATTTGCTTAATAAAGATCATTATTTTGAGACAGTTTAATTTCAGTAAAGCTGATGCGAATGTTGAATGTTAGATTAGGAGATGAATGTGTAGTTTAATTAATTAATTGTTGTTTGTGCTTCACGCATGTATTTTAAATAAAGTGGCAATGTTTTTAACATTTACTTTAAGTTGTTAATTGTCTCGCAACTAAAATCCACCAGACAATGTTTTCAATGAGCAAAAACTCCTGCCTTGCTGAATATTTTGAAAACAATTTGACTGAAAGTTTTTAGTGGCTTAGCCACCAACAACTTTCAGTCAAATTGTTTTCAAAATATTTTGCAGGTCCAGAGAAACTCAGACAGTTAAATAACTAGACCTTGTGCTTTCGTCAGTTGGATGAAATTATACCATGGTCTAAATTTGTAAAAATTTTAATTTGTGTCAAATCTTCATGAAGAGAAACTTAATGGATTTATCTGAAACCATTGTTTCCACCAAATTTTATATATAATATATCTTGATCTAACGTATAAACATTGCCACTTGATTTAAGATTGCCCTGTGATGATCTTGTGTAATACAATGTGCTTGCGTTGACACACATCATTTTGTTTTTCGTACCCGCATGCTTAGGTTTGACAGGATCCGCATCGTCTAAGAACCTGTCTGCATCCACAAGTATGTTGTGTAACAAACGCCATAGTATGGACAGTGCAGGCTCTACATCCTCACTGTCCACGCCTCTCACACAAAGCGTCAGTCTCAGGCATATACCTAATGGTAAGACGCTCCGTAAAAACAAGCAGAAACAAGACTTAAGCAATTATAGAAATTGATTTACTCGCTTAATAGTTCATATTACGCTATTTAGTTAGTTCAGTAACCCGTTTCATTTTGAAGTTATTTACACTGGATGTTTGGAAAATACTTTGACAAAGAATAATTGTTGCATCATTAGAAGCAGTAACTAATTACTTACGGTCAAATTGTTTTAGACTGTTTCGGCCGAGTTTGATCATTAATAGCATGCCATAGTTACTGCTATGCCTAGAATAAAAAGCTTTATAGTTCAATGCAGTCTTTAACCCTAACATGGCGATCCCCACCAAAACTGGCCTCTGCAGTGGTCTTGAGAAATGTCCATTTTTAATTTTCTCACTGAAACGACTGGCTTTCGATAACCAAGCCAGTCATTCCAGTTGTAAATTTTCAAAAATAATCTCTTGATGTATTTACTGTACTATATCTGTACGCGTAGGGGTGGGTGGTGGGTGGACACCAGTATTTAAGACTCATGTCTTATTGTTCATCCCTTTGAACAAAAAATAAATTTTGTTTAAACCAAAAATAATCTCTATGAGAAAATTGAAACGTGAACAAATTTGAAGGTTAAAGGGTTAACCCTTACAACACTATGGACTAGCTAAGACAAATTCTGTATGAATTCAGAAATACTTGGTAAATATTTAAAAAACAAAGTCAAATTACTTTCAAAATATTCAAGAAGTTAAATTTGTGTTTGCGATGAAATTGCGACACTGATCCCAATGGATGAAAGGCTAGTTTTATCTTATTCAGATGTTTTTGTTAGTTGCTCATGCGTTGAAAATAATCGTTTCACTTTTACAGTCAAACTTGTCGAGATATAGGCCACTGATGTACCTCCCAGAAGATGAAATCTTTTTACTTAGCCGTAAGTGGACCATCTGGCCAAAACTGCTCTTCCCTGGTCTCGAGGAATGTTCATAATTTGCAGGCAAAGACAAAACTATTTTTTAAAACGTTTCAAAAATAATCTTGTAGTCAGCAACATAGATATTATCTATGAGAAAATTGCAATTTTACTGACTAAATGTGATCATTAACATGTTAAAGACAGGTGGTCAATGCCTTTGTTACGGTAATTATCTTTTATGGTCAAAAGTTCCTTAACCCTTTCATGCTGAAACTGGCCCAAACCGGCATCTCCAGTGGTTTTGAGGAATGGCCTTTTGCAGGCCAAAAGAGAACTATTATTGAAAATTTACCGCTGGAATGACTGGCTCGATAATAATAGTGGTAAAATTTTCAAAAATAGGCATCTCTTGGCCTAGAAATTTCAATAAGCAAATATCTTGATTTTTGGATCAAATTTAGTCATTAAGGCGTTACGGTAGGTTTTATTGCCGTCTTAAGGAACCACCAGCTTTTTTGGCCTCAAACACAAGTGTCTATAGGTGGGTTTGACTGTACTCGCATGTCCAAGAATTTATTAATTTTTAGCATGGCATTAACTGAAACATTGACTGCTTAGAGTTATTGCACGAGTTATTTTTAAATGTTAGATCGCTTGTTTGAGAAAATTGCTAACATAAATTATATCACGCAATAGGATAGTACATTGAATGACTTAGGATAGTACACTGAATGCCTTATTCCCTTTAGATGACATGTCGAATAACCCTTGTACTACTAAATTGTCTGCTTGTGCGTTTCAGTTCCCATTTGTGTTTGCTTCAACATTTTTGTTGCTGAAAGTTGTTGCAATGGGTTTCAATAACACTGATGTGATTGAAATGTTTCACAACGTAACCATATATGGCCATAGAAGCAGCATATTTTGCTTCTTTTGAGCTATGTGAAGGCCCATTTGCAGACCAAGAGAAGACTATTTTTTGAAAAAAAAGGAGTGATTCCAGTTGTATATTTTCTTTAAATCTTTTTTTTTTGCAAATGGGCATTTTCTTTGAGAAAATTGATATCTTCTTGAATAAATTTGAGTGTTAAAGGGCTAATAGTCAAGACAACCAAAATACCTTCAGCAATGTCAACTTGCAGGCCAATGTACTTCTGAAATTGTACCACAAATAGATGTCAGATTGCAGGCCAATGTACTTCTGAAATTGTACCACAAATAGACGACTTGATAACCTGCAGGCCAATGTACTTCTGAAATTGTACCACAAATAGACGACTCGATAACCTGCAAGCCAATGTACTTCTGAAATTGTACCACAAATAGATGACTCGATAACCTGCAGGCCAATGTACTTCTGAAATTGTACCACAAATAGATGACTCGATAACCTGCAGGCCAATGTACTTCTGAAATTGTACCACAAATAGATGACTCAATAACTTGCAGGCCAATGTACTTCTGAAATTGTACCACAAATAGATGACTCGATAACCTGCAGGCCAATGTACTTCTGAAATTATACCACAAATAGATGACTCGATAACCTGCAGGCCAATGTACTTCTGAAATTGTACCACGAATAGATCACTCGATAACCTGCAGGCCAATGTACTTTTGAAATTGTACCACGAATGCATGGCTCAATAATGGAGAAAATCATTCAAGGGGTAAAAACTGGTCCTTGGCCGGCAAATAAACATTCACGGAGTAACGGTTTAAACAAGCTTGACTATTAATTGATTAATGCTAACTGCAGGCTTTAATATGCTAATCTTCCTGTACTGTTGCTAAACACTTGCTTTAATATGCTAATCATCCTGTACTGTTGCTAAACACTCTTTAATATGCTAATCTTCCTGTACTGTTGCTAAACACTTTCTTTAATATGCTAATCTTCCTGTACTGTTGCTAAACACTCTTTAATATGATAATCTTCCTGTACTGTTGCTAAACACTTTCTTTAATATGCTAATCATCCTGTACTGTTGCTAAACGCTTGCTTTAATATGCTAATCATCCTGTACTGTTGCTAAACGCTTGCTTTAATATGCTAATCATCCTGTACTGTTGCTAAACGCTTGCTTTAATATGCTAAGCCTCCCGTACTGTTGCTAAATGCTTGCTTTAATATGCTAATCATCCTGTACTAATGCTCAACGCTTACTTTAATATGCTAGTCATCCTGTACTCAGGCTAAATGCTTGCGTTAATATGCTAATCATCCTATACTGATGCTAAACACTTGCTTTACTATGCTAATCATCCTGTACTAATTCTATGCTTGCTTATTGCACTTACTTAATCCAGTCATAATAATTATTTCTTATTCTAGACCTCAAAGTCTGCACTGGTGGTCGCAGGTGGGTGGGTGAGAGGGATGAACACCATGAGTTATATAACAATGGTCATACAGTACCGGATACTTAATGTACTTTGGCCTAATGTGACCTTCAGAGACTCGCATAAAGCCATGAAATAGATAAACCCATATTTCTGAAACCAGTGTTAGACATGACTTAACCCCATATCAAATCTTTCTTTTTAAGTAGCTCATTGAATTAAAGAGAATATTTTTCAATAAATTTATGCTTTAATATAATATAATTGAAACATTATTCCAGATATATGGAAGACTCTTTCAACGCCGCTATTTGATAGCATGAAAGTAACTTTGCATGGAAAACCATAAGAATAATACTGTATCATATTCTTGTGGCAAACATCAAGATGTTTTGCTCATTGAGGGCTTTGTTTGCGTTTGAGAATTAGGTTTAACTTGGGAAATATGCTAGTTACTGATGCATCATCATCATCATCATCATCATCATCATCATCATCGTCCATGCATGCCTAACAGATGTCTGATACTAACGTGACTAACTGTATTCATGTAAAGCTCATAACTAACTTATAGATAGAAATTTGATACTATAGACTGCAACCTAAAGATACGAGTTATTAAGTTGCCATATACTTTACATTGATTAAATTGATGACTAGATGAAAACAGTTTTGTAAACACCTAGGTTCAACTCAGACAATTGCATGTATTTATTAAGGAACATTTGTAATGTTTGCAATGGAGGGACATGATATGAGAATCTACTAGTATTATCTGTGAACCCTTACCACTCTGATGTCAATATTCTATCCTTCTACTGTGTCAGGAGCAAAGAAACCGGTGTACATTTTCCAACAATTTTGGTAGACGATGTTGCTGTCTACGACAGCGCCATCTTCCACCAAATTTGTTGAAAAATGAAGACCAGTTCATCTTTTAATTTAATTTGAAAATTTAAAGTTTTGACACCCAGAGTGGTATGGGTTAAAACTGCTACAGCTCTAAAAGACAGTGGTGCAATAATAGTTTTTATTTTTCTCAGATTTCACAACCTAAAAGCTCACAATTTAAGCTGTCTAATTATAGCTAGACATTCGGCTGCCTACAAGAGGATTAATGAATCCTTGGTTACAGTATGTCCTTTATGCTTTAAGTAATTGGAGTGAGTAAGGGCCTTTGATTCCATCGCAGAACATTAGTTAGTTTCGAAGGATTGTGAGGAGAAAGAACAACAGACTGTAACCCTGCTGAGATTGGTATCTACTCAGATTTGTCATTGTCTATTTCTGTGAACTACTGCCCTCCAAAACTCCTGGATCGCCATGGAGCTTATCGCTACATTGCTCCTATATATAGTTTGATTTAGTAGTCCGAGGTCGCATATTTATTTTTGATTTTGATACACGTTTAACAATGGCAATCAGTAGATGTATACTAATCGCTGACTGATTGACTGACTGATTGCTTATGGTATTACTGTGATGCACTACTTCTGTTTTCAGTACACATGTAACCAGCTTTCAATACTAATTGACTTTAAATATTCATTATGCTTAATACATGTATATATATATCTCTTATTAACTATTAACCCTTTAATCTACAAATCCCGGAAAAGGATTAATTTTTAGGATATAAAACTTATTCTGTTGAATATTTTGAAATTATTGTGACTGGGAGCCGATGCTGCCTTATGGAGCAACGGCTTACAGTCAAATTAATTCCAAAATATTCAAGGTTTTTGCTGTATGCTTGCCGTAAAAATAGGATCTGGGAATTCATCGGTGAAAGGGTTAGCTATTCAGCCAGCACAATGTAAAACCATCAGCGTGGCTTGTTGTTTCATCCTGAGCCCATTAATGGTCAAATTTGGTCAAGAAAATCCAAATGAATGCCCATTTGCAGGCTAACAGAAGACTATTTTTGAAACTTTACCACTGGAATGACTGGCTCGTTTATCGAGCCAGGCATTCCAGTGGTAAATTTTCAAAAATAGTCTTCTTGACCTGCAAATTGATATTCCTAAAGACCGCTGCAGAGGGCGGTTTTGGCCGGCTTGACCATTAACGGGTTAATGACTATTGTCTTATTTTTAACCCTCTTCTGTCTGAGCATCTCAGTATCTAAATTTCAAACACCCATTCTGGTCAGCTGTTGAATATTTTAAAACTAATTTAACTGGAAGCTGTTCAACTGCGGACTTATCCCTTTAATGGGCAAGATTTGTCAAGAAAATTGAAATTTTTACTCGGCAAACTATCCATTTACATATCAGGCGAAGACTACTTTTGAAAATCTGCCACTGAAATTACTGGCTCAGTTATCGAGCCAGTGATTCCAGTGGTAGAATTTTTAGAAAATCGTTTTCTTGACCAGTAAACGGTCCTTCCTGATGACCACTGCAGAGACAGGTTTTGGCTGTTAAAGGGGTAATAAGCAGCAAAGGCTGTCAGTCAGTGGAGCTTCAATATCTTGCCAGAACAACGCTTCTTGCATCTTTACATGCTTGTTTTTATATGGCTTATAGGACTGAGAGGGTTAATTAAACATACTGCTTCCTGGACAATACCAAATTCTGTTTAATCTTTATGGAATAAAAACACGGTTATATTTTGAAAATGGTGTGACTGAGAGCTGTTCCTTAAAGCCATATTATTTTCAAAATATGCTACATTGTATCATCCGATACGATATGGGATAATGAAAGTTGACAACCAGGCAGTATAATGTTTAACATGTATCTGTTTCACTGTTTTTTTCTTTTATTTCACTTTTTTGTTTTTCTATTTTCTGTTTTTTTCTTCCACCCTCCCATCCTGCTTTTTATGCATGCTGCATGTTATCCATATTCCCATCATTTGGTTTGCTGCATGTTGTCAATATCGACGTAATTTTGTGTTGATGCATGCTTTCCGTATCCCGACGTAATTTGGTTTGCGGGATGTGCATATCCCCTTCATTTGGTCTGCGGTATATATTCATTATCGCTATTTCTACTGCTACTACTGCCTTGATAGAAATTACACCATTACCTACGATTAAGGAAACCCCGCCCCGAAATCGCTCTGTAAAACGGCGTCTCCCATCTATAGGCCAACCTCCGCAACGCTCTCGAAGCGCACTCACTCTTCACCCAACCCCTTCATCAGGTTACGGTTCACCCGGGTCATCGACGACGACGGCAGCTGCCAGTCCAGGTAATGGCGCTCGTCCAAAGCAACAGCAAAGACGACCTCGACCAGTCAGCATGGCAGGAGCATTACCCAGCAGTGGTGTATCGGTGTTGAAACCTCAAGATCCACAGACTGAGCGCAGTAAAAGTACAGATCGGATCCATCAAGGTGCTAATTGTCGTGTGCATGCAAGCATGTAATGTGAACTGTGCATAACCATCTTCTCACATGTCTGCCTATGCTAAGATATTCTCTCGCCTCATTGTCGCTTCCTCTCTATGTGATCAGATAACCTTCTGTCCACTATGCTTATGTTTCACAACAGAGGTCAACCTTCTGTCCACTATGCTTACGTTTTACAACAGCGTGTCAACCTTTTGTCCACTATGCTTACGTTTCACAGCAGAGGGTCAAGCTTCTGTCCACTATCCTTATGTTTCACAGCAGAGTGTCAACCTTCTGTCCATTATGCTTATGTTTGACAATGTGTTAACCTGCCCTCTATGATATATCTATTCTGTCCTCTCATACTATCTATACTTCAGTCTTTCTGTCAACCGGCACTTTAGCATTTCTGACAGCTATTCTAGTCTATGTTTCACAAAGTCATCCGTTCTGTTCACCTCTCTATCTTCTATATATGTACTTTGTCTTCTCTCCACTTTCTGTTTATTTTACAAAATCTTAACATGCACACTATCTTAACATGCACTATCTTAACATGCACTCTATCATATCTTATTCTCTGCTCTCCACTCTCTGTTTATTGTACAATATCTTAGCGTGCACTCTATGATATCTTATGATTCCTTATAATGACCCGTCATCTCAAAATGATCTGGGAGTCAAAGGTCAAGGTAACTGTGATCTTAGTAAAGACCTTGCTTTTTTCAACATTAATACTCCGTTTATATCACATTTGGTTGATCAGACTGGACCAAACCTTGAACACATGGTCCCGTATAAGGACACAACATCCCACAATGACGATGTGGTCAAAAGGCCAAGGTGACCTTGGTAAAAACATTGGGTTTTTTTCAACATTATCATTTTCCGTTTAGCTCAACTTAGCAGTTTATATCTCATCTTTGTTTAGTCATACTAGACCCAAACTTGGACATACGCTTCAGTATAATAACACAGCATGACACAATTAAATTGGGGTCGAAGGTCAAGGTAACTGTGACCTTTGAAATTTTTTATTTTTTTCAACATTAACCGTTTCCGTTTAGCTCAACTTAGCAGTTTATATCTCATCTTTGTTTAATCCTACTGGACCCAAACTTGGACATACGCTTCAGTATAATAACACAGCATGACACAATGACATTGGGGTCGAAGGTCAAGAAGCAGTTTATATCTCATCTTTGTTTAATCATACTGGACCCAAACTTTACATACGCAAACTTTACATGGCATGACACAATGACATTGGGGTCGAAGGTCAAGGTAACTGTGACCTTTGAATTTTTTTCAACATTAACAGTTTCCGGTCAGCTCAACTTAGCAGTTTATATCTAATCTTTGGTTAATCATACTGGCCCCAAACTGGGACATATGCTTCGTTATAATGGCCCACCCCGAAGGCTTAAGCGAGCTTATGCTATGGTGGCGGTACCATCCATCGTCCTTCCATCAAATCGCTTAATGCTTTGAGTGATTTCAACCAAATTTGGCACGAAGAATCCTATGCTGGTACTCTCCAGATCTTCTATTCAGAATTTTGATTGGTCATTTTTTGGGTGAAAATCATAGATTTTTTGAAAAATTTACCGGAAATTGTCAAAATGCTACACCTTAGTTTCTTGATATAATTCAACCAAATTTGGTTAGACGAATGCTATGGTGCTAGACACTAGAACATATATTCAGAATTTTGATAGATACATTTTTTTGGTGAAAATCTTAGATTTTATGAAAAATTTGATCATAAATTGTCAAAACACTAGCTGTCCTTAGTTGCTTGACATATTTCAACCAATTTTGGCTAGAGGGACCCTATTGTGGTAGGCTCCAGAACATCTATTCAGAATTTTGATTGATCATTTCTTTTGGGTGAAAATATTTTATGAAAAATTTACCAGAAATGGTCAAAACGCTACTCTTCATTAACTGCTGAGCGGATTTCAACTTAATTTGGCAGGAATGACCATATGTGGGTAGGAACATGTATACAGAATTATGTTTATAAAAAATTAACTGGAAACAGCTTGGCAGATTTCAACTTAATTCGGCTGGAAAAAGACCCTACGGGACTAGGCTTCTGAACTTGTATACAGAATTTTGATTGGTCGATTTTACTGGTGGCCATCTTGGATTTTCAAGAAATCGTTTAAAACGCTACTCTTGCTTAATCAATGGCCCGATTTCATTGAAAATCTGGTGGAATGCTTCTATCGTGATCAATTTAAAAAGTTCTAATGAGAGTTTCGATTGGTCAATTTTTTTGGCAGGGAAATTTGAATTTTCCAAACATCTTCCAACAGAATTTAAATCGCTACTACTACTACTATGTAATCAATGACTAGATTTCAACCAACCTTGGGTGGAGTGATCCTATGACCATACAGTAAGCTTCAGGAAATCAAATGAGAATTTCCATTGGTCAATTTCTTTGGCGGTCATCTTGGATTTTCCAGAACTTATCCATTTCTGTTTAAATGAATGCAAATGCTAATGGTCCAGGTGATCGTCGCAGGCCCTTGAGCCTCTTGTTGATAAGTGTAATGATAAGCCTTCTATATTTATCTTGTGGTTGAAGTCGAGGAATCATAGATCATTGGAAAGTCGAGCTTCATGATACATTTCTGGTTATATCTACTTTGTTCTCTGTTTCTGTGTATTTCACTGTTAACCTGCACTCTATGATAGTTATATCGAGTCTATTCTCTAACGTTGACACTCTTGTCTCCCTTCGTGAACTCCTGTCCATGTTTCACAAAATCTTCCTGTTTACTTTGCACTGCTGGATAATACTCGACAACATCTAATATAATCTCTCTACTTTCTCACCAGTCTTAGTGTAAATACAAGTTCCTGCTTTGCCATTTGGAGTGTCTGTTGCCTATGATACATAAATGACTGTCCTAGCCTCATTGATGATCCTAGCTTTCTGAAAATTTTGCTTTTCTATCTCGTGCATATGCCAAAATTTCCCTTCTATCTGTTATGGTATTTATTTCTTTATTTAGTTTTAAGCTCAGGGAATTACATTGATGATGAAGGTGGTGGCTGTCTATGGAGCATGGAATGGTGAAGTTACTATACATGTTATTATTACAACAGGAATGTTAATGTCAATCTGGAGACACAGCATAGTTTACTACAATGTATTGAATGATTTTAGGCCCTAAAAAAGATGGAAAATTAAAGTCATTGACTAATTAATGGTCAAGCTGGACAAATCACGCTTTGCGGTTGTCTTGGAGATCTAAGATTATTTGTCTGAATGAATATTTATTAATTTATAATGGTAGACATTCCAGGCAGAACTTTCTATAAATATTTCTCTGACTTATCACATTTTGTCCTAATGCATATTCATGACATTGACTGGGCCGCATGTGTGAAATCTCTTGTAGCCTCTTATGTTTCACTTGATTATCTGCATTGTAAAAATATAGGCTAACTGTCATTGTTTCGAGCTATGAGCTGTGGCGAGCATACATGTACCCCTAAATTCGGACTCAAAATCTACCGGTCATTGCCATGTATGGCGTGTTGCTTGCCATCTGTTAATAAGGAAAGATGTCCCTGGTACTAAAGGTATCAGGCTCTACTTCCTTGGCCATATACTTTTAACAGAAAGCTATCTCAAAGAAATATATTCATGCGTAGACCGCGTTGTACACGCCTTGAATGCCTACAATTCATGGTCTTGCCTGGTTATTTGCAAAAAAAACTAGGCTTACCTCTCCTGGTGAACCTGGCATATCTTTAGTCAAATTTTGACAAATGAAAAATAGCATTATCATAATTTTTCGTAGTATGTAAATGTTTCTGTTGTGTTCAATTAAATGGCAATTTTTTAGTGCTTAAAAAATGGCTTATAAATACTTGCACGGTTTGAAATTGCTGCTTACAATTTGGTTATTTTAGCAGCATTCAGAGTACCTAATACGTTGATCATTTTAGCTGCATCACTGATTTAATCCTGTTATTATTACAGGCAGTAGAAGACCGTCTCATGTTCATCTAGGAGACACTGGCCAGTAGAAGACAGTCTCATGTACATCTAGGAGACACTGGCCAATAGAAGACAGTCTCATGTTCATCTAGGAGACAATGTCCAATAGAAGACAGTATCATGTACATCTAGGAGACAATGTCCAATAGAAGACAGTATCATGTACATCTAGGAGACAATGTCCAGTAGAAGACAGTCACACGTACATCTAGGAGACAGTGTCCAATAGAAGACAGTATCATGTACATCTAGGAGACAATGTCCAGGAGAAGACAGTCTCATGTTCATCTAGGAGACAATATCCAATAGAATACAGTATCATGTACATCTAGGAGACAATGTCCAATAGAAGACAGTCTCATGTACATCTAGGAGACAATGTCCAATAGAAGACAGTATCATGTACATCTAGGAGACAGTGTCCAATAGAAGACAGTATCATGTACATCTAGGAGACAATGGCCAGGAGAAGACAGTATCATGTACATCTAGGAGACAATGGCCAGTAGAAGACAGTCTCATGTACATCTAGGGGACAATGTCCAGTAGAAGACAGTCTCATGTACATCTAGGAGACAATGTCCAGTAGAAGACAGTATCATGTACATCTAGGAGACAATGTCCAATAGAAGACAGTATCATGTACATCTAGGAGACAATGTCCAGTAGAAGACAGTTGCATGCATATCTAGGAGACAATGTCCAGTACAAGACAGTATCATGTACATCTAGGAGACACTGGCCAGTACAAGTAGAAGACAGTCTCATGTACATCTAGGAGACAATGTCCAGTAGAAGACAGTTGCATGCATATCTAGGAGACAATGTCCAGTACAAGACAGTATCATGTACATCTAGGAGACAATGTCCAGTAGAAGACAGTATCATGTACATCTAGGAGACACTGGCCAGTACAAGTAGAAGACAGTCTCATGTACATCTAGGGGACAATGTCCAATAGAAGACGGTGTCATGTACATCTAGGAGACACTGGCGTGTAGAAGACAGTCTCATGTACATCTAGGAGACACTGGCCAGTACAAGTAGAAGACAGTCTCATGTACATCTAGGGGACAATGTCCAATAGAAGACGGTCTCATGTACATCTAGGAGACACTGGCCAGTAGAAGACAGTCTCATGTACATCAAGGAAATAATGTCCAGCAGAAGATAGTCTCATGTACATCTAGAGACACTGTCCAATAGAAGACAGTCTCATGTACATCTAGGAGACACTGCCCAATAGAAGACAGTCTCATGTCCATCTAGGAGACAATGTCCAATAGAAGACAGTCTCATGTACATCTAGGGGACAATGTCCAGTAGAAGACAGTCTCATGTATATTTAGGGGACAGTGTCCAGTAGAAGACAGTATACATCTAGCATATCAAACAGAACCGCTTCAGATATTTTAATGAAACTTTGTGTATGGCTAAGTTGTTTGCGTATGCAGATGTGCCTTTTGACAAATTCACCTTTAAGTCCAATATTTTCGTTGAAAACAGGCTTTTTAATGCAAAAACTCATGATTTTTGTCAATTTCCTAGTAAACACCATATACAGAATCGCTTAAATAATTTAATGAAATTTGGTTTATGCCTCCGTTATGATAACCAGATGTAACTTTTGAAGGATTCCACCTTTATAGGTGCATGATTTTAGGTGAAATTGGGCTTTTTTTATTTTTAATAATATGATGTCTGCATAAAATTGCTACCTACTACATAGGGAAAGGTATTTTCAGTGATTCCGGGGCCCTCTGAGTCAAATGTTTTATAATTTGCTTATATGCTTCAGTATTATTCATGTGTTTTAAAAAACAAAAACCGCTGAAACACATGCGTGATAAATCTGAATCGTCTCGGAAAGATATTCTTAGTCCAGATAATGTATGTGATGTGGCAGTCATAAATCTGCTGGATGATTATCCTGTGAAAAGATGGATGACGAGAGGCTTGGGAGGAGTGGGTGAGCGAACTTTTTTGGGGTGTGGTGAGGAGAGGTTAGGGAATGAATGATGCCAGGATTGAAACATAATTATTACTATGCAATTCATTTAAATTCTGCTTGTTGCATTATATATTCACATCCACAGATTGTTATCAATGCTTCTTTCCTGCAGCCCCAGTGTCGCAATTTCAGGACAGATATACAAAAAAGCTGGACAATGTTACTGCCATGAGGCAGCCGTTTCCAGTTAACCATTTCATGGTCAAATTTGGTCGAAAAGATTTTAACATTTACATGCCAAGAGAATACAATTTTTGAAAATTTATCACTGGAATGACTGGCTCGGTTATTGAGCCAGTCATTCCAGTGGTAAATCTTAAAAAATTGTATTATCTTGGCCTGTAAATGGACATTCCACAAGACCATAGCAGAGGCCAGTTTTGGCGGGTATGACCATTAAAGGGTTAAACTACATTGTAAATACTGACCACAACACTGAGATAAAGAATGGTGTATATCAGGTATGTGGGGTTGAAATGGTTAACCCTGTGACACTCACACACCAGAAAGGACAAATTCTTCATGATGTAGCGAATATTCTGTTAAATATTTTTAACAAATCTTGATTGAGAGTTGGTTCTGCCTATGACAGCAGCAGATTCCAGTCAAATTTATTTGTAAAATATTCAACAGCTTCCTTGTATACCATAGCTTTTCTTGAAATTGAGACACTGGAATTTAACGCATTAAGGTTTTAAATAGTTGCCTGTGTTAGTTGTTGTTTGCTAAAGTTCTATGCTAGCAAGCACTATTATAGCTGTTTGCATGTCAGTAAACGAAAGCTGTACCACGACGATATAAATTTCTGAACATTTTATCTAACCCTATAATAATTCCATTCTTGCAGCCGGACGAACAAAATCTTCACCGCGTCCACGAAGCATGAACCTGTCCATGGACTTTGAATCTACGGATATGTCATCATCGACGTCAAAACTGCACTTACGTAAATCCACCATAGAGAGGCTGTCTATGCCGAAACATGTGCGTGACAAATCTGAATCGTCTCCGAAAGATATCCTTAGTCCAGATAAGGTATGTGATGTGGCAGTCGTACCTGTTGCTTTATGATTGTTCTGCTAATATACTTATGGTTTGAGCTGAATATGATTCCAGTCAAACCAGTCCGTGAACGATGTTTGGTTTTGTGGACAAAAGATGCTGGCTGTTGAGATATGAAGAATTCCTCTCTGAAAAGGTTAAAGAGCCTGCATCATTTAACCACAAAGGGAATTTACCACAGGAAGCTAGTGTTTGTGTTAACCATTGGTCATGATTTGTCATGGAAATGGACATTGTTGCTTAGTGAATGCTCATTTGCAGATCAAGCGACGACTATTGTTGGAAATTTGCCACTGGAATGACTTGCTTGGTTGTATAGGCAGTCATTTCAGTGATACAATTTCAAAGTTAGTCTTCTCTTGCCAAATAAATAGGCATTTTCAAGATCACTGCAGATGCCAGGTTTTTGGCTGGCTTGATCATTAAAATGCTACATGTACGTGACCAGATATCATTCCTAAACATGTGCCTGATGGAGGCCCACACGGTGGTCACTATAGACAGGTTTGACTGTGTTTAGCTCACCTGGCCTGAAAGGCCAAGTGATCTTATGTCGTGGTGACCGTCTGTCTGTCCGTCCGTCCGTCAACTTTTCGTTTAAGCGACTTCTCAAGAACCGCTGGGCTGATTTCAATTATATTTGGCAGGAAGCATCCTTAGGGCATAGGGATTCAAGTTTGTTCAACTGAAGCCGATCGTCCAATTTGGCCGGCAGCCATTTTGGATTTTGGCTGATTTTTAGAAACATCTTTAAAAATCTCTAAAACCGCTTGAGGGATTGAAGGAAACCTCATGAAATATGATCCAGGGCAAGAGCTCAACCAAGTTTGTTCAAGGGAACTTAATTGGTCCAATGGTTCGGCGGCCATCTTGGTTGACCTAGTTTTAGCGAAAATAACTTATCCAGAACCGCTGAAGGGATCAGGCCGAAATTTTGCAGATATAATTAGGGACTAAGGGCCAGTAAAGTTTGTTCAAGAGAAGTTGATCCGTCAAAAAACATGGGCGCCGTGGGCCAAGCAAAATATCGCATGTTTGGTGGCCATATTGTATTTTTTTATTTGATGGATTTTGAGGACGAAATTAGTTTTATATAGGTTTTTGGGTATTCTGATCTCAAATTTGCAATTTTCAAAACTGTCGGATAAATGGTTTTGTGGCCATCTTGGATCATTTTCCTGGCATAAGCTCCCATACTAAAGCAATGGGAATTTAAAATATCTTTTCGAGAACTTCTGGGCTGATTTCAATTATATTTGGCATGAAGCATCCTTAAGGCATAGAGATTCAAGTTTGTTCAAACGAACCCGATCGGCCAATTTTGCCGGCGGCTATCTTGGATCATTTTCCCGCCATAAACTCCCCATACTAAAGCAATGGGAAGTTTAAATATCTTCTCGGGAACTACTGGGCTGATTTCAATTATGTTTGGCATGAAGCATCCTTAAGGCATAGAGATTCAAGTTTGTTCAAACGAACCCGATCGGCCAATATGGCCGGCGACCATCTTGGATTTCGGCCGATTTTTAGAAATGTCTTTAAAAAACTTCTCCAAAACCGTTTAAGGGATCGATTCAGAACGCACGAAATTGGTCTAGGGCAAGAGTTGAAGCAAGTTTGTTCAAGAGAACTTGATTCACTAAATGTTCAGCGGCCATCTTGGATGACCTAGTTTTCATAAAAACGAGTTCTTCCCCAGAACCCCTGAACCGATCAGGCTGAAATTCCTGATATATAATTAGCGACTAAGGGTCATTAATGTTTGTTCCAGAGAAGTTGATTCGTCAAAAAACATGGCTGCGGTGGACCAATCAAAATATAGCTTGTTTGGCGACTATATTGGATTTTTTTTATTTGATGGATTTTGAGGCCGAAATTGGTTTTCTATAGATTTTTGAGTATTCTGATCTCAAATTTGTAATTTTGGCAACTGTTGGATAAACGGTTTGGCAGCCATCTTGGATCATCTTCCCGTCAAAAGTTCCCATACTAAAGCAATGGGAAATTTAAAATGTCTTCTCGAGAACTTCTGGGCTGATTTGAATTATATATGGCAGGAAGCATCCTCAGGGCATAGAGATTTAATTTTGTTCAAACGAAGCCGATTGGCCAATTTTGCTGGCAGCCATCTTGGATTTTGGCCGATTTTTAGAAATGTCAAAATCTTCAAAGCCGTTAGAGGAATCAATTCAGACCTCATGTAATATGATTTAGAGCAAGAGCTTGGCCAAGTTTGTTCAAGGGAACTTGATTGACCAAATGGTTCAGCAGCCATCTTGGATGACCTCGTTTTCGCAAAAACAACTTCTTCCCCAGAACCGCTGAAGCGATCGGGCGGAAATTTGTGACATGATTAAGGACTAAGGGCCATTAAAGTTTGTTCAAGAGAAGTTGATCCATCAAAAAAACTGGCTGCTATTGGCCTATCAATATATAGCGTGTTTGGCGGCCATATTGGATTTTTTTATTTGATTGATTTTGAGGCTGAAATTGGTTTTATCTATGTTTTTGCGTATTGTCATTTCAAATTTGCCATTTTCGAGACTGTCGGATAAACGGTTTAACAGCCATCTTGGATCATGTGTCCGCCAAAATCTCGCATACTAAAGCAATGGGAAATTTAAAATGTATTCTTGTGCCATCTTGGATTTTTGTCGATTTTTAGAAATGTCTCTAAAAATCTCCAAAACCGCTTGGGGATCAATTGAAAACGTGTGAAATATCATCTAGGGCAAGAGCTGCACCAAGTTTGTTCAAGGGAACTTGATTGGCCAAATAATTTGGCGGCCATCTTGGATAACCTATTTTTTGCCTAATCAACTCCAGAACCACAGCGGATCGGGCCGAAATTTGAGAGATATCATTAGGCTCTTGAGTGCCATTAAAGTTTGTTCAATGGAAAGAGCTACGTCAGAAACATGGCAGAAGTAGACCAATCAAAATGTAGCGTGTTTGGTGGCCATATTGGACTTGCAAAAATGTCCACAAACTCATTTAAAAGACTACTAAACCACCCACCAACAATTTTAACAAAAATGCAGTGCTCCAGGTGAAACGACTTGGGCCTCTTGTTACATTTCTTGTCAACGCGTGCCTGATGGCGGCCCAGACAGTGGTCACTATATACAGGTTTGACTGTGTTTACATTTCTTGTCAACACGTGCCTGATGGCCCACACAGTAGTCACTATAGACAGGTTTGACTATGTTTACATTTCTTGTCAACTTATCTTTAGATGTTGTCAGGAGTAGAGGTAGTAATTGTTTCCCATAAATATATGTATTCTCACTTTATTGTCACACACAAATAAATATTTAGCACAAAGTTCTCATCCCTCCATGACTCGTCTTTCTAACCTTGTAATGGTCAAGCAGATCAAAGTCTTCATAGAGGCAGTGGTCAGTTTGTTGACCAGTAGTAGAATATGTTAGGCAAGTTACCACTGGAATGACTGACTTGATCAGTAACTATGCCAGCAATGGTCCGTTATCTAAGATATTCTCTTCTGCCAAAACGCTATTTCTGAACACTCCTGCAGAAAACGCTATTTCTGAACACTCCTGCAGAAACCATATCTGGTCAGCTTGGACATTTAGGGGTTAACCCGTTAACCCTTTAATGGTCAAATCTGGTCAAGAAAATCAAAACATTAGCCAAGTGAACAGAGGACTATTTTTGAAAATTTACCATTGAAATGACTGCATTAGTGGTAAATTTTCAAAAAATAGTCTACTGGGTCTTCAAATGTATATTGCTCAAGACCACAGCAGAGGCCTGTTTTGGCCTATTTGACCTAGTAAATGTGTGTTCTGTTATAAATTTGAGAAGTGTTTCCCTAGTGCCGCATAAGCTTTTTGTCACGCGCCTTACAACATAGAAGCACAAAAATAACAAGAATAATTCACATTAGAGGCGGGCTTTGGGAATGAAATGTTTGACAGATTTACTGAGCACATGTGTGCAGTCATTTATGGATCCACTCTGTCAGTTACATGTATCAATGTCACAATCTTAAGGCGTCACATGTCAGCAGGTCACATGATAAAACGGGACATTTTAAGATTAGTTAAGAAAACACTGCTGTCAGAATTGTGTAAATCGCGGCAAAAATTAAACAAAAATTAGTTTTATTGTCAGATTTATAAATGAATCTGTATTTTAGCTCTAGTCGTCAATATTGATCAAGAAGATTGAAATTTATGCTTAGTGCTTGACTATTTACAGGCCAAGAGAGAATTTTTGTGAAAATTTACCACTATAATGACTGGCTTGTTTATCTTGTTTTCGCCTGCAAACTAACATTTTTCACGACCGCTGCAGCGGCCGGTTTTGAGCGGCTTAAATTGTCCTTTACAGGGTTGATAAATAAGTAATATCTTATATTATAGATTGTAGGACAGCTTCAAATGGCTTAACTGTCACCAATCACTGCGATTGTCGATTTAAACTTAGATTGCAAGACTGTATCCATAAATCACTTGCATATAATTGTGCCATTTTGGTCTGCACTTTTGAAACGCTTAAAAAACTGACACGCAATGAACTCTAGCATAATGCACTATTCACTGCAGTGTTGCTGTACAATATAAAGTGGTTGAAGATCTATTTGTGTAGAAAATAACTATTGTGGTGTTTTAACCCTTTAATGGCCAACTTCGGTCAAGAAAATTGAAATATTTTCTTATTGAACCTCCATTCGCAAGCCAAAAAAGGACTATTTTTGAAAATTTACAACTGGAATGACTGGCTCATTTATCGAGCCAGTCATTCCAGTGGTACATTTTCAAATCTTGCCTTCCTGCCTGCAAATAACATTCCTCAAAACCACTGCTGAGGCCGTTTCAAGCCGGCTTGACCATTAAGGGGTTAATTTGATGTATACCACTTTATAGTCATCATCATCACTCGGTGTAAAGCTGACACGTTAATTTGCTTCTGCCTTGTACCCATGATGGTTTGTGTTTTCACTATTGATCTTTAAAAATTTGTATAGACCTACATGTAGAAGGTCTGTGGCGTTCTTATTTTCAAATGATTAATGTCATGAAAAACTTCCATATCGTGATAAATATTGAGTTATTGCTCCTTTGAGAATGTATTTTCTGATTCTCACGTTGACATTGTGCTGTGAGTGTATTATCAGCAAATTACGAGTTATTGCTAATGATGACCAATGGAGGGATCCAATCCGTCACGCAAATATCTGACGTCATAATCAATATATGTCACTTGTTAGCTGATGTCAGAGTCAAATGACATGGGTCTGATATAAAAGGGACAAAGCTCCCGACAGTGATCGTCTGAATTGTCTTTGATCAATTTTAAAAATTAAGTGTGTAGTTACCGTGAAATTTAGATTCTGAGAATTTACGTTTCAGTGTTAAAATTTGTTTAAACACATGTACAAAATGAGCAGAGCTTAGCTAGAAATGGGAGAAGCAAAGCTAGAAATGGGAGGAGTATAGCTATTAGTGTGGCATAGTTAGAAATTTGTGTGGCCAAGATAGAAATGTGCCACCAAATGAGCAGGGCATTGGTGTGATAATCATGAACAAAGCATCCTGAATACAGTATGCACCATTGATCTGATTCATGATAGTGAGATTGCAAACCATTTCATGTGTATATATATATATATCATTAGACTAATCCTAGCCATGTCTACTGATCCCTGTCAATGCTTACAGTGTGTGTGTAACCATGTGTGTTGTGTTGTTTGTAAATTTCTTTCAGAAGCCTGTAGTAATGCCCGCTAAATCACCGCTAGCTATTAGTCTGAGGAAGAGCAGTCCTTCAACCAGTCAGTTGGTCAGTCACTCCTCACTATGCATGTCCGTTATATCTTGTCTTAATTTCTCAATGATTCTTCATGTTTGCATGCGTCTGTGTGCCTTTCCAGTGCGTGTGTATGAGAGTGAGTGAGTATGTGCGTGTGTGTGTGTGTGTGTGTGTGTGTGTGTGTGTGTGTGTGTGTGTGTGTGTGTGTGTGTGCGTGCGCGCGCGCATGTGAGCATGTGTGCACTCGTGTGCGTGTGTTTGGGAGCATGTGCATGGACTGTTCATGAGTTTGGAGTATGTTAACAATTGACTCTTCATTGGACAAAAATAACAAGAATAATTCACATTAGAGGCAGGCTTTGGGAATGAAATGTTTGACAGATTTACTGAGCACATGTGTGCAGTCATTTATGGATCCACTCTGTCAGTTACATGTATCAATGTCACAATCTTAAGGCGTCACATGTCAGCAGGTCACATGATAAAACGGGACATTTTAAGATTAGTTAAGAAAACACTGCTGTCAGAATTGTGTAAATCGCGGCAAAAATTAAACAAAAATTAGTTTTATTGTCAGATTTATAAATGAATCTGTATTTTAGCTCTAGTCGTCAATATTGATCAAGAAGATTGAAATTTATGCTTAGTGCTTGACTATTTACAGGCCAAGAGAGAATTTTTGTGAAAATTTACCACTATAATGACTGGCTTGTTTATCTTGTTTTCGCCTGCAAACTAACATTTTTCACGACCGCTGCAGCGGCCGGTTTTGAGCGGCTTAAATTGTCCTTTACAGGGTTGATAAATAAGTAATATCTTATATTATAGATTGTAGGAAAGCTTCAAATGTCTTAACTGTCACCTGCATGTGTGTGCAAGTGCATGCGTGTGTGTGTATGTGGTGGGTTGGGGTTGGTGGGTGGGAGTGAGGGAGGGTGGGTGGGTGCGTGCGTGTGAGCATGTGCATGGGCTGTTCATGAGTTTGGAGTATGTTAACAATTGACTCTTCATGGTTTGTTGATTGAATTTTTCTGACTGCTGATACAATTTTGCCATTTACAAACAAAGACAAGATCTTTGGCTCGCATATCTGCCTGTGAAGGGGTGCCTGGGTTTCTGTTAAAGCATGAGTGTTCATTAAGCGGGATACTGTGCTCATTAACTGCGGGGGACACAGGCCCTGAAGTGGTCTGCTACAGGCTTCAGAATTTCATTAGAGAAACTTGATTCATCAATCTTTTCTAAAATATTCTTTGGATTTTCTGAAAATTCCATAAAACCCATTAAGCGCTTGATCTTGAGTTGCTATGATGATACATCCAAAGGACATTTTCACCGAACGTTCGGCGCGTAACTCAGTTGGATATGTTTGCCTCTGATTAATTCTGTAAATGTACTAGTACGATTTGTTGAGTTTTCTGAACTGCTTTGAAAATCCTGTAATAGTTTAATCCAACCCCCTATCATACTGGGAATAAAGCAGAAATATAAAGATGTCGGTTCTTGCATAAATTTGGGGTAAGTAGCTATTGTGCATGATATTGGTTTGCCAAATTGGCGTGTGTCTGGGCCAGATTTTGTAGGGCCATAGATGAGGTGGAGGATGGCTCGACTTACAGATATGAATCGTGTCCAAGAATTAGTGAGAATGTCTGTTTGTTCAAAATGATGCAATATCTTAATTTGTGCTGGTCTAGGTCTCTAGCAATAAAAGCCTGGCTGGAATCACCCGGCCTCCTGATTGGTCCATTTCTTCGACGTCCATTTGGATTCTCTGAAATCATTAGCAAATTCTTTAACAATATTCCTCATTATCTGGTCTGATTTGTTGCAAGCTTGGCTGGAAGAAGCCATTTATATGATTTCGTGCAACCTTGGCTTGAAGGGCCTGTTTGTAGTACGATTTAGATACATATCACACTATATGGATTATCTGAATGTAACCAAAAACTGACTAAACACTGCTCATTAACAATATGGACAACTTTAATAATAAAACCTGACTGCAATTACTCAATTATGATATTTTTCGACTAAACCACTATACACTAACAGACATGATAGAAAACTGATTGGTACCGGTATATTTGTTTGACAATTATCTTGAATTGCTGGAATGTTTAGTAAATCATCTGACAAACTAATCATTCTGAACTGCTTGACCAAATTTAATTATCTCCAATATGTACAGTACAGCTCATAAAGCAGTTAAAATGTTTCCAAAACATAAACATGTCACTTAGTAAGAAATGTTCTGTTCACTATTTTGAACATAATTGAATTGGAAGTCTTCTAATCCAGGTCTGTTCAAAACATTCAACATTACAGTTTATGTTGTTTTGGAAACATATATAAAAGTTATTTCTGAGCCCCACTGTAAGTTTCATGTCCGCATTGCAAACACATTACTGCTCTGACCGTTTAATTGTCAGAAAGTTCAAGATTTTTGTTTAGTAAATATCCATTTACAGTTGAAGAGATTTTTTGAAAATGTATCCCTGAAATGATTACCACTTGGCTATTGACCCAGTCATTCCATTAGTGAATTTTCAAAAAATTGTCTTCTGTTGGCCTGCACATTCAGTAATTAAATATTTTCTTGATCAAATTTAACCATTGAAGTGTTACTATTTCTTCCTCCTTCTGATCAACAATTGCAATAAAGCCTTAATTTATAAATACCCTGGCATAGGAAGAGACTGGACATGTACATCTAGGGATAATTTATAAATACCCTGGCAAATGAAGAGACTGGACATGTACATCGAGGGTAATTTATAAATACCCTGGCATAGGAAGAGACTGGACATGTACATCTAGGCTAATTCATAAATACCCTGGCATAGGAAGAGACTGGACATGTACATCTAGGCTAATTCATAAATACCCTGGCATAGGAAGAGACTGGACATGTACATCTAGGGCTAATGCATAAATACCCTGGCATAGGAAGAGACTGGACATGTACATCTAGGGCTAATTCATAAATACCCTGGCATAGGAAGAGACGGGACATGTACATCTAGGGCTAATTTATAAATACCCTGGCATAGGAAGAGACTGGACATGTACATCTAGGGCTAATTTATAAATACCCTGGCATAGGAAGAGGCTGGACATGTACATCGAGGCTAATTTATAAATACCCTGGCATAGGAAGAGACTGGACATGTACATCTAGGGCTAATTTATAAATACCCTGGCATAGGAAGAGGCTGGACATGTACATCTAGGCTAATTCATAAATACCCTGGCATAGGAAGAGACTGGACATGTACATCTAGGCTAATTCATAAATACCATGGCATAGGAAGAGACGGGACATGTACATCTAGGGCTAATTTATAAATACCCTGGCATAGGAAGAGACTGGACATGTACATCTAGGGCTAATTTATAAATACCCTGGCATAGGAAGAGGCTAGACATGTACATCGAGGCTAATTTATAAATACCCTGGCATAGGAAGAGACTGGACATGTACATCTAGGGCTAATTTATAAATACCCTGGCATAGGAAGAGGCTGGACATGTACATCTAGGCTAATTCATAAATACCCTGGCATAGGAAGAGGCTGGACATGTACATCTAGGGCTAATTTATAAATACCCTGGCATAGGGAGAGGCTGGACATGTACATCTAGGCTAATTCATAAATACCCTGGCATAGGAAGAGACTGGACATGTACATCTAGGGCTAATTTATAAATACCCTGGCATAGGAAGAGACTGGACATGTACATCTAGGGGTAATTTATAAATACCCTGGCATAGGAAGAGGCTGGACATGTACATCTAGGGCTAATTTATAAATACCCTGGCATAGGAAGACTGGACATGTACATCGAGGCTAATTGAAAACATTTGATCAAATCAGGGTTTTTTGGGTGATTTACTACTACCAGAAGGTCATTGATTTCCCAAATAAAAATTATTAAAAGCTACTATTATAGTCAAAGTTTTTTGCATGTTATATTGTGGTAAATGGTGCAAAATCATGTCTAGTGGTTTTGGTGAATCTGTATTTGGAGACTGATTAAAGGTGCATATTCACACCAAAATGCTTGAAAATAAAAGTTAAAATTGTATATTTTTACATCCTTAAACTGTGTGCCTCAGTGGAATGAAACGAAATAAAATCTTAGCATATGATGATTTCATTCTGCATACATAAATTTTGTAGTTTTAGTTGTGAATTTGAAATAGAGGCACAAGTTCCTAATTCAAATTCACAACTTAAAAAATTATATTAATTAACTTATATATATAAGATTTATTTCGTTTCATTCCATCTAGACCCACACTTTAAGCCTCTAAAAGTGTACAATTTAAACAATTTTATTTTCAGTCATTTTGCTGTGAATATGCACCTTTAAGAGACAAATATTTAAGATGAATTTACAAGTTGCTCCAATGGTTAGCTTTCCTGAATAGCCTCCTAACCTGTAAAAACATATTCTCTATAGGGAATTTGCCGTTTCCTTAAGCAATTTAGACCACTGATTTTTAATAGTCAAGAAAATTGACGTGTTTTGCTCGTTGAATGTCCACTTGCTGACGAAGAGAAGCCTATTTTTGGAAGTTTACAACTTTAATGACTGTCTCATTATCGAGCCAGGTATTTCTATAGTAAATTTTCAAAAAATGGTGTGTTGGCCTTCAGAGGCCAGTTTTGGATGAACTGACCATTAAAGGGTTTAACAGGCTTAAATATCTGGCAATAACTCAACTTTGAAGAAAATAATGTACCTGTGTCATTCGTTTTAATTAACAGACTAAATCAGTGCCTGGCCGTGATCTTCCTATCCTACCCGGCAAACAACTTGTACAGCCTCATAAACAGCAGACTCCTCCCATGAAAGCTGCGGCGAGTGCAAAGACTAGTAAATCACAAGAAAATGTCACTGACATAACACCGACAAGATCAAAATCTCGTGAGAAGTTGTCAGGAAAAGTGGATAAACATGTGGTGACCAAAGAAAAGCCTGCTACCGAGCCCCTACCTGATGTGCCCAAAGCTGATGAAGCCATTGTAGCTGCTCCCAGCACTGCATCAGAGGTATGTTTATACACCCCATCAGCCCACATAAAACATATCTGATGAAGTCCTTGTAACGGCTTCCAGCACTACAGCAGAGGTAGGTGTATACACCCAATCCATATAAGATATGAATTAAATAGTGATAAAGGAATAGTCTCACAAAAATCTTACATAAGATATAGTCCATTTACCTACTTAATGGATCATTCATTACCAAAAGTGGCCCTTGGATGTTCAAAGGATACGATTGATTTTGGCAGCAAATAGTCAAAGGTTATGATGCTCCAATTACAGAAATCATTGCAGAGGAGGCATAGACGTCGGTAAAATAATTCAGGTATATTGTAATTACGTCCATCCGACTGTCTGTCTGTCTGTCTCCTCCGAAAACATTTGGTGGAATTCAACCAAATTTGTCATGTGAGTTAACCATATGATTGCGGATTGCAGCATGACATTGATATTTGTCTCCTCCCTCTGGGGACATGGAGGTGTAGTCAACATGTCAAATATCATTTACTCAAAGCCTCACCTCACCCTCCCCTGATTTCGTCTTGCTAAATGTCCATTTGCAGGCCAAGAAAAGAGCATTTATGACAATTTACCACTGGAATAACGGACTCGATAAAAAAGGCAGTAATTCTAGTAGTGAGTTTTCAAGAAATAATCTTTAGTCCTGCAAATAGGCATTTACTGACATGACTAAGCACAAAGCACATAATTTTCTTGCCAGATCTCGAACCTTAAAATGTTAAGACCTGTGGATGTCTTTTTAGCAACCCCACCCCTCTTAACCTTTTAACACTCATATCAGCTAAAAACGGCTTCTGCGGTAGTCTTGAGAAATGTCCATTTGCAGACCAAGAGAAGATAAGTTTTGGAAATTCACCACTAGTATGCCTGGCTCCATAACCAAGCCAGTCATTCCAGTGGTAAATTTTCAAAAATAGTCCGCTTGGTCTGCAAATAGACATTTTCTATGTGAAAATTGAAATTTTGTTGAGCAAATTCGAGGGTTACGCCTGCGCCATATTGTGTTACTAACAACAGTTACTTTTCATGGACAGATAATCCATGGTGTAATGCACTGAATCCATCCTCGTAGTTTATGCACTCATACATTCCATTGTGTTACAGGAAGTAGTTGGTGTAAAAGTGGATGAGGTTGAACATGAAGAGACGTCAGCCGTATCAGCACCACCTGCTGCTAGTGAAGGTGAAATGCTCGTTAACATCCAGGAGCCAGCGCAGAAACCAGTCCAGGAGGATACAGGTGAAAATGTACCTGAAGTTAAAGAACCTGTGAAAGAGAAGTCTGTCGAGGAAGCTGTGATTGAGGAGGATGTGCATGAGCAAAAACTCAAACCCGCAGTCATTGAATCCGTAGCTAGACGTGCTATGAGTAAGACTGGTGATATTATGACACAGTCGCTTACAGAGAGTCAGTCAGCTAGCGGTCTAATGAGCCGGTCAGTAACCGATGGTGGTAGAGCCAGCGATGTCATGAGTCGGTCAATGACCGATAGCATGACACGGTCAGCGGCTGACATTTCAAAAGATGAGTATCGTGTTAAGTTAGCGGAGAAGCGTCGCCAAGCGAGGGAGAAAGCGGAGCGTGATGCGGATCTTGAGAGGCAACGGCAAGAGGAATTAAGGTACATATTGAATGCATTAATAGATTATCTATCCTGTTCAGGAGACCACCTGCCTTTGGGTCTAGGAAATTGTCTTTCTTTAACTCTTTAATGGCTAAGCCGGCCAAAACCGGCTTCTGCAGTGTCTCGAGGAATGTCCATTTGCAGGCCAAGAGAAAACTTTTAGAAATTTTACCACTAGAATGACTGGCTTGATAACTGAGCCAGTCATTTCAGGGGTAAAATGTCAAAAATAGTCTTCTTTTGGCCTGCAAATGGCCCACAAGCAGTCAAGTTGACCAAGAATCGCTTCAGTAGTTGTCTTGATAAATACCCATTTACAAATAAGACAAATATTTTTGAAAACTGACCATGGATATGGCTGGTTCAGTAACAGGACCAGGTTTTCGATTGGTAAGTTTTAACAAATGTTTTCTGTTTTTTTAAAAGAATTTGAAAAGATGAAAACAACTTTCGGTCATAAAATTGAGAAAATACTGAAAAATAAGTATTGCTAATTGTTATGAATGTTTTGACCGTTTCAGAGTTGCTGAGGAAGAGCGTCTACAGCAGGAAGAGGAAGAGGAACAGAGACAGATGGAAGAAGCAATAAGATTGGCTGAGCTGGGACGTCATGCCGAGGAGGAGAGATTACGAGTAGCGATAGAAGCTGAACAACAGCGCCTTAAAGAAGAAGCTGAGAGATTGGAACAGGAGCGCATAGCTGTAAGTTTTCATTACTTATCGCTTACCTTGGAATTTTCTGTGGCCTGTACAGCTTCTGTCTCTGCTGTTAAAAATGAATATTTAATAGACATGGCTTCTTAACACTAACCTTAATGGGCAAGTCAAAAGAAGACTATTTTTGAAAAACTCACTAGGATGACTGGATTGATAACATAGTTAGTCATTCTAGTGGTAAATTAAAACAAAAATGTCTTCTCTTGGCCTGTAAATCGACATTTAATAATCCGTTACTGTTCAAGGTTTGTCCATTTACAGACCAAGAGAAGACTATCAAATTTACAACCTTGCTACTACTCTCAAACTCTTAAGGCGTGTTAGTTATTCTGATCATATTGATTTAACTCGACCTCACTACTACTCTCAGACTCTTATGGCGTGTATTGATTTAACTCGACCTCGCTACTACTCTCAAACTCCAACAGCGTGTCAGTTATTCTGATCATATTGATTTGTCTCGACCTCGCAACTACTCTCAAACTACAGTGTGCCACTTATTCTGATCATATTGATTTGACTCAGCCTCACTACTACTCTCAGACTTATGGCGTGTCAGTTATTCTGATCATATTGATTTGACTCTGCCTCACTACTTATGGTGCATCAATTATTCTCATCATATTGATTTGCCTCGACCTCACTACTACTCTCAAACTCTATGGCGTGTTAGTTATTCTGATCATATTGATTTGACTCAGCCTCACTACTACTCTCAGACTTATGGCGTGTCAGTTATTCTGATCATATTGATTTGACTCTGCCTCACTACTTATGGCGCATCAATTATTCTCATCATATTGATTTGCCTCGACCTCACTACTATTCTCAAACTCTTACAGCGTGTCAGTTAATCTGATCATATTGATTTGACTCGACCTCACTGCTACTCTCAAACTCCAACAGCTTGTCAGTTATTCTGATCATATTGATTTGACTCGACCTCGCTACTACTACTCTCAAACTCCATCAGCGTGTCAGTTATTCTGATCATATTGATTTGACTCGACCTCGCTACTACTACTCTCAAACTCTAACAGCGTGTCAGTTATTCTGATCATATTGATTTGACTCAACCTCCCTACTACTCTCAACAAACACCTACTGTCAACTGGCAATGCTCATACCTAGCTTGAAACGCCATATTATAAATTTGTGGATCATTTGTCAAATTATGAGACGCGGTAGGGAAATGGTTAGCGACTTGAGCTCGTAACTCTAGGTTCACAAATTTGCTTCCCCGCCATCAGCCTCGTGTCTCTCAGCAAGTCTCTTAACTCTACATTGCTCCAGTCGACCCAGCTGTGCATAGGTACTTGTGATGACATAGCTCTCTGTGCGCCGTGTGTGGCTGCCGGGCTTAGACTGTCAAATGAACAGGGGATCAGATGTATAGCGCTTAGAGCATGCAATTGCATGGAGTTCAGCGCAATATAAATGTAGTATCTATCTATCTACTGTCTATCTGTCTGTCTGTCTGTCTGTGTGTCTGTGGCTGTCATTAGTAGGTTTGGTGAGTAATACTGGATGATATTAATAGTGTTTCTGTGTGTATTACAGAAAGAAGCTGTGTGTCTGTCTGTCTCTGTGTCTGTCTGTCTGTGTCTGTCATTAGTAGGTTTGGTGAGTAATACTGGATGATATTAATACTGTGTTTCTGTGTGTATTACAGAAAGAAGCTGTTGGGTTGCAGGCTAAAGAGGATGCTGAGCGTGCCGAGCGGGAGAAACAGGAACGAATTAAACGACAGGATGAAGAAAGACGGGAGAGGAAGAAGGTTAGCAGTGATATATCTGTAGCATGACACAAACATCTTAACTCGTTCACACATATTACGGTGCAATATTACACAAAATACAATTTGATTATATAATTATGTTTGATCTAAGTGTGCACAGTATTTCAGTATCTTTTACGATTTTAAGTTAAACCAGTATGATGAGTTATAGTTGCGGCATAGCTGTCTTTGTCAGAAATGAGGCAGGCAGACAAACAGACGCAGACAGACTTGTACTTTTTGTGAGTCACAATTAAACAATAAGAAAATCGGGAGGAATTTATAGTCATGTCGAATGTTTTGAAATTACTTTGACTGGAAGTATCAGGCAGCAACATCTGTCAGTCAAATTAATTTTGGTTTGAGGCTGGTTTTCAATGACATTGTTATGTATGTTTATGTCTCATTCAAGGCTACATTGATTCACATTAACTTTTTTGTTGTAGATACAATGTGATAACCACACCCTTCTGATTGCGTTCCAATGAAATCAGCATCTTCTCCAGACTTATCTCCCCTGAAGAAATATGCTGTCACAATCAGTATTACTTGTCTCACTGCTGCAAGCCACCAGACAATAATTTTAATGGACAATAACTATGAACCTGCTGAATATTTTGAAAACAATTTGACTGAAAGTTACAACAACTTTCAGTAAAATTTGTTTCCAAAATATTCCGCTTATCCAGCGTTAACCCCCCCCCCCCCATTGAAAATGTAGTCTATAGAAATTCAGAAGCCAATTAAAGCGCCTTGGCGGATGCATGTCGTATTTATTTTCCCCAGAATTACATTCCCTCAAAAGGTTAATTCTTGAAAAATCCTGTTTATTATTTGAATAAATTTAATAAAAGGCGTGTGTCAGGCAGGGTTTGTGGGAGACAGGCGTTTGCGTGCTTCAGCTTTATGGAATGTTTGCCGCTACATACCTTTCTGTATGTTTGTTTTCAGCGGCTTGAGATGATTATGGCTCGCGTAAAGACAGACACAGCTACAGATTCAAAGGTAGGCAGATGAGTTCTGTTATGAACCGGTCATCCAACATCATAGTCTTCCTTTTTAATACATCTGGAGTGGTGAATTTAGAAAACAATCCATCTAGAAGTTACTCAGCAAGTTTATTCAAGACGCTAGCTGTGGAATCATGACGAAGCCATTGATTGCCAATGTAAATCTCATAAGACTGGTTCTGAAGCTTTCATATAATAATAACTTCTCAAGTTCTTTTGTTTTTCACACATTGATTTGCAACAAAATTATCTAACCTGAAATTGTATATCTTTTCGTCCTACATTTATACAGTAAGTTTATCAATTCAAAGTAAGCTTGCTTATTAATCCTTACATGGTCAAGATTTGTGAAGAAAATAAAGCATTCTGTTTGCTGAATGTACCAGACTAAGGGAAGACAATTTTTTAACATTTATTACTGGAATGACTGGTGAGCGTATAGAGTTAATCATTTAGTGGTAAAATTTTAAAAATAGTTTTCTGATCACTGCAGATGCTATTTTTGGCCGGTTTGACTATTTACAGGTTAACAGGGCTTCCGTATTAGTAGAACTAATAAATGTGACATATAACATGTACACTAATATCCAGGCATAAACCTGCAGTCACTCATGCCTTGTGTGATGACCATAGCAGTCTCATAACACGCACACAGGTTCTGGGTGCACAGCAGTCACTCATGCCTTATGTGATGACCATAGCAGTCTCATAACACACACACACACACAGGCTTTGGGTGCACAGGATTCTAATTCATTAACCCTTGCCACTCTGATGTCAAAACTAAATTTTCAAATTAAATTAAAAGTTGACCTGGTGTTCCTTTTTCAACAAATTTGGTTGGAGATGGTGCTGTCAGCTTTGTTATTCACACAGTAAAAGATAGAATAATGGCATTAGTGTGGTACAGGTTAACTCTTGAATGGTGAACATTGAGAAAGAAACAGCAAGAATTTTGCTTAAACAATGTGCATTTGCAAGCCAAGAGACGACTATTTTTGAAAATGTATCACTGCAATGAGTTATTCCAGTGTTAAATTAAAAAAAATAGTCCTCTTGGCCTGTAAACTGACATTTGTCAAGATTACTACACAGGCTGATTTTGTCTGGATTGAAAGTATTAACACCTTAACCCTCATAGCAGCTAAAAATAACTTATACCGTGGTCTTGAGAAATGCCCATTTGCAAACCAACAGATGACTATTTTTGACAATTTACCACTGGAATGACTGGCTCGATAATCGAGCCAGTCATTCTGGTGCTAAATTTTCAAAAATAGTGTTCTCTTGATCTGCAAGTTGACATTTTCTTTGAAAAAATTGAACTTTTCTTGAACAAATTTAAGGCTTAAAGGGTTAAGGCAGGTGACAGGCTCTCTTAGATAGCCAGTGTCTTGTCACCTCAAAACACACCATACGCTCGCATCAAGAATGCTTCACTAGTTTGTAGAACGCAATTAATCGTTTTGTTTTTATGTCATAGGGAAGCGATTGGATATCAAAATCCTCGCAGAGTTCACCATCCAAAAGCTCAGCTTCTGCTGAATCATCTAGTGATGAAAAGATGGATGATGACAGTCAGGGGAGGAAAGACGAGGCTACATCCGAGCAGGTGTTAGTCGTAAAAGATGGTCACGATGCTGTATTGATGAGTGACACGGAAAGTAATAGTCAGAACGGTGACTCGGTGACGATTATGTTTGACACAGATAGCCGTGACTCGGGCGATGAACCTGAGCTCATGCAGCGCACCATGTCGCCGGACAATATCTCCGGTCAAGATGATAATCGGCGCAAATTCATGTCACCATTTCTGCAACAACTTATGGAAAAGCGTACTGATAACGAGAGCAGCAACGAAGAACAGCCCAAGTTCAAATCACCGCTGTTGCAAAATCTTCTCGGTAAAAAGAAAGTGGGCAGTGGTGACCGTGTTAGTCTCGATAAACCAACACAAAATGAGGAAATATCCAATCTAGACAGTGATAAAGAGCGTAACATGAGTAATTCTCTGAGTGGTTATAATTCTGAGATGAGTAGTATGTATGACACCGTGCTAATGAATGAACAGAATGCGGCTCTGAACATGGACGATGAACATGATGTGAATAATAGTGATAAAGATTCTGAAATCTCTGCCTGTGATATTATTGAGAAACATGTGGCTTCCACGCCGCCTCTAGAGAATGATGGCTATTCAAGTGATCATGATGATATAATAGAGCATAGGACGATTGTTAAACAAGAGAGTAGAGAAGTGAGTAGACTTGTCACTGACAAGCACTATATAAACAGCATGCTGATGGAAAATGGAAGTCATTCCGTAGATACAATGTTTATGACAAGTTCAAATACAGAAGTTTCCCAGTCTGGTACTGAGGGATTAAATCATAATCTGGATCTGTTGGCGTTTACGATCCCGCCTGTCAAACAGAACGGGCTTGTTGACAGCTTGTATTCTGAGTTTGACCCGCATGATATGGCTGATTCCAGGTAAGCCTGCAAGATACACTTGTTCCTTGATTTCATAGGCAGGGGACAATAATGGGCGGAAGTGATCACTCGTTAACTGACGTCACAGTCAAATGACGTAAGTCGGACACGAAAGTGTCTGAATTATATGTCTTTGGTGAATTTATAATAATAAAAGCTCGCAGTCATATTAGTTTCTAAATATCCAACAGCTTACAGCAGAAGTTGAGATTCTGTGTATTCAGCATTCAGAGTGTTAAAATCGATATAAAAGAACACATGCAAAGTGGACAGAGACCAGAGTTTAGCTAGAAATGCCCATCTGTGTTCATAATCATAATCATTCCTGGAGCATGAGGAACAACTGTGTAGATTTGAATGAAATTTGGGACATGAGTATTTCATGAAAAATGGTATCTTGGCATTTAAACAGATCTGCCCATATTCACTAAAATTATCTTTCCTACTATGTTTATTAGCATACATCTCGGTATTCTGGGGGTAAGAAATCTCATCGTGTTTTTATCTGCTGTTAGCAGCTCAATAAACCATCGTGTCTTGTGGGGAAAGCATGGACATTTGTGATGGCTGCAAAACTTATTAGGACCCCGCACCTTCCAAAGCCCTATAGTAATCGCTGCATTTGTCCGTCGGTCCATCCACAATATCTCGTAAACAGCATATCATACATCGCTTTGAAACTACATAGGATGACTGGTCTGGGTCTGAGGAACAAATCTGTATTTTCTGAAAGCTCTCATTTGTTGGTTTGCCATCATGGCAAGATATTATGCGTCGT
Source organism: Chaetoderma sp. LZ-2023a (assembly GCA_034401795.1). Taxonomy (NCBI): domain Eukaryota; kingdom Metazoa; phylum Mollusca; class Caudofoveata; order Chaetodermatida; family Chaetodermatidae; genus Chaetoderma; species Chaetoderma sp. LZ-2023a. The sequence continues at coordinate 21,351,686 of CM067374.1, forward strand.
TTGCGGAGCTCTTGTTTGTATACAGTATTCCAACTTGGTGTATGCATTCATTCTAGGCTTACGGTATGAAGCGTAGCAAAAGTGTGTGTGGTGTTCTCATCTATTCTTAAAAGATACATATCCTAGCTAAATTTATGACTATTTGTTACTTTATGGACACGACACTAACTAACTTGGAGTGTAGCCGCCATTTTAGATATTTGCGGGGGCCATTATTTCAGACTATTGTCTTCGCCGGTGAGCTATTGTTCGTGTAAAACCATTCTCGTAATGCTAATGCTGGTCATTCTTTTGCTGGCTTTCAAGGTGAGGGCGTACTAGGCATAGCATAGTACAATACTAGTTCTATATTTCGTATGGTGCAAATAAAAACAAATATATCTATAACAAGTTACTGAATGCTGTTGTTGCCTATAGTAGCAACAGCTTTCCATCAAATTTTTGTCAAAATAATCAACTGATAATACAATTGTCACTAGGCAAAGTTTTGATAACAATTTGGCTGAAAATCATTGATGAAACAATCAAATTGTTCTCAAAATAATCAGCAGGGCAGTCAATTTTGCAAGACCTGCGGAAGATATTTCGCACAACTTTATTGACAATCATTTCTTACTCAGGCAGCAACAGCGTTGTCAAATTTTTATATGAATAATCAGCGAGATTTCTATTTTGTTAGCTAACAAATGCCTACACAATAAGTTAGGCCTATATGGTATACGGAATCAAGACCCACACTCAGATATGCTCGAAAATTATGTTCATTTCATTGTCAATCAGGAGGTAAGCGTATTATTCTATTCACCGTAGGCATGCCAGAGGCGATCGTGCATGTGCTGGTGGACTGCTTGATCTTTGTGAACATATTTCACTCTGAAATCGGCCTCTATAGGCCTAACTAATTGTGTACGCGCTTGATTGCAAACAAAACAGGAAGTCCGCTGATTATTCTGAGAAAAATTTGACAATGCTGTTGCTGCCTGAGTAAGAAATGGTTGTCAATAAAGTTGCGCGAAATATCTTCAGCAAGTCGTGCCATGTTGACTACACTGCTGATTATTTTGAGAACAATTTGATTAAAAGTTGTTGTGTCAATGATTTTCAGCCAAATTGTTATCAAATCTTTATCTAATGACAGTTGTATTATCAGCTGATTATATTGACAACAATTCGACGGAAAGTTGTTGCTGCTATAGGTAAACATGTTATAAATATATGTGTTGTCACTTGCACCATAGGAAATATACACAACCGGTATTAAACTATGCTATGCACATCTATGCACATGCCTTGAAAGACATCAGAAGAATGACTAGCATTAGCGTTACGAGAATGGTTTTATACGAACAACTGCTCACCGGCAAAGACAATAGAGTCTGAAATAATGGCGCCAGCAAGTATCAATCTAAAATGGCGACTACGGTTCTAGTTAGTTAAAGTCCCCATAAATTAACAAATAGTCATAAATTTAGCCAGGATATGTATCTTTTAAGAATAGATGAGAACGTTAAGTAGGTAGAATCACCAAATTCGGCACATGCATTGATATTGTGAGTGGCTAGAAAATGTTTTTGTTTGGAGTCAAAGGGTAAAAAATCTAGGTCATTGGGTCACTTAGTGCATCCCAAAATACACATTTTAGCCCTAAATCAGGAATGCAAGTAGGTAGAATCACAAAATTTGGTACAAACATTGATATTATGAGTGGCTAGAAAATGTTTTAGTTTGGGGTCAAAAGGTAAATGATCGCATACCAGAATGCATATTTTTGTTCATGTAACTCTGGAATGCAAGAAGGCGGAATCACCAGATTTAGCTCACGCCTTCTAACAGTTCATGATTGTTTGCAATTTGAGGTCAATCGATCAAATATCTAGGTCACAGGGGTCACTAAGTGCATTGTTAAGGCAGAGCGCAAAAGGCATGAGTCAGCATCTCCCTCGAGTGCATTCTAGTTATTAAATTATTATTATTATTAGCTCACCTGGCCTGAAAGGCCAGGTGAGCTTATGCCGTGGCGACCATCTGTCGTCCATCAACTTTTCCTTTAAATGACTTCTTCTCAAGAACCAATGGGCTGATTTCAATTATATTTGGCAGGAAGCATCCTTAGGGCATAAGGATCCAAGGTTATTCAAATGAACCCGATCAGCCAATTTGGCCGGTGGCCATCTTGTGTTTAGGTCGATTTTAGGAAACGTCGTTAAAAATCTCCTCTGAAACGGCTTAGGGGATTGATGCAAATCTCATGAAATATAATCTAGGGCAAGAGCTGAACCAAGTTTGTTCAAGGGAATTTGACTGGTCAAAGGGTTCGACGGCCATCTTGGTTGACCTAGTTTTAGCGAAACTGACTTCTCCAGAACTGCTGAAGGGATCGGGCCGAAATTTGGCAGATATGATTAGGACCTAAGGGCCATTAAAGTTTGTTCAGGGGAAGTTGATCCGTCAAAAAAACATGGCCGCTGTGGGCCAATCAAAATATAGCATGTTTGGCATCCATATTGGATTTTTTTATTTGATGGATTTTGAGGCCGAAATTAGTTTTATATGTGTTTTGCGGTATTCTGATCACAAATTTACAACTTTCGAAACTGTTGAATAAACGGTTTGGTGGCCATCTTGTTGATAAAGAGCATTCTAGTTGAAATGCCTGTGGTCCAGGTGAGCGATACAGGCCCCTTGGGCCTCTTATTATTATTATTATTATTATTATACCCCCGCTAAAAAATTTGGCAGGATATTATGTAATGGCGCCGTTCATCCGGGCGTGTGTGCGGGCGTGCTGGTGGTTTCCAGATGATAACTCTGTTACTGTTTGATGGATCGCATTGAAACTTCATAGGGTGGTTGAACTAGGTCTTGGGAAAAAACCTACCGAAATCGACGATGATCAGAAATCCAAGATGGCCGCCAGCGACTGGCAGCCATCTTGAAAATTGGTTTCCGGATGATAACTCTGAACATTACCGTTTGTCGGATCGCATTGACACTTCATAGGGTGGCTGGACTAGGTCTGGGGAAGAAACCTATCGAAATCGACGATGATCAGAAATCCAAGATGGCCGCCAGCCACTGGTGGCCATCTTGAAAATTGGTTTCCGGATGATAACTCCGTTACTGTTTATCGGATCACTTTGAAACATCATGGAGTGATTGGACTAGGTCTGGGGAAGAAACCGATTGAAATTGACAATGATCCGAAATCCAAGATTGGCGCCAGCCACTGGTGGCCATCTTGAAAATTGGTTTCCGGATGATAACTCCGTTACCGTTTATCGGATCACTTTGAAACATCATGGAGTGGTTGGACTGGGTCTGAGGAAGAAACCTATCAAGAGTGACAATGATCCGAAATCCAAGATGGCTGCCAGCCACTGATGGCCATCTTGAAAATTGTTTTCCAGATGATAACTCCGTTACCATTTATTGGATGGCTTTGAAACTTCATAGAGTGGTTGGACTAAGTTTGAGGAAGAAATCTATCGAAATCGACAATGATCTGAAATCCAAGATGGCCGCTAGCCTCAGGCTGCCATCTTGAAAGTTGGTTTGTGGATGATATCTCTGTTACCATTTATCGGATCACTTCTTAGGGTCGTTGGAATATGTCTGGTGAAGAAACCTATCGAAATTTAGGATAATCTGAAATCCAATATGGCCGCCAGTCAGCGGCAGCCATCTTGAAAATGTATTTCCAGACAATACCTCCTTGACCGTTTAACGAATCGCTTTGACACTTCATAAGGATGACTGGTCTGATGGGTCTGAGGAAGAAATAAATATTTTCTAATAGCTCTCATTCATTGGTTTGTCATCATGGCGGGGTATTATGCACCGTTTGCGGAGCTCTTGTTATTATTATTATTATTATTATTATTTCAGCATTAGCATGAAAACAGATGAGCATGGACGATCATTAACGTCATCATTGCGTGATGATCTAATGTCACTCGATGGCTCTACCCACGAGGCTCCGCAGCTAGATCGTCTGTCCCATGATGCAGCTGACGTGGATGAGCTGATTGACCTGGGAATAACTAACAAAACTCGCGAGTTTCAGAGCACAGCAAACAATGTCCAATCTAGTAACATTACGGATGATCTGCTCAACTTTAACACCTTTGGTCTGGATACACAGATACCGTTTGTGGCATTCGAGGACAATAACAAGCATCAGCAACATAATATACCAGGTAGAGATAATGAAACTTTACAGATTTGTTTGATCTGTGTAATGTGCACCATTTGCCTATCATTAACCCGTAACACTGGTGTCAAAATGTTTAATTTAAAAGATGAACTTGTGTACATTTTTCGACAAATTTGGTGGAAGATGGTGCTGTCGTAGACAGCACCATCTTCCAGCAAAATTGTTGAAAAATGTACACCAGGTTCTTGGAGATTGACACAGTAAAATATAGAATATTGACATGAGTGTGGTAAGGGTTAAGAGCTGTTCAGGCCAGTACTGTTGGAATGGTACGCAATTAGGTTTTAGGGTTCAGACTTGAGCCTATGTGGCTTCCTCATTGGATACTATCTCGGGATCTTGCTCGTCAAAAAATTGTTGCCTGCAGTTTGGGCTGTTAAATGGGTTAACCTTTACCACTCTGATGTCAAAATTTTCAATTTTCAAATTAATTTAAAGCTGCATGACCGAGATATAAGTAAATGTGGAAATTTGCAGTATTTTTGCTGTAATATAATGGTCCCGGTATATTATTAGTACATACTAATTTCGATGCATAAATTGCGAGTCCGTCGCTCATATTTGTTATTATTTGTTGTTTCTCTGTAAATTTGTGTGAGCATGAGTTTTCAATTTAGGGAAGCATTATATTTAAGAAACAATCCGATTGGAAAGAACTCAGAAAATCTTAAATATGTCTAAACAGGTCGCCGGCAAAATACTATCGTTCGGCGATCGGAAGCATCAAAGAACGGCAGGACTGAAACCGCAAAAGATTCCATTTTGATGTTAAACAAATTAGTTGCATAATATTTTTTGTTTATACAATAAAAGCGATGAATTGCAGACCAATGCTATGTAACGGATACTCTGGTTTCTCAGCGAAACAGAGACGCAGGCGACCGTCAGATTTGTGTTTACATTTTTTTATATTTGTGAAATTCATAATCTGCTTCTTTGATATTGAGTAGTCATCTATATATATAAATGAGAGTATTGACCCACTGGAAGCGTTTTATGGACATCGCTCCATATATTAAATTTATAGCTCACGGCCAGTTTCTTTGCTATTAACACAGTAAAAGATAGAAGAGGCATAATGCATCAGCCGTATGTAATCCGTAATATGATTATGAACTTTTGCTATCAGAAAAGATATAAGTAGATTATTTAGATGAAGATCTGTCCTGCTTTGGACACATTCTCCAGTTCTGACTTACAGTTTTGCTTCATGACGACTAATCAAATAAAGGAGTGATCGAACATATTGAGTGTGATTGTGTATTATAGTCAAAGCTTACATAGGGCATCACACGCCCTCCCTGCCATGTTCTCTGCCCTACCTTCCAGACCTACAGTACAGCTCAGAAATAACTTTAGATGTTTCCAACACAAAATAAACTGACAGTAGAATATTATTAACATTGATTGGTGTTTAATCCCCCTATTAGCAATGTCTTCCAATTCAGGTATGTTCAAAAATATTCAACAGAACATTTCCTACTAACAAACATGTGTTTGTTTTTTATTTGGAGCTGTATTGTAGATGTGATATCATACTATAGTTATCTAAATATTGTGTCGTCGCCACATATGAAGAGACATACAGAAAAAAAAGTGGCTCCACATGCGGGATGTAGGCTTCCTAGTTAAGATATATGTACAGTAACACAAAAGTGGCTTGACATGCAGAACGCAGATTTAGGTAGCTTATCTTCTACATGGAGTATATTGATGAAACCTCATGGGTAGGTTGGCTGTGGGGTTTGGAACAAGCTTAAATTTTGTGTTGGGGGTGGGAGGGCGGGTTAGGGTGTGTGTGTGTGTGTGTGTGTGTGTGTGTGTGTGTGTGTGTGTGTCAGTCAGTGTGAGCGTGCATACAAGTTCTGGTTTTCATTCTGTAGCTTCTACTTGGATGACGAGTTTGATGAAGTTTCAGGACAGGGTTGGTGAAGTTTAATGGTTAGGTGATCGTGTGATTTTTTTTTTTCCTAGTTTGAATAGATTTCTAATATATCGCTCTTTTTTTCAGATGTCGTCTCTTGAAAGAGCGACACGGTACCACAGAAGAGGAGGTTTAGCACCGCGCCTCAAGCGGGATGCGCCGTCTAACAATAGCTTATGTACCCGTAGTTCAGTGGAAGTGTTTCTTCCTCTACATTGTCAGATCATGCGCACGCCTTTCCCCGCGTCTCTCGAATCTGTCACCTATATGTCGTGACTATGCAGCCATCATATGCTCCACTGCAACTGCATGGGACTGCTCTGTGTATGATGTAGGAAGCTTTCCATGTCGCTAAGTAAGACGGCAGCTGAGGTCGTGGTAATAAGATATGTACATGGTATCTGGGCTGTGTGGTTGCGTTATAGATTGAGATGCTTGACATGATTCCATTATTGCTAGGCTCATTTCTTGAAGCATTGATGTAATAGACCTTTCCACTTTGTCCATCTATCATATGCCATCATAATCATATTCGTTACGTGTAGAATGACATCATAATGAATGATGTCATGAATGACGTAGATTAGTACGTCACGAACGTATAATTGAAGACGGACTATAGGTTGTTGTACGAATTGTATGTCTTTACTATTTAATAAATATTCTGTAGAATATTTTGAAACTAATTTGACTGGATGCTGTTGCTGCGCTGCCATAGGCAGAAACAGCACCCAGTCAAATTAGTTTCAAAATATTTAACTGCTTATCTGTATAGTTTTCTGGAAATTGATAGTGATGGAGTTCAGGTATCGATCGATTCCAACATGCTGGAGGTGTGGGTGGAGCTTAGCTAGAGGTGGGAGGGTCTTAGCAAAACATGGAAAGGTGCATTGCTCATCTCTGTAGTACTTGTGCAGATGATATGTTTTTATTTTCATTGTGATAATAATACTAATACTGGTAATGCTAGTGGTAACATATACTGGTCATTGAAAGTCCTGCTGTTATCCTCGTTAGAGCTATGAAGAATGAGTGTCATAGCTCAGAGCCTCACCCATGGCTTTAAGTGTTTCATCTCTGAAATCCCTGCCCCTCGAAGCAATTATGAAGTAAGGATAAATTTGTCCAATACCCACGCCGTTGATATATTTTTCAATCGGGCTGCTGTGAGGTCAAATGTATCAATTTTGAAAAGAATGATGTTGAAAGCTGTTGCTATTGCATTTTAACTTTTGACCCCAAAATGACTATATGCCTCATGGTCAAGCTTCCACCCAAGTTTGGAGTAGATTGTTCCTGTAGAACCAGAGTTATTGAAAGATATGTAAAAAATGACCATTTTGAAAAGAAAGTTTCTGAAAGCTGTTGCTGTTGCATTTAACCTTTTCACCCCCAAAATAGCGTCCTTGGAACCATTCGGGAAAGCTTCCACCCAAATTTGGAGAAAAACCCTCCAGCATGCTCGCATTAACTCTTGCATCTAACGATGTGGATAATAAAGCTTATAGATAATTTTAAAAGCGGTTAGCTGTGTTTTTAGTCCATCATAAAGAATCTTAGGCTGTGTTCTTACTAGAGACTTAATCAGGAATAACGCTATTCCTGATTAACTCTCTAAGAACACTGGCTTAGTCTTGAAACAGATGCTTCTCAGTGCTCAAAGTCGTATAATCCAAACTTGATTGGAAAACTATCTCTTTTGGGATGCAAGATTGTAGTTCGTGACCCATCAGATCCAGGAAATGGCTATGGATGTCGAAAAAGTGTTCAGGCCAAGAATAGCACATATGCATACATTTCATTAACAGCATTAGTTTGTTTAAATTGGATTATTGAAAAGTTAATACTGATTGCAAAGAAAAGGATAATTTCAACCAATAGAAAACACACAAATCTTCATTTTTGTGTAAAAAAGCACTCTGTTCCGGTACAACGATCTTTTGGAAATTACCCCGAGAGATTGAAAATAAATTGTCAGACATTTATGATATTAGTTGTAAAATTGTTGCTGTTTTGACAATCCATAGAGTTCACATTAGCAGATTTAAGCAGAATTTACTTAAACATAGTCCTGAATTGGAATCAATTTTAATATGGATTTTTACATTGTGAACTTATGAAATCAAGTGTGTCTTTCCCCCCAGGGGATGGTGTTACATCGGGCTTGTGTTAACCATTAAAGAATCAAGCCAGCTTGTATAGCGGTTTTGAGAAATGTCCTTTTGTTGGCCAAGAGATATTTTTTAATTACCACTGGAATGACTGGCTCAACAATAGTAAATTTTCCAAAATAGCCTTCTCTTGGCTTGCAAATGGTCATCCAATAAAGAAATATTTTGACATTCTTGACCAAACTTAGCCAGTAAATGTTTAAGAAACTCACTGTTTTAAGCCGCCGCTAAGAAACTCAGTGTCCGATGTGGCCACTGTATTCTGCTTATTCCATACAGTCACTGCTTAGACACGGTCTGAGGCTGTGTACTTTCCCAGTGATAAATATTAATTATTATTATTATTATTATTATTTTAATAATTATTTCTTATAATTCTAATGTATTGATTGATAAAGATGCAATTCCAGATTATGAAATGGCTGAGTGTTTAATCACTCTAGTATGTTTGCTCCCAATAGCAGCCCCACTGTAGATTAAATTATATATATATATATATTCAATGAAGTAAAATTGTACATATTATACTTAATATATTGTTCTGAGCCGGCATTAAAGGATTTGTGTGTGTTTGCATATCTGTGTGGCTGCTCTTGTGTGTGTTTGCATATCTGTGTGGCTGCTCTTGTGTGTGTTTGCATATCTGTGTGGCTGCTCTTGTGTGTGTTTGCATATCTGTGTGGCTGCTCTTGTGTGTGTTTGCATATATCTGTGTGGCTGCTCTGTGTGTGTGTTTGCATCTGTGCGTGGCTGCTCTTGTGTGTGTTTGCATATCTGTGTGGCTGCTCTTGTGTGTGTTTGCATCTGTGCGTGGCTGCTCTTGTGTGTGTTTGCATCTGTGCGTGGCTGCTCTTGTGTGTGTGTGCATATATCTGTGTGGCTGCTCTGTGTGTGTGTTTGCATATCTGTGCGTGGCTGCTCTTGTGTGTGTTTGCATATCTGTGTGGCTGCTCTTGTGTGTGTTTGCATCTGTGCATGGCTGCTCTTGTGTGTGTTTGCATCTGTGTGTGGCTGCTCTTGTGTGTGTTTGCATCTGTGCGTGGCTGCTCTTGTGTGTGTTTGCATATATCTGTGTGGCTGCTCTGTGTGTGTGTTTGCATATCTGTGCGTGGCTGCTCTTGTGTGTGTTTGCATATCTGTGTGGCTGCTCTGTGTGTGTTTGCATCTGTGCGTGGCTACTCTTGTGTGTGTTTGCATATCTGTGTGGCTGCTCTGTGTGTGTGTTTGCATCTGTGCATGGCTGCTCTTGTGTGTGTTTGCATATCTGTGTGGCTGCTCTTGTGTGTGTTTGCATATCTGTGTGGCTGCTCTTGTGTGTGTTTGCATCTGTGCATGGCTGCTTGTGTGTGTTTACGCAAGCATGCTATATATTAATTGTATAGAATGTTTTCTAGGTCTCCCTTGATGTACTATGACAGGCGAAGAAGATATACTAGAAATAGATATATTTCTCATAATTTTGCACACAGTGTTCCAGATAGATATTTCTCAGAGCGAGTAGTTCTATTTTTAGCCATCAATTTTCATTCTTGAAATATGAATAATTTTATAAAGCACGGCATATGGTAAGTTAGCTTATCTCTTGATAAAATCACTGTGACACTCATATTAGCCAAAAATGGCTTCTGCGGGGATCTCGAGAAATGTCCATTTGCAGACCAATAGAAGACTATTTTTGAAAATTTACCACTGGATTGACTGGCTCGATAACCGAGCAAGTCATTCCAGTGGTAAACTTTCAAAAATAGTCTTGGTCTGTAAATGAACCTTTCCCATGTCTACTGTAGAAGCCATTTCATTTGGTCTGTTTGACCAGTAAAGAGTTTACCATATACTGACCACATTACACAAAGGGAGATAACTCTAATTATAGGATGACAGAAATGCATGATCTTTGTGACTATTTCACTGAAGTGACAACCAGCTCTGTAAATAGCAACGTTACTCATGGCAGTGGAAGATTATGAAGAGTAAATTTCTTGTCGGACAAATTCACTATTTGTCAGTGTCCCACAGTTATCTCCCTTGACATAATGTGATTGATTATCTGGATGGATCACTGTCGCAAGCAGACAGACACTCATGTACACACACTTCTATACCGGGTACAGCTCACCACTTCTATGTAGTATTAATATTATTATTATTATGTGGTAATAGTGAGTAGCGTCTTAATCAATTTGTGCCATATATGTTGTGTGATAAATTGTAAAACACATCTCATCCTGTATCTATTGTAAATCATATTCTCTGCATGAATAATACAGAGAAACTTTAAACCCCCCTCCCCCCCCACCCCCTTAAACAAACCCTCAAACCCGACCGTGTGTAAACCACACCCCTCCAAGCTTTAAACATATCTCATGGAAGCCTGTGTGAATGACAATTGAACTCGCTTTAAGCTGAGCATATAGAATCTGAAGTAATTGATTCTGTGTGTCTATGAGTCACATTGCTGACAAAGTCAGAACTAGACTGAGACACATTTGTTCAGTCCCGTAGGCACTCATTTGCTTTGTAGACTCACTCTATTAAAAATCCTGTTGATAATTAAAAAATCAAACAAGTTAAATGAAAGACATTAGGCTGCTACTGCTTTTAATGAAATTATTTTTCACCGTATTCTTCATCTTCTGATTATCTTATTCAGCTCCCATTAACCCTTTAACACCCAAATATCATCAAGAAAATCCCAATTTTTTTATTAGAAAATGTCCATTTGTAGACCAAGAGATTATTTTTTTTAATTTAACACTGGAATAACTGGCTCGGTTGGGTCGTCAGTCCAGTGGTAGAGTTTAAAAAATAATCTCTTTGTCTGCAAAGAGAGCTTTCTCAAGACCATAGCAGAAGGTGTTTGTGGCTGGTTTGAGTGTTAGATGGTTAAACCAGATCAGCAATTGTTCACCTGCATTCTAATGTGATTATTGAGTCGAGTTTACAATGATTACAGAATTTCTCACATTTTAGTGAAAACTCGTTCTACCGTCTTCCCCCTCACATCATTATTCAGTGACCCACAAGTACAACAGGATAATGGACCTTTCCATTTTTAGCTATGCCCCGCCCATCACTAGCTAAGCTCCACCCACACCTCGCTGTGTTTGGATTGATCGATCCCCGAATGCCCTAGCTATCAATTTCCTGAAAACTATACAGGGAAGCTGTTGAATATTTTGTAACTAATTAGACTGGGTGCCGTTGCTGCCATAGGCAGCAACGGTGCCCAGTCAAATTAGTTTCAAAATACTCAACAGAATATTTATTAAATAGTAAAAGCAAACAATTTGTACAACAGCCCATAGACCGTCATCAAATATGCGTTCGTTACGTACTTATCGACGTCGTTCATTATAATGTCATTGTACACACCAGGCAGTTCATTATGACGTCATATGATGGCTGGGTACTCTGGAAAGGATAATTGCTTGTTGAAGGCTAAATCCATGCAACACACCTCTGTATAACAACAGCTAAAACAGAATCATATTTATTTTGTCTTTCTGTCTAGAAGATGGCTTTTGGAAATCCGCTAAGATTATCTCGACATTGTCACTATGTATCTTAATATCTTGAATTATATTGATACCGTGTTTGTTCGTAATGGTGACACGCATATATGTACGCATGCGCACCTGTGCATGCACACACATTTCAATGATAAAACACCACCACAATGACCCATTATGTTCATTCAAATAGTTCGTTTAAACAACGTATTCAATTTGCTATGGCATCCATTGCCTATACTGAACTTCCTTCTGTTAAATTATGTAATTGGTCTATGACATAGAACTGGTTTTCGGTGTATTTTTGAAGATAACTTGTCTAACAGATATTGTGTTTTCAAAATATTAAACACAATGTAAACTATGTAACAAATCATTGATTACATTTATAAACCCTTTAACACTCATATCAGCCAAAAACGACTTCTGCAGTGGTCATGAGAAATGTCTACTTGCAAACCAAGAGAAGACTATTGTTGAAAATTTATCACTGGAATAACTGGCTCGATAACCGAGCCAGTCATTCCAGTGTTAAATTTTCAAAATTAGCCCTCTTGGTATGCAAATCGACATTTTCTAGGAGAAAATTGAAACTTTCATGACCAAATTCGAGGGTTAAAAGGTTAAGTACAAAGTTTGTCTGCATATGTTAAGTACAAAGTTTGTCTGCATATGTTAAGTACAAAGTTTGTCTGCATATGTTAAGTACAAAGTTTGTCTGTATATGTTAAGTACAAAGTTTGTCTGCATATGTTAAGTACAAAGTTTGTCTGTATATGTTAAGTACAAAGTTTGTCTGCATATGTTAAGTACAAAGTTTGTCTGCATATGTTAAGTACAAAGTTTGTCTGTATATGTTAAGTACAAAGTTTGTCTGCATATGTTAAGTACAAAGTTTGTCTGCATATGTTAAGTACAAAGTTTGTCTGCATATGTTAAGTACAAAGTTTGTCTGTATATGTTAAGTACAAAGTTTGTCTGCATATGTTAAGTACAAAGTTTGTCTGCATATGTTAAGTACAAAGTTTGTCTGCATATGTTAAGTACAAAGTTTGTCTGCATATGTTAAGTACAAAGTTTGTCTGTATATGTTAAGTACAAAGTTTGTCTGCATATGTTAAGTGCAAAGTTTGTCTGCATTTGTTACGTACAAAGTTTGTCTGCATATGTTAAGTACAACGGTTGACTGCATATGTTAACTAGAGAGTTTGTCTGCATATGTTAAGTACAAAGTTTGTCTGCATATGTTAAGTACAAAGTTTGACTGCATATGTTATGTGTACAGTTTAATTGCATATGTTAAGTGACTGTATATGTTAAGTGACTGCATACGTTAAGTGACTGTATATGTTATTTCTAGCAGAATAGGTAGTATTAATGTGGCTCACTTTCTCTCTCTAATTTCGCCATGGGAGACTACTCTGTATATACAGTGTGCTTACCATTATTGGGTCATGGTACGGGTGTCAAAACATCAAATTCAAAGCTGTGGTTGCCTCCTGTCTAATTAGTTTTATAATATTCACCAGCTTATCGGTAGAAGGGCTTTAAGGTGTGAGTAAATGGCCAAAACCGATACCGATGTCCAGTTCCATACCAAGAGAAGCCTATCTTTGAAAATGTATCGCTGGAATGCCTGACTCGATAACCAGCAACTCCAGTACTACCAGTAAATTTTTTTAATAGTCCTTTTTTACCTGCTAATGGACATTCAAAGAGCAAAAATTTCTTTCTTTTCCAATCTGGACATTTAAACCTTTCAACGATAAATTCCCTGTATCTATATCTCAGGGCAAACAAACAGGAAACCTGTTGAAAGTTTTGAAATTAATATGTCTGGAGGCCATTGCTGCCTTAGGCAGCAATGACTTCCAGGCATATTAGTTTCAAAATATTCAACAGAATATGCTACGCATTATAAAGAATGTACTTTTTCACAGATTTGTCATTGAAAGGGTTGATGTGTTAAATCATGTTGACAGGATGGTGGTGATTTTCTATATCATGATATTGAAATAAAATTTCTGTATTAGCGAGTATGCTATGACTTGTAGAGGAACTACTTTCACGTAGATGTTTAAATCTGGCCATAGGTGGTGGTGATACACTGTACATACAGAGTTATTTCTTATTTATCCAAACTTTCGTGAAGTTGAGAGAAAATTAAGTCCGCATCTTTAAAAAAAAAAGAATTTAAAAAGTGTATACCAGAAGTTCATTTGAATGGAATAATGATCATTTTGGAATTAAAATATATAAATAGAAAGATAATTAAATTTTAAACTTACACCTTCAATTTGGACATTTGCAAACGCTTTTAATTATAGCCACCTATGTTAATTAAAACTAGAGGTAAGTAAATTAATGATCTTTTAATCTAAAATATACTTAGTGCATTCCTGTTCAAGTTATAACGAGGATTGTGAAAAACTGCAACTCGGGTCTATAAATTCCTGACGCTTATTAAGTTGTAGTAGAGTCTGGATGCTTGTCCAAATAGTGGAATCGGCTTCTATACACTCCAGGTGCGGGTAATTTTGCTACCGCTGGTTAACTACTGTGGATGTGACTAACATGAGTTAGCCACATTGACCGCAGTTAGCCGCCACTGCCTGTAGTTTCCCGCAAATACCCGCATGTTTCTAGGTTGGAAGATGCAGGTAATGGCGGGTACGTGGCTATTAGCCACAGTTTCAACGTCAATGGACCGCATTACCTGCCATTAGCCGCAACATTTTGCGGTATCAATCAGAGATGCTTGATAGATGCGGGATGCTTGGTGAAGTTGTATCCAAGGGGGGGATAAATCCTATAACGAGGATTGTGTTTATTTTCATGTTCACAAGTTACTGTAATGATTTAGTGCAGACAACCATAAACAAGAGTTTGTATGTGTGTGTGTGTGTGTGTGTGGGTGGGTGGGTGGGTGGGTGGGTGGGTGGGTGGGTATGTTTGTATGTTTATTATTGTCAAGTATTAGTTCTACAAACCGTGTGATTGACGACGACACACTAGGATGCTCAGTCATCATCGGAATGTAATTTTGACGTTTTTCATTACTTAATCCGAGTGTGGCTTGAACCAGGCAATTCTGCATCACCTGCCTAGCGTTTGGGAAGCGAGTAGCCCAGCATGCAGAGAACAAAAATCCTCTTAAAATTATTTACAGTGTTAGTAATAGACTGGAATATTGTTTGAAAATAATTTCGCTGGATGGCTTCCAGTTAAATGAGTTTCAAACATACTCTTCAATTTACCTTGCCTGGCTTGCTCGTAATTCCGGGATGTCTTGGACAAATACTGGGATTTCGTGTCTGAAGAAGATAAAATGAATCGGATGTTTTATATTGTATGAAAAAATATTGACTATATATATTTATCTTGAAAATTTTATATTGTATATATATATATATGTATATATTATATTTGCATTGTTTCCCACTGACTTCACACCATAGGGTAAAAAAGCTGCAATCAAATGAATAGCCGTGCTTATGTTACCTCTAGATAGCATCAAAACAATCTAAATAAAATGTAAATTGGTCTGTCCTTAAGCAATATTAACCCTTTAACCCTCAAATTTGTTCAAGAGAATTTCAATTTTCTCATAGAAAATGTCCATTTGCAGACCAAGAGAAGACTATTTTTGAAAAAAACCACCCTGTTTTTTAACCATGCTCGATTACCGAGCCAGTCATTCCAGTGATAAAATTTCAAAAATAGTGGTCGCTTGGTCTGCGAATGGACATTTCTCAAGTGCACTGCAGAAGCTGTTTTTGGCTGATATGAGTGTTAAAGGGTTAATGGTTTGTTTGAGAAAATATTTCCCTTTTGAATGTCAATTTGCAGGGCAAGGGAAGACTATTTTTGACAATTTACCGCTGAATAACAGGCATAGTAAATTGTCAAAAATAGTCTTCTATTGCCTGCAGATATCCATTGCGCAAGAGCGGGCGGTTTTGGCCGGCTTGGCCAGTAAAGGGTTAATGTGATATATTTGTTAACCCTTTAACTCCCACAGAACCGAAATGACAAATTCTTTATGATATAAGGAATAGTCTGTTCAATATTTTGTAACTAATTTGACTGGAAGACATTGCTGCCTATGGCAACCAGCAACAGCTTCCAGTCGAATTGGTTTCAAAAGATTGAACAGTTTTTCTGTACGCTTGTCTTGAAATTGAGACATTGGAAGTTCAGTGGTTCACGGGTTAAATACTTGGTGTAATTAGTCTTCACTGTGATTAACTAGACATTGCTGACAAACCATCGCTATATATCCCTTCTAGTTTTCATACAGTAATCGGGGGAAATATTTTGTACGATATTGTTAAAATTGTTTATGCAAAATTAATTTATTATTTTTATAGTTTTCATTAGCGATGGTATATTATTAATGTGTTAGCCATTGAAATTCCAGTCTCACTTTTAAGACAACTATATGAGAATGATGTTGGTTATTTTGAAACTAATTTGACTAGAACACGTTGCTGCCACAGGCAGCTGCTATGGCAGCAAGAGCGCCCACTCAAATTAGTTTGAAAATATTTGTCACACTGTTCCTTATGTCTTAAATAATTTGTTGTTTATGGTATTTAAATGTTCACGGTTTAACGAGTCTCTGTTTAATATCTATGTGTATCTTGCGCTATTATTATTAATATTATTCTTATATTCTGCTCAAGTAGTACTGATTGCCAGCAGCCTATATACCTAGATCTTTCTCACATACTGATCTGTTTATTTGTGTGATTACATGGTATGTATTGAGAGATTCAAAACGTATCAGGGGAGAACATCTCCCTCCCCCTCCCTCCCCTTACATGCCAGTTGTGAGTTATAGGTCAACATAGGTCCCTACAATCCCATCTAGCCCACACCATAAATGCACCCAAGATGGCTGGGTGGGGAAAATGAGTGTGCAGATCAGGCCCCATGAAGGCTGGGTGGGGAGCATGAGTGCAGATCAGGCCCCAAGAAGGGTGGGTGGGGGAGAATGAGTGTTCAGATCAGGCCCCAAGATGGCTGGGTGGGGAGAATGAGTGTTTCAGATCAGCCCATCAGAAGGTGAACAGGCATGTGGAGAGAATGGCTTGCCTAAAGAATGTGCAATTGATGTAAGCATGGTTGACGTGTGGATGTGCAGTCATGCTGAGCTGAACGCAGTGTTTCCCATGGTTATCTCTAATTACTTTTCTGAAGGCTAAACAAATTTGTCACCCTGATAATAATAATAAATTTAGCATTAATATATACCAATAATTACCCAGTGATAGTGGAGCGGTGCAGTAACACGATTGATAAGCTTGGTTATCGTCTGAAAAGGCACTTTATTTAGTAAACATGTATATATACACAAATATTATATAGTGTTATCTGAATTTATAAATTGATAAATGAATTAGTTTGGCTTGTTCTAGTTAGGCTGGATTATACAATTTACTCTGCATTTGTAACTGAGAGATTCCTCTTGACAGAAAATCTATTTTAGTCTGATTCTACATAATTCACCGTTCCAGTTTATCCATCCATCATATGACATCATAATCGACTAAGTGACGTGTATGCTGATGTCATAATGATGACATCATGAATGATTCGAAATAGTCTGTCTTTGATGCTTAATAGTCCGACACGTACAAATTCTGTCGGCTCTTTAATAAACATGATGTTGAATATTTTGAAACTAATTTGCCATAGCCCACAACAGCACTCAGTCAAATTAGTTTCATATTCCGCTTACCTGCATAGTTGTCTGGAAACTGATAGTCAGGGAGTTCAGAGATCGATCGATCCTAACATGAGCATAGTGTGGGTGGAGTTTAGCTAGAGAGGGGCGGGGCATAGCTAAAACTGGAAAGGTCCATTACTGTGCAACTGCGGACTCTGTCTACAAATGCTACAGGAGGATGTGCTTTAAATATGCCATAGTGTGTTTGTATAACAAGCTCTCTGCAAATAGTGCCCATCAATTCTCATGTAGATTTTACCGATTTCACAATGTTCATGACCATAGATACTAAGCTATAGACCGCTGATCCCATACCTTCACTATGGTACTAAGTGTGCTGACCGCCAGTGACACGAATTCAGTAAAACACAAGAGCCCATGCCCGTGTATCTAGACTGCATCGAACCGGTAACCAGGCAACACCTGACGACCAAACGTCCAGCTCATAAGAATCATCAATACAATGTGTTGCATCAACTATTGAAAGTAATCATAACACAATATTACGGTGTTGAAGTAGAAGTTTTTGCGAGTTTAGCATAACTACATATTTTCCAAATTTCTTTACGCTATGAAGACAATATGTATTGGAATTGATAGGGTAAATAGCATGAAGTTACCTGCTTGCATAAATTCGAATGACTAACACAATTATTAAGATGAAAATAGATTTTGGTAGCCTTGTAATAGTCGCCTATAAGCGAGATTGGCCGAGAAAATACAACCATAAATCTCTTGTGACGTGCTCACTCAAATGAAAATTACTGAACTACGAGTGCACACGTTTGAAGACACTATGATCCGTCTAGAGATATGAGGTCAATGGTTAAGACAGTTTGTTTGAGGTATGTCCATTTACAGCACAAGAGTAAACTATTTCTGAAATTTTTTGATTAGAATGAGGTAGTTAATTATAGTAAAGCTTTCAAAAACTGTTTTGTGGACCTGTAATTGGACATTTTTCAAGACCACTGCCGAGTCCAGCTTGACCACTAAAATTACTTATATCCAAAGATAAATGATATTAATTAAGATTTAGAAATAATTGATATAAGTTACTAATTACACACTCCCTTTAAACTTTTACCACCTGAAATATAGAAGAAAAAACTGAATTACCAAATAGTCAGTAAATTTCTAGTCATTTACCAGTAAGGTTATTTCAATGTATTCTGGTAAGTAGCAGATAAAATGTTCTTAAGACGATTTAAAGAAAGCCGAGTGTTTAATAAATTCATGTCTGTTCTTTGGCGTTGGAATGATAAAAATTTGTGAGATTTTTATATTGTGTAAACTGACATAATATATTGAAACCTTGTCACGCTGATAACAAAAGGTTAATTGTTGCAGTCAGTAGAAAGACTAGTATGTATTTTGAAAAACATATGACTAAAACTTTCAAATAATGCACTAATCCAGTTTCAGCTTACAATATTGTTCCGCACTTAGCACAGACAAAATGTATACAATTTGGTAGAAATCTCAACGATATTGTTGGAAATTGTTTATTGTATTGAAATTCAAGATGCCTAACATATCCATTGGCCAATCAGATTCATTCACATATATGAAATAAATATCACATGCTCCTAAATATTAGCATCTGAATCTTGTGTGATTATCCATTTAGCAGCTTTGAGGTTGATACAGCTGTCAAAGTACTGACTAAATTAAAAATTGTCATGTGAAATGGACAATCCATAATAATAATAATAATAATAATAATGATAATAATAATAATAATAATAATAATAATAATAATAATAATAATAATCTTTAGCTGCCACTCGCTGTCAAATGTCTGACATTTCTAACAAATCCGTCTACAGTACTGGTCAGAAAGAAATATCTTAAAATGTTTCCATAGCAAAATAAAATGCCCAAATCCAATTATGTTCAAAATATTCAACAGAACATTTCTTACTAGTTAACTAACGTGGTTCAGTGCTTGTTTTGGAAACATGTTGCATTATTTATGATCTGTACTGTAGTTTTCAGCTGTAGGACATAACCTGCTTGTTACAATATAAATAGACCGTCAAACATTCGGAATTGAAAGGCTAATAATTACTTACTTAATTAATTAATATTTAATCAATGTTAAAGCCAGCTGTTTAGTTTTGCATTTATATTGATATACGTGCGTGTGTGTTCTTAGTGGTATACCTCATATGTCTAGCTCAGCCAAGTTATTAATGTGAACTGTGAATTATTACCGTAAATAACATTTGTTAATATTATTAATATTAATTTAAATACGCAATTAACTCTCAAGTGATAATAATATTGGACATTTTATTTATATGACACGTAATTTGTATCAGTTTTGTATATATTATCAGAATATGCTAATTTTTCTGAAATGCGATAGACAGATTTGAAAAGCACTATATAGTTTATTATTACCTGCATACACAGTCAAAACATACTGTAGTGACCATGGTTAGCATACGAGACAGTGGGCACCGCTTAGGAAAAGTCAGTGGCTTTGGGCGACACATTTTGGTCGTTCATTAAGACATGTGGTCTTACAACCACCTGAATTAAAGAACCACAATTTTGTGGTCCCAAATGCTAGATAATCTTAATAGACAGGTTGATTGTAATGCTATTCACTGACTGTACATTTTGAACTGAGTAATATATGACTTCTATACATATTTGTTTGCCGGTTGTGCTTGGTAATAAAAAATGTTATGTTGCCCATCTGGAAAAACAAAGATTATGTATTTTGAAATTATGTTCTCTTCACCCCCCCCCCCACCCAACCCAGGTGGTTAGGGTTATATAACATTGACAGCTTTGACAAAATAGTTCTTTTGTTGAAACCTTCAATTTCAATATTCTGTACTAGGAATTTCAGCATGTCATTATTTGATTTCCACGCTAGACCACGTTCTTTACATGTTCATCCTCGAGATTACATGTAGTCTCCATCATCCATTACAGAGGCGTTTGTGGAAGAAGTACCAGTACCTCAACTGATGTCTGAGGAGAAGTACCACTCTTTGATTTTGAAGCTATCTGTGGCTGGAACTTGATCTAATCCTCTCATCCACTCCCGCACTTCCTCTGATGCTTCACCTAAATGAATTGGGTCATCCATATATCAGTCCCTCTCCAATATCATTGATGCTTGGCGAAATTATGTCATGTTTTCATCTGCCATTTGCAAAATGACAAAGCTGCCCATAATCCGGAGATGGTCTGTCACGAATGGGGGAAATATTCGTGTAAGATTGGAAATTTGTACCCACACATATCTCTGCCACACTAACTTAGTAACAATGCACAACACAAATTTAACTGATTTATTGACTTCATAATTGTGCATGGAGCTTAGATGTGTAACTGAAGTGAAATGAAATTGGCAATTTTGTGATGCGGAAAATGGCTAATGTGGAAACGGAAAACAACTGTCTCTAATGATGGCATGTTGCATGGCTAAAGGGATGATGTAAGACATTGTGAGGGAAGATAACTCGTATAATTAAATGTATTCATGGTCAAATGGATGAGAGTAATTGAAGACACATGGAAAAGGAACTGGCACAAAGTCGAAAGGATTAAGATATTGTGCCATAAAATTCACCTGAATTATATGATCACACGGATTCCAACTTTGGACCAGTGGTGAACTGTTTTGATTAATATCTACTTTATCGAGGAATGTGTCGAGAACTATTTTAAGACGATTAGTATACAGAGTGATCTAAAATGCTCTCTCCTCAACTACTCATGGCTAATGTGCTGACATGCTCCCATTCTCTCATCTATTGCACAGTTGCTGGTGAACACAATGAGTGTGCTTGAGTCAGTATTGACATGGCTGTGATATCTTTCTCCACCAATAAGGCCAGGGCTATTGTCGGAACCATCACTACTGGGGCTGAAGCCAGTTGCTGCACACCATTCCCTCTTCTGTTGTTTAACACTAGCCCCGAATAAGAGAAAGGACACCCCATGAGAGCAGATAGTATTGTCTCAGGAGGCCTTCTTCCCACCTCAACACATCTGGGCTACGTTTTGGTTGCACCAAGCTGGGAGGTGGTTGGTTGGCTCCCGTGCCCTGGATACATCTCCACCCTTGGTCACATTAGCAGTCAGAGACTTTTAGAAGCCATTTCCCAAGTCTCCCCCCCCCCCCCACACACTTTTGGGAGAGTCTTGGGAATCGGCTGAGTGGTGGACATCATAAACAACTGTAGTGGAAATAGAAGGCAATAATTAGGACAAATCACCCATTTGTGAACTACGTCTATTGGTATTCTAAAGCATAATAACATATGAGCGTACAATGATAATGTTGAGTAGTTGGTCTGGATGTTCAGTAAGCTATCAACAATCATATCAATAAGTAGTTAGTTGGACCCCTAAACATTACAACTACATCCCCTCGTATAATGGTACCACCCAATCATCTGTCCCTTTGTTGGCCGATATCACAGGATTATATCTGATATGCCAGAATTCCACTTAGACAGTCGTTGGCCACGGCTGAGGGGATTGATGCAAAACTAATGAAATATAATTTAGTGCAAGAGCTGAACCAAGTTTGTTCAAGAGAAATTGATTGGTCAAATGGTTTGGTGGCCATCTTGGTTGACCTAGTTTTAGCGAAAACGGCCTCCAGAACCGCTAAATGGATCGGGTCAAAATTTGGCAGATATGATTAGGGACTAAGGGTCATTAAAATTTGATCATGGGAAGTGAAACCATAAAAACAAAACATGGCCGCCATGGGCCAATCAAAATATAACGTGTTTGGCGGCCGTATTGAATTTTTTTATTTGATGGATTTTGAGGCCAAAATTGGTTTTGTGTTTTTGGGTATTCTGATCTCAAATTTGTAATTTTCAAAATGGTTGAATAAACGGTTTGGTGGCCATCTTGGATCATTTTCCCGCCATAAGCTCCCATACTAAAGCAATGGGAAACTTAAAATGGCTTCTCGAGAACTACTGGGACAATTTCAATTATATTTGGCAGGAAGCATCCTTAGGGCATAGAGATTCAAGTTTGTTCAAACGAAGCTGATCGGCCAATTGGGCCGGCGCCCATCTTGGATTCTGGCCGATTTTTAGAAACATCTAAAACTCTCCGAAACCGCTTGTGGGATTGATACAAACCACGTGAAATATGATCTAGGGCAAGAGCTGAACCAAGTTTGTTCAAGCGAACTTGATTAGTCAAATGGTCCGGCGACCATCTTGGTTGACCTAGTTTTAGCGAAAATGACTCCAGAACCGCTGAACGGATGGGCCATATTGGATTTTTTTATTTAATGGATTTTGAGGCCGAAATTGGTTTTATATGTTTTTAGTATTCTGATCTCAAATTTGCAATTTTCGAAACGGTCGGATAAACATTTTGGTTGCCATCTTGGATCATTTTCCCGCCAAAAGCTCCCATACTAAAGCAATGGGAAATTTAAAATGTCTTCTAGATAACTACTGGGACAATTTCAATTATATTTGGCAGGAAGCATGCTTAGGGCATAGAGATTCAAGTTTGTTCAAACGAAACCGATCGGCCAACTGGGCTGGCAGCCATCTTGGATTTTGGCCCAAAAAATTTTAAAATCCTCTTCTCCGAAACCGTTTGAGGGATCGATTCAGAACTCATGAAATATCATCTAGGGCAAGTGCTGAACCAAATTTGTTCACTTGTGAACTTGATTGGCCGAATCATTTGGTGGCCATCTTGGATGACCTAGTTTTTTAGACAACGACTTCTGCAGAAGTGATTGGGCTGAAATTTGGGAGATGATATTGATGACTTTAGGGCCATTAAAGTTTGTTCAAGAGACGTTGATACATAAAGAAACATAACATGATCTCTGTTTTCTTGTTACAAGTCTGCTCAACTCATTAGAGTTCTACTTATTGTTAATGAACATTCTAGTTGAGATGCCTATTGTCCAGGTGAGCGATACAGGCCCCTTGGGTCTCTTGTTATATACTTACTCTATTGTATTGAGCAGCACAGGTGGAAGTCAGCATTGGACAGTTCCCTCCTCAGATCACGGGCTATCTGGACAGCGTCAGGGAGTGCTCACTGGAGAGTTTGCTCACTGGAGGAAACCCTCTAGGGCCTTGTGCGTGGTTCGGCGAGTGGTGACCAACATGCATTTGACCACAAATCCGCAAGTTAGTACTGGTGGTAGATAGAACTAGTTGTTCCGAGCTCTCAGGGCACAGACTGCTTGGCTCCGGATTCTAGGTCTGAGGGTATCATTCTTGGTGGCGCCACCTGCTCGGCGGTCGCTGTCTCGTCTAAGGTGATGGAGGGTGTCGAGGATTGTGTGACTGTCCAGGCTCTACTTGAGCTTCCCAGTGTTCATTGGTTGAGGACTTCCTCTGTATGATGGTTCACCCTGTGTTTGTGGCCTTGGTGGTTCCGGCATCAGTAGTTTTGCAATGTCTACCTGCGAGCCCAGTGGTGCGGTTATAGGGTTGGTTTGTATTGGAGGTTCCAGTATGTCTACCTGAGTGGGTAATTTTGGACTCGATTCATAAGTGGAGGATTTTGAGCTGAAGTTGCTGCATAATGCCTTGGCGAGCCCCAACTGGCGATCCTGTCATGTCATGGAGGTACATTATAAGATGGTCGACCGTGCCAAGATGGAACATTTTAACCTTTCCTTGGGTCAACATTACCTGCGCAAGTATTTTGTTGCACACGTCATTGACACCACTCCATTTGCCTCTATCCTGGCCACAGCATCGCACAATGCATTGAATCTATTATCTACTTACTGCTGCCATGCTCTAGCTATAGTAGCATGCTCCTTCGCATTGCTGCTACCCACAACTCGCACAGGGTACATGGTGGATCAGCTCTGCTTTGTTGTGGCTCTTGGTGTGGAGGTTTGGCCCAGGAAGAATGATTTGGATTCTCCCTCGCCAGAAAACCCTTGGTAGCTATAGTAGCGTCCTCTTTCGCATTGCTGCTACCCACAACTTGCACAGGGCGGTCTTGCCTTTGATCCGACAGTAGATCAGCTGTTTTGGTGTGGCAGTTTGGCCCGGAAAGAATGATGTGGATTCTTCCTCGCCAGAAAATCCTGGCTGTGTAGTCACTAACCAGTGTTATATATTGACCATTCATGGTGGATTTGTAGTCTTCATGAGCATTGTGTTTGTTGAAAATGATTATTTAGTATGTGGCTAGTCCATTCTTGTATCTGTATCTATTTGCATGCATTCGTGCAGTGTCAAGGGCTTTCTGCAGTTCTATTGGAGTATTTGCAAGTAGGGTTTTGTCATCAGCTGCAGCTATGGTTCCAAGTTGTTGTGCTCCAAGGTGTAGGCATGTTGCAGTATATTCTAGGAGGTGGAGAAGGCTCTTTGTAGGCCTTGTTGAATTCGACATATATCTCCTTTTGTTTCCGGAGAAATAGCCTTGATACTTCACACTGGCTGTCATACATTTCAGTGGTGATGCGCCATGGGTTGATGTTGATTTTAGCGATATAGCGTCATCTAAGGCGTGAGCCATGATATACCATGTTGAAGACTTAGTGTGTCGAGGAATGTTGCACATCGTGGGGACTTGGGGTGGTGGTGGGGAGGGTGCTGTTGGGGTGGTGGTGGTTGGGGGTTGCGGCCACCAGTGTTTATGGTGACTAAATGTGTTTACAAGCAGTTGTTTCCTATCTAGGGGCATCATGGACACGCTGATTGCAGAGGAATTTTACACATTGTGGGTGGTGGTGGGGAGGGTGGTGGTGGTGGTTGGGGTGGGGTGGGGTGGGAGAGGCACTAGTGTTTATGGTGGCTAAATCTATTTACAAGCATTTCCTAGCTAGGGGCATCATGGAGACACTGATTGCAGAGCTGACAGCTGTAAAGTAGATATTATTTACTCTATCAGAGCGTATTGACAGATGGAGACCCAAACAAAGCCCGACAATCAGAGTGAGTTGTGTTATGCCCCCCCCCCCCCCCCCATAGCACAGACATCAGATAAGACAGGACCGACGACTATGTCCCCTCTGAAGGATATGGACTGCTCAGGCTTTTACACCTATCCACAAGGTGGAGTGCGAACCTGTAACATTTGGATTCGAATCTCGTGGCAGAGGTGAACTTCAGACCATTGTCTAAGCAGTCCACCTGATCTGTAATTCCTGTCCCTCGGATACATGTAGGTCCTCCAGATGAACCTCCCAATGAGAGTAAAGTAAGATAAATATGTACATTTAGGTACGACAGTGTCAGCACAAACCTTCATGTTGTCATATCCGAATAGACGCTTGCTGGTTGTTATTGTTGGTTGTCATCTCAGGATTCAGCGGTATCAGCTTGCATTCTCCTTGAAGTGCGATGAACATATCGTGGGTGTTCTCAAGTACATCGTGGCTGTTAAAGCTGAATTTACTCAGGTCAAGAACAGTTTGTATGCAGTTATCGTTATTTGCTTCAAGACCTATATGACTCAGGTTATGCTGTCACATTGATGTATGGTTTCATTGCGGAATGTAGCTGGGGACACTCGAGCAGAAAGTGTATTAGATCCTCCACAGCAGCATTGCAGAGTTGGCACCTAGTGGACTGGTCTGTGTTTCTGCTGTCCTCTAAATAGCTGCTAACGCTGTACCACATCAGACTCCAAACAGAACTCGGAAGCTATGGTAACGGTGACAATCTAGTAAAATGGATGGGAAACTACCTCTGTAATAAAAAACAGAGTAAGGACCAATGATGTAACATCAGACTGGATACTAGTAACAAGCGGGGTGCCACAAGAAAGTGTCCTGTGACCTATTCTCTTTCTGATATACATAAATGATCTACCAGACCTACTAACATGCCACTGCAAAATATTTGCAGATGGCACAAAAATATATGTCAACCCAGCTACCAGTAAGATCTAAGACAACATAGGCAAAGTATGTAAGTGGTTGCAAATATGATAGCTATCGTTCAACACAGATAACATGCATGTTCTACATTTCTTCAGAAATAACCCACAAACTATATACTATATGACAGATACGCTTGATAAGCACCCTGTATCAACATCAGAGGTTGAAAAAGACCGGGGAGTACATATTGATAGAAACCTCTTGATATTCATATAGGTAATATTGTATCCATGGCAAACGGCACAATAAGATTAATCAAAAGTACCTTTACCAACATAGACCCATCTACTTTCATGCTCTTGTACAAGTCTCTAGTGAGACCTATTCTCGAATACTGCAACTTAGCATGGTCACCAAGACTGAAAAGGAAATCACAGCTATTAGAGTCCAACTCCGAGCAATAAAACTCGTCCCACAAATCAGAGAGTATAGCTACATGGGAAGACTTGAAGCCCTAAATCTACTGTCACTGAAATTTAGACGGCTATGAGGAGATCTAATCGAAACATTCAAGCTCATCAGGTCCCTATATAACATTGATAAGGACTACTTTTTCGAACCATCCAGTATTACAGACCCAGCGGCCATAGGTTCAAGCTCAACATAAAACGCAGCAATAAAGATATTCGCAAGCACTTTCTCGCTAATAGAGTGGTACCACATTGGAATTCACTGCCAGCTACAGTAGTGGAAGCAACAGCAGTTGAATTATTCAAGAGCAAACTAGATATCCACTTCAAAGAAAGAACATTTTAATTCGACTGAACAGGCTTATGTATACCAGCCCATCACAAAGTCATACTGCAACTCTTCCAATACAATGAACTGATCTTGGAGTAGCCTGTGTATCAGCAAGAACATGCTCTGTAGCGATTTCAATTATCGGTAGATAGGTCTCTGCTTCCACGTTCGCATTTTGTGGTACCATGAAGAGACACTAGCGTAGAGAAGGAGACTCGTTTAGTGATGTACACAGAAGATGAAAACAACAGCAATTTAAGAACAACTACGGCCGCAACAAGTAACCAAATGCTAGGCGCAGCAGTATGTAGCCATGAGTGTAGGCGGCACACCACAGCTGACGCAGGGAACACCCATTTGCAGCACAACATTGCCGCAAATCAGTGCTAACTGTTTGCACTCCGATGTCAGAATTTTAAATTTCCATATTAAATTAAGTGTTCATCTTTCGGAAAATTTGGTGACGGATGTTGGGGTCGAACATAATGATCATCAACCAATTTGTTGAAAAGTGTACACTGGTCTCGTTGTTATTTACATAGCAAAAGATAGAATATTGACATCGGAGTGGTAAGGGTTCAACGCTTAAATTGAACGGTTTTGAGGAGACTTAATTAATCAACAACATTCAAGAACAAACTAGAAATCGACTTCATAGAAAGAACTTTGAATTGGACTGAGCAAGCCATACTTCAAATTAAAACACTGAGGCAATAACAAGCCAATAGCTTATGCCTCGTAAAATGACGATGATGATGTTTTATCGGGTGTAGGACATCTCGTACCATCGCCAGCTCGTACCAAGTCAACCCATACCAGCACCAGTTTTTGGACAATTCTTACCAGTTTTGAGACAACTCGTACCAAACCATGGTCAACTCGTACTGCCATTACTTCCATTATAATTCTGGTGCGAGTTGACCATTCTCTGGTACGAGTTGCCTCTGAATCTGGTACGAGTTATCCATAGATAATGGTACGAGTTGACCATCCATTTGGTACTAGTTGACCTGAAATCAGGTACGATTTGTCCATAGATTTTAGTACGATTTGACCATCGATTTGGTACGAGTTGACTTAAAATTGAATAGGCCTACTAGTTGAGAGGCTTAAAAGTGGTCCAATCTATGTTTGTAAGACCACATAATTGGTATGAGTTGACGATCCATTTGGTACGCATTTTCCAAGTATTTATTACTCTTGCCACGTATATATCATCTGGGTGATAGGGTGTGTTAGAGACTAATGGAATTAGTCATATCAGATTTTTCCCCCATAGTTTAGTAAGTTAGAGAACTTGGACAATCATAGCAGGGGAAAAGCCAAGCACTATAAGTGTGGTAATGGCCTTGTCTGATTCAGAATCTGAACGTTTGCATTGAACAATCCAAATATCCTGCATACAATTTCTAATATCTAGACCGAAAGTAAAGTGTGTGTTAATGGTACCTACTCTGGATGGTCTGATTCGTCTGTTGTGTTCCTTAAGGCAGTGTACTTGGCCCGATACTTTTCTTAATTTTCATCAAAAACTTACACGATGTGGTGTCTAGTTTTTGTTAAACTGTTCGCCGACGATACCACCATCATCATCATCATCATCATCATTTTAAGAGGCATAAGCCATTGGCTTGTTATTGTCTCAGAGTTTTTTTGTTGTAGTATGGCTTGTTCAGTCCAATTCAAAAGTTCTTTCTTTGAAGTCGATTTCTGGTTTGTTCTTGAATTATTTGACTGGCGTTGCTTAATTAATTCTCCTCGAAACCATTAGATTTTAGACTTTGACCCTTACCACCCTGATGCCAATATTCTATCTTTTGCTGTGTCAATTACAAACAATTAACTGGTGTACACTTTCCAACAATTCGGTTGATGATGTTGCTGTCTATGACAGCAACATCATCCACCAAATTTGCCGAAAAATGAACACAGTTCATGTCTTAATTTAACTTGAAGTATAAAATTCTGAGATCAGACTGGCACGTTGGTTGCTGGAAATACTGTGGTGCAGATGGGTGTTCCCCGTGTTAGCTGCGGTGTGCCGCCGACACTCATTGTTGCACCCTGCTGCACCTAGCATTTGTTTGCATGCTGTCTTGTGGAGGCCGTGGTTTGTCTTATTGCTGTTGTTTTAATCTTCTGTGTTCATCGCTATCTGAGTCTCCTCTATGCTAGTGTCTCTTCATGCAACCACAAAAGTGCGGACGTGGAAGCTGCGATGAATCTACTGGGTATTGGAATTCCTACCGAGCTTGTTCATGTCTATACACAGGCTACTCCTAGATCAGTCCACTGTATTTGCGGAATTGCAGTATGACTTTGTGCTGGGCTGGTATACGTATGGCCTGTTCAGTCAAATTCAAATGTTCTTTCTTTGAAGTAGATATCTAGTTTGTTCTTGAATGATTCGACTGTTGTTGCTTTGGCTATCGTAGCTGGCAGTGAATTCCACTGTGGTACCACTCTCTTGGTGAAACAGTGCTTGCGAATATCTTTGTTGCTGCGTTTTGAGTTTGAATGTTTCAATTAAATCTCCTCGAAACCGTCTATATATCAGTGACATTAGATTTAGGCCTACAAGTCTTTTCCATGTAGCTATACTCTCTGATATTCTAGGTTAGGTCTCCCTAGAGACTTGTACAAGAGTGTGAATGTAGATGGGTCTATGTTGGTAAAGGTTCTTTTGATTAGTCCTATTGTACATTATGTCGATCAATCACCAGTCACAGTAAAATCCTTTCAAGCAGTTCCATTGTCCACGCCTATCTCTTCATAATGTAGTTAGTGTGGATCCCTTGATACAACCTTCAAAGAAAAAATAATGAATACGTGAAAACAGAACTGAAGATGTTTATTTTATACTGACTTGGCGGCATCTTACAATCCATGCATTGTTGTTACTCCTATATGAACACATAAGTTAAATACGCCAGTCATGAAATGAGCTCGATGGGGATTGTACTGCCAGCCTGCTTTCTTTCTTTCTAATGTATATTAGTTTGAGTTTCCACGATACACCAGTGTTAATTATGAAAACTACCCTGTAAATATCTGTAAATGACTGTAAATAACTGTTTATGACTTGGTAAGTCTTGTCCTATTTTTTTCGTCAACATTTGTGCTTTTAATGTTTGTTTTTCTGCCGAACCCATCATAACTATTAGGTAGAAAAGCCTTCATAATAGATGCGCCAGGGAAGCAGGCCACCTGTATGTCTGGATGCGGGTCTACATTGATTCTGCTGAGATTTGATGCTCCCAAAATCAAGATTTTTTTTTTACAAATAGTGGGAAGCTGCCAATTGGGTCTGTTTACAGACTCGTTCTGGAATTTCCAAAAGGTGTTCTTCTCTAGCTCAGTGGGACGGGTGGGTCTTCTAGGCTTACAAAACGGAGATGGTGTGAAACGAGGCTGTGGAATCTTTGCTACAGGTGGCTTTTCACGTGATGATTTTCCACCAGCTACACGCTGTGGTAGTGATGGAAAATCATCAGGTGAAAATGGCGCCATAGGGGATGATGGGGATTCGGGTAGTGAAAGCAAGGATGGGTCTACTGGCGAAATGACACTAACAACGGGTTCAGAGCGTTTTCTGCGTGATGATCTTCCACCAGCTATGCGCTGTGGTAGAGGTGCAAGATCATCACGTGGAGACGGTGACATAGGGGGTGGTGGTGGCGATTCAGGGAGAGGGATCAAGAGCGGGTCAACAGGCGAATAATTACAAGGGGACGGTCTGTCATTTAGACGTTTAAGGGGTGGTGAAACCTCAGTGGGCGATCTTACTCTCTTCTTAACCTGAGATGGTGGAGCCACACATGTCTGTTCGACTGTTGGTTTACTGTGCCAACAGTCGAACGGAAATGTGGGTCAATAGGCCTAATGAAATCATAGTATGTATGTATGTATGTATGTATTTTTATTTTATTGACGCACTGGCAACGTGCGGCTTCAATTTCCATGTGCTAACTTAGCCGACAGTGATGCACCCATTAGTTTAATTTGTTGATCACCATCTCCCGGTCGGGGGATCGAACCGCCATTCTGCAACTCCGCATAGCATCAGCAACCAGGCATCTTTCCACTGGACCACCGCACCAAGACAAAGGTCAAGGATTGGCCGACCAGTTTTCACATGTCTGATATACTGACACACTGACGATTCATATGGGACTTTCTGTGGATGCACCCGCCACAATTCAATCCTAGGCTTTTACGCCTATTGTACTCTGACTCCAGCACGGCTCTGGCAGTATATGTATTTTTATTTTATTGACGCACTGGCAACGTGCGGCTTCAATTTCCATGTGCTAACTTAGCCGACAGTGATGCACCCATTAGTTTAATTTGTTGATCACCATCTCCCAGTCGGGGGATCGAACCGCCATTCTGCAACTCTGCATAGCATCAGCAACCAGGCATCTTTCCACTGGACCACCGCACCAAGACAAAAGTCAAGGATTGGCCGACCAGTTTTCACATGTCTGATATACTGACACACTGACGATTCATATGGGACTTTCTGTGGATGCACCCGCCACAATTCAATCCTAGGCTTTTACGCCTATTGTACTCTGACTCCAGCACGGCTCTGGCAGTATATGTATATTTATTTTATTGACGCACTGGCAACATGCGGCTTCAATTTCCATGTGCTAACTTAGCCGACAGTGATGCACCCATTAGTTTAATTTGTTGATCACCATCTCCCGGTCGGGGGATCGAACCGCCATTCTGCAACTCCGCATAGCATCAGCAATCAGGCATCTTTCCACTGGACCACCGCACCAAGACAAAAGTCAAGGATTGGCCGACCAGTTTTCACATGTCTGATATACTGACACACTGACGATTCATATGGGACTTTCTGTGGATGCACCCACCACAATTCAATCCTAGGCTTTTACGCCTATTGTACTCTGACTCCAGCACGGCTCTGGCAGTATATGTATTTTTATTTTATTGATGCACTGGCAATGTGCGGCTTCAATTTCCATGTGCTAACTTAGCCGACAGTGATGCACCCATTAGTTTAATTTGTTGATCACCATCTCCCGGTCGGGGGATCGAACCGCCATTCTGCAACTCCGCATAGCATCAGCAACCAGGCATCTTTCCACTGGACCACCGCACCAAGACAAAAGTCAAGGATTGGCCGACCAGTTTTCACATGTCTGATATACTGACACACTGACGATTCATATGGGACTTTCTGTGGATGCACCCGCCACAATTCAATCCTAGGCTTTTACGCCTATTGTACTCTGACTCCAGCACGGCTCTGGCAGTATATGTATTTTTATTTTATTGACGCACTGGCAACATGCGGCTTCAATTTCCATGTGCTAACTTAGCCGACAGTGATGCACCCATTAGTTCAATTTGTTGATCACCATCTCCCGGTCGGGGGATCGAACCGCCATTCTGCAACTCCGCATAGCATCAGCAACCAGGCATCTTTACACTGGACCACCGCGCTGTGGTAGAGGTGCAAGATCATCACGTGGAGACGGTGACATAGGGGGTGGTGGTGGCGATTCAGGGAGAGGGATCAAGAGCGGATCAACAGGCGCATAATTACAAGGGGACAGTGTTATTTAGACGTTTAAGGGGTGGTGAAACCTCAGTGGGCGATCTTACTCTCTTCTTAGCCTGGGATGGTGGAGCCACACATGTCTGTTCGACTGTTGGTTTACGCTTTGGCGTAACATTTTTTGTGCCAACAGTCGAACGGAAATGTGGGTCAATAGGCCTAATGAAATCATAGAATGTATGTATGTATGTATGTATGTATGTATGTATGTATGTATGTATGTATGTATGTATGTATAGATTTATATAGCGCCCTTTCCAGACTGAACTGCTCAAAGGCGCGTCACAATGATGACATATATGCTCTTCTAAATAAATGTGTTTTAAGTAAGGATTTAAATGGTTTAATTTTGTTACAGGCCCTGATTTCTGATGGAAAACTGTTCCATATTTTAGGCCCTGCCTTAGAAAAGACACAGTCCCCGGCAGATGAGTTGGAAGGCGGTATGACACATAGAAGGTGGCCACTTGATCTGAGTGATCTAGGTGATGTCCTGCGTACAATTAATGATTGTAGATACGATGGTCCTAGGTCGTGTAGACATCTAAACACTAGTAGAGCAACCATGTAGCAGATGCGTTCTTTGATAGGCAGCCAGTGCAGTTCCCGGAGGACAGGTGTAATGTGTTCGTATGATTTGGTGCGTGTGATCAATCTAGCTGGTGTATTTTGGGCTCTTTGTAGGCGGTTTAGCTGGGATGAAGTTATTCCTGTCAACAAAGAGTTACAATAGTCTAGCCGTGATGTTATTGTGGTGTGGACGAGAGATTTCACTGCATTGTCATCAATGCGCTTTCTGATCTTACTAATGTTTCTTATATTGATAAATGCAGAGCGGGAGACAGATGTAACATGGGCTTCCATAGACAGAGTG
The DNA here is from genome assembly GCA_034401795.1 of Chaetoderma sp. LZ-2023a. Classification (NCBI taxonomy): domain Eukaryota; kingdom Metazoa; phylum Mollusca; class Caudofoveata; order Chaetodermatida; family Chaetodermatidae; genus Chaetoderma; species Chaetoderma sp. LZ-2023a. Next base: position 21,385,311 of record CM067374.1, read on the forward strand.
TTGTCTAATGTCACACCGATAGGCATCTTACAGGCTTCAGTTATGGCATCTTGGACACACTGATGACAGGGCTGACATCCGACATCTACTATTTACACTATCAGAGCGTATTCACAACTGAGCTCCAGATACAGGGCCTGACATTCAGAGTGAGTTATTTTACGTCCCCCATGGCACAGACAACACACACGATGGGACCGACGGCTTTACGTCCCCTCCGAAGGACGTCATTTGAATGACATATGAAATGGCACAGGTTTTTACACCCTGGTCACATGTTTGAACGCGGGATCGAACCCGGCTCTTTGGATTGGAATTCCAAGCATGTGTGGCAAATGGTTTTGGCAACCGAGCCAATGCGCCAACAACCAGTGATAAATCTATCAGTTCAGGTCATTACGTAAATCCCCTCCTGCAAGTAGGAGCACCTCGCAAAGGAGTAATGATATATTATTATATGAGGCCAGCTCGTGCATGCAACAATTTATTTTTTGTTGTTGTTGTTGTATGTGACATAAACCAGATATACCACTGTCACTCTCGGTGTTGATATTGTTCCTTTCAGTAGTCAGGAGTGTTCGAAAATTGTTCAAAATGAAGCAGTACTGACGAATTCTCTTCTCTACTGAGTAGACACACTGACACGTGTGATCTGGCATGTACAGATGTGATGATGGATCCATAAGGAATGCAGTTAGAATGCTGTTATCGTCACAGACATGCTCAGTATGCACAACACACATTGGGCATAGGCTATGCTGTAGTAGGTACTTGTGCCGAATCACTGCTAAAGGTTGACAAACTGTCAGGAAATGGTGATGGTCTTCTGATCCATTGCTACATAGTGGGCAATCAGGTTGTATTATACTGCGACTATATTTAGTCCTGTTGCACTGCAGAGTATAGCAGTTGGTCAGCAACCGGTAATGTGCATATATCGCATGGAGCAGTAGTGACCGACTCAATTGCTATGTGGCCAGATGAAAGGTTTATAGAACAGTTACTCAGATACTGTAAGGATGAGTATAGCGGTATCTGACTATTGAGCTCACCCGACCATACCCATATGGGACTGATTAGAAGAACATTTAGCCACATAGACAAAGAAAGCTTTAAACATCTATACAAATCCCTTGTCAGCCCGCATATCGGGTATGCCAATGTAGTATGGGTACCATATTTGAAAAAACATAAATGCAATAGAAAATGTACAGAGGGAGCCACCAAGCTTATCCCCGCCATACAATACCTTCCATAAAGTAAGCGCCTACAAATATTGAACCTACCGACCTTGGCATTCAGACGACTGCGTGGTGATATGCTTGAAATATACACAATTTTACACAACAATTATGACATCCACACATCCAAATTTATCCAACTTTATGATGAAAGCAGTGTTACGCGGGTCATACCATGAAAATCAAGAAAATCAGAGCTAGATTAAATCTAAGAAAATTTTCTTTTCCGCTATGTTGCACAGACCATTGGAACAGTCTAGATGAAAACATTGTCATCCATCAATACATTCTAAAACAGACTTGATAAACTATGGAAAGACCATCCGCTGCGTTTAAATTTTGAATCTGTAGCAGACTTCACCACTGTTTATGGCACAGAAGTAGACCTGACATTAGAGGCGTACTAAAGGCCTTACAGTCAGTAGAATTTCATGTTTCATAACCTGTTGACCAGCTTCCTAGTAAGAGTCTTCCATGCTCCCTTTGCCTGTGGATGATCTAGAAGAACGTGGATAGAAGGGAGATCGTACTTCGCGAGTATATTACGGATGGCAGCAAACCAGCTAGTCTGATCATATCCTTTCATAGCAGTCTGCCTCAGAGCCACCGAGAAGAGTATGGATTCTTGGTCTGCACAAATAGACTTCTATCAGATGCATGCATGCCAAGGGTGTTATGCCATTTATCCCATGAAGCCCTGCTCCCATAAGCAAGTAGATAGCACGCCTGGCTTTCCTAATGTTTTCATCTACTGTAGGGCGAGCATTTATAAATTGAACACTTCTTTATATCCCTAAGTGAGATGCACAGTCTGGTGCAGATACCTCCACATCACCTTAGAAGAATGGAGTCTTCTCCTTACAGTCAGAGAGAATGACACATTTCTTTGGCTGGGGCTCATAAAATTGGTTGACACTGTAAAGACTAGAAATATGCAACAGATTCTGCAGGTTGTTTTCTCTATTTGCTGTTAAGCTGAAAGTGAAAACAACGTGCAGAATCTGTTGAAAATTTCTAGTCATTACAGTGTTAACCAATTCTGTTCTGTTCTGTTCTTGGAGTTTCCGCCAATGTCTGGCGCACCACCTTTCGGTGTATTATCCGGGAATCTCTAGAATCCACAAATTACTGGAGTTTTCCATTAATTATATATTATATTATATACACACACGCAAACGATCATTAAATCTGACATTTATGTACATACATGTACACACGCAAGTGTTTTTCCTATCTGTATATAGGTAAATGGTCACAGTTCATAGACGAGTAAATTTATGTTCACCAGATGCGTAAATGAGTTCATTGTTATTGAAATACATGTAGGAGCATCCAGAAAGCATAAGGTGCACCGTATTTTTCTATGTGCAATTGACTTTAATTATACTAACTTGATATTTTATAATGCAAGCTTTGTTAGGTAATTCATTTCATTTAAGAGATGATTACGTCTGATATGAAGTTTATAGCAGAGTTTCCTGGAGATGGATTCAATTTTCAACATTGAATCGCTTCCAATAAGGCCAAACAAGAGAGTTGTGTCGAGTAACATCCGGAGAATAAGATTCTCATCCTTGCTTATTAATTCCCAGCTATCTGCCGCCACTAGATGCTCGATTTCCACTATATAGATGCTTCTGATATCTGCAAATTCTGGACACTGAACTAGGAAATGCATACAGTCTTCTAGAACGTTCTTACGAAAAGGACAGACATCATTCTCATATTGATTAAATTTGGATCTGTGTGCTTGCAGATAGTATGTACTGGTTAGTAACCTTGCCTTGATGACGGCACGTTTTACATCATATGTACTTGCTATCACTGTTGACCAGATCGGATGTGGCCTTCCGATATCAAGGATGTCAACATTCACAAACCGGGCTGATGATTTCTGCTTAATGTCTTCGTTTAGCATCTCTAGGACTACTGTGTTTACAGCCTTTTGGACATGCCGCTTCCATACACCTTTAGGTGGTGGGTCTTGTAGCAGCAGGTGGGCTGATGGTAATTGATATTTTTGTAAAATCAACTCAACATCTTGAAACCAACTGTGTCTGCCTTCTCTTTTCATAACGAGCTGCCGAATTGCTAACTGTTGTTCGACAGAGCCTTCACTCCTTAGTATTGCACCAAGTAATGTCAGCTTCTTCTTTTCAATTTGCGCCTCTATCGGTAGTGCACCAAGAAGTAAATATGCCAGTGAATTTGCACAACTATTTGGAAGTGATTGCAATTGCTTTAAGGTTTTCCTTTCATGTGTAGTGGTCTGACTCATTTCCTTCTTTGATATAATTAATGCCTCCAGTCCATACGTACATCGTGGTATTACATATGTTGACCATAGTTTTATACTGACAATTGGGCTTAGTCCATTAATTCCATGAAAGCCAGCACCCATCAATGAATAAGCTTTTGCACGAGCTTTTCTTATAATTTCTTTGCCTGGGCCACTTTTGTCGTCTGTTCTTATTAGTCCCAGATGTTTATATTCCTTTACCACGTCCATCTTTTCTTCGTTTAGTGTCCTCTCATATTCCGTTTCTTTGCCTTTATTGAAAACCATCACTTGGCTTTTGGCAATGCCATTAACATGCCGTTCTTTATTTGCATGCATTGTTGCAGCATTCAGTCCCACCTGTAACCCATCTGGGGATATATCTAGGACTGTCTTATCATCACATAGTGTTATTGAGCCCAGATATATTGAACCAATATGTAGACCAGTTGCTGTTTGCTGAAGTAATTTTAGTAGCGGATCCTCATATGGTTTATGAAAATCAGGAGATGTGACCCCACCTTGTAGAAGGCCTTGTTTGACAGCAAACTTTCTTCTTCTATGTCCCTCCCACTTGACTTGTGCTGACATGTTTCTGTACATCTCATTCACAATCAACCATATCTTCCCTGTTATACAGAGGAGGTAAAGACGACGCAATAATGAAGAATGCCAGATAACATCAAATGCTTTCTGTCTATCCATAAAGCCAACATAGCAGGGCACTTTATTTTCTCTGCATTCCACTATAACTTCAGTCATAAGTACTGCTGCAACTGATGGTGATTTTCCAGGTGTGAAACCAAATTGTAGATTACTTTGGCTTTCTGAAATCAATGGTCTAATGCGTTTAAGGTAAAGCTTCTCAAAGACTTTTCCCACTATGGATGTCACTGTGATTTTCAGGTAATTACCTGGGATCGTCAACGGCTTTCCTGCCTTCTTATGGATTGATGTATTCAGATCAGTTTTAAATGCATCTGGATATATGCCTTCAGCTATGATCTTATTATACAATATCAGAAGAGTGTGGATTAATAAGACACCACCATGTTTTAGGTGCTCTGATGAGAGTCCATCAGAATCTGAGGCCTTTTTCAGGTGTAGCTCATTCACAGCACTGTTACATCATCCCACGTGAAGGGATCTGGACTGGACTGATCATCACCACAGATAGATTTAATGTTGGTTATATCATCCTCAACCTGATGTTTATATGCGTTATTAAATGTGGAGTTTTCCTTTAGTGTTCCTAGCTCTTCAAAATAGGTTGCCCATCCTTCTATTATATCATTTCCATGATATTCCTTATCATTCACATGCACTATTTCTGTTGACAGAATTTTCTGTGATGTTTTTCTCTGAGTTCCTATTAGCTGTGCAAACAGTGACTGATCTGAAGGTAGGGCATTCATGATCTTGTTTGTAGTATCTTCTTCTGCTCTTGTTACAGCCTGCCATTGCTCTCTCTGATACGCCTTTTTAGCTTCTCTTAATTTGATCTTTGATGGATGTTTTGGATTTGAAGGTCTACCAGCACGAACCCATTGATGATGTATTGTTTTGGATATGTTTGATGTTTCTACAAGTTTATAATTCCAGAGTCGACCCTTCTTTGAAATCTTTTGCTTCCTCTCTGGGATTGCCCCATTAGTACTGGCCTTCATACATATGGTGACAGTAGTGATAAGTTCGTCTATCGATTTGTTTGATGAGCAGAGATCCTTTTGATGCATCATTCTTTCCAGATTTTCTTTATATTGAACCAGATCACCTTTTCCCCACTGAAGCTTTCTTTCGTGTACTGGCTTCAGCACATTGTTACTCATGCTGCTTTCCTTAACTGTAATGACAGCTATAATTGGTATATGATCTGAGCAGTTGTCGTATTCCTTTGATATATGCTGAACTTGTTTTATGAGATCTATGTTTGATGCAATGATATAGTCAATCTGTGAAGAGCCATTTGCGCATTCAAAGGTTTTTCCAAATGGATAATTTGGAACTAATTCTAACTGGTTCTTGGTGCAGAAATCTTTTAATAGTTTGTCTCTTGCATCTGGATATTCTGAAAGCAATGATGCATTTAAATCGCCGCATATCAGGACATCATTTGAGTCTTTATATTTGTTCAGTAGTTACTGCCATTCTGCTAAGATTTCCATATATTCCTCATTATATTTGCTACACCTTTTACATGGGGCATATGTTGCCATAATGATGACTGAAGGTGATGAGTTTATTTTTATGCAGACTGTTCTATTTGAACCATCAGCTAGACTTTCAATTAAACTATTTAGCTCGTCTCTCCAGCTTATACTTGATCCGCCGTATCCCCGTGGTAACTGTATGGGGGGGGGAGGGGTGGGGGGAGGGGGGGGGGGTGGTAATGGATTGCCTTCATCAACAGATCTGGAAGGATGCTGGAAACCAGGAAGTAGTTTTTTCATCCAGTATTTTTCACAGTCATATAGCCAATGTTCTTGCAGGGCTATAATGTCTATTTGATCTCTCTCACACAATTTCTGGGTATATAAATAATTACCCTTTAAGTTCTTGATATTGAACGATGCTATCTTGAGATTTTTGTAACTCGGCCTTGCCCTAAAAAGACTGGTCATGATCACAAGGCTGCTGGATTGACTGGTTATCATGTTGCTGTCGGATTCAGTAGACACCATGCTCCTGCTGGTTTGACTGACAACCACACTTCTGGTTTGCTTGGTCGCCATACTTCTGGCTTGAATGATTATTTGACTGCTGGTCTGAATATGTACACTTGTCTTGCAGATGGAATGACTGGTCGCCATGCTGTTGCTTCACTGACTGGTCAACCTGTTGTTGCTGGACTGACTGGTCACCATACTTGATTGACAGATCACCACGTTGCTGCTGGCCTGACTGGTCACCAGACTGGACAGACTGGTCTCCGTGTGGCTGCTGGACTGACTGAACATCATGTTGTTGCTGGACTGACTGGTCATCATGCTGGACTCACTGGTCTCCATACTGGACTGACTGGTCACCATACTTTATTGATTGGTCACCATGCTTGGCTGAATGCATGGTTACCATGCTGCTGATGGACTGACTGATCACCATGCTGTTGTGTAACTGACTGGTCACCATGCTGCTGTGGGACTGTCTGACTGGCTGGCTGGTCATCATACTGGACTGACCGGTTAACATACTGGACTGACTTGTTACCACACTGGACTGACTGGTCACCATACGGGACTGATTGGTCACCATAATTGACTGACAGGTCACCTTGATGTTGTTGGACTGACTGGTCACCATGTGGTTGCTGGACTGACTGCTCACCCTGCTGTTGCTGGACTGATTGGTCATGACACTGGACTGACTGGTCACCATACTGAACTGACTGGTCACCATATTTGATTGATTGAACATCATACTGCTGCTGGACTGAATGGTTACAATGCTGCTGCTGGACTGACTGATCACCATGCTGTTGTTGAACTGACTGGCCACTATATGCTGCTGTGGGAAATTATTTCATTAAATACAGCATGGTAGCTGGTGTTCATTTTGAAAACTGTTTTTCTGTAAGCAAGATACAACAGCTTTGATAAAAGAGTTTTCAAAATGTACACTTGACTTCCATCAGCACACTTATTACTATTTTGACATCTTAGAGAACAGCACCATAAGGGTTAAAATGTTGTATATTTGTATGTTGTGTAAATAAATAAAATGTGTATATTGTATATATCAAAGTTGTGTACATAAATGTAAATAGTACTATGCATAGTCTGAAGGCCCCGGGGAAGACCATCTACCTGTAACTGATTGGTTTACCTTCGTTAAATAAAGCTTATTATTATTATTATTATTATTATTATTATTATTATTATTATTATTATTATTATTATTATTATTACTGTCAGACTAGCTGGCTTGTCATCATACTGGAGTGCCCGGTTAACATACTGGACTGACTTGTTACCACACTGGACTGATTGGTCACCATACTGGACTGACTGATCGCCATACTGGACTGACAGATCAGCTTGATGCTGTTGGACTGACTGGTCACCATGTGGTTGCCGGACTGACAGGTCACAATGATGGTGCTGGATTGACTGGTCGTCACACTGGACTGACTGGTCACCATACTGGACTGACTGGTCAGCGTATTTGATTGATTGAACAGCATACTGCTGCTGGATTGAATGGTTACCATACTGCTGCTGGACTGACTGGTCACCATACATGGATGATTGGTCACCATATTTTGCTGACAGGTCACCATACTATTGTTGGACTGACTGCATGGCCACCATGCTGTACTGCTGGACTGACTGCTCACCATGGCACCGTTGAACTGACAAGTCACCATGCTGATTTTGGACTGACTGATCACCATGCTGCTCTTGGACTATCTGACTTACTAACTGGTGACTATACTGGACTGACTGGTCACCATACTGAACTAACTGGTCACCACATTGGACTAACTGGTCACCACATTGTACTGACTTGTCAATTTTATCTGGCAACAATGCCGCATTGAATGCGAAAGAATTTTGAATTTAAGGAAAATGACGTCGGTAAAGGAAATAAAGTCTGAGAAAGTTTTAATCGAAGTAGAAAAGAAGGAATGTCCTGTACGTCAGATATTTTCTGCGCTTGATTGTAAAGTGCAGAAAGTTGTCGTTTATAAGGACCGTGCAGAGGTCTGTCGACTTTTGGAAGTCAAATTAAACAAAGGAGACCATGAAATCGTGGTAAACAACTTGTCAAAATGCATCGACGAAGACTCAATCAGGTACCGCCCACTTACAATGTTGCAGATTACTTACATAGTTACATAGTCCTCTTCTTGTCACAAGGACATAGACACTGTAAACAAGTATGTAAATAATGAAATGAAAAAAATCATAGATTGGACACTGGTTTAAAGTGAATAAATTATCTCTGAATGTCGATAAAACTAACCACAGGCCTTTGAATTTTCGTCCATCCATCCCTCTACCACATATTCCCCCTACTATATATATAAATATACATAAGGTTAAAGGTGTGAAACCTTCATCTGTGGGCACCATTGTCAGGAAGCTGATTGGTTGGTTTGTTGTCAAAATCTGCTGACATCACGTTTCTGACTACAAACCACTACAAACCAACCATCAGCTTTCTGACAATGGTGCCCACAGATGAAGGTTTCATACCTTGTGTATATTATATATATATATATATATATATATATATATATATATATATATATATATATATATATATATATATATATATAGTAGGAGGGATATGTGGTAGAGGGATGGATGGACGAAAATTCAAAGGCCTGTGGACTAACTATATACTTTTCACAAAACCTAAGAATTAAAAAAAATAGCTCCCCAAAATGCATGTAAATAATCAAGAAATTCACGAAGCACAATATGTCAAATTGCTCGGCGTCTATCTGGATAAAAGCTTAACCTGGGAGAAGCATATAGAAATCGTGAGATCCAAGGTAGCAAAGAACATCGGTATCATGCTCAGACTTAAGCCATATCTTCCCTTAATATTCTAAAAACTATATTGTACACTGATCCTTCCACATATCACATATTGCAATGTAATATGGACTAACACGCATAAAACTAAACTAGCACATCTAAAATCACTACAAAAGCAGGCAATCAAATTATTCGCACAGCAAGCAGAGGACCAGGATGTCTTTAAAACCGAAAAAATGCTAAAACTTGAAGACATTGGAGCTGTCCAACTATACACTATCTTAAGGGACTACCATAATGGCAATCTACCCTCCTCATTATCAAACCTTTTTAGGAACAACTCCGATATACACTCGCACAACACACGAACTAAGAATAACTTACACCAAACCTATTACAGAACAATGACAGCTACACAAAAACCATCCCACCAAGCAATACAACTCTGGAACAACACAGATATAAATATACGCACACAAATTCTTAAACAAAGCTCTTTTAAACAAAATCTTAAAAAAATAATCTTAGAAAGATACTAAAAATCCAAACCAATGACATGAATGCAGAAGTCACCACCATGGAAGTACAAAAACAAGTATGTACCCAGTTGCTAGGATAACAACTAGAATGTAAAAAAACACATCTGCAATAATAATAATAATGCATCCGTAATTGTTGATGTGGATGATGCAGTTGTGTATAATAATAATAATAATAATAATAATAATGCACCAAGAAATGTTGATACAAATTAGGCTGCATTGTTATATATGACAATAATAATAATAATAATAATATTGTAAACAAGATATGCAGGTGTTTTCCCCATTCCCATGTGTGTGTGTGCGTGCGTGCGTGTGTTAATTGTCTATTGTCTTAAATCTATACATGTAAATATTATATTATCTTTACCCATGATCCAACTATCACTGAATTATATGTTTATTATATGTTAAATGTAAGGGGTCCACCGCTGTGTAGGCTCAGCCTTTGGTGGACTGCCTGTTGTGTAAATGTAAAATCTATGTGTTATATGAAAATAAATAATTTTGAATCTTGAATCTTCTGCTTGTTAGACTATGCAGCCTGTAGCAGGTCTTCACTATCTTCATTGGTGGCCGGATCCTGCACCTGTTGGGCTTGTATGTTGGTGCAGACAGGCATGATCGGGGAATCTCGTGTATGTTACTGTAGTGTCTGTCCACAGGCCTTTGAATTTTCGTCCATCTATCGCGCTAGTACATATTCCCCCTACTATATATTAGAGCTGGGCGGTCTGACGGTAGTACCGTGAGGACCATGGTATACCGTGAACCGATACCGTGACCATTGACATTTCCAAATACCGTGAATACTGTCCATAATGTTTGAGCAATATTTGAGAAATATATTCATAAAATCTGCCTTGACCAAGAGTAAATAGGTGCCAATAGTGCCAAAAATACAGGCATCCCTAACTATTAGCCGAGTTGAGGTGAAAGGGTCGTTGTAAAAACAAGCATCAAGACGTCAATTACAAAGTAATGACAGGCAGAATTGTATGTCAAACGTACGTCTTGAAAGTCTCATGGTAAAATTGCTTTATTTAAAACATCTAAAGTCATTCTCTGTTCGTCCGCCGGTAGGAATTACACTATAATATATTCCCTATTCCCGTTTCTATTATTTGTAATTTATTACTCCAAGCATTTTGTCACCGAACAAACACGCTAGAATAACAAAATAACATACAAACTGCGTGCTATTCAAACACAACAGCGATCTCGCAAAGACGTATCTGATTGGTTGTTCACGAACTAGACCGTGGGAAAATACATTACTATGCTGAATTTATCAATGAAAATTTACTAAAACGTAGTATTTGCTATTTTATTAAGAACGAGCAGCGTTGAAGTCGTTATTCTTTATTTTTCTGGCTTGTTTTAAGAAATTTCTTTACGGATTAAATCCAGTTTAAGTAACGACACCTAAAAATTATAGCGTTTTAGTTTTTGTAATTAATTTTTCAACTGGCTACACGTCGGAAGTTCTCGGAAATAGCTTTTTACACGCATTGTTCACGTGAAGCATGGCGAGTAACGAGTCTGCACATCGGGTACTCAGTAATTATCAGGAGCTTTGGAATCGGCTATATTCAATGTCGTGTTATATGTATGTGTATAGGCCTGTTTTCCCGAGTAACCGAATATATACGACTCCAACAGAAATAAAAGAGTACAACACTGGCCTCGTTTAAATACTCGCAGATTTTGTCTGGACTCTGTTTATCAACGTGCTCGACTGCCAAAATAAAATTTGCCGTTTGCTGGTCGCACGCATTAATAACAAGAACAATCCAGATTGAAGATAGCGCGCTCCAATGTCTCAAACAGCGGGTTATAGTTAGCGAGTTGACCACACACTTTGGCCGATATTCCCGCGAATGATATTATGTCAATAAAAATAGTGACCTAATAAACTAAGCAGTCGCAATAGCCATGATGTTTTTCTTCTCTAAATCAGAAAGCCAATTTATTTATTTTACCTACATTTACCATTGATTGGAGATGGAAATGAAAAGGAAATGAAAAAAATTGTTCCAATTTCGTGGCATGCCTCAACCTCAGATGACGGTATACCGTGGTACCGCGGTATTTTTTCATGGTACCGATACCGTCTTGTAAATGTCAATACCGCCCAGCTCTACTGGACAGTCTGCTGGATCTTTTGCATGATCTGGCCTGTGAGGTCTCCTTCTAGACCTCTGAAGAATGACCAGTGTACTGACCGGCGTCCTCTATCCTCTGTCTCCCTTTCGCCGAGATGGTGGTCGAGAATGTGTTCGCCTTATGCTCCGGGCTAAGCGTTCAGACGTCGGATCCCTCATCAGTCGCTTAGCGATCCTGCGTAGTGGAGGTAGGCGCTCCAGTGGATCGTCCGCCATCCGCCTCGCTACAGTCTTGGCTCGCAAATTAGCAGTCACCTCCTCGTCCAACTGACGACGTTCACAGATCCGCTGCGCTTTCTTGTGGGGATTCAAAGGATCATCTTTGGTAAGCGCTGGAAACCTTCCCGTCTGAATTGCTCGGGAGAGTCGCTTCTGCCTCTCCTCGGCACAACCTATCCGATCATCTGGAGCAGGTCGGCTTTCTTGGCCTTAGTGTATATCCCTGTGGATGCCTGTCTCTAAATGGGCGTTCAGACCCTATTATGTGTGGCTATCAGTACCTGTGGGTGGTGTATATCCCTGTGGATGCCTGTCTCTAAAGGGGTGTTCAGACCCTATTATGTGTGGCGATCAGTACCGTGGGTGTTGTATAACCCTGTGGATGCGTGTCTCTAAATGGGCGTTCAGACCCTATTATGTGTGGCGATCAGTACCTGTAGGTGGTGTATATCCATGTGGATGCCTGTCTCTAAATGGGCGTTCAGACCCTATTATGTGTGGTGCTGGCGATCAGTACCTGTGTGGTGTGTATATCCCTGTCTCTAAATGGGCGTTCAGATGTGTGTGGGGAGGCGGTGCGCGTGCATGCCCCCTGGATAGGATAGTACGTGCTCGTGTATAAAGCCCTATGAGAGAGGTATGGTTAAGTCCGTAAGAACGCGTAGCACGCATGCGTCAGATCCATGTGTCAGTATTGTGAGAGAGTGTATGCTTATATTGTACCGAGAAATCACTTCATTCTCATCTTTCTTGGTACCGATCAAGACCGGAATGAAGCGAGAATTTCAAAACTGTTTACCATTTTAAAATCGGACCAGAAATGGCAGAGTTATCCACAAATGCTAATAGTGAGATTTGAACCTGTGATTTTAAGTTTGCTAATAAACACAAAATGAGGATCCAACGCATTAACTACCTCGCCCATGTATGCATTAGTAATTATAGCTGATAAGTTATGTGTTCTCATTGCTGTTACTGCGTTATCTCAAAGTGACGTCAGACTGATAAGCGCAGTAACCGCAATACTCATGCTCAGAGATAAGATTACTAAGAGGCGAGGTTTTAGTAGTGTTGCGGTGAGTCAATCAATAGAGTATTGAATTGCATAGGATTCTATGGCTGCAGACTGGGGTTCAAATCTGCTCAAAAGACCTCGCTAGAACTTACCTGAAATTTCGAAAACTAGGTAAGACACTAGGGCCGGGGTAATATGACCAGGTTAGATAAAGACCCACCGCGACACTCCCCAGTGCGGGGTCAAAGCACCACAGACACACACACCAGCCGGCTGGAATAGCAACAGGGTGGGGTAGGAGATAGGTGGGGTAGGATAGGTAGGATAGGTGGAAGTGTCCCACAGATAGAAAAACCTCCTCAGGATACCGGTCAGAATAGAGAGAGAGAAAGGCCGGCCACTGGCCGGTATCATGAGGAGATTCTCCCGGACAGTGGGGTCCGCACGGGAGTTTTATATTCGCCGCGACCTTCCATGGCCACGGATCGCCGAACGGCGGTCAGTTGAGGGAGGTGGTGTCATTTTAATTCCGACACTACTACTTGAGAACAGCTCATAGAGTTAAAAGGGCAGTAGAGTGCTTATGCTCATACCTTAATTTGGCATATTATATAGATGTAGCCTCCAAAATGGACTCGGTTCTCTTTTGATAATTGGAAGAGGATTTAAATAGAGGCAATTTTATATATTTTTATGAGATATGAAATGGTATTGGCTATATTAATCTGACATTACATATTGGCTATATTAATCACAACTACGTAATAGAATTAGCATACACGCTCTACGGATATTCTATATCTATGAAACAGCCTGCCAAGATTCTCTAATCTCATTAATCGGCATTTTTCACCTTATTACATCGTTGGATTAACAGAATGCGAAAGTTAGCACTATGCAAGAATCCCGAAAGTTTGTTTGTTTATGATGGTTACAGATATGCAATTCAACTATATAAATATATAACGATGTAAATCAGAAATCATCCATTCAAAGTGTGAGAAAATCAAAATAATCTTTTTATATTTTAATATAATAGGTCTTTACCGAAATATTGTAACATGAATTTCCTGGTAATATATATTTCCATGATCGCGGTATGAGATTTTGTGCACAGTGGATTTCAGTCTTTGTTTTCCGATTTTGGTGTCTAAATATAGAAAATAATCACCAAACTTCGTGGAAGCGCTCAGCGCAACCTGATAATGCGGCAATACCAATAAAAAAAAGTTCAAAAGACATGTGTATGCGCGAGAATATACAGAAAGATGACCGGTTTTAAAGAACAGGAAAAGGTGATACATACATGTACATATGCACATTGCAAAAAAATTAAAAAATTTCTATCAAAAAATGTAATGGTAAATTAACTCGCACAATGCTAGATGACTAAATTTACATTTTACCACCGGAATTACTGGCTCGATAACAGTCAATCATTCCAGTGGTAACATTTCATAGATATTCCTCTCGCCTTGTTTAACCCTTTAATCGTTAAATTTATTCGAAAAATTAAAACATTTACTTATTGAATGTCCATTTGCAGGCCAAGAGAAGACTATTTTTGAAAATTTACTACTAATGACTGGCTCATTGCCTTTTCTTGGCCTGCAAATGGACATTACGCAAACCCACTACAGAGGCCGGTTTCATCAGGAAAGGGTTAAAATCACGTTTTGCTGCTTTTTCAGTCACGACTGAACTACTGAAAGGTTCCTCAAACTACTGAAAATCCACTACTGAAAGAGTGTGTGAAACTACTGAAAATCATGGTTTTTCACCTGAAACTACTGATTGCTTGAACTGGGGATTGGCAGTTCTGGACTAGGTCTGGGGAAGAAACCAACCACTGGCCGCCGTCTTGAAAATTGGTTTCCGAATGATAACTCCGTTACCGTTTGTCGGATCGCATTGAAACTTCATAGGGTGGTTGGACTAGGTCTGGGGAAGAAACCTATCAAAATCGATGATGATCCAAAATCCAAGATGGCTACCAGCCACCGGCGTCCATGATAACTCTGTTACCGTTTATCGGATCGCTTTGAAACTTCATGGAGTGGTTAGACTAGGTCTGGGGAAGGAACCTATTGAAATTGACAATGATCCGAAATCCAAGCCATCTTGAAAATTGGTTTCCGGATGATAACTCCGTTACCGTTTGTCGGATTGCATTGTAACTTCATAGGGTGGTTGGATTAGGTCTGCGGAAGAAACCTATGGAAATCGACGATGATCTTAAATCCAAGATGGCTGCCAGCCACCGGCGTCCATCTTGAAAATCGGTTTCCGGATGTTAACTCTGTTACCATTTATCGGATCGCTTTGAAACTTCATGGAGTGGTTAGACTAGGTCTGAGGAAGAAACTTATCAAAATCGACACTGATCCAAAATCCAAAATGGCCACCAGCAATCCGGGCTGCCATCTTGAAAGTTGGTTTCTGGATGATATCTCCGTTACCATTTATTGGATCACTTCCTAGGGTTCGTTGGAATATGTCTGGTAAAGAAACCTATCGAAATTTACGATAATTTGAAATCCAATATGGCCACCAGCCAGCGGCAGCCATCTTGAAAATTGGTTTCCGGACGATACCTCCTTGACCGTTTAGCGGATCGCTTTGACACTAAGGATTACTGGTCTAAGGAAGAAATAAATATTTTCTGATAGCTGTCATTTATTAGTTTGTCATCATGGCGGGGTATTATGCGCCGTTTGAGGAGCTCTTGTTCCTTATTATGAATCATCCTGGGATTGGGACCAATTTTTTTGGAAATATACAAAATTATTATTGACCATATCGCACCTGTTAAATAAGTAAATTTGATGTAAAAAGGGCACAATTGCTTGATCTATTATCAAAACATAATTGTTTTTATTTACCTCCCCCTATAACATCTCATCAAGGAGCTAAGACGGCGCTACGTCGTAAAACCTGCGCAAAATTGTATGCACGTTATAGCATAATTCCCATCTTGTCATTATATTATCTTTGATCTAGATTTGTCCTTGTCTTTCCAGTTTAATTTAATCATCCCCGGGTTCGAATTGGCTCGATGCAAAGTTGCATGATTTTCGAGGCGAAATGTTGTGTACTGCGTCATCAATATTTTTGAAATTTGGCTGTCTGCTATGAGCTAAAAAGTTAAATAACGTGTGATATATGACATTTAACAGAATTTAAGGTGCGAACGAATGGATAAGTGAATTATACGAAGGAATAATCTGGGTTTGTCGACTATTGTAGCTAAGGTCGATTAAGAGGCACGCTACCAAGCGGTGGTGGAGTTCTCCAACTTTTGAACATATAAATTGCTCTGACTCTCCCCGCCCCGTCAGTCTGTCCAAATATCTGTCACAACGGGCCGAACAAGAAACCAGGTCCAACAGGTAACTAGAAAGGCACTGAAACTACATGAAAAGAACAGCCAAAAGTGCTTAAGCAGAATCCCAAATTTGTTTCGAATTATGTCCAATCCAAGGCGAAAGCTAGGTCCGGAATCCCAGATTTACAAGTATCTGATAACTTTGAGGAGATAAAAGTCACCAAAAATGACAAGGAGAAAGTAGATGTTCTAGCTGAATATTTCCAATCTGTATCTAGGGCATAATTTATCTGGTATCGCATCTCAATTTGCTACACATATTTAAGCAGTTGCTATGCATTCTGAAACATGCATAGCTGTATCTGCTATGCAAAATTTGTACGCGATTGCAATTTATCATTGATTTTCAAAATTCTATCATTAACTCTTTTAAGAACAAATCCCTGAAAAAGTACATTCTTTACAATGTATACCATATTTTGTTGAATATTTTGAAATTAATATGACTGGAAGCCATTGCTGCCTTAGGCAGCAATGGCTACCAGTCATATTAATTTCAAAATATTCAACAACTTTCCTATTTGTTTGCTCTGAGTTTGAGATACAGGGAATTTATCGGTGAAAGAGTTGATTGCTATACATTTTTGCTGATAGCTTTACAATTTATAGTTTGCATAGCTATACATGTACATGCTACGCAAATATCAAATTCTAAATTATGCCCTGGTATATACACTCGAATCAGATGGTGAAGCGCCAACAATCCCTAGCAGGAACTTCCAGAATCAAATAACCTCAGTTTACATCACGTGTGAAATTGTATATGATAAACTTTCCAAAATTAAAACCTCAAAACCCCCTCTATGTCATGTCCTCAGCCACCCGCTCTCCGCTCTCTTTAATACATCATTAAATGTAGGCAAAATACCAGATTGTTGGACTAATGCGAATATCTCCGCTATTTTCAAAAAAAGGTGATATAAAAAAGCCGGACAACTATCGTCCTATCAGTCCCACCTCTGTGGTGTGCAAATTGATGGAATCAATTATTAAAGACTCTTTCCGGGCTTGGAGTCCCCTGGCACCTCCATAATTTAGATGCCATGGGAAATACTGAATACAGGTAAGCTATTGAATATTTTGAAACCAATTTGCTGGGAGCCATTGCTGCCTCTGACAGTCAGATTAGTTTCAAAATATTCAACAGACTGGACTTATTAATTAGTAAATTCACCATATATATATATATATATATATATATATATATATATATATATATATATATATATATATATATGTATATATGTATATAATTCAGATATCTTCGTGACAGACTCTTTGACATTTGTGACATGACAGCCAATAACTGATCAGATTACTTAAGTCATACGTTATTCAGTACTTATAACCACAAAACATCAAAAAGCATTCTGACAGCTTCCAGGTGAATTACTTTCAAATTACTTTGAACTGCTTTGTTTAATACTCACTCATACCAGCAAAAACAGTCTCACCAATGGTCTTGAGAAATGTCAGTTTGCAGACCAAGAGAAGACTATTTAAAAAAATTTACATCTGGAATGACTGGCTCGATATTAAATTGTGAAAATAGCTTCTCTTGGTCTGCAAATGGACATTCTCTATGAGAAAATAGAAATTTTCTTGAACAAATAGAGTGTTAAAGGGTTAACTCTGAAAGTAATAGATTGGACTTCATCAAATATGAGATAATCACCTGATGCTTCTGATCTACCCTGTGTTTATCAAATATGAGATAATCACCTGATGCTTCTGATCTACCCTGTGTTTATCAAATATGAGATAATCACCTGATGCTTCTGATCTACCCAGTGTTTATCAAATATGAGATAATCACCTGATGCTTCTGATCTACCCTGTGTTTATCAAATATGAGATAATCACCTGATGCTTCTGATCTACCCCGTGTTTATCAAATATGAGATAATCACCTGATGCTTCTGATCTACCCTGTGTTTATCAAATATGAGATAATCACCTGATGCTTCTGATCTACCCAGTGTTTAACAAATATGAGATAATCACCTGATGCTTCTGATCTACCCTGTGTTTATCAAATATGAGATAATCACCTGATGCTTCTGATCTACCCCGTGTTTATCAAATATGAGATAATCACCTGATGCTTCTGATCTACCCCGTGTTTATCAAATATGAGATAATCACCTGATGCTTCTGATCTACCCCGTGTTTATCAAATATGAGATAATCACCTGATGCTTCTGATCTACCCCGTGTTTATCAAATATGAGATAATCACCTGATGCTTCTGATCTACCCCGTGTTTATCAAATATGAGATAATCACCTGATGCTTCTGATCTACCCCGTGTTTATCAAATATGAGATAATCACCTGATGCTTCTGATCTACCCCGTGTTTATCAAATATGAGATAATCACCTGATGCTTCTGATCTACCCCGTGTTTATCAAATATGAGATAATCACCTGATGCTTCTGATCTACCCCGTGTTTATCAAATATGAGATAATCACCTGATGCTTCTGATCTACCCTGTGTTTATCAAATATGAGATAATCACCTGATGCTTCTGATCTACCCCGTGTTTATCAAATATGAGATAATCACCTGATGCTTCTGATCTACCCTGTGTTTATCAAATATGAGGTAATCACCTGATGCTTCTGATTACCCTGGGTTTATCAAATATGAGATAATCACCTGATGCTTCTGATCTACCCTGTGTTTATCAAATATGAGATAATCACCTGATGCTTCTGATCTACCCCGTGTTTATCAAATATGAGATAATCACCTGATGCTTCTGATCTACCTCGTGTTTGTCAAATATGAGATAATCACCTGATGCTTCTGATCTACCCTGTGTTTATCAAATATGAGATAATCACCTGATGCTTCTGATCTACCCCGTGTTTATCAAATATGAGATAATCACCTGATGCTTCTGATCTACCCTGTGTTTATCAAATATGAGATAATCACCTGATGCTTCTGATCTACCCCGTGTTTATCAAATATGAGATAATCACCTGATGCTTCTGATCTACCCTGTGTTTATCAAATATGAGATAATCACCTGATGCTTCTGATCTACCCCGTGTTTATCAAATATGAGATAATCACCTGATGCTTCTGATCTACCCTGTGTTTATCAAATATGAGATAATCACCTGATGCTTCTGATCTACCCAGTGTTTAACAAATATGAGATAATCACCTGATGCTTCTGATCTACCCTGTGTTTATCAAATATGAGATAATCACCTGATGCTTCTGATCTACCCCGTGTTTATCAAATATGAGATAATCACCTGATGCTTCTGATCTACCCCGTGTTTATCAAATATGAGATAATCACCTGATGCTTCTGATCTACCCCGTGTTTATCAAATATGAGATAATCACCTGATGCTTCTGATCTACCCCGTGTTTATCAAATATGAGATAATCACCTGATGCTTCTGATCTACCCCGTGTTTATCAAATATGAGATAATCACCTGATGCTTCTGATCTACCCCGTGTTTATCAAATATGAGATAATCACCTGATGCTTCTGATCTACCCCGTGTTTATCAAATATGAGATAATCACCTGATGCTTCTGATCTACCCCGTGTTTATCAAATATGAGATAATCACCTGATGCTTCTGATCTACCCCGTGTTTATCAAATATGAGATAATCACCTGATGCTTCTGATCTACCCTGTGTTTATCAAATATGAGATAATCACCTGATGCTTCTGATCTACCCCGTGTTTATCAAATATGAGATAATCACCTGATGCTTCTGATCTACCCTGTGTTTATCAAATATGAGGTAATCACCTGATGCTTCTGATTACCCTGGGTTTATCAAATATGAGATAATCACCTGATGCTTCTGATCTACCCTGTGTTTATCAAATATGAGATAATCACCTGATGCTTCTGATCTACCCCGTGTTTATCAAATATGAGATAATCACCTGATGCTTCTGATCTACCTCGTGTTTGTCAAATATGAGATAATCACCTGATGCTTCTGATCTACCCTGTGTTTATCAAATATGAGATAATCACCTGATGCTTCTGATCTACCCCGTGTTTATCAAATATGAGATAATCACCTGATGCTTCTGATCTACCCTGTGTTTATCAAATATGAGATAATCACCTGATGCTTCTGATCTACCCCGTGTTTATCAAATATGAGATAATCACCTGATGCTTCTGATCTACCCCGTGTTTTATCAAATATGAGATAATCACCTGATGCTTCTGATCTACCTCGTGTTTGTCAAATATGAGATAATCACCTGATGCTTCTGATCTACCCTGTGTTTATCAAATATGAGATAATCACCTGATGCTTCTGATCTACCCCGTGTTTCTTCACTTAACGCATTTAACCCTCAAATTTGTTCAAGAAAATTTCAATTTTCTCATAGAAAATGTCCATTTGCAGACCAAGAAGACTATATTTGAAAATTTACTTTTGGAATGACTGGCTCGGTTATCAAGGCAGTCATTCCAGTGGTAAATTTTCAAATATAGTCTTCTCTTGGTCTGCAAATGGACATTTCTCAAGACCACTGCAGAAGCCATTTTTGGCTGATATGAGTGTTAAAGGATTGATGTGATGTAATGGAATTGGAAACGGCCTTAAAACAGGAGATATGTCTTGACCATTAACTGGGTTATTTTTTTCATATTTAGGGTCGAAGGTCGTGGATCAGGGACGATTCAAGAAGTCGCTTATCGTACCGAGTACGTGGGCCATGAAGATGAGGAGGAGAATAGGAAGACGAAGCGGCAGCAAATCACGGAGAATATCGACACTTTGATGAACCAGAAGGATATTCTGGAAATGGAGACAGCCCGTTACAAAAAGCAATGGGATTTACTAAATGGGTTTGGCAAATCTATTACACAGGCAGAACCACAGGTACAGTTGTATAATATATTTTAAGACTTGGATGAGCCACTAGCCAGCAGAAGTAGTGATCACGCGATTCTACTAGCCTTATTGATTATTAACTGGCCATGACTTCCAAGGCAGATATGGCGATTACTTTCAGCCTTTAATGCTTATAGTACAAAATTTTGGTCTTATGGTATTCAATTCTGTTTGTTATGGAAGTGGGTGTGATTTTGCAAACAGCCTCGCTGTAACAGTAAGGCAACACTGTTTGCATGTAGTTCTTCAGCAACAGCCTTGAGCGTCTCTGTATTAAGACGTACATGTTTCCTATCATATAACCTCTTTATTTTCTGTATGGTATCCATAGGAGATCTCTATCATATCACCTTATCAAATGTTACAATACAGCGTAGAAATAACTTAGCATGTTTCCAAAAAAGAAAAATGTACTGGTGCATATTTTGAACTTAATTTTATTGGGAGCATAAGGCAGCTATCACTTCCTTTCAAATTAAGTCAAACATATTCATCCAACCATCTCTTACATCGTGTTCAAGATTGTACTAACTACATGTAATATGACTAACATATGTTTCGGAAACATGTTAGCTTACAATTTATGAGATGTGCCGTAATAAGATTTTACACAAAATGTACCAGTCAGTCTTCTTCTGGCTGCATGTGTATGCATAATAGTTAACATGTTCTTGTTATTTACAATGACGCTTATAAGTTATAAGCAAGGGTGCAACTATGTAAAAGTGTCTACACACAGAAATATACATATTTGTGTTAGGGTTGCATGATTATTAGCTCATCTGGCCTGAAAGGCCAAGTGAGCTTATGTCGTGGCGACCGTCCGTCGTCCGTCCATCCGCCAACTTTTCCTTTAAAACAACTTCTTCTCAAGAACCACTGGGCCGATTTCAATTATATTTGGCAGGAAGCATCCCTAGGGCATAGAGATTAAAGTTTGTTCAAACGAAGCCGATTGGTCAAAATCCAAGATGGCCACGGGCCAAAATGGCCGATTTTTAGACACTTTAAAAAATCTTCTCCGAAACCGCAAGAGGAATTGATTCAATACTCATAACACATCATCTATGGCAACGTTAGACCCAAGTTTATTCAAGCCAACCTTATTGGCCTATTTGCTTGGCGGCCATCTTGGATGACATGGTTTTCCCGAAAACGACTTCTCCCCCCGAACCCCTGAAGGGATAGAGCTGAAATTTATTAAATATGCTTAGGGACCAAGGGCCATTCAAATTTGTTCAAAGGAATTTCATATGTTAAAAAACATGGCCGGCATCAACCAATCAAAATTTAACATTTGTTGGTCATATTGTTTTTTTTGTATTTGATGTATTTTAATGGCGAACATTGCTCTATATATGCTTACCAGGGTGGTGAGTTCAAATATGACACTTTCGAGACTGGTGGATAAACGGTTTGACTGCCATCTTGGTTTGTTTTCCTGCCATAGGCTCCCATAGTAAAGCAATGGGCCCATAGTAAAGCAATGGGGAATTCTTTAAATGACTTCTCAAGAACAACTGGGCCGCCACTGAGGCGGTTGACAGTAATGATCAATGGTACAATGGTCCAATCACCAAGACGCAGAACCTGCAAGCACTGATGGAGAAGCTGCTGGCAGCCAGACTGACAACCACTTGTTCTAGTTATCGATGACCCTGCAATGGACTAGAAGACAGTCACCTACCTCAGCAACATCACCAGGCGCATTCGGCACACAACGATAACGGTCTTCATCCTCTTTCAGAAGTACACCCGCGAGATCTCACCGGACATCCGCCACAATGCCCAGTTGCTATACTTCAGCTCCAAGTGTGGACGTGCCCTGCTCGAGACCATATACAACAGCTTAACCCTCAAGGAGACCAAAGGGGACTTTATCGCAGGTGTACAGAGGGAAGCTGATCTGTACCGCTTCATCTTCAGCAACAAGGAGACAGGTGAGCTGTCACACTTCAAGCCCTCTCTGGAAAAGGCATTGACCTTCACCTACAAGCTGAATCCAGCCAGGAAACTAGCCTGCTCTACGCGTCATCACTGACAGACTGTCGACCACAACTTTTTTCATTCATCAGAAGGCTGAGGAACTTTGTCCGCGGTCTCCCACTACTTCGTCAGATGCTTGAGGACCTTCGTCCGAAGCTTGAGGAACTTCGTCAGAAGCTTGCGGAACTTTGCCAGTTTCATCAGAAGCCTGTTGCTGAAACTCTATCCACTGAGGGTCAGATGCTAGGACTCTCTTCTTCTGGAACTTCTCACGGAAGATCCACTTTGTGCATGTGCGATGAGTATCTGAATTGTGAGCGGATTTGATGAGGTAGTCCTGGTAGTTATCTGGGAATTTCAGAAATGCTGGCAGATTACTGGCCAATCTCCTGCGCCCTCTTTCATTGAAGATGTGCTCAACAGCCTCCTTGCGGCCAACAGTGAGCCCCTCCTGAGTACCTTTTGCATGACCTGTGTCGTGGCTCTCCGCTACAGCGGCACTGACCTCCTCCCTGAGGTAGTTATTTGCTCCAGACTGGAGGGTATCCAGTATATCTCGCTCTTCGTGGCTATGGAGGCTAAATACGGCAGCCCACTTCCCGAGCATTAGTAGATCTTTGGCTTCGACCCTCGCCCTTTGGAGAGCTAGAATAACAGAACTGGGTTTGGGCCACAGGAGGTAGGTCGAGTGCCCTGCCCTGGGTGCTGTCAAACTTCTGGTAGAGTATCCAAGTCAGGAGTTCTTTTGTACTGCGAGCTGGCGCTCCTTCCTCTATGGTGGCCAGTATCTCCGCATCAGACAGAGGTGTGACCTTGGCTCGCTCATGGATAATGTTAATGTCACGAAGCAGTCCTCAGACCCTGTCACAGTGGGACAGTGCACACCGTGGCTGTCGTGCTGACTGTCGTGCCGACTTGTCCTGCTACCTATAGACAATCTGCTGGAGAACTTTACCAAACATGGCAGTCATTTAAAACCTCTATATACCCAGACCTTAAACATGCTGCAGTATGTGCAACATCCAGATGGGACCATTGAACCCGCAACATCACACCGCACTGATCCTCGGAAGGACTGCCTGACGGTCATTAGACCCAGTATACACGATGAGAACCTGTTGTCCGCTGCTGGGAAGTACATCAACTTTGCAATCTCGGCACAGATCCACGAGATCAAGAGCATGATACTTGAGTTCAAGCTTCAGAGCACAATAGCATAGACGGTAGCGCTCCCGCAGGTTCTGAACAGGTGGGAGATCATGCAAAGCAACAGCACCGTGGACACCACCTATGTGAACGATGAGTACCGAGTCCTAGGTCCGCTGGCTCGTGGACCAACCTTCTATGCGAAGGGAAAGGAGTACTACGCTGTGGGGTGCAATGAGGGGTTCACGGAATTCGAACTACGGACAGGTGTCGAGAAGCCCGTGGCAGTTCCACTCTTAACCCTCCTCGAGAACACACACTTGAATCCGGCTGCCATGCAGGATAGGCTGTTCCTCTGGGTGTACTCTGAGCAGCTCACAGATGCGACGATGAATGCTCCAAGACGAGAATGACCAGGAGCTGAAGCAAACGGGTTCCAAACAGCGGATCGTGCATGTGGAGCGAGAACACCAGCAGGTCCAAGCCACAGCTAACCAACGGGTAGAGCTGACATTGCATCGTGGGGCATCGGACTGTGTCGCTGTTGCGGTCCTGGTTCAGAAGGGAGGAGCCATCCAGCAGGTGGATAAGCTAGACGACTTCAAGCTTGTGGTTGCTGGGACCAATGTTCTTGGTGAGGTACGCAAGCTGGCTGGTTGCTAACTCTACAGACAGAAAACAGATGACTTATATGCACTTCTGCGCCTAAACAGTGGAAGCGACGACCGAGTCGGCACTCGAGGGCCGTCACCACCTCTGGGGCAGGGACATCCCACCTAATCAGGGCAACCGGCTCTCATAGATGGGACTCGCTCATTAGGTGTGACGGTACTTTACTTTGGCTATGCTAAGGTATGCATGTCGAACACATCAGGTATTCAGCTTGAGCGTGCGTAGAGCATCACTCCTGTCATCACCGCTGTAGCTGCCACCACTACTATAAGCTCTGCTGTCTTCTGACCTGTCGATGCTTCATAGTCAAGCATTGGCTCAGATATCTTTACAGCCTCGTAGTACTCATCAAGAAGTTGTCGTCAGCGTGGCTCCCTCTGGCGCAGCTGCTCGATTGCTTTGCTGTATTCAAACTTCTCCTTAGACAGCTTCTCCATAGCCTGGTTATGACGCTCACGCTCGACCTCTGCCGCCTTCTTGTCGGCGAAGCTGAGTCCCCAGTTCGCTAAGGCAAGCACGCCCGCATTCAAGATTGTTGGGGCCATGCTATAGACTACAGTTTAAAGCTACTATATAACTGCCCCAGGGACGGATCCTCAGAGCGATGTATGAACCAGAGGCTGATCCAGTCGAGGATATAGATGATGAGTACTATGAGGAGGACTATGATGAGAATGATGATTATGATGCAGACGACTATGATGTAGCGGAGACCGCGGGTGAGTATGATGATGTAGCGGAGACTGCGCCTGAATCCCGCAAGCTTTTACACGGAGCGAAAGGAATCTATCGCACTACGTAAAAGGTTCTATCAGTCCATTGGCAGCAGTTGGGGCTCTGATCTCTCTGTTCACAACGAAGGCTGGCAAGATGGTCCTCAAGATCGCCAACAATGAAGCCATCGCCTCAGGAGTAGGTACGTTCTTCGGAGTCTCAGGCCTTTAGCTACCGTACGTTGCCATAGCACTCACGGCCATCTGGCCCGCCGAACATTTAAGCCGTACTATATAAGGATGGCGTCTCTGTATGACCTGGTCCAGTCCCTAAACTACTGTTCCGTGAGGATCCAGCAGAGATTAGACGCAAGTGTATGGAGGTGTTTGAGGTCTTCAGTGATGGTCGAATGAATGATGGCCGTCTGGTCGTCTGTTTAGAGTTCACCCAGGCGTGTGTGACAGGACGGGAGTGGACGTCAGTGATGAAATCCGGGAGTTTATCAACCGTCTTTCTTGAGGAACTCTACTATCAGCTAGATATTACCGTGAGCCCCCTCAACTACTCGAGGCTGCACGTCGCAAGGGCCACAACTTCACATTGGAGACAGTTAGCCAGTGGCTGAGGCGATGTGGCAGATATACAGACCTCGTCCACGGCACATCAGGCATGCCCATTTCGAGCAAACTGTCCCGAACAGAGTTCACCAGGCAGATGTTCTATTCCTTCCACATGACTCGGTTGGTCGTAAGACCTACAAGTATGCCCTCACCATCGTCGATGTCGCCAGCAGGTACAAGGCTGCAGCACCGCTCACAGACAATTCAGCTGGCCAGGCATTCCAGGTTGTCTACGAGGCTTCGGAAAATCGCCTCCAGTGGCCGGAATTGTTGCTGGTGGATGAGGGTAAGGAGTTCAGTGGTGAGACTGCAGCCCTCATGCGGAATCACGGTGTGGCAGTTAGGCGAGGCGAGGTAGGGCATCACCGTGCCCAGGCTATCGTTGAGCAGTGGAATCGGACACTGGCAGAGAGACTGTTCCCACACCAATATGCCCAGGAAATGGCCGTGCCGAGTGAACGTTCTAGAGTATGTGTGAGAGGGCTGCCTGCTGTGGTGGAGAGATCCAATGCCGAGGTTACTAGGCTAATCGGGAAGAAGCCGGTTGAGGCTATCAGACACTCTGCTGTTGCCAGTCACAGCTCTAGAGGAGCGAACAAGGGAGAGGAGTGCCTACCACCTGATGCTCTGATTCGGTACCTGTATGAGCCTGCTGAGCTGGAAGGGGGTCGATGCCGTGCAACAGATCCTAACTGGTCGATAGATGCTCACAGGCTTGACAGGTATGTGGAGGCGGAGGGGCGGCCTACACTACTACTTGGCACGCCAGCACGGAGTGCCTAGGCGACCATTTGTCATAGAAGAGCTTCAGCTAGTCCCTGCAGACACACAGCTACCACCACCTAGGGTGCTAACATGATACTCGATGGGCTCGGTATGGACACCATCTGGCAGCACATGGTGCTTATCAGAGTAAGCGGATAGTCCAAGTTTTTCCTGCTCATACGTCACCATACCCTGATTGCGCATGTGTAGGCCTCGGTTTTTAGCTCTGTCCACCCTGCCAGGTAGGGCGCTGTAGAACCTCTGCCAAGAGAACTCATTCTGCCGCTTTGACATTCCCTGAGCCGAGCACTTAGTTGCAGCTGTGCTCTCCACGTAGTAGCATTTGGAGCAGAGAGCGATACCACGAGAGTCTTCGAACTCGAGCTTGATCAGTCCCGGAGTCCGTCCAGACCATTTGTCCCAAGCTAGCCAGTCCCGCTTATGAGCCTGGTACTCTGCTCGCATCTCAGGGTGAATGACGTCGTCGAGGTTGGAGCCTGATATACGCAGCGTCAGTGTCCATCTGCAGGTACTCAAAGCTGTCACGAGCTACATAGCGATCGAGGAAGTTGTAGTAGAACTCCAGCATTCGCAGCTTCGCGAGCTCATAAACGGCTATCCCCACCTGGAAGGGCCTTCGAATAGTGATTCTTGGCTTGCGACTCTGGAGCTCATATGACTCACCGATCTCCTCGAGATCTTCGAACCATGCACTATGCAGGGCCTTGTCTACCACGCGTTCATCCTTCGTGAAGCTGACATTACTATGATGTTCTAGGGCCTCGATGAGCTTCCCGTAGGCACTGTTGCCGAGGAGTTTGAAGAGATCTGCCAAGAGCGCTTTGCTCTTATCTACATCTCCTGAGCGGCGGGCCTCTGTAACATTCTCCACGAACCACTCGAATCAGCGCTTGGCCTCATAGTCTATGGTGTACAGCAGTGATCTCCAGGCCATGGGTTATATACCCACTTGAGTGTCGGTGCGTACAGCGGCCGCTTCTTGCCAGAGAGGGCGCCGCCCAGCTTCTGGGTGGTGGGTCGCTTCCGCCCTCTACGCTCTAGATATGCCTGCATCTCAGAAGAGATGGCCTCTACCGGGATCTCGCGGTTATAGAAGAGTGGGGGGCATTTCCTCGAACTTTGCCCACAGAGCCTTAGGGACCTCTATATCCACCTCAGCAAATCCAAACCAGCGGTCTTCTAGGAGCTCCTCCTTAAAGCTGGCTACACCACTGGCACCGGTCCAACGGCACACTGTCTCCTTACCACAGGGCATCTCTTTGGCCATCGTTGACAGGTACAGAGCATTTGTGTCGTAGCCAAGTAGACGTTGGCAGACACGCTCACTCTGGCGGATTCAAGTCACGCCGGCCTCGTGGTATCTGGTGAACACGATGCTGGGACCTCCAACAACAGCACCCTTCAGCATCTTGTGGGCTTCCTTGCCCGGTGAATAGAGGCTAACATCCGGCATGTGCTGAGCGGTTCCACGTAGGAGGTACTGCAGCGACACACCTTGGAGAGACACCTCGTCTTTGAGGATGTCTCTTTCTCGTTCTGTGTAGAACTCCCACATCCGCTCTAAGGCTTCGATGAATGGACTGATGTCCAGGTTGTTGTAGTATCGCAGCCAGTCGGCGAATGTTCGCATTCCATGCTCGCTGAATGTCTGGTTACACTGTTCCACTCTGATCGCGTCAAAAGGTAGCCACCCTTGAGCTTAGATGTCCATGCTGAGTAGTCAGGAAGCCCTGGATAGTTGAGCTTCTCATGTGTGTCAAACCATTCATACGGGAACCAGCTCTTCTGCTGAGTACACCCATAAGCTTTGACCCATACCTCGTACGAGACTCCTGGGCCGAGGTAATTCAGCACATCGAGAAACCGTAGCTCAGGTGTTATGAGGAGCATGGTCTGACTAGCCTTCTTGGCGACTCACTGTGTACCTATACTGTCAGTCAGCTCATCGACAA
This sequence comes from Chaetoderma sp. LZ-2023a, assembly GCA_034401795.1. NCBI lineage: Eukaryota > Metazoa > Mollusca > Caudofoveata > Chaetodermatida > Chaetodermatidae > Chaetoderma > Chaetoderma sp. LZ-2023a. The sequence goes on from CM067374.1 coordinate 21,414,415, forward strand.
AGTACTTCTTGATGAGGTTCAGGTCATACCGCCCAGAGTTGAACCCCAGCACAGGCACTTGGTCACACCACTCGTTGATCAGTCGCTTTGGGAGCTTGTCCAGGTCTGTCGGTATGTACTGTGCCCTAAATCTTGTCCGGATTAGATACGCTCACCGTTGGATCTCCGGCATGAACTCTCTGATCAGTTCTTTGGGGTCAGGATTGCAGAGGTGAGTGGGCTCACTCGTGGCGCCATCTAAGGAGCAGCCAACTGACACAGAGATAGGTATGTGAGTGCTCTCGATCGTGATAGTCTCCGTAGGATGAGTCGTGATACCATCTAGGAGTGCTTCGAAGTCGTAAACTATGAAGTGTGGGTATGGGACAGTCCGAACTCATTTAGGGACGCTTGGACAGCGTTTTATACAGCACTCCCACTGTACCACAAGCGTGCATCCAGATGCTCTCAGCTTCTCTCTCAGGACTGTCTTGCGGTATCTTTGTTCGGCATCCTCACCTCACTGGTGTTGTGGACACCCGTGCCAGACACAGCCATGAAACTGGTAAACGGTGTTGGTGGTCGGATCATAACCATCTACGGGAGCACCCTCGATCCAACGCTCGCCACTGTGCCCACACTCTACATGGTGTATGTGTACGCCTCTTTTTCTCGACTCATACACGATCCAACAAGTAGCCGCTGAACTGGATGGTTGGGGTGGATAGAAGGCTTTCTCATACGCAGACTGTGGCGCCGCAACCTTTTTGCCAGGACACACGATTGTTGTTTTGCTGCCTGTACAGCGATCAGCATGGCGTTGAAGACTGCATGCCTATGTAAACCTCTGCTGACAGTGACTGCAGACTAGTGTATGTGCCAGCTTGGAGATGTTTTTGATGTAGAAGGCGTGGTGGTCCCACACTCCGATGGTCATGGTGTCACGGTAGTGAGCCGCTTGCCTGATCAAGTGCCAAGTGCCCTCTTCGGTTGGTTCATACACGCGAATCCCGATCTTGACGAAGAACTCTATCTTATCCAGCTGATTCAGCGAGGTCTTGCGGACATCGGGTACTGTCACTGTCTTGCCGTAGAACCATGTGGCAAGCTCTCATGCAGGAGCTGTACTTCTATCAGCTCTCGCTCCTCGGTGGACTGCTAGATATCTCCAGAGACACATGTTGTCCCTGTAGGTGTCGAGGGAAGTCATACTCTTCTTCTGTCATAGCCAGTCTGGGAGGGGGCCTGTCCCAAGCAGAGGTTGGCGGTCGATGACAGCCCTGACCTCAACGTTGATTGATCGAATGAAAGCCCACTTGGTGTTTGGTCGATCGATATTTTCTGTGTCGAGGAGGGCTTGCTCTCTTGCTGCCACCCAGTCCTGGGATGCTTCTATCGTGTTCAGCCACGGGCTCCCTGGAGCATTCTTGTGGAAGAGCATCACCCTACCGTCTTCGATGTGACGGATGCGATAGGTATGGGTGTAGCGGAGGTAGGTGTTCTGGACAGTCTACTGGATCTTTTGCATGATCTGGCCTGTGAGGTCTGTTTCTAGAATTATTAACATAGTCTATAATATATGTATACTTACTGACGGTAATCTGTAGGCTTATTCCCTCTGCCCTGTGAAACTGTAAATAATGCATCTGAGATAGTCAATTGGTTATATTATGTTGAATTACACTATCGCAGGTTCAATTATCGACATTAACCTGACAATACTGTTACAAAGATATAGGCCTATATATATTCCCCGATGTGTGTGTGTACATATTAGAATATTTTAGATAACCGGTTATCAGCTAAATCTAGGTAGGTTACATAGGCCAGATAGCTAATGCGCTGGTTTGTTTATATGTTGAATTAAATTTGAAAATCGCTGGTTCAAATCTCGCTATGTATTATGATGATGTAAACAGTGAAATATATCACTGTGGAGGCTTGGCTCTAAATGGGCATTCAGACCCTATTATGTGTGGTAGTAGTACGGTCGGAATTAAAATGATACTACCTCCCTCAACTGGCCGCCGTTCGGTGATGCGTGGCCCCCACCGCCCTCTCAATCCGTGGGGGCCTCCACACCAACCACATGTCTCAAATTCCTATCCCCCCCGAGGATTTAAAGGGCAGTTGGGGCCACGGATCGCCGAACGGCTGCCAGTTGAAGGAGGTGGTATCATTTTAATACCGACTCTACTACTAAGCCATTAGGGGTGTAACGATACTGAAAAATTGTATCGCGATACCCAGAATGTATCATGATATGTATCACGATACATTTTGCAGAGCTTAGATGTACACCAAATACATCATCCTTGGCAAAGTGTACATATTATACAAATGTGTAAAGGTTCTATGGACTCCAGGAGGACTGTGTCTATTACTTCTATGCAAAGTATTATTGTGAACCTGGTTTATTGATTATGATCGAAGCAATAAAGTATGATTTCTATCAATGAACTGTATTAAAATAGTGGGGAATATTGATTAAAATGCAGTCTGCGAATGTCCCTGTAGTAGGTTACTGTGGATATAACCCGGAAATTTTATAAAATAAATCGGCTTTGTTCATTTACATGGAGTAAGGAAATTGCGAATGTGAAAATAACCGATTACCGTATTAGCGCATACAGGCGGATAGGGAACTAGTCTCTGAAAGGGCACTAGTTACATTGCAATCATCTCACGATGTCAGCTTTTCTATCCATTTCATTCTTTCTCAAATCAATCAGATTTCTACAAAAGTATTATCGCCTCCCTTATTATACGAGATGTTAGCAACCAGATTCAATCATTTTGCAAGATTTGCTGACATAAAAACGAGAAATGTCCTGGGGAAAATGACAACCGAATTTCTTTGTTGGCATCCATTTTGGACATTATAATATTTCGCAGTAATGAATATTTATTAGTTCTCTACAAAGTGGAGGCGAGCCGTTCACAGATTGTTTGTTTCAAGACACACCCTCAAATTTTCTTCCCGCTACATGACGAAAGGATTATCCTTGCTGGGGGCTGTGTTTGAACGGTCATAGACGTATATTATTGCCAAATTAACGTTTGTTGTGCCATGACTTAAATCATTTTAAAAGCATTTGCGTAACTGACACAATTTGGGCAGGCCTTTTGGTAATTTTGTGTGCAATATTTTGAGTAATGTGTATTGGGCTGCCAGGAACCAGGCCAACATAGTGAGTGTGTGGAACAGACTGGTAGATCTTATAGTATTCAATATTCATCGCCTCGAGAATTTTCAAGCCTCAAATTGGCCTAAATAACATCTAGTAAGACAGCATAGCACACGTTGTGAGTCTGTATTATGGCGGGAATAAAGTTGCTATCATAAACAACACACTTTAAAGTCAAACAGATTACTTGGCTACAATCGTTAATGATGCATTTCGCTAACTTCTTTGTTTTCAAACGTCCATTTTTTCTCAAGTCCAGTGAGTAATCGGTTAGTAAATTTAGGCGTTCAATTAATATTAAATCTACAGTATACCTACTCAATCAGAACTGCCAATTGTAATATGCTGTAATTCTACTTAGTAATGCACCCGAGTCCAAAGTAAATGGCTGAGAATCAAAGCTGAGTACTCGTACAGATGCTCTATTCTAGAAAAGTATGTAGTATCACGATACATGTGTGCGTGGATCGTACTCGTATCGTGTGACAAAGGATCATGATGCACCGATGGATCGTTACACCCCTAAAAGCCATACAGTTCGTAAAGCTATTAAATGTTAAAGACGGACTAAATCGAGTCATTCATGCCATAATTAATTATGACGCCATCCTACATGTCACTTAGTTGATTATGATGTCAGATGATGGATGGATAAACTGGAAAAGTCCATTGGCGAATTTGGCATAAACATATTTTAAGCACTCAGTGAATTGTGTACGACTAAGATTTTACATTTTGGACATTTAAGTGTCCAAACCCAATTTGGTCAGACTTGGTTTAAACCACAAATTAATGCCCAAAACTTGACAAACCGTTCAGTTGATTTATAACAGGAGATGGTGTCACAGTTTAGTTTTAGTCTTTTCCATCCATCTTCTCCATGGCAAACAGAGATCATTAAAAATATGTCTCACTCCATGTAAGGAACCTGGAAATACAGGTGTTCAGTTCAAATTTGGTATGAAAACATGAGAGATCTATCATGTCTGTACATGCATGTGGGGAGACATAATTACCCTCACCCCGTAAGGGGAAGTGGGTATTGCTATTGAGTCTCACTGTCCACTCTGTGTGTGTGTGTGTGTGTGTGTGTGTGTCTCTGCACATGTCTGTATCTCAAAAATGATTTGGCTCAAATTTTAACATCGGGGAGAAGAAGGAAGTAAATTGCCATGCAAGAGGATTTCCAGACATTGGCCTTGATCTTGATAAAAAGAACCTGGATCCGGATCGGACCAAGTTCTGGATCTATTCTAGAAACAACAGCCAGGTCCTTGGCCATGTGTGTGTGTGTAAATAACTCTTGCAACTGATATGAACAAGACAGCGAGGAAATGATTGACTCGGAATTGAAAAATCGATTCCACAGTAACCTTTTTGAAAATAGTCTTTGCCATGTATGATCAGTCTCATGGTCTGATCCACGATTGTGTAGAGGGATCCATCTATAGCTCTGCCCCATCCATTTCCAGTTAAGCGCCGCCCATTTCTTTCAATGTGTTCGGATCGATTTAAATATGCTTTGAACCCTGAATTCTCACATTTTCTATTTCAAGGTATCTATGCAGCTGTTGAATATTTTGAAACTAATTTTACTGGGTGCCCCACTAACAGCGTGCAGTCAAATTAGTTTCAAAATATTCAACAGAATGTTTATTACATGTAGCTATTAAACATGTCAAAGACATACAATTCATACACTTGACGGACTGTTCTAGCATTCATGATTGAGTATTCTTTGTCAATTATGATTGTGACGTCAGCCTACATGTGACGTATAATTGATTATGACATCATATACTTGAGTGACAGATCAGATCTTTCTATTGACACCATTATGAGGGAAGATGGTGTGAAAGTAGTTTTAGTTAACTTTTTTTAGGGAAGGCTGCACTCGATCGCTGCTACAAACGGTTAACTCTTTAACCCTCATCTCAGCCAAAAACGGCCACCACGAGAAGAGTATTTTTGAAAATTTACCACTAGAATGACTGGCTCAATGAATGAGCCTGTTATTCCAACTGGTGTTAAATTTTCAAAAATACTTCTCTTGGTCTGCAAATCGACATTTTCTATGAGAAAATTGAAATTTTCCTGAAAACTTTGAGTGGTTAAAGGGTTAATGTGTTTAAACACATTAACATTCACTTTGTTCAAGACAAATAGAAAATGATCATTTGCAGACCAACAAATATTTTTGAAAATTTGTCACAGGAATGACGGGCTCGGTTATCAAGCCAAGTAATTCCAGTGGTAAATTTTCAAAAATAGTCCTTTTGTTCTGCATATGGCTTTTCTCAAGACCACTACAGGAGGTGTTTTTGGATGATTTGAGAGTTAATGGGTTAATCCAAGGATTAGAAACTCCACATGTGTCCTGTACGGTAAGATATGTTATTTGCTTATAACCGATTGCCGCCGCATCACCGCATCAATTTTCCTCCCATCACATTGATTCTTTATCTGTATCATGCATTTGATTGGAGTATCTTATCTCTATCAGTTGAAAGAGGATTCTGACCGGCTCCAACTGGTCAGTCGCTTCATGGACATGTTTGACAGCAAGTCAGCCATGCTGGACGAGAAACTTGTCTCGGTCAAGCGACAGCTGGAGAACATAGACAAAGAGATTGATGTACTGAACAAGAATTTGCTTGAGTTTGGAACTGGTGCTTCGTCTGATGTTAAGAGGTAATCTTGAAAATTGGAATAATTGGAAACTAATGAATTATAGCGGCTAGTCTTACATATACTTTCAAGATCATTCATTTTATTTAGCATTTAATTTTGCCACAAAGTGCATCAAGACTTTTGTAAGACGTTACATACAGGGTGTGTCTGTCTGTCCATCAGTTTGGGTATGTGCGTGCGTGTGTGCCTGCATACATTTGTGTTTGTGTGTGCGTGTGTCCATGTGTGTGTGCGTGCGTGTGTGTTACTTACACATGGCATAACTGATTGTACGTGTGTTTTTACACAGAGAATGTTCCATCCTGCTGGAGTGTAACGAGGACAGCGATACACCGATGGCGCTTGTTTTGTCGTACGTCGTTAATAATGCATCATGGTCCTCAAAGTACGACATCCGAGTATTTCCTGAGGAGAAGAAACTGAAGGTGAATCACTGTAATACTGATGTAGTGAGAAAGCAGTCATTTAGAACCCTGCCTGGTTGAAGCGTGAAGGTGGGGGAGGGGAGGGTGGCTCTGTGTGGGTAAGCCTGAAAATAAGTGCCTGACACCTGACATTGTCAGGCATAAAACTAGCAAATGTCAGACACAGACACCTGACAGATTTATAGTCGCAGTTAGTTCCGATGTGCAAGCAAACAGCTGATATACAAAGCAGTATAACATTCAACAAGCAGGTGTCTATTGTAATCATTATTTGCTTGTTTCTAGTAAAGCACATTACTAAGTGGAAAGGCAGTGGCTGACAGTAAATTCTGAATGTCTGTTACATGGTAGCTGGTGCCTGACAAAGTGTCAGACACCATTAGAATAGTTATTTTCAGGATCTGTGTGGGGCCCATGCATTGAAGACGAGACATGTTTGTTATGAACTCTCTGTCGGCATTATGGTATTGATATTATAGACAAAGGGGGTTACATTACTCATTGCTTTGCTTGATCAAGACCTTCAAACGGAAAATTTAAATATCATCCGATGTGATTCTCATTGGCAAAAATAATATAGATAATATTCGCAGTATTGATCCACTCAGATACTACATGTGATTTCGAGAGTTTTCTGAAAAGATTTGGCAGTTTTTAAATGCCCCTTTCCCACATTGATGTCATTGCGCCAGGATTTCCCTAAATCAACGCTCAGAGCAAAACTGCTGGCTGGTGTAGACGCCAACAAGCCGCTGACCCGCATTGGGTTACTTTTGCACTAAAATACACCGCAATCTAAACCAGTCCTATGATAAACTAAATCATATATCATTGAGAAGCGCATTCAATTGCCAAAACATTAATGCGTAATTTTTTATATTTTTGTAACATTTTCACTGATTTATTTGCGTATAGAAAATACACCATTCGACTTAGATTCATTAAATCAAGTGGCCAATAGTGGATATTTTAAAATTGCAATCAACTGTATTATACTATCCTATCCCTATGCTTCAAACTCTACCCCGGAACCGCCATTGTCCCAAGATTCTATGGACTCCCCAAAATCCATAAGACCAACATTCCTCTTAGACCCATCGTTGCCAGCATTGGATGCATCACATCTCAAGCCTCGAAATATCTCACACAGATCCTGAAATCACTAGTTGGCCACTCAGAGCACCACATCAAAAACAGCAAAGATTTCACCACCAAAATCTAGTCACTTGAAATCCCTCCCACACACAAACTAGTTTCTTTCGACGTTTCTTCACTCTTCACCAGCATCCCAGTGGACAAGGCTCTTCCAGTCATCCAGAGAGTTCTGGATCTAGACCCTACATTGAAAGACCGGACCAGCCTCTCACCAACCCAGATTATCAGTCTCTTGAAGATCGTGTTAGACACCACCTATTTTGTCCAAAATGGCTACTTCTACCAGTAGCTATGGGCTCATCAGTGTCACAAACCGTTATATGGAATCCTTCGAGCAATAAGCACTTAGCACAGCCACAGACCCCCCCCCCCCAAAAAAAAATTGTGGTACCGGTATGTAGATGAGACGTTCACATGCCTGCACCACTACAACAACCAACCTTTCACTGATCACCTCAACAATATCGACCAATGCATCCAATTCACCAGCGAAGTCGAAGAAGATGGCCAGATTGCCTTCCTGGACGTCTTGGTACATGTCAGTGATTCCGGAACCACCAAACTTACCGGTACAGAAAACCTGCACACATAGATCAATGTCTAAATTTTCACTCTAATCACCATTTGGAACACAAAAAGTCAGTCGTCAGAACTCTATTTCACCGCGCAGACTACATCATCACAGAAACATCAGACAAAAAAGAAGAACATCATCACATCCAACAGTCTCTCCTAGCCAACGGTTACACTTCGTGGATGAGAAAACCACCTCCCCCACCTCATAATAAACAACCAGATGTCGAAAAACTTCCACTAGTCGGACTTCCGTACATCTAAGGCCTATCAGAACACCTTGGCAGACTTCAGACAACACCACATCAAAACTTACCACAAGCCCGTCAACACCTTAAGATCACAATTAGTAAGACCCAAAGATAAACTGACCACAGATGAATGCTCTGGAGTCATCTACAAGATGGAATGTGACCAATGTGAGGGGACATATATAGGCGAAACCAAAAGGCCTCTCAGCACCAGAGTCAAAGAACATCTTAAAATCAATTCCATCTCAGCTGTGACAGAACACACAGAATCTACTGGCCACATCATCCCCGCCAGCAGTGCCTCGTTTATCAACATCGAGACCAACTTATTTAAACGGAAAGTTAGAGGCTATAGAAATCTACACGCGTCAACCAACCATGAACCGAGACGAGGGCTACCGTATACCAGCAGTCTACCAGTCCATGCTGTCACGTAACTCCACAAGAACTGACCAGAGTGATGTTGCCAGCGACCATCAGTTAGTGCTGAAGAAGTGACCGAGATGGTCACGAAAGCTACACTCAAACAATTTTTACATCCCGGAGAGGTAACTAATTTTTTCTTATTATCAACTGTATTAAATTTTACAAAACTATAAAAACTAATACAGAAATGTAGAAATTGGCTTAGCTTTCCAATGATGTATGACTTCAATAATATTATGAACATATTTTTTCATATGCACTGCTTAAAGTGGACTGTATGTGATTCCCATTGTAAAGTAATGGTGTTTGCGCATCAGCTTTCACACTTACCAGCCGGAAGTGGTATGCGCGATGCATTCTGGGAAGGTAGTTCCCCAAAATATGATAATGTGGGAAAGGTCTATTAGAGATGCATCAATACATCGCGTATCACGATAGTTTTCCCATATCGCGATGCGTGATATGTAAAAGAACTTCATAGTTTGATTTGTATTTAAAATTTAGTAAAAGAGTAGCGATGCATGATTTTAATGTGCAAATTTCCTATTACTGTGACTACGAATTCCAACGAATCAATTACTAGGTGCTGTAAGTGGCATAACACTAGTTCTACAGATTCTATTAGTTATGAAATATAACATCAAAATGAACTTATTTATTTAAAACACATCCATCATCATTCATGTATATAGTTATGTATTGTGATACGTATCGTATGTATTGCATTGTGGCTTAGTGGAGCGTTGCAACCCTAGTTTAAATGGAGAGGAGGCTTCATACAATTGGTCTGGAAATTTATGAATTAGGTTTGGAAATGGTATGGAATTGGATTCTCAAGACGGTGTAAGAACCCTGCGTGCCTGCTATTTTAACATTCGTCTAATGTTTTCAAGGTCATCAGCTGTTTACGGTTAACCGTTTCACACTAAGGCAGCAATGGCTTCCAGTCAAATTAATTTCAAAATATTCAGCGGTTTTCCTGTATGGTTGCCTTGAAAATGAGATATTGGGAATTCATCAGTGAAAGGGTTAATGTCATGTATATTAACCCTTTAACCCTCATATCAGCCAAAAACAACTCCTGCAGTGGTCTTGAGAAATGCTCATTTTCAGACCAAGAGAAGACTATTTTTGAAAATTTACCACTGGAATGACTAGCTCGGTTATCGAGCCAGTCATTCCAGTGGTAAATTTTCAAAGATAGTCTTCACTTGGTCTGCAAATGGTCATTTTCTATGAGAAAATTTAAATTTTCTTGGAACAGATTGGAGGGTTAAAGGTCTGAGTATCCAGGGTGTATTTGGACTAATTAATATCATGATCAATGACATAAGGCACCAATGACCTTGAGCAGGAAAATTCTTTTCGATATGAAGATTAGCATAAATTTTACTTCAATAATTTTAGTGTAATAATAATTCTATTTCTAAAGCTACTGATACCGAGTGAATATTTTGATCTATGTAAAATCGTTGAAGGTAGTTTCTTAGAACTGCTTATATACTTCATAATCATCTTGTATGATCAATAGAGTTTGCATAATTTTAGATTATTTCATTTTCTGAATCGGTACTGCTAAATCGGTACTGATCGGCTCTTAAGCTGTCAGTTTGATGCTGTCCCTTCTTCCTTATAAGATCTATAATTAAACCTGTTCATTTGTAGCTGATGTACTTTGCGCTGATAAAGCAAGCAACAGACGAGGATTGGCTCGATACTCGTCTGCATTTGTCCACTGCACAGCCCAGTATCGGGGGAGTGGTACCGCTGCTCGGAACAGCCAATCTTTCACGAGTTCAAGAGCCGTAAGTTCTTACCTGACTTACCTGACTAAACATAAGAGTGAAATGCTTATTTATGGCAATGAATTAATTAATTTTATGAGTAAGTTTTTTTTACTATGTCTAAAAATGGCAGTGGTCTTGAGAAATGTCCGTTTGCAAACCAAGAGAAGTCTATTTTTAGCTCACCTGGCCTGAGCGTATGCCAATGGTGTCCATCGTCTGTCTGTCCGTTCATCTGTCATCAGTCTGTTGGGTCATTCCATGTCAAATCAACCAAATTTGTATCACTTTCTCACCTCACTGACTTTTTCTAAAATTTGGTACATAAATATTTTGAGATTTGTAATGGAGACATGGTAAATATGAGGTCTTAATTCCTTAGTTTTCAAGATATGCCACTCTTGCATAGAGTGTGCATGGCTGTGCATAATATGCCACTAAATATGCGTGAAGTAATCATATCAATCTAGTTAGAAAATTAGTGAAATATGGCATTTGAAATTCTGCTGAAAAAATTAAAATCTATATTTTTTGCAAAGTTTGAACAAAGATAAATCATGATTGCATAGGACTAGGATAATTCTGATACCATGTGTGTAATCCCCATCCATTATACTATTGACCCACCAGATTTCAAGGCTTTGGTATCAAGACCAGTCGAGTTATGAATTGCCAAAGTTTGGACTTCGTCATTTTTGGAAATTGATGATATGGGGGTGTCCATCTTCAGAGTGGCATATCTTGAAAACTATAAGGAATTAAGACCTCATATTTAACATGTCTCCATTACACATCTCAAGGTATTTTTGAGTCGGTGAAGTGAGATTCTCTGGCTGATTTGACATGGAATGACCCTGTTGTATGTCGTCAACCTTTTATTTAAGCGACTTCTCAAGAACCATGGGATGGATTTCGACCAAATTTAGCATCCTCAGGCCATACAGATCTAGGTTTGTTCAAAGGAAGCTGATCAGCCAATTTGGCTGGTGGCCATCTTGGATTTTGGCATATTTTTAGAAACGCCTTAAAAATATCCGATGCTGATTGGTGGATCGATTCATGATCACAAATCTTTCCAGATCCACTAAACGGATTGGGCTGAAATTTGTGCGATACAATTATAGGCTATGGCCATTAAACTTTGTACAGAGGGTTGATACATAAAAAACATGGCCCCCATGTACGAATCAAAATGGGTTTTCTTATTTGATGGGTTTTAAAGCCGAATTTGGTTTTATATAAGTATTTTGGCATACTAATTTCAAATTTGCCATTTTGGAAATTGTCGGATAAAAGGTTTGGTGGCCATCTTGGATAATTTCCCCCCCCCCCAAAAAAAACCAACCCCCATCCTAAAGAACTAGGAAATTTCAAATGTCGTCGAGAACCACTGGTCCGATTTCAATTATATTTGACAGGAAGCATCCTTAGGGCATAGAGATCCAAGTTTCTTCAAAGGAAGTTGAACAGCCAATTTTGCCGGTGGCCATCTTGGATTTTGACCGATTTTCAGAAGTGGCTTTAAAAAGCTCTGAAACCACTTGAGGAATTGAAAACTCAAAACTCATGAAGCACCATCTAAGGCAAGAGCTGAAACAAGTTTGTTCAAGGGAACTTGATTGGCCAAATGATTTTGGTGATGGTGGCCATCATGGATTACCTAGTTTTTGAGAAAATTACCTTCAGAACCGCTGGATCGGGTCAGAATTTTGGAGATATGATTATGGTCGTTTCAAGGGAAGTTGATGCATGAAAAAAACATGGCCACCATGGACCACTCGAAATGTAGTGTGCTTGGTGGCCATATTTGATTTTTATACCCCGCCCAAAAATTTGGCGGGGTATTATGTATGAAATGGCACCCTCTGTGGGTGTGTGCGTGCGGGCGGCAGAGTGGTTTCCGGACAATAACTCAACTCATATTTGTCAGATTGGTTTGAAACTTCATAGGGTGGTTGGACTAGGGCTGGGGAAGAAACCTATCAAAATGGATGATGATCCGAAGCCCAAGATGGTCACCAGCCACCGTCGGCCATCTTGAAAATTGATTTCCGGATGATAACTCTGTTACCGTTTATCGGATCACTGAAACTTCATAAGGTGATTGGACTACGTCAGGGGAAGAAACCCATCGAAATTGACAATGATCCGAATTCCAAGATGGCCACCAGCCAAATGCGGCCATCTTGAAAAGTGGTTTCCGGATGATAACGCCATTACCATTAATTGGATCGCTTTGAAACATCGTAGGATGGTTGGAATAGGGCTGGGGTCGAAATTAACGATGATTCGAAATCCAAGATGGCCATTGCCCGCCGGCCATCTTGAAAATTGATTTCCGGATGATAACTCCGTTACCAATTAGTGGATTGCTGTGAAACTTCATAGAGTTGTTGGATTGGGTCTGGGAAAGAAACCTATGGAAATTGACGATGATCCAAAATCCAATATGGCTGCCACCCACCGGTGGCCATCTTGAAAATAGGTTACCGTTATCGGATTGCTTTAAAACTTCATGCGGTGATTGTAATAGTTCAGGGGAAGAAACCCATTGAAAATTGACGATGATCCGATATCCAAGATGGCCACCGACCAAGTGCGGCCATCTTGAAAAGTGGTTTCTGGATGGTAACAGAGTTACAGTTTATCGGAATGCTTTGAAACTTCATAGTGTAGTTGGACTAGATCTGGAGAAGAAAACTATCGAAATTGACACTGATCTGAAATTCAAGATGGCCAGCGGCTGCCATCTTGAAAATTGGTTTATGGATGATAACTCTGTTACTATTTATCGAATTGATTCGAAGCTTCATAGGATGACTGGACTAGGTCTGAGGAATAAACTGATTGAAATCGATGGTGATCTTAAATCTATTATCAGGATTCGCACGGGTCATGGAAATCCTGGAAAGTCATGGAATTTGAAAATCTGAATTCCAGGCTGGGAGAAGTCATGGAAAATTGTAATTTTGGTCAAAGTCATGTAAAAGTCATTTAAAATGAAAATCTCGCTTAGGAAAAAATCTGATGGCATAAAATTCCGCTGCATATATTAGGTATATTTCAAGAAAAAGTTGAAAAAATTATACAAAAATAGCACGAAAATAGAAAGTTTTGAATTTTTCATGCTAAAAATTCTGACCGTCATGGCTATGCTTAATTTATACCTTATATCCATCATCACGGGAGTGAAATTATTAATTGGGACCGCCTAGATATGTATACTTTAATTTACATTGTTTATTAAATCAAAATTAATCATAAAATGTTGTTGCGAAAAAATATAAATCACGTGATGTATTAGCTTCCACTGTAGGACGAGTTTAGGTCATTACGCGTGTAGTGCAAAGACGCTAATATTAGTGCCCGAGTAGAGACTTGCACAATCCACATCAATCTAAAAATAGAGGCGTGGCTTCTACGAGAATACACCTCTAATGTATTGACCAGCCATCTTATTACGTCATCACAACGATTAGATTGTTACACAGGCTCCACTTCGGCGACCATAGCGGACTGTAAAAGAACACTATGGATCGTGTTGATTTTGATATCATCTAACCTCTGCATCACTAGCTTAATACAGACATTAAAATGGACTTGATCCACCCAGTGGTTCGTGTGATATCAATATCCATGCAACGTCAGCAAATTCTTGACCTCATTTTGTGTGCGACAGACGTACCACAGATTTGAATTTTACAACGAACTCAGAGGAACTATTTTTCTGTTAACTACTTGTCATACAGACTACTATAGGCTTTATATCATCTCGTTTTACGTGAATTAATGTTGTCTGATATGAGGAGAGTAGCGCTCGTGTCCTTTTAAGTTTCAATTCTCTCTACCACCATATTCTGGTGGAAATCACTACGCCAATGGCTACTCAATACATACGAGATACTTTTCTCGATCTCGAATCAAAGGAGATCTCGTGAGATATGAATGAATCCACATAAATAGGAGGAGAGCTTTGAGTAGCTACAAGAGTGATGGCGTAAACTCGCCCTATAGCGGAGGCTGATTAATACTCAGAAAAATGTAATCTAACCAAGTCGGCCGGGACGAAATCGGTCAAGTGACCAAAAATCTTGGCAGTAAATATACTGCTGAGTGCATTTACATGTACTGATTAGGTAATAGTAAATTTATTGCTCAAATTGTTTTAAAAACATGATCTTCTGTACATATTTATTATTAATTTGCGATATTGGCATTTGCGAGTTTGCAAAATCTGTTTTTATTTGGGAGGTTTCCTTCGAGTCTGAAATAAAGTTCAGTTGAATGCCTTCAATCACAAAAGAACTAATTGGCCGTCCAACTTAAGAAGGGATCTAGCCTCATTTTATTTCTTATGTTGTTTTGGGTCAGTTTATGTTGCTTGGACATACAACAATACAATGAGTTGTCAGTTTGAGTTTTATTTCTTCATTTAAGCATGTTAAACGTAAGATTTACAAATATTACATAAAATAGAATTATTACAGACAATATAGCCCCCAATATTGCTTATATTGCAATACGGTTTTTAAATATTTTGAATTGATGTGATAGGTTTATATACATAATTATGCTCTTTGTCTAGTTACAGTTGTACGTATGATGCCATGATGATGATGATACGTTGTAGCCAGTGCTCTTAACACTTTCACCATTGAATTCCTTATATCTCATTTTCAAGGAAACCATACAAGAAAACTGTCAGTTGAATATTTTGAAACTAATTTAACTGGAAGCCATTGCTGGCTTAGGCAGCAACAGGTTCCAGTCAAATTAATTTCAAAATAATCAACAGAATAAGTATTACAAAATTTAGTTCTTCAAGGATTTGTCTGTGAAAGGGTTAATCTTTAAATCATTCCTATATAATGTTGGATTTCTTTATTTATATATTAATGCACACAGTGAAATTATTTTCAAAATAATTTTAATTGATTTACCTGGATGTTCTTGCTGCATTAGGCAGCCATAATTTGCAGTCAAATTGGTTTTAAAATATTTTGAAAATAATGTCATAGGTATATTATAGGAATAATAGCCCTACATATATACCATTCCAGTAAAGTTTTAAAAAGTCTTCTGTTTCTGAGATAGTGATTCTTGGAGGTCATGGAATTTGTTAATTTTAGTCATGGAATTTCAAATCCTGAAAGGTGTACAAACCCTGTATTATGGCCACCAGTCATTAGCGGCCATCTTGAAAATAGGTTTCCGAATGACAACTCCATTTCCTCCATTTCATCTGAGGAGGAAACCTATTGAAATACAAAATGATCCAAAATCTAATATGGTCGACAGCCACCGTTGGGAATCTTGAAAATTGGCGGCAGAGTGGTTTCCAGATGATAACTCCATTACTGTTTGTCGGATCGCATTGAAACTTCATGGGTGGTTGGACTTGGTCTTGGGAAGAAACCTATCGAAATCTACGATGATCCGAAATCCAGGATGGCCGCCAGCCACCGGTGGCCATCTTAAAAATTGGTTTCCGGATGATAACTACGTTACCGTTTGGCGGATCGCATTGAAACTTCATAGGGTGGTTGGACTAGATCTTGGGAAGAAACCTATCGAAATCGATGATGATCCGAAGTCTAAGATGGCCGTCGGATCACATTGAACTTCATAGGGTGGTTGGACTAGGTCTGGGGAAGAAACATATCGAAATCGACGATGATCCGACATCCAAGATGGCCGCCAGCCACCGGCGTCCATCTTGAAAATTGGTTTCCGGATGATAACTCCGTTACCGTTTATCGGATCACTTTCAAACTTGATGGAATGGTTAGACTAGGTCTGGGGAAGAAACCTATCGAAATTGACAATGATCCGAAATCCAAGATGGCCGCCAGCCACCGGTGGCCATCTTGAAAATTGGTTTCCGGCTGATAACTCTGTCACCATTTGTCGGATCGCATTGAAACTTCATAGGGTGGTTGGACTAGATCTGGGGAAGAAATGTGTCAAAATCGAGGATGATCCGAAATCCAAGATGGCCGCCAGCCACCGGCGTCCATCTTGAAAATGGTTTCCGGATGATAACTCTGTTACCGTTTATCGCATCGCTTTGAAACTTCACAGAGTGGTTGGACTAGGTCTGCGGAAGAAGCCTATCAAAATCGAGAATGATCCAAAATCCAAGATGGCCGCCAGCCACTGGTGGTCACCTTGAAAATTGGTTTCCAGATGATAACTCCGTTATCGTTTATCGGATGACTTTTAAACTTCATCCGATGGTTTGATTACCTCTGGTGAAGAAACCTATCTAGATTGGCAATGATCCAAAATCCAAGATGGCCACCAGCCACCGGTGGCCATCTTGAAAATTGGTTTCTGGATGATAGCTCCGTTACCGTTTATCGGATCGCTTTGAAACTTCATAGAGTGGTTGGACTAGGTCTGAGGAATTAACTTATCGAAATTGACACTGACCCAAAATCCAAGATGCCGCCATCCACGGGCTGCCATCTTGAAAGTTGGTTTCTGGATTATATCTCTGTTACCATTTATCGGATCACTTCCTAGGGTCGGTGGAATATGTCTAGTGGAGAAACCTATCGAAATTTACGATAATCCAAATCCAATATGGCCATCAGTCAGCAGCAGCCATCTTGAAAATTGGTTTCCGGACGATACCTCCTTGACAGTTTAGTGGATCACTTTGACACTTAATAAGGATTACTGGTCTGAGGAAGAAATAAATATTTTCTGATAGCTATCATTTATTAGTTTGTCATCATGGCGGGTATTATGCGCCGTTTGCGGAGCTCTTGTTACTGTGACCATCGCTCCTTTGTTTGGGATACTTGAACCATTGGTCAATGGTGTCAGGGAGGACTGCCGCATTGGCCAATGGTATGTTTTCCATTGGTAAATATTGTACAGAAGTCCAATATTTTTGCATTTCCCACTCAAATCTTTGCTTGTGGCCATCGATCCATTGGCAAATGACATCTCTTGATACAATTGATTATTTGACTTTAGTGTCAGGAATGGCTGGCCCATTTATCAATGGTATTTTCCCATTGGACTAATGTCAAGGACGCCAATATTTTTGCATTTGCTTATCTTAATTTTTTACTGTGACCATTGCCCTGTTGGTAAATGTCATCTGTTGGGACACGAACCATTGGTCAGTAGTGTCAGGGATGGCTTCCCAATTGGTCAATGGCTCTTTTCTCGTTAAGTCAATAGTGGCGTGAATTGTGTATTTTTGCCCTATTTTTATGCCCTGCCAAAATCATTGCTTAGCTATTATGTGATGGCAGCATCTGGGTGGGCGGCAGACTGGTTTCTGGATGATAACTCTGTTAGGGTTAATCGGATCACTTTGAAATTTCATACGGTGGTTGGGCTAAGTCTAGGGAAGAAACCTTTTTAAATTGACGATACTCCAAAATCCAAGATGGATGCCAGCCATGACAGTCATCTTAAAAATGGGTTTCCATACGCTAAATCCATTACCGTTTATCGCATTGCTTTAAAACCTCATAGGATGATTGGTGTAGGTCTGAGGAAGAAGTAGCTATTTTCTGGTAGCTCTCGTTCATTTGTTTGTCATCAGTTGAGGTATTATAGGCCATTTGCGAAGCTTTTGTTAAAAGCCTCTTAGAAACTGCTTGGCAGATTGATCTGAGACTAAAGAATCTTGGTCTAAGGTAGTAGTTGAACCAAGTAAGAGAACCTATTTGGTTGATTCATTATTTATTGTTTTTAGAAATATATTTAAAGATCTCTGAAGCCTCTTGTTAAGAGTATAGGTGAAAGGTTAAGTTTAATAGAATCAAAAATAAAGCATTCATCCGGCACATTATGTATTAGTATTAGCTCACCTGACCCGTGGGGCCGTCAGTCCGTCAAATCACAACTCCTCATTTATGCTTTGGAGGGATCCTATGGTCATAGGCTCCAGAACTTCTATTCAGAATTTTGATTGGTAAATTTTTCTGCCGGCCATCTTGGAGCTTCCAGAAATTATTTAAAAAAATATTCCTGCAATAAAAATGGCCCGATTTCAACGAAACTTGGGTGGTACATGTCATTGATTCCAGAACTACCAAACTTACCATGTGCAGAAAAACCCCACACACAGATCAATATCTAAATTTTCACTCTAATCACCATATTGAACACAAAAGGTCAGTCGTCAGAACTCTATTTCACCGCGCAGACTCCATCATCACAGAAACAGCAGACAAAAAAAGAAGAACATCATCACATCCAACAGTCTCTCCTAGCCAATGGTTACACTTCGTGGATGAGAAAACTGCCTCCCCCACCTCGTAATAAACAACCAGATGTCGAAAAACTTCCACTAGTCTGACTTGCGTACATCCATGGCCTATCAGAACACCTTGGCAGACTCTTCAGACAACACCACTACAAAACTTACCACAAGCCTGTCAACGCCTTAAGGTCACAATTAGTAAGACCCAAAGATAAACTGACCATAGATGAATGCTCTGGAGTCATCTACAAGATCGAATGTGACCAATGTGAGGGGACATATATAGGCGAAACCAAAAGGCCTCTCAGCACCAGAGTCAAAGAACATCTTAAAATCAATTCCAACTCAGCCATGACATAACACACAGAATCCACTGGCCACGTCATCCCCGCCAGCAGTGCCTCGTTTATCAACATCGAGACCAACTTATTTAAACGGAAAGTTAGAGGCTATAGAAATCTACAAGCATCAAGCAACTATGAACTGAGACGAGGGCTACCATATACCAGCAGTCTACCAGTCCATGCTGTCACATAACTCCACAAGAACTGAGCAGAGTGATGTTGCCAGCGACCATCAGTTAGTGCTGAAGAAGTGACCGAGATGGTCACGAAAGCTACACTCAAACAATTTCTACATCCCATAGAGGTAACTAATATTTCCTTATTATGAATCATCCTGGGGTCGGGAGCAACTTTTTCGGAAATAATGTGACAGTTCTATTCGAATTTAAACGTTTATTTGACAGCCTTCGTCCACACCCGCGATCACCATATTGACTTACATGGGATTTGTGATGTCAGCTAACAATGGACATGTCTTTCTGAGAATTGTGCTGGCTTGTGCATTTGGTCGTGGTGGTGTACGGGATGGCCGTGGGTCTGTGATGTGGTCATGGTGGTGTACGGGATGGCAGTGGG
Organism: Chaetoderma sp. LZ-2023a; assembly: GCA_034401795.1. Taxonomy (NCBI): domain Eukaryota; kingdom Metazoa; phylum Mollusca; class Caudofoveata; order Chaetodermatida; family Chaetodermatidae; genus Chaetoderma; species Chaetoderma sp. LZ-2023a. Next base: position 21,434,034 of record CM067374.1, read on the forward strand.
TCTGTGATTTGGTCGTGGTGGTCTACGGGATAGCTGTGGGTCTGTGATGTGGTCGTGGTGGTGTACGGGATGGCCGTGGGTCTGTGATGTGGTCATGGTGGTATATGGGATGGCCGTGGGTCTGTGATTTGGTCGTGGTGGTGTACGGAATGGCCGTGGGTCTGTGATGTGGTCATGGTGGTGTACGGGATGGCCGTGGGTCTGTAATGTGGTCATGGTGGTATATGGGATGATCGTGGGTCTGTGATGTGGTCATGGTGGTATACGGGATGGTGGTCATTTTAGCATGTGGTTGTGGTGGTATATAGGATGATGGTGGTTTTAGCGTGTGGTTGTGGTGGTATATAGGATGGTGGTCATTTTAGCATGTGGTTGTGATGGTATACGGGATGGTGGTCATTTTAGCATGTGGATATGATGGTATATAGGATGGTGGTGGTTTTAGTGTGTGGTTGTGGTGGTATATGGGATGGTGGTGGTTTTAGCGTGTGGTTGTGGTGGTCTATGGGATGGTGGTCATTTTAGCATGTGGTTGTGGTAGTATATGGGATGGTGGTCATTTTAGGATGTGGTTGTGGTTATATGATTAAACGCACTGGCTCAGGATCTCCCAAGGTTGGGAGATATTTTTTATTTATTTTATTGTCTGAGATTTGTTATGTTTGTTTGATAGAGGTGGTATGGCCTATAAAATATGAATAATATATATCATTCATTCTGAAGGTTTTTGAAGAGTTAATTTCGAATTAACCAAGATGTCACGTAGATTGGAGTTTTTCTTAAAGGCTATCACTGGACGCAAATTGAGAGGTTCTTTCATTTTATCCTGCAATTTATGATATTCATCTTTCAAAATTTCAGAAATTTCAACATTTTTTCGATTGTATGTTAAACTGAATGGAATAATTTCACGTTGATCAGCAAGACCAGGGTCCACGTTTATGCCACTCGACCATTTTGTTTTCAGTTGCTTAATCCAAAATGATTCTCGAAGTTTTCTTTGTTTATCAGTTTCTTCGGCCGTAGCAGAAAGAGGCAGTTGCTCAATAGGCATAATTTCAAAGTGTCTATCGACAGAATGACCAGGAAGATTGAAATGTTGAGCTACGTTGGTGTCCTCGTCGTGTCTAATATCGCAAAGGTGTCTAGTTGCTCGCCATCTGAAAGGGCATTTTGTTTCACCGACATACTGCTTTTGGTAAAATAAGGGCTGCTTAGGACATTTGTTAAGCGCATCTTTTTCCCACTCAGCTACATAGATGTTGGCAAAACTAGGACTAAAACGTTTACCCATAGCGCATCCACAGATTTGTTGGTAGATTTCGCCAGCGAATTCGAAATCATTGCCCTTTAAACTCAGCTCCAGGAGAGCTAATATTTCGCTAGTGGGCCTATTGTTATCGGGATATTTATCAAATGCTCTGCGAACAGAAGACAAACCCCTTTCGATGTCAATGTTTGTGTACATAGCATCGATGTCGAGGGTTATCAAGAGTGAGTTTGGAGGAACAGAAATTTTGGAGACCTCGGATAGGAAATCCTCAGTGTTGTTCAAAAAGCTGAAATGTCTATTCGCAATTGGTTGTAGGTGGTAATCAATAATTTCACTAATTCGATAAGATTCAGAGCCGCAATCAGAGATAATAGGTCGACCCGGTGGTATCATAGGGTCGGACCATGACTCAATAGGTTTATGAATTTTTGGCAAAAGGTAAAACGTACGTGGATTCGAATCTCGTTTAGCAGTAAGGTATTTAAACTGCTTTTTCGTTATGGCCTTTTTGTCAGCCATTTCTTGAAGGATTCCATTAAATTTATCACAATTATTTTGCCAGAGTGGTTCGTCTAATTTGCGGTAGTGTTTCAGATTACTGAGTTGCCGATGTGCTTCACGAATATAATTATCCTTACGCATTACTACAGTAGCAGATCCCTTGTCAGCAGGCTTTATAACGATGTCATTGTGGTGGTATATGGGATGGTGGTGGTTTTAGCATGTGGTTGTGGTGGTATATGGGATAGTGGTGGTTTTAGCATGTGGTTGTGGTGGTATATGGGATGGTGGTGGTTTTAGGATGTGGTTGTGGTAGTCTATGGGATGGTGGTCATTTTAGCATGTGGTTGTGGTGGTATATGGGATGGTGGTGGTTTTAGCATGTGGTTGTGGTGGTATATGGGATGGTGGTGGTTTTAGCATGTGGTTGTGGTGGTATATGGGATGGTGGTGGTTTTAGGATGTGGTTGTGGTGGTCTATGGGATGGTGGTCATTTTAGCATGTGGTTGTGGTGGTATATGGGATGGTAGTTGTTTTAGCGTGTGGTTGTGGTGGTATATGGCATGGTGGTGGTTTTAGCATGTGGTTGTGGTGGTATCTTGGATGGTGGTGGTTTTAGCATGTGGTTGTGGTGGTATATGGGATGGTGGTTGTTTTATCGTGTTATTGTGGTGGTATATGGGATGGTAGTTCTTTTAGGGTGTGGTTGTGGTGGTATCTAGGATGGTAGTTGTTTTAGGGTGTGGTTGTGGTGGTATATGGGATGGTGGCGGTTTTAGCGTGTGGTTGCAGTGGTATATGGGATGGTGATGGTTTTAGCATGTGTTTGTGGTGGTATATAGGATGGTGGTGATTTTAGCGTGTGGTTGTGGTGGTATATGGGATGGTGGTGGGTGTAAGAAAAACATTAGTAGTTAATGAGCTGCTTGTGGTCTTAGAATCACCTTTGCTAAAGAGCTCAATCATTGGCCCTCCCTCTCCCCCCAAAAGGCAAATTGTTCAGTTTAGATGTACTTAATAACTTCAAATTTCAGAGTGAGAATACAGGCAAAGGGTGTTTCCCGTCGCCTCCCTTATGATAGTGGTCGTGGGTTCATGAGGGAATCTGACTGCCGTACATCAAATCAGTTGATGTTTTCACCAGCGGGGATGGGTCCGCCTCCACCACAGCCAGTCGCGACACGGGATCTTAGTATTACGCAGAGCGTCGTGAGTTCAGTTCCCCTCCTGCATTTATATACTAATATCCATGCTGAGCATGAATGCACAGTGTGTGGTGATGGGCCTTTATCTTTAGTGAACGTTCTCATCCTAAGCGCACTTTTACACTAACATACTGGATTCATGCTCAACTTGACTGGAATTCTGATGTATATATTATATAGACTCTATAAAGAGTTTTGCAGTTTGTCTGAATTTTAATTGGAAATTTAAAGAAATTTCTAATAAAAAGAAATTTGAGATGCTTTTATAATTTTCTACATTAAGCCCAATTTCGCTTGGCATGCTAGATGTAATGTCCTAACTGTTACTTTCTCGGACAAATCTCTTACCAGTGACATTACATTTATTTGATTGGCTGGTCAGGTGTATAAATCTCACCAGGAAGCTATCACCCGCACTGTGCACGATTTGCAGTGAGCTCATTGTTAGATGATCACGACCCGCCATTGCTTATGCATGCTTACCTTTAACATTGAGCTTATTTTTGGGTATGCATGTATTTTAAACTTTCAGGCATGTCAAGCGAACAAAAAGCCTTCGTGCTTTTGGAGTAGGTTTTTCTAAGTCTCAGAAGTCTAATCGGACCATGTCTGTTGCTGACGAGGGTATGGTGATCACTACAGACCAGCATTATATACTTGAGGATGAACAACTAGAATTGGCGCATCACATACTGGACTTGAATGTCGGACACACTGTTGTGAGTGTAATCTTCTCGCACTATTTGCTTGGCTGGTCAGATGTATGACTCTCACCAGACATCTATCAGCCTCACTGTGCACGCTTTGCAGTGAGCTCATTGTCAGATGATCAAGACTCCATGCCCTCTGCATGCTTATCTTTAACATGCCCTCTGCATGCTTATCTTTAACATGCCCCCTGCATGCTTATCTTTAACATGCCCTCTGCATGCTTATCTTTAACATGCCCCCTGCATGCTTATCTTTAACATGCCCTCTGCATGCTTATCTTTAACATGCCCCCTGCATGCTTATCTTTAACATGCCCTCTGCATGCTTATCTTTAACATGCCCTCTGCATGCTTATCTTTAACATGCCCCCTGCATGCTTATCTTTAACATTCCCCCTGCATGCTTATCTTTAACATGCCCTCTGCATGCTTATCTTTAACATGCCCTCTGCATGCTTATCTTTAACATGCCCCCTGCATGCTTATCTTTAACATGCCCTCTGCATGCTTATCTTTAACATGCCCCCTGCATGCTTATCTTTAACATGCCCTCTGCATGCTTATCTTTAACATTGAGCTCATTTTTGTGTATACATGTATTTTAAACTTTCAGAATAAGCAAACAAGAAAGAGAATATCGTGCTTTTGGTCTTCCTACAAGACTGACTCCTAATCAACCCATTTCCATTGATGACGATGGTAATGTGATTATCAATACAAATCATTGATGACGATGGTAATGTGATTGTCAATACAAATCATTGATGACGATTGTAATGTGATTATCAATACAAATCATTGATGACGATGGTAATGTGATTATCAATACAAATCATTGATGACGATGGTAATGTGATTATCAATACAAAGCATTGATGACGATGGTAATGTGATTATCAATACAAATCATTGATGACGATGGTAATGTGATTATCAATACAAATCATTGATGACGATGGTAATGTGATTATCAATACAAATCATTGATGACGATGGTAATGTGATTATCAATACAAATCATTGATGACGATGGTAATGTGATTATCAATACAAATCATTGATGACGATGGTAATGTGATTATCAATACAAATCATTGATGCCGATGGTAATGTGATTATCAATACAAATCATTGATGACGATGGTAATGCGATTATCAATACAAATCACTGTTTGATATCTGGTTGTGATGAGGAATGAGAAGCAGCACCTCCCATACCGGAGCTCAATGTCAGACAGGCTGTTGTGAGTGTATTCACCTCACACTATGTGCATGCAGGCTTCTGAATTTGAATATGAAAGGAAAATGTACACCAGCTAGAATTCTAAAAATATAAGCATGCACAAAAAGCGGAGAATTTACGTTTCCGGCAGATATATCTAATTTACCTGCCAGTAGAATAGGATATTCTTTATGTTACTTGTTAACTCTTACCACTCTGATGTCAAAATTTTTAATTTTCAACTTAAATTAAAAGATGAACTGGTGTTCATTTTTCATCAAGTTTGGTGGAAGATAAGTGCTGTCGTAGACAGTAACATCTTCCACCAAAATTGTTGAAAAGTGTACACCCGTTTCTTTGCTATTGACCCAATAAAAGATAGAATATTGACATCAGAGTGGTAAGGGTTAACCCGTTGATTGTAAAGCCGGCCAAAACCGATGTCGATTATTGAGCCAGTCATTCCAGTGGCAAATTTTCAAAAATGGTCTCTTGGCCTACAAATGGACATGTCTCAAGACCAGTGCAGACTTTTGCCAGCTTGAGTGTTTCCATGTTATCTCACTGAGATGTAAATGTTGTATCAGTAATTTGGTAGTTTCAGAAGTTTTAGACTAATTCATCATTATTAACAAATACGTTTAATAATAACAGAAATAGCTAAATAAAGACAAATTATTGACTGCCTATATGCATATGTCTGTCAAAATTATTAAACCACACAGCCATTCAAGTGTCAAGGTATTCATATTTCGCTACTTATACTGGTGCGAGGCACAGGGTTCAAGAATGGAAATTTCCTTTCAGGCTGCTTTTTATCATGGTCTTGCATCTATCGCTTATAGGGTTTTAGCCTTAGGCCATTTCTATTGTTCGCTCACCTGGCCCTCATTTATGCTTTGACCAATTTGAGCCAAGTTTGGCTGGAAGCATCCTAAGGTTGTAGGCTCCAACATCATACATAATTTTGATTGGTCAAAATTTCTTGTGGCCATCTTGGATTTTCAAAAAAAACTCTGGAAATCATTTAAAACGAGACTCCTCCAATATAAATGGACTAACTTTATGCTGGTTGACTTCAACACTTCTACCGAGAATTTTGATTGATCAATATTTCTGGTGGCAATTTTGGATTTGTAGGAAATTTTTTTGGAAATCAGTTAAACGCTTACTCCGCAGTAACCACTTAACCGATTTCAAGCAAACTCGGTTGGGAGGACCCTAGACTGGTATTTTTGAGAACATCTGTGCGGAATTTTGATTGGTCTATTTTTTCGGTGGCCATCTTGAATATTCTAAAAAATGGCAGGAAATCATTTAAAGCGCTACTCCTCATTAACTGCTTGGGCAATTTCAACCAGACTTGGCTGGAAGGATACTAGGCTGGTAGATTTCAGAACATGTATACATAACTTTTATTGGTAAATTTTTCCAGCAGCCATCTTGAATGGTCTGCTAATTTCTGGAAAGCAGTTAAAAGCCTACTCTTCATTAACCACTGGCCGATTTTGAGCAAACTCGACTGGAACGACCCTAGAGTGGTATGGTTCAGAGCTTGTACACAGAATCTTGATTAGCCAATTTATTCTGCGGCCATTTTGAATTTTTAGAAAAATTACTGCAAATCGTTTAAGATGCTAATCCTCATTAACCGCTTGTTCCAATGGCCATCTTTTTTCAAAATGACATCTCCGTAACTGCTGTAAGGATCAGGCTGAAATAAAAATTTGGCGTGTGTAGTGGCCGGCCATGTTGGATTTTCTGAATGTTCTGAAAATTTCTGAGAAAAACATGAAAAGCTACTTTTTAACCCCTGAGCCAATTTTAATAAAACTTGGCTAAGCCTTCTCCACAGAAATTAGATTGCTAAATCTTTCCTGTGATCATCTCATTTTGCTCATTTGTGCCAGTGGCCAATAATTCTAGGTGAGCGATACAGACCCCTTGGGCCTCTTGTATTAAATGAAAATTTTCATTGAAGATGGTTAAAGTTACCATTATCGGATAAATAGATCCAAAATTATGTTGCTCCAATGCTGCCAGATTTGACAGTCCAATCAAGGGACCCAATTCTAGCTATGGCCCGTCCATTTCTACCTAAGCTCTGGCTACTTTTATGCGTTTTGGGAGTGACAGAATCCTGAATTAGCAGATTCACACCGTCAAGGTAACTATTCGGATAAACTGTTGAATATTTTGAAACAATTTGATGTGAGTGGGTGGGTGCGGGAGAGGAGGTTGCTGCCATCTGGCTACTTTTATGCGTTTTGGGAGTGACAAAATCCTGAATTAGCAGATTCACATCGTCAAGGTACATGTAACTATTCAGATAAACCGTTGAATATTTTGAAACAATTGTGTGTGGGTGGGTTGGAGTGGGGTGTGGCTGCGTGTGCGCGCGGGTGGGAGAGTGGATTGCTGCCATCAACAGCCCCTAGTCATATTAGTTTCAGCAGTTTGACTGAATAGTTACCTGTATGATGATAATATACTATGTTCTGTGGCTTGAGTCACTTGAAAACATTCTGCACCTGCAATGGACATTTGCAATTTTAGCTATGCCCGCCCATCTCTGTCTAAGCTCCATCCACACCTCACTCATGTTCAGATCGATCGATCTCTGACCTCCCTGACTATCAATTTCCAGAAAACTATACAGGTAAGTGTTTGAATATTTTGAAACTAATTTAACTAGGTGCTGTTTCTGCCTGTGACAGCAACAGCGCACAGGCAAATTAGTTTCAGAATATCCAACAGCATGTTTATTAAATAGTAGAGATACAATTTTTACAACGCGGCAGACTATTAAGAGGTCAAACTTCAAGGTCACTGTGAATGTGATATAAAACTATCTTTTGTGGTTAATCTCTCGGCATGGCTTCAGCCTATTGGGACTAATCTTAGACACATGCTTCCCTGTATCAAGGGGAGGGAGAAAAATGATATCGAGGTCAAAGGGCATGGTCATTGTACCAGTTGTATAAAATGCAGGATAGATTCTTCTGCTTAGCCCATTTTGCCGTTATTATATGCAAAAATTTGAATTTTTGCCAATATTTCGATGGGTTCCCTTAGGTTGTGTGTCTGTCTGTCTACGTCCAATCACAGTTGAGCTGATATCTTGGCATCGCTTCACCCTTTTGGGACTAAGCTTGGGCACATGCTTCCTTATATCAAGGGGATGGGGCACAATGATATTGAGGTCAAAGTTCAAGGTCATAGTGGCCTTGGTATGAAACTACTTTTTACTGTTAAGTTTTGCATTTAACTCAACATATCGCGGCATGGCTTCATCCAATTGGGACTAAACTTGGACACATGTTTCCTTATATCAAGCGGATGGAGGACAATGATATTGCAGTCATGAGGTTAAAGTTCAAGGTCACTGTCACTTTGGTATAAAACTATTTTTTACGTTTAAGTTTTGCGTTTAGCTTAGCATATTGTCTTATATCTCTGTATGGCTTCACCATATTGGGACTACACTTGGACATATGTTTCCTTATAATAAACGGATGGACGTAATGATATTGCGGTCAAAGTTCAAGGTCACTGTCACCTTGGTATAAAACTATTTTTTACCATTAAGTTTTGCCTTTAGCAGCAATAGCTCCACATATCATTTTGTATGTCAGCATGGCTTCACCCTATTGGGAACAGGGACACATGATTACATATATCAATTGGATGGAGCGCAATGGTATTGAGGTCCAAGGTTAAGACCACCGTGACCTTTCTATAATACTGTATTGTTTCCCATTAAGTTTTTGGTTTTGTTCAAAATACAGTATTATATCTAAGGATTGGTTCAGCATATTGTTACTAAACTTGGACACATGGTTACATATATCAACCAGATGCAGCACAGTCCTATTGAGGTCATGCGGTCAAAGCTCGCGTTCACTGTGACCTTAATATAAAGTTATTCTTTTCTGTTACATTTTTGGTTTAGCTCAACATATTGCGTTATATCTCGGGATTTGTTCACCATACTTGAATTTAATTTGGTGACATGTTTACCTATATGAAGTACAATGATATTGAAGTCAAAGGTCAAGGTCATTGTAACATTTGTATAAAATGCAGACTTTAACAGTTTGGTTCTACTTCGCTCACCCAGCCTCTATTACAGAATTGGTCAAATTATTGGAGCTAAGCATCATCATATAGTTACATCAACCAGGAGGAGCAGCACATACATTCAGACTTTTGAGATCAAGGTCATTGTGATCTTGATGCAAATCTAGATCTGCATTTGGAAATGCATAATGCCAAGATTTTATCCACTATCCTGTCAGTCTTGATGTCTTGTTAAGTAGTGGACATACAATTCATACAACCTGACATATTAACTGACATATTACCTGACATATTATCTGAATATTAACATGTTTAAGACAGACTAAATGTCATCATTCATGACATAATTGATTATGATGTCAGCCTATATGTGACATTGATTATGACATCATATGTTTATTCAAAAAATTGTGTTCCACAATTATTGTCGTGCTGGAGAAGTATGTTTGGCAAATTTCAGTTAGCAAGAATGGGTAGACAACACCATTAAATTTGATTAAATTCTTGTCTTTTAAACAAGAACATTTTAAATTTTCTCCCAGATTATTTTTGTCTCGTCTGCGAAACCAGAAGCAAAACATATGTATCGCTTTTCCGACGGCGGCGGCGTCAACATTAAAAATTTGTTAAATTTTTTCAAATAACACTAGTCACTATATAGTTTCCATAAAACCGTAAAGATTTGTTCTATTTAATGATTAGAACTACTCTTTGTGGCAAAATAAAATAGTTTCTAAATTTTTTCCGATTTTTACACGGTTTGGACTTAGTTTATTTTTGGACTTTTATGAAAAATCTTAATCTTGGTTAAGTTTTTTTTAAATGACAATTTACTCTTATAAAATTATCAGATTTCCATAAAACTTCACATATTTGTTCTATACACTCATTAGGACTTGTGTAACAAAAGATTTTCCAATCTTTTTCTGCTTTGGAACTTAAGATAATTTTATGCCTTCAGGTTAAGGATTTTTGCTGCTGTTACAGTTTTTTTTTAACATCATTCTCATCAACAAGGGGTTGTCCAATTTCAATAAAACTACAGATTCATTCTACATCATGATTAGAACTAGTTTGCATAAAAATGAAATTGATTTTCTAAATCTTTCCATACTTTTACCTTGTTTGAACTTGGATTATTTCATGTTCCATTTGCATCCAGGTTAAACTTTTTAAATAACAATTTAGTAAACAAGGTTTTTGACTGAATTGATTAAAACCTCAGATTCAATTTTATGCAATAATCCCATGTCTAGTCTGCATTAAAAAAAAAAGACTGATTAGATTTTGACATATTTTTTACTGAGTTTGGACGCTGATTTTATTTAGGACTGTTTTTTCAAATGACAATTTAATCACAAAGACTTAGATAAAATGTTTTGATTTGCTCTATAGGCTGCATCCTATTCATGTACTTGATTTTGAAAATGTTTCTTTTTGCAGATTTCCTATTTTGCTTACCGGTATGTTTGAAGCATGATGCCTTTCGGTCAGACTTGGTGTGCTAGGGGCTACTACCAGGCAATGAGACTTTATCGTTCAGTCTTAAAGCTATGCTTCTCCAAAGCTATGCTTCTCCAAAGCTATGCTTCTCCAAAGCTATGCTTCTCCAAAGCTATGCTTCTCCAAAGCTATGCTTCTCCAAAGCTATGCTTGCCCGTTGGTAATACCAAGGGTATTTTGCGTCGACAAGTACATTCTCATTTCAAAATAAGACTATAATAATTTATATATATATATATACAGGTTAGCTATTTGCTATCGCCCTGTAGTTGGGGCTTAGAATACACCTTCCGTATTCGCTGCGTGTCGTATGAGGCGACTAAATGAGGTAAGGGTGAGGTAACCCTGACAGAAACCTTGAGTGCTGAAGACGGAGGTTCCAGGCCGCACGGCGCACTCTAATAAACCATGGATCCACGCACTTAACGCTTATGATCATGTCGATAGTCACTTACAGGACTGGCGGTATGATCAGCGAACGAAAAGAAGAAGAAGAAGTCTGATAGCGTTTGTTCCATATATGTACATGTATGGCTTGGACATTATTTTTTTCACTGAATATTTAGTCCAGGGCAGGCCGAGTAATGCGATAACATGGCGAGATATTTGGTATCTTCTGATATCTTTTATTGCGCTTTGAAAAACTTATCAGCTTATATTTCGGGGTTGGTTAACCCTAATGAAACACAACTTTGGTATATGGTTGCTTATGCCAAGAGGATGCAGGATAGTGACAGCCAGGTGACCAGGTCAAAGGTCCATGTCACTCTGACCTTGCTTTTTGAGCTCTGTTCTTTTAAGGTTAAATTTTTCCATTTAGCAAATTGTTTGCATTTATATTTCAGAAATACTTAATACTACCAGAACTAATCTTGGAAACATGGTTCGCTCTGCCTTAAGGAGAATGCGTGCTGATAATGCTATCACTAGGTCAAAGCTCAAGGTCATTGTACCCTTGATATTTGACCTCTGTTATGTCTGTACTCCAAGAAGAATTTGTTTGATTATATTTTAGGCTTGCTTAATCCTCATATACCATAGCGAGGCAGCATGATGCTAGTTAGGTCAATAGGGCAAAGGTCAAGGCCATTCTAATATAGTTATTTGACCTCCGCTCTTTCAACATTAAGTTTTGCTGTTTAACGGATCATTTACATTTATATTTCAGGATTGTTTAATTCTATTGGAACTAAGCTTGGATACATAGTTACCTATTATATTAGGAAGCAGCATGATAACATCGAGGTCACAAGGCCAAACGTCAAGGTAACTGTGACAGACCGGAAACCGGTGAGACATTTAATTCCGCAGAATTGTTGTTTAAAAATTCACCACAGGAATGACTGGCATGATTAATTCCAGTGGTAAATCTTCAAAAATAGTTTTCTTAGGCTCTGCAAATGGACATTTCTCAAGAGCACTGCAGAAGCCATTATTGGCCAGTTTGAGTGTTAGAACATGCTTTCATCAAGGAAGTCCCAATTTGGAAATGTGCTAGTATTCTGTAACTCTAATTTGGCATAGTCTATGTAGTGCATAATGATAACCTTAGCCCTTTAATGGTCAAACTTGGTCAAGAAAATTTAAATAACTGCCTATTGAATGTCTATTTACAGGTCAAGAGAATACAATTTTTGAAAATTTATCACTGGAGTGACTGGCTCTGTTATCGAGGCAGTCATGGCAGTGGTAAATTTTCAAAAATCGTATTCTCTTGGCCTGTAAATAACCATTCCACAAGACAATAACAGAGGCCGGTTTTGGCCGGTATGACCATTACAGGGTTAAGACTAGTGATAAATATGTTTTTAGGCAACTGACAACATGATGAGTCTGTCATATGAAGTGCCACGACTGTCCTCAGTGCCATGTGACAATGTGGAGCATAAAGTGGCTGTTGGTATTATTGATCTGGAGGCGAGCTTTGAATACGAAACTGTGCCTCAGCTAGCTCCGCATACTTTCTTGAAGGCCAAGGTCATCAATAAGTCAGAGTTTGCTCTGTTGCCAGGCACCGCGAATATCTTCCTGAATAACAACTTTGTGGCTAAGGTAAGATGTTTGCTGTCACGGTAACTCTGCCGTTATTACATCCTTGATTATTGAGTTGAACCTCGGGTTATCGATTGTGTTGTCACGTCCATGGACTCGCAGCTTGGGTTATCAATTGTGTTGTCACGCCCCAGACTCCCAGCTCGAGGTATTATTCACTTATTATCTAAGTAATAAATTCACTTATTATTGGCCAAAATTAGAATTGTCATCAAAATTTGAATTTTCCAATATATGCCGATTAGATCTGTCTGTCTCTGTCCGTCTGCTAGTCTGCAGCCAATCACAGTTAATTATTAGCTCACCTGGCCAGAATGTCCAAGTGAGCTTATGCCATGGCGAGTGTCCATTGTCCGTCAACTTTTTCCTTAAACAACTTCTCAAGAATCACAGAGCCGATTTCAATTGTATTTTTCCCGAAGCATCCTCTTCTGCACCTCCTTCATCTTGCTGGAGGAAACAAGTATGATATCTACTTCCTGCATGAAACAAAGAAAGGAGCAGCTCTCATATGTATTAGTGTCAATTCAATCAAGCATGTACTAGGGTAAAATCAAGGATGCCTACAAGAACATCCTTTTTGAGCATGCTTCCCTCGGGTACGATAAAATGTCCAGGCTATTTGGAATAGGCAAAGCTGTCACCCTGTCAGTCTGAAGCTAGTCAGAGACAACAAGCTATTCCATGTGTCTGCCAAAAATATTCGGAAGTGCGCAATCGTCAAAGGATTTGATCATAGTGGCCGGTGAGAAGGCCATGGCAATTTTTCAGAGAGCATCGCAGAATAACCACCTTGATATGATGAGGCATCGGAGATACCTGGAGCTTGTTACCATCAGCAAAAATGACATCTACACACACATGTTGCCGCCAACATCTGCGTAACTATGTATTACAGCCTCCGAGTGTTTCGTCAGATCCAACAGTGGAAGTGAAATACCTTGGAGGCCGAGGAATGTGGCTCGACAGTTTCTGAAAGAATAATGATATGAATACACTCGGACTTGGACCCTGCCCTGCCATCCCTTCTTGAACTAGTGAGACGCACCCACAAGTCGGGCTGTGGAACTATGCACTATCAAAACTTGTCAAATGATGATTTGATGATAAGAAGAGCTAAGCACTGCCAGTGAATGTAGAAATGGCTGGTAAACATCAAACTTCAGTGTCAAATGTTGCGTTGTAGCTTCATAGATTGGTCGTGGGTGCAGAAGACAAAAGGCTTTTAGCACATATGCCCATTATAGTGCAAAATATCAAAATTGGTCTAATTTATTTTCGCTGGTGTCAAATTGAATCCATGGAACAGTAGTTGAATATGACCGAATTCCAGACCTTAACGATAACTATTTTTCATTTTGCTCTTTATTCATGTAATGAACTACAAAAATCATAAAATTCAGCAAAAATCTAAATTCCATAAGAATGGGAACTAAATACATAAGATATCTCAGTGAATTATTTATTTTCTACTCAGTAGTTGTAAATGTTACTCTTATCAACTTATTAATGATAATAAATCATCTGATGTGGAAAAATATTCACAATTAGAACATGCTTTCATCAAATAATTTCAAAACAACTGTGCATAGATGAACAATATCAATTAATTCATGTGTCATCTATCTATCTCACACTAAACAAACATGTAAGACAGTAATTTGATTAATGAGACAAATTTTAATTGACATTATCACCTTTTTACTAAATTGTAATTAACCATATTACTAAATTTACAAAAATGTGACATACAGCTGAAAAATCTCTTTGACACTCTAATTTTATAGGCCGTCGATTTCCTCCTAATAATTTTATGCCTAAAAGTAGATATCATGAGACTATACAAAAGGCATATTAATAACAATTCTTAAGTAGTATATTCTTAGAGTAATAATCATTAAAACGTGACGTACAGCCGGAATTTGGTGCGCTGTTTTTGTGCCATTTGACAGAACATGAACATCGTATTACTTTCACAAATATGCTTTCATATCATAAAATCTGTAATTAGACAAATTATCGTCTATTTGCTAACCGATATGCATGTGAAGGTCAAATACACAATTACATACATAGAGAATCTGGAACCAGGTCACTTTTCATATCACTATTATGGACCGAGTTGAAAATGATCAATTTGCACGAGCTTTAGCGAGTGCAAAATTGATAATTTTCAGTGAGGTTCATAATAGTCATATGAAAAGTGACCGAGTTTGAGATTTTATTTATCATATAAACTGTAATTTTGAAATATTTGCCAATAGTTGCTGATATGATTTTTATCTGATTTCTCATTGTTGATTTTCGTGAAATCGATACCGCCGCTGTGACGCACCACTACTTGATAACAGATACTGAATGTGCAGCAAAATATAGTGACAAACACAAAATCTGTCGATGTCAGCCGTAAACTACACTTCTTCTAAGGCTATCGCAGAGCCACGGCTATCAATCGTTACTTCGCTGCCGACTGATAAACTGTCAAGCGATGACATTTTGCGATGACGTTTCATGAATGACAAATCATAGTAAACAAATTGTAGTAAAACAGTACCGCGTAGTAATCCCTACGCGTCACGCTCGCATCGATCCAATCGATGTTTTAATTGGTCGATTTAAATGGGTTGTGCACCCAACAGCCAATGAAAATACTCTGTTGAATATGGCACGTGTGCTCATATCGAAAAATATGGAACGGGCTAGAAGGCTTGTTTATATGATAAATCGAATTAAAGTCCACATTTGTGGCTTGCAATTGGGCCACTTTATTTAAGGGAACCTCTGTGGCTTTTTTAATCTGAAGCTATATGCAGACAATGTTTTGCTTTGCACCATGAAAAATCACATATTTTCCTCTTCTTTCTATTTTAAAGTGACACCACAGTTTATTCTCAACAATATATGGTAAACCTATAGGCCTATATTTTAAGGCTCCTTGCATATTGTAGCTTTAGGAAACACAAAATAGTTAGTCAATAAAATCACACATAAATGTGTCAATATACCTGTCAAGCTAACTCATTCTATGAACAAATTGGGTGGGCCCAACTTAGTTGCTACAAGCCAAAATTTATTTGGTAGATCGGGCCATGTTTCCATCTACTCATAATACATTTATGTTGTCTTAAATAAAACATTCTCAAGATATATGCCCTATTATACTCTATTGGTGGCCATCTTGGCAGCCATCTTGAATTCAACTTGTTTCTCTTAAAAGGTTTTATTAGATTTTTATACATCATTTCTAAGACCTAAATACTGAAAATAAAAGTGTCTTCACTACTGTTGCAATAAGTGGTGGGTGAATGTAGAAATGGTTTGCAAACAATGAATATCAGTGTCAACTGTTAGGTTGTGACCTCATAGAGTGGTCAGGGTGTGCAGAAAACATCATTTTCTGATAGATTGGGTGCAAGTTTCTATCTACTCGTAATACATTTATGTGGGCTAATATGAATCATTCTCGAGACATACATGTATGCCACATTATACTTGATTAGAATCTATGTTGGTAGCCATCTTGAATTCAACATGTTCCACTCAAAGGATTTTATTAGATTTTTGATTTATCGCCTAGGGGACCCTACTGAAGAGTTTCTAGGTGGTTTCATTTTGTTGCAAGTTTTGTCAAATGTGTGTTATTTTTCCTGGACTATATTGAGCCCCCATGGCACAGCACCCAGGGATGCCATTTCAAGGTGCATTGTGGAATCTATCCAATTTTGCCACAAATCTGTAACCCAACAGAGTTTCTGTTGAGGACAAGTAGGCAAGTAGATTTGTCCAAGGCTCACAGTGTCTGTGGCATAATGGTCTCCACGGCTCTATTCAGTGGAGTTTCCATTGAGGACATTATGACGCTAGCCCAGTGGCGCTGTGAGTCGAATTTTATATACACTGACCATTATATACACTGACCATTATATACACTGACCATTATATACACTGACCATTATATACACTGACCATTATATACACTGACCATTATATACACTGACCATTATATACACTGACCATTATATACACTGACCATTATATACACTGACCATTATATACACTGACCATTATATACACTGACCATTATATACGCCGACCATTATATACGCCGACCATTATATACGCCGACCATTATATACACCGACCATTATATACACCGACCATTATATACACTGACCATTATATACACTGACCATTATATACACTGACCATTATATACACTGACCATTATATACACTGACCATTATATACGCCGACCATTATATACGCCGACCATTATATACGCTGACCATTATATACGCTGACCATTATATACACTGACCATTATATACACTGACCATTATATACACTGACCATTATATACACTGACCATTATATACGCCGACCATTATATACACTGACCATTATATACACTGACCATTATATACGTGACAAGATTAACCCTCTTGCTTTAACACGTTTGAAAAAATGAATCAAAATTGTAAATATTGTATATATAATAGCCATTGATCACGTGTTTCAAGGAGCACTCACACATTGGTCTTTCGTGGGCATAATCCTAGGTGTCAGTATCCACAAAATAGAAGTGTGCATGTTTTGTGTCACCTACCTGTTTATACCGGTCTAATTCGAGTTTTATACAAATGCAAAGCGCATTTGTTCATTTCCTATAGTGCTAGGCTTGCATGATTATTCAGTATTTTTAGTCGCGATCATTTTAGATCAATAATCGCGATTATTCGATTAGTCGCAGCTGTGCTGATGATGGTGGGTTTGTGAGGCATAAAGCTATCAAAACTGCTAGTATTGGAAATATCTTTTTAAAAATGCTACAAACTTTACTTCAAATGGGAATTGCTAACACAGTGCTTGAAAAACAAAAATTGGTATTGCTGATCAGATCACTAAAATGACTCCAGTCTATACACCTGTGCAAAAGTTAAGCACCAGCAAAAACAATAGAACGTAGAAACATGATGGTACAACTAGGCTGCCATACTTTTTGTCCCCGCGTTAGCTGACATAATTCCAAGTACGAAATGCACATGCATGCATGACTTCACGCCGCTTGATGTCCGTGCGTGGCGGGAAACAGCACACGTGTTCAGTTATGTAAAAGTCCAGTTTGATGTGTAGAACATTACATACAGATTTAGGCGACAAGATTAGGAATTTTGTGTTCATGACCGTGGTTTATTTGTACAGAGAGAATTAGCTCTTGATTGTGAACCGCTATGGCAAGACGAAGGTTAAGTGATCGTGTGAAATGGCAAATCATAGGCATGCATACCACTGGTATGTCCTGCAGAGAGATTGGCAGACAGCTGAACATTAACCATACTGTAATCAGTCGTTTGATTGCAAAACATGGGCAAACTAACGAGGTGAAGGACAGGCCTAGATCTGGAAGACCGAAGAAGACTACTGCCCGTGATGATCGAGCCCTAGTACGCCTTGTTAGGAGATCTCCATTCACCAACAGCAGAGTGCTCAGCCAGCAATGGGAAACGCGCAATAGAGTGTCAATGTCTACCGTCAAAAGGAGACTGTATGCTGCTGGCATGAAAGCTAGGAGACCTGTCAGACGTCCTCTCCTCACTGCACACCACAAAGAGGAGCGTCTGAGGTGGTGCAACGAAAGAAGACACTGGAACATGAGATCCTGGAGATGGGTACACTGGTCCGATGAAAGTCGGTTCCTGCTTCATGCCACAGATGGTCGAACTCGTGTATGGAGGTCCAGACGCACGGCGTACGACCAACGTAACATCATGGAAGAAGTTCCATTTGGTGGAGGTTCCGTTATGATATGGGTGTGCATCTCATTTGATTGTAAGCTGGATCTGTTGACTGTACCTGGAACACTAAATGGACAAAGATATCAAGATTCCATACTGGATAGAGTTGTGGTCCCTCATTTTGTAAATCATGCACCTGGAACCCACCCTATATTCATGGATGACAACGCCCGACCACATCGTGCTAGAGCTGTGCATGAATACCTCCGCCAGAATGCCATCGAAACCCTACCATGGCCAGCAAGGAGCCCTGACATGAACCCTATTGAGCATATCTGGGACATTCTGGGAAACATGGTGAGAAGGAGGGATCCTCCTGTGCAGAACCTACAGGAATTAACAGACGCACTCCATCTTGAATGGCAACGAATACCACAATGGCGTATCAGTCGGTTGGTGACCAGCATGAGACGTCGTGTCCAGGCCGTCATCCAGGCACAAGGTGGATATACCCGGTATTAATAATGACAGTCTCAAACTCGTGCACAGATGTTAAACTTCGTTTTCAGACACCATTAATGACAATCTAGCCACGTGTGTCAACTGTAGGGCAATAGTTGTCAGTTGTGTCAACGTAACCATATTCAGGCCTCGTTTTCAAGTTCAAACAAAAACATAGTGTTTCCCCACCATCATAATCAGCATTCCTCTAGTTGCATTATTACCTCTTGCACTAAGATGGATGGGTACATAAATGTTTATGCTATTGCTTTCTTCATAGCACATGAATATACCCTCGCATGTGCGTAAAAATAGGGTGGTGCTTAACTTTTGCACAGGTGTATAATTGCCAGATAGTAATAGGTGTTCAGAAATCATAATAAATATGCTATTATAAACATTAGAGTGCAATTTCTGAACACAATATCAATACAATCTGGCAACACCAAAATGGCCCAAGATAAATGAAAATTCAGCTACAGTACGGCTCAGTAATAACATAAAATAAAAATGGGAACTAAAATCGGGAAAAAATGCATCGAATTTTCAAATAGTTTCTATGTCGGTATGCCTTAAAAAATATATTTGTTAAGTCAGATACAATTTTGGACAGGTCGGAAATAAATCTGGACCCGTTTGCGTTAAAACATTTACACATATTTGTTTCTTGTTGACGAGTTTGAGCCAAATCATTTATGCCTCTACATGTACCGTAATTTCGTGCCTATATTGCGCACTAACATGATTAATGGTTAACACACACACAGGGCAAAACTTGACAAAATATGAGCCAAAAAAGCCTTATACAGAGATATAACATGCAGTCGTAGTCAGGGTTGGGGTCAATTCTGATTGGAATTGGAATTGATCAGTCAATTCCAATTCAATTCCGGAATTGTAATTGATAAATCTGAGGACTCCAGGGTATGAAATAATGGTCGGACATCGGTCATGTCCGATCAAATCTGGATGGGTACAATTTTTTTACTGAACATGAATTTTGGGCAAAATCTGCAAATTTTGGAAAAAGAGAACAAGTGAACAATGTTGGTATCGCACTCAAATATGATAGATCGATCAAGCGTGAGTTTGTGCGTCAATTGCACATTTCTAAGTGAAAACGATATTCACCTTGATTACCAGTATTCGTGATCTGTCAAAACGCGTCATACCGGCAAATTCATCCTAGAGGGTGGTCTTACAATAGCTAATTATCCCGGGAATAGTGTAAACCTTTTATACTGGCGAATTTTCTGATTTCTAATGAGGGATATAGACCGTGAGTGACTTGAAAATTAAGTCATACGGCGAATAAATGACAGATAAAATTGCATAGAACATCTGATAAATGATACCACTCAAAATCTTGTCATTTCGCTAGTCTGAAAATGATCGAGTCGATGCAAAATTAGCAATGGCGGATCTACAAAATCTGCCACTGCGCACGAGTTAGTGATGTGTTCTTACACACCTTCTGTCATGAGAAGAGAATTTGGTCTCACAATTTCATTGGTTGTTGGACATAATTATATCTAGAAAACCCAATGACATTACGTGAGAGATTTTCACAGAAGTTTGAGACGCGTTCTTTCACGCCTTCGATACTGAAGAAGCTAATTCTTCCTCGTGATTTCCTTGGTAGCTGTATATAGAAAACCAATGAAATAGCGGGCGAGTTCTCTCACAATAGAAGTGAAGAAAGCAAGTTCATAAATAATCACACTGTAGAAGACACTTGACAACACGCGCGTTACCATGATATTCGCGTTCTACAATTAACCATTTAATGGTCGAATTTGCCTAAAAATTTTAATTAAAAATAGTTAATGGCCATTTTCTGGTCAAGAGATTATTTTTGAAAATTTACCACGGGAATGACTGTCTCAGTTACTGAATAAGCCATTTCAATGGAAAACCTAAAAAATAATGACTTGACCTGCAAGTGAACATTTATCAGGAAAACTATCACAAGCCTTCTTTGACTAATGTGTTCTAAAGTGAAAATTTTTTAAAATTTAATTGTACATGACTGTGACAGCAGTTGATGTGTTGCTAAAATGGCATCTGAGCGAAAAGTGCCCAAAGGGGCAACCCTTGCTAAATGGAGGACCGAGTATAAGTGGTTAAGTCCTCATTTTCTGGGTCCTACAGTTGACTATGAAATTGTTCTATCTTTATGCATTTTCTCCTGAAAATGTCGTAGTCTACTTGACTTTTTCAGGACAAAATGGGTAAAAATAGAACAATTTCACAGCCAACCGAAAACCTATATTTTTCTCCAGAAATGCAGGAGATGGCCTCTGAGAGCATCTAGATTTAAAAATTTTCAGGGGGAGGACCCCCGGACCCCCCATCAGGTTAGTCAACTTCCGCTTTTTTGTCAGATCAAATTGACTCTCCTTATCTCAGACCCTGGGACTCCTGAATTGGAATTGATAAATTTTAAGACACCGGAATTGGAATTGGATTTGAAATTGATAGTTTGAATTGACCAGAATTGATAAATTCCAATTCAATTCCAGTCATATTTGTCATAGATTTACTGAACATTGTTGGCTATAAAATGTACATGTAATATCTGTAAATTTTCTGCTGATCTTTAAATGTCCTTAATGCATTTCATTCTAAATGATCTATATGGTACCATTTATCACATTTCATTCTATATGCAGGTTGATGATATTTATTATGCCAGCTGTTATTAGATGCTTTATTGAATATTTGAAAATTAATTTGACTAAATACATTTGTCTCCTATGGGTGCAACAGTTTCTAGTAAAATTAATTTTAACAACTTAGTTATGTGTTTGGTTTGAAGACTAGAATTTGAGATACTGATAATTCAGTGATAAGCAAGTTGGCCCGTAACCCTCAAACACCTAAGCCGGCCAAAACACCTTCTGCAATGAGTTTGAGAAATGTCCATTGGCAGGCCAATGGTAGACTATTTTTGAAAATTTACCACTGGAGTGGCTAGCTGGATAACTGAGCCAGTAATCCAACTGGTAAATTTTCAAAAATAATCTCACTGAATTGACAAAATAAAGATCTGATAAATGCTATGAACTTTAAGACATTATTGAATTAACTCAACTCTCCCTGACCAGTGACCAATTAACCTTTTTATCCTATGTGAGCTTTGTACATGCGCATCCTTTATTCAATCAAAGCCTCAGATCTTGAACTTATTTCATTCTGCATTCCCTGGAAACAGGTTTTCATTTGTATGAAATCATGCCATCTTTAAAATCATACAAATTAGTAAAAATTATTCCAAATATATAAGCTTGAACCAAGATAACCAAATTGTGTTAAAATTATTCATCAAGATGTTAGCAATAGTGTTCAGTAAAGTAATAACTATCATCTGCATGGAATGTAATGGGTGAAGAAAGCAGTACATCACAAGATAATTGCCCTGTAATTATACCCTCCTGCATAACAAAGGAATCATTGAACAACCCCCTCTGTGAAATGTCTCTGCTTTTAAAACACAGACACCTGGGCTAGAGATGTTATTGTAAAATGTCTGCTTTTAAAACACAAACACCTGGACTAGAGATGTTATTCAAACTCTACATACATGTGCTCAGTACTCTCACTCAGTACTGTACTATATACATTGTATTCTAAGGCTTTTTAACGCAAACATTTATATAGCAAGGTTTACATGTATCTATAATAATTAGACATGGCATTAACCTTTAGTCATATTCATCAGAAAAAAATCTGCATTAAGCTACATGTATAATTAAGTCAAATGAACTAAAAATAAGATCTGCTGAATGTTGACATTTTGGACAATAATTTGACTGAAAGATATAACTACCTATTAGCAACAACAACTTTTATTATGCTCCCCGAAAATAATTTCACGGGAGCATATAGTCGCCGCTTTGTCCATCCGTCCCTTCGTTCGTTCGTCCGTCCATTCACCATATATGTTTTTCCGGGTCACAGTATTAAGACTTTTTCACATATGGTCACCAAACTTGGTATGTGGATGCATTTTAGGGAGAAGGTGTGCACAGTATGAAAAGTAGGTCATGCTGACCTACTTTTCATGGTCGACTGAATATCACAGAAAATGTTTCTCCGGGCCATAGTTTCAAGACTTTTTCACATATGGTCAGCAAACTTGGTATTGATTATTACAGAAAATTTCTCTGTTGATTTTGAACATAGTTTTTATATGTATTTTTCATATGGTGCCAAGCAAAGTCTAAGTGTGTTTATTTAGAGAAACTTTGATTTTGCTTTTATTAAGCTATCCTTAACAAATTGTTCGTTAGGGCAAATCCCGCTAGACCAAAAGAATGATGGCCCACCGAATCATTTCTACTCCCAAAATTGTGGGGTTAACATCATTACCCCAAACCAACAATATTTTAAAGATGGCCTAATATGGTGATATCTCATTGACAATTTCAAGTTCGTTTCTCTGTGTCTTATTTCATCATTTAAGAATGGTACACGTAAGATTTACAAATATTACATAGAATACAATTATTACAGACAATATAGCCCACAATATTGGTTATTGCAATACGGCAAGAGGAAATAGCGGTTTCCCTTTGATGATAACGGTAGACGTCTAACATGAGCTTATTAGAAGCCGGTTTTTGGGGTGACTAAACATTTTTTTGGGGGAAACTCCCTAATAGATGCCTACCCCGTTTCTCGGACATTCAGCTGCTGAAATTTCTTCATCACTACCTAATAGAAGCCTAGGTTTCTAATAGGAGAAATACGGCACAATGACTTGCCAGGTTGAGTTTGAATGGGCATATATTAGGCACAATACGGTCCGCTGGGTTTGCACATCAACATACATTGTACATATATGTATGCTGTCCCAAATTTAAACGCTACTCCAACTAAAATAAATCTTAAGTAATCATGATTTTGCGTTATTTTAAAATAACTCATAGTATTTAATGAAATATTGACTGTTAAATAATTGTCAGTCTCCGCGCACTGGTTGGTCTGTCTATTGCAAAACAGTGCTAAATACTCCCATCTAAATTTCATAACAGGCGTTTCTGAATTATTTGGGCTCATGGGAAAAGCAATACCTACGGGAATGGTTACTGATTATAGCCTACCCATCTTACACGCGTCAGAGTTTTGTTTCAGGAGCTTGGTTTTCGTCGAAAATTTTTTTTTCGCCAAAAGCAAACTGCATACTCTTAAAAAAAATTGTAAGACCCGTTGGAAAATATTCTTGTTTTGTCATAATTAAACTTATACCAGTTTGCGCCAAGAAATTAGCGCACCCACCAATGCGTAGAGCATTAAAAAGTCTGCACATTTGTGTTCCGTTTTTGTTTCATTTTTAGTTATGTTATTACTGAGCCGTACTGTAGGTGTGGTGCAGTGCTTTCTAAAAGTGTGATGCAGTGGTTTTACTGCGGTGCAGTGGTTTTAATGAAAATAATTATAACAAATCTGCATTGTGCGATATTTTATGATTAGCGAAAGTGTTTAGTTTGAAAAAACATTAATATTCTGGCCAAATTATTCTTACCGTGGGGCCCCACGGAGGCATGGCCTTATTATACAGTTGCTGAATTGTAGCCAATGTTCATTCTGATTGTGTTTTCCGCGGATGCACGGCCGAAGCTGCCTGCCTATTAGGGCCTGGTTTAATTTTATTTTTGTGTTGAATTGAGCTACAGTTAGATATATTAGTGTATATCATGAACTATTCGTGATGGTAACTATCAACTCTCAGGAAAAAAAGCAATCCTAGATTTTGTTTACCCCTCATTAACTGCTTCGGCGAATTCAACCAGACGTTGCTGTAACGACCCTAGGGTGCGTGGTTTCAGACCGTGTATAAAGAATTTTGATTGATCAATTTTTCTGGTTATTATACATCATGTCTTTAAATGCTAATGGTTCAAATGCTAATGGTCCAGGTGAGCATCACAGGCCCTTACACCTCTTGTTACAAATGTTTAAAAAATCTTCTCTGAAACCACTTGTATTGGGGGATCGATTCAAAACTCATGAAATATCATGTAGGATCGGAGCTGAACCAAGTTTCTTCAAGGGAACTTGATTGGCCAAATAGTTTAGCGGCCATCTTGGATGACCTAGTTTTTGTGAAAATGACTCCTTCAGAACCACTGAATGGATCAAGCTCAAATTTGGGAGATGATAAGGCAGTTTAGGCCCATTAAAGCTTGTTCAAGAGACGTTAATACGCCAAAAAACATGGCTGTCATGGGGCAAACAAATTGAAAGCATGTTTCGTGGCCATATTGGAATCTTTTTATTTGACCAATTTTGAAGCTGAAATTAGTTTTACATGTATATAGGATTTTGGGTATTCTGATTTCAAATTTGACACTTGAAACTGGGATAAGCGATTTGGTGGCCATTTTGGATCTTTTTCCCGCCAAAAGCTCCCAAACTAAAGCAATAAGAAATTTTAAATGTCTTCTCGAGAACCACTGGGCCGATTTCAAGTATATGTAGCAGAAAGAATCCATTTGGCGGCCATTGTGGATGACCTAGTTTTAGTGAAAATTACTTCTCTAGAACTTTTTTTGGGACTAAGGGCCATTAAAGTTTGTTCAATGGAAGTTAATGTGTCAAAAAACATGGCCGCCGTGTGCCAATCATAATGTAGCATGTCTGGTGGCCATATTGAATTTGTTAATTTGATGGATTTTGAAGCCTAAATTGGTTTTATATAGGTTTTTGAGTGTTCTGATTTCAAATTTGCCATTTTCAAAACTGTTGGACATGTTGGATAAGCGGGGTTTTTCAGCCATCTTGGATCTTTTCCCCACCAAGAGTTCCCATACTAGGGATAGGAATAGAAATTTTAAATGTCTTCTCAAGAACCACTTGGGTGATTTCAACTATATTTGCCAGAAACCATTCTTAGGTCATAGAATCCAAACAAAGCTGGTCAGCCAATTTGGCCGATGGCCATCTTGAATTTTGGCCACTTTTTGGAAATGTCTATTAAAGTCTTCTTTGAAACCGCTTGGGGGTGGATGGGGGTGGGGGAGGGGGGTGGGGGTTGGTATTCAATTCAAAACTCATTATCTAGGGCTGAACCATGTTTGTTCGAGAGAATGTGATTGACCCAATACTAAGGCGGGCATTTTAGATGACCAAGTTTTTGCGAAAATGACCTCTCCAGAACCCGGACTAAGGGCCATTAAAGTTTGTTCAAGGGAAGTTGATACGTAAAGAAACATAGGCACTTTGTACCTGTTACAATTCTGTTAAACTCCTTAGGGTTCTAGTTAAAAAGCTGATGGTTTTTCAAGTTGAAATGCCTATGTTCCGAGCGATACAGGCACATACTGGGTGTGTGCGTGTGTGTGTGTGTGGGTGGTGCATGTTATGGTGAATCAGAGAAACTGTTTCCTTGAACAGCCAGAAACCAATAAAATTGTAAAAGCAGTAACTTTCTTGTGCTACAATCCATGCCGTTCCTGAGAATTGATGATGGTGATATTTATGTAATGCGGTAGCTTCAGATATTCGACAATTTAGAAATATTTAGTAATAATAATAAACAGTCAATTTAAGGCAAAGTTTCAAAATATTAATTAAAAATTTGTTCCTGATCAAATTTAGAAAAGGTTTATTTTCCACAAGGTGTAGCCTTCGTACAGGTTAATGGAACCACAACATAATAAGGGAAAGGGATGTGAACGGCAGTCACATAAACCATGCAACAAATTATATATACATACTGTCATCTTTTGCAAGTATCTAAAGAAAATAGTAAGTACCATTAACATCTGATTAATCTTATTGATCTCAACTAATTCATGAAATGGTTCCCATTTGATTTGGTGGATTACAATTCCTAGCCAAACATGCGCTTGATGTAATGAAACATTGCAGTGTCATATAGGAGTGATTGTGTAATAATATCCCATCCTATATATAATTACTGGTAGCGGAATCTCAAAATTTCATATTCATGGTGAATGTCGATTCTCCATAACAAGCAAAAACCATATTAAAGCAATCCCCCCAGTCCTGTGATTCGGATGGTCGCCATCATCTGGACATGCTCATTATCAGTTACTGGGTTATAAAAAACCAGACATGTACTATCTGTCAAAATGACCTAGTTCAAATTTCTAAAGTGTGTTCAAACTGGGCATTTGATTATGAATAATCTTAATAGGTGATATGAGACAATACATGTTAGCTGCCTGTTTAAATGTCAATAGTACTCAATGAATATTAGTACATGTTCTGGTGCTACATGCCTGTCATTGCCGGATATGTGTAAATTTAGAGTCTTGAGACATCAGCAGTAGGTGTGTACATATTTTAACTTGATATTACTGACAAACAAAAAATAATACACCTCTAGTTTTTTTATATATTGTAGGTAACTTACCAGGCTTTAATTTACATCATTTGTGACCTCAAGGTCATGTGATCCACAAGGTCAATTTCAAGGTCAAAATATAGGTTAAAAGGTCATCACCCCTAGAATCACCCAAATGATATAAATCATGGCAGATTTGGAATCCTTGTTTGTTTCCCTTTCTTATGACACTTTGTTTGTAAAGTTTGGACCATTTGGTCTGGAGTTATGGCCATTTGTATTTTGGCGACCATGCTTTTCTGGCCAAAACAAACATATAAACAAATTTTGAAGTAAATTGGAAATGGTGAGGTTTAGAATCACATTTTTATTGGGTGATTTGATACGGAATGACCCACATCAGAATTTAATATACCGCATAGCGACCAACTATGCGCTAGTCTAAACGGCATGAAGCCCGATGTTTTCAGTACAATTACAAAGTCAATTTGGCAAGGGCAAGAACTTCCTGTGACCAATATTCACACCTGCTGTGCAAAGCAGAAGAGAACACCATCAACCAATCGGATGGCTGACCTTTCCCAAATGACCAATCCCTAAGCCGACTGATTTCTGCCTAACAAAAATGGCTTTAAAAAAGAATGTGTCCCTGTTATAAACACAGCTATATGAAAGTTTCACAGACTAATATAGTAAATGCTAAGCGAACTTACACATGATTAAACCTGACTTCCCAAAAAGCCATATTTACTGCTAAAACAGAAATATGGAAATATGTAACAGTAATACAATTACGCAGTTACATTTAGAAATTATAGGAATATTTGCACATTGTGTCCGTTGAATGCTTAAGTGTCTTGCTGTTGCAAGCCACTAGACAATAATTTCAATGAGCAAAATCTGTTGACCTGAGGAATATTTTGGAAACAGTTTGACTAAAAGATGTTGGTGGCCTTGTCAAATTTGCTTTCAGAATATTTAGCAGGCCCATAGTGTATATAACTAGGAGAATATGATGTCTGCAAAACTCATCAGGCAGACAGTTTAACCCTTTAACCCTTGAAATTGTTCAAGAAACTGTAAATTTTCTCATAGAAAATGTTCATTTGCAGACCAAGAGAAGACTATTTTTGAAGATTTACCACTAGAATGACTGGCTCGGTTATCGAGCCAGTCATTCTGGTGGTAAATTTTCAAAAGTAGACTTCTCTTGGTCTGTAAATTGACATTTCTCAAGACCACTGCAAAAGCCGTTTTTGGGTGATATGAGTGTTAAAGGGTTAGCGCAGCATGGATGCATATAATTATAGAGAAATACATTTTCTAATCGATCATTTAATTTTATCTTCAGAGTGCATTGCAGTCAGTTAGTCCCGGAGAAGAGTTTTCAGTCTCGCTCGGCGCCGATCCAGCCGTGAAAGTCGACTATAAACCACTAATGAAGATGCAAGAGAGATCTGGACTTCTGACGAAAGTTGTCACTATGACATACACTCAGATGACGTCAATTAAGAATGCGCACAAGACCACGGCCAATATCATCATGAAGGATTCTGTTCCACGCAGCACAGACGAGAAGATTAAGGTCAGTAACACGAGTAAACATTTGATGCACAAAATGGCCAACGCTGGCTTTTACCGTGCACTAGAAGAATTTCCATTTGCAGACCTTTCTTGCCCATTCTTTACCACTAGAGTGCTGGTCATTTACAAGTGACAAGAACAGACAGGTCATTTACAGCTGACATGGACAGGCTGCTGATTTACAGCTGACATGGGCAGGCTGGTCATTTACAGCTGACATGGACAGGCTGCTGATTTACAGCTGACATGGGCAGGCTGGTCATTTGCAGCTGACATGGACAGGCTGGTCATTTGCAGCTGACACGGACAGGTTGGACATTTGCAGCCGACACAGACAGGCTGGTCATTTACAGCTGACATGGACAGGCTGGTTATTTACAGCTGACACGGACAGGCTGGTCATTTACAGCTGACACGGACAGGCTGGTCATTTGCAGCTGACACGGACAGGCTTGTCATTTTCAGCTGACACAGACAGGCTGGTCATTTACAGCTGACACGGACAGGCTGGTCATTTACAACTGACACGAATAGGCTGGTCATTTACAGCTGACACGGACAGGCTGGTCATTTACAGCTGACATGGACAGCCTGGTCATTTGCAACTGACACGGACAGGCTGGTTATTTGCAGGTGACACGGACAGGCTGGTCATTTACAACTGACATGGACAGGCTGGTCATTTACAGCTGACACGGACAGGCTGGCCATTTGCAGCTGACACGGACAGGCTGGTCATTTTCAGCTGACACGGACAGGCTGGTCATTTACAGCTGACACGGACAGGCTGGTCATTTACAACTGACACGAACAGGCTGGTCATTTACAGCTGACACGGACAGGCTGGTCATTTACAGCTGACATGGACAGGCTGGTCATTTGCAACTGACACGGACAGGCTGGTTATTTGCAGGTGACACGGACAGGCTGGTCATTTACAACTGACATGGACAGGCTGGTCATTTACATATGCTCTATGTTTATCCTGTAGGTGCTTGTGCAGTTATATTCTCTATGTTTATCCTGTAGGTGCTTGTGCAGTTACATGCTCTATGTTTATCCTGTAGGTGCTTGTGCAGTTATATCCTCTATGTTTATCCTGTAGGTGCTTGTGCAGTTACATGCTCTATGTTTATCCTGTAGGTGCTTGTGCAGTTATATTCTCTATGTTTATCCTGTAGGTGCTTGTGCAGTTACATGCTCTATGTTTATCCTGTAGGTGCTTGTGCAGTTATATCCTCTATGTTTATCCTGTAGGTGCTTGTGCAGTTACATGCTCTATGTTTATCCTGTAGGTGCTTGTGCCGTTTTATGCTCTATGTTTATCATGTAGGTGCTTGTGCAGTTACATGCTCTATGTTTATCCTGTAGGTGCTTGTGCAGTTACATGCTCTATGTTTATCCTGTAGGTGCTTATGCAGTTATATGCTCTTTATGTTTATCCTGTAGGTGCTTGTGCAGTTACATGCTCTATGTTTATCCTGTAGGTGCTTGTGCAGTTATATGCTCTATGTTTATCCTGTAGGTGCTTATGCAGTTACATGCTCTATGTTTATCTTGTAGGTGCTTGTGCAGTTACATGCTCTATGTTTATCCTGTAGGTGCTTATACAGTTACATGCTCTATGTTTATCCTGTAGGTGCTTGTGCAGTTACATGCTCTATGTTTATCCTGTAGGTGCTTGTGCAGTTACATGCTCTATGTTTATCCTGTAGGTGCTTGTGCCGTTTTATGCTCGATGGTTATCATGTAGGTGCTTGTGCAGTTATATGCTCTATGTTTATCCTGTAGGTGCTTGTGCAGTTACATGCTCTATGTTTATCCTGTAGGTGCTTGTGCAGTTATATCCTCTATGTTTATCCTGTAGGTGCTTGTGCAGTTACATGCTCTATGTTTATCTTGTAGGTGCTTGTGCCGTTTTATGCTCTATGTTTATCATGTAGGTGCTTGTGCAGTTACATGCTCTATGTTTATCCTGTAGGTGCTTGTGCAGTTACATGCTCTATGTTTATCCTGTAGGTGCTTATGCAGTTATCTATGTTTATCCTGTAGGTGCTTGTGCAGGTATATGCTCTATGTTTATCCTGTAGGTGCTTATGCAGTTATATGCTCTATGTTTATCTTGTAGGTGCTTGTGCAGTTACATGCTCTATGTTTATCCTGTAGGTGCTTATACAGTTACATGCTCTATGTTTATCCTGTAGGTGCTTGTGCAGTTACATGCTCTATGTTTATCCTGTAGGTGCTTGTGCAGTTATATGCTCTATGTTTATCCTGTAGGTGCTTGTGCAGTTACATGCTCTATGTTTGTCCTGTAGGTGCTTGTGCAGTTATATGCTCTATGTTTATCCTGTAGGTGCTTATGCAGCTACATGCTCTATGTTTATCCTGTAGGTGCTTGTGCAGTTACATGCTCTATGTTTATCCTGTAGGTGCTTATGCAGTTACATAACTGCATGCTCTATGTTTATCCTGTATGTGCTTATGCAGTTATATGCTCTACGTTTATCCTGTAGATGCTTGTGCAGTTACATGCTCTATGTTTATCCTGTAGGTGCTTATGCAGTTATGTGCTCTATGATTTTTCCTGTAGGTGGTTATTTTGGAGCCGCCTCTAAGCGCCAAACAGACGGAGCGTGAGGACAAATCTGGCCGTGTGCTGTTGAATAAGGCTCACAACATTGAATGGCATTTTGACCTGGAAGCTGGTCAATCAAGGGAGATAACTCTCAAGTATTCAGTGGAGTACCCGGCTGGTGAGGAAATTGTCACAAATATCACCTTTTCACAGTCATAAGCTTTGCCAGCCGAGATTAACCCTTTGATGGACAAGATGGACAAAATAGCTCATATTAACCATTTGATGGATGAGAGGACAAAATAGCTCATATTAACCCTTTGATGGACGAGAGGACAAAATAGCTCATATTAACCCTTTGATGGATGAGAGGACAAAATAGCTCATATTAACCCTTTGATGGATGAGAGGACAAAATAGCTCATATTAACCCTTTGATGGACGAGAGGACAAAATAGCTCATATTAACCCTTTGATGGACGAGAGGACAAAATAGCTCATATTAGCCCTTTGATGGACGAGAGGACAAAATAGCTCATATTAACCCTTTGATGGACGAGAGGACAAAATAGCTCAGATTAACCCTTTGATGGACGGGAGGACAAAATAGCTCATATTAACCCTTTGATGGACGAGAGGACAAAATATCTCATATTAGCCCTTTGATGGATGAGAGGACAAAATAGCTCATATTAACCCTTTGATGGATGAGAGGACAAAATAGCTCATATTAACCCTTTGATGGACGAGAGGACAAAATAGCTCATATTAACCCTTTAATGGATGAGAGGACAAAATAGCTCATATTAGCCCTTTGATGGATGAGAGGACAAAATAGCTCATATTAACCCTTTGATGGATGAGAGGACAAAATAGCTCATATTAACCCTTTGATGGATGAGAGGACAAAATAGCTCATATTAACCCTTTGATGGATGAGAGGACAAAATAGCTCATATTAACCCTTTGATGGATGAGAGGACAAAATAGCTCATATTAACCCTTTGATGGACGAGAGGACAAAATAGCTCATATTAACCCTTTGATGGATGAGAGGACAAAATAGCTCATATTAACCCTTTGATGGATGAGAGGACAAAATAGCTCATATTAAACATTTGATGGATGAGAGGACAAAATAGCTCATTAACCATTTGATGGATGAGAGGACAAAATAACTCATATTAAACATTTGATGGATGAGAGGACAAAATAGCTCATTAACCCTTTGATGGATGAGAGGACAAAATAGCTCATATTAAACATTTGATGGATGAGAGGACAAAATAGCTCATATTAACCATTTGATGGATGAGAGGACAAAATAGCTCATTAACCATTTGATGGATGAGAGGACAAAATAGCTCATATTAACCCTTTGATGGATGAGAGGACAAAATAGCTCATATTAACCATTTGATGGATGAGAGGACAAAATAGCTCATATTAACCATTTGATGGATGAGAGGACAAAATAGCTCATATTAAACATTTGATGGATGAGAGGACAAAATAGCTCATATTAACCATTTGATGGATGAGAGGACAAAATAGCTCATATTAACCCTTTGATGGACGAGAGGACAAAATAGCTCATATTAACCTTATAATATTATCATTCCAGTGATAAATTTTCAAAAATTGTATGTTCGTGGCCTGTGAATGGACATTCAATAAGAAAATATTGTAAAAAATGTGACCATATTTGACCATTAAAGGGTAGAGACCAGCTCCTTTACTCATTCATTTATTGTCATTTAGGTGGCCGTGATAAACTGGTGCTACACGAGTTCATAAACCTCAGGACTCAATTTTAAATCTAAGCTATTTATTTGTTGATTATATTTGTATTGTGAAATATTCCTCATTGGTGTTTAGATTTCCTAATAGATTTTGATGTGAAATATAGGATTAGATGGAGGAATCCAGTTTTAACAGTCAAGTTAGTTTCAAAATATTCAACAGAATGCCTATTAAATAGGAAAGACATACAATTCGTTCAATTTAATGGACTATTAAGCGTTTATGACGGACTTAATTACGTCATTCAGGACATAATTGATTATGATATCAGCCTATGTGTGATGTAGTTGATTATGACGTCAATTGAGTGATTGATAGGCTGGATTCATCTATTGAATTTGTGTTAACGATTTGTCTTTAAAGATGGAGGGATTTGTTTATTACTTGCTGTGCTAGACTTATACAATGTATAGACGTTATATACAAAGAATATTATGGCAATGGCATACTTGGTGTAATGATTAATATTATATATATATATATATATATATATTTGCCACAGTACTATGTTGTTGATGTTGTTATTTAATTCGGTTCACTGTCTCCTTAAAGGCACTCCATCCTCATCTACCTATTTAGGTGATATGACGTGTCATTCAAAAACTATGCATTGCATTTTAAGATAGGCTTGCACTATTACGTGATTAAACAGAAAATCATGAATATTCGTGAATTTATATGATTAAAAATTATATAATCTCCTACTACATAGAATCTTTTAAATCCCGCCTTTTAACATGTGTATAATTACTCTAATGCGATCGGTCGTGAAAATTGATATTTTGCTACGTGAATTTATGTCCATTTTCAGGCCAAGAGAAGACAATTTTTGAAAATGTATCACTAGACTGATTGACTCGAGCATCGAGCCAGGCATTCATTCCAGTGATATGTTTTCAAAAATAGTCTTCTCTTGGCCTGCAAATGGATATTTTTAAACAGCATTGCAGCCTTCATCATTGATATACGTTTGTTGTTATGTCGGGTTCATTTATACCCTGGCTGATTATAGAGCACTAATGATTATTCTTAACTAATCGATCCTGATCACTCAGGACAATAATTGCACAAGCCTGTTTTAAGCTTTTTATGTTAGATTAGTTAAATGTTTATACAAGTATCCGGTCTAATGAAGACGGCCATAATTTACTTTTCAACCAGTCTGAAAGAGGACAGACTGTCTCTCGGTATATACATTCAATTATAGAGGTGTCATCTACAGTTTGGCAATATGGTGTAAAAGCAGCCATACAAATGCCATAGGCATCAACAGTTTGCAGCCAAATTATTTACAAAATATTCAATGATAATAACATAATAAATAATGTGTTGAATTGCACCTATATGACATCATACACTATCATTTGAAGAGACAAAATGGCGTGGACCAGATTAAAAAATGAATGTGATGATAAAAACAACTGATTGCGATACAGATAAGGGATTCTGAAATGAATAGGCTTGCACAATTAGTCGATTAACGCGATTGCTTTTTAAAATGTGACCGTGGACGATCACAAAACCAAATAATCAAAGATTTTCAATCTCCAAGATAGTTGGTTTTCATATGTAAAGTCGGCTTACATTTTCTGGTGATATTAACCCAGATGAATGTGAAAAATGGGTGTAAATACTGCATTATATTTATATTATATTTATTTATTTATTTTGTGACTTGTTTTGATGAAAGAAAACATTAAAATGTTTAAATCCGCCTTTGCTTTTTTCCAAACAAAGTTTTTTGGGCATTCAACCCAGTGCCATTTCATTGGCTACAATTCAGCAACTATAATAAGGCCATGCCTCTGTGGGGGCCCCAGGGTAAGAATTATTTGGCCAGAATATCAATGTTTTTCAAACTAAACACTTTCGCTAATCATAAAATATCACACAATGCAGATTTGTTATAATTATTTTCATTAATAGCATCTATGTTTGACCAAAATGTGGGGAAGCCAGTTAGTGCAACATGTAGCCTTAGAAAACCACTGCACCACAGTAAAACTACTGCGCCACAGTAAAACCACTGCACCACAGTAAAACTACTGTGCCACACTTTTAGAAACCACTGCGCCACACTTAGCCAAATTTTCATTTTTCTTGAGCCGTTCTGTTTTTGCCAGATTGTATTGATATTGTGTTCAGAAATTGCTTAAATGTTTATAATAGCACATTATCTGATTTCTGAACACCTATTACTATCGTAAAAATTCAACTAAAGGATGCATTTTTTCCCTTCAAATTACATGTTCT
Organism: Chaetoderma sp. LZ-2023a; assembly: GCA_034401795.1. NCBI lineage: Eukaryota > Metazoa > Mollusca > Caudofoveata > Chaetodermatida > Chaetodermatidae > Chaetoderma > Chaetoderma sp. LZ-2023a. The sequence goes on from CM067374.1 coordinate 21,469,349, forward strand.
AGGAAGGGGGATGCGTCCTATAATCGAGAACATTCCTTGAGCACATTTTGGGGTCGAAGTTTTTCTTAAAAAGTCAAAGATTGTACCACGGAAATTGAACTAAATGTTACAGTAGACAATTCACGCCGCCTGACGACTATGTTTAATGTATACTCCAAAAACGCCAAGCGGAAGTGAAATTATTAAATTGGGGCGCCTAAATATTGCTTATTCTTTAATAAATATCACTTATTACATCAAAATTAATCCAGAATTTGACATAAAGTGGCGTCGAGAAAACATACATGTATAAATCACGTCATTCGCCTCCAATCGCAAAAGATCTTTATTCTAATTAAAGCGAGTTCTCGGATCTAAATATGTTGGACTCGGAAATTGCTATATCTCATCATTGCGCGATAGGAACTGAATGTTCCCGTACCCATTTGATAACCAACTCCCGTTAGCGCATAAGATTACACAGCGCCTCCAATCACAAAAGAGTCATTACAACTAGTGACCATCTGAATGTTCCCATACCCGTTTGATAACCAACTCCCGTTAGCGCATAAGATTACACAGCGCCTCCAATCACAAAAGAGTCATTACAACTAGTGACCATCTGAATGTTCCCATACCCGTTTGATAACCAACTCCCGTTAGCGCATAAGATTACACAGCGCCTCCAATCACAAAAGAATCATTACAACTAGTGACCATCTGAATGTTCCCATACCCATTTGATAACCAACTCCCGTTAGCGCATAAGATTACACAGTGCCTCCAATCACAAAAGTTCCAGATAACCAACTCCAGTTAGCGCATAAGATCACACAGCGCCTCCAATCACAAAAAAGTCATTACAACTAGTGACCATCTGAATGTTCCTATACCCGTTTTATAACCAACTCCCGTTAACGCATAGGAATGCACAGTGCCTCCAATCACAAAAGAGCCAGATAACCAACTCCTGTTAGCGCATAAGATCACACAGCGCCTCCAAACGCAAAAGAGCCATTACATTCTGTTTCCATCACATGATTTCCATGTTTTCAAGGAGACATTTTATGCCAAAATTAGATTGATTTTGATGTAATAAACGATCTTTATTAAAGCTACACGATATTTAGGCGGTCCTATTTAATAATTTCTCTTCCACCATGATATTTTTTTAGGCATACATTAAACATAGCGCTGAGTGATGGTAATTTTTTATACCAATTTTCGATTTTTTAAGGGTACATTTTTCTAAATTTAACAGCATCTTATACTTGAATACAAGTTTTTTGGGTGGATTTTGGTCAAAGTTGGGACAGCATCCTTATATTTGAGGGCGGCCTTTAGTCGAGAAATCACGCTATCTGGCAATTAGACTGGAGTCATTTTAGTGATCTGATCAGAGATACCAATTTTCGTTTTTTCAAGTATTTTGTTAGCAGTTCCCATTTGAAGTAAAATTTGTAGCTTTTTTCAGATATTTCCAATACTAGTGGTTTTGATAGCTTTATGCCTCCCCAACCCGCCATCACCAGTACAGCTGCGATTAATCGAATAATCACGATTATTGATCTAAAATGATCGCGATTAAAAATACTGCATAATCGTGCAAGCCTAGCAATGAATGATATGGACTCTGTATATAGCATAATCTATCGGTGCAATTCAGCACTTGAGATGAGAGTAATATTCCTTTAATATGGTCATCTACAGGACTTTTAGTTGATTGAAAAATTGTCAAAGTCTTTGGCCCATCAAATATCTAATAAAAATTAATGGTTGTCTAATATTTGAATTGCATCTATCCGTGTTGTTGATAGAGTGAACTGGCTGACGATCATTAATCAGGTTTTTGTAAGAAAGAGTTTGTTCTTTAAGATGGCTTGTTATATGACCACATCAAAAAGAGCCACTATACTGTGTCTGAGATTAGTATATCTACTAGAAAACTGTCTTGTGTCAAATTTCGTGGAACCGGCGCTGTTTCGATCCCATAGCCCTTGCAAGTTTTTGCTGCCGGTTTAAAATAATGAAATTTTGGCTTTGTATTATCCATGTGAGCAGTGTTTCTGAAACCGGGTGCGGAGTTAACCCGTAACACTCAAATTTGTTCAAGAGAATTAAAAAATTTTCATAGAAAATGTCCATTTGTAGACCAAGAGAAGACTGTTTTTGAAAATTCCACTGGAATGACTGGCTCGGTTATCGAGCCAGCCATTGCAGTGGTAAATTTTCAAAAATAGTTTTCTCTTGGTCTGCAGATGAACATTTCTCACGACCACTGCAGAAGCCGTTTTTGGCTGATATGAGTGTTAAAGGGTTAAATATCAACAGCAGACAGAGCAACAGCAGACATGCCTGTATCAGTTATGACTTATGATGCAAAACAAGACGGGCCAGTGTAAGCTGTAAATTAAGATAGAAACGTTTGTACAATTGTAACTTTTTATAGAAAATTTATTTTTTAGATTTATATGATATTAAATTAATGGACAGTTGTGTAATGTGACTAGCATGCCAGAAATAGACAAATATTTTAATTGTTTATCTGCAGACTACATTTTACATGGGGTTTAACTGTTAATATGCTAAATATTTTGAAAACAATTTGACTGAAAGTTGTTGGTGGCTGAATATTTGGCAGGTCAGAGTTATTGTCCATTGAAATTGTTTTCCGGAGGCTTGCAGCAGTCACACAGTTAAATGATGTGTTAATTATTGTATTGTTTGTTGTGATTATTGTTGTTTTATAGTATATATATATATATATATATATATATATATATATATATATATATATATATATATATATATATATATACCTTTGTTACAGTAAATCAGTCTATTTTGTATAACATTTGTTATTTTTGAACAATTTACTATTACATTTAGCTTTGGTAGTCTATGAATGTAGTTACTTAGAGCTCAACAGTCCTGGGCTGATAATAGTCATAATAGTCATTGTTTGCAGCTTGTAGAGGGATAACCTCCTCAGAACCATAATTTACAAAATGTCTGCTCATATAATTGTTTCTTATATATATATATATATATATATATATATATACGCCATAATTATTAATTAATGCAATTAACACTTTAACATTCAAGCCGGCCTGTAGTGTTCTTGGGACATGTCCATTTGCAGACCAAGAGAAGACTGTCTTAAAATTTACCACTGGAATGACTGGCTCGATAACCTATGTTCTCTCGGTTTGCAAATGTATTTTCTTTGAGAAAATCGACAAGCCGCTACTAATCTCCTAAGCGGACGGTAAAATGATGTCATCACTGATTATCACGCTATGACATTCAGAACTTTGTACACCATTGCCTTACTTGAACACTACGTGGGGAAATACTGAACTCTTATTGAAGTTAGTCTTTTTTGTAGTGCTCAAATGATGACGTATCGTATGAAGTTGTGAATGCCATCTCAGCATAATTAGGAATGACGTAATTTGCTGTCTCAGCTTTTGTTAGCAGGCCATTCTGAATGCTTGCTTATGCGCAGTATCTGAAGAACAAGTGTATGTACACTATAGGGTCTATGGCGTACACAACTGAATCTGAAGAACAAGTGTATGCGCACTATAGGGTATGTGGCATACACAGCTGAATCTGGAGAACAAGTGTATACACACTATAGGGTATGCGGCGTACACAGCTGTATCTGAAGAACACGTGTATGTGCACTATAGGGTATGCGGCGTACACAACTGAATCTGGAAAACAAGTGTATATGGACTAGGGTATGTGGCGTACACAGCTGTATCTGAAGAGCAAGTGTATGCGCACTATAGGGTATGTGGCGTACACAGCTGTATCGGAAGAACAAGTGTATACGCACTATAGGGTATGTGGCGTACACAGCTGTATCTGAAGAACATGTGTATGTGCACTATAGGGTATGTGGCGTACACAGCTGTATCTGAAGAACAAGTGTATGCGCACTATAGGGTATGTGGTGTACACGGCTGTATCGGAAGAACAAGTGTATACGCACTATAGGGTATGTGGCGTACACAGCTGTATCTGAAGAACATGTGTATGTGCACTATAGGGTATGTGGCGTACACAGCTGTATCTGAAGAACAAGTGTATGCGCACTATAGGGTATGTGGTGTACACAGCTGTATCGGAAGAACAAGTGTATACGCACTATAGGGTATGTGGCGTACACAGCTGTATCTGAAGAACATGTGTATGTGCACTATAGGGTATGTGGCGTACACAGCTGTATCTGAAGAACAAGTGTATGCGCACTATAGGGTATGTGGTGTACACGGCTGTATCGGAAGAACAAGTGTATACGCACTATAGGGTATGTGGCGTACACAGCTGTATCTGAAGAACATGTGTATGTGCACTATAGGGTATGTGGCGTACACAGCTGTATCTGAAGAACAAGTGTATGCGCACTATAGGGTATGTGGCGTACACGGCTGTATCGGAAGAACAAGTGTATACGCACTATAGGGTATGTGGTGTACACAGCTGTATCTGAAGAACATGTGTATGTGCACTATAGGGTATGTGGCGTACACAGCTGTATCTGAAGAACATGTGTATGTGCACTATAGGGTATGTGGTGTACACAGCTGTATCTGAAGAACATGTGTATGTGCACTATAGGGTACTTTCCTACTTTTTTGTCCTACTTTTTATACTTTTTAGGGTTTTGTCATAATTTTTACTGAGGAGAAAATTCAATTGTTATGTTAATGAGGTAGAATTGAATGTATTTCTATCTTTAACTTAACTGCCATTGTTCTGTCTTCTTTACCCAGTCACGTTCCAGTAGATCAACTTCATGTAACTCATAATTTTGTCTGTCAAAGATATATTTGTCTGTGTAATGTAGAGAAAATGTAGAGACAGCATTAATGTATTGGCATGATTAGTGCATAGAAATGTATATACTTGTTTATTGTAGCACAATTGTTAATGTCATGATAGTTGATAAATAGAAACAGGGTTGCATGTTATATACTATAGAATGAAATGGTGTTTTTTATATCCTCTTAGTAGTGAAATGGTGAATTAAATGATTTTGTTGTTGTTGTTATTAAATCTTGTTATGTTATCTGAGCCTTACAATGGATAAGATAGATGGATTTTGTGTAAATGTTTCCAGATTTTAGAGTTTTAGGTATGCATTGATCGCCATCACACTGATGTTAACATCACAAATTTTGATGTATATTTTGAAATCAATGAGCATACTGAAAGCTGTTGTTATCTTGGCCAGACTATGAATCTGAAATATCAGTTGTGGGGTTAGCAATCATTGTTCTTCAATGTTACCTCGTTTGCTACTGCTGCAGAAAACAGCATTCTTCTCCACTAATCAGTTTAGGATTTTTGCTTATCTTTCCCGAACAAAGCATGGTCAATATCCACAGAATAGGCTGCTGTTGTACTCTGTTATATAGGATTTAGGGCTTATCTCTCATTTCATTTGAAATATTATTTTGGTGCTTTGGTGTTTTTTTGTTGGAAAACGTTTTTTCAACAAATTTAGACAGATATATAGAAATTATTATTATTATTATTATTATTATTATTATTATTCCTCTGATTTTTAGCTTGACTTTACGAAGTAAAACAAGCTATTGCGATACCCCACACGTTGTCCGGCGGCGGTGGAGGCGGTGTCGTTGTCATCCAATTTGAGTTTAGCTCAAGTTGTCTGTTTATATCTCATGTTTGGTTAATCATACTGTACCCAAACTTGGACACATTCTTCCTTATCATGACACACCATCACACAATAACATTGGGGTCAAAAGTCGAGGTCACTATGACCTTGGTAAAACCTTGTTTTTTTCAACCGTAACATTTTCCATTTAGTTCAACTTGTCTGTTTATATCTCATGTTTGGTTAATCATACTGGACGCAAACTTAGACACATGCTTAGTTATAATGACACAGCATCACACAATGACCTTGATTAAAGGTTCCAAGGGCAAGGTCACTGTAACCCTGGTAAAAACTTTGTTCAACATTAACATTTTCCATTTGGCTCAACTTAGCAGTTCATATCTCAACTTTGATCAATCATACTGGACCCAAACTTGGAGACGCTTCTATATAATGAGAGTGCATGATATAATGACGTTGGGTTCAAAAGGTCAAGGTCACTTACATCGGTAAAATCTTGTTTAATATTAAGAGTTTGCATTTAGCTCAACTTAGTAGTTCATATATCATCTTTGCTTAACTATACTGGACCAAACCTTGGACACATACTTCATTGTAATTTGAGGGCATCATACAATAATGTTGGGGTCAAAAGGGCAAAGGTCAAGGTTATTGTGACAGTGGTAATAGTTTTTGATTTTTCCCCAATATCAACATTTTGTATTTGGCTCAATTTAGCAGTTCATATCTCATGTTTACTTAATCTTGTAGACATACTTCCTTATAATGAGAGGGCACAAAACAAAGACCTTTGGGATAAAAGGTCAAAGTTCAATAATATTGTGATATTGGTAAATGACTCAGCATTAACATTTTGCATCTAGGTCAACTAGATAGTGCATATCTCATGTTTCGATTAATCACACTGGACCCAAACTTAAACACATGCTTCATAGTAATGCGAGAGCATAAAACAATGTCCTTCGGCTTCAAACAGTCAAAGGTCATTGTGGTCTTGGCAAAACTTTTCAAGTGACATTTTGTGTTCAGATCATTTTCAGCAGTTTATATCTCATACTGGGTTAAGCATACAGGGGTCACATTCACACACATCCTTCCTAATACTGAATGAGATGGCATGCCATAAGTGCCGTGGCATCAAAAGCTTCCTAATACTGAATGAGATGGCATGCCTTAAGCGCCATGGCATCAAAAGCTTCCTAATACTGATTGAGATGGCATGCCTTAAGCGCTGTAGCATCAAAAGCTTCCTAATACTGAATGAGATGGCATGCCTTAAGCGCCGTGGCATCAAAAGCTTCCTAATACTGGATGAGATGGCATGCCTTAAGCGCTGTGGCATCAAAAGCTTCCTAATACTGAGTGAGATGGCATGCCTTAAGCGCTGTGGCATCAAAAGCTTCCTAATACTGAATGAGATGGCATGCCTTAAGCGCCGTGGCATCAAAAGCTTCCTAATACTGAATGAGATGGCATGTCTTAAGCGCAGTGGCATCAAAAGCTTCCTAATACTGAATGAGATGGCATGCCTTAAGCGCCGTGGCATCAAAAGCTTCCTAATACTGAATGAGATGGCATTCCTTAAGCGCCGTGGCATCAAAAGCTTCCTAATACTGAATGAGATGGCATGCCTTAAGCACCGTGGCATCCAAAGCTTCCTAATACTGAATGAGATGGCATGCCATAAGCGCCATGGCATCAAAAGCTTCCTAATACTGAATGAGATGGCATGCCATAAGCGCCGTGGCATCAAAAGCTTCCTAATACTGAATGAGATGGCATGCCATAGGCGCCGTAGCATCAAAAGCTTCCTAATACTGAATGAGATGGCATGCCTTAAGCGCCGTAGCATCAAAAGCTTCCTAATACTGAATGAGATGGCATGCCATAAGCGCCGTGGCGTCAAAAGCTTCCTAATACTGAATGAGATGGCATGCCATAAGCGCTGTAGCATCAAAAGCTTCCTAATACTGAATAAGATGGCATGCCATAAGCGCTGTGGCATCAAAAGCTTCCTAATACTGAATGAGATGGCATTCCATAAGCGCTGTGGCATCAAAAGCTTCCTAATACTGAATAAGATGGCATGCCATAAGCGCCGTGGCATCAAAAGCTCAGTCAGTGATAATGACAAAGCTCAAGGGTTTTCTGAACAATAACTTTGTGCTTTTACCTCAACTTAGCAGTTCATATCTGACTCATACATTTTGTGTTACTCATACTGCACCCAAACATGGACACTTGCTAATGAGTGAGGGTTGAGACAACTATTTTGGGGTTAAAGGTCAAAGGTTATTGATAAGAGTGTATTGATAAGCCTTGTATGTTTATTTTATGTTTGAAGTCAAGCTTCATAGTTCATTGCAAAGTTGCAAAGTCGAGCTTCATAGTTGCATTACAACCACATTTATGGTAAAATTTTAATGTCATTGTGATGAAGGCTTCCAAGAAACTATAAACCTCATTCATGTACTTTTCTAAATGGCGCGCAAAGTCTAGATTATCCCACCTTTCTCCATGCAGAGTAATGTCCCTTGGCGTGAAATACTGTCTATCCAACATAAAGCTCTATGATATGCTATGCAGGACACTTTTAGTCGTCACTTACACCTTGAAAACTAAACCGTTAAGACTCAAGCGGACCATAAACCACCTCTGCAGTGAGCTTGAGAAATATCCATTCGCAAACCAAGAGAAGACTATTTTTGAAAATGTACCACTGAAATGACTGGCTCGATAACCGAGCCAGTAATTTGAGTGGTAAATTTTCAAAAATAATCTTGCTCTGCAGATTGACATTTTCTATGACAAATTTGTCGGTTAAAGAGTTAAAATCTGGAATGAGTAGGGTTAATAATTTAATTTGCTGATATTATGAATTCGTAACCCTTTTATTGCTGAAATCCCAGCATCCTCATGCATTTGAAAGTCGCTATTATGCACATATTCTATGGACTAATTTGCCAGTAATGTAACTTGAAGCACTAACTCGTCCAGATACTTCACAGTGACTCACATAATGTACTGGTCACTATCTTTATTGACCAGCACCTCAATTGCTCACAGCATGTATTGGTCAATATCTCTGTTGACAACTACCATGTCCAGATACACCACAATGATTCCGTCAGTGTCTCTGCTGGCGGTTGCCTCAGCCAGGGTAATGTTTGATAGATAGATATACTTGCTTGTTTTCAGACAATATATGAATATACAGTTTTCTTTAACCCTTACCACACTGTCAGATTTTTTAATTTTCATATTAAATTAAAACATGAACCGGTGTACATTTTTCAACAAATTTCGTGGAAGATGGTGCTGTTGAAGACAGCAACATCGTCCACCAAAATTGTTGTAAAGTGTATACCAGATTCTTTGCTATTGACATGGTAAAAGATAGACTGTTGACATCAGAATGCTAAGGGTTAACCGTCTGTATGCTGAATTTATGCAGTTTAACTGCATATGCAATTTGACTGAAAGTTAGCGGATTATAATCAATTTCGATTATCAACAAACTTTCAGTCAAACTATTTTCAAAATATTCAGCCGGTCCAAATTCATTGCCCATTGGAATTATTGCCTCGTACTTTGCAGCGGTCAGACAGTTAAATAATGAGTGTGTGTTAGCTTGGCTGCTGAACAATAATCAGTGTGTGTTAGCTTGACTGCTGAACAATAATCAGTGTGTGTTAGCTTGGCTGCTGAACAATAATGAGTGTATGTTAGCTTGGCTGCTGAACAATATGATTTAACTGCTTATGAGCAGCAATTTCAGTAGCACTACCTATGTTATAAATGTCTAATCAAGTAAAAAATTGTTAAATAATACATAGCTTACACGCTTTGAAATACATTTTTTACAATGTTTTGTGTTCATGGGAACCAATCAGAAAACATGGTATTTGTGTTCACGGACTTGTAGACCAGATAGAACATAATTTGACTTTATTTCATGGCATCGCCGTTACTGGTACCGCTACTACTTAGGCTACTATATAAAGTATTCCATATTTAACTGCTTTTATCATACTTGCCCTGTATTTTTTAATGCAGTATTTTCCTGCTAATACTGGTTATTATACATGTTATGGTGATTAATGTTTTTTCATACAGTACATTTCCTTTGTATTATTATTTTGAGCTCAAGGTCAAAATAGTTTGCAATCTAATTTTCTTGTCCATATAACAATACATTGTTTTTAATACTCTACTTTACTTGGGTCTTATTCTATTTTGTATGTACTCATGGCTGTATTAATAAAACACTTTTTTCCGAATATCAAGAGTCCAGTCTATTTATTCTGCAACCACAGACAAAACAACTGCAGACAAAACAACTGCAGGCAAAACAATCGCAGATAAAACAACAACAGATAAAACAACTACAGACAAAACAACCATAGACAAAACAACCGCAGCTAAAACAACCGCAGATGCAGACAAAACAACCACAGACAAAACAACCACAGACAAAACAACTACAGACAAAACAACTACAGACAAAACAACCACAGACAAAACAACCGCGGACAAAACAACAGCAGACAAAACAATCGCGGACAAAACAACTGCAGACAAACAATCGCAGATAAAACATCTACAGATAAAACAAGAACAGATAAGACAACTACAGACAAAACAACTATGTACCGACAAAACAACTACAGACAAAACAACCGCAGACAAAACTAGAGACAAAACAACTACAGACAAAACAGCTACAGGCAAAGTAGCCACAGACAAAACAACCACAGACAAAACAACTACAGAAAAAATAACCACCGACACAACAACCGCAGACAAAACAACCAACAGATAAACAACTGCAAGCAAAACAACCAAAGACAAAACAACCGCAGACAAAACAATTACAGAAAAACAACTACAGAAAAACAACCACTGACAAAACAACTACAGATGAAACAACCGCGGACAAAACAACTGCAGACAAAACAACCACTGACAGAACAACTACAGACAGAACAACCACTCACAAAATGACTGCAGACAAAACAACCACTGACAAAACAACTACAGACAAAACAACCACTGACGAAACAACCACAGACAAAACAACCACAGACAAAACAACCACTGACAAAACAACCGCAGACAAAACAACCACAGGGTTGGAGGGGTAATGCCTCTTCTGATGGCTTTTGTTATACCCCCGCCCAAAAAATTATGGGGTATTATGTGATGGCCTTTATGGGCGGGTGGCTGGCTGGCTGGGCGGCAGAGTGCTTTCCACATGATAACTTCGCTACCGTTTATCGGATTGCTTTGAAATTTCATAAGTTGATTGGACTAGGTCTGATGAAGAATCAAAATTGACAATGATCCAAAATCCAAGACGGTCATCTTGAAAATTGGTTTTTGGATGATAACTCTGTTACCGTTTATCGGATCACATTGAAACTTGATAGGGTGGTTGGACTAGGTATGGGGAAGAAACCTATCGAAATTGGCGATGATCCAAAATCCAAGGTAGCCACCAGCCGGTTGCAGCCATCTTGAAAATGGGTTTCCAGAAGATAACTCCATGACCGTTTAGTGGATCGCTTTGAAACTTCGGAGAATAACTGGTCTTGGTCTGAGGAAGAAATCAATAGTTTCTGAAAGCTGGAATTCATTCATTTGTTATCATGGTGGTGTATTATATGCCGTTTACGGAGCTCTTAGCACATAGTAAACAGTTTTTGAATATTTTCAGATATTCCAAATTGTTCTGATTTGAAAGGGTTGTATCACACTGAAAGCGGTGGAATCCCAGTGTATGGTCACGCCCCTTATGTTAAAATTTGAGTCAAATTAGGCCACTAGATTGTGAGATCCATAGATCCTAAATTTGAGCCAGTTTGGATCCATGGTCTTTTACCGTCAAAGTCCGGAAACCCTCTTGCATGGCAAGTTTCTTCATTGTGTTAAAATTTGAGTCAAATCGGATGTGTTTTTTGTCTCGGCCTGTACGGAAAGTGAGCCATTGCCGGCGGTGTGATTTGTGTTTTTCAATTGCGTTTGTAGCGGCTCTTCCGATTTTAATCAAGCATTACAGAAGTGATCTACACAATGCAATGATGTAATCTTAAGCATTACTAGGACAAAATTTGGGATTTTCCCCATTTTTATCTCGCCTTTCACGAAGTAAAAAACAGAATTTGTGAGAGGGTGGAAAAATGTTCGCGTTGGCGTCCGCTCTGCTTAAGCTTTTTTAAAATGACAAGTTCACCCACAAGGTGTTATCCGATGTAAAAAAAACCCCCGGATTTGTTCTATACGATGCTTAGCACTAATCTGCATCAAAATTATAGAGATTTTTCTGGGTACAGGTTAGGGTTTTTGCTGTGGTTCAGCTTTTTATCTCGCCTTTCACGAAGTGAAAAAGAGATTTTGTGACATAGGGAAAAATTGCGTCGTTGATGTCCCCATCCGGTCATGTTAAGCTTTTTTAAAATGGCAAAGGTTTATCCGATTTAAAAAACAATTAAACGATTATTAGGACTACTATGCATCAAAATTATATCGATCTTTGAAATTTTTCCGTACTTTTATCATGCTTGAACGTAGAATATTTTCTGGGTCCAAGGGTAACCTTTCTTGGCTGATTTAAGCGTTTTTAAAATGACGTTTACATCCACAATGAGTTATCCGATTTGAATAAAACTTGATAGATTTGTTCTATATGATGTTAGAACTAGTCCATACCAAAATGAATTTGTATTTAAATTTTCTCCAGATTTTTTTCGCCATTTGAACATTGATTATTTTAGAGCTGATTTGTATGCAGGTAACATGGCCAGGTATAAGGTTTGGCTGCGTTAAGCTTTTTTTACCTCGCCTTTTCACGAAGTTGAAATAAGAGATTTTGGGAGAAGGTGGAAAAATGTGGGCGTCGACGTCCAGTCAGTTTAAGCTTTTTAAAATGACATTTGTTGTTATCCGATTAAAAAAAAATTACACCATGTGTTCTATGGCTTAGGACTAAATTTTACATGTCAATAATCCACCACCACCACGTAACCCTAGCTCAGCTCCAGCTACTATTTATGTGTACTGAAGTCAATTTATATACTTGAATACTGAATTTCCAGAGTCAATTTCAACGGAAACTATAGAGGCGAGCTGTTGAAAATTGTGAAGCTTCAAGGTAACTCTAGAGGTGGGCTGATGAATATTTTGAAAACTAAATTACCTGGAAGTCTCAACTTAGTCTCAAGACACTCAACATCTGGCTTATATTAGTGTTTTTAATCTGAGACCATCCATCACCACCATGTAACGCTAGCTAAGCTCCACCTACTCAATACGTGTTTTGAAATCGATTGATGTACAATCCATAATTTCTAGAATCCCAACATCAAAGTAATATCAAAGTAACTATAAGGTAGGCTGGTGAATATTTTTGAAAGCCGGTTTGCCTGGAAGCTGACACTGCCTACGGTAGCAACTGCTTACAGTCCAAATAGGTTTTGAGCTGTTCAATAGCTGGCCTGCGACTAATCTGACAGGGAGTTGTTGCTGTCCATATTTTCTCTTAGCCAAATTATAACTTTTAGCCAATTTTTTGCAATGACAACCATCCATCACCGCCAGGTAACCTTAGCACAGCTCCACCTACTTTTTGCTCCTTTCTGTTTGTTTCATGTCTATTTTTACAGAGTTGTCCAAGATTATATTTGTTTTGTGGTGATTACCTTATCCACTGCATTATATCAACGTTATGCGATAGCTTGTATAGGTACTCTGTCTATATCATCTCCACCAGGTAACTCTAGCTAAGCTCCACCTACTATTTTTCGTGTGCTGAAATCGATTTATATATTTTGACTTCAGTTTCCAGAATCCCAATTTTAAAGTAACTATATAGGGAGGCTGGTGAATATTCTGAAAACTGGGTTGACTGGAAGTTGTTGCTGCCTAAGACAGCGACAGTCTTCAGTCAGATTAGTATCTAGATATTCAACAGCTGGCGTGAAGGAGTGTCTGGCATAAGCACTAACACCATATTTCCACCATTTCTGCCATCAAACATCAATACAGTTACCGCGCCAAGATGAGGAAGCCACTCTGTAGTCCATTGACTACCTAGACCTGGGTGGCATCTATCCTTTCTCTTCTTTCTCTAAACTTTCCCTGCCAAACCCTAATGCCTGCCAAGTTCCCATGCTCAACTTGTAGGAAACCAGTAAAAAAATAATCACAGAGCAATATTATGCGATTTATGTAATACCTGGATTCACTTGAAATGCTCTAATCTCAAAATCTCTGACTACACCCATTTTGAAACCAATAACAAACCATGGTGGTGCATCAACTGCAACAAATCACTTCCCCTTTAATCACTATAACAATGATACACACTATATGCTTGCAATTCTAAATCCACATTGCAAATACAACCATATAGAACACATGGACCAGCAAATTATAAACCCATTTACACTAAATACATGCAAAACAAACCTGACTGACAACAGAATAGTCCTAAACATAACACCACCATCATGTGACTACATTCTACAAAAGACATTCAATGACAATTTAATAGCATCCAAGGAACAAGTCACCTTTTCACTCTTACATGCCAACATACGATCACTCCTGAACACTGAGAGGTTAAGCTGCCTTTTAGAACTGAGTGGACATGAATTTGGAATTACTGAGACATGGTTAAAAGCAACTTCACCTACTAACCTTGTAGATATAGAAAATTACACGTTTATTGAAAAGCATAGAAAAAATTAAAAATGGTGGAGGTGTAGGCATGTACATCAAGGATAATATTCAGTACAATGAGCGTGAAGATCTTTCCGTTCTGGACCCAAATTTTGAATCATTGTTTATAGAAATCCCAACAGAAAAAGGTAAAAAATAAAATAATAGGCACTATTTATAGTGCACCAAACAGCGACAAAAGATTTCATTATTGCCCTGATGGAACGAAACTTCTCTCATTCACAAAGTTTTACCAATTTTCTAAATGCACATTCCTTTTATCCAAACTCAGCTAAGCCGACCAGAATTACTGAGTTCGGCTAGAACTATTGATAATATATTCAGTAACAATATCAGTTTCATCAACAAAACACATTCAGGAATTTTCGTAACAGACACAACAGATCACCTACCAATTTTTATCCTTGAAACACAGTCCAACTACAGCAGACCATTTAAAAACGAAAATGTTAAGTGTAGAGAAATGAATCAGGTCAACATTGAAAATTTTTAAAAGGCCTTGTCGGAGGTAGACTGAAACAAAGTGATAGATATAGAGTCATGTGATGGTGCCTACACCAAGCTCCATACATATGCATTAACATCTTTGAGCACAGTTTCCCCATGAAAGAAAAGAAATTTATTCAAGCACAACCCTACTATACCATGGCTGAGAAGAGGATTGATATCTGCCTCTCATAAAAACAGCAGCTTTATTTGACATTTATAAAATGTCAAACAAAGTATAATGAGACAGAGTGTAAAAAATATAGAAATACACTGGACCAAATAATAAAAAACATAAAAAAGAACTATTATCAGAACAAATTTGAGCAATCCAAAAATGATATAAATGAAACATGGAAAATTATAAAATCACTTTTGATTAAAAATAATAGAAAAGCACAACAGACCCAGTTTCTCTACAATAATAGGGTAATCACGGATAATAACGAAATTGCAAAGGGTTTCAATAAATATTTTGTTAACATAGGTCCAAATCTCTCAAAGAAAATCATATCTACATCAGGAATTAAATACAGTGATTACCTCACAGAGACTTCCGCTTATCAGTCCTCTTCATTTTTTGCTTATCCTGTTAATAATGAAGAAATCTTCACTATACTAATTCGCTTAATCCTGGGAAAAGTGCCGGCGTGGATGGGTTTAAATGGAGCATGTTTAAACACTGCATATCTGATTTACTAACGCCACTCAACCATATCTGCAATCAATCACTAGTACAAGGCATATATCCAGCAAAACTAAAATCTGCACGTGTCACTCATTATATGAAGCAAAAGACTCGTCCAACTTCACAAATTACAGGCCTGTCTGAATACTTCCACTTTTCTCTAAATTAATGGAGCGATTAATGTATAATAGATTAATCAATTACCTAGAGAAAAAGGAAATTTTATATGCTTCACAGTATGGATTCCGCCAGAAACACTCACCAATGTTCGCACTAGTTGAAATGACAGAAAAAATAATTGAATCAATTGAAAAGAAAGAACACATATTGGGCATCTTCTTGGACCTTTCAAAAGCTTTTGATACTATCAATATATTATTAGGAAAACTTGCCTATTGTGGAATCCGAGGATGTGTACTTGCCTACTTTCAGAGCTACCTACCTGATAGAACACAATGCGTGCAATGTAATGCGACCTGCTCTGAAAACAGGAAATTAACCTGTGGTGTTCCTCAGGGGTCTATTCTTGGCCCTCTGCTGTTTTTACTTTGCCACAATTTGTCACTAATACCGTTTGCCGATGACACCAATGCCTTTTGCTCCGACAAATACTAAGATATATTATACGAATAAGTAAATAAAGAAATGGAAGAAGTTATTAATTGGTTCAAAGTAAACAAGCTATCATTAAATGTTGATAAAACAAACTATATGCTATTTTCAAAGTCTCGACAATCAAGAAACAATAGTATTCCAAAAAGCTATATTAATACAAAAGAAATTGAAGAAGCTCCTTTTGCTAAATTCTTAGGAGTTTATTTAGAAAAGACCCTGACCTGGGGCAAACAAATTGAGGTAGTCACAGCTAAAGTAGCAAGAGGCATGGGGTCATTCAAAGACTAAATCCATACCTAACACAGGCCACTATCCTTCCACACCTCACATACTGCAATGCCATCTGGACTAACACACAAAAAGGCAAATTGACAAAAATACAAAGCATGCGAAAAAAGTGCACTAAAATGTTCTCAAAAACAGCAAAGGGTCAAAACATCTTCAAAACACAAAAACCTCTTAAACTCACAGACATAGGTAAGTCACAGATGATCAACATTGCCAGAGCATTTCATCACAAAATCCTACCTAAATCTATAACCCACAGCTTTGCAAACAACATCGAAATTCACACATACATCACTAGGAACAAACAGGATCTCCACATTAGATACACACGAACAGACACAGGAAAATGTAGAACTTGAATTGGTGCCGTCAAAGCGTGGAATAACACAGATAAACAAACACGAAAAAATACTAACACTAAAATCATACAGACATAATTAAAACTAGCATACTCAATACATACTAGACGCAGATAACACATTAAACAACTATCATTGCATAATGGCATTATAACCAAGATCACACACTTCCTGTATCATTGTCATAGCTACTATCATAACTACTACTACCACTACTACTACTACTACTACATCATCATAATGCACTATTATCGTTATCGCGACTACTGCGTCCTTCAAACCTTAGCACCTCAGCAAGTGCTACTACTAAATAGCAACCTACGAGTTGAGCTGGAGTAATTGGCATGCATGCCCCCCCCCCAACCCTCATTCCTTCTCCCCTCCCACCCCACCCTACAATACAAATATCTAATCTCATTAACTAAAAGGAAAAAACATAGATTATTGTATCGTTTGCTCTTTTTTCTTTTTCTATGTCTACTTAGCTCAGTACCATATCTGTACATTCACAAGTATATCTCACATTCTATGCTAAGCTGTGTGTGTAATTGTATATGTATGTTTAATGTTAGGTGTCCGCCATCACTAGAGGCAATGCCTTCGACGGACAACCTGTATTGAAAATATGTAAATTGGTATCCAAGACGCAAATACATAATATTGAATCTTGAATCTTGAATCTAGTCTGCATCAAAATTATATTGATTTAATAATCTTTCCATAGTTTTATCATGTTTGAACAGAGAATATTTTATGGGTCCAGGGTTATCTTTCTTGGCTGCATTAGGCTTTTCTAAAACGACATTTGCACCCACAAGGGGTATCCGATTTAAAAAACAACTTCACAGGTTTGTTCTATATGATGCTTAGGTCGACTTTCAAAATTTCCCCTGATTCTCTCGCCGTGTTAAGCCTTATTAGTCCCCTACCGGTAAAACCGGGGGTGGGGTGGGGTGGGGTAGACTATAGGTTTGCACTCTGTCTGTCCGTCTGTCTGTCCATCTGTCCGTCTGTTGCAGTTGGTTTCCACACTTTTTTTCGCAGTCCTTCAAGGTATTCAACTGAGAATTGGTCTATTGCTTTGTTCTGAGAAGTTACAGACGAAGTTCGAGTTTCAGGCATATGCGTCAATATTTTTTACAGAGTTATGCCCTCTTTCGACTTAAGAAATACGAAAAATATCAGCTTTCCACACTTTTTTTCGCACTCCTTCAAGATATTTAAGCGAAAATCAGTGCATCGCTTTAGTATAATGAGGTACTGAGCAAGTTCGAGTTTCAGACATTTTCGTTAATTTTTCATGGAGTTATGCACCCCCCCCCCCTTTCGTCTTATATATATTAGTTTTCCGCACTTTTTTCGCAGTCTTTCAAGATATTATACTGAGAACCGCTACATTGCTTTATTATGAGAAGTTACAGACCAAGTTCGAGTTTCAGGCGTATGCGTCAATTTTTGATGGAGTTATGCCCCCTTTCGACTTAAGAAATACGAAAATATCAGCTTTCCGCACTTTTTTTCGCACTCCTTCAAGATATTTGAGCAAGAATCGGTGCATCGCTTTAGTATAAGGAGCTACAGAGCAAGTACGAGTTTCAGACATTTTCGTCAATTTTTGGTGGAGTTATGCCCCCTTTCGACTTAAGAAATACGAAAAATATCAGCCTTCCGCACTTTTTTTCGCACTCCTTCAAGATATTTAAGGAACAATCGGTGCATCGCTTTAGTATAAGGAGCTACAGAGCAAGTACGAGTTTCAGACATTTTCGTCAATTTTTCATGGAGTTATGCCCCATTTCGTCTTATGGAATACAAAAAATATTAGTTTTCCGCACTTTTTTCGCAGTCTTTCAAGATATTATACTGAGAATTGCTACATTGCTTTGTTATGAGAAGTTACAGACCACGTTCGAGTTTCAGGCGTATGCATAAATCTTTGGTGGAGTTATGCCCCCTTTCGGCCTATGAAATACGAAAAATATTGGTTTTCCGCCGTTTTTCTCGCAGTCTTTCAAGATATTCAACTGAGAATTGGTACATTACTTTATTATGAGAAATTACGGATCAAATTCGAGTTTCAGGTGCGTCATTTTTTGATGGAGTTATGTCCCCTTTCGACTTATGAAATACAAACATATCAGCTTTCAAGACTTTTTCCTTCTCCTTCACCATATATAACTGAAACTTGGTTTATTGATATGTTATGAGAAGTTACAGATCAAGTTCGAGTTTCAGTTGCTTCTGACAATCTTTAATGAAAATTCTGACTGTCAATCTCTAAAGATTTATATCACCAGGTAGGGGACATGTATTGCAAAGCAATACTTACAGAATGCTTGTTCATTTACACCCACAAGGGGTTGTAAGATTTGAATAAAACTTCACAGATTTGTTCTATACCATGCTTAGGACTAGTCCACATAAAAGGAAATCGACTTTGACATTTTTTCCAGATTTTCTCACCATTTGAACTCTGATTATTTTCTGGCTGATTTGTATGCCGGTTATGTGGCAAGGTATAGGGTTTGGCTGTGTTAAGCTTTTTGCAAACGACATTTGCTCTCTCAAGGGGTTATCAGATTTGAATAAAACTTCACAGATGTGTTCTATACCATGCTTAGGACTTGCCCATATGAAAAAGAAATTGATTTTCAATTTTTTTTTATCTTTGAACTTTGATTATTTTAGGCTAAGCTTGTTTAAAATGGCATTAGCACCCCACAATGGGGGGTCATCGGATTAAAAAAAAATCTTCACAGATGTGTTCTATACCATGCTTAGGACTTGTCCACATGTAAAAAAAGTGATTTTCTAACTTTTTTAAATTTATTTTTTCTCTTTGAACTTTGATTATTTTAGGCCTGATTTGTATCCAACTTATACTCATTATTGTTTGGTTAAGCTTTTTAGAACCGAATTTTCCCCCCTCAAGGGGTTATCCGATTTGAATAAAACTTCACAGATTTGTTCTATACGATGCTTAGGACTTGTCTGCATCAAAAATATGCGGCAGCTATCTTAGATTTTGGCCGATTTTTAGAAACATCTCTAAAAATCTCCGAAAGCGCTGAGGGGATCGATTCAAAACTCATGAAACATCATCTAGGATCAGAGCTGAACCAAGTTTGTTCAAGGGAACTTGATTGACCAAATAGTTCGGCGGCCATCTTGGATGACCTAGTTTGTTACGAAAACGACTTCTGCAGAACCGCAGAACCGCTGAACGGATTGGGCCGACATTTCGGAGATATGATTAGGGACTAAGGGCCATTAAAGTTTGTTCAAATGAAGTTGATACGTAAAAACACATGGCTGCTGTGGGCCTCTCAAAATATAGCCATATTGGATTTTTTAATAGTTTTTTAAGCCGAATTTGGTCTTAGATAGGTTTTGGGTATTCAGATTTCAAATTTGTTATTTTCGAATCTTTCGGATAAACGGTTTGGTGGCCATCTTGGATGCTTTTCACGCCATATGCGCCCATACTAAAGCAGTGGGAAATTTAAAATATCTTCTCGAGAACCACTGAGCTGATATCAATTATACAATTTTTTTATGAAAGCGTCTTTTACAGAACCGGTGAACAGATTGGGCCGAGAATTGGGAGATATGATTAGGGACTAAGGGCCGTTAAAGTTTGTTCAAAGGAAGCTGATCACCCAATATGGCCGGTGGCCATCTTGGATGGTGGCCGATTTGTAGAAACGTCTTTAGAAATCTGCGAAACCGTGCGTGGGATTTAATCAGAACTCATGAAATATCATCTTAATCAAGTTTGTTCAAGAGAACATGATTGACCCAATGGTTCGGCACCCAAAGGATGACCTACTTTTCGCAAAAATTACTTCTCCAGAAACTCTGAACGAGTCAGAAACCACTATTCCGATTTCAAGTATATTTGGCAGCAAGCATCCTTAGGCCATAGAGATCCAGGTTTGTTCAAATGTAGCCGATCGACCAATTTGCCCAGTGGCTATCTTGGATTTTGGCCAACCTTTTGAAACGCTTTTTAAAATCTTTTCCGAATCCGATTTGGGGGATCGATTCAAAACTCATGAAAGGCCATCTAGGGCAACCGCTGAGACATGTTTATTCAAGGGAACTGGATTGTCCCAATGCTTTAACGGCCATCGTGGATGACCTAGCTTTCGTGAAATGCGTCTACAGAGCCACTGAATGGACCGCGTTGAAATTTGGGAGATATGATTAGGCACTAAGGGCCATTACAAGTTCTAGGGAAGTTGATATGTAAAGAAACGCCGTGTTCTTGTTAGAATTCTGGTCAACTCTTTAGGGTTCTACTTAACGTTGATGGCCTTTTATTTGAAATGCCTATGTTCCAGGTGAGCGATACAGGCCCAGTGCGCCCCTTGTTCAACAATGGCTTCTCCGATTTTAATGAACATTTACAGAAGTTTTCTCTACAATGCAGAGATCCACACCGTATCATTTATACCGAGGATGAAATCTCGGGCTTTTTAGTATTTTTTTTCACCCTTTTGCCTTTGTTTTTATTGGCCCTATTACTTAACAGTGACACTTCCGATTTTAAGAAAACTTTAAAAAGGTGTTCTATAGAATACAGAGGCATGGCTTTGCAATGGTCACGTGAAAAGTCCATTTAATTAACCCAAGCTGAATGAAAACACAGATGTCTTTAGCTGTGACCATGTCAGTTTCTTAAGTTTGCAGTGTAATGCCTGATTAAGCCGTAATAACTGCGTAATAACTGCGCGGGTCAGTGTAAAAGACTTGCAAAACATCAGATCAGTGAAGTAAGACGAGTATCATATTCTAGAGCTGGCCTGTTGATTATAGGCACGAACCTGGCATTGGTCTTCATTGATGTACTGGGCTATATCAATGAATTAAATCCGACGTATTCTGGAACTTTGGTGGTCGGTGTTTATCTATCGAGATAAAGGCTATGCAATGCCTGCTCCTTGTCTCATTACAATCCTGATATGATCACCGTGCAATATCTGGGCTGGCTTTGTTGCCAGCATATCAATGTTATATAGTGCATTCATATCCTCCAACGCGTTCATAACAATTTATTCTTCTTTCTCAATCTTTTCAGATTCATTTCTCATGTCTGGATATGGTCCAGGTTGCCACATAGCTATTTGTCTCACGTGGATGTGCTTTTCCTATGGATTGTCTCCTCCACAATATAGATATTTTCAGCAGAGAAGTGTAGAAACCTGTCCTTTAGAATATTTGTTGGCATAAATACGTTTCGTCTCTTAGCAATCTTCAACAATACTAGATGCACTAGTTGTGTGTAATCAGCGAACCTAATGCAATGACCAGCTTGATGCAGAATGTCAACGAATGAAGGATTCCAGTTTATCCATCATTCATATGACGTCATAATCACATACGTGACGTGTAGGATGCCGTCATAATCAATTGCGTCATCATCGGAATGACGTAGCTAATTAATTTATGTACTTTTGTAATGTTTTGTCAGTTAAATCTCCATTTTCAAAGGCATGTAATAATGCAGGATTATCGACAACTATTTGCCATGTCTTCTTTTTTCGCGCTCGTACCGCAACTATGTGTTCACAGATGTCCCTCATTCGGCTGTAAGCCATGCTTGCATTGATTACATTCTCAATATCTACAGTCTCCAAGAAGTCAAATTTCCAATGAAACAATGGAATTCTTAAACACCTCTTTATAACCTTTAGAGAATACTATCCCGAAAAGTCCATTTGCAGGCCAACAGAAGACTATTTTTGAGAATTTAACAAGGAATTCTTGCAAACCGACACTCACTGAGAAAACTGTTTTGAATTTTCTTGATCAATCCTGACAACTAACATGATGAAATGATTAATACGGGAAGAGCTTAAAAACTTCTCAGCTTGAAATTGTGCATTATTTTAATTTTCCCCCCGTCTTCAATTTAGAGCGAACCATGAAATTGGTCTGGCCTAAGCATTAATAAAGATATGTACAGGCAGTCCATCCACGGCAATGTCTATACTGTGATAGACGTCTTACATATATACATCAAAGTACATGATAGACAGGAAACACACACAAAGGACAACAAATAAAAAGCATTCACAAAGCTTGCAATACATAAGATACATCTATAAAGGAATTAACATGTACTGTTTGCGATGAAATATTGTTCATGGAGAGAGGGGTTGAGATGTGCTCGCCATGGTTCATCATCATACTATATATATGCTTTTTATTTGTTGTTCTTTTTGTGTGTTTCCTGTCTGTCATGTACTTTGATGTATATATGTAAGACGTCCATCACTGTATGGACATTGCCGTGGATGGACTGCCTGTACTATCTGTGTACATAAATCATGAAATAAATAATATTGAACTTGAACTTGAGGAGCAAACTGCATCATTACGAGGATGAAATCTTGGATTTTGTAACTTCTCTTCCACGGTTTTGGACTTATGTTCACTTTTTTGTGTTAAAGTTTTTATTACCTGGCATCTGTGCCAAAAGGTGTCAAAATGATTTGGGGATCAAAACAGATCCACTAAATTAGAACACTATATTAGTAAAAGCCAGCGGCAAGACATATCAGGCGATCGCGTTCTTGCTTAGATAAGGCTCCGGATGCACGCACACACACACACACACACACACACGCACGCACGCACGCACGCACGCACGCACGCACGCATGTAAGCTCTATCGCAATACCCTCTTCCCTTTATCGGGGCGAGGGTAGCACGAGCAATCAATCAGAGAATGGTAGGATAAAAAACAAGTATCTGATGTCATAATCAAACACGTCACTCATTAGCCGATGTCACAATAAAAATTACATAACTCCATCAAAAAGTGGAAAAGCCTGTCACGAGTGTCTTAATAATATCTCTACTGAATTTATAATTTAATAAACATTCTTTTGAATATTTTGAATCTAATTTGACTGAGATAACAGTAACAGCTCCAAGTTAGACTAGTTTCAAAATCTTCAACAGGTTACTTGTATACTTATCTTGAAATTGGGGTGCAAGGAGGTTAGAGTTCAACGTATTAACATTGATTGAAATATGCATAGAGAAGATGCCACCTCCTCACCTGTCTCCTCCACATGTACCAACTTAGTTAGTACAACAACTTGGTTGTAACAATGGAGGGAATGGTGAAGACCTGAAGTTCCCCACTGACGGGAATGGACTGTCTACCTATGAGACTTCTGCAAAATGTACAACGATTCCGATCGTTAGGTGCTCTTCCAGCTGGCTTGGTGTGCCAGGAAGCTGTCACATCGGATACACTTTTCGGAAACCATGTCAAATTGCACAATGCCTGCTAATTTACGTTTACCAGTACCAAAAGGACGACAGAATGTCAAACCAAGAAGCGAAAATATGAATGGAAAGTCGAAACGGCAATCACAAGATAGTAAAAACTATGTTTTGTGATATAACGCTTCATAGGTGCTGCACCTTATAACTTGATATAAGTGGGACATACGCCCATAAAACTAGAGGACAAAACCTTGTTGGCGTGAATATATGGCTGTAGCTTGGTAGCTATTGAACCTCAGTATCACTATAACGGTTTAAGAATCACTATATAAGCTTATTGCACAACGAGCACGGAGAGTCTTTGTGTATTTGCCGAGTTAATTTCATATATATTTATAGAAGACAATATTGTTGAAAGAACATTTATCTTCAAGCATTCTGATTTGAATTCTTCAAGTTGTCTGGCTCCTGT
This sequence comes from Chaetoderma sp. LZ-2023a, assembly GCA_034401795.1. NCBI lineage: Eukaryota > Metazoa > Mollusca > Caudofoveata > Chaetodermatida > Chaetodermatidae > Chaetoderma > Chaetoderma sp. LZ-2023a. The sequence continues at coordinate 21,493,879 of CM067374.1, forward strand.
CAGAATTTCACCTGAATCCACATTTGAAACACCACAATTACATTACAGTTACTACATTTCCCCTGGCGTGGTATGCAATATGGAATCTGTTTAAAGTGTCAGAGTTCGTCATACCTGATATTATGAGCAAGGTTGAAGAAGCTATGATAAAAGAGATTAAATTTGGGTGAACACAGTTTTGAAGTTCTCTCCAAAGATACCCTTGGCAAGGACGAAAACAATGCATCTAATCAGCCAAAGCCTACCGATCCAAGCGGTTACCAATTTCTTCGATAAAGCTGCACCTGTTCCAATAATCAAGCATGGAATGCCAATTGTAAAACATGAAACAGAAAGATTAAATCCAGGACAACTAGCAGTAATAGCTGCTGATAAACCAATTGCCACCCTGTGCAAGTATGTGCAGTGAACATGGCCGGAAAACATCAAGTGACAGCCCAGGCCATTGCGAAGTCGCAACATGCCGCCTGGCAGAAGATGCAAGGACCACATGAATCGAAGAATCGGCTAGAGGAAGAAACCTTCACCAAATGGATGAGCGATTTCTGCAGAAAGAGTTAGTGCTTTGCATTTTCGCGACCTTGTACTTCGCTTAGACATGTTTGTTCTCATCTTTGTTCATTTGCACTGTGAATGAAACAACCCCCCCCCCCACATTGATGTACTGGAAATGCCGGTTCCCTGTGCATTTAAGAGACATGATAACCAATTCTGGGGGGCATCGTGGGTCAGTGGTTAGGGGTTTTTCGGCAGTAGAAGAGAAAGTTGTCTGCTATGCTGTTGGAACAGGCACATGAACAAAGGCGATACACAGGTGGCATTCCTTAGTTCCAATGGCCTATTAGTCACAAATATGGCTTTCAAACACCCATGCCGTCACCGGACAACATGGACTTGACACATTACTGATCGCAAATCCCCAAAAGGTTCTAAGGCTACAACAGCTGTCTTCAACCAAATAGACCTCATACTATGCAAGACAGAAACAAAACCCTTACTCCGGAACACGCATTCGTATGGAGACACAGACCTCAATTCTGACCATAAGCTAGTCATAACACGCCTTCAGATGAACGATCTATACCTAATATATGAAAACACCATACCAGGCAAGAGGGTATAGTCACCTACAACCTACCCAAGCTCATCAGCGACACTGACACCCAAATGTCATACAAAAAATCCCTCGGGGAGCAGATAGCTAACATCGATGTCAGCTCAGATCCAAACGAAGCCCTAACCAATATACTGAAATCTATGGAATTATCCGCTACCAGCACCATAGGTGTTCTTAAAAACAACCAAACTAGGTATACTGACGACCCTCTAGTAGTAAAACTGTCAGCAGAGCAGAAAGCGCTATGGCTGCGCATCTATCAAAGTGGCCAAAGTGAAGAGAACACCAAACTATGCCAGGAGCGCAATATTATTCTGCGCCACATTAGCGAATGCTTAAAAGATCTTTCTATTCAACAGGCAGACTCCCTAGCAGACGAAATCACTGCCATGGATGACTGTCACAAAATGTTTCGGGCAGCCCGAACCCGGAGAGTTACTGACTACACATCACCACTCATTGTACACAACTCTGAAGGACACTTTATCGGGACTGACCAGGGAAAAGCTGAGGCGATCCGAGAATGGTTCAAAGAACAGTTCCCTGACATGATGAACCCTTGCAGGCCATTACTAACACCAATTAAAACATCAGAAGTTGAGAAGGCACTTAAAGCCCTGAAAGATGGACGTGCATCTGGACCTGATGGCATGAGAAATGAACCATTCAAATATACAAGTGACATCATCTCAAAATCGATCACGCACCTAATCAATTCAGCTTTTATGCACCACCTTCCCATCGACGCTGTAGGCCAAGGCAACCGTATCGCACTACCCAAGCACAAGAAGCCACCCGGGCCCCCAGCCAATCTGCGGCCCATTGTGCTCCTCAACAGCATATGGAAAATCCTATCCAATGCTACTCTATGCCGCATCCGAGACAAGATCGATTACTTCGCCGGATCATGTCAAAGTGGCTTCAAACGTGGACACAGCTGCACAGACATTGTATGGGCTCGACGCATGCTTGTGTCGGTAGTCATGTCCAAACACTGGGACTTCCACAAAATGGGCAATGCCATGTCACGAGCCTTCGACACAAATACACGCTCAAAGATCCTAGATACACTATGCCAGGCCAGTTGCAATGAGGATGAGCTACGACTAGTGAGACTACTGCTTGCAGACACCAAGCTGAGAGTAAGAGTCAAGTCACTGAAGTCTGTAGAGTTTGAGACATCAATCGGCTCCCCACATGGAGATGGTCTATCTCCGGTGCTTTTCACCTGCTACCTTGCTGCCACATTGAAATCTGTGTGGGAAGGTTCCACAAGACCAAACCCCCAGTGTTAATACTGGGCATACCGCTAGAGATGGAATATGCCAACGATGTGGACTTCATAGACGAGGAAAAGAAACCCCTTGACGAACTTCTCCCAATAGCTGCAAGCAAGCTAAAAATTGAGAATCTCTTTATGAATGAATCCAAAACAGAGTTCACCCACATATACCTATCGACAAATCATGAAACTATAGAAAATGACTACCCACTTCGTGGCAGCGGACCATGGAGGAAAAGTAAAATCCTGGGCTCACTCCTTTGCGGTACTGCTGACATTCGTGCACGTTGCGTCATGGGGAACATAGCTTTCCAGTCCTTCTGGAAGCTATGGATTCGTAGATCAAAGATGCCCTTGATAAAGAGGCTACGTTTATGCAATGCAACCTGCGTATCCTTGATGCTGTATAACTGTAACAGCTGGGCAGATCCAAAGGCAGCTCTAGACAAACTCGATACCTGCCACTGCAAACACCTATACACCATCACTGGACACCGATGGACAGACAGCATGATTTCCAACGATGCACTATACAAGATGTGTAATACGTTGCCGCTGTCTGTAAAAGTCGGCCAGCAACGATGGTCCATGTTTGACCATGTGCTAATGATGCCAGAAGAGACACCAGCACAGAAAGCCTTGGAATTCACCCTACTCGGAGTCAGCAAATACAAAGCCAGGAGAGGACGTCATTGCATAAATCTGCTAAGCGTGCTACGAGGTGACCTCAAGAAAGCACGACTCGGTACACTCAAGTCAAGAATGGACCTGAGGAAGCTAATGATTTTGGCTGAGGACAAGACACAGTGGGCAAAAGCAAAGAAGGACTGATTGCAGCTGTAGGATGTTTCTACTACTACAGCCGCAGAATACAGTAATCATACATACATACATGAACAAAACAGTTGGAATGTTAAAGATTGAGGTGGAAGGATTGATAAAGAATCCAAATGCGTTGATGAGATGGATGGTTGGTCGTCCCGAACAGGCTTGGTTACTGTACTGTCAGTTTAGTTTGACGAGCGTTATTGTGGACATAATACCCTCAAAACACGAGGGGGCCTTTTCAACTCAGCAAACATTCAAGGCGCAGGTCAACCAATTTTGTGTAGCAATTATGCCAGTGGGAAGTCCCGTTATCAAGGAATAACATAAGCTCATGTCCACTGATAGTCATGACTGTGTAGACACGGCTCTAGTAGCCACCTTCCATAACAGGGAAAAACTTGGTAAAGCAACTTACAAAGATGAATACGATACAAATTTAATCCAAAACCAAGCAGCAAATGGATGACATCAAGACTGAATACATTTTTAGCCAATTGTTCATCTCTCAAGTGCGTGATGGAACGTTTTTTTATGCAGGAAACTCACCAATGGCTCCCATCCCTGACTGATCATGGGACACTTCGATTACAAAGTTGTAAGTGCCAGCTACTGGATCTCTTGCCAGAAACCCCATTTAGCTTTGGTGTCGAAGGCTTTGATGGCCCAGCAGTGGTACATTTTACTTCCACGAGGAGAGGCCTCAACCTTTGGCCAGTGCAGTAAGGAGATCTTCCCATGCTGGACCAGTCATCACCTTCAGCACTGTAAGCGTATCTCGATGTAGTATGGGATGTGTACAAGACTGATAGTCTGACGGAAAGCCATACATGACAAAAAGAGGCAAGGGAATTCGGAAGATGGTTTCTTCACAGAGAAAGCTGCCAAAGGGTTGCCTTTTTACATAACTATACAAGAATAAAGGAGAGATACTTGCTCTAGTCATTGAATATATAACAGCCACTGATTATCCACCCGACAAAGTAGTCCATATTAGCTGTGGCCAACCAGCTGTGACACATGGCAGCAGTTAACAGATGCCAGAATCTGTCCGGGAAGATGTGGATACGAGAATGGGTATACACATTGCAGATGCTGTGATAAAAAGGTGCAATGGTTATTATGGTCAGGACTGTAGACACGGATGCTGTGGCCATTCTTATTGGCATGCACTTCCAACTGACAAAGTTCCACCCTAGTATTCAGCTTTGGGTAACATTAGGCAAGGGCTAGAATTTTCGCTACTTTCATATTATTAATCCCAACGTTTAGGAAAAAAGTTGGGGATATGAAAATCGCCTCAGCCCATCTGTCTGTCTGTCCATCATACTATCGCGCCCCAAAGCCACTGTGTGGAATTCAACCAAATTTGGCATGTAGGTTATTCATATAGTTGTGGATTGCGTGGCGACATTTACTACAATTGGCTCCGCTCCCACGGGGAGGCAGTTGGTGTGTGTGTGTGTGTGTGCGTGCGTGCGTGCGTGCGTGCGTGCGTGCGTGCGTGCGTGCGTGCGTGCGTGCGTGCGTGCGTGCGTGCGTGGATGCGTGCGTGCGTGCGTGCGTGCGTGCGTGAGGTACAAAGATAAAATATCATAAAAAACTGTCATCGCGCTATCTCCTCCCCCTGACCGTTGTGTGGAATTAAAAACAAATTTGGTATTTACCCAGATGATTGTGGAGCACAACCGTGTATTTAGAGTTGGCTCTGCCCTCGTGGTTGGGGTAAAGAGGTTGAAGCAGTGAATGCAGGGATTTGCGATGATGTGTCATCGACTGAGCAACCTGGTACTATTTTCCCCGAAATTGGAGAAGACAGGTCATATGCCGTTCGATTCTTCCATGCCTTTACTGGGTCAGATACGACCTCTCATTGTTTTGATAAGGCCATGAAATCATATTGAGGGGCTTGGACGTCATGTTACTTTGTGACAGAGACATTTGTGTATCTTAGTGTGCGCCCATTCTAAACAATGAGCATGAATTTTGAAGCTTTGAATTACTAAGTGACTACTTGCACTCTGTATGATAGTTCTTTGTGTTCAAGTAAGGTGAATGGCATGCGGAGAGAAATGTTTCCGCGAAGGACTCCAATGATGCAAAAACTGCCACCAATACAGGCTGCATTAATTGAGCATACAAATCGAAGTTTTTATCAGGCTAGCATTTTGCTGATGTGCTTGGAAGCTGAGCCGAACCTGCCTCCTCCAGAGAAATTTGATGGGTTAAAGAGAACAGTCAATGGCAACCAATTTATACCACACAACCAGACGCCTCTGAAAACTTCAGGCAGCTGACTGAGTGTGAATGTAAGGCAGAAGACATTTGTACAAGGGAATGTGTTTGTACAAGTATAGAACTCAAGTGAACAGCACTGTGCTACAAACTACGTCCTACAGGTGCATTGACTGAAATTGTGATGACTGTAAAGATGCTGATTTCAATTAATAGGAAAGATATGACTATCTCACAGAGTGTCATTGAATTAAAAGTCTTAGACGAAATTATGCAGAAGCCTCCGGGACCACCAGCAAACCTGCGGCGTTTGGTGCTCCTTACGATATTGTCCAATGTGATACTATGCCACATCCGAGAAAAGATTGACTGTTTCATTGTAGCCTACCAGAGCAGCTTTAAATGAGGACGCACCTGCGCAGACATTGTGTGGGCGCAACGAATTATCGTGTCAGTATTCATGACAAAACACTTTCACAAGATGGACATCGACATGCCACGGCCTTTCACATCATCAAATGATTAAAGAGCCTGGACATACTATAACAAGCTGGATGTAATGGTGATTAACTGCGACTAGTCAGAATGCTACTGGAAAATACCAAGTTGAAAGCGCGAGTAAAAATGTAGAGTCTGAAGTGATCGAGACCTCCATTGGTTTTCCACAGGAAGATGGCGTCTCTTCGGTGCTGTGTACACGCTACCTTGCCACAGCCCTCTCATCTGTGAGAGAGCATTCCACAAGACCAAACACACACACCAGTATGTACAACGGGCACTAGAGATGGAGTGCACAGATGATGAAGACTGCATAGAAATATGAATCTCTTCATGGACGAAGCCAACACTGAGTTAACTCATGTACACCTATCAGGGAAAGAAGGATTCGGTGACAAAGGCATCCCGATGCTTGGCGGGGGAGAATTAGGGAAGATTAAAATCTTTGGTTCACTAATGTGCAGCTCCGCTGATATCACTGCATGTTGCGTCATGGGGAACATTGACATCCTGTCCTTTAGGAAGCCGTGGATCACAGATCCCTTTGCCCAAAATATATGCCTGTATGATGCGGCGTGTGTATCCTTGATGTTGTGCAACTGTAACAGCTGAGCAGCTCCGACAACAGTTTTAGTTAATCGTGATGCCTGTCACCGCGGATACCTTCGGACTATAACACAACATCGCTGGCCAGACTGTATAATCTGCAACAATGCGTTATACAATATATGCAATACAGTCACACGATTAGCTAAAAGTGGCCCAACAAAGATGACTATTTTTGGCCATGTTCTGTGTATGACACAACACACACCTGCACAGAATGCCTGCAATATGCTGCACTCGGTGCCAAGATCTACAAAGCTCATAGATGACGCCTATGCACAGACCTGCAATCTGCGCTACGTACAGATCTACAAGAAGCCAGGCGGGGAACACTGAGGGAGCTAATCATCATCATCACCATCATCATCATCATCATCATCATCATCATCATCATCACTACCACCACCACCACCCCCATCATCATCATCATCATCATCATGATCGTCGTCGTCGTCGTCGTCGTCGTCGTCCTCGTCATCATCATCATCATCATCATCATGCGTGAAAAGTTGGCGTAGCTTAGCTAGCAATGGACAGGGCATAGGTAGAAATCGATCCCCGTATTCACACCTTCAATATTCTAGGTTTTTAAAATTTCTTTTCAGATCAAGACCAACGTTGCTGATTCTTCGGGTCTCACTCTTGTGGCTTTGACAAAAATAGGATCGGTAGTTTCTGAGGTATCATTAGATGATAGATCTGGAATTTTTTAATCTGAATCACGACCAAAGTCCTGGTTCTTTTCAAGATGTTAGCACCAGAATATTCATTTTTAGCACTTTGTCATTCACAACAGCTCCCAGTCAAATTAGTTTCAAAATACTCAACATAATATTTATAAAAACTTCAAGGAGTTTGGTGTTTTGGCCTTCCGGGCTCAAAAGGTTAACGGATTTCGTAATTTTCGGAGCATAAGTGCAATATCTCGGGAAATGAAGACAGGCTGGGCCTCCTGAGGAAGGATATAAAGGCAATATTTGGACTTTCTCAAACAATCGGGATAAAGAACACCGTATTCTCCTTTTACAGTACAAACAATACAGGCAGAAGATGTTCAGTATTGCGTCTACAGAGGTGATGCACACTCACTTTGGATGCATTATTTAGCGGTGTGTATGACGGCCACCAAGGCCATAGAGGACGGCACCCAAGGAGTTGTTTCCTTATGAAAAACTGGTGGTACAATAAGGCAATAGTCATGGGCAACTAATTGTCCTCAGTGCCTTTGTTATTTCAAGCACTGCATTTGCCAGATTGTAAGTGAATGGGAAAGATTTGCATGTAACATGTAGGAAGTCGATGAGGCCACTAAAGTTAAATTTTGAGTAGTATGTTGTCATAATAACAACATTTCATGAAATAAATAAATTAGACCATTAGATTAGTCAGATGTTGTCTAATGCTTATTTTGTAAGATGTTAAAATCAAAATACTATTTTATTAGTACGTTGTCAATCACAACGCTGCAGAGTTGCCAGATTTTAAGCAAAGGTGACGGTTTGACATTTGGTGGCTTAAAGGAAAGGATCGGGGAACTAACATATGCTCCTGAATGCCAGCTTTATATAATAATCAACCTATACCCACCAGTGAAAAAACTGAAATAAATCAGATTAATTAGAAAAAGCTATTAAATACCATTTATGACATTCTGGCGGGAACCAATTAGTGACGAAGTTGAACCCATGCATTCTGGTGTATGCAGAGTGAATAAATCATACCAGCTATAGCCAGTCATATAAGCTCAGGTATATTCACGCTAAGCTGATTAGAAACTACGTCCTACAGGTGAAATACTGTCTAGTTTTAAAACAATTTGACTGAAAGCCGTTGTTTCCAGAGATAGGGTCTACATTCAGTCACACAAATGTCGAAATATTCAGTAGGCATCAAATCACGACCTTGGAAGCCGGCAGCGTATTTTGAAATCATTTTGACCGAAATTTGTTTCTTCCAACAGAAAAAGTGACTCAAATATAACGTTTTCAAAATGATCAATAATGAATTAACAGTATCGAGTTAATTATTCAACTCATTTGCAAATTATATCTATACAAGTGTAAATAGGGTAATCACGGCGTCAAAAGCTCACAAATTTTCGCCGCTGCTTAAAACCTGGTAACTGCGTTGTTGTCATGGCCTAAATGGGGGATAAAGAAGGAACATTTCGCTTTTAACATCTTAAAAATTGAATGATACACACCACCTGACAAAACAAACGGGCAAATGGTCATGTTTCCATGGAATGGTGTCACTATGGCTACTGACAGAATGCCCGTTTTTAAAAATAACAGAACAATGTCATCATGGGTGGTGTGGGGTTTGTGTGTGTGTGTGCGTGCGTGCGTGCGTGCGCGTGCGCGTGCGCGTGCGCGTGCGCGTGCTGTGTGTGTGCGTGTGCGTGCGCGTGTTGTGTGTGTGCGTGCGTGCGTGCGTGCGCGTGTGTGTAATACATAATGAAATGAACGAAATCTAAAAACAACAGATAGTTCATTTTTGTGTATATAGAGGGATCCGATATGTCACTCAAGTATCTGATGTCATAATCAATTACGTTACTGGTTCGCTGACGTCACAATCAAAATGCCGTCGCTCAGCAACAGCCCCATTCAAATTAGTTTTGAAATATCCAACAGTTTACTTGGCATTCAAATTCTGCTAATTCATGTTTCAAAGTTTCAAATCGATCCCAACACGCGTAAACTGTGGGCGGGACTAGCTAGAAATGGGCTTGGCGTAGACAGAAATGGGCGTGGCGTAGACAGAAATGGGCGTGGCGTAGACAGAAATGGGTGGGGCGTAGCTAGAAATGGCTCCCTCTACAGGTTGCATAAAGAGTTAGTTTTCTTTCAAACGCGTTTGCAGGTGTATGCATATATAGAAACCCACAAACACTAGATATATAACATTCCGTGATAGTTTTATTGTTCGAGTTAGTTTACATACAGCTACTAAAGTTCAATATAATTATAGTATGGTTATTATACAGTAAGGCTATACTACAGGAATACAAGCTAACTTTTTACAGCCGTGAAACAAGGTTCATAACTAGAAAAGGCTTTGGGTCTAACTTCATCTCGAGAGTAAACTGCTTCGTGTAAGCTTAATATGAAATACCGTTATCCTGATAGCGGAAGTTACTGGGCTAACACTGGGCCAATACCGGGCCAATACGGCCCAATATTGGTCCGGTATCAGACCAGTCACGCGCCTTTTGAGAATGGCATCTTGAAAACAATTTCACCGACAATCACTTGTACCCGTAAAATTGTTTTCAAACTAATTCAGCAAAATTTGTAACGGCATACCAGATAACTTCTTTTTCTGTCGTAAAATGGCTGAACAGTTAACATCGTTGACAAAATAGATGTTGATATACGAAATCGTTTACGACTGTTCATTATTCTGCTGAATATTTTGAAAGAATGTTTCTCGGCCTGATGATGATGCTGCCTAACATAACGCCGGCTACTAGTTCAAAATGGCTACAACATATTCAACGGCTTACATTGAAATGTATATAGTGGAGTCAAGGGTTTTGGATATTTACAAAGTTATTACCAAATTATTTGATATTATAATTAGAAATAAACCACGTTTAAACACATTGTAGCACGAGATCTTTGTATTTCATGACCAATTCCACATTCCCTGACAAGGTGCCCATCTGAATGCCAGCTTTCTTAAAGCGAGTCAAGTATTTCACGAATTCGGGCAAAGCTTCGGCCTGTTTGGCCATAATCTCACGTTCTAGGAAGTCGTGTGTCTGCGGACAAAACGTATGCACCGGTAAAGTATAGTTAATGTTATCCGCAGGCGGAAAGGAGGCGCATGCATGTATGCAGACAAGCACACACTCTCACAACACACGCACCATTACGCACGTTCGCGTACGTGCGTGCTCGCCACAAGCAGGTACACATTCACGCGCACGCACACTCGCACACATGGACGCACGCAATAACATCTAGGATGCTAGGGTTTCCTCAGCTTGGGATGACATTACACTGTAAATCTAATCACCTCCGAAGAATAGACCTTTCCACTTTATCAATCCATCCTATGGCGTCCCTAATCAACTATGCGACGTGTAGAATGACATCATAATGATTGACGTCATGGATTGATGTCATGAATGACGTCGATAAGTACGTCACGAACGCATATTGGAAGACGGGCTATGCGTTGTTGTGTATGTCTTTACTATTTAATAAATATTCTGTTGAATATTTTGAAACTAATTGGACTGGGCGCTGTTGCTGCCATAGGCAGCAACAGCACCAAGTCAAATTAGTTAGAAAATATTCAACAGCTTACCTGTGCAGTTTTCAGGAAGTTGATAGTTAGGGCATTCGGGGATCGATCAATCCCAACACACGAAGTGAAGGTGGAGCTTAGTCCGAGATGGGCGGGGCATAGCTAAAAATGGAAAGGTTCAGTAATGGATGTTTTAGTCTATATCCATCTTTCAGCTTTGGTGAGGTCTATGTTGATAGGACTCACATTTCTAGGAATTTCAACCTACACGTTACACGCTTTTGTCATTGATCTAATTCTACATTGTCCATGATAGCTGGCATCCACCGGGAAGTGGCGTGTCCATTGCAGTTGTTAACGATCAAGAATGAACCTTTCCAGTTTATCCATCCATCATATGACGTCATAATCAACTACGTGACGTGTAGGATGACGTCATACTCAATTACAGTATGAATGACTTGATTTAGTCCGACACGTTGTACGAATCGTATCACTCTGGTCGGGGACGCTCTTGTTTTCACTTTCCTACTTGACACGCCTCCGTCTTTATTATTTAGGCCTAATAAACATTCTGTCGAATATTTTGCAACTAATTTGAATTAGTTTCAAAATATTCAATAGCTTACCCGTATAGTTTTCTGGAAAGTAATAGTCAGGGAGTTCAGGGATCAATCGATCCCAACACGAACGAGGTGCATGTGGAGCTTAGCTAGAGATGAGCGGGGCAAAGCTAAAACTGAAAAGGCCCATTGTGGTTCTAATAAGACACGCTCCTCGTAAACCCGAATTTAGCAGCAATACTTACATACGGGAAGTCAGGATTCAAAGCTAGTACGTTTTAAGGCTAACTTAGTTTATTTTGATGAGTTTTCGCACATAAATGTACTTCACCGAAATACATTATTATACGAAAACGCGTTAAAATAAAATAAGTAGTCTTAAATGTTGGTTTTTATTGTCTATAGGCCTACAGACTAACACGGCTATCTAACCTTCTTTTGATGATACTTACGTATGGATCATTGTGTCTGTTGGCAATCTTGAAGACGGATAACAACTTAGCCCCGATCTGGCGTTCTCTGCCGATAGCTTGACGTAGCACCTTCACTGGGTTCTGCCATTCATTTGGTACCGGAGCCTGTAGTAATAGGATATTTGTATTTTAGGTTGGTAAGAAGTAAAATAAAGCTATATTTCTCTGATAACGCGGGATACTAGGTCGGCGGCCCATTAAAGCCCAGTAACACCTGTTATCATGGGTTATTTCAAATTCGCGAACGTTGGATATCAAACTGATTTAACCATACACTATTAATATCTAAATTAAGATTCTTAAATTCCATGCCAAATTAAATGGTAACTGCCAAAAAAAAAGTTGGCAGGGTATTATGTGATGCAGTACTGTGTTTCGGATCGCTTTGAAACTTGATAGGATGACTGGATTAGGTCTGAGCTCTCATTCGCTGGTTTGTCATCATGGTGGGGTATTATGCGCCGTTTGTTAGACATTTCCTGTATGTTATTACTATTATGTGCTTTGAGTAGCACTGCAGTAGCACTGATTCCACATGCACACCAATCTTTCTTCTATTGGTTGCTTATAGCATGACACCATGATGATAGAGGTTAACGACTTGTTTGAAATATACTGCCTAATCTTAAACTGGTGTACCAAAGCGCAACGAGAACACCTGCAAATCACAAAATTTGGTCTGGAATTTGTGCTTTGCAAACTTTCTTGTGGACAATCTATGTTTTGGAGAGAACTCCTGCATACACTAAGTGTTGCTCCGGAATCTGTGTTTTGCAGACCGTATTGTGGAATTTGTGATTTGCTGACTTGGATATGGAATCGATGTTTTTCAGACTGTGTTGTAGAATATGTGTTTTGCAGACTTTGGTGTAGATTCTATCATTTGCAGACTTTGTTGCTGAATTTGTGATGCTGTGGACTTTGTTGTTGCATTGGTATTTTGCGGTCTTTGTTGAGAATCTGTGGTTTTGCACACGGTTTTGTCGAAGCTGTGCTTTGCAGACTTTGTCGGTGACTCTGTGTTTTGTAGACGTTTTCATTGCATCTGTGTTTTGCAAACTGTATTGTGCCATATGTGCTTTGTAGACCGCATTGCGGAATAAGTGATTTACAGACTTTGTTGTGGTATTTGTGATCGGCATACATTGCTGCATAATCTGTGTTTTGAATATTTGTTACATAATCTGTGTTTTGAATATTTGTTGCATAATTTGTGTTTTGAATATTTGTTGTGGAATCTGTGTTTTGCAGACTGTTCGCTGCAAACTTTATTGCGGAATCCATTTTTGCATACATCGTTTGTGATTTGTAGACTTCATAGTGGAATCGATGTCTTGCAGACAGCATTGTAAAATTAGTGGTCTACAGACTTTCTTTCGCAATCTGAGACTTACTGACTTTGTTGTGGAATCTGTGATTAGTCTCTCGTGGAGTCTACATGTATGCTTTGCAGACTTTTTGGGTATAGTACTGATACATAAAAAGGGATATTTATTCTGGAAATTTATCAAAGAATGGTCATTCTAATAATCACCATTCTTTTGGAAGCTTCTCAGGATACACCAAGCAGATTTTAGGAAACAATTTTATGAGATTCTTTGCCATTAACAGATAGAAATAGTTTTGAAAGTAGACGTGCGTGCACACCAAGCAGTCTCTGCAAATTCTAATGGAAGAAATTGAGAAACTATTGAACGGTTCACAAACAGACTTCTAAAAGCGGAACATTACTCTACAATGAGAGACTGCTTCAGCAGCATTTAATAGGAAGCTTTAGCATAGGCCTACATTAGCAAAATGTTTCTGAAACAATTTATCTGAAACAAGCTATTTGAAAAACATTGGATTGGGGGCCTATTTATGCATGCAATTAAGTTTGAGCTTTAGAAAGAAACGTTTCAGAAGCAAATTTGGGACACGTGTGTTCTATTTATGCATGCAATTAAGTTTGAGCTTTAGAAAGGAACCTTTCAGAAGCAAATTTGGGACACCTGTGTTCTATTTATGCATGCAATTAAGTTTTAGCTTTAGAAAGGAACGTTTCAGAAGCAAATTTGGGACACCTGTGTTCTATTTATGCATGCAATTAAGTTTTAGCTTTAGAAAGGAACGTTTCAGAAGCAAATTTGGGACACCTGTGTTCGTCCGCCGTTAGCGCAAGTTCATATAAGTTGCTATCGTTTCTGGGTTCACGAAATCGTTATTCTTTTATATAAAGTACTGGCACGCTACAAGCCATATCTATCTAAGTCTGATAAACTGTAATACTAGGCGTGGGTGAATTATTGCGGACATACACACCTGTATATTTGCTAAGGTGACGTCACCACCTCGTTTGTGAATGAAAAACATGATAGCTTTAGCCAGCCGTAGCTTTTTCTTGCCAACTGTGCTGCACAGTAAAGCAAACCCTCGATGATTTACATCCGGCTTCTGCAGGGCGATCCCCTAAAATATAGAACAAAAGATAACAATAGTGATGAATGATGATAATGGACAAAGCACTCAAAATAGCAGCAGCAGCAGCAACAACAACAACAACAACAACAACAACAACAACAACAACAACAACAACATCATCATCAACAACAACAACAACAACAACAACATAAGCAGCAGAAGCAGCAGCAGCAGCAGCAGTAACGGCAACAACAGCAGTAGTAGTAGTAGTAGTAGTAGTAGTAGTAGTAGTAGTAGTAGTAGTAGTAGTAGTAGCGGCAGCAGCAGCAAATTTACAGCATCAGCATCGGCAGCAGCAGCAGCAACAACAACAACAACAACAACAACAACAACAACAACAACAAAAACAACAACAAGAACAACAACAACATCATCATCATCATCATCAGCAGCAGCAGCAGCAGCAGTAGCGGTAGTAGTAGTAGTAGTAGTAGTAGTAGTAGTAGTAGTAGTAGTAGTAGTAGTAGTAGTAGTAGTAGTAGTAGTAGTAGTAGTAGTAGTAGTAGTAGTAGTAGCGATAACGGTTGCGGTTCCAGTAGCAGCAGCAGTAGTAGTAGCAGCAGCAGTAGTACGCTTACCATTGTCATATAGAAATATGTGGCTTTGAAATATTCCTGGGCGAGTTCGTTCAAAGCCGCCTCGCAATCCGCATGGAAGTTCTGCTTCAACATGGATTTATCGCCGCCTGAAAATTAATAACCGGACAAATTAGTTTCCAAATACTCAAACAGAATAATTATTAAGTTGTAAAGGATTTGGTTAGCCATAGACCTGTATTGATCAACTGTACGACTAGAGGCAACTCATATGATTTGCAAATAGACGGTTATTCACAGGGAAATGTATTTTTGAAAACATTTTCGCTGGTATGACTGATTTATTAATGAGTCGGCGACATCAGTGAAAGTGTTCAAATAAAGCATTTTTCTCGCATGGGCATGGTTATCACCCATATCCAACAATAGAGGATTCCAGTTTCTCAGTCAATCATATGACGTCATCATCAACTACGTGACGTGTAGTATTACTTCATAAAATTACGTCATGAATGACGTAGGTAGGTTCGTCACGAACGTTTAATTGATGACGGAATAAGCGTTGTTATACGAATTGTATGTCTTTATTATTTAATAAGCATGCTGTTGAATATATTTAAACTAATTTGACTGGGCGTTGTCGCTGCCATAGGCAAAATATTCAACAGCTTACCTGTATAATCTTCTGGAATTTGAGATTCAGGGAGTGCAGGGATTGATCAATCCTAGCAAGGGCGAAGGGTGCGTGGAGCATAGCTCAAGATGGGCGGGGTATAGCAAAACTGTATCCCTATATTCTCTCCCTTGGGGTGCCTAACCAGTACATGGTTAAAATGAGCAGTGCGATCAAAAACAGAACAAGAGTAATCGGAGATTGGTGACCTTCGGCCCCCACCCCACCCCCTTCGTGTCACATTGTAAAAGGATTTTACGGATTTTTACGGATTATCAGGATTTTATGTAGACTTTCCAGAATGTCCACAGTTGTGGAATCCTAATGCATGTTAACACAAGAAAGGGTTTAAGCATCATGGGTAAACCATTTCCCGCGTTAACATTTGAATCAATTCCGAGAGATCAACAGATCCAGAATCCTCCTTCTCTTATCCATATCATATCCCGAGTCTGGAAAATCTCTTGCACCGGAAGTTCTTTCGTTGTGTTAAAATTTGAGGCACACTGGATCATTAGATTTTGAGATCGAGCCTGGAATAAGCTTTTGTGACTGACTAACTGACTAACTGACTAACTGACTAACTGACTAACTGACTAACTGACTAACTGACTAACTGACTAACTGACTAACTGACTAACTGTAATTGTAACTGTAAAATGTAATTCTAAATATAGAGAAAGAGATCATAAACACACCACCCACTTATCATATATGAAGTTTATCTCGTGATAGCATATGTCCAGTTATGGACTATAAGATGTTTATCTTATGACATCATAGGGCCTATAAAGATATTCACATGACCTGTATGACGTTTCTCTCGTGATATCGCATGACCTGTATTGCATTTCTCTCGTGACATCACATGACCTGTATGACGTTTCTCTCGTGACATCACATGACCTGTATGACATTTCTCTCGTGACATCACATACCCTGTGTGACGTTTCTCTCGTGAAATCACATGACCTGTATGCCGTTTCTCTCGTGACATCACATGACCTATGTGACGTTCCTCTCGTGACGGACTATATGAACTTTCTCCCAAGACAACTTAGAGCCTATGTGAAATTTTTGTCGGGATATTATTGGACCTATATGAAGTTTCTCCCGTGGCACCATAGGGTCTATATCACGTCTCCATTGGTAACATAGGGCTTGTGTCACGTCTCTCTCTCGCTCTCTCGCTCGCTCTCTCGCTCTCTCTCTCTCTCTCTCTCTCTCTCTCTCTCTCTCTCTCTCTCTCTCTCTCTCTCTCTCTCTCTCTCTCTCTCTCTCTCTCTCTCTCTCTCTCTCTCGTGGCGGCACAGGGCCTATATCACCGTCTATATCATTGTCCTATATGACGTTTTGCTCGTGACATTATTGTACCTTTCCATATGACGTTTCTCTCTTGAAATCATCGGTTCCATAAACTGTCTCAGGGAGTATGTACCGCTTTTCTCGTGATATTATTGGACCTATATGACGTTTCGCTCGTGACATCATAGGACCAATGTGGTGTTTCTCTCTAGTATCATAGTGCATACCTGAGTCACTATTTTTCGTGACGTCATAAGGCGAATGTAGTCTTTCACTCGTCACATCATAGGACACATATATGGCACGGGCACAATGGGACGGTCTCTTCTGGCATCGTATGGCATATGTAACGGGGTTTCCTTGCGGCATCAATGTGGCGCTTCACTACTGACATTGCATGGCATCAGCAAGCTAAATAGGCATATGCCTACATGTCGAATTCAAAATAAGCCTTGGTTGATATTGAAGCTTTCCAGTCTATCCATTCATCATATCACATCGTAATCGAATACTTGGCGTATAGGATGACGTCATAATCAATCACAGCATGAATGACTCGATTTAGTCCGTCTTTAACGCTTAATAGTCCGACACGTTGTACGAATTGTATGTCTTTACCATTTAATAAACAATCTGTTGAATATTTAAAAACTAATTTGATTGGGCGCTGTTGCTGCTATAGGCAACAACAGCACCCAGTCAAATTAGTTTCAAAATATTTAACAGCTTACCTGTATAGTTTTCTGGAAATTGATGGTCAGTGAGTTCAGGGAATGATCGATCTTAACACGAGCGATGTGTGTGTGGAGCTTAGCTAGAGATAGGCGGGTCATAGATCAAGCTGTAAAGGTTCATGCTGATATGAACTGGTAGCGAGCGGAAGATTACATTTATCTTGTAAACCAAAATGAAATGTCTGCCAGTTTGTCAAATAAGCTAAGCGAAGATAGTGGCATTTTCACAGCTGTGAGTTTTGCTAATTTTAGATCATGGTGGAAAACGCACTTGTCAGGAAATAAAGCGCATGACGTCACATACGGACACTGGAGGGATCCATTTCTAGCTAGGCCCCGCCCATTTCTGGCTAAGCTCCGCCCACTTTGTACATGTGCTAGAAACTATCTTCTTCTGTGAAACTGAATTACCAGTATCCCAATATCAATTGAAATTAATTTGAATTGAGGCTGTTGCTGCCAATGACAGCAACAACTCGCAGTCAAATTAATTTTAAATGTATGTAACATATTGTTTATTAAATTTTAGATCCATCAAAGACATACACTGTATACTCTTTACGAACCCTTTGAGTTTCATGATGGAGTGCGAACTATCTCATTTTAATTGTGACGTCTGCTAAATGTGACGTATTTGATTTTGACGTCAGATACTTGAGCAACAGATCGACATCACTAATACTCAGAATTGGTGGTCAGATTTGTAAGCGTTCTTTTGAGTACATCGTTCCAGGGATTGAGGAATTTGAAATGTGTCCAAGTTTCAATCGTTAAAAGAGAAAGAACAGTTTCGCTTGATGAAATAATTGTTATTGCAGTTTGTTAAAAAAACAAAATTTCAATTTTTGTTCCTTATCAGATTTAGTCCTACTCTGTTCCCTTCTTATAGCAGAACGGAAACCTGCTTTAATCCACTGCTTAAGTAGCAATAATATCTCAAGGCAGTGCGGTTTTAAGTTGTTGCTATCGTGAATAGCAGGCCTATAGTGGTTTTCAGCAAATTCCGTAAAAATACAACTGGACAGCAGTCACACACAGTTCAGTCATTGTACTCGTCTACGTTTTAATTTATGTAACTATGCCTCGTTATGATTCTATCACTCACCCTCGTCTCCCATCATAAGATCGTCACTCCGTTCATCATCCCCGAAGAAGCTGTAAGCGCGCGCGCTGAGCGCGAGCCCCAAGCACACGACAATGCACACGAGCAACTTCATGTTTGCACTACAATAATGCAAAGTAGGACGTTAAAATTGTCTAACTGACCACTTGTTTTGAAAATGTTCTCAATTTATATCGCCAGAAATTTGCTTATTGATAGGCCTTACTCGAGTTGAAAAGTAGGCATGACTGTTCAATGATTGACAAACATGATTGACATTTGCCCGTTTTGGGAATTGTTAACGGCAAACATCCTTAGAATGTAATAGGCCCTACAAGGTTAACCGCAGGTTATTGTAGATAAAGTGACGGGGTTGGTTTGGGTTGGGTGTGAGCGGTTGGGTGTAGGTGGCATAACTATTGATAAGCGTGTGGTCGAAGTGTTGTGTTAATGAAAATTGTCTACCTGCCTGCCCGCCCACCCGCCCGCCCGCCCGCCCGCCCGCCCACCCGCCCGCCCGCCCACCCGCCCGCCCGCCCGCCCGCCCGCCCGCCCGCCCGCCCGCCCGCCAGCCAGCCAGCCAGCCTGCCCGCCTGCCTGTCTGTCCGGAGCCATATATCAAAATGTGTAGAACCGATTTGGTTCAAATTTTAACACAACAGAGGATATCCAGACTTTGACCGTAATCCGGGTAAACGAACCAAGATCTGGTGCGGATCAAATTCGGGATCTGTGGATATCTCGGAAACTATTTGCCTGGCTTGGCTCAAACTTTAACACAGGAGAGGGTATGACCGTACACTAGGATTCCACAACAGGAAAAATCCGATGATCTGAAAGTAAATCCGTATGATCTGAAAACTGTTTACAATGCGACAAAACGGGCGTGTGTGTGTGTGGGGGGGGGGGGGGGGGGGTGAGGGTCTGCAATCTCTGGTTGCTGCTGCTACTGCTGCTGCTGCTGCTGCTGCTGCTGCTGCTGATGATGATGATGATGATGGTGATGATGATGATGATGGTGATGGTTGTGGCAGTGATGGTGATGGTCGATGATGATAATGATGGTGATGGTGATGGTGATGATGATGATGATGGTGGTCGATGGTGATGATGATGATGATGATGATGATGATGATGATGATGATGATGATGATGATGGGGCAGTGCCTGTGTTCTGCAGCTAAAGAAGTGAAAGCTTCTGTCAGCTGAAATCAGTTTCCCTTCAACCTTCTCCACCGTATCTTGCCTATTGCGAGCGTACTAAGCTCGTTTAGCTTCTTTCTCCTCTTCATTGTCCAAGACAACGTTTTTTGAAGTCTGATCGCAGAACACTTAGCAAGTTGATGTCGTAGCGTCCGTTGTGTGCTGTTGGCACCTGACACTGCAAATTCTAGTACTTTCTGAGCACTGAGTAGGCGTATTTTGTGGCATTCAAAGGACCTGTCCGAACATAGACCACCTGTTGCGCTGCCCTCACAGATGGTGGGTCTGTGTTACACAATATGTAGAGTGCTGCATTAGATATTAAACTATGTGGTCAACGATGATCTGATTTTTTCTTGCCATATGGCTCAGCGGAGTGGACACTCGTGGAACAGATGTAAAAAGACAACATGGACAGACAGACAGACAGACATACATGAGCACTACACACAGACAGCGAGATGATCATTCACACGCGGCCACATATATACATATGTGTGTTCAAATGAGTGCGTACGGGCGGGTGGATGTGCGTGTTTCCGCTAAAACAATAACGACCTTGTAATGTAGCTTATCTATCGCATTTGCCATCTCGATGCATTTTCTGCGAAAGAATAACTAATGCATGAATGAATAAAGAGATACATGTATGAACGAACGAACAAGCAAATATAGTGATGAATGGATGGATGGATGGATAGATGGGTGGGTGGGTGGGTGGGTGGGTGGGTGGGTGGGTGGGTGAGCTTCGGGCGGGCGGGCGGATGGATGGATGGGTGGGTGGGTGGTGGGTGGGTGAGCTGGCGGGCGGGCTGGCTGTCTGGCGGGTGGGTGGGTGGGTGAGTGGATGGATTACCGTCCAGCTTTCCATTTTGGGCCATCGTCCAATTGTACGGGCCTCGCTCGCCTGCTCCGCTCCATGTACAGCGGGGGATATACGAGTGGGCGTATGTTAATATGATGATTTTAGCCTTGGGAGGCTCTACATTGATATGGCGCTTATTGTACCCAGCGGCACGCTGAATGTTCAAGTTTATATGTCTAACGTGCTCCCGAGCGCTACAGAGAAGAGTTGTAACGATAATGTGCCTGTATCATAATGATGTGATCTAAAATAAGTCATAGACGGTACACTAACGGTCAAGAAGAAACGGAGGGGACTAAGGACTCTCGCTGAGGGGAAAAACAGTGACCAAAGCAGCAGCGACAGTTCACTTTGTCTTTCAAAGTTATGGACGCACAGACTGCATGCCATCATGGTGGCTCATGGAAGATTTTTCTGCCCACGACCAGGAGGCGGCATCTTCCATTCAGCTGTCTTTGATGATATATCATTAGCGTCATATGTCTTGATTCATAGATTTTCAAAGACAGAATACGACATGCAACGATCAATGCTTAGATGCTTTTAAATTATTGTAACTACTCTGGGTTGAGAAGTATTAATCCTGTATTTAAATCGTCACGTTGTTTTCCCTACCCACGGACTTGAATCTTAGCTGGCAGTTGTGAATTTGTCTAAAATGTTAGTAACCGACGATGTTGAACAAACTTTGTTCACGGAAAATGAAATGTGCACATGTAATAATTAACACTAAGCCTGTATGGGAGTATTTTAGCGCTGAAGATGTGTCTATAGCGAGCGAGCGATGCTCTCCTAATCAAGAATCCCATGTCCATGCATGTCTCCGAGACACACGCCAAACCCGGCCTCCGTAGTGGTCTTGAACTGTTGTGAGTTTTCAATGGTCAACAACGAAATATTGTTCACGCGATGACGTCATAACACAACAATTATTCACGCGATGACGTCACGCTGTGATTATCATGGGAAATGAGAGAAAATGACTTTCCGCGGCAAAATTTACTAATTAAGTGTGCAAACCCCAAAGGGGTGGAAATGTGATGTTCTCTTTCGTTCTCCGTTTTGTTCAACATCGTTTGAGACGCTTTCCTAAGAGAAATTTGGGAATCAGACGGCTCGAGAAACCATTCTAGTGGATACAAATTTTCATCAAGATACCGCACCATTACCCATACGGATGTACATATATGGCAATGTATCTATTGACTACGAAGGAAATGAAACTTTCAATTCAATGCAAACCCGTTTCAATAAAAAGGAAAATATCTTGACATAGGGAATTCAAGATATGTCTTAAATTGGTAGGCCTAAACAGCGGTCAATCTGCCGGTCAATACTTGGGAAATTAGTGCGCAACGTACTTGAGTATACGTCACATGATTCAAGGGTTGCGGAAGGAATGACATAACACATGCCAAAGCCGAAGGCCGCCCGATCCTTGTGTGATTTATCTGGACTTGTCTGCCGAGATTGGAATGGAACAAGTTAATCCGGCAAGAAGGCTTGACATTGTTTGTTTTTAGTATTATACACTGTGTTATCACAACCTTTAGCAACAGAAGGTCACTAGAAGTCATACTGACATGTTTATCCCTGAAATACCTAGAATCATATTTTCACCACAACCATCATCTCAAACAGTATCTACCCGAGGCACACCACTATGCCACACCGAATATAATTTATAATATCTTGCAACCAATCTGAGCATAATTCGCCTGCGTCTACACTCCCCAAAAACGAATATTAACGGAACTAGTTAATATAAAGGCAGCACTTCATTTGGAAGCATTTCCACCATCAGTATGCTTGCCTCCATAACACATTTCAGAGGAGGTTTAATGCCAATTCTATAGAGAAACGATGCACGGAACCGAATGGAAAAAATAGTATATTCCTAGATGAACAATGGTCAATTCATTTTAGCTGCGCAAACTATGTGGGAGATGGGAACCTGGAATTGTAGGGATGATAGTGTCTACACGAGGGATTATCATCGCATTTATCGTACCAGTTAGGCGTTATCAGAAGCAAAGTTTCAAGATGACAAATCTTCTCAGACTTTTCACTTCACTTGCCAACCATAATACTTTACGTAAATAACAACAAAACCGCGTACCAGTGTGTTATCTCGAGTGATTGTTGTGCCCAGATTTGCCAATCCATAATCCCTACACAGATGTCAGATATGGGCCATGGCCGTTTGCGCTCCGAGATTGTGCAGGAAACAGGTCGTGGATGGGCCTATAAGCTGTCATGGGACGAGATCGTGTGTGACGATGTCATAATGGAATATTTCAACGTGGAGATTTCCATTGTGGTGGAGGGTCAGTCATGGTGTGGAGTGGCATTATTCTGATGGATGATAATGCGCGACCACAAAGTGCAAGGATAGTTAACCTCAACCTGGAAAACAAGTGTATAGAGCGAATGGAGAGGGAATCTAGCTCTCCATATATGAATCCCATTGAGCATACCTGGGACGTTCTGCAGATTTCAATTCAACACGCTCAACCCACCAGCATCTAAGGGCATCCATGGAGGGTTCTGATCGAGGAGTGGGCCAACTCACCACAAGCTCGGTTCCCATATTTGATTGACAGCATGAAAAGAAGGTGCCAATCTGTAATCAGTACTATGGGTGACCATACGCGTTACCAAATAGCCGGGAAACTTTGACTGTGTCACTTGGCAGACTCACCCCTAGATGACTGTAGTCCACCCCACCCCACCCCCACAGTATGCAGCAGGGTCACATCTGTTAGTAGTCTTGGTGTGCGTGGTTGCGTAATATCTGATATTGCCTTTCTGCGTTAATAATAGCCCTTTCCATTGTTGGGATTGATCGATCCCCAAATGCCCTGGCTATTAATTTCCTGAAAACTATACAGGGAAGCTGTTGAATATTTTGTAACTAATTTGACTGGGTGCTGTTGCTGCCTATGGCAGCAACAGCGCCCAGTCGAATTAGTTTCAAAATATTCAACAGAATATTTATTAAATAGTAAAAGCAAACAATTTGTACAACAACGCATAGAGCGTCTTCAAATATGCGTTCGTGACGTACTTATCGACGTCATTCATTATGATGTCATTGTACACATCGCGCAGTTCATTATGACGTCATATGATGGGTGGGTACTCTGGAAAGGTGAATTGCAAAATAAATGTACTTAACTATCCCTATGTTCAAACCCTATTATTATTATTATTATTATTATTATTATTATTATTATTATTATTATTATTATTATACGTTAACTTGTGCAATTTTTTACTAGTAAGTATACAATATATATAGATTGATGATCTCGATTGACATTAAACTACTAACATATGCTTAGGGTAACCGCGAATTTAGTATAGAACAGGGCACCAACGTGGAACCGTGGACATATTAAAAATATGAACATAATTTAATCAAGTGAAAAAAATTTGGCCAGTTATCCAATTTAGTGCAGGCCTACAGTTCAGTAATTAGGAATATTAACACGGGTTGTCTATACTTTATTTAAAATTCACAAAATTGTTTCGTAGGTCATTAAATATAAAACGCGATGGAAATTTTAAAATCGATTTGTCTGAACTGAAAGCCATTAATTCCAAATACATCAAAGATAATAAGCTACATTTTTTTCAAAATAATCTCCATGATTGATGTTCTCTATAACGTTAATTAGTAGTTATTGTAAACAGTACATCTCTGTCCATATTTCAACCTCAGATAAGTGGGAATAATTCGATGAATTGTTAGACCTTTAAACAGATAAGGATTTTGTTACCTGTATGAACATTAACAGCGCAGTTATATACATATGACTTTGACATGATTAGGCGAGGGGAGGATATAGATCGATTAAAATTTCCTTTTTTCGTTACCTTTCCAATACAATAATTAGATAGTATCTACCATGAGTCTCATCCAATCAATAACAGTTTAGCCCTTCCATGGGGGTGGTAGCGGTAGGAGGGGGTGGGGTGGGTGTGGGGGGTGGGTGGGTTTGTACCATGTGACGCCCATAGTCCGGGGATAGGAATATCAATTTCAAAGTTAATTTTTAGTTTACGATTCATTTTTATACACACGCACGCACACACGCACGCACGAACGCACGCAAGCACGCGTAATCCGCATGCACGCACACCCACACACGCACGTACACACACGGGCGCGCCCACGTTAAAGGCACAACCTATGAGTCGATGGACTACCTACACTTAGTAAATCGACATAAGCTGACTCCCCAACCCAGTGTCTAAATGCTTCAAACGTCAAACAAAACATTGCCCCACCTACAAGCGAATGACATAACCTTTATGTAGCAGTATGTACAAGCTAGTATTTATTTGCGGCATGCCAGTTGCACCATTCGGTCTGCTCCGCTACATCCTCAATCCCACGACCAACCTTCATTTACCGATTGTTCCCAGAGAGTTCATTACTATGCGGAATCCTCCACATCTCTTTACAACAGAAGCATATCTATCTGGAATGTTTGCTGCGAGAACGTTGGTAATACCACAAACTGCATGCTAAGTGGAAACTAACATGTTTTCTTTACACATGTATTAGGCTTCTCTAAGGAAATAATATTACGATTCGTGAACAACATGTGGATTGGTGGGTGATACAGGGAATATAGGTCCATGTATCTTAAAGCTGATGCTGGCTTTCTGTTTCTGTCTTGTCTAAAGTGCTGGTCACGCTATAACTACCTCACAATTGCCAGTCGGTATGATGTTGGTGGGTATCACTCGAGACATCATCTAAAGCAGGTCTCGAAAATTAGAAAAATATTGTGTTACCCCACAGACAATATGCCATTTAAATTAGGTTGCCCGACTATGTTCCCAGGTTGCCACATTTCTGTAAATTTAATTCTGTTGAAAATATGTATTGTTGTAAGTTATACAGACTACATAATCCTTGTGACTACCAACTCAACCATTTAACAGACTAAATAAACACTCACCATTAGTAATTATGCAGGTCCGGAAAATAACAAATTTTCTAGTTTGCCCCCCCCCCCCCCCCCCCGCACAGGCCAACCAGTGTGTTAAAATCTGGTTGGCCTGCAGTACAAAGTGGTTGGCCGGACCGCAGGAACATTCAATGTTCGTGGCCTGCAATGTATGTTTGTACCATTCAAACAGCACAAAATATTTTGTATCTCGGGATGAAAAGTAGCTGCTACTTAATACAAGTCAACGTAGAAATTACATATTCTTGGGGTTTGGGGGTGGGTGGTGGAGTTGGGGGTGGAGGTGTGGGTGTCAGAGGATCGCAGTGTTTATAGACCTGTATTCAGGTAACTAACATTTTGCGGCACTAACATAACGTGCTCGCTATGTACAGCGTCAAGTGTACATGATGCTGGATAATGCCACGGCTTCAACTTACACATGAAGAATGGAGTGAGCCTTCGATTATGATTTCTATTTAAAAAAACGCTGTTACTACATGTAAGTTGATTGCTCAATAATCGGGATAGGTTAGGGGAAATTGAAAGCAAGTAACTGCGTAGTTGTTCGCATCAAACGGACTTAAAATCATCTCAAAGAGTATAGACGTTATAGTTGGTATATGACAAGGAATAGTATTGAAATAATTTGGTATATGACAAGGAATAGTATTGAAATAATTTGGTATATGACAAGGAATAGTATTGAAATAATTTGGTATATGACAAGGAATAGTATTGAAATAATTTGGCGATTGTCCAAGTACACATAAATAAAACACTAGTTCTTACAAGGAAATCCCGAAACATAACCATGATCTTCAAAATAAATTATTCATTTTTTAGGATATGTGTCCCATTATAAATCATGTATTCAATTTAGATATTGAACTGTTTTATGTGATGCTATTATATCATATTAGCAGGCGTTCTGGGACACAGAACTGATTAGATTTGTAAACGCTGGAACAGCTTCACCACAGTCTTCGATACAAGTTCTAAGCTTGTCTAGAGACGAAAATACACTAGTATGATGCAACATGTTCATCGACGCTGCTATGCAACCTCAACAGCCGGCCAGCTTAAAAGGAAGTTCAAGATAAGGTAAGCCTGCCACAGCAAACACCTAGGTACCATCACCAACGAAGAAGAAGAAGAAGAAGAAGAAGAGGAAGAGGAAAAAGAAAAAGAAGAAGAAGAAGAAGACGAAGAAGAGGAAGAAGAAGAAGAAGAAGAAGAGGAAGAAGAGGAAGATGAAGAAGAAGAAGAACAACAAGAAGAAGAAGAACAAGAAGAAGAAGAAGAAGAAGAAGAGAAAGAGGAAAAAAAAGAAAAAGAAAAAAGAGAACAAGAAGAGGAAAAAGAAAAAGAAGGCAAAGAAGAAGAAGAGGAGGAAGAAGAGGAAGAAGAAGAGGAAGAAGAAGAGGAAGAAGAAGAAAAAGAAGAAGAGGAAGAAGAGGAAGAAAAAGAAGAAGAAGAAGAAGAGGAAGAAGAAGAGGAAGAAGAAGAAGAGGAAGAAGAAGAAGAAGAAGAGGAAGAAAAAGAAAAAGAAAAGAGAACAAGAAGAGGAAAAAGAAAAAGAAGGCGAAGAAGAAGAAGAGGAGGAAGAAGAAGAAGAAGAAGAGGAGGAGGAGGAGGAGGAGGAAGAAGAAGAGGTGGAAGAAGAAGAAGAAGAAGAAATGCTTGCAGCTGCAGGATGTTCTCAAACTACTGCCGCCACAGAACACGGTAGATCAGTATCATCAGTTCAGTATACCATTAAACCACGCACCGCTCCGTTAGCGATTAGGCGACTAATTATTGAAATGTAAGGACTGCTGCTTTATCAAAGAATTGCTAGATACATACAATTGTCCATACCAGTCATCAGAAATTAATGGGAGAAATTGTCTTTACCTATTATCACTCAATACCCGCGTGAGTGTTAGAAAATGGAGACAAGATTCCTTAATCGGGCAAATCCAATATGATTCAAACGTGCTGTGTGGTTTATAAGACCACTTGCAGGCAGAATACGTACACACTTATTCAAGCACTCAAGAGACCACTTCTATGCATATTCATGTCGCGATGTAGACCAGCTAAACCGTGCTCATTTCTGCATTCCCTTAAGTGGCATACTCTGAGCACGCGAGCTCGATAACGAGGTGAAGGCCATTGGTCAAATAAAAAAACATTCATGAATTTTAACTGTAATTGTAATGTTATTGTATTATTTCAACATTTATTAACCCTTTAGTCCTCATACGACTTCTGCAGTGGTGTTGAGAAATGTCCATTTGCAGACCAAGAGAAGAGTGTTTTTGACAATTTACCACCGGAATGACGGGATCGATAACCGAGCCAGTCATTCCAGTGGTAAATTTTCAAAACAACCTTCTCTTGGTCTGCAAGCTGACATTTTGAATGAAAAAATTAAAATTTTCTTGAACAAATCTAAGTGTTAAAGGTCTAACGGATTCGTTTCGAGCTATGCCTCGGTCATTTCTAGCCAAGCCTCGGCCATTTCTATATAAGCCTCAGACATTTCTAGCTAAGCCTCGGCTATTTCTAGCTAAGCCTCGGCCATTTCTAGCTATGCCGCTGCCATTTCTAGCGATGCAGCTGCCATTTCTAGGTATGCCTCGGCCATTTCTAGCTAGGCCTCAGCCATTTCTAGCCACGCCTCGGCCATTTCTAGCTAAGACTCGGCCATTTCTAGTTAAGTCTCGACCATTTCTAGCCACGCCTCGGCCATTTCTCGCTAAGCCATGGCCATTTCTAGCTAAGCCTCGGCCATTTCTAGCTAACCCCGTCCACTTTTTACGCGTGTTCGAATAGATTTATCTCCCGTGAATCCTGAATTCTCAGAATCCCAATTACAAGATATTTATACAGATAAGCTGCCGAATATTTTGAAACCAATCTGACTGGGGGTTGTTGCTGCCCAGAAACAGCTGCCAGGCAAAGTAGTTTCAAGTCATTCAACAGAACGTTTATTAAATTATTCATACAATTCCTATACTTCATGACGGACTTTTCGTGTTGAAACTATAAGTAATTGATTGTGACATCAGCTAACACGTGACATAATCGATTATAACGTCATATAGTTGAGTGACACGTCAGACCCCTCCACTGACATTGAATCTACACGAGTCGCCAATGACTCCCAGCCATATTAGACTTCATAATATCCATTCAAGTAGATCTGATAATAATTGATATTCTGCCATTCTGCAACTTCTGCCATTCTGCGAGCCGGTATGCAGTTCCAGTTACGCGAGCAGTTAATGACGCTCATTTCGAAGATAAGACGATTCTCAAGACGCCGAGATTGGAGATAGTGGTGGTGGCGGCGACAACTAGGACGACGACGATGATGAATGCTTCATAGCCACGTTTATGAACCCCATATTCCGGAAAGTGCATTGAGTGAGTGTCACACGGTATCACCGCCGCCGCCGCCGCTTCGGGAATATGTGTTGGTATTATTTTATCAGCGCTGGTCCTTTTCTTTGTCAAAATCTCAAAGTATCTCTTTGAAACTCAAATTTAGTTTATCTTCGCACAATTCAACGGTTTGTGCCTCGGTTACTGTTGCTGCCAGTGAATTCCGATGCGGCACTACTCTGCTAGAGAAAAACTGCTTCAATATCGCTATGGCTGAGTTTCATGTTTAGTGTGATCTTATTTCATTGGCGTAGCAACAGTAGAGGGGTTGGTTGGGGTGGGGTGGAAGAGTGTTATAACACCCCCAAGCTTTTCCTCTCCAATAGTGTATCCCATAGCGCCCCCTAGATTTAATATAACATACATAGTTACTCAGGGCCGTATTTATATATGTGAGGGCCCTGGGGCAAAGAATGAGCGGGGTTGGGGTGGGGGGGGGGAGGTGTCTGGGGGTCCTCCCCCATACATTTTTTTTACATCTAGGTGCTCTGAGACGGCCAGAGAGTCTACTTTTAGGGTGGATTATGGCGCTTTCTATCGTTGTAAAATTATTTTCGTAATTAACATTGTTGCCGAACACCAAACAAGAATTGGGGCCACCACAAATATTAGAATAGAATTATAATGCATGATTAAGAGTTCTAAACTAATAAAGTTTGCTTTAAATGTCCTATAACTTCCAAAAAAGCGCATAATTTTTTTTTTCATTTTTAAATTGTGGGGGCCCCTTGCTTGTGGGGGCCCCGGGGCTTTTGCCCCGCTTGCCCCCCCCCCCCCCTTAAATACGGCCCTGTAGTTACTTCACTTCATGTTCAACGTGTTTCCGTGGCCCATGTACGTACCTGTGGAGAGAGCGTACACATGCACACACGCACAGTACACATGCACACACGTACAGAACACACACACACACACACACACATCCACACACACACACACACACCCACCCATCCACCCACCCACCCACACACACACACACACACACACACACACACACACAAACACACACACACACACACACACACACACACACACACACACACACACACACACACACACACACACACACACACACACACACACACACACACACACACACACACACGCACAGCACGCACACGCACAGTACACACACGCACACACGCACAGCACACACATGCACACACGCACGGTAATGCTCACGCAAACCATTCGTGCACACGGGCGCAATAAATTTCCACGCGACCTTGGTTACTGGTATACCTGTTTGCGGGTAGCATATGCAATTGTTTATTCACTCGCTAAGCTGCCAAATATGGGAGTAAATCTCAGCGATGTCAAATGTTTGTTTATCGTATTAAGCAACGGTAAATAGGATCATTATGGATGGCAACGTTGATAAGATAAAGTCACTCAGATAGGACAGTCGTCCCCAGCAACGATAAGCCCCTCCTCACTGGTCCCGCCCACAAGCTGCTTAATTTAAATATTCATTTTAGACGTGATATAAAACTCCTGTTAGTTGGTAGTATAGCAATATTTAACAAGAGGGTTGGCATATCACACCTCATTTGTGCTCTCGGGTTTTATATTGGTTGAACCACTAACGAATATACCATTCTCTTTGTCGCTGCAACCCACTGAAGAAAATGTG
This sequence comes from Chaetoderma sp. LZ-2023a, assembly GCA_034401795.1. Classification (NCBI taxonomy): domain Eukaryota; kingdom Metazoa; phylum Mollusca; class Caudofoveata; order Chaetodermatida; family Chaetodermatidae; genus Chaetoderma; species Chaetoderma sp. LZ-2023a. The sequence continues at coordinate 21,524,639 of CM067374.1, forward strand.
GAAGCTCTTCGTTGTTTTCGCGCTGGCCTTCATGGCAAAGACGACGTACTCAAGAGGTAGGTAGATAATATCATGTTTCGTGAGCCAATATCCGCTCGCAGTTAAATTAATATCGAAATATTAAACAGAATATGTCTTGCATTGTAAAGAATTTATCCAAGGTGGAACTTTCACAAACGTCAATCTAAGCGACTGTCGGCCATTGATTAAAAGTAAGAGGGTGAATGAGTTACCGCCTGTTTTTAGACACCTATCTAATATTCAGCTATTTAAATTTCTATCAGATAAAGGTATTACGGCTTGATGCACCTGCTTTTAGTAGTGGCAGTATGCTTTACCGCCATGCTTCCGCTTACCCGCTTACCCGCTTTTCTGCTGTCATAAAGAACCGAACCCAATTGGAGAGATTGACATTCATTTTGATCACCGCTATAATGAAAGCTGCTGCTGTCTTGGTCAGGACCAGCTTACAGAACTACCATATTCAAGTTAAACAACAGTTAATATTCAAACTGAAGGCAGCAGTAAAAGGATTAATACACCGCCGCGCCCCCCCCCCCCCCCCCCCCTCTCCATCTCACTCTCCCTCCCTCCCTCCCTCTCTCCCTCCCTCCACCCATCACTCTCTCGCTCTCTCTCTCCATCTCACCCTCCGTCCAGCCCTCTTACTCTTTCCCTCTCCCTACCCTCCCCTCTCTCCTCCCTCCCTCTCTACCCCTCTATCTCTCAGAGATTTCTTGGACCAAAAATGCGGGTGGTGTATATGGGTGTTCCTGGCAACGTGGGCCACGCCTTAGCCCCGCACACGCTCCTATGCATCCGCAATCCACTGTTAGTATAACCCGAACGCAACGGCGATGGAAGGATCCGATCTGTCGATCAAGTATATGACGTCATACTCAATTAAGACGTCACATTAAGGCTGCCGTCACAATACATATTGACGTATCTACGGCCGCCATGAACATTGAAAAGCCCGTCAAGTGTACGAAGTGTATGTCTTACTATTTAATAAACATTATGTTTAATATTTTGAAAGTAATTTGACTGGACGTTGTTGCTGCCATAGGCCCAAATTAGTTTCAAAATATTCAACAGCTTACCTGTATAGTTACTTTGAAATTGAGATTCTAGGAATTCATGATTCAAAGTATATACATTATTTCTTACATGCGGAAGAAATGTGCGGGGCATAGCTAGAAATGCACGAGACATATAACTAGAAATGGACAAGACAGCTAGAAATGGACAAGACAGCTAGAAATTGGCAGAGCATAGCTAGAAATGGGCGGGACATAGCGAGAAATGGGTGGGACATAGCTAGAAATGGATTCCCCTGTTGCTCTTATTTGTTCTAGTAGCCGTCAACAAGCCTGGGCAATGTCCAAAGTCACAATCGGCGGGAGCTTGTTATATGCAATGTGTGGACGATTCAGATTGCCCCGGTCCCTCGAAATGTTGTGGTGGATGTCCCCGGGCGTGTGTGGACCCTGCTCAATCAACGGCTCCAGGTGCGTTACTGGAGCATCCCTCCATATACACGGAGAGGGAAGTGTTTATGGGATGAACACTGAAGATGAGACACGATGAGGGTTTGGGGACAATGAACTGGCACCACACCAATGGTTTGAACATGACGTCGATAATGAAGAAACGGCATACTGGGATATTGAGCATAAGATGGGTGAGGAAGAAGAAACAAAATGGGGTTTGAGTATGAGGTACAGGAGAAAGAGAATACATAGCGATGATATGAGTACGGGTGGACGATGAAGAAGACGTAGGTCTACGTCGAGGGTAGATGTAAGATTAGGCGAGCAAGAGACACGCTGAGGGTTTGAGCAAGGCTAAGCACATTGGGGTTAGAGTATGGGATGGGCGAGTATGGTGAAGTTCACTGAGGTCGAAGGTGGGCTGGGGTGGTTGAGCGTGAGGCGAAAGATGGAGAGGAAGCACGAAACTGGCTTTGGGCATAGGATTAACGATGAGAACGCAAAGAATTTGCGTATGGTTGGGGTGGGGGTTATTGGGCGGGGGTAGGTGTGGGTGCGGTGGGATGGTGGTGGTTGGTGTGGGGTGGGTGTGTGGTGGGGGTGGGGGTTAGTGGGAGATGTTGGGGGTGGGGGAGGGCTGCTTGTGATGATAGAAAGGCGCATAGTGAAAGGATCCCGTATTGAAATAAATCTGTTCTAATGAATGTTGAAGGTAGGAATGCGGCACAGAGGCTCGCCTGGCCATGCCTGATATTGTTCTAATGAATGCCGAAGCCAGGAATGCGCCACAGAGGCTCGCCTGGCCATGTCTGATATTGTTCTAATGAATGTTGAAGGCAGGAATGCGGCACAGAGGCTCGCCTGGCCATGCCTGATATTGTTCTAATGAATGTTGAAGCCAGGAATGCGCCACAGAGGCTCGCCTGGCCATGCCTGATATTGTTCTAATGAATGTTGAAGGCAGCAATGCGCCACAGAGGCTCGCCTGGTCATGCCTGATATTGTTCTAATGAATGTTGAAGCCAGGAATGCGCCACAGAGGCTCGCCTGGCCATGCCTGATATTGTTCTAATGAATGTTGAAGCCAGCAATGCGCCACAGAGGCTCGCCTGGCCATGCCTGATATTGTTCTAATGAATGTTGAAGCCAGGAATGCGCCACAGAGGCTCGCCTGGTCATGCCTGATATTGTTCTAATGAATGTTGAAGCCAGGAATGCGCCACAGAGGCTCGCCTGGTCATGCCTGATATTGTTCTAATGAATGTTGAAGCCAGGAATGCGCCACAGAGGCTCGCCTCGCCATGCCTGATATTGTTCTAATGAATGTTGAAGCCAGGAATGTGGCACAGAGGCTCGCCTGGTCATGCTTGATATTGTTCTAATGAATGTTGAAGCCAGGAATGCGCCACAGAGGCTCGCCTGGTCATGCCTGATATTGTTCTAATGAATGTTGAAGCCAGGAATGCGCCACAGAGGCTCGCCTGGTCATGCCTGATATTGTTCTAATGAATGTTGAAGCCAGGAATGCGCCACAGAGGCTCGCCTGGTTATGCCTGATATTGTTCTAATGAATGTTGAAGCCAGGAATGCGCCACATAGGCTCGCCTGGTCATGCCTGATATTGTTCTAATGAATGTTGAAGCCAGGAATGAGCCACAGAGGCTCGCCTCGCCATGCCTGATATTGTTCTAATGAATGTTGAAGCCAGGAATGCGCCACAGAGGCTCGCCTGGTCATGCCTGATATTGTTCTAATGAATGTTGAAGCCAGGAATGCGCCACAGAGGCTCGCCTGGTCATGCCTGATATTGTTCTAATGAATGTTGAAGCCAGGAATGCGCCACAGAGGCTCGCCTGGTCATGCCTGATATTGTTCTAATGAATGTTGAAGCCAGGAATGCACCACAGAGGCTCGCCTGGTCATGCCTGATATTGTTCCCAATGTTGTATTGTTTTAGCTTTATCTGTTGCTTTATTTTATTTGTTGTTTAATATCTTAACGAACCTTTCCAGTTTTGGCTAAGCCCCACCCACCTCTAGCTAAGCCCCACCCACCTCTAGCTAAGCTCTACCCACACATCGCTCATGTAGGGACCTCTCTATCCCTGAACTCCCTGACTATCAATTTCCAGATAAATATACAGATAAGCTGTTAACTCTTTTGAAACTAATTTGATTGGGTTCTGTTGCTGCCTATGGTAGCAACAGCGGCCAGCCAAATTAGTTTCTAAATATTCAACAGAATATTTATTAAGTAGGAAAGACATACAATTCGTACAACAACGCATAGTCCGTCTTCAATTATGCGTTCGTGACATACTTATCTACGTCATGCATGACGTCATAATGACGTCATTGATTATGATCTCATTCTACACGCCACGTAGTTAATTATGACGTTAAATGATGGATTGACAAAGTGCAAATGTCTAATAGACATACATGTTGTTGTATATGTGTACTACATAACGAGGGAAAGCGAGCATGTGAACACTATAGCTCATTGCATTATAAAAATCATCTCGCATATATACACCTGTGCAAAAGTTAAGCACCACCCTATTTTTACGCACATGCGAGGGTATATTCATGTGCTATGAAGAAAGCAATAGCATAAACATTTATGTACCCATCCATCTTAGTGCAAGAGGTAATAATGCAACTAGAGGAATGCTGATTATGATGGTGGGGAAACACTGTATGTTTTTGTTTGAACTTGAAAACGAGGCCTGAATATGGTTACGTTGACACAACTGACAACTATTGCCCTACAGTTGACACACGTGGCTAGATTGTCATTAATGGTGTCTGAAAACGAAGTTTAACATCTGTGCACGAGTTTGAGACTGTCATTATTAATACCGGGTATATCCACCTTGTGCCTAGATGACGGCCTGGACACGACGTCTCATGCTGGTCACCAACCGACTGATACGCCATTGTGGTATTCGTTGCCATTCAAGATGGAGTGCGTCTGTTAATTCCTGTATGTTCTGCACAGGAGGATCCCTCCTTCTCACCATGTTTCCCAGAATGTCCCAGATATGCTCAATAGGGTTCATGTCAGGGCTCCTTGCTGGCCATGGTAGGGTTTCGATGGCATTCTGGCGGAGGTATTCATGCACAGCTCTAGCACGATGTGGTCGGGCGTTGTCATCCATGAATATAGGGTGGGTTCCAGGTGCATGATTTACAAAATGAGGGACCACAACTCTATCCAGTATGGAATCTTGATATCTTTGTCCATTTAGTGTTCCAGGTACAGTCAACAGATCCAGCTTACAATCAAATGAGATGCACCCCCATATCATAACGGAACCTCCACCAAATGGAACTTCTTCCATGATGTTACGTTGGTCGTACGCCGTGCGTCTGGACCTCCATACACGAGTTCGACCATCTGTGGCATGAAGCAGGAACCGACTTTCATCGGACCAGTGTACCCGTCTCCAGGATCTCATGTTCCAGTGTCTTCTTTCGTTGCACCACCTCAGACGCTCCTCTTTGTGGTGTGCAGCGAGGAGAGGACGTCTGACAGGTCTCCTAGCTTTCATGCCAGCAGCATACAGTCTCCTTTTGACGGTAGACATTGACACTCTATTGCGCGTTTCCCATTGCTGGCTGAGCACTCTGCTGTTGGTGAATGGAGATCTCCTAACAAGGCGCACTAGGGCTCGATCATCACGGGCAGTAGTCTTCTTCGGTCTTCCAGATCTAGGCCTGTCCTTCACCTCGTTAGTTTGCCCATGTTTTGCAATCAAACGACAGTATGGTTAATGTTCAGCTGTCTGCCAATCTCTCTGCATGACATACCAGTGGTATGCATGCCTATGATTTGCCATTTCACACGATCACTTAACCTTCGTCTTGCCATAGCGGTTCACAATCAAGAGCTAATTCTCTCTGTACAAATAAACCACGGTCATGAACACAAAATTCCTAATCTTGTCGCCTAAATCTGTATGTAATGTTCTACACCTCAAACTGGACTTTTACATAACTGAACACGTGTGCTGTTTCCCGCCACGCACGGACATTAAGCGGCGTGAAGTCATGCATGCATGTGCATTTCGTACTTGGAATTATGTCAGCTAACGCGGGGACAAAAAGTATGGCAGCCTAGTTGTACCATCATGTTTCTACGTTCTATTGTTTTTGCTGGTGCTTAACTTTTGCACAGGTGTATATAATGATTTCCTACGCTATTTTCTAGAATTCGCTCTTGCTTCTGTTTATTGCTTGCACTATTTTGTAGCTTTATTCAACATACCGCTTATTAGTAATTGCTAACTAATATTCCTTCTGTAGCGCAGATTTGCTTAATATCTTCCTTCACTAGGAGCGAATGAATCAGGTTATATGCTATCAAATGTTTCGTCGAAAGTGTACGAACTTAATTAGTAACGACGTATGTTTAACACGTCTGTTTAACGAGAGTCATTGAGACTTTGTTGGCAAATCGAACCGTCTATACCTTCAGAGAATGGCAAGAACATCTGATGGGGACGTAGCAGAAATGTTCTACCCCAAGGAAGCGTACTGGCCCCATTTTTGTTTAATATCCACATTAATTGCCAGCTTGACCCCTCCCCACCACCACCCCCAACCCAACACTAGACGGGTCACCAATACTGATGACCGCGCAATTGCCACACATGCCCCTTCCTTCGAAGTTGACGATCCTACCTTACCATTACAGAAATATCGATATACTATACGGCCCTCACCCCCACCACACACACACACACACACACACACACACCCTCCTTTAAAGGTGAAAACCCAGATTCATGTTTTCCATGAATTCCATCTACGCAAGAACAAAATCAGGATCAGCTGCGAAGGAAGCAATCAGGATCCGCTTCGAAGGAAGCAATCAGGATCAGCTGCGAAGGAAGCAATCATGATCAGCTGCGAAGGAAGCAATCAGGATCAGCTGCGAAGGAAGCAATCAGGATTAGCCCATGTGAAGCCTCCCGATCCCGTTCATGGTGCTCTAAATGTCTCATGGCTTCTCGATCCCGCTCATGGCGCTCTAAATGCCTCATGGCTTCTCGATCACGCTCAGGGTGCTCTAAATGCCTCATGGCTTCTCGATCCCGCTCATAGCGTTCTAAATACCTCATGGCTTCTCGATCCCGCTCATAGCGTTCTAAATGCCTCATGGCTTCTCGATCCCGCTCATGGTGCTCTAAATGCCTCATGGCTTCTCGATCCCGCTCATGGCGCTCTAAATGCCTTATGGCTTCTCGATCCCGCTCATGGCGCTCTAAATTCCTCATGGCTTCTCGATCCCGCTCATGGCGCTCTAAATGCCTCATGGCTTCTCGATCCCGCTCATGGCGCTCTAAATGCCTCATGGTTTCCCGATCCCGCTCATGGCGCTCTAAATGCCTCATGGTTTCCCGATCCCGCTCATGGCGCTCTAAATGCCTCATGGCTTCTCGATCCCGCTCATGGTGCTCCAAATGACTCATTGTTTCTCGATCCCGCTCATGGCGCTCTAAATGCCTTATGGTTTCTCGATCTCGCTCATGGCAGTCTAAATGCCTCATGGCTTTTCGATCCTGCTTAGGGTGCTCTAAATGCCTCATGGTTTCTCGATCCCGCTCGTGGTGCTCTAAATGCCTCATGGTTTCTCGATCCCGCTCATGACGCTCTAAGTGCCTCAAGGCTTCTCGATCCCGCTCATGGCGCTCTAAATACCTCAAGGTTTCTCGAGCCCGCTCATGGTGCTCTAAATACCTCAAGGTTTCTCGAGCCCGCTCTGGGTGCTCTAAATGCCTCATGGCTTCTCGATCCCGCTCAGGGTGCTCTAAATGCCTCATGGCTTCTCGATCCCGCTCATGGCGCTCTAAATGCCTCATGGCTTCTCGATCCCGCTCATAGCGCCTCATGGCTTCTCGATCCAGCTCATGGTGCTCTAAATATCTCATGGTTTCTCGATCCCGCTCATGGCGCTCTAAATATCTCATGGTTTCTCGATCTCGCTCATGGTGCTCTAAATGACTCATAGCTTCTCGATCCCGCTCATGCCACTCTAAATGCCTCATGGCTTCTCGATCCCGCTCACGGCGCTCTAAATGCCTCATGGTTTCTCGATCCCGCTCATGGTGCTCTCAATACCTCAAGGTTTCTCGAGCCCGCTCTGGGTGCTCTAAATGCCTCATGGCTTCTCGATCCCGCTCAGGGTGCTCTAAATGCCTCATGGCTTCTCGATCCCGCTCAGGGTGCTCTAAATGCCTCATGGCTTCTCGATCCCGCTCATGGCGCTCTAAATGCCTCATGGCTTCTCGATCCCGCTCATAGCGCCTCATGGCTTCTCGATCCAGCTCATGGTGCTCTAAATGCCTCATGGCTTCTCGATCCCGCTCATGGCGCTCTAAATATCTCATGGTTTCTCGATCCCGCTCATGGTGCTCTAAATGACTCATAGCTTCTCGATCCCGCTCATGGTGCTCTAAATGACTCATAGCTTCTCGATCCCGCTCATGGTGCTCTAAATGCCTCATGGTTTCTCGATCGCGGCCGCTCATGGCACTCTAAATGCCTCATAGCTTCTCGATCCCGCTCATGGTGCTCTAAATGCCTCATGGTTTCTCGATCCCGCTAATGGCACTCTAAATACCTCACGGTGTCTCGATCCCGCTCATGGCGCTCTAAATGCCTCATGGCTTCTCGATCCCGCTTAGGGTGCTCTAAATACCTCATGGCTTCTCGATCCCGCTCGTGGTGCTCTAAATGCCTCATGGCTTCTCGATCCCGCTCATGGTGCTCTAAATGCCTCATGGCTTCTCGATCCCGCTCATGGCGCTCTAAATGCCTCATGGTTTCTCGACCCCGCTCATGGTGCTCTAAATGCCTCATGGCTTTTCGATCCCGCTCATGGCGCTCTAAATGCCTCATGGCTTCTCGACCCCGCTCATGGTGCTCTAAATGCCTCATGGCTTCTCCATCCCGCTCATGGTGCTCTAAATGCCTCATGGCATCTCGATCCCGCTCATGGCGCTCTAAATGCCTCATGGCTTCTCGATCCCGCTCATGGCGCTCTAAATACCTCATGATTTCTCGATCCCGCTCATGGCGCTCTAAATGCCTCATGGCTTCTCGATCCCGTTCATGGTGCTCTAAATGCCTCATGGCTTCTCGATCCCGCTCATGGCGCTCTAAATGCCTCATGGCTTCTCGATCCCGCTCATGGCGCTCTAAATACCTCATGATTTCTCGATCCCGCTCATGGCGCTCTAAATGCCTCATGGCTTCTCGATCCCGTTCATGGTGCTCTAAATGCCTCATGGTTTCTCGATCCCGCTCATGGCGCTCTAAATGTCTCATGGTTTCTCGATCCCGCTCATGGTGCTCTAAATGCCTCATGGCTTCTCGATCCCGCTCATGGAGCTCTAAATGCCTCATGGCTTTTCGATCCCGCTCATGGCGCTCTAAATGCCTCATGGCTTCTCGACCCCGCTCATGGCGCTCTAAATGCCTCATGGCTTCTCGATCACGCCCAGGGTGCTCTAAATGCCTCATGGCTTCTCGACCCCGCGCATGGTGCTCTAAATGCCTCATGGCTTCTGGATCCCGCTTAGGGTGCTCTAAATACCTCATGGCTTCTCAATCCTGCTCATGGCGCTCTACATGCCTCATGGTTTCTCGATCCCGCTCATGGCACTCTAAATACCTCATGGCTTCTCGACCCCGCTCATGGTGCTCTAAATGCCTCATGGGTTCTCGATCCCGCTCAGGGTGCTCTAAATGCCTCATGGCTTCTCGATCCCGCTCATGGTGCTCTAAATGCCTCATGGTTTCTCGATCCCGCTCATGGTGCTCTAAATGCCTCATGGTTTCTCGATCCCGCTCATGGTGCTCTAAATGCCTCATGGCTTCTCGATCCCGCTCATGGTGCTCTAAATGCCTCATGGCTTCTCGATCCCGCTCATGGTTCTCTAAATGCCTCATGGCTTCTCGATCCCGCTCATGGTGCTCTAAATGCCTCATGGCTTCTAGATCCCGCTCATGGTGCTCTAAATGCCTCATGGCTTCTCGATTCCGCTCATGGCACTCTAAATGCCTCATGGCTTCTCAGTCCCGCTCAGGGTGCTCTAAATGCCTCATGGTTTCTCGATCCCGCTCATGTCGCTCTAAATGCCTCATGGTTTCTCGATCCCGCTCATGGCGCTCTAAATACCTCATGGTTTCTCGATCCCGCTCATGGTGCTCTAAATGCCTCATGGCTTCTCGATCCCGCTCATGGCGCTCTAAATACCTCATGGTTTCTCGATCCCGCTCATGTCGCTCTAAATGCCTCATGGTTTCTCGATCCCGCTCATGTCGCCCTAAATGCCTCATGGCTTCTCGATCCCGCTCATGGCGCTCTAAATGCCTCATGGCTTCTCGACCCCGCTCATGGTGCTCTAAATGCCTCATGGCTTCTCCATCCCGCTCATGGTGCTCTAAATGCCTCATGGCATCTCGATCCCGCGCATGGCGCTCTAAATGCCTCATGGCTTCTCGATCCCGCTCATGGCGCTCTAAATACCTCATGATTTCTCGATCCCGCTCATGGCGCTCTAAATGCCTCATGGCTTCTCGATCCCGTTCATGGTGCTCTAAATGCCTCATGGTTTCTCGATCCCGCTCATGGCGCTCTAAATGTCTCATGATTTCTCGATCCCGCTCATGGCGCTCTAAATGCCTCATGGCTTCTCGATCCCGTTCATGGTGCTCTAAATGCCTCATGGCTTCTCGATCCCGCTCATGGCGCTCTAAATGCCTCATGGCTTCTCGATCCCGCTCATGGCGCTCTAAATACCTCATGATTTCTCGATCCCGCTCATGGCGCTCTAAATGCCTCATGGCTTCTCGATCCCGTTCATGGTGCTCTAAATGCCTCATGGTTTCTCGATCCCGCTTATGGCGCTCTAAATGTCTCATGGTTTCTCGATCCCGCTCATGGTGCTCTAAATACCTCATGGCTTCTCAATCCCGCTCATGGCGCTCTACATGCCTCATGGTTTCTCGATCCCGCTCATGGCACTCTAAATACCTCATGGCTTCTCGACCCCGCTCATGGTGCTCTAAATGCCTCATGGGTTCTCGATCCCGCTCAGGGTGCTCTAAATGCCTCATGGCTTCTCGATCCCGCTCATGGTGCTCTAAATGCCTCATGGTTTCTCGATCCCGCTCATGGTGCTCTAAATGCCTCATGGTTTCTCGATCCCGCTCATGGTGCTCTAAATGCCTCATGGCTTCTCGATCCCGCTCATGGTGCTCTAAATGCCTCATGGCTTCTCGATCCCGCTCATGGTTCTCTAAATGCCTCATGGCTTCTCGATCCCGCTCATGGTGCTCTAAATGCCTCATGGCTTCTAGATCCCGCTCATGGTGCTCTAAATGCCTCATGGCTTCTCGATTCCGCTCATGGCACTCTAAATGCCTCATGGCTTCTCAGTCCCGCTCAGGGTGCTCTAAATGCCTCATGGTTTCTCGATCCCGCTCATGTCGCTCTAAATGCCTCATGGTTTCTCGATCCCGCTCATGGCGCTCTAAATACCTCATGGTTTCTCGATCCCGCTCATGGTGCTCTAAATGCCTCATGGCTTCTCGATCCCGCTCATGGCGCTCTAAATACCTCATGGTTTCTCGATCCCGTTCATGGTGCTCTAAATGCCTCATGGTTTCTCGATCCCGCTCATGGCGCTCTAAATGTCTCATGATTTCTCGATCCCGCTCATGGCGCTCTAAATGCCTCATGGCTTCTCGATCCCGTTCATGGTGCTCTAAATGCCTCATGGCTTCTCGATCCCGCTCATGGCGCTCTAAATGCCTCATGGCTTCTCGATCCCGCTCATGGCGCTCTAAATACCTCATGATTTCTCGATCCCGCTCATGGCGCTCTAAATGCCTCATGGCTTCTCGATCCCGTTCATGGTGCTCTAAATGCCTCATGGTTTCTCGATCCCGCTCATGGCGCTCTAAATGTCTCATGGTTTCTCGATCCCGCTCATGGTGCTCTAAATGCCTCATGGCTTCTCGATCCCGCTCATGGAGCTCTAAATGCCTCATGGCTTTTCGATCCCGCTCATGGCGCTCTAAATGCCTCATGGCTTCTCGACCCCGCTCATGGCGCTCTAAATGCCTCATGGCTTCTCGATCACGCCCAGGGTGCTCTAAATGCCTCATGGCTTCTCGATCCCGCTCATGGTTCTCTAAATGCCTCATGGCTTCTCGATCCCGCTCATGGTGCTCTAAATGCCTCATGGGTTCTAGATCCCGCTCATGGTGCTCTAAATGCCTCATGGCTTCTCGATTCCGCGCATGGCACTCTAAATGCCTCATGGCTTCTCAGTCCCGCTCAGGGTGCTCTAAATGCCTCATGGTTTCTCGATCCCGCTCATGTCGCTCTAAATGCCTCATGGTTTCTCGATCCCGCTCATGTCGCTCTAAATGCCTCATGGTTTCTCGATCCCGCTCATGTCACTCTAAATGCCTCATGGCTTCTCGATCCCGCTCATGTCGCTCTAAATGCCTCATGGTTTCTCGATCCCGCTCATGTCGCTCTAAATGCCTCATGGTTTCTCGATCCCGCTCATGTCGCTCTAAATGCCTCATGGTTTCTCGATCCCGCTCATGTCGCTCTAAATGCCTCATGGCTTTTCGATCCTGCTCATGGTGCTCTAAATGCCTCATGGCTTCTCGATCCCGCTCATGGTTCTCTAAATGCCTCATGGCTTCTCGATCCCGCTCATGGTGCTCTAAATGCCTCATGGCTTCTCGATCCCGCTCACGGTGCTCTAAATGCCTCATGGCTTCTCGATCCCGCCCATGGCGCTCTAAATGCCTCATGGTTTCTCGATCCCGCTCATGGTGCTCTAAATACTTCATGGTTTCTCTATCCCACTCATGGCACTCTAAATGCCTCATGGTTTCTCGATCCCGCTCATGGCACTCTAAGTACCTCATGGTTTCTCGATCCCGCTCATGGTGCTCTAAATGCCTCATGGCTTCTCGATCCCGCTCATGGCACTCTAAATGCCTCATGGCTTCTTGACCCCGCTTATGGTGCTCTAAATGCCTCATGGTGTCTCGATCCGGCTCAGGGTGCTCTAAATGCCTCATGGTTTCTCGATCCCGCTCATGGCGCTCTAAATGCCTCATGGTTTCTCGATCCCGCTCATGGTGCTCTAGATACCTCATGGCTTCTCGATTCCGCTCAGGGTGCTCTAAATGCCTCATGGCTTCTCGATCCCGCTCAGGGTGCACTAAATGCCTCATGGTTTCTCGATCCTGCTCATGGTGCTCTAAATGCCTCATGGCTTCTGGATCCCGCTTAGCGTGCTCTAAATACCTCATGGCTTCTCGATCCCACTCATGGTGCTCTAAATGCCTCATGGCTTTTCGATGCCGCTCAGGGTGCTCTAAATGCCTCATGGCTTCTCGATCCCGCTCATCGTGCTCTAAATGCCTCATGGTTTCTCGATCCCGCTCAGGGCGCTCTAAATACCTCATGGCTTCTCGATCCCACTCATGGTGCTCTAAATACCTCACGGCTTTTCGATCCCGCTCATGGTGCTTTAAATGCCTCACGGCTTTTCGATCCCGCTCATGGTGCTCTAAATGCCTCATGGCTTCTCGATCCCGCTCGTGGTTCTCTAAATGCCTCATGGCTTCTCGATCCCGCTCATGGTTCTCTAAATTCCTCATGGCTTCTCGATCCCGCTCACGGTGCTCTAAATGCCTCATGGTTTCTCGATCCCGCTCATGGTGCTCTAAATGCCTCATGGCTTCTGGATCCCGCTTACGGTGCTCTAAATACCTCATGGCTTCTCGATCCCACTCATGGTGCTCTAAATGCCTCACGGCTTTTCGATCCCGCTCAGGGTGCTTGCTCTAAATGCCTCATGGCTTCTCGATCCCACTCATGGTGCTCTAAATGCCTCATGATGCCGCATTATTATTACCATTATGACTACAATGATTATTACATCTTAACACGCTTGTAGATCTAGGAATGGATTTTCTTTGATTGTGCTAGAAATTTTGACAATCTGGTAAGGAGTGGCTTATTGCATATTGCAAATACTCCTCTGGTTTTTTCTATATTGTTATTTTGTACAAAGTATGCAGATATGTATTTCTGTCTTTGATTATTATATTTCGGGCAGGTGAAAGGGAAATGAATCTCATCCTCTAGGCAGCAACAGAGGGTTCATCGTCGTTCAGAGCGGTCAATGCCGAGCCATCTCTTTGATTCTATGTACAATTTGTGGTTTAATGTCCTAAAATGGCATATAGCAAGTGCTTCGCGATATGGTAAGCTTTTTAGATATTTTTCGAATTTTAGGGTTTCTTTGATTAGATTGTAGAATGTTAATCGTGTTGATTCACTTAAAATTCGTTTCCACTCATCCATGTATTGTTCGTTTCAAATATTTCTTGTTTATTAACTACCTGCCATGTGTTGATACTTTCATTGGTGGATAGATCTGATTGACCGGTTGCTGCTAGAATTGATTTAATGGTTTCAATCTACTTGATTTTTATATATTGGTCTCTGGGAGAGCTCTACACTTACATAATATAATATTAAAGACAGTTTTCCGTACCCTGTATTTAGTAGCCCGGCCCAGAATCTTATCATATTACATTTTATCTTAAGTGGATATTTTCCCAATTCACCGTATATCATTACATTTGGTGTACTTCTCTTTAAGTGTAGAGAGTTCTTAAAGCACTTAGCTTGACAGGTTTCAATTCCACGATCGTTCTCAAATCCCCCATACGTCTGAGCAATACAGCAAAATTGGAGTAATCATTGTATCAAACAGGTAGCTTTGTAGATCAATGGGGATGTCGTGTTCCTTTATATTTTTAGTAATGAGAACATGACTTTGGTTGCTTGGGTAATGTGGTCCGTGTCTTGCAGCTAGAAAAAGCTCCATTTTGTTTAAGACAGACACCTAAATAGATGAATTCGTCACCGATATCTATAGTATTCTGTCCAATATTGAATGTTAATTCCGTTCGATTTCTACGTTTTTTAACACCATTATTCTAGTATTTGTAGTATTTATGTGCATGCAGTTCCCAAGCAATACAGTAGTTATTGAATACATTTAAAGCATTTTGAAGTGTATCTGGAGAATCTGCTGTGATGATAGTGTCATTTGCGTATATCAGGACACTAAGATACAGGTAAAGATTTAATTTTTCATATGCTTGTTCTGTTAAGAATTTAAGGCCAGATATTCTATGTTTAATTAGATATGTCATTCAAAAAGATTGAAAAAAGGAATGGTGATAGGTTTTCACCTTGCCGTACGCCGATATTGCACACGAAATAATCTGAATCTGCCTTATTATGGGTGACAAAGGATTTTATGGATTTGTACATATTATGTATAATTTTAAGACATTCTATTAAATTATCCTTAATTAGCTTGTTCCAAAACCATTCTTCTAGACGGTGTCAAAAACTTGTTGGAAATCAATAACACAGCAGTACATCTTCTTCCTTTAGGCAAATAATAGTTCTTTTATTATATGGAGAGAAAAGATGTTATCTAATGTTGATCTCCCTTTTCTGAAACCGGTTTGTGATTCTGAAATAATTTCATGCATTTCTGCATATTTGCCTTAGTCGTTTGTTTAAAATTGAAGTGAATATCTTTCCCATACATCTCAGTAGTGTGATTGGCGGATAATTTCGTGGGTCTTATTAGTTTCTCTAACTTTTATATATAGGGATTATCTTTCCTATTAACCAGGACTCGGGCATATAAAGTCAAATACTAAATTAAACAGTTTCTCGTAGATTGGGACCATTATGTCTACCGTAGCCTTGATATACTCATTATTGATTTGGTCAACGCCTGCAGCTTTACCGGATTTCAAGAGATTTACTGATTCAATGATTTCACTCTGTGTAATCAGTACGTCTAGTTCTTCACAGTTTGGGATATCTATTTCTGTGCTTTCATCTGTATCACATGGCTCTGTAAATTCCTTGGTTGTCTTAAAGTATTGAAAGAGTTTTTCAAGTTCAATTTTTTTATTTTCTTCGTTCTCTTTTGGCTTACTGTTCGTCAACTTCCAGAATATTTCCGACAAAGTTGGTCCCGATCCCACACTCAAACAATTTCTACATCCCGGAGAGGCAACTAATTCTTCCTTATTATGACTTCCAGAATGTTTTAGTGTCTGTTCTATGTAGGTTTCGAAGTTTTGTATGTAATTGGCTAGCTTCTACTACCGGACACGCAACCTCGTTAGAGTTTGAGTGGTATCAGTCCCTCGAGCCTGTCAGACGGAATGTCCTCGCAATGGATGAAAGGTCAAAACAACTTACTGACGAGCGACGCGTACTTAATAGCCATATCCCAACGACGCCATCGTAGTCACAGACGTACTCAGTACCGATTCGACCAAAGAACACCTGATTGATTTGGATAGAATAACGCATCTTGAACCGTCTTCGTACCGGTGTTAGTCTTTACAAGGAGATGGAGCAGAGGTGGGGTGGGGGTGGGGGTGGTGGCTATACGAATGGCGACCAGTGCAACTGCGGCTGAATCCAATCAATAGCACACTTGGTAAACTGCCGACTTCTCCCAGTTTAGTGAGGACCCAGAAAGATGGAGAATCCTAGCGATGACGTCAGCGTACTAGTATGATATTGGCTGAGAATGATATGATATGAATACTCGACGACGACGACGATGACGACGACTTGAGTGGCAGAACGGATTCATTCATTGATTCCATATTGAGCATAGTTTATTCAAGCTCCTCTAGAGTGATGCTCTTGTTATTACAGAGATGCCCGCCTTTGCCAGCATGATGCCAGTATGTGCGGCGAAGATAACTGAATTAATTAAAGGGAATCTACAAGCCGCCTTCCAGTACTTAACAATGGTAAGTAATAAAGCAGGTTGTGAGCTGGGCTAGGAGAGGGGTAGTCTGTGACAGACTCCGGGACGCCGTTTAGATGGTGGGGTTGGTGGGGTTGCTTAGTGATCGCATCATCCCATTTGATTTCAACCCCAAAATAAATCAGAAATCCGCGAAATTGAATATGTCGCCTGTTTTTGATAGAGTCTACGATAAAAGAAAATGTTAAGGATTTATGTTTTTACCAGGTTTCACATGCTCTTGATCTCCGGCATTGAGTGGAAAATCAATACATGATCCTTTCATCTGCTCCTGGCAACCATATTGTAAAATCTGAATTATTCAAAGTGCAGATTTTTGGATATAAAAGATTACTCTGATTTCTGATTTTGAAATCAGGATGAGAAGGGCTATATGGTCAAGCCGTGGTCACAGCCATTACGTAGATTGCCTTTGTTTGCGTACAACAAAGGTCATTCAACATAATGGCTGGACATTTACTGATGGTAGAGACCATTGATGTTATCGTTGAAACGAACGCTGCACAAATTAGTCATGGATCATTATGACCGTGAAAGGTCATAATGGCGCTCGAGTGCACGGATCGGTCAACAAGATGACATCAGTGATTTCTACCACAGAGTTAGGAATGATGGTGTGCCGGCCAAGGATTGGCTGAGGCGAGGGTTGATGAGCGTGCTATATATTTGCATGTCTTGTGCAAACGGGATCTACTTTTTGAGATCACTCTGTAGATCACTTTTTGGTTCACTTTTCGGGCCACCTTTTATAGTATAAACATAAATGTTAGATATTAGTTAGACGTTTTAGTCAGAGTATAGTTATGATTGTTACAGAGAATAAATTCATAATATGATACAAGTTTGAAGTTGCTGTTTGTCGATACAAGTATTATAGCTAGAGTGATGCAACAAGACCAGAGAGAAACACTTTGGCACGAATCAAAGAATCTTCGATAAGTCAGATGACCCGGGGACGGATATAAATATTTGATCACAGAATCAAAGACGAGCCACGACCCCCACTTGAATTCAGATAAATTTGAAAACGAATGAGCTGCTGCTGGTCCAGAATTTATAATATGTACAGAGTTAGGGCGAGCCACAGAGCTAAACTTAAGAGGTTAACGCTGAACTTTCACAAATAAAGATGCTCTTTCCCATCGATCATTCTGATAACCATGGGACTAATATTAGCATATGCTTCTGTTTTCAGTCCACATTCCAGTCGCGAGTGGACGTGGATTTGAAAGGCTATGAAATGATGTACAATGGCGCAGCTCGATATAAGCTCAAGAATGCTATCAAACTAATGATGTACTTGACAAATCGCGGAGGGGAACTCAGCTATGAAGATATCCCGGTATGATCTATCTATCCACCCGTCCGTCCGTCTCTCTCTCTATCTGTCTATCCGTGTGCCCATCTCTGCCTGCCTGCCTGCCTGCCTGCCTGCCTGCCTGCCTGCCTGCCTGCCTGCCTGCCTGCCTGCCTGCCTGCCTGTTTGTTTGTCTGCCCATCTACTCATCCATCCACCATCTATCCATCCATCCATCCATCCTTCCATCCACCCACCCACCAATCAATCCATCTATCCTTCTAACCCACCAGTATGGAATCTGTTCTATTGGCACAATTTCAAAATGATGCTCTATTGAGTGATTAATAAGTTTAACATTTTGAGCACTTGAGTCGTATCTGCTGATGTATTAACGTCAGAAATGCGGCCTCCAGCGCGAACTCTAAACGCATTTTGTTTCATCAACATATTGTTTTGGCAAAGAATATAGTTGGTCAGATAGACACGTAGGTAGGTAGCTCTGTATACTGTATTTATCTATTTAGGGTGTACGTACCTCCGCACGCACACACGTACGATTGCAGCAACATTGATTTAAGGAAACAATATATTGATGCATAAATCGTGCAAGATGTATAGATAACGGGTGTACGTATGTGAAAAATAAATTTATTCCTTTAAAAATATACGAGACTGGAAAAAGTTGTCTAAACCCCGGATGTAAATAAAAAGGGGGTTAAAACATACTTAAAGGGGTGCATTTAAGCGTGCTCGCTGCAAATCTGCGTACATACAAGCTAAGCTAACTGCATTATATACAGCTTACATGTACAAATACGTACGCACGCAAACAGACGGGCAGGTAGGCAGGCAGGCAGGCAGGCAGACAGACAGACATGTGAATTCTTAGTTTCGCGTTATCAATTTCTCACGATCACATTGTGAATTGTTGTTTGATTTTGGCAGATCTTACCCACCGCGAAGTGGGCGAACCCTGCTGCCGGTCTGATGCTGGCCTTGAATACTGAGGAAGGACTTGCTAAGCTGATGAACGAACTGATGAAACTCGCACAAGCACACGAAGATCCTCATGTAGGTGTAATAAAGGGATCAGACCTACCCATAAATTATCTAACGTCATAATCAATGGACCTTTCCAGTTTTAGCTATGCCCCGCCCATCTCTAGCTAAGCTCCACCTACACCTCGCTTGTGTTGGGATGGATCGATCCCCGAACTCACTGACTAATCAATTTCCAGAAAACTATACAAGTAACCTGCATATATGGCAGCAACAGCATCCAGTCAAATTAGTTTCAAAATATTCAACATACTTTTTATTAAATGGTAAAAACAAACAATTCGTACGTGTCATTCAGTGAACTCACTCATTCAGTGAACTCATTCATTTAGTGAACTCACCCATTCAGTGAACTCATTCATTCAGTGAACTCACTCATTCAGTGAACTCACTCATTCAGTGAACTCACACATTCAGTGAACTCACCCATTCAGTGAACTCACTCATTCAGTGAACTCACTCATTCAGTGAACTCACTCATTCAGTGAACTCACTCATTCAGTGAACTCACTCATTCGGTGAACTCACTCATTCAGTGAACTCACTCATTCAGTGAACTCACTCATTCAGTGAACTCACTCATTCAGTGAACTTATTCATTCAGTGAACTCACTCATTCAGTGAACTCACCCATTCAGCGAACTCACCCATTCAGTGAACTCACTCATTCAGTGAACTCACTCATTCAGTGAACTCACTCATTCAGTGAACTCACACATTCAGTGAACTCACTCATTCAGTGAACTCACTCATTCAGTGAACTCACTCATTCAGCGAACTCACCCATTCAGTGAACTCATCCACTCAGTGAACTCACTCATTCAGTGAACTCATTCATTCAGTGAACTCACTCATTCAGTGAACTCACTCATTCAGTGAACTCACTCATTCAGTGAACTCACCCATTCAGTGAACTCACTCATCCAGGTTGATCCATCTACCAAATGACGTCATATGACGTCGTAATCAACCACGTGACGTGTAGGATGACGTCATAATCATGCCGTCATGAATGACTCATACAGTCCGTATTTAACGCTTAATAGTCCGACACGTTGTGCGAATTGTATGTCTTTACCATTTCATAAACATTCTGTTGAATATTTTGAAACTAATTTGACTGGGCGCTGTTGCTGCCATGCCCAGTAACATAGTTTCAAATATTTAACAGCTTACCTGTGTAGTTTTCTGAAAATTGATAATCAGGGAGTTCAGAGATCGATTGATCCCAACACGAGCGATGTGTGGCGGTACTTAGATAAAGATGGGCGGGGCATGGTTAAAACTGGATATGTCCATTACCTACATTTTTCCATTCATTCTAGCCACTTCTTAAGTTAATCATGAAGCTTAAATGACACCATACTTCATGGTTCAACAGCTGGAATAACTAATGTGCCAATGTACCTTGTAAACACCCCTGTCTTTTAAAGCATCCTGGTATTCGCCACATATTTCCCGCAGGACTAAACATGAATTCCACCTCATTTTGTTGATCCATACTTACCTGAGATACATGTGTCACCACATCTAGCATCTTGCACGCCTCAAATCCCCGCATTGGCTATACGTCTGACAGATCAATGGCCCTTTCCAGTTTATCCATCAATCATGTGACGTCATAATTAACTATGCGACGTCATAGTCGATGACGTCATGCATGACGTAGATAAGTTCGTCACAAACGCTATATTGATGACGGACTAAGCGTTGTTGTTACGAATTATATGTATTTACTCTTTAATAAAACATAGGCAGCAACAGCACCCAGTCAAATTGGTTTCAAAATATTCAACAGCTTGCCTGTATAGTTTTCTGGAAATTTATGGTCAGGGAGTTCAAGGATCAATCAATTACAACACGGTGAAGTGTGGGTGGTACTTAGCTAGAGATGGGCGAGGCATAGCTAAAGCTGGATTCTTCTATTATCATTAGAGTCTGGTGTTTATTATTAATCTGCGATCTATCGCAGATTATTGTTTTTTCTCAGGATCTTTATTCTTATTATTATTATTATTATTCTCAAGGAATTTCGCAAACCATCTCCTCCTACAGTTTAGATCTGATCAACTTAAAACTTTGTCAACTTGTAGTACCCATTAGGATCTAGTTTGCTATTACTTTTCTTCTCGATCTGGTGTATGGTTTCGGAGATATCTGCATTTCCGCGGGCAAAAGGTCCCATAGGAAATGTATAGGAGCACTATTCGGGCAGCGACTACTCCTAGAGTTTTTCCTCAATCATCCTGAAACTTCGCATACTTCTAGCATGTATTGCTCTGCATCTCCAACCAAAATATTTTTTAGGTACGGTGATCAGATTTGAAGAAAATTCGGCATAAGCTGAATTTTTTGGAATCAAGATAGTTCATATTTCTAGGGCGGTCAGATGGTTGAAATTTGGTGTATATGTAGATGTATTGTACTACTTTTGATTAGGGAAATAAAATCGTTAGCGAACATGTTAACCATTCAGAACTCTGCATTTCCGTGCCCCCATGTCCCCATAGGAAATGCATGAGAGCAATATTCGGATACTGACTGTTCCTAGAGTTTTGCCTCTATGATCTTGAAACTCGAAAAACTTCTAGCATATTTTGACCCACATGTTGACCCAAAATATTTTTTGGGTATGATGACCCGTTTTTGAGAAAATATGGCATAAGCCCAATTTTTTGGAATCAAGATAATTCATATTTCTAGGTTGGTCAGATGCTTGATATTTGACACCCACATATTTTCCTGGTCCATTGAGTACTATTTACGATTTCAAGCCTCCAAACTTGAGACACTTTCAGTACACCTTAGTGCCTGGGATGTTTTTCTTTTTCTTTTGGATTCAGTGAAGAATTTGCGAGGAATACGCTTATCCGTGCCCAAAATGCCCCAAGGAAAATGTATGAGAGTGATATTCTGATAGCGACTCCCATTAAGGTTTCTGCAGATCATGTTGAAACTTAGCATCCTTCCAGAATCCGTAGTACGACCCAAAATCAAGGAAAAGGCCATCAAATGTCAAATAAAGGAGAAATTAATGAAATTTGTTTGACCCAGGTAGTCAAAAACACTCGAAATTCACCAGATTTAATTGCCTAAATCAACTCCAACAGGTAAAGGGAGGTAATTCATGTCAAACCTAAAATTGGTCACTATGACCCCTGATTGACCTTGACCTTGGACGGGTCACTTTCAAACCATCATGAGAATCGAAATTCATCATATTGAACTGACACGATCAACTTGAACAGGTAAAGGGAGGTAATTCATGCCAAAAACAAAAATTGGTCAGTTTTTTGTATGAATTGCCTCCTTTTACCTTTAATTCATTAATTTCTCCTTTATTTGACATTTAATGGCATTTTCCTTGATTTTGGTAAAAATTCCACTACAGCAAATCAGGACACATTATTTTATACTTTAGGGCCAAGGCTATCGGTTTTCAAGAATCCAGCTTTTCCATACCCTGTGTAAAATTATGGTAATTTCAACTATGGACCTTTGAACTGTGGCAACACTTAGACTTTTTATCAGATCAGCATCAGACATGTTCAATGATCATATGAGAAGAGGGCTTATAATACTCCTTAATGCCCAGTCATCGCAGATTTACAGTTACTTCAGTAAATGTGTTCTAGTTATTATTATTATTATTATTATTATTATTATTATTATTATTATTATTATTATTATTATTAGTATTGTAACTGACGGTTATGATACAGTGTCGTTGATCTGCATATTAGGGCAAGCAGATGGTGTTGCCATGACAATAGAAGCACGCAATTTTGGTATATTGTTGACCATTTAATGAGTAAATTTGGTAAAAAAAAATCAAAATATTTGCTTAATAAATGTCCATTTACAGGCCAAGAGAGGACTATTTCTTAGAATTTACTACTGGAATGAGTGGCTCGATAACAGAGCCAGTCATCCCAGTGGTAAATTCTCAAAAATAATCTTCGCTTGACCTGCAAATGGACATTCCTAAAGACCGCCACAGAGGCCGGTTTGGGCTGTCTTAGACATGAAAGGGTTAATGTTCTGGACATCACTTTCACTGATAATAATGAGATTGGATTTTAAAGGGCTCTCTATTTTCCTGGGATTTATTATACATACACCAACACTGGTTAACTCCACTATGTCAACTCCACTATGTACGCTATTAACAAACAATTCTTTATAATCATATTCCAGTTCGTTATCCGTTCAAACTTCATCAACGCGGGTTGGCTTCTGATCTCATCTCATCTTTTTGTCATAAGCTTCCGTAACACGATTCCTTGTATGTTGCAACCAGGGCTTTAGATTTACCTCATTTGGGCACACCACCTATCTGGTCCGGGATCCATCACTACTCATAGAAACACACCACCTGTCTGGTCCGGGATCCATCAATACTCATAGTAACTAGACCATTTTGAAATCTAAGAGATTGATTTTGAGCCATTTTAGTTTTAATAGCGCTATAAGACCTCTGAAGGGCCATAAAATGCTACGGCACCCATCTCTGAGTATTTAATTGACTGTAACTCAATTAATTAGTGTTCATAGCTGCCAGAAGGATTTTGGGCTCAGTAATATGGGCGGATTTCATTTGGCCATGACTTGTAAAGTCATAGCTAAGGGGTAATCTAAAGCCCTGGATGCAACATACGTTGATATCTGAGTGTTTGCTTACCGGAAACACTAGTGGGTAAAAAATAAAGTGGATGGCGGTACGAAGAGAACCACTTCAGTGGTTTTGTATTAACATGTGTTTAATTTTATATTCACAGACGACCTTCTTCATGGAGGAGCATATTCTGAAGGGTCAAACAATTGCGGTTATGCATATGATGCGATTATTCACTATGCTCAAGAATGGCGGCGCCATGTCCGTTCCTGTCACTAATCGTGCACTGCAAATGATCTATGCAAACAAGACCATTTGCTACTAGAATCAAGACGTATATAGCCAAGCCTCTCTGTATAGACCGCATGTGTTTCAGGGCCAGAAGATTGCGGTTCGTTAGGATAGGTAATCAAGATTTCATGTGACTTAAAGAATCATCCTTTGTGCGGGAAGAACATAGCATATCCTCTGGCAGCTGACAAATATATAGCGAGCACTCATTATTCATCATTAGATTGCCGTGTGCCCCAAGAGAGTGTCGGTTAACCATTTTACCCTCGAATTTGTTAAAATAATTTAAATTTTCTCATAGAAAATGTCCATTTGCAGACCTAGAAAATACTATTTTAGAAAAGTTACCACTGGAATGACTGGCGCGGCTATCGAGCCAGTCATTCCAGTGGTAAATTTTCTAAAATAGTATTTTCTAGGTTTGCAAATAGACAATTCTCAAGACCACTGTAGAAGCTATTTTTGATGAGTGTTAAAGGATTAGGAAATGTTTGGCTGCACTGTATAATAGAGGCTGTAACGGACAAACTGGGAACTATAAGCACGTGTACCACACTAACCTAACAGCCCTGGAATAAATAAATACAACTTAAATATTTTGTAGATAGAAATTTGGCACATAACGTCCTGCCTGTTTTCGTACGTGAAGCTGACGCTGAAAAACTAATCCCGTTTTAAAAACAAAATTCAAATTATGCAATTAAAATAGTTAATTGGATTCTGTTAGGTAATTTAGATGTCACAATAATTTATCTGTATAGTGTGTATGTTAAATGTGAATATACATAGTAATGCACTGTAGCTATCGTAGAATAAAGTGAATTTCTTAATGACGTGTTTCCTGTGCTTTTCTATGCATTTCTGAGATTATCTACGACCAATGATGTCATACAGGTCTATAGAGGGTTCCATTTCTAGGTATACCCAGCAGGCCCCGCCTATTTATAGCAAAGCTCCGCCCACCTTTGTGCACGTGCTGGAATCAATGTATATACTTTGAACCCGCAATTCTCAGAATCCCTGGCCCAATTTCAAGGTAACTACAGCTAAGATGTTGACTTGATGTAGTTGCTGTCTGTGGAAGTAACATCGCCCAGTCAAAATTAGTCTCAAAATATTCAACAAACCGTTTATTACATAGTATGATAGTAAATCCACAAAAGACATGCAATTCGTACACTAGACGGAATTTTAACAGTTCCTGACGGAGTTAGATATATCATTAATTACACATTTGGATTTCTTAAGGAATTTCATACGGTACGCTCTGATTTCAGAACCTAGTGCAAAAGCACTAGAAAACAAAGCCCTCGGCCATATTATATAGGTGGCGCGTGGAAAAGCCCCAGACTAACGACCAAAAGGGTGTCCAAAATTACACACCTAATGACTGATTACAAGACCTGTTCTCCTATTGCATTAGACACATTAAGACCATTACCCTACTAGAATCAAGACGTATATAGCCAAGCCTCTCTGTATAGACCGCATGTGTTTCAGGGCCAGAAGATTGCGGTTGCTGTCTGTGGAAGTAACATCGCGGAGTCAAAATTAGTCTCAAAATATTCAACAAACAGTTTATTACATAGTATGATAGTAAATCCACTAAAGACATGCAATTCGTACACTGGACGGAATTTTAACAGTTCGTGACGGAGTTAGATATGTCATTAATTACACATTTGGATTTCTTAAGGAAATCAGAGCGTACCGTATGAATTTCATACGGTACGCTCTGATTTCAGAACCTAGTGCAAAAAACAAAGCCCTCGGCCATATTATATAGGTGGCGCGTGGAAAAGCCCCAGACTAACGACCAAAAGTGTGTCCAAAATTACACACCTAATGACTGATTACAAGACCTGTTCTCCTATTGCATTAGACACATTAAGACAATTACCCTAGAGGCCAGGTCTACGACCATCTGCGTATGCAATTAGAGAGATGTCACTCTACATAGGACGTAATTGATAATGACGTCATATACTTGAGTGGCAGATCGAATATATTCATTCTCCATCAAAATGATACGTTAATAATTTCCAGTGTACAAAAAGCAGCACACGTGTTTTGAGCTAAATGACGAGAAACACGGTATCACTATGGCAATTAACATAGCAACGGTTTCCGATAACATTGCTGCCTAAAATAAACATGGTTTATTATTTTACGACATGACTGTCTGACCTGTTAGACCTGTTAGCACAAAGTAATCAATTCTCTGACTATTTAAGTAAAGGCAATCTTACCTTATCTTATACTAACCATTCATGGTAGAATTTGTCACCCATATCCATCCGAAAACCTATCGCGTCTTCCGCTGTATATACGCTAAGTCATAGAGGTACCAGCTATGGTTTGGCAACGTCGTATGAAAGCAATCATACAGGTAAGCTGTTGAATATTTGAAACTAATTTGGCTGGAATTTGTTGCTGCTATAGGCTATACGCGATATTACAAAGCAGATAATTGTGATACAGACAAGGAATGTGACAGGACGTGAATGATCAGGAGTCTCTGAACCACACATCTAATAGTACAATACAACATTTCAGATGCCATCATCATTCATGTCTGCGGTATAGGATAGGTATACGTGACACGTGATAGACACGTGATAGTCGTATTTTTTCGTATTTTCTTTATTACACTCAGGCCGTGACAACGGCATATGAGGATTATGTGTACATTGCCATTGATAGGTATACGTGCGTGAGCGCTGTTTTGGCTTCATTCACGAACAGGTCTGCATAAAACGAATGCTGTCGGATTAGAAACCGAAGTTATGTAGAGAATTATAGGTAATTCATATTGACGGTTCTGTGTTCGTTTCACTGCGCTCCGTTCAGATAAATCTGTGCACTTGAGAAACCGTTTGAAGCTTAAAGGGCCACTCACATTCGCACCAAAATGATTGAAACTAAAATTGTTCAAATCGCATATATTTAGATCCTTAAATTGTGTACCTTGCTGCAAATAAACGTGTAAATCATAATATATGACGATTTTATTCCATATAGATAAGAAAGATTTAATGGGAAATTGAATTAGGGATAAGTGTCCCTAATTCAATTTAATGATTAAAAATTATGATAATTTATACGGAATGAAATCACCATATGCTAACATTTATTTCGGTTCATAACACTGACGTACAAAGTTTAAGCCTCTAAAAGTATAGAATTTTAACAATTTTATTTTCAAGCATTCTAGTGTGAAAGTCGGCCTTTAATAGAGGTGTCCTATCTCTCAAGAATCTGACGTCACAATCAAATAAGCTACTTGTTCACTGACCTCACAACGAAATAACATATGTCCGTTAGGAAAATGGAAATGATCAGTCACGAAAGAGTCTGAATTGCATGACTTAGACGAACTTACAATGTAATAGACAAACATATTGTGATGGCTATTTGAATGGGAGTTGTTGCTGCCATTAGCTGCAACAGAACACGGTCAAGTTAGTTTCAGAATATTCAATAGCCTACATGCTTAGTTACTTTGGAATTAGGGCTCGGGGAATTCAAGGATCAAAGTGGTAAAATAGATTGAAAGACGCGTACAAAGTGTGCGGAGATTATTTAGAAATGGGCGGAGCTTCGTTAGGAATGGGCGGAGCTTAATTAGGAATGGGAGGAGCTTAGTTAGGAATGGGCGGAGCTTAGCTAGAAATGGGCGGAGCTTAGTTAGAAATGGGCGGGGTATGTATAGGAATGGATCCCAGTGATGATGTGGTATCATAGCAACAATATTCGTCCAGAACACACTAGATTACAAGTACACATATTGATGCAAGGCATCAATGGTAAATAGCGTGCCTAGAGGTTATTATAATTCTGAGAATAAACTCAACTGTTTCATGAAAAAATGAAGTTATATAAAGGCATACAAGCCACTCATGACAAAAATATAGGCGGACAATACCACAAAAGAAGGAATATTTCTTGCAAAAAGATATGGGCAGTATTAGCTATGGGCTAGGAAAAGCAGCTTATATTTTTGGTCAGGCCATCAATTTTTCCATCCATCCTTTTTCTCCAGGCCAAACTCCTTAACAGAGAGAGAGGAACAGAAAAAATTAAGAGCAGCCAGTATTGAGAAAATTGTACTACTGCGTCAACATAGAGCAACAGATCAAATTTGGGTCATTACGTATCAACAACTTGTAAAGATAAAGAAATCAACAGAACTGGCAACCCAGTCAGTAGAAAATCGGCGCAAGAAGCAGTACAGACCCTGATACCCATTCAAACATGTTAAAGAAGACTGTAAAGAATATTTTAAACGTAAATCTTGATACCTTCTTAAACATACGTGAAGAGCTTATTGCCCGGAAATAAGTTGGTGAAATATACACTGCAATGCTAGTGAAATGCACAAAGCAAGTATATTTTTGATGCAATACAGGACCACGATCTGTATCGACAGATCACCTTTTCAACAAAGTTAAGTGGCGAGGATAGAACCAATACCGTGAACCTAGTTTTCTCGAACGAAAATGATATAGTAGAAAACATTCTGACTGAAGACCCAGTGGGAAACAGCCACGACCTCGTGATCTGTTTCATTTAGCTATCGTATCTATGTCACCTATTAAACGATATCTTTACTGGAAACAGTGACAAACTATTAAATCAAATATTTTTGCCCGACAAAAAGGCCAAAATCGGCCTCAACCGTTGTAATGATGACGATCTTGTTGACCATATGTACACATGTTAGGGTATTAGCCTGATAAGTCAGGTTCTACCAGTACACGCGGCTAATAATATGGGATATATAGAAATATTTTCACATTACTATAATAAATATTTGGTGGTAGAATTATTACAATATTTTGCACAGCACGAGAACATAGTGAGTTCTACATGGCCTTATGTTCGAAAACTGGCTACAAGGCATGTAGAGATATTCTGGTACCAAATATAGTACATTATTGGAATTTAACAATGGTGTGCTACTACTAAATTGCATATGACGAAATTACTGTATAGTAACATTTTTTAACCTTTGATACTTTATTAGCGTATTCATATACGTATCTAACCATATGGCTGAACATCTGGGGTCGAAACTATTGCAAACAGTGTGGTACAGAAAATCGTTGATCTGACAGAATTTGCGCCAATTTTCGGTATGGAATTGTGTACTATGAAATTACGTTCCTGTAGAATTGTTTTAAATTCGGAGTACAACTAGCATATTTCCTATAAGTATTTGTGGGTGAAATTCTGGGGGTGAACGTATTGCAATGAAAACCATGAATTAGCCTAAGTTTGAGTTTATTTACGTTACGAAATTTTGTAATCTCACTACGTCGTAAGCTTATGCCTATACCTATGTAAACATATGGGTGATATTCTGGGCCGAACCCATTATGAGCGCTATGTCAGGACATATCGACACCTATCTGAACGTGGTGAATGTGAACCAACCATATTACAATGGGGCCATATGGCGAATATGTAACTACATATTATCAAATTACTTGATGGTAGAATCGTGCAAAAGCAGTAGTACATATTCAGTTATATATAGCTATATGTAAAAAAAATGATTACAAACTGAGAACTGAGATTCTAATGCTGAATATAATAGATTGTTGGCATTTCACAACTGTCCGTGGCTACTAAATTGAATATTATGAAATTACTACGTGGTAGAAACCTCAAGATTCATTAGCGTATTCATATCCCTATCTAACCATATGGGTGATATTATGTAGCCACACAAATTGCAGACGGCAGGGTATTGAAAATCGCAGATCTGCCAATATTGGAACAAATTTATACGAAAATACTTCACGTTCGAATTCTTTTAAATTCC
This sequence comes from Chaetoderma sp. LZ-2023a, assembly GCA_034401795.1. Lineage (NCBI taxonomy): Eukaryota > Metazoa > Mollusca > Caudofoveata > Chaetodermatida > Chaetodermatidae > Chaetoderma > Chaetoderma sp. LZ-2023a. The sequence continues at coordinate 21,554,153 of CM067374.1, forward strand.
CAATGTAACTAGCATATTCAAACCACTATACGTCTATGTGAGCGAAGTTCTGGAACCGACCATATTACGGAAAGTAGGGCACCGAAAACCACGAATACACCATCATTTAAGCTAAATTTTGCGTATTAAAATTACTTCATCTAGAATGTGTTAGATTCGGAATATAACTAGCATATTAAAGCTCAAGTCTATGTGGGGTAGATTATGGGGCTGAACATACTACAGACAACAGGGCACCGAAAACATTGAATCACCCGAGATTTAAGCAAATTTTCGGTATAAAATTGTGCACTACGAAATTACTTCATGGTAGAGATTTTTTTTACCTCAATCCATTACTTCACTAGCATATTCATATACCTATGTAACTATTTGTTTGAAATTCTGTGGCCAAATTTACTGAATACCTTCTTGACTTAGCACAAGCATAGACCTACACCATCGGTAGATTTCTGTATTCAACAATCTGCTACAATATTATTGACAGCCGTTTTGACTGGAAATTTGGAACATTGGTAGTCTATCAATGCTGCTGCATAATTGCATTGGCCCAACATGGATGTGTTCCCACTAATGGACCAAAAAAGGCAGGAGGCTACTACTGGTAATCACACATCCATTGTTTTTAGTGAATTTTATCTACTTTTTCGCACTCTACAATGATATTATACATGTTTTTCTTTTGAAATTTACCATACACATAGTACGCCGCTCGTAGAAGACGTCCACCATGTTAACAAATTTGCGTCGACGCCCCATAAGATGCTACATCTGTGATTTTTTCCCTATCTCGAATGTAACAAATGTGAATCTGCATGTTCAGCTTAGTGTCTGATACTCTAATCCAATACGGGAAAGGTTAAATAGATATGGTACATGGTATACTCGTCATCGTCTTCTGATACTCTAATCCAATACGGGAACAGTTAAATAGATATGGTACATGGTATACTCGTCATCGTCCTCTGATACTCTAATCCAATACGGGAACAGTTAAATAGATATGGTACAAGGTTTACTCGTCATCGTCTTCTGATACTCTAATACAATACGGGAAAGGTTAAATAGATATGGTACATGGTATACTCGTCATCGTCTTCTGATACTCTAATCCAATACGGGAAAGGTGAAATAGATATGGTACATGGTATACTCGTCATCGTCTTCTGATACTCTAATCCAATACGGGAAAGGTTAAATAGATATGGTACATGGTTTACTCGTCATCGTCTTCTGATACTCTAATCCAATACGGGAAAGGCTAAATAGATATGGTACATGGTTTACTCGTCATCGTCTTCTGATACTCTAATCCAATACGGGAAAGGTTAAATAGATATGGTACATGGTTTACTCGTCATCGTCTTCTGATACTCTATTCCAATACGGGAACGGTTAAATAGATATGGTACATGGTTTACTCGTCATCGTCTTCTGATACTCTAATCCAATACGGGAACAGTTAAATAGATATGGTACATGGTATACTCGTCATCGTCTTCTGATACTCTAATCCAATACGGGAAAGGTGAAATAGATATGGTACATGGTATACTCGTCATCGTCTTCTGATACTCTAATCCAATACGGGAAAGGTTAAATAGATATGGTACATGGTTTACTCGTCATCGTCTTCTGATACTCTAATCCAATACGGGAAAGGTGAAATAGATATGGTACATGGTTTACTCGTCATCGTCTTCTGATACTCTAATCCAATACGGGAAAGGTTAAATAGATATGGTACATGGTATACTCGTCATCGTCTTCTGATACTCTAATCCAATACGGGAAAGGTTACATAGATATGGTACATGGTTTACTCGTCATCGTCTTCTGATACTCTAATCCAATACGGGAAAGGTTAAATAGATATGGTACATGGTATACTCGTCATCGTCTTCTGATACTCTAATCCAATACGGGAAAGGTTACATAGATATGGTACATGGTATACTCGTCATCGTCTTCTGATACTCTAATCCAATACGGGAAAGGTTACATAGATATGGTACATGGTATACTCGTCATCGTCTTCTGATACTCTAATCCAATACGGGAAAGGTTACATAGATATGGTACATGGTATACTCGTCATCGTCTTCTGATACTCTAATCCAATACGGGAAAGGTTAAATAGATATGGTACATGGTATACTCGTCATCGTCTTCTGATACTCTAATCCAATACGGGAAAGGTTACATAGATATGGTACATGGTATACTCGTCATCGTCTTCTGATACTCTAATCCAATACGGGAAAGGTTACATAGATATGGTACATGGTATACTCGTCATCGTCTTCTGATACTCTAATCCAATACGGGAAAGGTTAAATAGATATGGTACATGGTATACTCGTCATCGTCTTCTGATACTCTAATCCAATACGGGAAAGGTTACATAGATATGGTACATGGTATACTCGTCATCGTCTTCTGATACTCTAATCCAATACGGGAAAGGTTACATAGATATGGTACATGGTTTACTCGTCATCGTCTTCTGATACTCTAATCCAATACGGGAAAGGTGAAATAGATATGGTACATGGTTTACTCGTCATCGTCTTCTGATACTCTAATCCAATACGGGAAAGGTTACATAGATATGGTACATGGTATACTCGTCATCGTCTTCTGATACTCTAATCCAATACGGGAAAGGCTAAATAGATATGGTACAAGGTTTACTCGTCATCGTCTTCTGATACTCTAATCCAATACGGGAAAGGTTACATAGATATGGTACATGGTATACTCGTCATCGTCTTCTGATACTCTAATCCAATACGGGAAAGGTGAAATAGATATGGTACATGGTTTACTCGTCATCGTCTTCTGATACTCTAATCCAATACGGGAAAGGTTAAATAGATATGGTACATGGTTTACTCGTCATCCTCTTCTGATACTCTAATCCAATACGGGAAAGGTTACATAGATATGGTACATGGTATACTCGTCATCGTCTTCTGATACTCTAATCCAATACGGGAAAGGCTAAATAGATATGGTACAAGGTTTACTCGTCATCGTCTTCTGATACTCTAATCCAATACGGGAAAGGTTACATAGATATGGTACATGGTATACTCGTCATCGTCTTCTGATACTCTAATCCAATACGGGAAAGGTGAAATAGATATGGTACATGGTTTACTCGTCATCGTCTTCTGATACTCTAATCCAATACGGGAAAGGTTAAATAGATATGGTACATGGTATCCTCGTCATCGTCTTCTGATACTCTAATCCAATACGGGAAAGGTTACATAGATATGGTACATGGTATACTCGTCATCGTCTTCTGATACTCTAATCCAATACGGGAAAGGTGAAATAGATATGGTACATGGTATACTCGTCATCGTCTTCTGATACTCTAATCCAATACGGGAAAGGTTAAATAGATATGGTACATGGTATACTCGTCATCGTCTTCTGATACTCTAATCCAATACGGGAAAGGCTAAATAGATATGGTACATGGTATCCTCGTCATCGTCTTCTGATACTCTAATCCAATACGGGAAAGGTTAAATAGATATGGTACATGGTTTACTCGTCATCGTCTTCTGATACTCTAATCCAATACGGGAAAGGTTACATAGATATGGTACATGGTATACTCGTCATCGTCTTCTGATACTCTAATCCAATACGGGAAAGGCTAAATAGATATGGTACAAGGTTTACTCGTCATCGTCTTCTGATACTCTAATCCAATACGGGAAAGGTTACATAGATATGGTACATGGTATACTCGTCATCGTCTTCTGATACTCTAATCCAATACGGGAAAGGTGAAATAGATATGGTACATGGTTTACTCGTCATCGTCTTCTGATACTCTAATCCAATACGGGAAAGGTTAAATAGATATGGTACATGGTATCCTCGTCATCGTCTTCTGATACTCTAATCCAATACGGGAAAGGTTACATAGATATGGTACATGGTATACTCGTCATCGTCTTCTGATACTCTAATCCAATACGGGAAAGGTGAAATAGATATGGTACATGGTATACTCGTCATCGTCTTCTGATACTCTAATCCAATACGGGAAAGGTTAAATAGATATGGTACATGGTATACTCGTCATCGTCTTCTGATACTCTAATCCAATACGGGAAAGGCTAAATAGATATGGTACATGGTATCCTCGTCATCGTCTTCTGATACTCTAATCCAATACGGGAAAGGTTAAATAGATATGGTACATGGTATCCTCGTCATCGTCTTCTGATACTCTAATCCAATACGGGAAAGGTTACATAGATATGGTACATGGTATACTCGTCATCGTCTTCTGATACTCTAATCCAATACGGGAAAGGTGAAATAGATATGGTACATGGTATACTCGTCATCGTCTTCTGATACTCTAATCCAATACGGGAAAGGTTAAATAGATATGGTACATGGTATCCTCGTCATCGTCTTCTGATACTCTAATCCAATACGGGAAAGGTGAAATAGATATGGTACATGGTATCCTCGTCATCGTCTTCTGATACTCTAATCCAATACGGGAAAGGTTAAATAGATATGGTACATGGTATCCTCGTCATCGTCTTCTGATACTCTAATCCAATACGGGAAAGGTTACATAGATATGGTACATGGTATACTCGTCATCGTCTTCTGATACTCTAATCCAATACGGGAAAGGTGAAATAGATATGGTACATGGTATACTCGTCATCGTCTTCTGATACTCTAATCCAATACGGGAAAGGTTAAATAGATATGGTACATGGTATCCTCGTCATCGTCTTCTGATACTCTAATCCAATACGGGAAAGGTGAAATAGATATGGTACATGGTATCCTCGTCATCGTCTTCTGATACTCTAATCCAATACGGGAAAGGTTAAATAGATATGGTACATGGTATCCTCGTCATCGTCTTCTGATACTCTAATACAATACGGGAAAGGTTAAATAGATATGGTACATGGTATCCTCGTCATCGTCTTCTGATACTCTAATCCAATACGGGAAAGGTTAAATAGATATGGTACATGGTATCCTCGTCATCGTCTTCTGATACTCTAATCCAATACGGGAAAGGTGAAATAGATATGGTACATGGTATACTCGTCATCGTCTTCTGATACTCTAATCCAATACGGGAAAGGCTAAATAGATATGGTACATGGTATCCTCGTCATCGTCTTCTGATACTCTAATCCAATACGGGAAAGGTGAAATAGATATGGTACATGGTATCCTCGTCATCGTCTTCTGATACTCTAATCCAATACGGGAAAGGTTAAATAGATATGGTACATGGTATCCTCGTCATCGTCTTCTGATACTCTAATCCAATACGGGAAAGGTTAAATAGATATGGTACATGGTATCCTCGTCATCGTCTTCTGATACTCTAATCCAATACGGGAAAGGTGAAATAGATATGGTACATGGTATCCTCGTCATCGTCTTCTGATACTCTAATCTAATACGGGAAAGGTTAAATAGATATGGTACATGATATCCTCGTCATCGTCTTCTGATACTCTAATCCAATACGGGAAAGGTTAAATAGATATGGTACATGGTTTACTCGTCATCGTCTTCTGATACTCTAATCCAATACGGGAAAGGTGAAATAGATATGGTACATGGTATACTCGTCATCGTCTTCTGATACTCTAATCCAATACGGGAAAGGTGAAATAGATATGGTACATGGTATCCTCGTCATCGTCTTCTGATACTCTAATCCAATACGGGAAAGGTGAAATAGATATGGTACATGGTATCCTCGTCATCGTCGTCCTTATAATTTATTAACCCTGTAATACCTAAATTGGGTCAAGAATATGAAAATATTTGCTTCTTGAATTCCTATTTGTAGGCCAAGAGACGACTATTTCTGAAGATTTACCATTGGAGTGACTGGCTCAGTTATCGAGCCATTCATTCCAGTGGTGAATTTTCAAAAACTATCTTCTCTTGACCTGCAAATTGACAGAAGATCACTGTAGAGGCCGGTGTTGGAGGCCTCCTCATGAAGGGGTTAAAATACAATAAGAGAAGATGATAGGCCTACATGCACAGTCGTTGTCGTTGCAATACTTAATACATGATAGCATCAAGTAGGTGGGTGGGGTGGGTGGGGTGGGCTACCAGTCAAAGTATTAAAAAAATATTCGTATATCGGTGTTAAAAATTCTGAAGGATTTTGCTAGAAAAACACACAATTGTGCCCAAGTAAGTCACATATTGGTGGCGGTTGCGTGAAACGACTGGTATAGGCCTAATGTTACTCAATCTGTAACTGAATAAGAGTGGTTTATTAATACAATGAACCTTTCCAGTTTAGCTATGCCCCGTCTATCTCTAGCTGAATTCCACCCATACCACTCTCGAGTTGGAATCGATGGATTTCTGAACTTCTAGACGATAAATTTCAAGAAAACTATACAGTTAAGCCGTGGAATATTTTGACACTATGGCAACAACAGCGCCCAGTCAAATTACTTTCAAAATATTCAACAGCATTTTTATTAAATAACAAAAACATACGATTCTACGCGTCACTTAATTAATTACGACGTCATATGACGTAATATGATGGATAGACAACCTGAAAAGGCCCATTAGCAAGTGGTATTAATTACCCTCGCTCCGTCAGAGGATGAGTGTATTGTATTCGGGTCTATGCGCGTTCGGGATGGCAAGGGTCTACAATCTATGATTGGCCTTGTTAAAATATGTGACCTGTAAATACGGGTGCTCTCTTAATACATGTGGTCCATATTGTGTGGACCACGCATTAACAAGTGGTAATAGCCCTGTAATGCTCAATTTGCTCATGCCAATTTCAATAGAGGGATCCATTTCTTGGTATGCCACGCCTATTTCTAGCTAAGCTCCACCCCTTTTTGCGTGTTGATATCGTTTTATATACACTGAATAATGCATTCCAAGAATCCTAATTTCAATATAACTATACAGGTAAGCTGTTGAATGTTTTAAAACCAATTTGAACGGGTGCTTTAAAACGTTTGCGGCCGGTGGCCACAACATGCCAGGCCAAATTACTTTCAAAATATTCAACAAGATGTTGATTAAATAGTAAAGGCATATAATTCGTACACTTGGCGGACTATTCAATGGTCATGATGGAGCGTAATACATCGTTCAGTACACATTTTGATTGTGACGTCAGCCTGCATATGGCGTAATTGATTATGAAGTCATATATTTGAGTGCCAAAGCGAATCCAGCCATTATCATAGAAAATACTGGCGACGATCTTGTTGACCATATGTGCAAATTTTAGGGTATTAGCCTGATATGTCAGGTTCCACCAGTACAATATAGTATATATAATATGGGATATATAGAGAGATTTTCACATTATTATAATAAATATTTTGTAGTAGAATTTTGCAAAACTTCGCACAAACCGCAAGAACATAGTGAGTTCTACATGGCCTTATGTTCGAAAACTGACTACAAAGCAAGTACAGAGATTGTGGTACCGAATATAGTAAATTATTGGAATTTGACAACTGTCGGTCGGTCGCTACTAAATTTCATATAACGAAATTACTGTACAGTACAATTTTAAAAACCTTTGATAGTTTATTAGCGTATTCATATACGTATCTAACCGTATGGGTCAAATTCTGAGGCCGAGCCTATTGCAGAGAGTATGGTACAGAAAACCGTGGATCTGCCAGAATTTGAGCCAATTTTCGGTATGGAATTGTGTACTATTACTTCACGGTAGAATTTGTTTAAATTCTGAATATCACTAGCATATTCAAACTCCTATTAGTTTTTGCGGTAAAATTCTCGGGGTGACCATATTGCAACGAAAACCGCGAATCGGCTTAAATTTGAGCCTATTTTCGTTACGAAATTGTGTACTACGAAATTATTTCATGGTAGATAGTTTTAAATCTCACTACTCCGTAAGCGTATGCCTATACGTATCTAAACATATGGGTGACATTCTGGGGCCGAACCCATTATGAGCGATATGCCAGGACATACCGACACCTATCTGAATGTGGTGAATGTGAACCAACCATATTACAATGGGGCCATATGGCGAATATGTAACTACCTACGATGAGATTACCTGATGGTAGAATTGTGCAAAAGCACTAGCTCATATTGAGTTATATACATCCATATATATAAAAAATTATTACAAATCGAGAACAGACATTCTAATACCGAATATAGTAAATTGTTGGCATTTGACAAGTGTCCGTGGCTACTAAATTGAATATTACGAAATTACAACGTGGTAGAAAACTCAAGATGCATTAGAGTGTTCATATCGCTATCTAACCATATCGGTGAAATGATGTGGCCAAACCTATTGCAGACAGGTAATAGTAGGGCATTGAAAATCCGCAGATCTGCCAAAATTGGAACGAATTTACGCGATGAAATCGCATACTACGAATTTACTTCACGGTCGAATTTTTTTTAATTCCCAATATAACTATCGTATTCAAATCCCTCTACGTCTATGTGAGCGAAGTTCTGGAGCCGACCATATTACATACAGACAGTAGGGCACCGAAAAGCACGAAAAACCCCAACATTTAAGCCAATTTTTGCGTAATAAAATGATTTCATCTAGAATTTGTTAGATTCGGAATATACCTAGTATATTACGGCTCAAGTCCATGTAGGTGAAATTAAACATACGACAGACAATAGGGCACTGAAAACTGAATCACCAGAGATTTAGCAAATTTTCGGTATGAAATTGTGCACTACGAAATTACTTCATGGTAACAATTTTTTAACCCCAATCCATCACTTCACTAGCGTATTGATATACCTATCTAACTATATGGTTGAAATTCTGTAGCTGAATTTCTTGTAGACGTTCTTTACTTAGCACATGCATAGGCCTACACTTTCGGTTGATTTCTGTATTCAACAATCTGCTGCAATATTATTGACAGCAGTTTTGACTGGAAATTTGGAACATTGGTGGTCTGTCAATACTGCTACATTATTGCATTGACCCTACATGGATTTATTCCCACGGATAGATTAAGGACAAAAGGATACTACTGATAATCACACATCCATTATTCATTCGTATCCCGCGAGTTCTCTTTCGATACGAGATCGAGAAATGTATCTCGTATGTAGGGGCCTATTGAGTAGCCATTGACGTAGTGATTCCCACCAGAATATGGTGGTAGAGAGATTTGAGTGCTACTCTCTTTGTAGCAGATAATATTAATTCACGTAAAACGAGATGATATAAAGCTTATAGTAGTCTATATGACAAGTAGTTAACGGAAAAACAGTCCCTCAAGTTCAAATCTGTCGCGCACAAATTAAATGAGGTCAAGAATTTTGTGACGTTGCGTAGATGCTGACATCACACGAACCACTGGATAGATCGGGTCGATTTTAATGTTTGAGGTTAAGACGATCGCAAAATCAACACGATCCACAGCGTTGCTTTTACAGTCCGCTACGGAGATAGACTGGGTCCCGGCCTGTCTGGTATCCGAAGATGAGTCTGTGTAACAGTCTAGTCGTTGTGATAACGTAAGATGACCGGTCATTACATTAGAGGTGTAGTTTCGAAGAAGCCAAGCCTTTATTTTTTAGATGGATCCATTATTGTTTGTGAACTTTGTTTACTTTTTCGCCCCCTGCAATATTATTATGCATGTTTTTCTTTTGAAAGTAACCACACACATAGTACGCCTCAAGACTGTCTGTAACAAGTCTGTAATTTTTACCGTATCTCGAATGCAACGAATGTGACTCATACTATAATACAATACGGGAAAGGTTAAACAGACATGGTACGTCATCGTCTTCTGATACTATAATCCAATACGGGAAAGGTTAAACAGACATGGTACGTCATCGTCTTCTGATACTATAATCCAATACGGGAAAGGTTAAACAGACATGGTACGTCATCGTCTTCTGATACTCTAATACAATACGGGAAAGGTGAAACAGACATGGTACGTCATCGTCGTCCTCATAATCTATTAACCCTGTAATACCTAAATTGGGTCAAGAATATGAAAATATTTGCTTCTTGAATTCCTATTTGCAGGCCAAGAGACGACTGTTTTGAAGAGTTACTATTGGAATGCCTGGCTCAATTATTGAGCCAGTCATTTCAGTGGTGAATTTTCAAAAACTATCTTCTCTTGACCTGTAAATTAACATCCTCAAGATCATTGTAGAGGCCGGTTTTGGCGGCCTCCTCATGAAAGGGTTAAAATACAATAAGATAAGATGATAGGCTTACATGGACAGTCGTTTTCGTTGCAATGCTTAATACAGGTCTATGATAGCAACAAGTAGGTGGGTAGGGTGGGGTGGGCTACCAGTCAAAGTATTAAAAAGATATTCATATAGTTGTCTTTATCTGAGATATTGAAACTTCGGTGTTAAACATTCTAAAGGATTTTGTTAGAAAAACACACAATTGTGCCCAAGTAAGTCGCATCTTGGTGGCCGTTGCTTGAAATGACTTCCATAGGCCTAACGTTAGTCAATCGGTCACTGAATCCGGATGGTTTATTAATACATTAATACCGCGCTCGTGATGGTATCGATGGATCTCTGAGCTTCTTGACTATCAATTTCCAGAAAACTATACAGGTAAAGTGTTGACTATTTTGAAACCAATTTGACTGGGTGCTGTTGCTGCTTGTGGCAGTAACATCGCCCAGTCAAATTAGTTTCAAAATATTCACAAGCATGTTTTGTAAATAGCAAAGACATACAATTCGTACAACGTGTCGGACTATTAAGCATTTAAGACGGACTAAATCGAGTCAGTCATGACGTCATGATTATGACGTCATCATATACATTACGTCGTTGATTATGACATCATATGACGTAATATGATGGATAGACAGCATGAAAATGCCCATTAGCAAGTGGTATTAATTATCCTCCCTCCGTCAGAGGACGAGTACATTGTATTCAGGGCAACAACCTATGATTGGCCTTGTTCAAATATGTGACCTATAAATATGGGTGGTCTCTTAATACAAATGGTCCATATTGTGTGGGCCACGCATTAACAGGTGGTATTAGCCCTGTAGTGCTCAATTTACTCATGACAATTTCAATAGAGGGATCCATTTCTAGGTATGCCACGCCTTTTTCTAGCTAAGCTCCACCTCTTTTTGCGTGTTGGAATCGATTTATATACGCTGAATAATGAATTCCCCAGACTTTCAATTTCAAGGTAACTATACAGGTAAGACTATTTTGAAACTAATTTGACTGGGTGCTTTTAAAGGTTTGCTGCCTCTGGTCTAAACAACGCCAGGTCAAATTAGTTTCAAAATATTCAACACGATGTTGATTAAACAGTAAAGACATACAATTCGTACACTTGCCGGACTATTCAATGTTCATGAATGAGCTCGATACGTCATTCATTTACACATTTTGGATTGTGACGTCAGACTGTATATGACCTAGTTGATTATGACATCATATCCTTCAGTTACAGATCGAATCCAGCCATTATCATAGAAAATGACTATTGAATAAATAGCAAAGACATACAATTCGAACAACGTCTAGTCAAATTAGTTTCAAAATATTCAACAGCATGTTGACTGGATATTCAATGTTCCTGGCGGAGGTAGATACGACATTCATTACACATCTTGATTGTGACGTCCAGCTACATCTGACCTAAATAATTATGATGTCATATACTGCAGAAACGGATCGGAAAAATCGATTACCATAGAAAATGTCCTATGTCTAATTGCCGTCCAAGAGACCATTGTGGTTTTTTCTTTTGCAATTTACTACTGGAATTATAAGATCGGTTATCCAACCAGTCATTCCAGTGGTAAACTTTCAAAACAAGTTCACCGGCGAGTAGCTAATGCAAATGGACATTTCTCATGATTACTGCAAGAAGCCATTTGTGGTCAGTTTGATAGAGTGCTAAAGTGGACATATAAGAGACGCCACGAGTGGGCGTGTATTTGAGTACTTTCATCTGCAGAAGGAATGATAAACATGTTTTGTACGCAGTCCTCCAGCAAAAGAAGAGTACTTATTTAGAGTAGTTATTTGGAGTTCTATTGGCTGTTTATTAAAATAATTAAGCGGTCATCGCCGCACAAACTCTATTACAGTCGGACCAGAACAAATAGGAGAACTCGCCATGAATCACGCGCATGAAGATACTAATTATGAGAAATCCAGCAATCTAAAAATAGAGCCGTGTCTTCGCGCCGAGCATTATTCTCTAGATCTCGTATCGATGGAGATCTCGCGAGACACAGCCCCACAATCCCCTGCGCGAAATGGCCGCGCCTATAGGCAATTCTAGACAGCAATAAATAGAAGCGTGCCCGTGGAACGAGCACGCAATAAGGCGTGTAGTCACTTAATGGACCTTTCCAGTTTTAGCTCTGTCCCACCCATCTCTATCTAAGCTCCACCCACACCTCGTCTATGTTGGGATCGATCGATCTCTTGAACTCCCTGTCTATCAATTTCCAGATAACTATACAGGCAAACTATTAAAAATGTATTACATCGCATCGATAAAATGTGTAGTCACTGGAGATACATCATCAACTCATATATGCAGACGCCGGAGTGGTTAGGCCTTCTTTGTTAGTGATCAGTTTATTTCCAGTTAATAATCAAAACTTTACTGTCTACACTAGCTGCTTCTCCTGGTTAAGACAGAAAGCGAATCCCGGAATAGACCGAATTATTTATAATGACGACGAAACTATAAGAATATCAACCATGAAAAGAGAGATGTAAATATAAATAGAAATAGAGAGAAATAATTATTGCCTGGATGTATGTAAGATCCAATAATTATATCTCTAATCGATCTACAGTGCAGCTAAGAAATAACTTAACACATTTCCAAAACAAAAACAAAATGTTCTGTCAAATATTTTGAACATAATTGGATTGGAAGACATTGCGGAAACATATTAAGTTATTTCCGAGCTGTACTCTATATTTGTATATCTTCATGTTCGATATTCACGTTGTTTTATCGCCTTTCACATGTACCCACAAACACTTCTCTATCACAAACACCTCTCTATCATGTTCTTTGCTATCACGTGCTCACTCTGAATTGCCAGAAGCGCAATGTTCTCAATCAATCTAAATACCAGAAATTTCCGAAAAAACTGGGTTAACAATTGCTGAGTATAAAAAATCTGTTTGAAAACTGCCTCCGTTTTATTCTGTAACCGTGTTAGTAAAACTGACATCGGCCTGATGTGTGTTGAATGTAACTGTGTGTTATGATTGAGGAGAAATAGGCGAGTTCGTTATGCTGCTGTTTGAATAGGTCGGGTGTCTAACATAAGATGTGATTACGGGTAACATAGAATATTTATTATCGAATCTATGTCACATGATCATGTTCATACGTCATGCGTGAGTATGAGAAGCGGTTCCTACAGAGAGGGTTGCTTTATTAAAGGTCCACATTCATTCAATTCCATAACTTAAAAACTATATTAATTTATATGGAATGAAATAATCATATGTTAAGATTTAATTCGTTTCACTGCAATGTGGTACATAAGTTAAGCCTCTAAATCTATCCAATTTTAGCAATTTTATTTTTAGGCATTTTGCTGTAAATCCGGCTCTTTAAACCAGTAACTTGCCGTTAGAATGTCTGTCAGTGCCATATAATGAAGATTCTTTACGATCAACTGTTTAGGTGTGACTTCTTTAAAAAAAGATAGGCAGGTTTTAAAAGTTTAAATGCCAAATTCTCTCATTCTATCGGGCTAAAAAGTTCCACGAAATAAGCCATCGATTGTCTGAATGTTATTATAGATAATCCGACAAATGCCATATGATATTTGTATATAGACTATGATAGACGGGGCTGAATGGAAGCCCTGTCTTCTAGCCATTCTTAGTATACTGCATCCAACAATCCATTGTGAACAACCATCTATATAAATGCGGCTTCATTCTATCAGGATGCAAGGTTCCACAGCATAGGCCATCGTGATACAAACAGTGAAATGTGTCAGTGTCGTATTCAGTTAAGGCAATATTAGATGAATCTTACGAAGAAGCTATTTATCATGGCGTTAAGATTCTCAGTGAATTTTATTATTAACAATGCAACTACTGAGATTTCACAAGAAACATTTCCATTAGCTTTAAGCAGTAATGATCAAATACCAGAATTATTTTATAAACATTTTCCAGTCTCATATCTCCCAATCGGCGCTCTATATAACGTGTTTATATTTTACTACATAATCGCATCAAAGAAATACAAATCACCTGTATTCACATTCATTGCTAGTCTCGCCATTGCGGACTTCTTTTGCTGTATGGCATTTGCTGGATGGGCGGGGCTGCTCTATCCCATAATCACGTGCCCATATCCAACATTAACCTGTAAGGTGTTGATGTTTATGTCAGGTATCGGCCTCTCCGGAAGTGTCTATCATCTTGCCTGCTTCTCGTGTCTTAGATACTACCAACTCTGCTATCCTCTACACGCGAGGGCCAAGGTGACAAATGGATATGTTCTCAAGTTGTGCGTCAGGATATGGTGTTGCAGCGTCATAGCCTGGATAATAATTATCATATTTTATCATGCTAGTGATGTGTTATATAACTGGAAGGTTGTACTTCCTCTCTGCACATTTTCTGGTGACGTCACTATCAGAGATTTGTGCTTCCTAGTGTTTCACACTAGTATCCCGTCCATCACAATATTATCAATGCATGTTCTCAAGTACGTGCAACTCCGCTATCAAGCACAACACAGTAAACACAGTAAACACATGGACGCGCAACAGGAACGCCAGAATGCTGGCGCACGTGCTGTTGCAATAGTCATTATCTTGTTTTTTATATCGTTGTGTCCAATGAACATATACACGCCCCTTCGTATATACGCCCCTCACGAGGGCACTTATCAGGACAAGCTGGCGCTAACACTAGCATATATGCTTGGTTATAACAGTGCCTTGAATCCAATCATCTATATGGTAGCTGTCAAGTCAATAAGAACTGATATTCAAAGGTTTCTATGTTTTGGACTAAAACACATTTAGTTGTAAACAAATGATGCATAGGTGTGGAAATGTTAGCTTTCTACATCTGCATCATTTATAATATTTTGACGTGTGTAAAGCTGTGTGTTTGTGTGTTTGTGGATAATGACATATTTGGATGTGACTAGAGGATGACAAAATCTCTTCATTTATGTATTGTTGCCGTTTGAATGTATTTCCTTAGATCTGTGCTGATTCTGGTCCATACTTTGATACTCTGTGCTGATTCTGGTCCATAGTTAACATTCTCTCCTCATTCTGGACCATATAGTTCGATCTGACTCTTTTTAAAGGGAATCGAACCTACTGCCAAAATATTACTGCTGTCGTCAGAACTTCTGCATGTTCTATATCCTAATAGCAGGGTCTATTGTTACCCTTCTGGCCAAGCTCTGCAAAGTTCTAAGAAGAATCCAAAAGCAATTACAGTAAAGATAACGACACCGACGCCAATGGCGGCCACGATGAAGACTACTACTACTACTACTACTACTACTACTACTACTACTACTACTACTACTACTACTACTACTACTACAGTAGTAATGTGGGCGGGGGGGGAACAGACGTTATTGTTCTTCTCGGCAGGAGGCCTTGGAGAACAATGGCGATCATAGGCACAATAATGGCGCTCGTAGGCACACAAAGGAAGAACAATGGCGATCATATGCACTGGTATGTGAGAACAATGGCGTCCATCCCCACACGATTTAGAGATTCGAGAACAATGGCGATCATCCGCACACACTTGAGAATCTATATTTGGTATATGTGACTCATGTGAAAGACCGTTTGTGTAAGATATTGTAAATGTAGAAAATGTTAACCCCTAAAGGGTTGGTATTTTACATTTTAACTTAGTGGCGCGCCTCCCCCCCCCCCCCCTCTGTCCCCCCCCCCCCCCCTCCGTGGTACTGTGGTATGTAAGGTAAAAATACTAGAGTTTAAGAGGTGGTCTGATAACTTAGGGAAAAATAATATAGTTTAAGAGGTGGTCTGATAATGGAGGTCTATGACGAGGATGAGGAGTAGGAGGCTGATGAGATATCATTCTTGCTCGGTAGAAGTTGCTGGTTGGTTTGAGGGCGATGCTAGCATACTTGTTTACATGTCATGCACGATGTAAGAATATTTTGAAAATAATTTGTCTGCTTGCGTCATTATTAAAAATCATTTCTCGAAAAATTTGTCAGTAGATCCCTTGAATGACTGCGTCGTCATATGTTTATTATGTTTTTTAACCCCGCTATCTCCCAATAAATGCCTACGGATGATTGTACTGTACGAATATTTTGAAAACGATTTGTCTTAACACGATCAAATCGTTTCCTAAATATCTAGCTGTAACACCATCCAATTACTTTGTCTGGTGTGAAATTCCGTTGTCACGATGCTTTTAAGCCACTAAACTTTATTAGTAAACTATGTACATGCTGAATATTTCGAAAAACGATTTGACTGGTGGCTTAAACGACCGTACACGCAAATTGTTTTTTAAATACTTTTCGTAGCGTTTCAGATTTATTGTGTTTAAAATTTTGTCAGTATTTTTCCGAGCACGTCACGTGTTTATGGAATTGTTTGTCAAGCGTATCACTCTGTATGATAAAAATATTATTTGTCGCGTATGGTTTTAATTTATCCATTCATCGGCAATAGCCGTGAGATCAATCTTTAATCGAGATACAAACATACCATGTGTTAATAATGAAAGAACATGTTACTACCTCCCGTCTCGTTCTATGCGGTTTTTTTTAGAAATATTCAAAATTACTATTAAATTATCACCTAGGTTACTCACGAGGAGATTTCACTTTGTAGTTGTGAATGCGTACTTCTCTGGACTGTTTTTGAATAAATAACAAAATCGCATTATTGTTTGCATTATTGTATTGTTTCCTACTCCTTAACCGAGTGGACATATGTACTAATTCCCTTGGGTCAATTATTAGAATATCACGTTTTGGTGCATTAGAGCTTTTGCATATTTATGACGTGTTCGTGCATTGCGCATATTAACATTAAACATGGCCGCTTCATGTCATACATGTGCACCTTGCCCTCATACCCGTGTATGTATTCCCTGTCCCCTTCGCATGTACATCATGCGTGCATCGTTTATGCACCCGTATAAATGCGTGTGGGTGTATGTATGTAACATAATTTTGTTTTATTGGGGGCCCCTTAAAAAAGAGGCTTATTTTTTTTTTTTATATTTGCTTTTACGAAAATGTTTTCATTTCAATTACGCAAAAAGATGTATCCGTTTTCTTCGCACCACATACATGTGCAACAATCATAACGAAGTTGGTACTTCGCATGCACCCATTTGTTGTAATTACGGTCATTCGTTTCTGCTAGATAATCTCTCCAGCGGTTCCGGATTTTGCGCAATGACATTATAAATGGTTGCTGTACCACTACTTCATTATGCTTATGCCACTCTATGCAACCGCACTTAATCGGTGTAGAACTGATCGTTCTCCAGCGATCGCACAATTGAGATTCCATTTTTCGTTTTAGCAAATTCAAAAAGATGTATGCCTTACTAGTGGCGCACATTTTGCTTTTATAGCTAAAATATAAACTGTCAATAAAACTAACTTTCCAAACTGAACACACCCTTATTTCGGTCACATGTTTTTTCCACCGCTTAAAATTAACATCATCGGATTTCAAAACATAACTATGCCAACAATTGCATGTACACATCGCGCCATTTTTTAATGATATTTTTTTAAATAGAAAACTGGAATTGATACGCAGGGTTCAATTATGGATCGCATCATACGGTTTCTGTGTATTCAAATATGTCCACATTTTTTCATTGTCACGATGTGAATAGGATTTTTTTGGATCTTTGGTTCTTTGTGGGATGCTTCGTGCTCCTAGTGCACCATTGATCGTTAACCATTATTATGTTAGCATTGGTGTTCATTCATCGGGGTGTATCAAAATGGTGATAATTGGGGATGGTGGTTGAGGGGTGAGAAGGGAACACCAAGAAATAATAACATGTTTTTACAAAATAAATGTATTCTTATTGACACGTGCATTTTAATGATAAATATTAGCGACATTTATTCACGATAATTATAAAAGAAAACATAGTACATAAATAATTATACACCAAACAAGATCTTTTTTTCTCTGTTTATTCATAATCCTGCGGGTCAAACATTTCACTATAGAGTAATTTTTGTCTCTGTTTCTTAGCGCCCATAATATGTGTTTCATTTGTACACCTCTCGAACGATGGTATAAGAAATATACACAATAATATCCGCAAGTTGTTGTCATGGCTGGTTGAACACGTTCATTGTTGAAATAATAAACATGCACATGGTGTCCATTTTGTGCATTTGATATCGTTTTTCCATCAGAAGGGCATCTTCCATAAGGATCAAAAGTATTCAGCATTTCCATTTCTAGTGTAATAAACCATCCAATGTTGTCCGGATTTATTACAGGGATGCGTGTTTATTACTAATGAAGCCGGGTGATATTTAATATATGTGGGTACATTGTCAATTGGAAAACACACCGAGAAAGTGTTCACGCATTCTATTGTCACTGAATAATAGATCCTCTATTTCAAATGTATTCAACATATTTGTTAATAATCTGTTAATACCCTAAAATCTGAGCCAATTTCTATTGTATTATCTAATTCAGCATAGCAAATTACATTTGTTGTAGCAGTAAGTGCTTGAGCAAAATGGAAGACCACTCTTAACGAACCAGTGCGTGTAGGCTAGCGATGCTCTGAATCAGCTAGATCTGGTGTAAACTCTGATGCAAACAATGTGGTTCCATGTCTGAACTGTGACTTTTTTATCAGGTAGCCTCGGTCTTTGAATAACGCACCTGTACTGCTGAATAGTGGAAAATAAGTGTCTGAGTAAATGTCATCGCTAAATGAAGGGCGTATTGGCGATGTTGTAACCTCTTCTCCATTTATATAACATATAAAGGTATATAGTTAAATATGGTTAAAGGTATGTAGGTAGTGTTATTTTTTATCAAACTTGAACATATTTTTATGTACCACACCATCATTAGGTACAAGAGCGAATAATACTCTAGTAGGAAGCTGATCAATAAATATATTATCTCTATCGATGCTCATAACACTGCTAGGTGATGTAAAGTCTTACACACTACCCTGTGAATAGGATATTTCGCGCTTGTCTGTCTCAGAGTGTGCCACTAGCAGATCTGCTGATGGAAGAACTACAAATAAGTTAGCTGACAATATTTTCAATTTAGGCCTCACTCCTTCCGCGGCCATAATGGTGAACACATCTTTACTCCTCTGTAGGCATACTCACAAATCAACGGAACTGAGCAGGAATCGGTCCTGCAAAAACATATCGCTGTGTATGCAGCCTATTAATTGCACTGTTTTACTCTGAGCCATCATTCTTCTACGTGCTTGAAAGTTAGTATCAGCGATATTATCAAATTCCCCAGCATCATCTATTTTCCATCCGGCAAGTTGTAGATGCGAGGATGCGGCATCGCTGCCATAATTTAGTAACGTCTCAAAGTACGAGCGATAAGCATAATTTTCGTTCGAGTCACTGACATGCTTTCCATTAAAAAAACATCCACTTGTGAGAACATCGTATGCAAAAGATTATTAGCAGGCGCTATCAGGTCATATGCCTCGAGTGTCTTCTCATCATCATTTCGATCTAGGTTTACTAGCTTAACTTTAATCAAAAGATAAGATTGCATAAGATCTAAATATCTATCAGCAGACCCACTGACGTAAAACTTGATTGGTCCACTATCTGATAAACTCGATACAGGCTGAAACTGCTCCAATTTTGCAGACTCCAATGTCTGAATAATGTCTAATTTGCTCTTTCAGCACTCACATGTCTGATTAAGTTCCATGTTTTGTGGGGTTTTTTGTTGTTTTTTTTGTTAAGATATCAGCTTGTTTTCTCTGTTGTCTATTGCGACCCTTCCTCTTCGGTATCACGCACATTGACTGAGCATTACCTTTATTATTCCTCTTTTTATGTTTAGGTTGAGGTGGTCTTAAACCACCACACACTGCCATTACAGCTTCTGGTATCAAATACCTGGCAACACCATGAGCTCTTGATTTTAATGCTGTTTTAACATTTATTCCAGCCATTACATCCTCAGCTAGTCTGATTCCAGCACTAAGTGCTTGTTTACCTACAGATTTAGCTACATTTTTTGTGATAAGTATTGCTGAACGTAATAGTCCACCAAAGATATTACTGAGTCCATGCCCTGATTGGTAATGCACGCCTACAAAAACTGGAATACATCCATGGCCCGATTGATTCGCGTAGTAACTCGCCAGTGCTGGAGCACTCATTCTCCCTTTCATCATCGTTGTTGTCATCTGAAATGCAGACAGAGTACACTCGGCGATGCTCAATCCTTGAATGGTACTTTGGCACCAGTTCTATCCATTATAAGTATTCCAATAGTATCGATGTAGTTCTTTGACACAGAGCGGTATTGAATATCAGGAAATGTCCACTGACATATATCTTTCCCTCCATCTGTACTAGAAATGTGTATCACTCTGAGTAGCGGTGTGGAAGTATCACCTACCATGCTGTGTGAGACTATGTCACAGTATATATACGTGGTCGTAGGACCACCTTGATGATTTGAATGAAATGATTCTTTAAAGTCTATAGGTCCCATATGTATTTTTCCTCCTTCGAATCTGATTAAATTTGCTACTTCTCCACCTAATCGTATAGCCTAATTATCTTTAACTGTGAGAGAAACGAGATTCGCGTGATGCAGGTAAAAATTGAAAAAAGTTTTCTGTGTCTAAATCTTGTCTTGCTCTCTATCTGTCTATTTAGATAGTCTACCATATTTTCTACGGCATAGTACCCTTTCGGAACCAGGATAAATGGAGCTTCTGTTTGCACATAATAATATTCGCTTCCATGTGTACGTTTTTTACCGACATTATTTGTTCGATCATTTTGCACATCTTTTCCCCGATCATTTCGTGCCCGTTTTCCCCGATTGGCAGGACGTGGATTACCAAAACCATCTTTTAAAACTAATGGAAAGGTCGTTGTCTTTTTCTCTTCTATTTCTAACACACTAACATCATCTTTGCTAATTTCTTTTGACACATCACTACCTTTCTTCTTCTTCTTCATCTTTATCTTGTTCTTAGCAAATGCATATATTTGTACAAAACTTTCATCTGCAATAGTAAGCCAACTCCTCGGATATAGCATTAACTCAGTACTATGGTCGACTTCGGAAGGAGCCATGCATGTGCTGGAATGTCTGGTGATATTGTACGCCATGACTAAACTAGGTAATACATCAATATACTTTCGTGTATTCTTATGCATCATGTATCTGTATATTCGACCCTTCAGGGTGCGTTGAAAACTGTCTACCATTGCCGCTTTCATTTCATTTTGAGAGGTGTAGAAATGTATTCCATTATCTTTCAAATATTTCTTCATTACACAGTTTACGAACTCGCCCCCTTTGTCTATTTGAATAGTGTGTGGGCAGCGCTCAGTACACTCCAATATTGTTTCTAACCCTTTCTTGACTACAGAAGACGTTTTACCCATTCGTATTTTCAAAGAGCATCAACTATGCATAGCAAACATAACACGTTGTTGTTCTCTTTTGCCAGCATACCCATCGAGCATAGATCTGCCTGCCATAGTTCATCGACAGCTGAAACTCTTATTTTTCGCCTGTCAAACTTTGTTCTCCGCGGTCTGTGAAGCGTATATACTTCTTGGTGTTTTAACCATTTGTCGATATAGTCACACAGTATTTTACCTTTGAATGCATTATATAGCTTTTCTTTCCCAACAAAAGATGCGCAATGTTTTGGATCAAAATATACTTTTGCCAATTTAGTATCATTCATGACTTATCTAAATTTACCCACACTGGAATTGAATGTCCCTTTTTCTTCTTTCCCTCTGCTTGATCATGCATACTAGCAAAAAGAGGTTTTCGCCCATGTGCTACAATATTTGTAAGCAGGTCAAGTACATTACTTTTTGGGAAAATCGTACCCTCTATTGTCACTTCGCCCAGGTCATTAACGTTAAAACGTTCAGGAACGATACGTAAAATATCAATTACTCCACTAGCTTTTGTCTTGTATGTTTTTGGTATTCCCATCAGTGTATGTTCAAATATTTGTGGCAGCGCATCGTAGTTAGTTATGTGTTGCAGAGGTGGTGGTTGATATTGCTGTCCTTGCATTTGCTGATAGTAGTGCCTATACTTATCCAATACTTGTGAATACGATTTTGGTTTTCATTCTCAGTCAGATCGTGTCTGGCTAATATATTAGATATCTCGTTGTCAAGACTAATAGCTTTACATATTGATGTCTGTAGCAAAGATATTTTATTCTGTTCATTTAAATTACCTATCAATTCATGAGGAACTAGAGCCATTTTATGTGTATGTTCCATCTTTTCACATGAACAGTTTACCAATTAATGGCGCTAGTGTACCGATCACCACTGGTAATAAGGCGCCTAAAAATCCACCTGTTTGTAGCAATTTTCTTTTACGTGCGTATGGCACTCCACGACTCGTCAGCATACACATTTCCCCTCTATATTTGCTCAGCTGCTTGTATCGTGATTTAGTCAGATGAACATTCCCATGTAATATGCTTAGGCATGATTCACATAGTACATCCACCAATTCGTTCGAACACTGTTTGATTACATCATTTCTGATTGAAGGCTTTACTTTAGCCAAATATTGCAGCATAGGTAAATGGCATTCCATTTTATGTGATGCCATTTTTCTTAGGTATGTAAACGTAGCAGCCCTTCTTCGGATGAACAGATGCACATAGTCTGATATTGTCAGGTGTCGTCTGTTTCAAATCGATGAGTAGATATGAGTGAGGTTCACGTGTAGCATCCTTATGTGATTTGATCAAATACTTTGTATTGCCCGGGTACATTTGATTAGATAAAGAACGAATAGATGATGCATCACGTGGATTCTTAAACAATACCATGTTGTGACAGTTAACTGATAAGTCACGTTGATTGCGTGACTTGTGAAACAGATTTTATGTGACAAATATTACGCTACAATTCTCATGGTGAGAACGTTTTGTAAATAGGTCAGCCACATTCTCGTTGCAATTATTCATCAAATCATCGAGTACCACCAATGTTCTGCAACTTCTGTCTAGTTCAACATTCACACCCTCTTTAAATTCAACTTCTTTCGCCAAATCGCTATACCTGTCTTGCCACGCACCATAGCAGTACACAATCCTCTGTGGAGGAGGAGTAATGGCGTAGGGATCTCTTTTTTTATTAGTGCTTTTATCATCCCAGTTTTACCACACTGCGTTGGTCCACAGACAATCATAGTAAATGGGTGACGTAACGCCGTATTGCAGTCAAGTGATGTTGCCGTTGCGTCGGCACACACATGTCCACGTATGACTAAGGAGGTATACGCTCATGCGTATATATATATATATATATATATATATATATATATATATATATATATATATATATATATATATATATAGTCGTACGTGGGCATGCGTGAACCCTCACTTTGGTAACACTATGATATAATATGGTAGTTACTCTTCTTTATCAATGCTTACTGGTTAGCGAGCATTAAGAATATAATTGTGACATCAGATACTCAAGACGTAACTTAGGAGAAATGCTATGATCATTTAAGAATATGATTGTGATGTAACTTAGGAGAAATGCTTTGATTGTGATGTCAGATACTCGAGACATAACTTAGGAGAAATGCTATTATCATTTAAGAATATGTTTTGACGTAAAATTAGGAGAAATGCTATGATTGTGACCTCAGATACTCGAGACATAACTTACGAGGAATGCTATGATTGCGACATAAAATTAAGAGAAATGCTATGATTGCGACGTCAAATACTCGAGACGTAACTTAGGAGAAATGCTATGAACATTTAAGAATATGATTGTGACGTCAGGTACTCGAGACGTGACTTAGGAGAAATGCTATGAACATTTAAGTGTATGATTATGACATCAGATACTTGCGCGACGAAGAAGAACAAATCCATGACATCTTTAAATAGTTACAAAATAAACGCAATATTCGGCGAATATTTTACCATGAAATTGAACAAAACTGTATAACAGTGTTTTATTTAAGTATGCTGAGCAGCATAATGAAATGAGCTATTCATCATCAGCGTTACTCTATCAATCATTAACATGGACCATTCTTCTCTATAGAATAGCAATGGCACGCGCCGACAAGTATCTCATTCAAGTGAAATAAACGACATAAAACAATTAATTATGTTATTTTTTTAAAAATAAAGAGACATATAAAGCAATTAAGTAGGTGGGACATTTTTTATGATTTTGCTTAAAACCCCGTTAATTTTAAATAAAACTAAATAAATTAATATGCGCATCAAGAAAATATTAATTATAGTTATGGCGATAACACCTGTCTTTCATATATTACATCCACAATGTACCTATACCATTCCATCATACACATGCACTACAGATCAGTACAATGTTCATATATATCGTAATGGCAGGCTAGTTGTGCACAATATTCGGTTTCGTCCATTTCTAATAATGCTGCCTCATTATACAGTTCAAAATTGTCAATTAGATTAAGGTCTACATCAATACCTAAACAAGAATGTTCACATTGACTCGGATGATTTACTAGACAACCATAACAATCTCGCACAACCATCTAATGTATCTTTTCACACAGCATGAATGCGAATAATTTCTGGCTAATCTTTTGCACATGATCCGTAGGACAATAATGGTGTGGCTGACACATAGTCTTACAATAGTGACACAATTTGTCGGTATCATCATCGACAAGATTTAGTTCATCATTGCTTAAAAACTCATCGAGGTATATAGTGTGGCGTGATTAGACATCTCTGCGGAATCACTAGTGGATAGAATGTCACTCATGTTCCTGCTTTATCTTTTTCACACTGTAAAAGCACTGAGGTATTGGGCTAAACAACACGTTACCGCTCACGTCAGGAGGCATGTAAAAGTTAGGTAATGCTGTCAGCAAATTACTCGCGCTCTGTTTCAATAATTCCCACTCGTTGTCTTGCAGGTATAAACCGCTACATGTGGGATGTGGTTCTGCGTCAGAGCAGAAAAAATAATGTATGTCAATACACGGAAATTCGTCACAGATAGAAATGCGAACAGAATTGTCCAAAGAATATGTAACTAGTATGCCTTCTTTTTTGCGCGCACGTTTTACCGCATCTTCAAGATCGGGTATGATTTGTAACAGCTGTTTAAACGCTACTACGCTGAGATATAAACCACATTTAGTAGGATAACCGTCAGGATGACACTGTCATAGATCGATACACCACTTCTCACCAAAATGTATTGTTCGGCTTTACACGAATTACCAAGATTGCACCAAAACGCTGAGCGATTTAAATATTTAAAGCAAGGATCAGACGACATCGTGGAGAACGAATAATCATAGCATGAAACCAATGCCTTTATATATCATTAGTAACAATAATGATCAGCCGCACATGGCTTGAACACCATCTGGCGAAACTACCATGCACATAATGGTGCACAGAGGAACACGTGTGTTACAATGACGTACATAGACGCGCTTAATTTGAATATATGGCGCACGTTTATTCGATCAATAACGATCATATTCATGCAGGACAAACAATGTCTTCTAGCACTCAATGCACACTTTATGAGCAATAACACATACGACCAACTTTTAACCATTACACGACTGAGAGACTCAGAACCCTAAAGTCAATGTGTATTATCACTGGATGCGCAAAATATTTTGAAAACTATCTGACTGTAAGTTCATGGAGGATGTCAACAACTTTCAGACAAAATATTTTTGCAGTAATGTAAGACCTGAAATGCGTGCGATAACTAAGCATAAGTTATGAATGAGAAAGACGTTGATTAATGCAACTTCGCAACAATAATACGTGAACCCAATGCACTATGTCTACCCCATATTCGGTTAGTAAAACCTTGCTAATTTCAGACATGAGTATAATTCTTCCCGCATTAATTATGCCATCTCTTAAATCGAACTGCATGCTCCTCATAAACAATGCACGCATCTTATCCTTATCAGCGTTACACAGACTAGCAATATTTGCTATCATAGTGCAGGCAGCTAGTGCGGCTTCATCGGACATGGATAGCCCTGCCATTGTTTACGTACTGACTGAGAAAGTGCAATGTTACTATTTATATTTATATTATGCTAGTGTAACCATATGGTACTGATGATAAATCTCACAGTTTCAAAATTCGTTTTTTAAAGACAGGTCTGAAAATCTTACTGCTATTTACTGAAAGAATTCTAAAATGATCAGTGTGCTTGATCTTAGATGGGTAGCTTAATAGTATGCTATTACTATCCGTAATTCCACCATCGTTTATAATTTGTTCAATGGATTTTTTCATTGTATCAAAATTAACTTGTTTTGATTGTTCAGTACCCAGTGTTACACCTTTAACCTTCGTTACCTGTTTAACGATCGATGGATCATCACGACGCTTCATTTCATAACTATAGTTATTTGGACTGAGGGTGCAAAAAGTGGTTAATTCGTAATCGGAGGGGATTTCACTCATCCAAGAACATAGATACCCACTTCATTCTTGAATGGTCAGCTCACCTTCCCGGGTACTAAATAGCACCCAATCCGTATCGCCATAGGCTACATGGTGTCTGAGTAAGGAAAGACTTCATACAGTTTTATTTGGCCATACGCTGTTGCGAAAGATGCAAGAATACAGTTGGTATTTAATGGTGACTGAACGTACTCATCAATGACCGAATAGGAGGCCATTAGAAGACTATTGTTCAGGAATGTAATGGTGCCTACAGTTTTACTTTTATCATTCAGATGGGAGAGAAGACCTTTACGTGATGATAAAATGCTATTCTTTTTATGATCACGAAGAGAAAATCGTCCCTACAAAATATTCAAACAGAGGATTTAGCAACATAGCGCAAACATGAGTTATTCGATATTTTGCCATGGTCGATCTGTATTCCTTCATGTTTATAATAGTCAGCCACTAATTCGCCTTTTCACTCTCACTACTGACACAATCAGGATAGCCGCTACTTTCCTGTTTAATTTTCAAAAAAGGGTTAGTGTATTCTGAAAATAACCCATTGTCGCCATGCCACTCATATTGCGATGACGTGTGATAATGCCATACTTCATACATTTTTTTAATGACATAACCATTGCGTATAGCTAGCTGTAACTCTGGAGTAGTCCATGTTCCACATAAACTGCGGTGTTCTTCCGTATGTTCGCATACAGAAGATTGTTCATTTTTGGCACATTTGGTGCATAGTACAAACATGAGATGCAAATTTATTCTAGCAGGTAGAACGAGAAAGTATAAATCATGAGGTGGAAGGACTTTGCATTTAATAAGACAAAAGAAGTCATGCGCCGTCTTATCACTCAAGTCATCGCCTCTTAGTACCGTACATGACCCTTCTGGAAAACAGCATTGTTTCATCACTGAAGGATACATGGAAATACAGTCTAAAAATTCAAGCATGGTATGCTCATCCGCTTCCATAAATAAACGTCCGTCCGCCGAATAGCGCTTCACGTGGTGATATTGGGTGGGCTAGGTCCAATTCGGTGATACAATTATTTAGCACGGAGGTATCAGCGACTTGTTTCTTAATGTCGCATTCCCACATAATTCTCAGTGTATATCCGCATGATTCAAATAAAGAAATGCGGCATTGAAGCACAGAATATGCTTCTTCATATGTCTGATCACCATATGGTGTATATGACATATCATGCTTATCACCGCAACAAGCAGACTCATGTCCGTGGAATTTACAACCTAAAAACTCGAAAATAATATTTTCAGATACATCAATTCCATCTACATAATGTCTGCATATTTTCTGTTCACCCCCATTTAGCGCATGCGCGATTTGGCGACCCTGGCATTGACTGACCCATTCCACCCATTCTACGCCCAAAACGCTATAAGCATGTTTTGCTCTTAGTGCTAAATCAGGTAAAGTCTATACGCTCTCAGGTCGAAGCCATAAAGCGTGATAGGCCGCATTACATACAGCTAATGAACTGATCCACTGCGTCTAACCCGTGAAAGTGAACATATCCATAATTCGTGCCTCGATGACATGTAGAGCAATCATCTTCGAGCGGTTGCTCAAAGCACGCATCACAACATATGTTGGCAACCACGAGATTGTCTTTATGCTCAGCTAGAATATTAGTATTGCTACTGTCAATAGGCGATAAACATGTTTCTGTATTGTAAATGATGTATTTTTGAAAATCTTCGTAACTATGATTGTCAGCATTCGTATGCATAGAGCGTGCGTGGGATAATGACAAAATAGGGTCTTCAATTACTTTAAGATAACACGTATGAGTTTCAGTAATGTCATACTTTTCTTTACACGCGTGACATTTTATCATACCGCATACGTGTTCATCGTCATCTTTACATATGCGACTGAAACAGTGGGGACACGCCTTCACCATTTCGCAAGTCCCATTAGAGAGGTGGTTCGCCATACATTGTTGGTTATAAAACTTACGATGACAATCATTACACATTATCTTATGCATAGCATCTGTAGAAGTACAAGATCCTTTATCAGAATAAGGTGTCTGACAAATATGACACTGCACTGCGCATGAGTGATCATTAGTGTATGACTCATTACACCGCGTACAGTAATTATGTACCAAAAGAAATGCGGCGAGAGACGTGATTAAGGATATATGATTATCACGTTCTGAATGCATAAGATTTATGCACGGTAAACTCGGGGAAGCACTACCAAATAGGCGTTCATGTGTTGACTCTGAGTAGACTTGAATAGAAAATTGATTGTGAAAATGTTCCTGAAATTTGTTCCAATCACTACTATTAGTTTCGCGTTCAGGAATACAACAAGCTGTATGATATTCACGCGTCATATGCGTCAAATATGTTTTATTACGTCTCAAATTATGCCATTCATTTGCAGAGATTAATTTGTTCATTTTCTCAATAAATTTTATTCCTAAAAATATTCCTGCTGTGAAACAGAATGGATATTCAGCGATAACTGGTATAATACATCTTTTTATACGCATGTACGCATCTAAATCAGATGAATGTAAATTTAATAAATTTAAATGTCTAGAATCGATCGCACCTAGAAGAGTATCATTTCGCCCACCTGAATTGTAGTCTTCTACACGAAAAACGTGAAATTCAAATCCCTCTGATAACCTACAATCAGTATTTGACTGAATGACGTTTTCCACTGATTCTAAAATTATGTCAGGCATAATTTCATTCCATAGCCTAAAATCCATCCCTATCGGCATTTCCAAAGAAGGATGAATCAACTCGATTCTCACGTGGTCATTCGGCTGAACATTACTATATTCGCTATAGATATCAAGCAAAGATTGAAAGACACCTGACACGAACTCAGAATGAGAAAGTGGTGTATCGGCTATAGGATAACTTTTAAAAGATACATTATATTCCGTACCTTCGAGATGAAACTTTTTACTGCAGTATTTGCGCACAGTCTCCACAGATATATAGTTGGTATAATCAAATACCGATCCTCCGATTTGAGCGTGCTCGTGGTGAATGCATTGCAAATAACGCTTAAGTAGATCATCTGTAAGCACTATATTCTCTGCTATACATCGACTGATTTCATCAGTGATGAGACTAATTTCATCTGCCGAATGATTTGCACGTGTGTCAATAAGAGTTTAATGAGTATGAACATTGATGCAATAAGCGGAATCGTTAGGAAGGCATGCTAAATCCAGCGATAAGTCATTAGCAGAAGACGCAATACAGTCTGGAACTGGTGCAACATCAATTAAATTTAGATCGTGTCCATCACATACTTCGAATAATTAGGATCAATTATGTCATAAATTTAGGACGGTATCATTAGGAGGGCATGCTAAATCCAGAGATAGGTCATTTGCAGAAGGCGCAATACAGTCAGAAACCATCACATCGTCGAATAAACTTAGGTTGGAATCATTAGGAAGGCATGCTAAATACAGAGATAGGTCATTAGATGAAGGCGCAATAAAGTCAAGAAGGGATGCATCGTCAAATAAATTTACATCGTAATCATTAAGAAGGCATGCTAAATCCTGAGATAAGTCATTAGCAAAAGACACAATACAGTCAGGAACTGGTGTAATGTCAATTAAATTTAGATCGTGTCCATCACGTACATCGGTCGAATAATTAGGATCAATTATGTCACAATCATTATGAGGGTAATTGAAAAATGATCAGTTCTCATATGATCGGTAGAAGCAGGTTGTGCAGGTATGATTACGTCATAATCATATAAATCATCCAGATAATTGAAAACATCAGCATCGGTATTCATAATAGACAGTTCAGGAATGACTTCGCAGTAATCAGGAACAGAGTTGACATCACTATCATTTATATCACGTAACGCAATGTCGTTATTGTCATCACATACGCACGTTTGCGGAATTGTAAAGTCAGGTTCATATAACATAGAACCCAGATATAAAAGGTTATCCACATGTTCATCAGGTGAAAGGATAGATCCATGTTTAATCTAGCGACATCAGAGTCATGCATCTGCTGCAAAATCACATTAACCCCTTTGCACATTATTTAATTTCGTCGCTTAAATTATCTGCCATTTTGTTAAGTTTTCACGCACACTTAATCCGAGCTTTATTTAAAATTGTAAAATCTACACTCTAAAATGTTTCTTTTAAAAAAGAACAAATATTGATAGCGAACTAGACATGCGCGCTCTGCTTAAATATGCACAGAAAACAGCGCCATGCAGAGACCAGCCAGCCGCCATAGCATTCCTCCTCAGCCTCCTCCCTCCTTCTCCTACGACATCCATTATCAGACCACCTCTTAAACTCTATTATTTTTACCTTACATACCACAGTACCACGGAGAGGGGGGAGGGGAGACAGGGGGGGGGGGGGGGCGCTAAGTTAAAACGTAAAATACCAAACTTTTAGGGGTTAACATTTTCTACATTTACAATATCTTACACAAACGGGCGTTTACATGACTCACATATACTAAATATATATTCTCAAGAGCATGCGGATGATCGCCATTGTCCTCGAATCTCTAAATCGTGTGGGGATGGACGCCAATGTTCTCACATACCAGTGTGTACGATCGCCATTGTTCTTCCTTTGTGTGCCTACGATTGCCATTGTTCTCCAAGACCTCCTGCCGAGAAGAACAATAACGTCTGTCTCCCCACCCCCAACTTTACTACTTACTACTACTACTACTACTACTACTACTACTACTACTACTACTACTACTACTACTACTACTACTACTACTACTACTACTACTACTACTACTACTACGTGTTGCTACTACAACAGCTACAACTAAAATTAGGACCAATGTCCAGTCTTCTGTCTTTCCTATCAAGGAAACAAGACCCTAACATAAGCAACATGATACTGCACAAAGACCGCCACAATTCTCTAATTAATAATAATAATAATAATAATAATAATAATAATAATAATAATAATAATAATAATAATAATAATAATAATAATGATTCAATAAACCTTAATTTAAACCTTTAATAATAATAATAATAATAATAATAATAATAATAAAAATAATAATAATAATAAGCCTTGGTAAATAATTATTTATAAACACTGTACATACCTTATACGTGTATGTCATGAAGTGGCATAAGGTTTATAAAACTATGTTCGACTATGATATTATGGACTGATTCGAGAGTATAATGCAATTGTTTGTAATATGCAGTCACCTGCAGTCGGAGACAAACTTAAAACACGAATATTTTAATTTACTGTGAATCATAACTTTCTTTGTTTCCTTGTGTACATAGTGGGAAACTTGAAATCTACAAATCCAAGAAATAAGAAATTCACGCACGAACCTCTGGCTGTCTGACTCAGAACATGAACACATTCCTATCATATTTGTCTATGTTGGTTTTGTGTAAACGTTCATTTTACATTTGTATTGTTTGATTTCCCTGGTAGAGTTATAATAATCGGTGGTAAATCCCTTACCCCGACTATATTCTATGCCAATAACAGAACAAACGCAGTTACAAGGCCCACTCATTTATATTTTAACGTGATAGCAATGCATGCAAAGCACCTTTACATTTGATACATTAGTAGATAATATTAGTGGTCTTGGAACACAAACGCCCACCCACCCCC
The DNA here is from genome assembly GCA_034401795.1 of Chaetoderma sp. LZ-2023a. NCBI lineage: Eukaryota > Metazoa > Mollusca > Caudofoveata > Chaetodermatida > Chaetodermatidae > Chaetoderma > Chaetoderma sp. LZ-2023a. The sequence goes on from CM067374.1 coordinate 21,586,559, forward strand.
ATATCCTACACGCCAACCACACCCACCACACTCTTCCAGGACCACACCTCTCTTGAGAGGTGGCCCACCATTACATCACTACCTCCATATCAATAAAAACATCAGCCCAGTTTTAACAAGCGTGGAGACTTTCAGCCATAACACAGATTTTCCTTATGCACCAACGACTCTTAAAACTGGCCTATACTACTCGTAGCACACGTTCCGCATATTTGCAAGTCCACTCTTATTAAACCCACCCATACCACCGGTCAGCTATATAAGAACCTTCCATTTTGAGGCTACACTCTCAAAGGTATGCGCTCGAAAGGGCTGTTTAACAGTTGTCAACATGGTTGCATCAAGGAGTGATCAAACCCGCAATCATTACAGAGTGTTTGTGGCCAAAATATAACTCAGTTCATTAAGCTGAGTGGTAGTAAGACCATCCAGCTTACAGAACCAATATCTTCTGACCCAATAGCTATTTACCGTAACAGATGGCCTGTGTTAATTGATCATCTATACTTAGTGAATAGTGACATTGATTTTGATATCCCCAAAACTGATAGTAATAGTGAGGTTTGACTATCCTTTTAATGGCCCTTTCAAGTTTATTCATTCATCACATGACGTCATAGTCAACAATAGGCAGCAACAGCACCCAGTGAAATTAGTATCAAAATATTTAACAGCTTACCTGTATAGTTTTATTGAAATTGAGAGTCAGCGTGTTGAGGAATCGATCGATGTGGATTGCGCTTAGATACAGGTGGGCGGGTTATAGCTAAAACTGGGAAGGAACATTGATTAACAAGTCTGCAATTAATGCCACCATAAATCTTAAAGTCAAAGTACATGTACTGGGAAATTGTTGGGTATTTTGTAGCAAATCTGACTGGAATCTTTTGTTGCCTTAAGCAGAAGCGTGTGACTTCCAGTCTAAGTAGCTTCAAGATATGCCTCTCCTTATTATTATTCTCCTCCTCCTCCTCCTCCTCATCCTGTAGCTCGTTGGGGTACACGCTGGTCCATTCTGCTGCTCCACTCGGTTGCACTGCATGTACAGGATGTACGGGAGGGCTGGTTAGCTATGGTTCTCGGGGGTAATGCATCCTGTATTGCGACTCTCCGAAAAGTATCAAGCCCTACTTCTAGAGCCGGTGGAACGATAACGTTCCAGTGGGGACGTGCGACCATTGCCGCCGGGATTGAACCTCACTGTTTCATCCCAACTGTTCGTATCACCGGTGTCACTGGACATGATAATTAGCCTAAAAATATATACTATACAAACAATGGTATTCGTTTGCTAGCACGAGAGATAATATACAGTACATAGAACTAAGTTAGTGTCTTGTTTGTGTGGATTCGTCAGAGGTACAGCACCGATCCGTATATATCCGTGAGTTATCCCTGCAAAGGAGCGTCCTAACGAGGCAACTTATGTAGTTTAATATAAACCATTATACCCCTAACAAAAATATTATTGTTACGAGAGGAAAGTGCCTCGCGCAGGCCTCCATCACAGGAAAATGCCTTCAATGCTGAAGCAGCTGAAGAGAGCTGGCAAAAAGGGCCACTCTCTTGTTCAAACATAAGTTAAGTGTAATGTGAGTCAACCTAGTGAAATTATAATTATTGTGATGCACGCTGTATTACGTGACGATGGGGCAGATGATTTCTGAGGAATTCAAACGCCGTCATCTTATGTAGGTCCAAGATACTGCATTGGTGGTTGCCACTTTATTTATGCGATCCTACCATTTAGTTGTTAGATTTACTTCCAAGCGTTGGCCGCAAGTGGCAGGGATTTCTACCTATCTTTTGACACATAACTGGCGAAGATGCTCGGTTTCCCGAAGTTTACCCTACAGAGCATTTTCCTCAGAAAGGCAGCGTGCAGACATGTTATGGAGTGACAGCTTCAGAATCATATAACGATCCGGTTACATATCACACCGCAACCACATACAACATCATTAGGACAAGTCACCATTTACATAAGCAATTTGAAAAGTGCATAAATGTTTTATGGCGGGGAGTAAGAGGCAGATATCAATCTCTAGTGCCCTTCCCGTGAGGGCGTGGTGGGTTCCAAGACTGCACCCAGTCACCGTACAGAGTGAGATGAAGATCAGCATCTCGTCCGTCACCCGTGTGCTATGGAACTAACGTTTGCCTGTCATTAGGGTTGTTTCAGAATGGCCAGAGATGCACTGCAGGCCGGTTTTACATAGTATTATTTCTTTCCGCAGTGCTTCTTACTTTGACGGGTGTTATCAACGCTAACTGGTATCTGAAGATACAGAGGGGGGATGTATGCGAAATCGACACTTTAGTCGTCACTGCTCAGAAACCCCAATCGTTTCCCAGAGTCAGATCATGCCAACGTGTCGATGGGAGGTCCAGACAACTATTAAGCCTTGCGGCTGGCAGAGCGTAGAAAGAGACAATCACTTGATATTAATAAGAGGCCCTAAGGTATTTGGGCAATTTATGCAATCTAACTGGTGTGCAGTATTGCATATTCGCTACAGATGGAAAAGGCATACACAAATGCCTCTTACGGAGAGATTGTCCCTAACTATTTCAAACCTATCTAATCGAGCTAGTATAGCCAGGTTTAGTCGATCACATGTCAGGCTTGAGCAATGTGAGCATGAACAATGACCTCAGTGTAAAATCGATGCTGGGGGACATACTGATGTGGATATAATGTTGCTGTATAGTATAGACTAGTGTACTGCGTCCTAGAGTTTTTATATAAACAAACAAAATAACTAGGATGGCTACTTGCCATATACGTAACTAACTATCACATTGCTAACAGTATATCAGGTCATAGGACCTTGCAGTGCTTGTTAGTTGTAAGCACAAAAATAAAGATAATATATACAGTTGAAAGATGGAAATTATAAAATGCGGTCTCAGACGACTGGGAAGACACCTATTCGTCATCAGTACCTATGGCGGAAAAAATGAATAAATAGTACAATAGTATAGTTACTTGAGTACCTATTGGTCATCGGTAAAGGAAGGGTTCAAAAATCACTGTAGGAATGCGTTACAGATGAGGAACGCAAGGTGGCACGATACTGAAGTTGCTGGGAAGTTTCTGCAGGCGAACTGTTGATGCGGCTCACTCTCAAGATGATGATGAAGAACGACTATAGAGAGATGTCCATTAGATAGCCATAATAATTATGATCCGTCTGGTGACAGTAGTTTGAAAGTTCATAACAAGGAGGGCTACAGTTGGAATTAAACATTGCATGTACATAACTGGGTACACCGTGCAGGATACATCGCATATCTCTTGCAGTGTACCAGGCAAAGCCCCACCAGACTGTGGCCTAAAAGTTAATTAAACACACAACATGCTGCACAGAAGTTTTATACCACTTTTCAGCGTGGTCCGGAAGATCCGACGAGTTATCCACCAAGAATCACCACTTGTTCTAAATGCTGTAGCGATTACATCAGGGCCGCGAGGCCCATCCGCAGGAAGGCTCTTCCTGAAGTTGTTGTGGTGAGGAAGTATCTACTATTTATTTAATTGCCCCCAGATGGCCGTCCGCGGGCTTACATAAACTTAGTGATTGCGGATGTTCTGATTGCTTACCAGTGCAGGAGAACTGAATTCCCAAAGGCACTGCTGCAGTGTAGGGTACCACAGTCAGTAAACAGTTGCCCACGTTTAGCACTGTGCTGGTCCAGCAACCTGCCAACGGCTGTCTCTCGTCGAAGTGTGGTCCCAATTCTTGATTTTTTGCTCCTTTTATCCTACTCGTGACATCAGAGGCAGGACGCCCTGCCAATCAGCGGGCAATCTGTAGCCAATCAGCACGCAGCTAGAAAGGGTGACGATGCTATCACGTGATAAGCGCATTCCCCATTCATTTTATACATACACACGATTACGACGTCCAAGTAATATTTTGAAAATTGCAGTGAGCCATTTGCGGATTCCTCGTTTAATTCTGGTCCTGATTGGTACCAAGAACGGCGAGAACAGAGTGATTTGAAGAAATCACGGGTACCAACTTGGTACACTATAAGTACGCACTCTCTCCCAATGCTGACACGTGTTGTCATGGAAGCTCTGATGCTCGTGCATGTGGATTATGTGATCTCATGGACTGAGCCGTTTTATAGAAAACCTCACTCATATGGATTTATACATGCGTGCTATCCTACCCAGGGGGTGGGGGGGCGTGCTTGGAAAGTACCCGGAACAGTCGTTCCATAGCCAGCCTAGTTGGGATGGTTTGTACCTGTCCGGCCAATCAAGGCTACACCACCAAGACAAAATCAGCATTATCAGGATATCTCATATCCAACGCAAATGATACCACTCCATTGTCATCGCTTGTCATAAGCATGTTAGCATGAGACAAATGGACCTATCCAAGCTTATCTATCTATCATATGACGTCATAATCAACTACATGATGTGTAGGATGACGTCCTAATCATAACATCATGAATGACTCGATATAGTCCGTCTTTAATGCTTAATAGTCTGACACGTACGAATTGTATGGCTTTACAATTTAATAAGTCAAGTTAGTTTTAAAATATTCAACAGCTTACCCATATAGTTTTCTGGAAATTGATAGTCAGAATGTTCAGAGATCGATTGATCCCAACATGAGTGAGGTGTGGGTGGTGCTTAGGTAAAGACGGACGGGCATAGCTAAAACTGGAAAGATTTAAAGTTGTTACTGTCCATGGCAGAAACAGTTTCAACAAACAGTTTAAAAATAATAACACATTATTCAACTTGTTAACAAAGGTCTATATGGCGTAATCGGAAATAGTATGTCACCTTATTCCTGACGGTTTATAAAGAAATTCAAAGTCAGGAGCGTTCATTTTAAGTCAAACGTCTCCGAACCCCCCCCCCCCCCCCATACACACACACGCACGCCCGCCCGCACGCACACGCACGCACGCACGCACGCACGCACGCACGCACGCACGCACGCACGCACGCACACACACACACACACACACACACACCACCACCACCACCACCACCACCCGCCTCACAAAACCAAGATATCGTTCAAAACGGTTTGAAAATCAGACATCACCAGCTTGATATAATGCCTACATATCCCAAACAAATAAATTAACAGATCCACTATCCACAGAGGGTAATGGCATGAAACAATTCACATGGATCAAGGTAATAGATTATATGTTCCATGATCAGTGCACTTACAATAGGAGGATATCTGCATGAATTCTCTCCATAAATATCCACGAGGGGGCCGACTTACCAAGCAGAAACCAGTGTGCCGATGAGGTAGTGCACATCCAATGCACATAGGTTGATAGAGGGCATCAGCTACTGCAATCAACACAGTGTGTTGCGCATTACCTAGTGTAACTTCGAGGCGCTCATGAACAAGATCGAGGGCCTTGTCCCAGCTCTGGATTAATCCAGAATCAGCACGCAAAGGATACATCACCATGAGATATGTGGGTCCCCTTAAATCCTCAGATAGTGCCAACAAGAACAACTGCATCGACAATACCATGGAGAGGTATATCTGGTTCAGACTCCACAGCCTCAGCTCAGCCTAATTCGTCCTGGCTCCACTTGACCAAGTTGGCAGAACATGCTGGGTTACAATGATAAATACACGTGGTCTGAAATGCTAGTCCTCACAGACGTGTTCAAGTACTTGGCACAAGCTTCCTGCCACAGTACCATCTGGATCCAGCCCACTGGATTCAACCAGATTCCACTATGTCACATCTCTTCCTCCCTCTCGGTCTCACTCCCTCCATCTATCACCAAGGGTATGCTGATTTATTGAATATTGATTAATCGACCCTTAAAACTCCTAGTGTGGTATCACCCAGCACCCCACTAGTATAAATGTGTATACACATTTTCTTTAAGACTAAGTATCACAGACCATTCATTATTAGCAAATCTGTGCTAATTTATTTATTGAAATTTTCCAAATGGAACTAGATTTTTCTTTTTGATTATGCTAAATAACATCAAAAATATAATTTTAGTTCTATAACTAGCTACAAATGGCCATATGATAATTATATCTCTCTATTAGACAGCATGAATTATGGTTAATTGAGGTACATTGATGCCATATAACATTTATTCTTATCACACTGAGATGACTGACTCTGTTTATGGACTATGTAATCTTTTCCTAAAATAAGCAATTAAATGTGTCTATATAAAGATGTTTCTTACATTCCAGATTCGTCTACCAATCATCTCTCTTTGTCACCCTGAATATTCAGATACCATAGATGCCTTAGTTATCAGAGAGCTATCGTATGGCTTATGTCTAGCATAATATGACCTGGATCTAGGTAAAGAGTAAACAACCAGCTATATGCATAGCTAATCTCGAGGGATGCGTATCCATCCACCCCCACCCACCCCCACCCCACACACACACCCGCGGTGCAACACTGTGCGTATCCATCCACACACCCCACGCTGCGCAACTCTTCTGTGTATTGTTACTTATGATTTAAATTACCATTTTCCCCTCAGAATTATTCCAAGTTACCTATTCAAAGCAAATCCTTCCTCATTCTATTAAGTATGCCTAGGGTAGCGATATGCTCGCCACCTGGATCTTCTTTGACACGTTGTCCGGACCTCACTCGCCGACCAGTATGTCATTGTTGACCCACTTGCGAAGCTCTGTACTGGATCATTGCGTCTGCCAGAATGCAGAGGCTTGGGTATCCATAGACACCCGAGAATCGTAGTTCGCAGTTCGAAATTCGATGGGAGCAGGCATTATAGGGTAAATATTATATACTGCGCTTTTAGCCCTAGGCAGCAGGTTTAATGCGCGCATGTGTATACATTAATAGGATGCAGGCCTACATATAAACTGAACAACGAACTACGTTCTAGCAATAAGATGCAATCCGAATTACAGTCGGGACTGCGATTCACACTGAATAAAATTCTAGAAGGATGGTGCACGTGTGTATATAGATTGTGCAGGCCAATCTATAGAGACAATAACGAATTACGTTCTAGCAGTAAGATGCAATCCGAATTATGGTCTGGACCGTGATTCAAACTGAATTATTTCTAGCATGTGACGTCATTCGAATTACGGTCTGGACCGTGATTCAAACTGAATTATGTTCAAACATGTGATGTCATTCGAATTACGGTCTGGATATGATTCAAACTGCATTATGTTATAACATTTGATGTCATCCGAATTACGGTCTGGACTGTGATTCAAACCGAATAAGGTCTAGAAGGAAATTAAATCTTCGTCCGAATTACGGTCTGGACCGTGATTCAAACTGAATAATGGTGTACATGTGCTGTCATCTGGAATCCCACTGGACAAAATCCCACTGGACAAAATCCCACCGCACATAATCCCACCAGACAAAATCTCACCTGGACAAAATCCCAATGGACCAAATCCCTCCTGGACAAAATCCCACCAGACATAATCCTACCCGTACATAATACCAATTTGTAAAATCGCTACCATTGAATCATACTGCAGTAGTAGTAGTAGTAGTAGTAGTAGTAGTAGTAGTAGTAGCGGAGTAGTAGTAGTAGTAGTAGTAGTAGTAGTAGTAGTAGCGGTGGTAGTAGTAGTAGTAGTAGTAGTAGTAGTAGTAGTAGTAGTAGTAGTAGTAGTAGTAGTAGTAGTAGTAGTAGTAGTAGTAGTAGTCATTGAAAGCTGTGCTGAAATTGGCACTGCTAATTCTGACGAATATTTTCGTCACTACTGCTCGTTTTCACTTTAGTTTGGTTTTGTTCACTACATAAGCGCATTTGGTTGAGTTTGGTGTTTTTTATTTTGGCGTATTGTCCTGTGGTTTGTTGTATTTCGTAGCTCTAGTTTTCAATTTCGAAAACCGGACTCAAGCGGTGAGCTGCATGCCATTGGTATTTTGGCATACGGCTCGTGTGGTTTCTTTTTATGGCAATTTAGGTGGCGTCTTATCCCACTGTTTGTGTTATTGATAGGAGCATTTTCACTTGGCGGGATTGGCCTTCGATTCAGATCTCTCTCGCTTACCTGGCTAGCTAGCGGCGTCGTACCTGCATTTATATTCGCAGTAGTAGACACGCGTATTGCTTGGCGTAATCTGGGTCAATGTGACTTCTTGTGCATAGTATGGCAACTCGCTATAAACAACCTCTAAGCCTTAGGATTACTACTGGATGGTCAGTTAATGCTATCGATGTCTATCATGAATTAAAAGACATCATAGGCGCTGGACCAAATGTCTTAAAGGGGTTAATTAATGTTGGTAAAAATGTCTGGCATTTGACTGTAAGCTCGGAGGATGTGAAAGAGAAGTTTTTAGAAAAGGGGCTAACTGTTAATGGACAAGTTTGCAAAATTGAAGAGGTTGATTCAGATAAACTTATTGTGAAAGTTAAGACACCTCTAGAAATTCCGAATGAGCGAATTACAGCTGAGATGGGAATTATGGGCAAGTGCTTAGAATTGAAAGGGAGACATATGTCTTTGATAGAACACTTGAGAATGGAGTAAGACGGGTGTGGATGGAAAAGATTGTCAAACCAATACCCGGAAGATTGTCAATTGATGGGATCTTCTTCCTCCCTGTTTGGTATAGAGGACAGGCCAAAGAGTGCCAAATTTGTACTAGCACTGAACATCTGGCTAGTACATGTCCTTACAAAAATAACAGTCTTTCGTGTGGGTCCTCTGATCATTTTAAGTCTCGATGTGACAAGCGATCTACTATTAATGGTGCACATAGTGTGGACAGTATGCGCTTTGGTGATATGGTCCAAGTGCCTGCCTCATACTTCCAGTACAGAACCTAATAATAGTAATGTAACGCACACATATGCACACGTTGTTAGTAAGGCTGGGTACCCAGCTGTTGGTATGGCTGAAGACACATTAGTTAGTAAGTCTGGGAGCACCATGGTTAGTAATGATGGCGACCCCATTGCTAATAAAGTTGGCGATCCCGCTTTGGCAACTCATATTAATGAGATTGAGGTTTTGGAGACAGGTATACCTATTACACCTCCAGCAGACGTTACTGACGGAGCTCCAGAGAATGATGCCAGCGACGACGATGAAACATAAAGTTTGGCATTGGGACAAACAAAGCTTGCATGTCAGTCTATGGACGTTGATACACCTTTTGACTTGTCACTGCTAACTGAGACTGATTTGAAATTAAGAAAATCTGAGTAGACGACTGTGCGGAATAATGGTGTTGCTGGGGTTAAGAGAGTAATGTAAGATCTTAGCTCTAGAGCAGAGGAAGGGAAGGATGAAGACATAGGCGATTCTATATCTATTGCAGGGTCTGACACCTCGATCCAAACAAAAGAATCTCAGCAGCCTGATGAAATGGTATTGCATCGCCCAGAGAAGGGCGAGATTCTAGTGCCATACATAACACGCTTAGGCGTTCGCTACACGCACTTGCTTAGTGATTCAGATATTTCACACTATCAGCATCTGACCATTACTGATTTAACAAATTCAGAGTTTATTATGAAGATTGGTAAATGGGCTAAACGGGATAAAAATAGTAAGAAGACAAAATTAAACTAGACATTATGGGTATTTTTAATAAATTCTTAATCATAATGATAATTTGCACACTTAATTGCTGTGGTTTGAATGATGGATTGAAACAACGCATGCTGCTGGATAAACTATCTGATCTAAAAGCTGATATCGTCATGCTACAGGAAACTAAGTTCCATAATGTCGAAGTAGTAGAATGTTTTGAGCAACTTTCTAAAGATAAAATATGTTATTCCAATGCCACTGATTTGAATACGGAAGTGGCGATCCTATTTTTACCCATGTGCTTGAGCTTATTAAATATCATTTCATCAGAAGCTGATAGTAATGGCAGATGGTCGTGGTGACTGTTGAAATATCTGGTTTGACACTAAATCTGATGTCTATGTATGCCCTGCATCCCATTCTCAACGAGGTGCATTTTATTCAACTATTGGCCCAGTAATTCATGATAGGTCAGAAAATTGTATTATTGGTGGCGATTTTAATTACGTTTTAAATCCAGAGAAGGATAGGCGGTCCATATCAATATACTCTGATACGGCTCACCGGCGTTTGCAGGAACTATGTGATAGTTCACACCTATTGGATAGCTATAGAATGTTAAACCCTGACAGTTATGTATATACAATGGTAACAGCAAATGGTCAGACAGCCTGTCGCTTAGACCGGATTTACATACAAAGAGTGCTAAAAGGTTAATTTCGGATACTGGAATATATCCCGTAACGTTTTCTCACCATTGCCTAGTTTCTACTGTGCTAGATAATGCAGAATGGGTTACACGTGGCCTAGGGTTTTGGAAACTTAACATTTCCTTGCTGCATGATTTTGAATATCATCGCTGTATTAACAGTTTCTGGCGTTTTAAGATCCGTACCATATCAAAATTTGACAGCGTGATTTCTTGGTGGGAAGATGTTAAATTATGGTTTGCTCACATATCCAGACAGTATTCAATTCAAAAGGCAAGAAAAATGCGCAAAGAGGAAAAATGGTTGATTCGTCAACAAACCGTAATCTTTTGCAAAGCTTCAAACAGCGATATTCACTTGACTGATGCATTGGTGGAGACCAGGTTAAAATTATCACAAATAGAAATGCACAGAACAGAAGGCGCAAAGGTAAGATCAAGGGCCCAATTTTATTCTGAAGGTGAAAAATCTACAAAATATCTTTGTAGCCTGGAAAAGTCTAGAGGTGTGGAAAAGATGATTAGGTGCCTTGAAATAAATGGTCAAATTGTTAATCAAATAAAGATCTCCTGGAAACTGTTCAGACATTTTATGAAAATTTATATAAGTCTGAAGAAATTGATGAAGAGTTGGCAGCTGAATTACTTGGTAATAATAATAATAATAATAATAATAATAATAATAATAATAATAATAATAATAATAATAATAATCTTTATTTTATGAAGGTAATCCAGTCAGTGATACAATATCTCTGGTCTTCCCCAGGGCCTTCAATAACTATTATATATAAAATATTTATGTACAGGATATATTAGAATGTACAGTTTATACACTATATGTTTGAAATCGACATATTTTACACATCATTGTACGCACACATGCATTCCCACACATGGAAACTGACACACGCGCACACATGCTCGCACGCACACACGCTCGCACGCACACACGTATAAACATAAGCGCACACGCACGCACACACACGTGCCCAATCACAAACATATTCACACACGCAGAAAACCAATACTATATACAAGTTTAACATATATTTACACACACAGCCGAAGCTGCAGATTTTGCAACTTATTTGATTGGAAGCAATTACTGTATGTATGGTAATGTAATAACTTCCAGTCAAACAAGTATGCAAAATTTCAGTGACCTGTGCACAGTTTATGTTGTGAACAGTGATGGCCATGCCATCTAAATTTTGGAGGTTCCAGGGACCCTGCCCTCTGATATTTGGGGTCCCAAACTGAATTATGGGGTCCCATGCTGACTTTTGTGGGTATTTTAGGGTATAATATTGTCAGGAGAAGAATGGCGGGTGGACATTTTGGTAACAATTTCTGCTGAAACATGTTGCTGTCATAGACAGCAACAGCTTTCAACAAATTATTTCGAAAACGACCAAAACCACCAGCTATAAGACGACATGAACATTAATTTAAAATTTTTGTCCGAAGGGACCAACTGCTTGAACATTTGGGGGTCCCAAATTTGCATTTTTGGGGTATATACCCTCAAAAGGACCCCTATTATATGGGAATCCGTGGTTGTGAATGGGTGAATCCAATCTGTCACTGGCATTTGGAACTGATATCATAATTATAGTACATGTATAACTAGATCAGTTGTATTGGGAATTCTGGATATACAGGCTTTTTTTTATAGATCCAAACACTGACAAAGTGTGGATTGAAGTTTGATAAAAATGGTTTAGGCAGAACTAAACCTGGATTCAGGTGGTCAGAAGGAAAATTTACATTTTGAGCCACATACTGAGCACATTTATTCCTGGAGGTAAAAATCAACATTTTAACCTTCTTAGAGGACTGGTGATGAAAAATACTTATGATCATATGGTTATATAGTCTTTTACTTGAAATACTGAGTTTTAAATGTTGCTAGGGAAGGAGCAGTACGCAGAGAAATTCTCAGAGAGTTCCATATCTTGACTCCTTCAACTGAGAAGCTGTGCGAATATAGCACACTTCTTGCTAATGGAATTCTTAGTTGAGCATTGTCAGTGGAGCGTAAGTTTTTACTATGTGAATCTGCAGATTTTATAAACATGTTTGATAAGTAGTTGGGAGTCTGATCATTAACAGCTTCATAGACCATACATGCAGTTTTATATCTGATGCGGTCATGGATGGACATCCAATTTAACTTTTCAAATAATGATTTGGAGGGTGTGTCATATTTAGCATTTAGAATAATACGTGCTGCTTGTTTTTGTAACTTTAAGAGCTTTGTTAATTGATGCTCTTTACAAATATTTCCCCATACTGTAATATAGAAATCAAAATGAGGCAAGATGTAAGAGTTAAAGAATTTAATGCGTATGTCGTATGGAAGATTTTTGGCATGTTTCCTAAATATGCCAGTAAGGCGTGTCAACGTGGTCCGTAAAAGTTACGTTATTGTCAATGTAAACCCCTAGTAGTTTTTCGCATCTAATAGCCTTTATCGCTGTATTATTGTATTGTATATTAATTTCATTGAAATCCGTAACCTTTGTCTGAGAGCCTATTAAGAGAAATCTTGATTTGTCTGCATTTACAATCATCCTGTTTTCATTACACCATTTCTTAATTGCATTCATATCATCATTTAAATATTCTTCTAATAGTGTAGTAGAATTTGACTTATAATAAATGGTTGTGTCATCAGGATACATATCTGTGTCACAGTGATTAATACATGATGGTAGATCATTTACAAATATTATGAATAATAATGGGCCTAATATCGACCCCTGGGGAACTCCATGTTTGACAGTCATGGGATCTGATAGCATGCCAGATTTGCTGACCAACTGTGACCTACTCTCTAAATATGACGAAAACCATTTTAGTGTAGAATCATTAAATTTATATAATTTTAACTTAGCTAATATTAAGGAAACATTGCTTCCTCCATCGGCTGATATTTGTGATGAATATTTAACCTTAGAGGACCTGACTAAATCGCTCGAAACAATGAAGAATGAAAAATCACCAGGGGGGATGGCCTGCCTGTTGAGTTTTACATTACATTCTGGCATCTAATTGATCAAAAATTCTATAAAGTTGTTAAAGGAATTTTCCATCAAGGACATCTTCCTTTTACAATGTCTCAAGCTCATGTACGACTGCTATTTAAAAACGGTGACCAAAGTGATTTCTCTCCTAGGTGTTGATTATAAGATTATTTCTCGAGCTCTTGCACTGAAACTAGGTCAGGTGTTGGGTGACCGTATTAATCCTGTTCAGACAAGTTCGATACCTGGTAGATCAATATTAACCAACACTGTTCTCATTAGAGGTCTGATTCAGTTGGTTGAAAAGGATAACATTCCAGGTGCCATTGTGGCTTTAGATGATGAATAGGCTTTTGACTGCTTGGAGGGGAAGTTTCTTTTAATGTCATTAAATCGCATAGGCTTTGAGCCAAATTTCATTAAATGGGTGCGAATATTGTACAATAGCATTACTAGTAGATACCTTGTGAACAATTTTATAAGCCAGCCACTTGTCCTAGAACGTGGAGTTCGACAAGGTTGTTCACTGTAAGCACTTTTATTTGTAACTTGTATGGAAACCTTAGGAGCGGCAATAGGAGAAGATATAGATTGCCATGGACTGTGCATTCGTGGACTTATGACACCAGTTAAATTATCACAATATTCTGATAATATAACCATTTTTGTTGGACAAAATAGTGATTTTAATCACCTCCATCTTATATTAGAGAAGTTTCAAAAAGTGTCAGGGTTCAAAATTAATATAAACAAATCAGTAGGATTGATTTTGGGTTCATGGAAAGATAGAAATGATCAGCCATTATGCATCAATTGGTCCACCAACATAATACAGATTTTAGGCATACATTTTAGTCGATCAAACCGTGATTCCATTAATTAGACAAACCTGCTTTCCAAAATGAGCAAGACAATTATCCGGTGGAAGCATCGACGATTGACTATTTTTGGACAGGCCATGGTGATCAATAATTTGATATTGTCGCAACTTTGGTATGTTGCTGCAGTTGTTAATATGCCTCAGCATGTTGAAAACGAAATTACCAAAATGATATTTGATTATTTGTGGGAAGGTGAAACACACCTTGTCTCACAGCGTGTCTGTGCTAATAATAAGATTGATGGGGGGGGGGGGGGGGCTTGCCATCCCAGACCTAAGAATTAAATGCATCTCATTAAGGCTAAAATTATTTGATGATTTACTTCATTCAGATAGCCAGTGGGCAAATGTGTCTAGATGCCTGATAGAAAGGTATATTGAGACATTTTCAGCTAAATCCTTTTTTTGGTCTTCTAAACCTCCACCAAATTACAGACGGGTTCCATTGATATTTTTTTACATTAAAACTGTTTTAGATAAGTTTGTTTGGAAAGAAGATTCGCCCCTCTGCCGGGAGCATGCCTCCAGTTAGTACCTGTGGGGCAATAACCATATTCCATATGAAGGCAGAGTTTTATATTACACTTGTTTTGCTAAACATGGTATTCAAAATTTGTGTGATATTGTAGATGTAAAAACACGAAAATGGAAATCACTATATGACGTATCTCGTGCAACATCCTTACGCCCCATCGACGTGCAATGACTTCTGAAGCAGCTACATGAAGTGATTCCAATGGAATGGTTTCTTCTACCGAATGGGAGTGCAAATAATGCACTGCTCAATTTATTTCTGGAAAGTACTGATGCACGCTTTTCTTATACTTTAAGGAATAAGGGGTGTTACACAATTTTAATGCAGCAGAATATTCCTATTCCAAAGGCTGTAGCCGCGTGAGAACGGTCCGAACATTCTCCCATGAGTTGGGATGTGGTGTGGAGAAATATTCATTCACCACACATACCTAATAGAGCAAGGGATGTTGTGTGGCAGTTGCTTCATAGGAAACGCTGGATGGGTCCCCTCCTCAAGAAAGTAGGTATAGCAAATAATGACCACCGTCTATTCTGTATTAACACAGGAGAAACCATTATCCATTTGTTTACAGAATGTTTGCCAGTCACCAGATTTTGGATGTACATTGAACAGATATTTAGGGAAATCGTTACTGTTGATATCAAAATAATCTAAGATGCAATTCTATTTCATGAATTAGACATGTATAATCTGACTACTAATGCATAGAAAATCTTGCTATTTTGTTTGAGTGTGTGGACCTGGGCCATTTTGAAGCATCATTATACTATAGTCGGTAAATCATATACAGGGCTTATCTCTAGCAGTTTTGAACAGTTGAAGCACGCTTTTCGTGCCTTATTCTCGTAATGTTTTAAATGTGAATTTCATGGCACACTAACTAAAAATAGACTTCACTCTTTTGAAGTTAAATGGTGCTCTGGTGAATTGATTTCCATTTTTCCGTCAGATCTGATCCACCGTAATTGACCAATGGAAAGATTTATTAACTAATATGTATATATATATATATATATATATATATATATATATATATATATATATATATATATATATATATATATATATATATATATATATATATATATATATATATATATATATATATTTATTTATATATATGCATTTGTGTACTTAGAGATGTGTTTTTGTTTCAAAATACTTTGTCTCCTATATTTAAAAGTTAATTCTAAATGTTAAAATGAACCTGCAGTATCGGTGAGCACGCGCGTGCGTGCGTTCGTGCGTGCGTGCGTGCGTGCGTGCGTGCGTGTGCGTGTGTGTTTGGGCTGTTTCAGTGAGCAGCAGCAGCATCTGCTTCGTGCAGCAACAGCTTCAGCATGCACATATGCTCAAAAACTCACTGCTAATGAGATTAAGATGAAAATCTGGAGCATTCGCTCTGAAATGGTTAACCCATGTCGCCAAGACAGGTGGTCACTTGAATAGGTTAAGCCGTATTGTTTTGGCAGTTAAATAAATATCACAATATATTTATAATAACGTTTGTTCTAGGATATTTTAAGAATCTGGAGCCAAAAGTAAAGTCGATTCTTTTAAAATAAATGTAAACATTCAATCTAAGTGGCTTCTTATTATTATGGATTGGGAATATATAGCGTGCTTACACATAATCATGTTTGTACCGGGATAGTTATAGAATTCGGCACCCGTAGTAAAGTGAAATGTTATAAATTGTTTGTTAAGTTTCAACCCACTTCAATTATGTAGGTTACCTTATCGCTTCACTGAGCGCGGTGTAATATCTTGGTGTTTACTTTTTATAAATTATCCTGCGGGGCGTTTATTATTAATTAATTTGTTCCCGGTTGACTGTGTGTCTTAAAAACGCCAGATCGCTGTTTATTTCTCAGCTTATACTCGCCTGAGCGTTTGCAATTTTATTATTGGTATTTTATTGAGCTAGTAGCTTGGAATTTTTAAAAGGGAAACATCAAGCTGTTTTGAATATTTATATTAATCGTTTGACCGTCATATATTTATTGTTTATTTATACACATGACTGATATAATCGTTTGTTCTCTTCGATTTATTCTATGTTTAATGTTCTTTCAGTCAGTTTATTTTTGGGTATTATGGATTTCCACACGATCCATTGATCGTGTTATAAAAAAAAAGTAGTAGTAGTAGTAGTAGTAGTAGTAGTAGTAGTAGTAGTAGTAGTAGTAGTAGTAGTAGTAGTAGTAGTAGTAGTCCGTGGCCTAGAGGGGCCCACCTGAATACCCCCCCCCCCATTGACGAAACTATAGTTTTCTAACAGCATTCGATGTCCTCTTTAAGATTATGTATGTTAACATGTGATAAACTGGGGCTCAATATGGTTTTGATGGGTTATATTAGAGCTAATACCCACAGTGAAAAAGACCATATTAAGGGGTAGGGGTATTAAAAACTGAGATATCTTTTGATAGAATCATTGTAGATTAGTGATCGACCATCAAAATGTTGCTTATAGGATCGTCTACGATTGCATATGGTTTACATGCATATCGGTTTTATAATGAAGTTGGCAGAGGTCAAAAGGTCACAAATATTCGCCATGGCTTAAAATCTAGCAACTATATGTTACCATCACTGACCAAGCACCGGTAAAGGAACATTCTAGTTTTAACAGCTTAAGATTGATTAAAAGACACCATTTGACAAATATAATGAGTAAAAGTTTGCTCATTTAATAGACTATTGTTACTATGACAACTGACAGCATGGCCAATTTTTGAGAATCGATGAAAAATGCATTCATTGTAAATTAATTAAATAGATTTTGATAGAATCGTTGTAGATTGGTGATAGACCACTCAAAATGTTGCTTATGGTATCGTCTATGATTGCATATGCTTTCCATGCAAGTCAGTTTCATACTGAGGTCGGCAGAGGTCAAAGGGTCACAAATCTCTGCCACGGCTTAAAATCTAGCAACTATGTGTTGCTATCACTGACCAAGCACCGGTAAAGAAACATTCTAGTTTTAACAGCGTAAGATTGATTAAAAGGCAGCATTTGACAAATATAATGAGTAAAAGTTTACATGTGATGTCATCTGAATTACGTTCTAACATGTGATGTCATTCGAATTACGGTCTGAACTGTGATTCAAAACAGGTGTTGTTGTTGTTGTTGGTGGTGGTGCTGGTGGCGATGGTGGTTGTGGCGGTGACAGTGGCAGTGGCAGTGGTGGTGGTGGTGGTGGTGAGGATGAGGAGGAGGAGAGGAGGAGGAGGAGGAGGAGGAGGAGGACGAGCACGAGGAGGAGGTGGTCATAATTGTTTATGTGCATGCGTGCATAAGTGTGTGCATGCGTGTATGTGTGCATGCGTACGCGCATGATCTGATAAAAAAAAATTAGATGAAGAAATCTGATTAAAAATCTGAAGAGAAAATCTGATGATAAAATCGGACCTCGAACATGATACCAAGCGCGCCTGCTATGTAGAGCATACCTTCCTCTCAAAATCAGTTATAGATCTTTCATTGAAATCTCCAACTTCTCTGTTGTTGTTTGTTAGTAATGACATGTTTAACATACACATGCCCTACAGACAAAATTAAAGGAAATGGAACGTGTCCAACTCTTCAGATTAGACTTCAGAGACCATTCTTCAGACACCAGACTTTTGTTTATGGGATCAGATTTTATCAATCTGACGAATAGTCTGATTCGTCTTCATATTTTCGACTTCAGACATCAGACATAAGATCTTTTTTCTTTTTACAGAATGATACTTGATCGAATTCGACACATCTGATCAGATTAAACTGACCATGTGAACGGACTTTATGGTAATCCAAGTTAGTAGTAGAGTAGTAGGGCTATCAGAACAGAGTGTGGTGGTAGCTGTGGATCGTCGATTGGCAGCTACAGGAGGGAGGTGGTCCCACGAGGTGGTGGGAGCCAACTGTTGTAGACTGTTTTATATCGGTGGTAGCTGTGGATCGCCGATCAGCGGCTACAGGAGGGAGGTGGGCTCTCAAAACAGAGGGCTGGCTGGTTGCGATGTGTTTTACAACGTAGGGCCCACCCCAAACAAACGGTGGACCCCATCCATTGCTAAGACCATGCCAGGCAAGTACAAAGCTTCCATTTAGACCTACAACATCATAAGTTTATTCACGCCAGGCAAGTACAAAACTTTCACTACAAACCCATAGGTTTACTCATAAATTCTGGACCATGGATACATGCAATCACAATAAGTTCACAGCAGAGACACACCTACACAAGAATCTCACAGATGAGGTGCTCAACCACCTCTTCGACTGCCTCATTGATGATATTACTCTAAAATAAAAAAAATCTAGCAACACATTTATTTTGGTCCGATAGCATTATCCATATTGATACTGTGGATTGTTAGCAGATGATCTAAATACTGTCTTAGTTCTGTCATTGCCATTGCTGTCAGTGGATAGTGTCTAACCCCTAACTCGGCGCCTGGTGGGGTTTTTCAGGCGAGTAACTCATCTACTACTATTGTGAATGATAGGACAGGAGAAGCTCTCCAGAACTCAAGCGATTTATTTACATAGTCGCCCAGGTCATGTAATAATCTTGCCACTGTTTCCCGTCGTACCGCACAGCCTACAACATGCATGCAACTCCATAGTTCTTCGGGGTAACCCATGATTGAGTTTCAGATTCAGTTAGCTTGATTGACTATACAGTTCGTTTCTCTAATAGGGCATTACCTGGTGGTGGGGACCCGTTCTGAAACACTTATTTTATAACTACTAGCTTTTAATAATTTATTATTTTATAAGCCAAGTGCTTACTGTCAGCTATCTATTTGTTTGTCCAGTATAGGTCATTCTGTCTGTATAGTCAGCGCTAGAGAGCTCATCTGGCTTGTGTGCGCATATAGCTGAACAAAATAGCATAGTTTGAACACACTCTAACCTAGGAGTGTTTTCACAGCCAACCTATGCACATGTGTGTACTCTGGTGCATAATTGACTGTATCCATGCAATCACAGTCTTCCTGTAATAAGTGTGGCGATAATCACGACAGTTAAAAAATCGCTACGGTCCTATCGACAAGATCTAGCTGATAACAATTAATTTATATGTGATGTGATATTGGAATTTATGTGATTACTATTAGTATATTATGTATAAATATTATTGCAGCTGCCTATGACAGCAACGACTTCCAGTTAAATTGATTTCAAAATATTGAACAGTTTGGCCTGGGTACAATGATTGACTTCACAGACATTCCTTAAGTCGATGAATCATGAGTTGATAATAAACATTTGAAACCGGACGTATTTGTACAATGATTGACGTCACAGACACCACGAGTCGATGAATCATGAGTCGATGAATCATGTGTTGATAATATACATTTGAAACTGAATTTTGTGGAAGTCGGACGTATTACAGTTATGGAGATCACAGCAGATTTTACCATGCCAACAGTAAACTTAGACACAACATATCTTGAGTATGCTGTAACAGAGCAAATCATCTTGTTGAGGAAAGTACTAAATGGTGGACAAGCAAGGCTGAAATATATCAACACATATTTAAGGAGTTACAAAGCACTCTGGATAATGGAGGAAACATAAAGATATACAATCTTTGGTCTCGAATTTGGTATTTAAACAACCAAAGTAAAGGAACGGAAAATTATAAGTAAGAAGACTCAAGAACGGCAGTTACATGGAGGTGGAGAGCACCTATACATCATTTGAACCAGCAACAATTCAGCCTATTCATGAGCGAGATGTGATGATCCCTGACAGAGCGAAACGACTGAGTCTCAATGCTTAGTGCAGAAAGTGCAACGCCACCTCGGGTGGAGTTGACCCCATCATACTCAGTCTCATACGCAATCTCAATCTACTCTTGTCTATTTCGTGTATTATGTAGGTTAATATATAGCCGATATATGTTTGCATAGATATCCGAGTCTTAATGCTTAGTGCAACTCCACCTCGGGTGGATTTGACCATATCATACTCAGTGCCAAATCTCAGGACGCCTCATACTCTGTGCACAGAAACAACACCAGCAGCAACAAACAACAGCAGCAAACAACAACAACAACAACAACAACAACAACAACAATAGTAACAAACAACAACAGCAAACACAACAAAGATTAAAAAAAAAATAAAGTGTGGTATCTATTCCAACATCAAACAAACATGTAGTCACGACTGGTGTCACATCGGTGTAAGGGGATTAGCCATACATTTTTCCAGATGCCCCGACTATGCTCACTTGGTAGACTAAAGTGCCTACCATCGGCACCACGACAGATGCTGGCATGTTCGCATATGACACAGAGGACCTGATGCAGTCCGCCCTCACCTCCCACCACCCTCTCAATTCCTGAGGCATAGCTGATGATGATGATGATAGACATAATGCTACTGATGATGACAGACATAATGCTGATGATGATAGACATAATGCTGCTGATGATGATGATGCTGATGATGATGATGATGATAGACATGCTGATGATGATGATAGACATAATTCTGGTGATCGCAAACATATGCCACTCCTCATGTCTCCATATAAACAAACTAATCAAACAACACATAGTCATGGCAAGTGTCGCATCGATATAGGGGGATTACCCACAAGCCCTTCCAGCTGCCTTGGCAGCATTCACTTTGCAGAATGCTAAAGTGCCTACCTTCTGCACCTCCGCAGACTCTAGCATGCTCACATGTAACACATAGAATCTGGTGTTGTAGCAGGAACCACGGTCGCAGACAACCCTGCCCTACCCTTTCTACCTCATAGAAGTGGCAGGTAGTCTCACTTTCCTCACATGGGTGAAATTGGTCGTAGATGTTTTTCTGCAGATGGTCGTGGAAGGGATTGTACTGAGGCTCGTCTTGGAAGTGGGCCCACTTGGCATCTAATATCATGGCTGTCTGTGAGGCAGCCACCAAATACATGAGCAGTAGTATAACCAGCATCCTATATATGGAGGGTTAAACCGAACAAAGTGAACCCCTTGAGAAATATCTGTGCCATATCGAGCCCTGTGCCATCATCGATGCCAATCTTCATGCCTTCAGGGGCAGGTCTTAGCTTCTTCACTTTACCACCAGCTAGAAGCCGCAGCTCTAGCACAATATGGGGTGTTTGTGGACTTGTAAGCCCGAGACGCTGGAGCAGCTTCACTGAGCCCTTCACCTTCGAGGTTTGCGACACACCCTCTATCCCCAGGATGCCATCCTGAATATTGATGGCTTCCTCTGGTTCATCAATGGGCCGATGCAGCAGGAGCGGTCCTCCAGTGACCCCAATTTTATGAACCACTGCAACTAGGGGTGTGCCCTGTCCTATATAGGTCAGGAAAGGATGTCCCCTGATTATAAAGCATCCAGACCGTGCCATCCTTCTTCACAACGGTGGAGAGTGGGGTGACCTCCAGGTCAATAACCACTGGAGGTCTATATAGTGGCACCCACGCTCGCCAATTACCACCAGGTCCAGCGCGGTACCACATCACGTTCTTTTCTAAGACTACCTGCAGCTGTTTCACCAGGTTCAACACCACACCATCATTTGACATCAGTGGGGCATGCTTCACAGTCAGCTCTAAGACATGAAAACTGAGGTCAGTGTCCAAGGTGTTAACATCCTCAACCTTATCTGCTGACTGTCCTATCAGGGGGTGGAGGATGAACTTCTTCTTCGGGATGTCATAGCAGAAAACTATTTGTCCCCATCCCTTTCTCTCGACCCAAACATTCCTTCGAGACATCCTTTAGGTCAGTGAGCAGCTCTACACCATCTCCACTGATGGGATGGAGGGAGAATGCCTTGGCGTCTGCTCCATATTGGAGGACGAACGATTTGCCATCGCTTTCCTTAACCTTAGCGGCATCAACGATGTACATGTCCATGAGATCAACTAGAATGTTTGAGTGAGCAAATATGTGCTCCATTATATATATGGATTGTCCGATTGCTACTCCAAAACGGGAAGAATGTCATCAGACCATTTCTAGCTGGTAGACGTGCAGTTCAGTATCGCATAGAATGAGTTCTCTTCAAGGTAGCTCAGCATTCCACCACATAAGTACACGCTGATGTGTTACATCTGCCATTGGGAAGTACCTACCACAGCTCACTGACTGAAGTAGGGCTAGACGTGATAGAGTATCTGCCAGGAGCCATCAGCAAACTGTGGAAAGCGATCAGCCCCAACATCTTTACCCACATAAATCACCTGTTTCACAGCTCCACCATTATTCTATATGCCAGCATGGATGGTCTGTCGGGTGCCCAATTAGAGTTTACACTGCTGCTACTTATTGAACTATTCCCATCATGACATCCTGTCAGACCTATCAAGCATTCACCGAGATGTTGAAAAAGGAGATAGAGTAGCAGCCACACACCTTCTCCGGGATGGTAGATATAGCAGTACAGGAAATGCGTTGTGGACAAGAAGGCGAGCGACTGCAGTGGATGACACAGCTGTCAGCTCCTCTGTTACCTCAGCATTAGAGAGCTGGGTGAGCTCATCTTGTGACTTCTTATAGTCCTTCAATTCGCTGCGGAAGACGTCATAGTACCTAGTACATAGTCCTAGTAGGTCCATGGTTTAAGCCGCTATGTATAGTGCTATGGATATTCCTGAGTAGAAATTTAAGCAGCTGACAGATGCAGACTGGTTAGAGCTGCTTAGCGCTCTCGAGGTAGAATGTACACGTTTAAACGCGTTGTATACTCAAGGCTTAAATGATGACGTCAATGGTACAATTTGTAAAGCAACTCCCGGAGAGCCAGGCGAGTCTCCAGAAGGTGGGGAAGCTGCTCAAAAGCAAGACTCAGAAGCTACTGACACAGGCTAAGCCCCTGGCCATTCATGTCGCCAGCAACGTGGCGGCGAATGTGGCCATGGTGAAGATGCCAGGTGGTAATAAGGTTATTCCTGCCATTGGTGCCACTGTCCTCGCTACAGTGGTGAGTATGGTTGTTGACCACTGTCTAGGAATAACACATCCCATCCCAAAGCTCGCCATCGGCGGCGCCTCCTATACTGCTGCCGCAAAGATCATGGGCGAATACATCCCTCTAATGGAAGTTTTAGGGCTAGGGATGAGTGCTATGGCCGAGATCATCGTGGCCTATGTCTAGCTTTAAGATGCTATATATAATGGAAGCTTGGCAGGTCCATGGCACAACAGTAGCCTATGAGGCATGTCGGGCTATGTCAGAGTCGATAGCACATAGCCGACCACACAGACTGAGGATTTCCAATTCCCAGAAATGGCGGTTATCCCACAAGGTATGCCCCTGCAGGGAGAGCCAGTATTCTGAGCACTGCTACCTTGGCCCACCGCATGGTCTACCTATGCCCACCTATTCCATTGGGGATATGACTAGGTTTAAGACATATGTATACACAAACAATGTCTCTGTCACTCACAGACCTAGAGAGCAAAGAGCTAGGTGATCTTGCTGACTTGGGCGAGGCACGCCTCGGTTCAGATGAGACTGTTGCCTCCATCTCCTTCCTAGACTTCGATGAGAAGGGAGAACCTCGCGAGACCCGATGTAGCATCCCAGCCAGATATCTCATCGGAAACACTGACACGGTATTAAAATCAGCCATCAACAAGGCCAAGACTGTATCCAAGGGGATGGGCATCAAAGACAGGGCAGTGATGGTCGGTATGCTCGGAGTTGATGAGGTTATGGCCGAGTCCTACGCACAGGACCTGGTTAAAGATCTCCTGAAACCATGGTGCTCATTCCAACAATATGGGAAGAATCTCAAGGTAGGCACCATTGGCCTGAGCCATATCACGGTGGATGGCCAAGCGAATGCAACAGCAAAGCTCCAACTACTCGAGGTGAAGAAGTCGGGATATTTTGGCCTGCCATTTAAGATCATATAATAAGCACTTTACTCTCCCAGATATATACGAGGCTATGGCTGAAGAGCTGCTGACCATCCTTCACTCGCACGTGCAACATGTCAGTGCCATACAGCAGTAGACCAGATCAGGCCAGTCAGATGGTACTAATCATTGCCCTGTCACAACATGGGAAAAACATCTTGCTGCGGGCCCTGCTCGATGAACATCTTCAGTCTCGATACATCCTCCTGGTGTCCGAATCCACCGCTGAGGCGGTCGACAATAACGATCAGTGGTACAACGGTCCAATCACCAAGATGCACAACCTGCAAGCACTGATGGAGAAGCTGCTCGTGGCTCGACTAACTGAACCACTTGTTCTAGTTATCGATAACCCTGCGATGGACCAGAAGACAGTCACATACCTCAGCAACATCACAAGATGCATTTGACACACCAAGATCACTGTCTTCATCCTCTTTCAGAAGTACACCCATGAGATATCGCCAGATATCTGGCACAATGCGAGACTCCTGTACTTTAGCTCGAAGCGTGGTCGTGCCCTGCTTGATACAATATACGACAGCCTGACCCTCAAGGAGACCAGGCAAGACTTCATCGCTGGCATGCATAAGGTCGCAGATCTATGCCTCTTCATCTTCAGCAAAAGGGAGACAGGGGAGCTCACACACCTAAAGCCCTCACTGGAGAAGGCTCAGAACTTCAGCTACAAGTTGAATTCTGCCAGGAAGTTCACATGTCAGTCGGGTCGACATGCCTGATGTGTCAGCCATGATGTTTTTTTAGGCTTGAGGAACTTTGTCCACGGTCTCCGCTACTTGCGGAACTTCGTCCGTAGTTTCTGCTTCTTTGTCTGTAGACTCTGCTGCCCTGGAGGGTTTGGGTAGGTGGTTCTAAAACTCTATCCACTGAGGATCAGATGCTATGACTATTCTTCCGAAACTTCTCGTGGACGATCCACTTCGCCCAAGCCTTCTTAGCATTTACCTTGAGGTAGGTTTTGATGAGGTAGTCCTGGTAGTTCTTCTCGAGGAACTTTAGAAATGCCTCCAGATTATTCTCTATCTGCTCGCACCCTCTTTCGTTGAAGATGTGCTCAACGGCCTCCTTTTGTCCGGCAGCCAACCCCTCCTCTCTATCTTCGGTGTGACCAGTGGCATGCCCATCCTCACGACCCTCAGTCACAACTGTACTGATCTCCACTTGGAAGTAATCTATGGCTCCAGTTTGTAGAGCATCCAACATCCGGTGTTCATCATCAGTGTGGATATCGAATATGCCAGCCCACTTCCTTACCGTTAGAAGATCTTTGGGATCAACCCTAGCCTTCTGGAGAGCTAGAATTACAGAACTCTAGGTCGATTTGAAGGCTAGGTTGAGTGACCTGCCCTGGGCACAGTCAAACTTCCGGCAGAGCATCCCAGTCAATAAATCCTTCATACTATGGGCTGGTGTTGTCGCCTCTATGGCAGTCAGTATCGCCGCATCAGATGGCGGCCAGACCGTGGCTCGCTGATGGCTAATGTTGACGTCACGAAGTAGTCGTCGGACCATGTCAATCGGCAGCTGTACTGGTTTCTTCTTGGAGGGTTGCACTGGTTTCTGCCCTCCATGGACGATCTGCTGGAGAACTTTATCAAACATCGCCATTTACAGACCTATATATACAGATGTTTAAACATGCAGCACTGTCTGACAGCCATTCGACCTAGTATCCATGATGTGAACCCTATATCCACGGCGGGGAAGTTCATTGACTTCGCCTGATCAGGACAGATCTATGAGATTATGAGCATGATGCTCAAGTTCAAGCTTAAGAGCACAGCGGCGAAGGAGGTAGAGCTCTCGCCACTGGTGAGCAGGTGGGAGATTATGCAGAGCAACAACACCCTTGACACCACCTATATGAACGATGAGTACTGGGTCCTGGCTCCACTGGCTCATGGACCTTCCTATTACGTGAAGGGGAAAAGGGTATTATGCTGCAGGGTGTCATGAAGGCTTCACAGAATTCGACTTACAACCAGACATAGAAACACCTGTTGCGGTGGCACTCTTCTCCCTCCTCGAGAACATACATGGGAACCCAGCCTTGATGCAGGACAAGCTGTTCCTCCGGGTATACACCGAACATCTTACAGATGTAACGATGACCTCTCCATGACTTCAGGTCTGGCATGGTGAGAATGACCAGAAACTAAAACGTGCGGGCTCTCGACAACGAATCCTACATGTAGAGCGAGAGCATCAGCAGGTCCAAGCCATGGCTAACCAGCGTCTAAAGTTGACATTGCAACGAAGTGCATCAAATTGCAAAGCTGTAGCAGTCTTGGTTCAGAAAGAAGGGGTGGTCCAGGAGGTGGGGAAGCTAGACGACTTCAAACTTGTGGTGGCTGGGACCAACGTTCTTGGTGAGGTGTACGATCTGGCTCATTGCTGTCTCTAGCGATAGAAAACGAAGTCATATGCCCTACTCCACCTAACCAGTGGCCACGAGGATCTCGAGTTGGCGCTCGAAGGTCAGTGCCACCTCAGAGGAAGGGACATCCCGACTAACCATGGCAAGCAGCTCAGCTTTCATATTGGGAACCTGTTCGGAGAGTGAGGGTGCACTCACCCGGTCAGAGTAACAGTGCTGTACTTTGAATATAGCAAGGTTCACTTCTCACAAAATGGAGGTATTCAGCTTGAATGCGCATAGAGCATAACTCCAGCAACTGTCCCAGCTACCACTTCTACTACAGCAGCCACTACTACTATGGCCTCGACCGTCTTCTGACCTCATGATGCCTTATAGTAGAGCATCGGATCGGAGAGCTTTACAGCCTCATAGTACTCATCAGCCTCGTGGATGTTCTGGGTGGCGTGAGCCTTTTGTTGCCATCGGCGTGCCTCCCTTTGGTGCATATGCTCGAGTGCTTTGCTGTACTCAAATTTCTCCTTAGACAGCTTCCCCATCACCTGGTTATGACGTTTTCTCCCTATCTCTGCCGCCTTATGGTCAGTGAAGCTGAGACCACAGTTCACAACACAAATATGCCTTCATTCAAGATTGCAGATGCCAGGGTCCATACAGGTTATTTAAATTCACCATACAGTCAGCAGGAACTACAAGCAATGTATGAACTGGATGCGTTCGAGGATCCAGTTGAGGACAATGATGAGGATGCCTATGATGAGGACGCCTATGATGAGGACTATGATGGTGATGATGTAGAGCCAGAATCCCCCAGACTAATCCACCGAGCCAAATGGATTTATCGTACCTACGTTAAGGGCTCTCGTGGCCCATTAGCAGCCATTAGGGCTCGGATCACACTGTTCACGACAAAAACTTGTGAGACAGTCCGCAAAATCGCAAACAGTGCTCTCCATGGAGTTGAGAAGATCTCCGAGGCTATTCCAGCCATTACCTCGGGGGTAGGCACATTCTTTGGCATTGCCGGTTCATGGCTCCTTTGCACCTGCAGTCATCTCGGCTGCCGAACATTTAAGACATGCTATATAAGATGGCTTCTCTGTATGATCTGGTCAAGTCCCTTAACTGGCAAGCCTTTGTCGACAAGCTACCATTTAGTGACGGCGCTAGCGCTGCAGAGATTAGACAGCAGTGTTCACAGGTATTCGAAGAGGTGTTCAGCTGTGAGGACCGCTGTTGGATGAACGACGGCCATCTGTTCATCTGTCTAGAGCTTGCCTGAGCTGTACAGGAAAGGACAGGTGTCGACGTCAGATATAAAGTCCGAGAGTTCACCTGCCTCTCTTAAAGATCTCTATTACTGGCCCGATGGCTATTATCACAAGCCTCACCAGCTGCTCGAGGCTGCACGTCGTAAGAGTCATAGATTCACCTTGGAGATGGTTAGCCAGTGGCTCACCAGGCAGGCGATGTGGCAGATCTACAGACCTCGTCCACGGCACATTCGGTATGCACACTTCGATGAACATGTCCCGAACAGAGTCCATCAAGTTGATGTGCTGTTCCTTCCGTATGATCAGGTCTGTTCCATAGGAACACACATGACCTACAAGTACGCCCTCACCATCGTCGATGTCGCCAGTAGATACAAGGTGGCAGTCCCTCTCACGGATAAGTCTGCAGGTCAGACGGCTTCCAGTTTCTAGAGTATCTATGTGGACCTGCAAAACCCCCTCTTGTGGCCAGAGTTGCTGCAAGTGGATGAGGGTAAGGAGTTTCGAGGTGAAACTGCGGCCATCATGTGGAAACATGGTGTGGCAATTAGGCGAGGCGAGGTGGGGCATCACCGTGCCCAGACTGTTGTCGAGCGGTGGGACCGGACACTGGCAGAGAGGCTGTTCCCACATCAGCATGCTCAGGATATGGCTGTCCCGACTGGCAGTCATTCCAAAAAATGTGTGAAAGCGTTGCCCATTGTGGTGGAGAGATCCAATGTTGAAGTTACTAGGCTGATGGGACAGAAGACACTCAATGCCATTCAGCAATCCTCTGTAGCCCTATAGTCGGAACAACTATGCTGTGCTCAAGAGCTGTGCTCGGAGGACATACTTCCATCCAATTCCCTGGTTCGGTATTTGTATGAGCTTGGCGAGTTAGAGGGTGGTCGTAGGCGGGCGACTGACCCCAGCTGGTCGATAGATGTACACAAGATTGACTGGTATGTGGATATGGCTGGACAGTCTATGCTGTACTACCTGGCACGCGAGCATAGAGTGGGAGCTCCAGCTTATCACTAGAGACACCCAGCTACCTCCACCGGGAGTGCTTACATCGAATAGACATCCTCCAGATGTGTCCACACCGAGCCCTGACTGTTGGTTGATGTCACATGATGCTCATACGTTACTCAGCAGCTCTTCGGCATCCATTGGAGTGATGGCATCCTTACGATCATAAGCGAGGGTGTGAATACCATCGGGAGCGATCCATCGCTTTATCTCGGAGGGGTTGAGGCTGAGGCTTGTTTTGTTTTGGTGAGCCTCACTTCGCAGAATGTTCATACCGTGGTGGAAGACCTTTCGCTCAAAGAGGCATTCCTTGTACTGTTCATAACGAATCTGTCTAACCACAGCCCTGCGCACACCCTTTGCCTTCTTGACTTCCTGCTCATCTGACCACTTCATAGAGTACATCTTCGGGTGCCGGCCAACAAACTCCTGGATTGGCACCCCAGCACACTCATCCTTCATCTTGCCCAGGACCTTCTTGTTGGCAGTACTGTGTAGCGGTGTGTTACTGGGTAGTCGCTTGTGTCATAGAGGTCACTCCTCACACTCATGTCGGTGTAGATGTCTTCTGTCTGTGCCTTCAACAGGAAGCTGTCTGTGTCCGTGTACATGAGCTCACAGTGGGCACCATATAGTTGCTTCAGCTCGTTGTAGTAGACGTCATACATGAGGTGCTTCGAAAGGTCCAGGATGGACATTCCCCCATAGACAGGGCGGTTCAACAGCAGGCTCGTCTTGTACATGTGGAGAGCAGCTAGATCATCATCGAACACCTTCGCCCGGGAGATGTTGGGATTGGCTATTAGGTAGCGCAGCTTGTCTTCCTCGGATGATCACAATAGCTTGACATCCACTCGCTTGCACAAGTTCTCCATTGTCTTACTGAAGACAGCGTTATCCATCAGCTTGTAGAGATCCTTCTCAAAGTCGCTGTTGGCCTTCTTACGGAGCTCTGTGTTGAGTCGGATGTAAGGCTCCATCCACAGCGACTGATTGAAGCATAGAACCCTATGCACCTTCTTCAACCTCATACCCAGGCTGAGGTAGAGATTCAGCTTGCAGTAGTGGAGAACGTACTGTTCTTTGTCTCTCAGGTTAGGCACCAGTTTTTCTGCTGCCGTCTCTGCTATCGACTCGCCCAATGCACACTGATACTCTGAGAGCCACTCTCCCTTGACCTTTATCCATTCAGTCACCAGCGGGTAGGCATTGCGGATGTCATGCAGCTCTTATGGGTACTCAAGGTCAACCTCTAGGATGTATCCCTTTTCATCATCATCGGGATGTTGTGTAATCTCTTTGACATCAATGTCCTCCACCACTCAAGCGCCACCCCCACCCCCAGTCAGTAGGTGTTGGCTCTCATTGCCCAGCCATAGAGATTGTTAGCATCCAGATACATGATGTGGCTTGTCGGCTGTTGTGGATTATAGCCAGCAATTTATGGGTGGTTTACCTTAGCATAGCGTCTGCTGACCATTGATACACCACCCCTGAATCGTTTCTCTATGAAGAGATGCATGTCATAGTCAGTGAGGAGCTCCAGCTCCACACCTGTCTTCCTTAGAAGTGCATCCCAGCCCAACTCCGGGCTTGTGTAATAGTGTGCTGGGTCCAGACGATACTGCTGGAGGCACGTGATGCGGAAGTTCTCAAAGACATCTGCAAGGTGCAGAGTGTCAGACCGCAGATAGAGATCATGATAGTCTCTGACGAAATCGGCCCAGACAGCATGTGCGTGGTTGTAGTCGCTGTCAGATATTCCCTCGCCAGAGAGTTTACTGTAGAAAGCAGCTTGAGTTGAAAGAGAGGTCTCATTGAAACGGTGCCACCCATCCACGTGCTCATAGGGGTATACACCCTTGCGGAGCAGGGGCTCATACTTGGCAGTGCTAGATTCATACTGCTTTGTAAGTGGGAACGTTGTGGAACTGGTGACAAGCTTGTCAAGTGATGCTGGGAGGAACTGGTCCGAGTCAATGAACCGCAACCGACAGAGGCTGAAGGAGATGTACTTCTCCATATTGTTGGGGATGTAGCTGATCTTTCCCTCTGTTTGGGAGATGGCCTGCATGATGAGGTGAGAATCATACCCACGCAGGTTGTGGAACACGACCGGATTGGTGGTGGTCTTAGCGTTGAGATACAGTTTTAGGTTACATACATTGTGTGCTGCTCCCCGGTAGAGACCAGTGATGTGGCAGTGATCTCTGACACTGTCCCCATCTAATGGTCTGTCGCACACATAACAACTGACTGCGGTTTTACGAGCTCGGCAGTCCTCTCTAGTCATCTCCATCGGCCTAGGGTGGGCGAGCATGGCTGTTATCTTCTCCTCTTCCCATGCCAATTGATTCCGGAAGTGCTTAGCTGCATCTTCTCCTCCATACAGCACTGGTGATTCACTAACACCGTCACAGCGGACCACAATGTATGAAAACCCGCAGATCTTATGGTGTTGCGTTTTCTGTGTGCTGCTCTGAGCCAGATTCGCCTCTGGCCCCTCAAGCTTGGTTGGTAGGGCTTCAAAGTCGGGATAAATGATGAATGGCACCTTGAGTTGCTTGTGGTAGTTGGTGAACTGTAGCATCTTCCTGTCCTCTGTAGGCATTCCTATCCGCATCGGTCTGCCACTGATGCCGCCGCACTCCGGTTTGTGCTTGATGAGAAGGTCTTCGCGAGAATAGCAGTGGAGTCACCGCTCACAGAAGTGCTTTCTCCCTTTATACTGACTCTGATCATAAAGCAGACGATTCAGGTCCTTAATCCAGGTATAGTGTTGCTTGCCGCCCTTCTCGATAAGTAGCAGATTTGTCCTTGGAATGACGGGATCAGCCTCACTCAGATGCAGTGGCTAGACACCCTTGTCATGCCCGAATACATTAATGGCTAGGCCATTCTGCCGCTCACCACGCTTAAGCTGGTGGAGATGGGTTGGAGAGTCTACACCGCTGAAGTCAAGCGTGTCCCAGTGCCCTAAATACTTCGATGTCTGATGGAGATTACTGTCTGCAGGATAATCAGCAGCCAAGAGAGACCAGCAAAGACAGTGGTCATCGTTGTTCTGGACATTAACCACGGCATGTTTTCACTTAATCGAAGCGGGGAGATCGATGTAGGCCCCCACCACGTAGTGGTTGATATCTGGCGATGTTGAGGTACAATGCATCAACCTGGTCGATAGCCCGGTCAGACCCCTCGCAGGTGTAGTTCCCAAGACCTTGCAGCACCTTGGCTTTGGCCTCCTTCACAGCCTTGCTAATATCGCTTGCCTTCAGGATGGAATGCTGCTTAGACCAGAACATGAGATCTGTGGTGACCTCTGTCCTGTCATTCTTCTCCTTATGGAGGGTGATCTTGAGAGCAAGGCAGAACTTCACCCCCTTCAGGTCGAGGACCTCTTCCACCAACTTCCTCTCGATCTTGTCCAGTTTTTTTATCCAGGAAAGCTGTTGGATCTTTTCCCCCATGTCCAGGAAGTTCCCATCACCGCAGATTGTTCTGGATTGCATGTGGGACCTTCACAAATCCTGGGGGTATGTCCCTCATTTCCTGGAATAAAGCATCAAGAAAACTGTTGATCTCCTCATCTGTGAACTTGGGTGGGGTTTATAGCTCTGGGTGGAGGGGCTTC
This sequence comes from Chaetoderma sp. LZ-2023a, assembly GCA_034401795.1. Taxonomy (NCBI): domain Eukaryota; kingdom Metazoa; phylum Mollusca; class Caudofoveata; order Chaetodermatida; family Chaetodermatidae; genus Chaetoderma; species Chaetoderma sp. LZ-2023a. The sequence goes on from CM067374.1 coordinate 21,619,462, forward strand.
TCGGGAGTGGTTGGTAGCTTCCTGCGTGGGGCTGGGGTTGGCTTCTCGGGAGTGGTTGGTAGCTTCCTGCGTGGGTTGGGGTTGGCTTCTCGGGAATGGTTGGTAGTTTCCTGCGTGGGGTTGGGGTTGGCTTCTCGGGAAGGTGAGCTGCTAGGTTCTCAGCATAAGTGGTAAGGCTAATAGGCCCTTGCTGCAACAATCTCGCCAAATTTTGAAGTACATCCATAGCAGATATTTACCTATATAGTTTTGAAGTATATCCATAGCAGATATTTACCAATATAGTTTACCACGCGATCTTGCAGGCGAAAGATGCATACCATGTATGATTTTTTTGAATGGCTATATACATATGCATGCGGAAGGAAAATGTTTAGAGAAAGTATTCTGATACATTAAAGCCCAGAAATAACTTAACATGTTTCCAAAGCAAAATAAAACATATTGTTCACTATTTTGAACAAAATTGGGTGGAAGACATTACTACCTAAGGCAACAATTTCTTCCAGTCAAATTATGTTCAAAATATTAAAAAAACAGTTTTCATATCGTGTTCAAATCTGTAGCAAAAAATATGTTTTAGTTTTGGTTTTGGAAACATGTAAGGTTATTTCTGAGATGTATTGTACTACGCATGCCTAGTGGTCCAAAGTATACAACCAGCTGGACTTATCACTTTTCTACGTTGTGTACATGTAAGTTTATTTCTGAGATGTATTGTACTATGCATGCCTAGTGGTCCAAAGTATACAACACGCTGGACTTATCACTTTTCTACGTTGTGTACATGTAAGTTTATTTCTGAGATGTATTGTACTATGCATGCCTAGTGGTCCACAGTATACAACAAGCTGGACTTATCACTTTTCTACGTTGTGTACATGTAAGTTTATTTCTGAGATGTATTGTACTATGCATGCCTAGTGGTCCACAGTATACAACAAGCTGGACTTATCACTTTTCTACGTTGTGTACATGTAAGTTTATTTCTGAGATGTATTGTACTATGCGTGCCTAGTGGTCCAAAGTATACAACAAGCTGGACTTATCACTTTTCTACGTTGTGTACATGTAAGTTTATTTCTGAGATGTATTGTACTATGCGTGCCTAGTGGTCCAAAGTATACAACAAGCTGGACTTATCACTTTTCTACGTTGTGTACATGTAAGTTTATTTCTGAGATGTATTGTACTATGCGTGCCTAGTGGTCCAAAGTATACAACAAGCTGGACTTATCACTTTTCTACGTTGTGTACATGTAAGTTTATTTCTGAGATGTATTGTACTATGCGTGCCTAGTGGTCCAAAGTATACAACAAGCTGGACGTATCACTTATCTACGTTGTGTACATGTAAGTTTATTTCTGAGATGTATTGTACTATGCATGCCTAGTGGTCCAAAGTATACAACACGCTGGACTTATCACTTTTCTACGTTGTGTACATGTAAGGTTATTTCTGAGATGTATTGCACTTTGCGTGCCTAGTGGTCCAAAGTATACAACAAGCTGGACTTATCACTTTTCTACGTTGTGTACATGTAAGTTTATTTCTGAGATGTATTGTACTATGCATGCCTAGTGATCCAAAGTATACAACAAGCTGGACTTATCACTTTTCTACGTTGTGTACATGTAAGTTTATTTCTGAGATGTATTGTACTACGCATGCCTAGTGATCCAAAGTATACAACAAGCTGGACTTATCACTTTTCTACGTTGTGTACATGTAAGTTTATTTCTTAGATGTATTGTACTATGCATGCCTAGTGATCCAAAGTATACAACAAGCTGGACTTATCACTTTTCTACGTTGTGTACATGTAAGTTTATTTCTGAGATGTATTGCACTTTGTGTGCCTAGTTGTCCACAGTATACACCAAGCTGGACGTATCAATTTTCTACGTTGTGTACATGTAAGTTTATTTCTGAGATGTATTGTACTATGCATGCCTAGTGATCCAAAGTATACAACAAGCTGGACTTATCACTTTTCTACGTTGTGTACATGTAAGTTTATTTCTGAGATGTATTGTACTACGCATGCCTAGTGATCCAAAGTATACAACAAGCTGGACTTATCACTTTTCTACGTTGTGTACATGTAAGTTTATTTCTTAGATGTATTGTACTATGCATGCCTAGTGATCCAAAGTATACAACAAGCTGGACTTATCACTTTTCTACGTTGTGTACATGTAAGTTTATTTCTGAGATGTATTGCACTTTGCGTGCCTAGTGGTCCAAAGTATACACCAAGCTGGACGTATCAATTTTCTACGTTGTGTACATGTAAGTTTATTTCTGAGATGTATTGCACTTTGTGTGCCTAGTGGTCCAACGTATACAACAAGCTGGACGTATCACTTTTCTACGTTGTGTACATGTCAGGTTATTTCTGAGATGTATTGCACTTTGCGTGCCTAGTGGTCCAAAGTATACAACAAGCTGGACTTATCACTTTTCTACGTTGTGTACATGTAAGTTTATTTCTGAGATGTATTGTACTATGCATGCCTAGTGGTCCAACGTATACAACAAGCTGGACTTATCACTTTTCTACGTTGTGTACATGTAAGGTTATTTCTGAGATGTATTGTACTATGCAGGCCTTGTGGTCCACAGTATACAACAAGATGGACTTACCACTTTTCTACGTTGTGTACATGTAAGGTTATTTCTGAGATGTATTGTACTATGCATGCCTAGTGATCCAAAGTATACAACAAGCTGGACTTATCACTTTTCTACGTTGTGTACATGTAAGGTTATTTCTGAGATGTATTGTACTATGCATGCCTAGTGATCCAAAGTATACAACAAGCTGGACTTATCACTTTTCTACGTTGTGTACATGTAAGTTTATTTCTGAGATGTATTGTTCTATGCGTGCCCAGTGGTCCAAAGTATACAACAAGCTGGACTTATCACTTTTCTACGTTGTGTACATGTAAGTTTATTTCTGAGATGTATTGTACTATGCATGCCTAGTGGTCCAAAGTATACAACAAGCTGGACTTATCACTTTTCTACGTTGGGTACATGTAAGTTTATTTCTGAGATGTATTGTTCTATGCGTGCCTTGTGGTCCAAAGTATACAACACGCTGGACTTCTCACTTTTCTACGTTGTGTACATGTAAGTTTATTTCTGAGATGTATTGTACTATGCATGCCTAGTGGTCCAAAGTATACAACAAGCTGGACTTCTCACTTTTCTACGTTGTGTACATGTAAGTTTATTTCTGAGATGTATTGTACTATGCATGCCTAGTGATCCAAAGTATACAACACGCTGGACTTCTCACTTTTCTACGTTGTGTACATGTAAGTTTATTTCTGAGATGTATTGTACTATGCATGCCTAGTGGTCCAAAGTATACAACAAGCTGGACTTATCACTTTTCTACGTTGTGTACATGTAAGTTTATTTCTGAGATGTATTGTACTATGCATGCCTAGTGGTCCAAAGTATACAACACGCTGGACTTCTCACTTTTCTACGTTGTGTACATGTAAGTTTATTTCTGAGATGTATTGTACTATGCATGCCTAGTGGTCCAAAGTATACAACACGCTGGACTTCTCACTTTTCTACGTTGTGTACATGTAAGTTTATTTCTGAGATGTATTGTACTATGCATGCCTAGTGGTCCAAAGTATACAACACGCTGGACTTCTCACTTTTCTACGTTGTGTACATGTAAGTTTATTTCTGAGATGTATTGTACTATGCATCCCTAGTGGTCCAAAGTATACAACACGCTGGACTTCTCACTTTTCTACGTTGTGTACATGTAAGTTTATTTCTGAGATGTATTGTACTACGCGTGCCTAGTGGTCCAAAGTATACAACAAGCTGGACTTATCACTTTTCTACGTTGTGTACATGTAAGTTTATTTCTGAGATGTATTGTACTACGCGTGCCTAGTGATCCAAAGTATACAACAAGCTGGACTTATCACTTTTCTACGTTGTGTACATGTAAGGTTATTTCTGAGATGTATTGTTCTATGCGTGCCTAGTGGTCCAAACTATACAACAAGCTGGACTTATCACTTTTCTACGTTGTGTACATGTAAGTTTATTTCTGAGATGTATTGTACTATGCATGCCTAGTGGTCCAAAGTATACAACAAGCTGGACTTATCACTTTTCTACGTTGTGTACATGTAAGTTTATTTCTTAGATGTATCGTACTATGCATGCCTAGTGATCAAATGTATACAACAAGCTGGACTTATCACTTTTCTACGTTGTGTACATGTAAGGTTATTTCTGAGATGTATTGTTCTATGCGTGCCTAGTGGTCCAAACTATACAACAAGCTGGACTTATCACTTTTCTACGTTGTGTACATGTAAGTTTATTTCTGAGATGTATTGTACTATACATGCCTAGTGATCCAAAGTATACAACAAGCTGGACTTATCACTTTTCTACGTTGTGTACATGTAAGGTTATTTCTGAGATGTATTGTTCTATGCGTGCCTAGTGGTCCAAACTATACAACAAGCTGGACTTATCACTTTTCTACGTTGTGTACATGTAAGTTTATTTCTGAGATGTATTGTTCTATGCGTGCCCAGTGGTCCAAAGTATACAACAAGCTGGACTTATCACTTTTCTACGTTGTGTACATGTAAGTTTATTTCTGAGATGTATTGTTCTATGCATGCCTTGTGGTCCAAAGTATACAACAAGCTGGACTTATCACTTTTCTACGTTGTGTACATGTAAGGTTATTTCTGAGATGTATTGTACTATGCATGCCTAGTGATCCAAAGTATACAACAAGCTGGACTTATCACTTTTCTACGTTGTGTACATGTAAGGTTATTTCTGAGATGTATTGTACTATACATGCCTAGTGATCCAAAGTATACAACAAGCTGGACTTATCACTTTTCTACGTTGTGTACATGTAAGTTTATTTCTGAGATGTATTGTTCTATGCATGCCTTGTGGTCCAAAGTATACAACAAGCTGGACTTATCACTTTTCTACGTTGTGTACATGTAAGGTTATTTCTGAGATGTATTGTACTATGCATGCCTAGTGATCCAAAGTATGCAACAAGCTGGACTTATCACTTTTCTACGTTGTGTACATGTAAGTTTATTTCTGAGATGTATTGTTCTATGCGTGCCTAGTGGTCCAACGTATACAACAAGCTGGACTTATCACTTTTCTACGTTGTGTACATGTAAGTTTATTTCTGAGATGTATTGTTCTATGCGTGCCTAGTGGCCCAAAGTATACAACACGCTGGACTTCTCACTTTTCTACGTTGTGTACATGTAAGGTTATTTCTGAGATGTATTGTACTATACATGCCTAGTGATCCAAAGTATACAACAAGCTGGACTTATCACTTTTCTAAGTTGTGTACATGTAAGTTTATTTCTGAGATGTATTGTACTATACATGCCTAGTGATCCAAAGTATACAACAAGCTGGACTTATCACTTTTCTACGTTGTTTACATGTAAGGTTATTTCTGAGATGTATTGTACTATGCATGCCTAGTGATCCAAAGTATACAACAAGCTGGACTTATCACTTTTCTACGTTGTGTACATGTAAGGTTATTTCTGAGATGTATTGTACTATGCATGCCTAGTGATCCAAAGTATACAACAAGCTGGACTTATCACTTTTCTACGTTGTGTACATGTAAGGTTATTTCTGAGATGTATTGTTCTATGCGTGCCTAGTGGTCCAAACTATACAACAAGCTGGACTTATCACTTTTCTACGTTGTGTACATGTAAGTTTATTTCTGAGATGTATTGTTCTATGCGTGCCCAGTGGTCCAAAGTATACAACAAGCTGGACTTATCACTTTTCTACGTTGTGTACATGTAAGTTTATTTCTGAGATGTATTGTTCTATGCATGCCTTGTGGTCCAAAGTATACAACAAGCTGGACTTATCACTTTTCTACGTTGTGTACATGTAAGGTTATTTCTGAGATGTATTGTACTATGCATGCCTAGTGATCCAAAGTATACAACAAGCTGGACTTATCACTTTTCTACGTTGTGTACATGTAAGGTTATTTCTGAGATGTATTGTACTATACATGCCTAGTGATCCAAAGTATACAACAAGCTGGACTTATCACTTTTCTACGTTGTGTACATGTAAGTTTATTTCTGAGATGTATTGTTCTATGCATGCCTTGTGGTCCAAAGTATACAACAAGCTGGACTTATCACTTTTCTACGTTGTGTACATGTAAGGTTATTTCTGAGATGTATTGTACTATGCATGCCTAGTGATCCAAAGTATACAACAAGCTGGACTTATCACTTTTCTACGTTGTGTACATGTAAGTTTATTTCTGAGATGTATTGTTCTATGCGTGCCTAGTGGTCCAACGTATACAACAAGCTGGACTTATCACTTTTCTACGTTGTGTACATGTAAGTTTATTTCTGAGATGTATTGTTCTATGCGTGCCTAGTGGCCCAAAGTATACAACACGCTGGACTTCTCACTTTTCTACGTTGTGTACATGTAAGGTTATTTCTGAGATGTATTGTACTATACATGCCTAGTGATCCAAAGTATACAACAAGCTGGACTTATCACTTTTCTAAGTTGTGTACATGTAAGTTTATTTCTGAGATGTATTGTACTATACATGCCTAGTGATCCAAAGTATACAACAAGCTGGACTTATCACTTTTCTACGTTGTTTACATGTAAGGTTATTTCTGAGATGTATTGTACTATGCATGCCTAGTGGTCCAAAGTATACAACACGCTGGACTTCTCACTTTTCTACGTTGTGTACATGTAAGTTTATTTCTGAGATGTATTGTACTATGCATCCCTAGTGGTCCAAAGTATACAACACGCTGGACTTCTCACTTTTCTACGTTGTGTACATGTAAGTTTATTTCTGAGATGTATTGTACTACGCGTGCCTAGTGGTCCAAAGTATACAACAAGCTGGACTTATCACTTTTCTACGTTGTGTACATGTAAGTTTATTTCTGAGATGTATTGTACTACGCGTGCCTAGTGATCCAAAGTATACAACAAGCTGGACTTATCACTTTTCTACGTTGTGTACATGTAAGGTTATTTCTGAGATGTATTGTTCTATGCGTGCCTAGTGGTCCAAACTATACAACAAGCTGGACTTATCACTTTTCTACGTTGTGTACATGTAAGTTTATTTCTGAGATGTATTGTACTATGCATGCCTAGTGGTCCAATGTATACAACAAGCTGGACTTATCACTTTTCTACGTTGTGTACATGTAAGTTTATTTCTTAGATGTATCGTACTATGCATGCCTAGTGATCAAAAGTATACAACAAGCTGGACTTATCACTTTTCTACGTTGTGTACATGTAAGGTTATTTCTGAGATGTATTGTTCTATGCGTGCCTAGTGGTCCAAACTATACAACAAGCTGGACTTATCACTTTTCTACGTTGTGTACATGTAAGTTTATTTCTGAGATGTATTGTACTATACATGCCTAGTGATCCAAAGTATACAACAAGCTGGACTTATCACTTTTCTACGTTGTGTACATGTAAGGTTATTTCTGAGATGTATTGTTCTATGCGTGCCTAGTGGTCCAAACTATACAACAAGCTGGACTTATCACTTTTCTACGTTGTGTACATGTAAGTTTATTTCTGAGATGTATTGTACTATACATGCCTAGTGATCCAAAGTATACAACAAGCTGGACTTATCACTTTTCTACGTTGTGTACATGTAAGGTTATTTCTGAGATGTATTGTTCTATGCGTGCCTAGTGGTCCAAACTATACAACAAGCTGGACTTATCACTTTTCTACGTTGTGTACATGTAAGTTTATTTCTGAGATGTATTGTTCTATGCGTGCCCAGTGGTCCAAAGTATACAACAAGCTGGACTTATCACTTTTCTACGTTGTGTACATGTAAGTTTATTTCTGAGATGTATTGTTCTATGCATGCCTTGTGGTCCAAAGTATACAACAAGCTGGACTTATCACTTTTCTACGTTGTGTACATGTAAGGTTATTTCTGAGATGTATTGTACTATGCATGCCTAGTGATCCAAAGTATACAACAAGCTGGACTTATCACTTTTCTACGTTGTGTACATGTAAGGTTATTTCTGAGATGTATTGTACTATACATGCCTAGTGATCCAAAGTATACAACAAGCTGGACTTATCACTTTTCTACGTTGTGTACATGTAAGTTTATTTCTGAGATGTATTGTTCTATGCATGCCTTGTGGTCCAAAGTATACAACAAGCTGGACTTATCACTTTTCTACGTTGTGTACATGTAAGGTTATTTCTGAGATGTATTGTACTATGCATGCCTAGTGATCCAAAGTATACAACAAGCTGGACTTATCACTTTTCTACGTTGTGTACATGTAAGTTTATTTCTGAGATGTATTGTTCTATGCGTGCCTAGTGGTCCAACGTATACAACAAGCTGGACTTATCACTTTTCTACGTTGTGTACATGTAAGTTTATTTCTGAGATGTATTGTTCTATGCGTGCCTAGTGGCCCAAAGTATACAACACGCTGGACTTCTCACTTTTCTACGTTGTGTACATGTAAGGTTATTTCTGAGATGTATTGTACTATACATGCCTAGTGATCCAAAGTATACAACAAGCTGGACTTATCACTTTTCTAAGTTGTGTACATGTAAGTTTATTTCTGAGATGTATTGTACTATACATGCCTAGTGATCCAAAGTATACAACAAGCTGGACTTATCACTTTTCTACGTTGTTTACATGTAAGGTTATTTCTGAGATGTATTGTACTATGCATGCCTAGTGATCCAAAGTATACAACAAGCTGGACTTATCACTTTTCTACGTTGTGTACATGTAAGGTTATTTCTGAGATGTATTGTACTATGCATGCCTAGTGATCCAAAGTATACAACAAGCTGGACTTATCACTTTTCTACGTTGTGTACATGTAAGGTTATTTCTGAGATGTATTGTTCTATGCGTGCCTAGTGGTCCAAACTATACAACAAGCTGGACTTATCACTTTTCTACGTTGTGTACATGTAAGTTTATTTCTGAGATGTATTGTTCTATGCGTGCCCAGTGGTCCAAAGTATACAACAAGCTGGACTTATCACTTTTCTACGTTGTGTACATGTAAGTTTATTTCTGAGATGTATTGTTCTATGCATGCCTTGTGGTCCAAAGTATACAACAAGCTGGACTTATCACTTTTCTACGTTGTGTACATGTAAGGTTATTTCTGAGATGTATTGTACTATGCATGCCTAGTGATCCAAAGTATACAACAAGCTGGACTTATCACTTTTCTACGTTGTGTACATGTAAGGTTATTTCTGAGATGTATTGTACTATACATGCCTAGTGATCCAAAGTATACAACAAGCTGGACTTATCACTTTTCTACGTTGTGTACATGTAAGTTTATTTCTGAGATGTATTGTTCTATGCATGCCTTGTGGTCCAAAGTATACAACAAGCTGGACTTATCACTTTTCTACGTTGTGTACATGTAAGGTTATTTCTGAGATGTATTGTACTATGCATGCCTAGTGATCCAAAGTATACAACAAGCTGGACTTATCACTTTTCTACGTTGTGTACATGTAAGTTTATTTCTGAGATGTATTGTTCTATGCGTGCCTAGTGGTCCAACGTATACAACAAGCTGGACTTATCACTTTTCTACGTTGTGTACATGTAAGTTTATTTCTGAGATGTATTGTTCTATGCGTGCCTAGTGGCCCAAAGTATACAACACGCTGGACTTCTCACTTTTCTACGTTGTGTACATGTAAGGTTATTTCTGAGATGTATTGTTCTATGCGTGCCTAGTGGTCCAAACTATACAACAAGCTGGACTTATCACTTTTCTACGTTGTGTACATGTAAGTTTATTTCTGAGATGTATTGTTCTATGCGTGCCCAGTGGTCCAAAGTATACAACAAGCTGGACTTATCACTTTTCTACGTTGTGTACATGTAAGTTTATTTCTGAGATGTATTGTTCTATGCATGCCTTGTGGTCCAAAGTATACAACAAGCTGGACTTATCACTTTTCTACGTTGTGTACATGTAAGGTTATTTCTGAGATGTATTGTACTATGCATGCCTAGTGATCCAAAGTATACAACAAGCTGGACTTATCACTTTTCTACGTTGTGTACATGTAAGGTTATTTCTGAGATGTATTGTACTATACATGCCTAGTGATCCAAAGTATACAACAAGCTGGACTTATCACTTTTCTACGTTGTGTACATGTAAGTTTATTTCTGAGATGTATTGTTCTATGCATGCCTTGTGGTCCAAAGTATACAACAAGCTGGACTTATCACTTTTCTACGTTGTGTACATGTAAGGTTATTTCTGAGATGTATTGTACTATGCATGCCTAGTGATCCAAAGTATACAACAAGCTGGACTTATCACTTTTCTACGTTGTGTACATGTAAGTTTATTTCTGAGATGTATTGTTCTATGCGTGCCTAGTGGTCCAACGTATACAACAAGCTGGACTTATCACTTTTCTACGTTGTGTACATGTAAGTTTATTTCTGAGATGTATTGTTCTATGCGTGCCTAGTGGCCCAAAGTATACAACACGCTGGACTTCTCACTTTTCTACGTTGTGTACATGTAAGGTTATTTCTGAGATGTATTGTACTATACATGCCTAGTGATCCAAAGTATACAACAAGCTGGACTTATCACTTTTCTAAGTTGTGTACATGTAAGTTTATTTCTGAGATGTATTGTACTATACATGCCTAGTGATCCAAAGTATACAACAAGCTGGACTTATCACTTTTCTACGTTGTTTACATGTAAGGTTATTTCTGAGATGTATTGTACTATGCATGCCTAGTGATCCAAAGTATACAACAAGCTGGACTTATCACTTTTCTACGTTGTGTACATGTAAGGTTATTTCTGAGATGTATTGTACTATGCATGCCTAGTGATCCAAAGTATACAACAAGCTGGACTTATCACTTTTCTACGTTGTGTACATGTAAGGTTATTTCTGAGATGTATTGTTCTATGCGTGCCTAGTGGTCCAAACTATACAACAAGCTGGACTTATCACTTTTCTACGTTGTGTACATGTAAGTTTATTTCTGAGATGTATTGTTCTATGCGTGCCCAGTGGTCCAAAGTATACAACAAGCTGGACTTATCACTTTTCTACGTTGTGTACATGTAAGTTTATTTCTGAGATGTATTGTTCTATGCATGCCTTGTGGTCCAAAGTATACAACAAGCTGGACTTATCACTTTTCTACGTTGTGTACATGTAAGGTTATTTCTGAGATGTATTGTACTATGCATGCCTAGTGATCCAAAGTATACAACAAGCTGGACTTATCACTTTTCTACGTTGTGTACATGTAAGGTTATTTCTGAGATGTATTGTACTATACATGCCTAGTGATCCAAAGTATACAACAAGCTGGACTTATCACTTTTCTACGTTGTGTACATGTAAGTTTATTTCTGAGATGTATTGTTCTATGCATGCCTTGTGGTCCAAAGTATACAACAAGCTGGACTTATCACTTTTCTACGTTGTGTACATGTAAGGTTATTTCTGAGATGTATTGTACTATGCATGCCTAGTGATCCAAAGTATACAACAAGCTGGACCTATCACTTTTCTACGTTGTGTACATGTAAGTTTATTTCTGAGATGTATTGTTCTATGCGTGCCTAGTGGTCCAACGTATACAACAAGCTGGACTTATCACTTTTCTACGTTGTGTACATGTAAGTTTATTTCTGAGATGTATTGTTCTATGCGTGCCTAGTGGCCCAAAGTATACAACACGCTGGACTTCTCACTTTTCTACGTTGTGTACATGTAAGGTTATTTCTGAGATGTATTGTACTATACATGCCTAGTGATCCAAAGTATACAACAAGCTGGACTTATCACTTTTCTAAGTTGTGTACATGTAAGTTTATTTCTGAGATGTATTGTACTATACATGCCTAGTGATCCAAAGTATACAACAAGCTGGACTTATCACTTTTCTACGTTGTTTACATGTAAGGTTATTTCTGAGATGTATTGTACTATGCATGCCTAGTGGTCCAAAGTATACAACACGCTGGACTTCTCACTTTTCTACGTTGTGTACATGTAAGTTTATTTCTGAGATGTATTGTACTATGCATCCCTAGTGGTCCAAAGTATACAACACGCTGGACTTCTCACTTTTCTACGTTGTGTACATGTAAGTTTATTTCTGAGATGTATTGTACTACGCGTGCCTAGTGGTCCAAAGTATACAACAAGCTGGACTTATCAATTTTCTACGTTGTGTACATGTAAGTTTATTTCTGAGATGTATTGTACTACGCGTGCCTAGTGATCCAAAGTATACAACAAGCTGGACTTATCACTTTTCTACGTTGTGTACATGTAAGGTTATTTCTGAGATGTATTGTTCTATGCGTGCCTAGTGGTCCAATCTATACAACAAGCTGGACTTATCACTTTTCTACGTTGTGTACATGTAAGTTTATTTCTGAGATGTATTGTACTATGCATGCCTAGTGGTCCAAAGTATACAACAAGCTGGACTTATCACTTTTCTACGTTGTGTACATGTAAGTTTATTTCTTAGATGTATCGTACTATGCATGCCTAGTGATCAAAAGTATACAACAAGCTGGACTTATCACTTTTCTACGTTGTGTACATGTAAGGTTATTTCTGAGATGTATTGTTCTATGCGTGCCTAGTGGTCCAAACTATACAACAAGCTGGACTTATCACTTTTCTACGTTGTGTACATGTAAGTTTATTTCTGAGATGTATTGTACTATACATGCCTAGTGATCCAAAGTATACAACAAGCTGGACTTATCACTTTTCTACGTTGTGTACATGTAAGGTTATTTCTGAGATGTATTGTTCTATGCGTGCCTAGTGGTCCAAACTATACAACAAGCTGGACTTATCACTTTTCTACGTTGTGTACATGTAAGTTTATTTCTGAGATGTATTGTTCTATGCGTGCCCAGTGGTCCAAAGTATACAACAAGCTGGACTTATCACTTTTCTACGTTGTGTACATGTAAGTTTATTTCTGAGATGTATTGTTCTATGCATGCCTTGTGGTCCAAAGTATACAACAAGCTGGACTTATCACTTTTCTACGTTGTGTACATGTAAGGTTATTTCTGAGATGTATTGTACTATGCATGCCTAGTGATCCAAAGTATACAACAAGCTGGACTTATCACTTTTCTACGTTGTGTACATGTAAGGTTATTTCTGAGATGTATTGTACTATACATGCCTAGTGATCCAAAGTATACAACAAGCTGGACTTATCACTTTTCTACGTTGTGTACATGTAAGTTTATTTCTGAGATGTATTGTTCTATGCATGCCTTGTGGTCCAAAGTATACAACAAGCTGGACTTATCACTTTTCTACGTTGTGTACATGTAAGGTTATTTCTGAGATGTATTGTACTATGCATGCCTAGTGATCCAAAGTATACAACAAGCTGGACTTATCACTTTTCTACGTTGTGTACATGTAAGTTTATTTCTGAGATGTATTGTTCTATGCGTGCCTAGTGGTCCAACGTATACAACAAGCTGGACTTATCACTTTTCTACGTTGTGTACATGTAAGTTTATTTCTGAGATGTATTGTTCTATGCGTGCCTAGTGGCCCAAAGTATACAACACGCTGGACTTCTCACTTTTCTACGTTGTGTACATGTAAGGTTATTTCTGAGATGTATTGTACTATACATGCCTAGTGATCCAAAGTATACAACAAGCTGGACTTATCACTTTTCTAAGTTGTGTACATGTAAGTTTATTTCTGAGATGTATTGTACTATACATGCCTAGTGATCCAAAGTATACAACAAGCTGGACTTATCACTTTTCTACGTTGTTTACATGTAAGGTTATTTCTGAGATGTATTGTACTATGCATGCCTAGTGATCCAAAGTATACAACAAGCTGGACTTATCACTTTTCTACGTTGTGTACATGTAAGGTTATTTCTGAGATGTATTGTACTATGCATGCCTAGTGATCCAAAGTATACAACAAGCTGGACTTATCACTTTTCTACGTTGTGTACATGTAAGGTTATTTCTGAGATGTATTGTTCTATGCGTGCCTAGTGGTCCAAACTATACAACAAGCTGGACTTATCACTTTTCTACGTTGTGTACATGTAAGTTTATTTCTGAGATGTATTGTTCTATGCGTGCCCAGTGGTCCAAAGTATACAACAAGCTGGACTTATCACTTTTCTACGTTGTGTACATGTAAGTTTATTTCTGAGATGTATTGTTCTATGCATGCCTTGTGGTCCAAAGTATACAACAAGCTGGACTTATCACTTTTCTACGTTGTGTACATGTAAGGTTATTTCTGAGATGTATTGTACTATGCATGCCTAGTGATCCAAAGTATACAACAAGCTGGACTTATCACTTTTCTACGTTGTGTACATGTAAGGTTATTTCTGAGATGTATTGTACTATACATGCCTAGTGATCCAAAGTATACAACAAGCTGGACTTATCACTTTTCTACGTTGTGTACATGTAAGTTTATTTCTGAGATGTATTGTTCTATGCATGCCTTGTGGTCCAAAGTATACAACAAGCTGGACTTATCACTTTTCTACGTTGTGTACATGTAAGGTTATTTCTGAGATGTATTGTACTATGCATGCCTAGTGATCCAAAGTATACAACAAGCTGGACTTATCACTTTTCTACGTTGTGTACATGTAAGTTTATTTCTGAGATGTATTGTTCTATGCGTGCCTAGTGGTCCAACGTATACAACAAGCTGGACTTATCACTTTTCTACGTTGTGTACATGTAAGTTTATTTCTGAGATGTATTGTTCTATGCGTGCCTAGTGGCCCAAAGTATACAACACGCTGGACTTCTCACTTTTCTACGTTGTGTACATGTAAGGTTATTTCTGAGATGTATTGTACTATACATGCCTAGTGATCCAAAGTATACAACAAGCTGGACTTATCACTTTTCTAAGTTGTGTACATGTAAGTTTATTTCTGAGATGTATTGTACTATACATGCCTAGTGATCCAAAGTATACAACAAGCTGGACTTATCACTTTTCTACGTTGTTTACATGTAAGGTTATTTCTGAGATGTATTGTACTATGCATGCCTAGTGATCCAAAGTATACAACAAGCTGGACTTATCACTTTTCTACGTTGTGTACATGTAAGGTTATTTCTGAGATGTATTGTACTATGCATGCCTAGTGATCCAAAGTATACAACAAGCTGGACTTATCACTTTTCTACGTTGTGTACATGTAAGGTTATTTCTGAGATGTATTGTACTATGCATGCCTAGTGATCCAAAGTATACAACAAGCTGGACTTATCACTTTTCTACGTTGTGTACATGTAAGGTTATTTCTGAGATGTATTGTACTATGCATGCCTAGTGATCCAAAGTATACAACAAGCTGGACTTATCACTTTTCTACGTTGTGTACATGTAAGGTTATTTCTGAGATGTATTGTACTATGCATGCCTAGTGATCCAAAGTATACAACAAGCTGGACTTATCACTTTTCTACGTTGTGTACATGTAAGGTTATTTCTGAGATGTATTGTACTATGCATGCCTAGTGATCCAAAGTATACAACAAGCTGGACTTATCACTTTTCTACGTTGGGTACATGTAAGTTTATTTCTGAGATGTATTGTTCTATGCGTGCCTTGTGGTCCAAAGTATACAACACGCTGGACTTCTCACTTTTCTACGTTGTGTACATGTAAGTTTATTTCTGAGATGTATTGTACTATGCATGCCTAGTGGTCCAAAGTATACAACAAGCTGGACTTCTCACTTTTCTACGTTGTGTACATGTAAGTTTATTTCTGAGATGTATTGTACTATGCATGCCTAGTGGTCCAAAGTATACAACACGCTGGACTTCTCACTTTTCTACGTTGTGTACATGTAAGTTTATTTCTGAGATGTATTGTACTATGCATGCCTAGTGGTCCAAAGTATACAACACGCTGGACTTCTCACTTTTCTACGTTGTGTACATGTAAGTTTATTTCTGAGATGTATTGTACTACGCGTGCCTAGTGATCCAAAGTATACAACAAGCTGGACTTATCACTTTTCTACGTTGTGTACATGTAAGGTTATTTCTGAGATGTATTGTTCTATGCGTGCCTAGTGGTCCAAACTATACAACAAGCTGGACTTATCACTTTTCTACGTTGTGTACATGTAAGGTTATTTCTGAGATGTATTGTACTATGCATGCCTAGTGATCCAAAGTATACAACACGCTGGACTTCTCACTTTTCTACGTTGTGTACATGTAAGGTTATTTCTGAGATGTATTGTACTATGCATGCCTAGTGGTCCAAAGTATACAACAAGCTGGACTTATCACTTTTCTACGTTGTGTACATGTAAGTTTATTTCTGAGATGTATTGTACTATGCATGCCTAGTGGTCCAAAGTATACAACACGCTGGACTTCTCACTTTTCTACGTTGTGTACATGTAAGTTTATTTCTGAGATGTATTGTACTATGCATGCCTAGTGGTCCAAAGTATACAACACGCTGGACTTCTCACTTTTCTACGTTGTGTACATGTAAGTTTATTTCTGAGATGTATTGTACTATGCATCCCTAGTGGTCCAAAGTATACAACACGCTGGACTTCTCACTTTTCTACGTTGTGTACATGTAAGTTTATTTCTGAGATGTATTGTACTACGCGTGCCTAGTGGTCCAAAGTATACAACAAGCTGGACTTATCACTTTTCTACGTTGTGTACATGTAAGTTTATTTCTGAGATGTATTGTACTACGCGTGCCTAGTGATCCAAAGTATACAACAAGCTGGACTTATCACTTTTCTACGTTGTGTACATGTAAGGTTATTTCTGAGATGTATTGTTCTATGCGTGCCTAGTGGTCCAAACTATACAACAAGCTGGACTTATCACTTTTCTACGTTGTGTACATGTAAGTTTATTTCTGAGATGTATTGTACTATGCATGCCTAGTGGTCCAAAGTATACAACAAGCTGGACTTATCACTTTTCTACGTTGTGTACATGTAAGTTTATTTCTTAGATGTATTGTACTATGCATGCCTAGTGATCCAAAGTATACAACACGCTGGACTTCTCACTTTTCTACGTTGTGTACATGTAAGGTTATTTCTGAGATGTATTGTACTATGCATGCCTAGTGGTCCAAAGTATACAACAAGCTGGACTTATCACTTTTCTACGTTGTGTACATGTAAGTTTATTTCTGAGATGTATTGTACTATGCATGCCTAGTGGTCCAAAGTATACAACACGCTGGACTTCTCACTTTTCTACGTTGTGTACATGTAAGTTTATTTCTGAGATGTATTGTACTATGCATGCCTAGTGGTCCAAAGTATACAACACGCTGGACTTCTCACTTTTCTACGTTGTGTACATGTAAGTTTATTTCTGAGATGTATTGTACTATGCATCCCTAGTGGTCCAAAGTATACAACACGCTGGACTTCTCACTTTTCTACGTTGTGTACATGTAAGTTTATTTCTGAGATGTATTGTACTACGCGTGCCTAGTGGTCCAAAGTATACAACAAGCTGGACTTATCACTTTTCTACGTTGTGTACATGTAAGTTTATTTCTGAGATGTATTGTACTACGCGTGCCTAGTGATCCAAAGTATACAACAAGCTGGACTTATCACTTTTCTACGTTGTGTACATGTAAGGTTATTTCTGAGATGTATTGTTCTATGCGTGCCTAGTGGTCCAAACTATACAACAAGCTGGACTTATCACTTTTCTACGTTGTGTACATGTAAGTTTATTTCTGAGATGTATTGTACTATGCATGCCTAGTGGTCCAAAGTATACAACAAGCTGGACTTATCACTTTTCTACGTTGTGTACATGTAAGTTTATTTCTTAGATGTATCGTACTATGCATGCCTAGTGATCAAAAGTATACAACAAGCTGGACTTATCACTTTTCTACGTTGTGTACATGTAAGGTTATTTCTGAGATGTATTGTTCTATGCGTGCCTAGTGGTCCAAACTATACAACAAGCTGGACTTATCACTTTTCTACGTTGTGTACATGTAAGTTTATTTCTGAGATGTATTGTTCTATGCGTGCCCAGTGGTCCAAAGTATACAACAAGCTGGACTTATCACTTTTCTACGTTGTGTACATGTAAGTTTATTTCTGAGATGTATTGTTCTATGCATGCCTTGTGGTCCAAAGTATACAACAAGCTGGACTTATCACTTTTCTACGTTGTGTACATGTAAGGTTATTTCTGAGATGTATTGTACTATGCATGCCTAGTGATCCAAAGTATACAACAAGCTGGACTTATCACTTTTCTACGTTGTGTACATGGCTACAACTTTAATAATGAAACTAAGATTAAACATTTATTTTGTAACCAGGTAGTAATTAATATTTATTTCATCGTGATGAATGTAATAATACTAATGAGCACTAATACATTGTAATACTAAGGGCATGCGTTCTGGTTTTTAAAACCGAATTCAAAATATCTTGCGTATTCACAGTAAAATAGTTGGAAATAAAATGGTTCAACTTGTATACTTTTAGAGTCCTAAGTTGTGTAACTCGGTGTCGTGAAATGATATAAATATTAAAGGTGCATATTCACAGCAGAACTCCTGAATGTAAAATTGGTAAAATTGTATACTTCTAGAGGCTTAAATCGTATGCCTAGTTGTAATGAAACGAAATAAATGTTAACATATGATGATTTCAATACATATAAATTAATACAATTTTTTAGTTGTGAATTTGAATTAGGGACTCGTGTCTCCAATTAGTTTTCAAAACTTAAAAAACATTATATCAATTTATATGGAATGAAATCATCATATGTTAAGATTTATTTCGTTCCATTACATCCAGCCACACGCTTTAAGCCTCTAAAGGTTTACAATTTTAAGAATTGTATTTTCAAGCATTCTGGTGTGAATACGCACCTTTACACTATACACCATAATATGTTTAGATCTGAAGTTGAATTATGTACGCGTGTCTCTAATTCAATTTCACAACTCGCAAAAAGTAAGAAATCCATCATATGTTAAGATTTAGGCCCCCGCCCCACCCCCTATTTCGTTTCATTATTTCTAGACACATAAGTCCAACCTCTAAAAGTATATAATTTTTATCAATTTTATTTTTAAGCATTTCGTTCTGAATATGCACCTTAAAATACGCCTCTATATACCACACGCACGCACGCACGCGTATACTAAGCGGTCTCAGAAGCAGTTCAGCATACGTCTCTCCTGTTGATAGTCAAGGTTGTATAAGCCTTTGTAACAATAAGATCCGATCAACCATATGATACAAGCTCTACTTGCTTACTTAGATATTGAGACACGGAGGCACCCACGCGCGTGTGGTACACGCATGTACACACACACGCACGCACGCACGCACGCACGCGCGCGCGCACGCACGCACGCACGCGTATGCTAACAGTCTCAGAAAAAATTTAGCATACGTCTCCAGTTGATGTGCAAGGTTGTAGAAGCCCTTGCAAAAATATGTCCGGATCAACCATATGATACAATCTCTACTTGCTTATGAAGAATCGCACGCATACGCGCACGCTCACGCTCTAGAACATGGAGATGACGCACGTACGCCAATCTGCCCGTCCGTAAGTCCACACGTATGCACGCGCGCATGTACGCACGCACGCACGCACGCACGCACGCACGCACGCACACATGCACGTGTGTTCGCACATACACTGCTTTGACAGCTATTTTTCGGCTCCTGTAGCCACCTTGTGGAGATCTGATAACGCCCACCAAGTTGGTTTATCCTCTCACTTATGGCTACTCTCGTGTGTTCGGTCAAGTAGTATCTTACAAGCCCTTCATCATGAGCACAAAGTTGTCTGTGCTTGCAACCATTTTGCTTTAGTGTTTAACGTTCAATGGCCATGTTATCTTAAATTCTACTGAATGGTCACCAAGTCCTGTAAACTAAATAACCTTCTATCCTTTTCCTAATTACGTTCTGGACTGTGATTCAAAAGTGAATTATATTCCTGCATGTGACGTCATCCGACTTACAATCTGGACCGTGATTCACAACTGAATTATGTTCATGAATGTGATGTCAACCGAATTACGTTCAGGACTGTGATTCAAACTGAATTATATTCTGGCATGTGATGTCATCCGAATTACTGTCAGGACCATGATTCAAACTGAATTATGTTCTTTCATGTGATGCCATCCGAATTACTGTCTAGACCGTTATTCATACTGAATTATGTTCTAACATGTGATGTCGTCCGAATTACGATCTGGACCGTGATTCAACCTGAATTACTTTCTAGCATGTGATTCAAACTGAACTATGTTCTAACATGTGATGTCATCTGAATTACGGTCTGGACTGTGATTCAAACGGAATTATGTTCTAGCATGTGGTGTCATCGGAACTATTGTCTGGACTGCAATTCAACGTTATAGCATGGGATGGCATCCGAATTACGGTCTGGAAACATTTAGCTAATCAGGCTCCATTGAACAAACTTGGTCCAGTTGTTGCCCTAGATGATGTTTGAAACGCGTTTGATGAGTTTGATTCAATCCGCCAAGTGGTTTTGCAGAATAATTTTAGACATTTCTAAAACTCGGCCGAAATCTCTGATGGTCACCGGTCAAATTGGCAGATTAGCTACACTAAATACTTCTAAGGTATTTAAATATTATAGTAAACATGATTTTAATTAAATACCTACTCATCCGGCCTTTTGGGTGCGGCAGCCCTAGCTCCATACTGCTGACTGTATTGATAGAATGCAGGGTCAATGACCCCCCCCCCCCCCGATTCAAACAAACTGCCTCAAAATTTGGGTGCTGGGTGATATAGACAGGGACAGGGTCTTCCTCTTGGCATTTCTGCATCACTTTTATCCACACAATTACAACATATACACTCCCTCACAGTAGGCATAATCTCACCAAAACCACATGTACACCTGCTAAAAAAATATATTGTGTATTTTTAATACAAAATATAGGCCCGCATGTAAGTTCAACTAAGTTGCCATGGTGCCAACCCATGCTGAATCGGCATATCCGGGATAAATAATAATCTATTCCTGAACAAGAAACATGTACATATAGTTAACCCTTTAACACTCATATCACCAAAAATGGCTTTTGCAGTGTTCTTGAGATTTGTCATTTGCAGAACAAGACTATTTTTGAAAATTTGCCACTGCAATGACTGGCTCGATAACCGAGCCAGTCATTCCAGTGGTAAATTTTCAAAAATAGTCTGTCTACAGATGTACATTTTCTATGAGAAAATTTAATTTTTTTCACAAATTCAAGTTTTAAAGGGTTAATAGATTATCTGAGATTAGTTTATAATATACTGTATAATAGCATATAAAGATATTTTGCAAAATTATCTCCATCCAACTTTTAACAAGAACTATAGGTTACTGGCATGACAGGTACACGATTCTGTTGAATATTTTGAAATTATATGGCTGGCATAACTGGAAGCCATTGCTGCCCATGCCAGTTATAATAATTTTAAGATATTCGAAAACTTTCCGGTTTGTTTGCCTCGAGCTTGAGAGACGAAGAATTATCAATGAAAGGATTAAATCATGTGGATATCATGTACAGTCTTTGTCCATTTTCTTCCAAATTAGAAATTGTACATAGAAAGTGGCTCAAAGTACTTTATAATTATTTCAAGGATACAATACTTGAAATTTGGTTGATCTTACAATGACAATTTGACTAAAATGCACTGCAGTTAGTGTGTTCTGACTTACTGCTCATTATTCACTATATATAATATATATGTCATTGGCATGTTAGATATTTTCCTGAAATGGAACAACTCAAAATAAACCTGACCAAATATGTTCCCCAAATAAATGCTTTCTAAATCATTTATGAGGAATGAATATAGAAATCCAATTTAATTGGTTACATTAAACTGCATTAGATAGATCTGTCATGTGTCTGTGTATATTTGTACATAATGTTTTCTTGTAAATAAGTTGAGAGCCTCAAGGTGTCAGGGGAAAAGCAGTTGTATAACTGACCATGGTTTCACCCTCTATAAATAAAGAATTTATTATTATTATTATTATTATTATTATTATTATTATTATTATTATTATTATTATTATTATTATTATTATCATCAAACAGTTGAGTGTCAGATCAGTTGCAGACATTGAAAACATTAGAGATAATTTCATTTACAGTGTATTAACCAGATTTCATGACAAATGGTATTTAAAACTGATGGGAGGGGTAGAATCAAGATTAGACATCCCTCTCCACTCCCACCCCCACCCCCACCCCCACTGATGTTGAAGTCGTCTAAAGAAATTACCTTTTACAGGGCAAGATTGAGAGAAAACTCACCGTAAACAAGGCACTCAGTCCGTCCGTCGATCAATTTTTTGAAGGTCTGCATGGCTAGCCCATGGAGAATTACTAAACACTCATGCAGTCGTTGAACAACAAAGCTAAAGTATGACACCTAGTTACATTTTCCTTTTCTTTACTTGTGTTTACTTATTTTGTTTCTGACCACCGACCTTTATGGTAAGATCTTCATCCTGATGTAAACTGCTGTGAATTTCAAGGGTTTTGTGAATGCGTGCGTGTGATTTCAGTTCAATAGCAGTGCCAAAACAAGGGCTAAAATCCCCATAAAAGTCTGGAACATATTCCACCCTCGGCCAGCTGCAAATGCATCTGAGGAAGGTACTGAAGTATGTTTCTATAAAAAAAAATTTCCAAAAAAATTATTCATTTCTTGACACCTTGTTCCCTGTGAAAAATGGTCTATAAATACAACTAGGCTTGTATAAACACCACTCGATTGTGTTGGTCTATGTCATCTTGCTATTTCGGATCCATAGGATGGTGATTTAGGAGGGTTGGGTGTACAACAGTCCCTATCCATCACACCATTAAGACAATGAACAACTAAAGACCTTCACGAAAACACATTACATTGTAACGTAATCAATAGATTGGACATTCCGTTCGTATATGTTTATGATAATTAGAAAAAAATAATTATTTTAAGTCATGTAAACGTCTTGTTATATTTAATTTGCAACGATAAGTTGTGAAAAGCTCACATACCAATCTGTGTTTAGCACGCTGTTATTGTCCTCGTCAGTTTCGCCAGTCACTGTCTCCGGATCGCTGGAGTCGTACGGTTCGAACTGGTACTTGTTGTTCTGGCATGTCTCTGTCATCGTCGTCTTCGAAATATACATGATCCGAGTCCCTAAGAGTACTAGAAACGCTAGATGAGCTGTCGCTCTCACTTAAATTCGTATTACATTCCGCCATTTTTTTTCAATCGTCTTCAACCTGTGACGTCACTAACTTAATTTACGCAATAGAAATTCGGGACGAAATACTACAGTTCGATGTCGTTTTTAATAAATTTAACGATAGATTTCGTTGTAATTGTTTTCACTATTATTTAGAACATGCTAATTATTTGAAATTAAGCCATTTTATAGCTAAAGTCAACGCCCTTCTAGTGATCCCCTTTAAAGGTATGAAACTAGAAAAATCACCTGGGTGTGATGGCCTTCCAGGTGAATTTTACCAAACCTTTTGGCACCTTGTAGGTCCAATAATGGAAGAGTTAGCCACAGACATTTTTGAGAAAGGTCATTTACCACCAACTATGGCTAGGGCATATGTGAGGCTAATATATAAACGAGATGACAGACGTCTAATTCAGAATTACAGACCAATTTCCCTACGATGTGTAGACTACAAAATAATATCCAGAGCACTAGCATTGAAACTTGGTAGTGTTTTAGGAGAAATTCTTGGAACAGAGCAGACATGTGCTGTACCTACGAGGACAACTTTAACCAATACCATGTTAATAAGAGACCGTATACAATTGGTTGAGAAGGATAGAATCCCTTCAGCTGTGATTGCCTTGGACAATGAAAAGGCATTTGACCGTGTGGAATGGGATTTTCTTTTTAATTCTTTGCAATCGTTTGGGTTAGGCACAAACTTTATTAAATGGGTTCAGATTTTATATACGGATATCAAGAGTAGCTATTTAGTGAACAATCAATTATCCAGGGAAATTGTTTTAGAACGTGGTGTTAGACAGGGGTGTTCCCTATCGCCATTATTATTTGTTATTGTGATAGAATCCCACGCCATAGCATTGAGGCAAAATAATAACTTTCAAGGCATATGTATTTGTGGCATAGAAAGACCACTTAAGCTGTCACAATATGCTGATGACACAACTGTGTTTGCTAGTTCAAACAATGATTTTACAATTTTAAACCAAGTACTAGAAAAGTTCCAAAATGCATCTGGTTTGAAAATCAATAAAGAAAAATCCAAAGGATTATTTTTGGGGCCATGGAAAGAGTGGAATGACCAGCCACTTGAAATTAATTGGTCTAATGATACCATTAGGATTTTACGCATCTATTTTATCAGGAACCCGAATGCAACACAAAATTGGGATGAACGACTATCTAAGCTTAAGAGAATATTAGCAAATTGGAAGCGTCGTCGTCTTTCAATTTTTGGTAGAGTGTTTGTTGTCAACAACCTGATATTATCTGGGCTATGGTATACAGCATCTGTTGTACACATGCCAAAACATGTAGAAAAGGAGGTTAACGAGTTGATATTGTCATTCATATGGGAAGAAAAGATTCATTTAGTTTCCCATCGTGTTCTCAATAATGCTACGTTAGAAGGACTTGATTTAATTAATATTAACGTGAAATGTGTGAAATTTTTGAATGATCTTATTACATCAGATGCGACGTGGGCGTGCGTTTTACGAGCTCTCGTGGAGAGAATTGTAGAACCATTTCTGACGGAGTGTGTTTTTACCTCAAAGAAGGCACCTCAGATTAGCCAAATGATACCAGATGTGTTTAAAGATCAAGTTAAGGAGTTAAAAATATTTGACAGATACATGCCTCCGCCTACGTGCTGGAGGGAAGTACTAGAACAGCAGTTGTGGGGCAATAGTAATATATGTCATAACAATGCAGTACTCCATCTACCGTGCTTTGCAAAATATGGCATTCAACGTTTGTCTGATATGGTACACCCCCAAACACGTAGATGGATTTCAATGCAAGAAGTAGCTAGAAAAACACATATGAGGCATATAGATGTCCAACGGTTACTAAATAAAATAAAACATGCTGTACCAATTGAATGGTTTTGTCTGCCAAATGTAAATCATAATAGTTTGAATCCGCAACCACTAGTTCTTGATGATGAGATGTTAAAATACAAAATGAGATCCAATGAATGGTACCACGTTATGAGACGGAAACAAGTAACACCTCCAATAGCAATTAAGAGATGGGATGACCCATGCTTTAAACCATCCAGTTGGAAAAATGTATGGAAAATCTTACATTTTCCATACATACCAAATATGGCTCCTGATTTATTGTCACGATTACTACATCGACGGCTATGGGTGGGGCATTTGACATACAAGTGCAATATAACGACTTCTGCCCGCTGATCTGTGAAGAATCAGCCCACTGGCGTCAATGATTGACTTCTTTGTCATTGACTGACGAGTCACTTTTCAATTGTTGGACAGTTACACTCGCCACATGGGCATACTATCACACCTGTTTGTTAAGTTTTGTTTTGCTATCAGATCTTTATCAGCTTATTGTTTTGTATGTATACCGTTTAAGCGGTATGTATTTATAGATTGTATTAGTGTTCATTAGTTAGATATGTTATTTATTTGTTGTTTTGGTGTAATATTAATTAGGCTTACTAGTTCACCAGGGTTTTTTTCTGGGGGGTTGCAAGCCTTTAAAAGGAGTTCGTCCGTCTGCATCAGCGTCGGATTAAAAAAAAAAGCAGTAGTATTAGTAGTAGTAGTAGTAGTATTAGTAGTAGTAGTAGTAGTAGTAGTAGTAGTAGTAGTAGTAGTATTAGTAGTAGTAGTAGTAGTAGTAGTAGTAGTAGTAGTAGTAGTAGTATTAGTAGTAGTAGTAGTAGTAGTAGTAGTAGTAGTAGTAGTAGTAGTAGTAGTAGTAGTAGTAGTAGTAGTAGTATAAGTAGTAGTAGTAGTAGTAGTAGTAGTAGTAGTAGTAGTAGTAGTAGTAGTAGTAGTAGTATTAGTAGTAGTAGTAGTAGTAGTAGTAGTAGTATTAGTAGTAGTAGTAGTAGTAGTAGTAGTAGTAGTAGTAGTAGTAGTAGTAGTAGTAGTAGTAGTAGTAGTAGTAGTAGTGGCAGCGGCAGCGGCAGCAGCAGTAGCGCAAGTGTTAGGGGTGGTGATGTCTCTGCCTTGGCTGTCACCACCACATCCAACGCCACTGGTTTATATCGCCATCAGTCATCTTCATCGTGGCCGTCATTGGCGTCGGTGTCGTTATCTTTACTGTAATTGCTTTTGGATTCTTCTTAGAAATTTGCAGAGTTTGGCCAGAAGGGTAACAATAGACACTGCTATTAGGAAATAGAACATGCAGAAGTTCGGACGACAGCAGTAATATTTTGCCAGTAGGTGCGATCCCCTTTATAAAGATTCAGATCGAACTATATGGTCCAGAATCAGGACAGAATGTTAACTATGGACCAGAATCAACACAGAATATCAAATTATGGACCAGAATCAGCACAGATCTAAGGAAATACATTCAAACGGCAACAATACATAGATGAAGGGACATTGTCATCCTCTAGTCACATCCAAATATGTCATTATCCACAAACACACAAACACACGGCTTTACACACGTCAAAATATTATAAATGATGCAGATGTAGAAAGCTAACATTTCTACACCTATGCATCATTTGTTTACAACTGAATGTGATTTAGTCCAGAACATAGAAACCTTTGAATATCAGTTCTTATTGACTTGACAGCTACCATATAGATGATTGAATTCAAGGCACTGTTATAACCAAGCATATATGCTAGTGTTAGCGCCAGCTTGTCCTGATAAGTGCCCTCATGAGGGGCGCATATGCGAAGTGGCGTGTATATGTTCATTGGCCACAACGATATAAAAAACAAGATAATGACTATTGCAACAGCACGTGCGCCAGCATTCTGGCATTCCTGTTGCGCGTCCATGTGTTTACTGTGTTGTGCTTGACAGCGGAGTTGCACGTACTTGAGTACATGCATTGATAATATTGTGATGGACGGGATACTAGTGTGAAACACTAGGAAGCACAAATCTCTGATAGTGACGTCACCAGAAAATGTGCAGAGAGGAAGTACAACCTTCCCGTTATATAACACATCACTAGCATGATAAAATATGATAATTATTATCCAGGCTATGACGCTGCAACACCATATCCTGACGCACAATTTGAGAACATATCCCTTTGTCACCTTGGCCCTCGCGTGTAGAGGATAGCAGAGTTGGTAGTATCTAAGAAGCAGGCAAGATGATAGACATTTCCAGAGAGGCCGATACCTGCCATAAACATCAACACCTTACAGGTTAATGTTGGATATGGGCACGTGATTATGGGATAGAGCAGCCCCGCCCATCCAGCAAATGCCATACAGCAAAAGAAGTCCGCAATGGCGAGACTAGCAATGAATGTGAATAAAGGTGATTTGTATTTCTATGATGCGATTATGTAGTAAAATATAAACACGTTATATAGAGCGCCGATTGGGAGATATGAGACTGTGAAATATCTATAAAAAAATTCTGGTATTTGATCATTACTGCTTAAAGCTAATAGAAATGTTTCTTGTGAAATCTTAGTCGTTGCATTGTTAATAATAAAATTCACTGATAATCTTAACGCCATGATAAATACCGTCTTCGTAAGATTCATCTAATATTGCCTTAACTGAATACGATACGGACACATTTCACTGTTTGTATCGCGATGGCCTATGCTGTGGAACTTTGCATCCTGATAGAATGAAGCCGCATTTATATAGATGGTTGTTCACAATGGATTGTTGGATGCAGTATACTAAGAATGGCTAGAAGGCAGGGCTTCCATTCAGTCCCGTCTATCAAAGCCTATATACAAATATCATATGGCATTTGTCGGAGTATCTATAATAACATTCAGACAATGGATGGCTTATTTCGTGGAACCTTTTAGCCCGATAGAATGAGAGAATTTGGCATTTAAACTTTTGAAACCAGCCTATCTTTTTTTTAAGAAGTCACACCTAAACAACTGATCGTAAAGAACCTTCATTATATGGCACTGACAGACATTCTAAACGGCAAGTTACGGGTTTAAAGAGCCGTATTCACACAAGATTGCCTGAAAATAAAATTGCTAAAATTGAATAGGTTTAGAGGCTTAACTTATGTACCACATTGCAGTGAAACGAATTAAATCTTAACATATGATTATTTCATTCCATATAAATTAATATAGTTTTTAAGTTATGGAATTGAATGAATGTGGACCTTTAATTAATCAACCCTCTCTGTAGGAGCCGCTTCTCATACTCACGCATGACGTATGAACGTGATCATATGACATAGATTCGATAATAAATATTCTATGTTACCCGTAATCACATCTTATGTTAGACACACGCCCTATTCAACAGCAGCATAACGAACTCGCCTATTTCTCCTCAATCATAACACACAGTTACATTCAACACACATCAGGGCGATGTCAGTTTTACTAACACGGCTACAGAATAAAACGGAGGCAGTTTTCAAACAGATTTATTATACTCAGCAATTGTTAACCCAGTTTTTTTCGGAAATCTCTGGGATTCAGCTTCATTGAGAACATTGCGCTTCTGGCAATTCAGAGTGAGCACGTGATAACAAAGAACATGGTAGAGAGGTTTTTGAAGATATGCTGACTGTTACATTGTGAAAATATTGTTAATGCGTATATATATATATATATTGTATGTGCTGTATGCAGATACCATACTGTATGGTTTTTACGCAATAAATTGAAATTGTGATAGAGAAGTGTTTGCGGGTGCATGTGAAAGGCGATAAAACAACGTGAATATCGACCATAAAGAGATACAAATATAGAGTACAGCTCGGAAATAACTTACTATGTTTCCAAAACAAAAAAAGAAACATATTACTAAGAATGTTCTCTTGAATATTTTGAACATAATTGGATTGGAGTCTTCCAATCCAATTATGTCCAAAATATTTAACAGAACATTTTGTTTTTGTTTTGAAAACCTGTTAAGTTATTTCTTAGCTGCACTGTAGATCGAATAGAGATATAAATACATACATCCAATCAATAATTATTTCTCTCTATTTCTATCTATATTTACATCTCTCTTTTCATGGTTGATATTCTTATAGTTTCTTTGTCATTATAAATACTTCGGTCTATTCCTGGATTCGCTTTCGATCTTAACCAGGAGAAGCAGCTGGTGTAGACAGTAAAGTTTTGATTACTAACTGGAAATAAACTGATCACTAACAAAGAAGGCATAACCACTCCGGCGTTGATGATGTATCCTCAGTGACTACACATTTTATCGATGCGATGTAATAAATCTTTTACAGTTTGCCTGTATAGTTATCTGGAAATTGATAGACAGGGAGTTCCAGAGATCGATCGATCCCAACATAGACGAGGTGTGGGTGGAGCTTAGATAGAGATGGGTGGGCCATAGCTAAAACTGAAAAGGTCCATTAAGTGACAACACGCCTTATATTCTAGTGTGTTCTGGACGAATATTGTTGCTATGATACCACAGTAATACTGGGATCCATTCCTAGACATACCCAGCCCATTTCTAACTAAGCCCCGCTCATTTCTAACTAAGCTCCGCCCATTCCTAACTAAACTCCGCCCATTTCTTTCATTTATTTTTATAAGGAGAATTTAACCAACATCAGTGATAAAATTTAAAAACTAAAATATCATGTACTTATTGGCAAACTAATTTAAACTTATTAAACAATGTCTTACAGGCTAAAACTGTCTGATGAATCATTAACAGTTTAAACATCAAAACGTTGTTTTCTAAATATAGGAGTTTTTTTCGTGACGTCATTACGTCATTATCATTAGAATGGGGGAAGCCTGGCCATCAAGCGGCCACTGATGCGAAAAAGTAAACACTGATCTTTCTGGATGTAAATCTTATCTTACACCGTATAAATCCACTAAATAATAATTGTTTGGCGAAATATATTCAATTTCCACTCTTTCATACCATGTTGGAACCAGTATTCGTGCATCAAATGGCTTGCTCATTCAGTCATTGTGTGTGTGAATGGCAACATTTGTGCTGTTCATGCTCAAACAAGTGTTCTAATGATGGTATGAATGGTGATATATTATACCTCTAGACGATTGAGAGCCAATAACAGTGTACATGTTTGGTTGGGGGGTGTGCGTCACTGATAGCAGATGGGTTTTAGTCTAAGTTTACTCATGTGAAAATACTCAACAGTGTTACCATTTGTTTAAGTCAGTTTACTAAGTTTACTCATGTGAAAATATTCAACAGTGTTATAATTTGTTTAAGTCAGTTTAATTATCCCTAGCTCACAGGAGATAGAGTATGATAACCAGCTGGATGTGTGGAATTTTGACATGCAAGAGACGATTTAGAGGTGCGGATGGGTTGAGGTTGGGATTTTATCCTGCGTTTCTGGTGGTAGACAATTGGCCAGCTAAGACAGCACCACTGATTGTAAGAGGAAGGCACGGTTACCATACGCATAAAAGTAAATAAGCTTAACTAACTTTGAATACATTTTAATCATGTTTAATTGTGTATTTAGTTAACAATTTCACCGACAAATAAAAAGATATATTCTTTACGATATAAAACATATTCTGTTGAATATTCTGAAATAATTAATTTAGCTGGAAGCCATTGCCAGCAACAACTGCCAGTCAAATTAATTTCAAAATATTCAATAGTTTTCCTGTGTTGTAGCATTGAAAATGAGACATGGGGAATCCAGCAGTGAAAAGTTTAGTGAATTGCTACATGTCCTTGAGTGTTAAAAGTATATGGATGTCTAAAAGTATATGGATGTCTGGGATTCATTACCTACATCTACCTGCAACAATGGATACAATTTACTTGCTTCCAAAAATATTGCAATGTTTATATTTCTACATAAAAAGACTGGATTGATTGTGAAATTTATTGAATTTTCATAATTTTATTATTTTCCTAGCTTTATTTTGCTATGCTTTGCAAAAACATAGTAAAAGAAACCCTAACCTTCACCATGAAAGATAATTCTCTACATTTACATACCTCAATTGCTAGGGGCATGTGATTAGGTTATTATTTTATTGTGCCTCATGACATGATACCCATCGTTGGTACAGACATAGAGGAGCCAGGTGCGAGTGCATGTATGGTGTAGAGGGGAATTGAGTGTTAGTAGTTTCTGGCTGACGTTGTAGCTCAGAGGCCGCAGTTGAGCCAGGTTGTGTGAATGGGCACCGAAGCGACTCTCTAATTGGTGCCCTTGCTAGTTTGATGGATTCCCAGGCTGCTAGGTGCGTCGGTCAGCAGTCAGAGATGTTGAGGGAGGTTGGTTATGGCATCCATCCTTCCAGTGGCCTGGCTGACCACATCCAAAGCACGTATTTGGTGGTGGTGCGGAAACTATGGTCGTGGCTGGTCTTGTGGTGGATGTTGCTATGGTGTTGCTAAGTGTGGTGACCAGGTTTGTGAGCGTGGAGGTCTGTTTAATAATCTCTTACAACCTATCGTGCATATTCTGTCGATTGTTATTGTTGTACTGGTTCCCACGCCATGGGGCGTTGTTGTGGTCCCCACAATGGGATTGGCCACGCCCCTTCCTCTAGATGCGTGATTTTGACTGGTGGTTTGTTCGTGTTGTGCATGCAGGTCAGATGCTGAGGTGGTAGCGGTGGCAGTATTTGAGTCGGTTGTAGTGGTGGCGACATTGACATCATTGACCTCGTTTATTGGATGCAGCTGGCGACGATTGTTTTTCTCCCATTCCATATGAACCGCAGTGGCTGTCAACTGTTGTAGGCTACCGTGCTCCATGAGGAATAATTTTTCCTTTAAGACGGGTTCACCGCTCAACGCATCGATGAAAGTATCGAGATGTAGGTGGGTGATGCCCTCGAGATTAGTGCTGGGGTATGCGCAGATAACTAGCCGATGTATGCGACTAGCTAAGTCCGGTAGTGTCTCCTCCGAGTGTCGACGTAAGTTTTGAGCTGTAGCTGATTTGTTTCTCTGAGGGCTGTGTCGCCGAATCTTTCCAACCACGCTTTCTCCAATTCCATGTATGATGGTGTGTAGTCTGTGCCTAAGTCTGCCAGGACCTGTAAAGCTTTCCCGGACAGCTTTGCGGCTAATTATTCTCCCATTTAACGATTACTCCACTGGTTCGTCCTACTTATTATTTCAAATTGCACTTTATAATTAGCCCAATCAGTCTCCCTGCTAAATTCGGGGTGTGGGTGGGGGTGGGGGAGAATGATCCAGCCATTTCCTCGTGGAGAAGTGATGGGCGCAAAACCTGGTGGTAGTGCTGGAGAAACGGATGAGAACGTGGATGCTGGCCGGTGCGTTGGTGGTGATGGTGGTGGTGTCTCCCATCGATGTCCCTGACGATGCTGATGATACCGTGTTCGTAAAGGTGTTTCCCGTCACTGAAGCCGTGCATGATACGTGGGTTCCACTGAATACTGCCCTTATGTGGGTCCATAGATGGGTGTAGGTCTATGGATGGGTGGAGGCGTGCTATGTAGACGACGTGGACGCCCTGTTGGTTGCTGCGATGGATATTCCTCATACGGTGGCGGTGCAGGGGACTGACGACGATGATGTGTCTGATGTGTAGGTCTCTTGATGTATTGCTGAAAATGTGTAGCCACATCCTCCAGTTCGTAACATGGCACCACTGGATAGTAGGGTGAAGACGCACGAAAAGGTGGGGATATGAGGTATGGTATATGAACATCCGGCCACTTGTCACCCATTGGTGAACAGAATGGATGATATAGTTTAAGACATTCACAAGTACCGACTCGGTACACGATAAGCATGCACTCGCTTCCAATTCTGAGACATGTTGTCAGGGAAGCCCTGATGCGCGCGCATGCGCACCATGCGGTTTAATGGACTTAGCCATTTTTTACTCGAAAACCTCTCTCATAGGGCTTATATACGCATACTATCCTACCAAGGGGTGTGTGATTGGAGCGAATCCGGAATGGCCATTCCGTACCCAGCTCAGCTGGGATGGTCGGTACCTGTCCAGTCGATCCGTTCTACATATGTCAGTGCAAACATTGCATTGGCACGGTGAATGGGTATGTCAGTGCAGACATTTCATTGCCGCGGTGAATGGGTATCTCAGTACGGACATTGCATTGGCACTGTGAATGGGTATGTCAGTGCAAACACTGGGCCATTCACAAACGATCAAGGATCATGGACGTACTACACTAGGTTGGGTTGCATGTAATGACGATCGGAAATGAAAAGTAAGACCGCTATTTGCAGACACAAAGCTGAAAGTGTATGCTAAAATATGCAGTGTGACGAGTTGGAGCTCTCGATCTGTTCTCCACAGGGAGATGATTTCTTACCGATACTGTTTGCATATTACCTACCTTGTCATCTGCGTGGGGGTACTCCACAAGACAAAAACCACCCACGATGGACCTCATACTAGAGCTGGATTACGCAGATGACAGAAGATGAAAAGAAGCCTCTCGAAGGCGAAGGCGTTAGCAATATATCTGGAGGGCAGCCTAAGATTGATAATCACTTCATGAACGAAGCCAAGTTAGAGTTTATCTCTAGACACCTAGCATATACATACACAGTTAGTGCCACTGGCGCGCGCCGTGTGGGATGCATAGAAAAGAACACATTTCTTGGCTCTCTCATGTAGATACTCTCCAATGCTGCTGCAGGTTGTATCACTAGAAATATGGTGGATCCGCAAAAGTGTTTCTTGCTAAAGCACATTATGATGCAGCCTGTGTATCAGTGATACTGTACAACAAGTTTCTTGTTTTCTTGTATCTCCGGTTAACCAACTATGGTGGTGTGTTTATATCGGACTGCATTATATGGGTGATTGATCTGTCAGGCAGGATGTGATGTAAGTTGGAGATATTGTTGTTTGGCTTTAGGTTTCATATCTATGTCTAAGTTTATTTGATTGTCCTCTTAGACTAGAAATGAACTTGATCTTTGGTGGCTCAATATATAATTGTACTGCTGGGTGTTTATTACTCATGTGTGTTTGAAATTTGGGGGTGGGATGGGTAAGCTCCAAGGCATCCCGGCAGCAGCGTGCTTAGTATGTTGTATATTTAACTGCAAACTTCTAGTACTACTGGTAGGTGTGGTGTGGCGTAGATATGGTTAGAATTAGCTTGATTAATTCCTTTACACGTTAGCTACGACTGTGTCGCAGCACCTTTATATCAACCCACCCACCCACCCACCACCCACCCACCCACCCACCCACCAACCCACATCCCACCAACACGCACGCACGCACGCACGCACGCACGCACGCACGCACGCACGCACGCACGCACGCACGCACGCACGCACGCACGCACGCACGCACGCACGCACGCACGCACACGTGTTCTACCGTTAGCTCATGAGCCATCCAAACTATGTTTTTGCACAACACCAGAAGTAAATTAGGCGGACAGACCACGCTTGAAGATGAACTACCGGCACTGCTGCTGGCAAATCTGTTTCTTCACCCACACTATTTTAAGTACATAACCGTGTGGAACATTTGACATCTGCGTATAGAATAGGGTACATCATGGACCAATGCACAGTGCGTATGATTACTGTATTCTGTGGTTGTAGTAGTAGAATCATCATACAGCTGCAATCAGTCCTGCACGTTTGACAACTATGTCTTGTCCTCGTCCAAAATCTTTAGCTTCTTCGGATCCATTCTTGATCTATGTGTACCGACTCCTGCTTTCCTGAAATCACCTCGCAGCTCAACAGATGTATGCAACGACGTCCCCTCATGGATTTATATGTGTTGGCTCCCAGTCCGACGAATTCCAAGGCTGTCTGTGCTGGTGTACCGGGGGTACGCACAGAGTGTTGCACCGCAGGTGTGTGCAGAGTGTTGCACCGCAGGTGTGTGTGTGTGTGCGTGCGTGCGTGCGTGCGTGCGTGCGTGCGTGCGTGCGTGCGTGCGTGCGTGAGTGCGGGCGGGCGGGCGGGCGGGCGGGCGGGCGGGCGGGCGGGCGTGTGGATACGCATCCCTCGGGATTAGCCATGCATATAGCTGGTTGTTTACTTTTTACCTAGATCCAGGTCATATTATACTAGACAAAAGCCATAAGATAACTCTCTGATAACTAAGGCATCTATGGTATCTGAATATTCAGGGGGACAAAGAGAGATGATTGGTACACGAATCTGGAACGTAAGAAACATCTTTATATATACTGGACAAAAAAAGTTAGGGATCACGAAGTTTTTTTTAGTATTGTTAGAAACATTCGATATAACAGACATATACAGATTCGAAATGATAACTAACAGCCTCTGCTGAATCCATATTTAATGACAGTTTTGAAATTGATTTGTCAGCAATGCATCACATAGGTGTTAATGAAAGGCATCCATGAAACAATGAGAATTCATGATTGCAAGTCAACAAGCGTATAAACGTGTCACTCCAAATCAGTCCATATGCACTTTAGTAACGAGTGTGACCTCCACGTGCAGCCACGACTGCTTGACAACGCCGCTGCATGCTGTTGATGAGGCGCACGATGTTCTGTTCTGGAAGGTTGTCCCATTCCTGCCTGAGAGCAGTTTCCAGGTCATCCAGAGTCATTGGGGGCACCTGGCGTTGTGAAATTTGTTGTTGAAGCTGGTCCCACACATGCTCAATGGGGTTCAAGTCAGGTGATACTGCTGGGCACTCCATTCTCTCTATGGTCTCCCTCTCAAGGTACTGTGTGATAACTCGAGCACGGTGAGGCCGAGCGGTGTCATCCATGAGAACAAAGTCAGTACCCACAGCTCCAGCAAACAATCTCACAACTGGATGAAGGATTTCATCCCTATACCGGATGGCGTTCAGAGCTCCATTCCTGATAGCAACCAGTTCAGTGCGACCAGTCAAAGAAATCCCACCCCAAACCATCACTGAGCCCCCTCCGAAACGGTCATGTTCAGCGACCATACACTGTGCATACCGTTGTCTGGGTTCTCTCCACACATGTCTGCGACCATCATGGAAATCTAAACAGAATCTGGATTCATCAGTGAACAAAACTGGCTGCCAGTGACGTATTTGCCATCTAATGTGATTACGAGCCCATTCCAGGCGAGCTTGTCGATGACGTAGGAGTAGCCTTGGTCTCACAGCTGGCCTGCGAGCTCTAAGATTGGCTCCGTGAAGTCGGTTCCTCAAAGTCTGGGGTGTTATCTGAACATCTGTAGCAGCATTGAACTGTCTGTTGAGAGAACGTGCACTATCAAAACGATGTCTCCTGGCTAAAGTGACGATATACCGGTCTTGGCGGCGTGTTGTGGTACGTGGTCTTCCACTTCTATGTCTCTCATTGACAGTTCCAGTTGCTTGAAACTGTGTCCACAACCTGGATATCACACTTTGCGAAACACCAAGTGCAACAGCCACCTGTCTCTGTGTTTGGGCAGTTTGGATCATTCCAATTGCTTGATTTGCCTCACAAGCTCGTAAATGTCTTCTTTGCGGCATTTTGTAAAGGTGGTCCACCGTGGTCAAGGTACACGTTAACCAAGGCCTCAATCAGACTCAATCAGATGTCTTCATAAAAAAATCAGTCACACCTGTGATCTCTGAAAACACTCAATTTGAGCCACCCTTCACATGTGCTGCACGCTTGCACGTGAAAAGTGAAATTGACAACACACGACACCGTGCATGTCTCAATGACCAATACAAGAAGTAAACAAAAGCTGTTTTCACTTGATCTGAGCCGTTTACCAGAATATACTCAAAATATAATCCATGATCCCTAGCTTTTTTTTACCAGTATAGATACATTTAATTGCTTATTTCAGGAACAATCATACATACAGGAAACGATTACATAGTCCATAAACAGAGGCAGTCATGTCAGTGTGATAAAAATAAATGTTATATGGCATCAATGTACCTCAATTAACCATAATCAATGCTGTGTCATAGAGAGATATGGTTATTATATGGTAATTTGTAACTAGTTATAGAACTAGAATTATATTTTTTAATGTTATTTAGCATAATCAGAAAGATAAATCTAGTTCCATTTGGAAAACTTCAATAAATAAATTATCACAGATTTGTTAATAATGAATGATCTTTGATACTTACAGTTTTAAAGAAAATGTTTATACACATTTATACTACTCGGGTGAAACCACACTAGGAGTGTTAAGGGGCGATTAATCAATATTCAATAAATCAGCATCCCCACCAGTAAGCAGGACAGCCTTCTATCGAATGCCCTGACTCTTTACTTATGTACACTACTTAAGCTGAAATGTGGGCACAGACGCATGAGCTTCAAATCAATACCAGTGAATGCTTAGAAATATGCATGTTATTATAGGTTAACAGCCCTGACCTTCCTCCGCAGTGCAGCACAGCTCAGATACGTGCCTTGTACCAGTCGGCTGGATCCAAATGGTACTGTGGCAGGAAGATTGTGCCAAGTACTTGAACACGTCTGCGAGGACTAGGATTTCAGACCACGTGTAGTCATCATTGTAATCCAGCATGTTCTGCCAACTTGGTCAAGTCGAGCCAGGACAAACCAGGCTGAGCTGAGGCTGTGGAGTATGTATGATTACTGTATTCTGCGGGAGTAGTAGTAGTAGTAGAAACATCCTACAGCTGCGATCAGTCCTTCTTCATATTTGCCCACTGTGTCTTGCCCTCAGTCATAATTCTTAGCTTCCCCAGGTCCATTCTTAACATGAGTGTACCGAGTCCAGCTCTCTTGAGGTCACCTCGTAGCACACTTAGCAGATTTATGCAATGACGTCCCCTCCTGGCTTTGTATTTGCTGGCTCCGAGTAGGGAGAATTCCAAGGCTCTCTGTGTTGCTGTCTCTTCTGGCATCCTTAGCACATGGCCAAACATGGACCATCTTTGCTGGGCAACTTTTGCAGACAGTGGCGACGTATTACACATCTTGTATAGTGCATCGATGGAAATCATACTTTCTGGCCATTGGTGTCCAGTGATGGTGCGTAGGTGCGTGCGGTGGCAGGCATCTAGTTTGTCTAGAGCTGCATTTGGAGCTGCCCAGCTGTTACAGTTATACAGCATCAAGGATTCGCAGGTTGCATTGTATAAACGTAGCTCTTTGATCAAGGGCATCTTTGATCTCGGAACCCATAGCTTCTAGAAGGACTGGAAAGCTGTGTTCCCCATGACGCGGCGTGCAGCAATGTCAGCAGTACTGCAAAGCAGTGGGGCCCATGACTCTACTTTTTTTCCATGATTCGCTGCCACGAAGCGCATCGTCATTTTCTTTAGTTTCATGCTTTGTAGATAGATATATGTGGGTGAACTCTATTTTGGATTCATTCATAAAGAGATTCTCAATTTTTTGTTTGCTTGCAGTTATTGGGAGAAGTTCGTCAAGGGGTTTCTTTTCTTCATCTATGGAGTACACATCATCGGCATATTACATCTCTAGCGGCATACCCCTATTGACGCTGGGAATTTGATGTTGTGGAACTTTCCCATACGGGTTTCTATGCAGCAGCAAGGTAACAGGTGAAAAGCACCGGAGATAAACCATCTCCCTGTGGGGAGCCGATTGATGTCTCGATTGCAGTAGCTGATGCCTTCTATCAACCTATGTGCATTGGATGCGCACTATCTCATCGGCACAATGGTTTCTGCTTGGTAAGTCTGCCCTCTCGTGGATATCTATGGAGCGAATGCTTGCAGAAGTACGTCCTCCTATTGTAACTGCTCTGATCATGGAACAGATAATCTATTACTTTGATCCATCTGAATTGTTTCTTGCCATTACCCTCGGTGGATAGTGGACGTGTTGATTTATTTGCTCGAGAATTGTAGGCATTATATCAAACTGGTGATGTCGATTATCAAACCGTTTTGAACCATATCTCGTTTTTGTGAGGTGGGTTTGGGCCAAGGAGAAGTCGGTACTATTATTGCATATCATTTTTTATAAACTTGTAGCAAGCATACATCTGTTTTCGGAAACGTTTGACCCAAAATAAATGCTCCTGACTTTGAATTTCTTTAGGTACGCTATATAGACCTTCGTTAACAAGTTGAATAATGTGTTATTATTTTTAAACTGCTTGTTGAAACTGTTGCTGCCCTGGACAGCAACAACTTTAAATCAATGGACCTTTCCAGTTTAAGCTATGCCGTGCCATCTCTATCTAGGCACCACCTACACCTCTCTCATGTTGGGATCCACCGATCTCTGAGCTCACTGACTATCAACTTCCAGAAAACTATACGGTAAGCTGTTGAATAGTTTGAAACTAACTTCACTGGGTGCTGTTGCCGCCTCTGGCACCAACAGCGTCAGTTAAATGAGTTTCAAAATATTCAGCAGAATGTTTATTAAATGGTAAAGACATACAATTTGTACGTATCAGACTATTAAGAGTTAAAGACGGACTATATTGAGACATTCATGACGTTATGATTATGACACCATCCTACACGCCGCGTAGTTGCTTATGACGTCATATGTCGTCATATGATAGATAGATAAACTTGGAAAGATCCATTAGTCCCTAACATTCTTATGACAAGCGATGATAATGGAGTGGTATTGTTTGCATTGGATACGAGATATCGTGGTAATGCTGATTTTGTCCGGTTACAAAGGGACTGGTCACCGGAAACAGTGCATGGACGTGGTTATACCATATTCTTATTGGAATAAGCCTATTATATAACACGAACTGACATCACTGGTTCTTAGCCTTAAAGACTTATATAAGTATGAGGTGAGTTACAATAGCTTTGTTATGATAACTCCCTCAAGCAGAAATACAGCGATAATAAACATGTTTATTTTCTATCTGAATTGCGTCAATTTAAGATCACTCGGAACTGGCGATGTGGTCTACCTGTTCAGACTAGATGGTTTTAACAATTGAATATAGGTAATCATATCGTATTATGCAATTCACCTTTCCAGAGTACCCACCCATCATATGACGTCATAATGAACTGCGTGATGTGTACAATGACATCATAATGACGTCGATAAGTACGTCACGAACGCATATTTGATGACGGTCTATGGGCTGTTGTACAAATTGTTTGCTTTTACTATTTAATAAATATTCTGTTGAATATTTTGAAACTAATTTGACTTGGCGCTGTTGCTGCCTATGTCAGCAACAGCACCCAGTCTAATTAGTTACAAAATGTTCAACAGCTTCCCTGTATAGTTTTCAGGAAATTGATAGCTAGAGCATTCGGGGATCGATCAATCCAAACACGGCGAGGTGTGGGTGGAGCTTAGCTAGTGATGGGCGGGGCATGGCTAAAAATGGAAAGGTCCATTATGATAGGCCTAAATGAATGATTCACACAGCATGAGACGCATCCATTGCACGCTAACGAGTGTCAATCATGTATACACGAATTAAAGAACGAAATAATTTTAGACGAAGCGAGGTTATGTTAACACTTCGAATACGAAAGACCAATAGAAAATTAATCATATACAATTTTAGATTATCGAGTATGTTAATTATTTCGAAACTAATTTGCCTGGGGTTGGTGCTACATACAAAATCGACATCAGCCTACCAAGCCACCGGCATACCATCGCTTGAATATACCTCCGCTGTATGGGACCCCCACAACAAGAACCATATATCACACCCAGCGAACGTGTTCAGCGGAGAGCATCCTGATTTGTGAACGACAACAACTATCACTTCACACCGACCAGCGTCCCCATGATGATTACCAACTTAAACTGGGACTCTCTAGAACAGCACAGCGCGTAGAATTGCGTTACAATGTTGTATAAAACAATCAACAACCTGATTGACATACCAGCTGACCAACATGTGCATGCTGGTGACAGGCCCGCAAACTAAAACAGATCTATACCACCAAGGACTGATACACGTTCTCATTTTTCCTGATAGCAATAAACCAGTGAAATTTGGTGACACCAGAAGCAGCAATAGCTGACACACTTGACAGCTTTAGGATCATGCGTGACAGATTACCAGCTGTTCATCGTGTATCCGTGTAAAGATAGAATGGAGCACTGTACTCGGTCTTAATTTAAAACAGCCACCCGATAACGATGAGTAATTTACCCTCACGTGAGACACCTGCTCATTAATTTGGAAGGAGGAGGGGGAGGAGGGGGAGGAGGAGGAGGAGGAGAAGAAGAAGAAGAAGAAGAAGAAGAAGAAGAAGAAGCAGCATATCTTGAAGCTACTTAGACTGGTCACACGCTTCTGCTTAAGGCAACAAAGGATTCCAGTCAGATTTGCTACAAAATACCCAACAATTTCCCAGTACATGTACTTTGACTTTAAGATTTATGGTGGCATTAATTGCAGACTTGTTAATCAAGTTCCTTCCCAGTTTTAGCTATAACCCGCCCACCTGTATCTAAGCGCAATCCACATCGATCGATCCCTGAGCACACTAACTATCACTTTCAATAAAATTATACAGGTAAGCTGTTAAATATTTTGATACTAATTTCACTGGGTGCTGTTGCTGCCTATTGTTGCTTATGACGTCATGTGATGAATGAATAAACTTGAAAGGACCATTAAAAGGATAGTCAAACCTCACTCTTACTATCAGTTTTTGGGACATCAAAATCAACGTCACTATTCACTAAGGATAGATGATCAATTAACACAGGCCATCTGTTACGGTAAATAGCTATTGGGTCAACATATATTGGTTCTGTAAGCTGGATGGTCTTACTACCACTCAACTTAATGAACTGAGTTATATTTTGGCCACAAACACTCTGTAATGAGTGCGGGTTTGATCACTCCTTGATGCAACCATGTTGACAACTGTTAAACAGCCCTTTCTAGCGCATACCTTGGCGAGTGTAGCCTCAAAATGGAAGGTTCTTATATAGCTGACCGGTGGTATGGCTGGGCTTAATAAGAGTGGACTGGCACCTATGTGGCACGTGTGCCACGAGTATTATGGGCCAGTTTTAAGCGTCGTTGGTGCATAAGAAAATCTGTGTTATTGCTGAAAGCCTCCATGCTTGTTAAAACTGGGCTGATGTTCTTTGATATGGAGGTAGTGATGTGATGGTGGGACATCTCTCAAGAGAATGGTGTGGTCCTGGACGAGTGTGGTGGGTGTGAGTGGGATGTAGGATATGGGGTGGGTGGGCGTTTGTGGTTCAAAACCGCTAATATTATCTACTAATTTATCAAATCTAAATGTGCTTTGCATGCATTGCTATAGCGTTAAAATATAAATGAGCGTGCCTTGTCACTGCGTTTGTTCTGTTATTGGCATAGAATATAGTCGGGGTAAGGGATTTACCACCGATTATTATAACTCTTCCAGGGAAATCAAATAATAAAAATGTAAAATAGACGTTTACACAAAACCAACATAGACAAATACGATAGGAATTAGTTCATGTTCTGAGTTATACAGCCAAGATTGAGTTGCAGACAAGAGGTTCGTGCGTGAATTGCTTATTTCTTGGATTTGTAGATTTCAAATTTCCAACTATGTACACAAGTAAACAAGGAAAGTTATAATTCACAGTAAAATAAAGTATTGTGTTCTAAGTT
Source organism: Chaetoderma sp. LZ-2023a (assembly GCA_034401795.1). Lineage (NCBI taxonomy): Eukaryota > Metazoa > Mollusca > Caudofoveata > Chaetodermatida > Chaetodermatidae > Chaetoderma > Chaetoderma sp. LZ-2023a. Next base: position 21,662,350 of record CM067374.1, read on the forward strand.
TGTTTCCGGCTACAGGTGACTGCATATTACAAACAATTGCATTATACTCTCGAATCAGTCCATAATATCATAGTCGAACATAGTTTTATAAACCTTATGCCACTTCATGACATACACGTATAAGGTATGTACCGGGTTTATAAATAATAATTTACCAATTATTATTATTATTATTATTATTATTATTATTATTATTATTAAATTAATTAGAGAATTGTGGCGGTCTTTGTGCAGTATCGTGTTGCTTATGTTAGGGTCTTGTTTCCTTAATGGGAAAACAGAAGACTGGACATTGGTCCTAATTTTAGTTGCTGTAGCTGTTGCAGTAGCAACCCGTAGTAGTAATAGCAGCAGCAGCAGCAGCAGCAGCAGCAGCAGCAGCAGCAGCAGCAGCAGCAGTAGTAGTAGTAGTAGTAGTAGCGACAGCCGCAGCAGCGCAGGTGTTAGGGGTGGTGATTTGCTGCCTTGGCCGTCACCACCGCATTCAACGCCGCTGTTTTATGTCGCCATCACTCATCTTCATCGTGGCCGTCATTGGCGTCGGTGTCGTTATCTTTACTGTAATTGCTTTTGGATTCTTCTTAGAACTTTGCAGATTTTGGCCAGAAGGGTAACAATAGACCCTGCTATTAGGATATAGAACATGCAGAAGTTCGGACGACAGTAGTAATATTTTGCCAGTAGGTTCGATTCCCTTTAAAAAGAGTCAGATCGAACTATATGGTCCAGAATGAGGACAGAATGTTAACTATGGACCAGAATCAGCACAGAATATCAAATTATGGACCAGAATCAGCACAGATTTAAGGAAATACATTCAAACGGCAACAATACATAAATGAAGAGACATTGTCATCCTCTAGTCACATCCAAATATGTCATTATCCACAAACACACAGCTATATATTACGCACGTCAAAATATTATAAATGACGCAGTTGTTGAAAGCTAACATTTCCACACCTATGCATCATTTGTTTACAACTGAGTGTTTTAGTCCAGAACATAGAAACCGTTGAATATCAGTTCTTATTGACTTGACAGCTACCATATAGATGATTGGATTCAAGGCACTGTTATAACCAAGCATATATGCTAGTGTTAGCGCCAGCTTGTCCTGATAAGTGCCCTCGTGAGGGGCATATATGCGAAGTGGCGTGTATATGTTCATTGGACACAACGATATAAAAAACAAGATAATGACTATTGCAACAGCACGTGCGCCAGCATTCTGGCGTTCCTGTTGCGCGTCCATGTGTTTACTGTGTTGTGCTTGACAGCGGAGTTGCACGTACTTGAGAACATGCATTGATAATATTGTGATGGACGGGATACTAGTGTGAAACACTAGGAAGCACAAATCTCTGATAGTGACGTCACCAGAAAATGTGCAGAGAGGAAGTACAACCTTCCCGTTATATAACACATCACTAGCATGATAAAATATGATAATTATTATCCAGGCTATGACGGTGCAACACCATATCCTGACGCACAATTTGAGAACATATCCCTTTGTCACCTTGGCCCTCGCGTGTAGAGGATAGCAGAGTTGGTAGTATCTAAGACACGAGAAGCAGGCCAGATGATAGACACTTCCGGAGAGGCCGATACCTGACATAAACATCAACACCTTACAGGCTAAAGTTGGATACGGGCACGTGATTATGGGATAGAGCATCCCCGCCCATCCAGCAAATGCCATACAGCAAAAGAAGTCCGCAATGGCGAGACTAGCAATGAATGTGAATAAAGGTGATTTGTATTTCTTTGATGCGATTATGTAGTAAAATATAAACACGTTACATAGAGCGCCGATTGGGAGATATGAGACTGGGAAATATCTATAAAAAAATTCTGGTATTTGATCATTACTGCTTAAAGCTAATGGAAATGTTTCTTGTGAAATCTCAGTCGTTGCATTGTTAATAATAAAATTCACTGAGAATCTTAACGCCATGATAAATACCGTCTTCGTAAGATTCATCTAATATTGCCTTAACTGAATACGACACTGACACATTTCACTGTTTGTATCACGATGGCATATGCTGTGGAACTTTGCATCCTGATAGAATGAAGCCACATTTATATAGATGGTTGTTCACAATGAATTGTTGGATGCAGTACACTAAGAATGGCTAGAAGGCAGGGCTCCCATTCAGCCCCGTCTATCATAGCCTATATACAAATATCATATGGCATTTGTCAGATTATCTATAATAACATTCAGACAATTGATGGCTTATTTCGTGGAACTTTTTAGCCCGATAGAATGAGAGAATTTAGTATTTAAACTTTTAAAACCTGCCTATCGTTTTTTTAAGAAGTCACACCTAAACAGCTGGTCGTAAAGAATCTTCATTATATGGCACTGACAGACATTCTAAACGACAAGTTACTGGTTTAAAGAGCCGGATTTACAGCAGAATGCCTGAAAATAAAATTGCTAAAATTGAATAGGTTTAGAGGCTTAACTTAATTACCACATTGCAGTGAAACGAATTAAATCTTAACATATGATTATTTCATTACATCAAAATTAATATAGTTTTTAAGTTATGGAATTGAATGAAAGGGGACCTTTAATAAAGCAACCCTCTCTGTAGGAGCCGCTTCTCATACTCACGCATGACGTATGAACATGATCATGTGACATAGATTCGATAATAAATATTCTATGTTACTCGTAATCACATCCTATGTTAGACACCCGGCCTATTCAAACAGCAGCATAACGAACTCGCCTATTTCTCCTCAATCATAACACACAGTTACATTCAACACACATCAGGCCGATGTCAGTTTTACTAATACGGCTACAGAATAAAACGGAGGCAGTTTTCAAACAGATTTATTATACTCAGCAATTGTTAACCCAGTTTTTTCGGAAATTTCTGGTATTTAGATTGATTGAGAACATTGCGCTTCTGGCAATTCAGAGTGAGCACGTGATAACAAAGAACACGATAGAGAGGTGTTTGTGATAGAGAAGTGTTTGTGGGTGCATGTGAAAGGCGATAAAACAACGTGAATATCGACCATAAAGAGATACAAATATAGAGTACAGCTCGGAAATAACTTACTATGTTTCCAAAACAAAAAAAGAAACTTATTACTAAGAATGTTCTCTTGAATATTTTGAACTTATTTGGTTTGGAAAACAATGCTGCCCTAGGCTGTCTTAGGCTGCAATGTCTTCCAACCCAATTATGTCCAAAATATTTAACAGAACATTTTGTTTTTGTTTTGGAAACTTGTTAAGTTATATCTTAGCTGAACTGTAGATCGAATAGAGATATAATTACATACATCCAATCAATAATTTTTTCTCTCTATTTCTATCTATATTTATATCTCTCTTTTCATGGTTGATATTCTTATAGTTTCTTTGTCATTATAAATACTTCGGTCTATTCCGGGATTCGCTTTCGATCTTAACCAGGAGAAGCAGCTGGTGTAGACAGTAAAGTTTTGATTACTAACTGGAAATAAACTGATCACTAACAAAGAAGGCCTAGCCACTCCGGCGTCGGCATATATCAGTTGATGAGGTATCTTCAGTGACTACACATTTTATCGTGCCGATCGTGTATGGGGCTTAAGATTCTATACTACAATGTGACAGTCAAACTGATTGGTGTTATATGTACCTTGTATATGCCACCTGTATAAACGCAGTATCAGTACTTATAACAAAACTGCATTTCCTCCCCAAAATGCAGAATTTTACGATTACTTGTCGGACTTGTCACTGAGTGTTGTTTACTTATAGGTTTTCTCTTCGGTTGGCAACATAAATCACAATATTGTTTGTTACCAACGCCCTGATACTGCCTGCCTGCCTGCCTGCCTGCCCGCCTGCCCGCCCGCCTGCCTGCCTGCCTGCCCGCCTGCCCGCCCGCCTGCCTGCCTGCCTGCCAGCCCGCCTGCCTGCCTGCCTACCCGCCTGCCCGCCCACCTGCCTGCCTGCCTGCCGGCCTGCCTGCCTGTCTGTCTGTATGTATGTCTGTCTCTCGTCTGACGTCTGTAGCCCGTAGACAATTGTGGCACGTTTCGCCATTTGTTGATAGATTAAAACCAGATTTGCAGATATGTTCTTTTTGGCAATATCTATTGGGGCTATGAAGATGAAGTGGCCCCGCCCACACATAGCATAGTTATAGCCCTTGCTATATTTTCCAAGTATTGAAGCCTATGGGGAAAATGCGTTTGGGGTACGTTTCATCATTTATCAATTGATTAAAACCAAATGTGGCAGACATGATCCATTAGGCAATATCTATTTGGGCTATAAGGATGAAGTGGCCACACCTTTAAACCAAGGCTTTACTCTGCGTCATTAGTACGTTTTGAAGTATTGAAGCCATTGGGGAAAATACGTTTGTGGAACGTTTCGTCATTTATTTATGGATTAAAACCCAATTCGACAGATGTGGTCATTTAGGCAACACCTATTGGAGCTATGAATACGAAGTGGCCACGCCCTTAAACAAGCGCCATAGCTCAGGTTCTGTTTTTAAGTATTGAGCCATATGGGGAAAATACATGTTTTCGCCAATTGCTGATAGATTAAAATTAAATTTAGCAGATATGTTCCTTCAGTCAAATATCTATTTGAACTATGGCTATAAAGAGTATGCATCTTTAAACAGGGGCCATAACTCAGGTTCATTAAGTCTTAAACAATTGAACCCTATTGTGAAAATCCATTTGTTTCGTCAATTTTTGATGGATTAATATCAAATTTAGCAGGGGTGTTTCATCAGTCAAATATATATTTGGACGATGAATATAAAGAGGCCACGCATTTAAACAAGGGCCATAACTCTGGTTTATTAACACTTGAAACTATTGAGCTTTTTGGTTAAAATACATTCGTTTTGTCAAATGTTGATGGATTAAAAACAAACTTAGCAGTTATGTTCTTTCAGGCAATATCTATTCGCCTTATGAATATGGTGTAGCCACGCCTTGAAATAAGGGCCATAACTCTGGCTCTTTAAAGCATTTTATGTGGAAAATAATCTGTGTCACTTTTCGCAAATTGGTAATGGACTAAAACAAGATTTGTCAGAAATGTTCCTTTAGTACACTTCAATCAGATGGCAATAGTGTCAGTGCTGACTGCCTCATTGATTAATGGCACTGTTCCGGTTGGTCAATCATGTCAATATTCTTGCATTTCCCCATCCAAATTTGTTACTGTGACCTCACCATTGCCCCTTTGCTAAATGTCAGTGTTGTGACAATTGCACTATTGATCAATAGTGTCTGCGATGGCTGCCCCATTGATCAATGGTACTTTTTCTGTTCGTAAATAATGCCAATGACACCAATATTCCTGTATTTCGTCATCCACATTCTTTACTTTGACCATTGTCCCGTCGGTAAATGTCATCTGTTGGCTCAATAATGTCAGGGATGGCTGTCCCAATGGTCAATGCTACCTTTCCCATTGGTCAATAGTCTCAAGGACACCAATGTTTTGGCGAGATATTATGTGATGGCGCCATCTGGACAGGCGGTAGAGTGGCTTCCGGATGATAACTTTGTTACCGTTTATCGGATCAGTTTGAAATTGTGGATGATCCGAAATCCAATTTGACCACCAGCCACTCGCGGCCATCTTGAAAATTTATTTCCGGACGATAACTCCATGACTGTTTCGCGGATCACGTTGAAACTTCATAGGATGACTGGTCTACATCTAATAGTTCTAATCAATTTATTGATTTGTCATCATGTCATGGTATTATGCACCGTTTGCAAAACTCTTGTTGTATTAGTTCTATGGATGATTTCCGCATTGGTCAATAATGATAGGCCCATTGCCATCTGTCTATGGTAACAGTTATATTTGCCTGATGAACCAATGATGCTTGTTGTGCATTAATTAATTTAAACATGTTTACAGTTCCTCATCAGCTAGGTGAGCACTGTGGCCCTTGGGCAATTTATTGGGTATCCTGATTTAAAATTTGCAATTTTCGAACCAGTTGAAGGAACGGTTTGGCGACCATCTCAGATCTTTTTCCCGCCAAATGCTCCAATACTAAAGCAATTGGAAATTAAAAATATCTTCTCGAGAACCACTGGGACGATTTCAATTATATTTTGCAGAAAGTATCCTTAGGGCAGAGATACAGGTTTGTTCAAACAAGGCTGATAGGCCAATTTGGCCAATGGCCATCTTAGAATTTGACCGATTTTTATAAGCGTCTTTAAAAATCTTCTCCGAAACTGCTTCGCGGATTTATGTGCAACTTCATCTAAGACAAGAGCTAATCCAAGTTTTTTCAAGAGAACCTGATAGGTTAATTTTGTATTTCAGGATTGGGTGACCATATTGGAACTAATATGAAAACTAGGCATACAACTAGAGATAGTTTATTCAGATAATGTTGATTTCATCGATGAAGAGAAGCATAACTTTGATGAGCTATTTCTAATATCTACAAAACGTCTCAAAGCAATAAACCTCTTCAAGAACTAAGCCGAAACAGGGTTCACACGTGACATGTATACTTGTCCGATTATTGATGATGGTACTTTATTTTCTGCAGGTCAACCGACATTGGAAATCATTGTGCAAAGGAAACATTGCTTTCCAATCTTTCTGGAAGACGAGGATTCAAGGTTATACAGTTCTCATGAAAGTCAAGATGCACCAGTATGATGCTACATATATCCCAATAATGCTAGACAACTGGAACTGTGGAGCATCTGCAAAGGCTTTCATGAACAGACTTGTGCCATCGCAAGCACCTGTGAGACATTACGAATCATCGCTGGTTACACCGCCTAATCTAAAAAAGTATTGTAATTTTCAGTACTTGGTGTCAACAATTAGAAGGTACACACAGGATGCTGTAGCATCAACCATGCCAACTCGCTAGCCATTTCACGATCAGACCTTGCGGAACGTAAATTAGACCATTAAAGACCAAAAGGAACATAAAGGAACATAGGATGTTAGCCATGGACACAGCACAGTGGAGGTGGCGATGGACACCAAACCTAATCTATGCATGCGCGCCAGGACCTGCTTTACAGTGGCGCATTGCGCATCAAGAGCTGAAAAGTTAACCCTTTTACGCCTAAACCACTCCAAATGGCACGTATTACTTCCAAACACTAATAAAATAAATTCTATGACCAATAGCTTTGAAAATGAATTGCTTACAAAATTAAGAAAAGAATCTTTCCGGTCCCTGTTCATTAATAATATTAAAAACTTATACTATAAATATATGGCATACCACATACACGTAAATCAATGGAAGGGAGACAATGATGTAGAAAAAAACTCATTACATCCGTTGACAAAACAGAATTACCTCCCATACAATATAAATTACTGACAATACATATCACTTAAAGATGTGATCAAATTCACACCTTAACACTATCATGATAGCTTCGGCCGGTGTAACTTTGTCACGGTAACAGGTTGTTTCGCGCCTGGGTCTTTTCGCACCAAAGAGCTGGTTTGCAGACATACGCATGATATTGGCAAGGTATGAGCTGCCATCCAGCTATGAACTCATGGACAGCCCACCAGGAAAATGTGCCTGGAAGATCACTATCAGAACCAACATACACAAAGAATGGTCTGCGCATCTCAACTCACAACTGCAGCTGTATCCATCGTTGGAGTACGTACAGCACTATCCAATTAATTTCTGCTCTGCACATCCAGCAGTTGACTCTGTTACTACATTACCTTACGATATACACCTACTTGCAGTACAACTACGGCTACTGACAGGGTGTTACATTATTCAGCTGAACACAGCTAAGTTTAGCCGTTACACTGCCTACTATGTAATGGTGAACCCTAGGACCTTCAGCACTTTCTGACTGCCTGCACTGCTCTAGCTGAAATCCGTATGAAATACCTCAATTTGATCCACTCTAGCCTATGTACCACGTGCAACACCAACACCCACACCATCTGGACCAACAACAGCATCCTAACATCATTCCTGTTCGATCCTTCTACATATATGTCTAGCAAACCAAGCTGCAACTGCCATCATAAACTAGAAATGTCAGTGCGACAATACTTCTACTCACTACACCATCACAGTACCACAAAACTCGCAATTATAAACAGTAATAAATAGACCAGTAATTCATACACAAGTCCACTTCTACTTTTTTCATTTTTTGTATTTTACTCGCTCGCGATCTGCTCCCGTATATGGGAGGGATTTCCAAAATGAACTGAACTGAACCGGGTCGATTCGCCCCATAGAGTGGGTCATTTCGCACCCATAGATGTGTGGCTAAAGGGGGTGGGGTGGGGTGGGTGGGGTGGGTGGTTGGGGTGGGTGGTTGGGGTGGGGTGGGGGTTGCTATTGTTATTTGATGATTTGCGTGTATTGATTAATTGAATTGGTGCAGGCCTATTGTATAATTTGTATAAAATAAATTATTCATATTGCAATGTGACTGTTACTTGTCATCATTTGATATTACACTGATGCAGGTGGTGGTCAACTCAAAATATGACGTCGCCGTGTGTCGAATTAAGTTATCTATGTTCAGCCCATCTGTAGCTAAGAACCACCCACACTTCGCTGCCTATGGCAGCAACAGCGTCCAGTCAAAGTAGTTTTAAAAATATTCAACAGCCTGTTATTAAATAGTAAAGACAAATTCGTACACCACTTACGCATAGTCCATCATCAATTAAGCGTACATGCTTGCGTGCGTATTTGAGTGAGTGAGCGCATTCGTGTGTGCATACGTGCGTATCCGTGCGTCCGTCCGTGCGTAAATAAATAAATAATTAAATGCGTGTTGTGTGCAAAAGTCTACGATTTGAATTACACCTTTAACATTCAATCTGGACAAATTCGGCTTCTACAATGTTCTTGTTCGCAGACTGATAGACTATTTTTGAAAATGTAAAACTGGAATGACTTATTCGATAAGTAGTTTATTTTCCAAAATAGTCTATCGGTTTGCAAACTGACATTTCCTATGAGACAGAATTTTCTTTAAGTATAACTATAGACCACGCAATTCTACTCACGCTGCTACTAAAGCTTATGTTTGAGCTATTATTCTCCTCGTTAATCACTTTGATCTTTGAGTAAATACTATGCGAGCTGTACGCACAAGGGAATGAGCTAAATTTTCAGTTGAGTCACCACCACCACCACCACCACCACCAACACGCACACACGCACGCACGCACGCACGCACGCACGCACGCACGCACGCACACACACACTCCACCCCCGGGTGTGTAGCTCTTTGATGTTTCAGATCACCGATCTTTATGGCGCTAGTTCAAGTTCAAGTTCAAGTTCACTTTATTACACTCAGGCCTTATATAGGCATATGAGGTATTACAGTTGATACTATATTTTATGACGGTAGATTTTAAATACATAATTACATTCAATAAAGATTTATCGGCAGAATGCGATTCGTACACTGGAAAGTAGCACAAGGGGAAAGGTCGAAATAATCAACAGCTATTAGATTTATCGGCAGAATGCGATTCGTACACTGGAAAGTAGCACAAGGAGAAAGTAGCACAAGGAGAAAGTAGCACAAGGGGAAAGTAGCACAAGGGGAAAGTAGCACAAGGAGAAAGTAGCACAAGGAGAAAGTAGCACAAGCAGAAAGTAGCACAAGGAGAAAGTAGCACAAGGTGAAAGTAGCACAAGGAGAAAGTAGCACAAGGAGAAAGTAGCACAAGGAGAAAGTAGCACAAGGAGAAAGTAGCATAAGGAGAAAGTAGCACAAGGGGAAAGTAGCACAAGGGGAAAGTAGCACAAGGAGAAAGTAGCACAAGGAGAAGGTAGCACAAGGAGAAAGTAGCACGAGGAGAAGGTAGCACGAGGAGAAAGTAGCACGAGGAGAAAGTAGCACGAGGAGAAAGTAGCACGAGGAGAAAGTAGCACGAGGAGAAAGTAGCACGAGGAGAAAGTAGCACGAGGAGAAATTAGCACGAGGAGAAAGTAGCACGAGGTGAAAGTAGCACGAGGAGAAAGTAGCACGAGGAGAAAGTAGCACGAGGAGAAAGTAACACGAGGAGAAAGTAGCACGAGGAGAAAGTAACACGAGGAGAAAGTAGCACGAGGAGAAAGTAGCACGAGGAGAAAGTAGCACAAGGGGAAAGTAGCACAAGGGGAAAGTAGCACAAGGAGAAAGTAGCACAAGGAGAAAGTAGCACAAGCAGAAAGTAGCACAAGGAGAAAGTAGCACACGGTGAAAGTAGCACAAGGAGAAAGTAGCACAAGGAGAAAGTAGCACAAGGAGAAAGTAGCACAAGGAGAAAGTAGCATAAGGAGAAAGTAGCACAAGGGGAAAGTAGCACAAGGGGAAAGTAGCACAAGGAGAAAGTAGCACAAGGAGAAGGTAGCACAAGGAGAAAGTAGCACGAGGAGAAGGTAGCACGAGGAGAAAGTAGCACGAGGAGAAAGTAGCACGAGGAGAAAGTAGCACGAGGAGAAAGTAGCACGAGGAGAAAGTAGCACGAGGAGAAAGTAGCACAAGGAGAAAGTAGCACGAGGAGAAAGTAGTACGAGGAGAAAGTAGCACGAGGAGAAAGTAGCACGAGGAGAAAGTAGCACGAGGAGAAAGTAGCGCGAGGAGAAAGTAGCACAAGGAGAAGGTAGCACAAGGAGAAAGTAGCACGAGGAGAAGGTAGCACGAGGAGAAAGTAGCACAAGGAGAAAGTAGCACGAGGAGAAAGTAGCACGAGGAGAAAGTAGCACAAGGAGAAGGTAGCACAAGGAGAAAGTAGCACGAGGAGAAGGTAGCACGAGGAGAAAGTAGCACGAGGAGAAAGTAGCACGAGGAGAAAGTAGCACGAGGAGAAAGTAGCACGAGGAGAAAGTAGCACGAGGAGAAAGTAGCACGAGGAGAAAGTAGCACGAGGAGAAAGTAGCACGAGGAGAAAGTAGCACGAGGAGAAAGTAGCACGAGGAGAAAGTAGCACAAGGAGAAAGGTCGAAATAATCAACAGCTATTAGATTTTGACTCAAGCCATACACTTGAGAAATTTTTTCAGCCAAATTAGTTTCAAAATATTCGGAAGTCATTAAATTGCTAATTTAAAAACGAGGTACAATTCGTAAAAGGCACAAAGAGAAACTCAATTTAACATATTCACAAGTGAAATTGGTTTCAGAATAACAAACAGTTATTAAGTTGATCTATCAATAATATACAAGTCATGCACAGGAAGGTGGTATAAGGAAAATTGAGCATTTTCTCCAGTTAATGGTGTGAGGGCGGCAAGGGGCACTGTCGTATCCATATATCGTCTGGTGAATTGTTAAAGGATACGTTATCATTTTAGTATTTTGTCTGTTGCCGGCAAACCTTCTAGGCATACTTAAGATTCTCAGAGTTCTTTCCAATTGGATTGTTTCTTCCAATGATGCGTAATTTCATAATAGTCAAACAGCGTAACCGCGCCGGATTGTCAGGAAACAGATGTAGCGACACAATAACCAATTTGGCCCGTTTGTGAATGGGGCAGGACAATTTGTAAATGGCGCTAGCCTATATACCAATTTGCTATCGGCGCGCCCGTTTTGTAAACGGTGCATGCCCATAGGCCAATTGGTTATTGGTCGCACATGTTTGTAAATGGCGCACTTCCCATATGCCAATATCTAACACCAATAGGCAATGCATCCATGCATTCATTAATTCCGTCTTGCTGGTCATTTCAGCAATTCCTTCAGTTGTTCAGACACGACGACCCGTATGTGCGTGTGTATTCATTCGTACATGTGTTTGTTGCGTATTTATTTGTCTGTCCGTCCATCCGTCTGTTCGTCCATTCACTCATTCCTTCAGATGGGTAGTCACTAATTATGCATGCATCAGGAGAAAAATGAGCGTGTATACATCAATACGTGCTGGGCAATTGATTCACGCCACTGATTCATCCATTGTTTTGTGATTACACATAATATAATACATATGATTAATGAGAGGTTTGATAACGCAAAGATCAGATGAAGTGACTAACATTGGATGGAATTCCTGTGTTATTGGACTACATTCATAGACGCTATAAATATTACTCACATTTATGAAAGAAAATTTAAATCGTCTCATGAGAAAATATCCATTTGTGTTTTGTTTATTGATAAAAACTCTAGAACGCAGTACGCTAGGTAATACTATACAGCAACATTATATCCGCATCACTATATACACCCAGAAAGTTTTTTCCAATGAGGTCGCTCGTCATGCTCTAATTGTTTGAGCCTGACATGTTACCGACTAAACCTGGCTATTTAGCTCGATATGGTAGGTTTAAAGCGGTTAGGGACAATTTCTCCTCAAGAGACGCGCAGTGTACGCCTCTTTTCCGGTTGTTGTGGAAATGTAGCACCACACTCCGGCTAGGTTGTGTAAAACTGGTCAGTTTCCTTAGGGCCTCTTATTATTATGAGTTATTGTCTCTTTCCGCGATCTACCAGCCGTAATGGCTTATTAATTGTTTGGATTTCCTATCGACATGTTAGCAGGATCCGACCCTGGGAAACTATCGGAGGTTTCCGAGCGGTGATAGGTAAAGTGCCGATTCACATACACGTCCCTTGTATCTTCAGATTCCAGTTAATTAGATATTCCCTGCCAAAGTAGGAAGCACTGCGAAAAGAAAATGAATTATGTTATAAAACCGGCCTGCAGTGCAACTCTGGGCAAACATGGAAAGTAACCCTAAAGACAGGATAAATGTTAGATCCGTAAGACGCGGTGAAGGGATGAGATGCGGGTCTCCATCCAAATCATTGTAGTGTCTGGGTGTGGTCTTAGAACTCACTACGCCCTCACGGGAAGGATACTGGTGATGGATAGCCGTCTCTACCCCACACTAGAAATGATAACGTGCTTTCTAAAGATGCTTCTGTGAACTGTAAACTTGTCTTGATGATGTTATATGTGGTTGTGGTGGAACGGTGACTGGATCGTCATGTGATTCGGAAGCTATTGCTCTACAACATGTGCGCATGCTATCTTTCTGAGGTAGATGCTAGGCAGGGCGACCTTCGGGAAGCTGGGCATCTACGCCAGTAAGATGTATATGTCTACGGTTAGGTAGGAGATATAGCCATTTGCAGTCCAAACTTGTGCATGTATCTAATAACCAATTAGTAGGTTAGGACGTAGCAGAAGGGCCGCATAAATAAAGCGGCAACTACCAATGCAGTAACTCTGAACCTACATAAGATGGTGACCTATGAATTCTTTTGACCTCGCTCGTTCCGTCTTCACGTAAACCAGCTTGTATCACATTAATTATAGCTTCACTAGGATTTTTTTTATCACTTAGCATTTTCTTTTTGAACAAAAGAGTAGCTCTTTTTGCCAGCTTTTTTCCACAAACTTTCCTTCTAAACTCTTTCGCACCTCTATGTGCTCTTCTCTTATAACTACGCATCTCTCGCATCACTCTCCTCTTGGCTACGTGTCTACTCAATAAGTCTATAATTCTCGGCTAGCGTTCTCCCATGCTTTCGATCCGTGATGCGTTGATCGTTTGCCATGGGTGTCAAACTAGGAGGGGGTGGTGTAGCGTGAATCGACCGGATGCGAACCAGTGCGTACCCCCGTGAGCTACAGGAGAAGTTGTGTCTGCAAGTAGTAGTCTCACTAGTCGTAGCTCATCTTCATTGCAACTGGCCTGGCATAGTACATCTAGGATCTGTGAGCGTTTAATTGTGTCAAAGGTTCGTAACATGTCAATGCCCAATTTGTGGCAATCCCAGTGTTTGGACATGACTACCGACACAGGCATGCGTTGAGCCCATACAATGTCTGTGCCGCTGCATTCATGTTTGAAGCCACTTTGACATGATCCAGTGAAGTCATCAATCTTGTCTCTGATGCGACATAAGTAACATTGGATATGATTTTCCATATGCTGTTGAGGAGCACAATTGGCTGCATATTGGCTGTGGTGCCAGATCGCTTCTTGGGCTTGGGTAGCGCGATACGGGTGCCTTGGCCTACTGCGTCGATGGGAAGGTGGTGCATAAAAGCTGAATTAATTAGGTGCGTGATAGGTTTTGAGATAATGTCACTTGCATATTTGAAGTGTTCATTGCTCGTGCCATGAGGTCCAGATGCACTTCATCTGTTTTAATTGGCGTTAGTAATGGCCTGGGTCTCTTGAGAATTGGTGCAAAGGCTCATCATTGTCGTCAGTGAACTGTTCCTTGAACAATTCTCGAATCTCCTCGGCCTTGCCCTGGTCCGTCCCGATAAAGTGTCCTTCAGAGTTTTGTACAGTGAGTGGTGGTGTGTAGTCAGTAACTCTCAGGGCTCGGGCAGCCCGAAACATTTTGTGACAGTCACGCATGGCAGTAATTTCATCTGCTACGGAATCTGCTTGTTAAATAACAAGATCTTTTAACCATTCGCTAATGTGGCGCAGAATGTTATTGCGCTCCCAGCGTATTTTGGTTTGGTCTTCACTTTGGCCACTTTGATAGATGCGCAGTCATAGTGCGTTCTGCTCTGCTGATAGTTTTACTACTAGAAGGTCGTCAGTATACCTAGTTCGGTTGTTTTTAAGAACACCTATGTTGCTGGTAGCTGATGATTCCATAGATTTCAGTATTTTGGTTAGGGCTTCGTTTGGATCGGAGCTGACGTCAATGTTAGCTATTTGCTCCTCGAGGGCCTTTTTGTATGACATTTAAGTGTCAGTATCCTCTTGCCTACTATGGCGCTTATACATTAGGTAGTGATCATTCATCTGAAGGCGTGTAATGACTGGCTTATGGTAAGAATTGAGGTGCCACCACAGGAATGATCATACCAAAGTCGAGGTTTTGCTTCTGTCTTGCATAATATGAAGTCTATTTGGTTGAAGACAGCTGTTGTAGCCTTAGAACCTTTTGGGCTTTGCCATCAGCAGTGTGTCCAGTCCATGTTGTCCCGTGCCAGCATGGTCCTTTAAAAGCCGTCTTTGATAAGCCATGCCCTGAACTTTTGTCCACAATTCCGAGTTTACCCAGCTTGGACACACATGAACACTTGTCATCCAGCTGGGATTATATTGGTGGAGCTCAGTTCTGCATAGAAGGAATCTACTAATGCTGGATTCACTTTGACCTTTTCATTAGGTGGGCCATATGCGTTGACAATGCGACACTTAGTGGTGATGCGTTTTCGCGTAGGTATAGCCAGGATGCAACACAATCACTGATGTATCCAAAACTAATGACATGGTCCAAGGCCATTCGTCTGCTTACAAAGCCTAAACCCCAGTATGTGGCCTGTTTTTGCTCCATGCGAACTAGCTTATGGCCTGTCTGTAGTTGCTGCTCTGAGTGTTTGGCTACTTTAGTCTCTTGGATGCATGTCATATCGATGTTATAGTGTTCACTGTCTGCACATATGGTTTGCCTCTTTGATGTTGCACTGAGCCCACGTACATTCCACATAGCTATGGTAAGTTCCTGGGAAGACCGCCTCGTCCGAGGATGTCGAGCACAGTTTCTTGTTTGAAGAAGGTTAAACATACTCAGAGGTAGCCTCTGTATTTGGATATCAGGCCGTAATTCGTGAGCCATGCTGTTAAAACACAGCTACGTGAAAATTAAAAAAGAAAATTCAAACATAGGTGTAGAACACAATTGAGACAGGGTTTCTTTAGTCAAAGAGTTATATGTCATTGGAATAGCCTACCTGATCATCATCATCGTCATCATCATCATCATCATCATCATCATCATCATCATCATCATCATCATCATTTTACGAGACATAAGCCATTGGCTTGTTATTGCCTCAGTGTTTTATATAGTATGGTTTACTCAGTCCAATTCAAAAGTTCTTTCTTTGAAGTAGATATCTGGTTTGTTCTTGAAGGATTTAAGTCCTGTTTCTTAATTAAGTCTCCTCGAAACCGACAATATTTCAGTGAAATTTGATTTAAGACTTTAGTTCTGTTTAGCGGAAATGTTGTGGTGCAGGTGGGTGTTCCCACGTCTCCCGCGGTGTGCTGCCTACACTCATGGTTACACCCTGCTGCACCTAGCATTTTTTGTTGACCTGTTGATGCCGTAGTTGATCTTATTACTGTTGTTGTATTTTTCTGTGTTTGTCGCTATGTGAGTCTCCTCCATGCTAGTATCTCTTAATGCTACCACAAAAGTGTGGACGTGGAAAGCAGAGATGTATCTACTGGTAATTGAAATCGCTACCGAGCATGTTCTTTCCTATAAACAGACTACTCCAAAAGATCGGTCTACTGTACTGGAGGAGTACAGTACAGTACGACGTTGTGGTGCGATGGCATGCGTATGGTCTGTTCAGTCGAATTCAAATGATCTTTCTTTGAAGTAGCTATCTAGTTTGTTTTTTAATGAATCGACTGTTGTCGCTTCCGCTACTGTCACTGGCAGTGAATTCCAATGTGATACCACTCTGTGAGTGCTTGCGAATATCTTTGTTGCTGCGTTTTATATTGAGCTTGAACTTATTACCCCTGGTCTGTGTAATATAGATACCTGATGAGCTTAAATGTTTCGATTAAGTCTCCACGAGACCGTCTATATTTCAGTGACATTAGATTTAAGGTTTCAGGTCTTTCCTTGATCTCTGATTTGTGGGGCGAGCTTTGCTTTCTAATAGTTTTAATTGCCTTTTCAGTCACGGTGACCATGCCGAGTTGCAATATTCACGAATAGGGCTCACTAGAGACTTGTAGAAGAGCCTGCAAACAGATGGGGAAATGTTGGTAAATGTTCTCTTGATTAGTCATATTGTGCTGTTTGCCTTGGATATGATATTACCTATACGTATATCAAAATAGAGGTTTCTGTCAATATGCACTCCAAAGTGTTTTTCTACCTCTGATGTTAATACAGGGTGCATATCAGGCGAATCTGTCATAGAGTATTTGGTTTGAGGGTTATTTTTGCCGAAGTGTAGGACATGTGTTTTATCTATGTTGAAGGATATTTGCCATATCTGCGACCATTCATATACTTTTTCCATGTTATCTTGAATCTTACTAGTAGCTGGGTTGCCATATATCTTTGTGTCGTCTGTAAATATTTTGCAGTGGCAGGTTAGTCGATCAGATAGATCATTTATGTATATCAGAAAAATGATTGGTCCCATGACACTTCCTTGTGACACCCCGCTGGTCACCTCTATCCAGTCTGATGTTGTGCCATTGATCCATACTCTTTGGCTTTTGTTCCATGGGTAGTTTCCTATCCATTTTACTAAATTAGCACCAATTCCATAGCTTCTCACTTTTGTTTGGAGTCGTTGGTGTGGTATAGTATCGAATGCTTTTAAGAAGTCTAAATATACTGCATCGAGTCAAGTTTGGCTGTTATATCTTCAAGGTATTCTAGTAACTGAGTTTTACATGATCTATTATTTCTGAATCCATGCTGGATATTGGTAAATAGATTGGCTGTTTCCAGAAAATTGACAATGCTGTCTCTTATAAAAGCCTAGGACCTTACATCATGTAACGGTAAAGCTGATTGGCCTGTAGTTGCTTTGGTCATTTGCGAATTCTTTTTTGCGTATGCAGCATACATTTTCCATTTCCAGATTCCTTCTAGAGACTTGTTAAAATTATGTATAGCGGGCACTAATTTCTTTAGCAGCTTCCTTTATAGTCCAGGAGCTAAAGCTAGGTCAGAATCGTGACGTAGCACACCCAGTATTCGGAAGGTCTGACGCTTGCTGTGGCTTGGGGGACATGTCCCACACATTTTAAGCCCTGTTGTACAAACAAATTGTGGTAGCACTAATTAGTTACCCTGATTTCTTTGCATAGGGGGTCTAGGCTTTGGCTGTATCCACAGTGCACAACGATATAAGCATGATCGTGTCATAACTCAAAGTAATATCGTATTAGATTCACCATATATGATATTTAGACGGATATCGACCTAACATATATCCAACATACATTTTGCATGCATATACCAAAGGCGAGGGTGAAATGTGAAGGTTATATTTTATGTATGTATACTAACTCCATCATAGAATCTGTATATCCAGCTGTACCACTGTTGATAAAGCACCCAGGTAATGGTGGTTGGAATGAGACAGATGGATGTGGTGGTAATCGGTGCGGAAAAACAAATTAAAATGAACTTAGACGCACTGCAAGAAAATTTCAACGAGGTGTGTATGTACGTGAATAAATTGCAACAGCTGTTCAAATCCTTTAAAGTTGAGTCAAGCTCGAAATCACACCTGTTCGCATTTTGGAACTCATATATTCATATGGTAGAGATGCTGCTTGGATTCATAAGAGCTGAGAGAACTGGAGATTGGCACGCACACCTATCTGCTACTGCTGCTATGGCGCCATATTTCTACAGCATGGACAGAACCAATTATGCAAGATGGCAGCCAATATATCTTGCGGACATGAAGATGCTTCCAAGTACACATCCCCATGTACATGAACAATTCTTGAATGGAAATCATTCCGTAAGTCGCTCAGACCATCCATTCAATCAAGTGTGGACAGATATGGTCTTAGAGCAATCGATTAATTTGGATTCCAAAAAGCGAGGTGGTATTATTGGAATAACACAAAAGCCAGGAGCTCTGGAGAGGTGGGTTTTAACTAGCCACGAGAGGGCAGCCATAACAACGGTCACAAAGCAAATGTGTGGGTTACACGATAGTCACATGTTTGGAGTACATAAGGAAATGGGGACTAATCGAATGAACAGGGATGAAACCGATGTGCAGGAGATTCTTTCGATGTTCTCATCAGATATAATGACCAATCCCTTTAATATTGCGGAAAACTACGACAGCGAGTGTCTTCCGCTTGTAAACATTGTAACTGGCGTGGTATTGCCTAGTGAAATCGCCAAGAGACTTGTTTCCGCCTGTGACATTGGTAAGGAGGTTATGGAAAATTTTGTTCAGGAGCGGCTGGACACTAACACGAGAAGCTTTTGGGACACGTTGCCACACTTAAAACTTAAAACATTTGCCAGCCTAGCACAGAAGAAAAAACTCAAAACAAATGATGAAAAAATTCACAATGTGAGATCTGACCGCGAACTATTTGGTCGATTAATTATTGCCGCAAGGTCCAGAGATGTTGATTTAAAACTAGTGATGACGTATGAACTATCTGCTGTTCCACTATCATTGTCACATACGGATGGGACTCTAAGAAAGAATGTGAAAAGTGTTTTGTTAAGTGAACTAGAAAAGGAAGTAAATATTGATGGACGGCTTCCACCTGTTGACAAGACAGGCGCAACAGCTTATGTAGTAGATGGCATGGCAATTGTGCAAATGGTTAAAACTGGAGGTACGTCTACATTTGGAGAATTGGCTGATAAATACTGGCACATCTTTACAGTTCCACTGAATCAAGAAGACTGCAACAGAGTAGATATAGTTTTTGACAGATATGATAGACTGGAATCTCTCAAAGCGGAAGAGCGGCTAAAACGTGGGTCATCAACAGCATTGGAAGTTAAGATTGCTTGAGAAAATACTCCCGTTCCAAAGCAATGGGCCATGTACATCAGCAATCCAAGCAACAAAAGTAACCTGGTTGCATTTCTCAGCAAGCGGTGGCGTGATACTGGTCCAAATATGCTATCTGCCGACAATTGCGTCATTCTTGCTGGTGGCTTTAACGATGGAATGGATGTTGTTGTCATTTCAGCGAACGATTCGTCGTATTTGGAAGAACTTCGACCAGATCACGAGGAAGCAGATACGCGTATGATGTTGCACGCGCTACACGCTTCAAAAGACCACATGCGTGTTGTTATACAGTCTCCTGATACAGACGTGGCAGTACTTAGTATATATACATATCGTTCGCTTCACTGGTCTGAACTATGGTTCCGTACGGGCACAAAGGACAAATTGCGATACATACCAATACATACAGTTGCTCAAGTACTGGGCCCAGCTATCTGTCTGTCTTTGCCTGGGTTTCATTCTCTTACAGGTTGTGATAGCACTAGTGCATTATTTGGAGTCGCTAAGAGAAAAGCATTCAATCTCTTAAAGTCATCTGAATGTCATCAGCTTAGCTTAGCCCAACTCGGCGAACATGTTGACTTATCACCGAATACTGCAATTCTATGTGAGAAATTTGTCTGTGAGTTGTATACCACCAGGGATGTGGGAAAGACAGCTGATGAAACCCGTTATTGGCTCTTTTGTCAAAAGAGACAAAGAAATGAAAATCTTCCACCTACATCGAATAGTCTAAAGCATCACACCGAAAGGGTCAATTTTCAAGCTCTTGTTTGGAGACGTTCATTGCAAGCTGTTCAGAATCTTCCATCTCCAAATGGACATGGCTGGAGTATGGTGGATGGTCTACTCAAGCCTGTTCTAATGTCAAAGGATCCTGCTCCATTTGGATTAATTGAACTCACATCATGTAGATGTCAAAAGTCTGCCTGCAAAAGAACAGATCTCTGTCAATGCAAGGCTAACAATCTACTCTGCACTGAAGCATGCCTTTGTATGGGAGGTGAAATGTGTGACAATGTTCAGCATACAATTGTCGAAGATGACTCTGACACGGATGAGTAACATTCTCTCATTTGCTCACGTGATAAATATGTCCTGCCAGCTTGTGTAGACATGCACTGCATGTCAGTTAAAAGTTTAATTATGAAAAATGTAGAAAACATGGGCATTGTTGTAGCTAAGGTATTGCTAGTCACAAGAAGACCTAAGTGCTCCAATATGTACAAAGCAACATACGGGTGTCTTAAACTAGGTTGATTATGTATAAATCTGCGATATACGATCACTCCTTTTCATTTTGGTTAAGATTGTATTGATATAACATGCGCTTAAGTTTGTGAAAAATTTACCATTGTGAAAATTGTTTGAGAGCTACATTCAACACCTATTGTAAATGGGCTTCTCACGGGTTAGTGATACCACAATTTTCTTGTACAACACGGCTCAGAATATACCCAAGACATCGGTCTAGCATAATATAGAGACAAACCTTCTGAATACTGGGTGTGCTACGAAACCATTCTTCTAGACCCTTTTTGAAAATTGGCTCCCGGACTATTAATATTCTCACTTGGATTTCATCTGGATCATTGCTTTTATTGGGTTTGAGACCCTTCATTTTATTTTCGATTGCAATAGGGGTTATTATTGCCCTTTGGTACGATACCATTGATTATGGGGCTAATGATTGGCGTGGAATGAAGATTTTATGAAGTGAACATACTTGAGAAAAACTTATTAAGAATGTTTTTTTTTTTATCGTCTGTAGTCATAGCGCCGTTAGCTGGGTTACATAGCTTGCTAATTCATTCATGTAGGACCGTTTTACTCTTGACATAGTTCCAATACGCTTTGGGATTTCTCTTGCTTTCACATTTATAGCTGATATTATGAAATGTGCCAGTCAGCGTCTCAATTGATGCTGGCTGGTCGCTTCTGATGGGATTTTGATCATTTCCAATGTACTCTGTATGGGTTGAAATGGCTTCGCTAAGTGTAATGAGTGTAGAATCCGCCGACGTGTCTTCACTGCTGCATGGGGCAGCAGGAGTTGGCAGGGTCGGGGAGGATGCATACCTCTGGTGGTGGTGGAAGTGCATATTCATGATGCAGGCAGGGACAGACACTATCTCTATCCCACCTTCGGCAAAACATTACATGATGAGCTGGAGAGGAGCAATAATAGCACCGACCATATAACCGTCTATGGTGCCTATGCTTCCGGCTGGACTTTTTCTCTGTTTTAATCCAGGCTGATTCGTGACCTAGGCCGAGGGGAGGACTATCAGCGCTATTTGCCTGTGCTGGTGCTGGTATGTTAGTGGTGGCACCACAGACAATCAGAGGCCACAGATGGTTCTGTGTCGTGTTATCTTGGCGTGGTGTGTATATAAACATAGGTTCAGCAGTGGTGGTGGAGCCAACCACTGCTGTGCTACATAAGAAAAAAGTTTTAAGGAGGGAACCAGTTTCGGCATATTTTTCGTGGACTGGTGCAGGTGGCGTCGGTACTGTTCCGAAGCCGAGAGTGTGGTGGGTAGTGGTGTTTGTGTTTGAATGTCTTTAGTGTGTGCGGTGGGTGTGGTGATTGTGTTGATCACACCCTGAGCTTTTATCGAGTTTGGGCTGGTGAAAGAAGGTGGGTACCGATTTGGCTCTGCGGCCAGCACCTGTTCTAGTTTAGCGGCTGTTGGTGAGGAGTCGAAGTAGGTGCAATTCAGACATGGGCTGAATTGTTGGAGGGACGCTGATCAGGGAAGTTTGCCATTCAATGGCCAATGCAGCCACAGCCAAAATATTGATCTACATGGGTGATGGTGCATTTAGTGTTTTGTGTCATGTTAGCACTACGTGTGATGACAAGATTGGTTAGTGACGCCATATGGACCACTGTGCTTTTATTGGAGTTCTGTTGATTATTATGGCTGCTGTTGCAGCCTGTGCCATTATTCTTATTATTGAAGGACGCACCGTTTCCGCGGCCTCGCCCTCTTCGCCTCGATTGCTGACTAGTTTTGTTGTTAGATTGATTGACTCCATTTTCCGGCGTGTTGTATATGAGATTTTCTGTTGGTGCTGTGTCGTGGTTGGCATCTGTAGGTGTGCTGTTGCCATCGTGTGTGACTGCAACTATCAAGAGATTCTGTCACCGAGCGTTCTTTTCGCACTCTAAGAAATTTTCTATGCTTACAGCGATGGCTGTTAAGGCCTTTAAATTGCTGTTCTCCATTAAAACAACTTTTCCTTAATACGTCAATAAATGTGTTGAGTAGCAAATGTTGGACTCCCTCGGTGTTGCTTTAGCGGTACACCCTACTTAGAAACAAGTGGATTCGTTCAGATAAAGCACCTTCGAGAAGAGTATATATTAAGTTACAATAAGGACCTAAATCGGCCAATGCCTGCAAGGCTTTATCGGATAGCTTCGCCGCCAAATATTCGCCCATCTGTTGGTCAGTCCAGCAGTTGGTTCGAGATATAATCACGATCTGAAAATGGTAGTTCTCCCAGTCACCTTCCCGTTATATGCAGTGGGGAGGGGAATATGATCCGAGTGTTGCCAGGTGGTGGGACAATAGGGATAAAGCCAGAGGTTACTGTACAGAAAGTCAACGGAGGGAGGTGTGGTGAGGGAGGTGTGGTGCTGGTTGGTAGTGGTGTGGTGCCTAATATGGTGGCGAGATTCGCCGATTCTGGTGTCTCGGTTGCATGTAGTAGGTGGATGGTGGTGGTTTCGGCCTATGGGATGCTATAAGGCAAATCAGGTATGCATCCATAGCAGGCTCAGCCGTCATACGGTGCAGGGCTTTGTTTGGTCTCTCCCAAGTGCGCCCTTTGTATGTCTGTGGGCCTGCGAAGATGCCGGGTAGCGTGTGGTGCATGTGTGTACTTGGCTCCGTATTTCTTGAGCTAGCTCTCATTTGCTCGTATCTCAGTGCAGGGGAGTGGGAGAAGCGCCGAGGTACGGGTGAACATGTGTGCATTGGTGGTGCAAGGTGATGATAGCGGTCCTTATATGACAGTGACCGTGGTCGCAATGTCAAAGGGGACACATTTCGAAGGGTGGTCATGATCAGTGTGTGTGGCCTGCTCGTGGCGTGGGAGGTTCGTACCGATGTTCATAATCGGGCGTTGGGGAAGGTTCCGAAACGGTTTGGAAGGATATATTGGAAGCATCCAGGAACACCTCCTCACTGATCGGTGAGTAAATGAGAGAATAGATCTGGGTGGGTGTAGGTACATATAATGCTTCAGGCCCCATATCTGGTGCCACTTGGTCCTCTTATAGACGTTCAGTTCCGTATGCCAGGTACGGATCGTCACAACAGAGTCGTTGATTTTTTTCCTCCGGGGATATACCATTCATTGGAGGTGGGAGTCTGACGCTGCGATGAGTACAAAGGCTTTCTTTATCAGTGGAACGATCATGTCCTAGTGAGGTCGTACAGGCATTTCACGACCTCCGTTTCATCCATGCTATTTGTAAACCTTGTGTGCCATGAATACATGATGCCACTTATTCAAGTTGTTGTGGCAGTGACGGGGTTCGGCACAATCTTATATGCTGCCAAAGGCTGATTTATGTCATTTTAAGGTGACGGTTGACTGGCTGGTTTAGTTATTATATAAATTATATAAATCCTATCCGATAAATATCTCGCATACACTGACTTATCCTAATGGAACAATAGAGACGGAAGTTTATCAAGGACTTCTACGCTTAATATAAGCTAGTTATACTAAATATGATACAAAAATTATGCTTATTTTAATATGAGCACTTTCGCTGAAGCGAGAGCATATGCCTCACGCGGACCTCCGTTTATATATGTCCATCCAACTGCAGCTTGGTAAAATAAAAAGTGTACTGGGAATTGCTTGCGTGACTTATATACACGTGGTGTACGCTGGTTTATGGGAAACGGCTGAATCTCCAAACTAATTAAGCTAGGTGGATGCCGCCGTAGTTAGTGGACCTTCGAGAGGATGCTACCTAGTGTTTTGGTATACACAGATCGCCACTGAGACCTATCACCCTAGCCTACCATTTAGAACAGGTTTCATCTCCTTGCCCAGGAACTATTTTGGCCTCCCATTGGACTCGACTGGTGATCAGCTCCAACAAACAGACTGTGAGTACAAGGTTACAAGGCCGACTGGAGACCGAAGAGCGACTCCTAATCAAGTGTCTGACGTAACCACAAATAAGACAAGACAAGGATAAGACAATACAAAAGCGTTCAAAAGCACAGTAAATTATTTGTGGCTCGGCTGAAGAAACTCCGGACAGATCGTTGGAGACTTGCTTAGAAAGTGTGGAGGGCCCACTTGGCCCTTCTAAGTCACAACGGGTTTGGCCTGACAGGCGTGTCTTTTACCGCGATCTGATGTGTTGGAATCAAGCCGTTTAGACCTTATTCCTGGCAGTTAATGGTTAGACCTGCAGTTAAGTTAAATACAAGTTGCCTATGGTTCACTGTGAATTACTACTTTGGCAGAAAGTTATTATCCTAGAGGTATCGGGCGATACAGAGGGAAGTGTGATGCGTGTTCGTTATGATTGGGTCCACCAAGAAACCCAAGTGATTTCAGCATTGGCGCAACTGAACCGAAGGAGGGACTTGGTAAATATAAGACAATAGAAGATGGGCCGGAGTTAGTCACAAAGTGAGACGACTGCTGATGGCACTTTTCGCTCTTTTGCTAAATTGTCCTTCTTTTTGGACTCTTTTGCAGGTGTTTAGCCACTAGATGTTGTGGCACCTGAAGCTGGCTTTACAATAAACAACCGCTTCAACAATTACAGCAATCAGCTCGGCTTGTTAACAAGGTTCTAACGCAAATAACTGAGCTACAACCTATGTTAGATATTACCGAACTTGTGTCGTTATTAGGCACAAGAAGTGTTAACTTAGTGTAATGTGTTGATATTGAAAATTCTTAAGGGTAGTGCACTATTGTTGATGTATTATTTTAAACTGCGTATGTAAGTACAATATATAACATATAATGATTGGTGGCAAGGATATAATTATAAATATAAGTTCTAGTTGAAGAACGGTACAGGCAGTAGAAAAATGAGACAATAGTTATTTAGTAATGGGTCGTCACTGGCGGGAAAAAGTACGCCTAATAGTCGTCGTCGTAACTCTAAGAATTATACAACGGCAAAACAAAAAGGACTTTCAAGTTGGCCTATTAGTCATCGCCGCCTGAAAATGAAAAATATGTGCCAAGTTACAAATGGCACAGAAGATCTTTACACTGGAAAAAGACAACAAAGTGTTAAAGAACAATGGTGTGAAGTGGTCCGAGTCTGTTGAACGACGTAGGTTAATGATGTTGGACGTAGTGTGAGAGTTCGACGAAGGTAAATGAAAGCTCCGCAGAGAGGTTGAAGTTCGGTACAAGACGACCTGTGCGATAAGCTCATGTGCTGCAACGGAAAGCAATATTTAGTGAATAAAGATGCAACAGTATTAACGAGTTCAGTTCAAAGATTCTGCTCGATTCTAACCGTATTCGAGTGATGCAGAGGTTTGAATCTGATTCTGAAAACCAGTTGACAGTCTTTTTTGGCCCAAAATGGAGTTTGCTGGAATGAGGCAGCACGTTTTCAGCGCCACTACGACGAGTTGCTATACCACTTTCAGTTGTGCCATGGATAAGAGATGACGAGATACAATCGTCTCTATAGGACGGCTCCCGAGTCAGTTCACAATACAAGGTTGAGTACGAGTCCCGTTATGAGCTATATTATTTTGCTGATGCGCCGTCCAGAGGATTCTAGTGTGCTTTTCGGCTAACCTACAGTATTGACCCCGTCGATGGATGCAGTTCAATTTTAGCCTACATATTTAGGCCGAAAAATTAATGGTCAGAAATGGCAACGGGTGGATTCGGATGGTACGAGGAGTTACTGGTATTACGTTGTGGCTGATGCTTATTGCGAACAACGTGTGCTAGACATCTTATTATATGAGCAAACCTGTACCTCTATGCCCTAAGGATGCTTTCCGACACCTATACTTGACATCAGCGCAGTGGTTCTCGAGAAGATATTTTAAATTTCCTATTGCTTTAGAACATGGGGGTTTCTGGCTGGAAAATTATCCATAATGGCTGCTAAACCGTTTAAACAGTTCGAAAATGGCAAATTTGAAACCAGAATACCTAAAAACCTAATAGAAAACCAATTTTGCCTTCAAAATCCATCAAATAAAAAAATCTAATATGGTCGCCAAATGCGCTACATTTTGATTCGCCCACGGCGACCATGTCTTTAACGTATCAACTTCACTTGAACAAAGCTTGATGGCCCTTCGTCCCTAATCATAGCTCACAAATTTCGACCCGATCCATTCAGCAATTCTGAAGCAGACGTCATTTTCGCACAAACCAGCTCATCCAAGA
Organism: Chaetoderma sp. LZ-2023a; assembly: GCA_034401795.1. Classification (NCBI taxonomy): domain Eukaryota; kingdom Metazoa; phylum Mollusca; class Caudofoveata; order Chaetodermatida; family Chaetodermatidae; genus Chaetoderma; species Chaetoderma sp. LZ-2023a. The sequence goes on from CM067374.1 coordinate 21,689,260, forward strand.
TGGCCGCCGGTTAACCTCTTGCCCTAAATGATATTTCATGAGTTTTAAATTAAGTCCCCAAACAGTTTCGCAGAGGATTTTTAAAGACGTTTATAAAAATCGGTCAAAATTCAAGATGGCCGGACAAATGGGTGGATTGGCTTCATTTGAACAAACTCGGATCTGTATTCCCTAAGGATGCGTTTTGCCAAATATAATTGAAATCGGCCTGGTGCTTCTCGAGAAGAAGACATTTGCAATCCCCATTGCTTTAGTATGGGAGCTTTCGGCGAAAAAACGATCCAAGATGCCCGCCAAACCGTTTATCTGACAGTTTCCAAAAATAGCAAATTTGAAATCAGAATGCCCAGAAACCGATATAAAACCAATTTTGGCTTCAAAATCCATCAAATAAAATATCCAATATGTCCGCCAAACAGGCTGCATTTTGACTGGCCCACAGGCGGCCATGTTTGTCTTACGTATCAACTTCGTTCCTATTCATATTTCCCAAATTTCAGCCCGATATGCTGTGGTTCTGGAGAAGTCGTTTTCGCGAAAACAAGGTCAACCAAGATGGCCGTCAAACTATTTTACCAAGTTCCCTTGAGTAAACTTGTTTCAGTTCGTATCCTAGATGATAGTTCATGAATTTTGAATCAGTCCACCAAGCAGTTTCGGAGAAGACTTTAAGACATATTCCTAAAAATCGGCCAAAGTCCAAGATGGCCACCGGCCAAATTGGCTGATCGGCTTCGTTTGAGCAAATATAGAAAGTCTTTACCCTAAAAATGTTTCTTGCCATTTTGCAGAAAATCAAAGGATAATGGAAGTAATGCTCACCTAATCATCCTTGATGGTAACACAGCCTTTGACGTTGTTGACTACTCAGATCTACTGCGCAGGTTGTTTCATGTCGGTGTCGGTGTCAATGATAAACACTGGAAATTAATCCAGAGCGTGCATCTTCCATAGTGAAATAGAGAGGAAAGCAATCATTCCACTTTGGAATGGAGCAAGGTGTTAAACAAGGAGGGGTCCTTAGCACAGGTCTCTTTAAACTTCACATAGATCCATTATTACACACATTCGAAGCCGCTAAGATTAGCGCACGCATTGGGAATATATTGTTCAACAATAGTATGTGTGCTGACGGTATCAGGCTTAGGAGTTCTAATGTAATCAGTGCACAGATCCTTATCAATATAGGCACAGACTATGCTAGAATGGAGCGCTACCATCTGCAACCAACAAAGAGTGTCTCATTGTCAATTTACCCAACTGTCAAAAGGATGAACATAACATCCTCCCAATTGTTTCTCCTATACAATGAAAAGCTGTCCTCCGAGTTAGTAAGTATGCACCTTGGAATCAAAAAGGCAACATCCCTAAGGCAGAAAGCCATCCAGAATGTTGAACATAATATCAAGAAGGCCCGACGAACGGCCTATAGTCTATTTGCTGTCGGTGTCCATGGGCAGAATGGACTTGACTCTGTATCAACACTACATCTATTCAAAATCTATGTTGCACCAACTCTTTCTTATGGGCTCGAACTCATACTACCCAAGTCTGAATACCTATATAAACTTGAAAACTATCAAATGAGGCTTCTAAAGCAACATCTTTCACTACCAAAAATACAGCAGATCC